>CM073581.1:35960197-38460197 GCA_037074715.1 Magnolia kwangsiensis
AATAATTACCCATCCACATGTGCTTCAAAAAGGACCCTACAGCCCTTATAAACTCCATGGGATAGCTCTGCCAACAAAGCTCTTCCAACGGGAGCCTGGGGATCAAGACCCCGCTTAGTCTACAACTCCCTACCAGCGCTTGTACTCACGGTAGCACCTCTCGGTCTCCTCGAGCGCATGGAGCGACTAGGCCCAGCTTCATCCACAGAAGGCATTTTCTTTCCCATGAGAGAAAGAATGGTGGAAATTGAGAATAGGGACGCAACAACCTCCAAGAAAGCCATGAAAAATGGAAGAAAATGGAGAAATGGAATGGGATAGTGGGTTCCCACGAATTTAAGACACAAAGGGGGTTTGAGATGCTCAAATCAAGGGAAATGAGGGGGTTGGAAAATGGGTGTTGCTGAGAATGGTGGAGGGATGTAAGGCTTGAAGAAAAATGAGGGAAAGAGGGATTGGAAAGGGGATTTGAGAGAGAAATGAGAGGTTTTGAAGAAAAAGGAGAGCTTGGAGGGTGAGATTGTGAAGAGAGGGGGTATTATGGAAGGTTTTAATCAAGAAACCGTGGCCCAATGGGCCACACTATGCCCCAAAATGCTTCGGCCTGACAGCTCGACCCATCCTGGCCCACCGATCGACAAGGCCTCACTCCATGGACGAGATCCTTCCCCCCCTCCTTGAGTCCTAAAAGGTGTGGATCCCATCTTGGGTCCCCCTAGAAGTGGCCCGTTTGGCCCCCACTTCCGATTTGAGTCGTTTCGAGACATTTTGAGTACTTTCAGATGTACGTCTCTGTTTACTGATTTTAAACGGCTACAATGGGATAAAACATGGTCTAAACCCATCGATTGATAGTCTAGAAGTAGTTTGGGATCATTTCACATGATTACGGGTGTGTACGGACCCGATCTCAGCAGGCCAATTTTGGTAAATTTTGCCAATTGGCGAAACAGAGAAACCTGATCTTGTTTCTACATTTTTCTCGCATCCACCTCAGTCAAAGTATGTCATTGTGCATCGTGTGACCATAACCCAGGTCCATTTTAATCCAAATCATGCTCTGATACCAACTTGTAACGCCCTGAAAATTGGGGGTCGAGCAGAAGCTCAGCTCCAGAGTTCCAACTCATCACTTATGCAAAATAGATAATGATGATTTAATGTTGTTCATATTAGTGCACTAAACATGAGTGGGATTATACCAAAATAACAATTCATACTCCAGATCAATTTATATAACACAAGCAGAAGATTGAAAGATGTATATAAGGGTATATAAGTACAAAAGATCACTGTTGAACCCCAGAGTATGATTACATCACTGAGTCACCATATACATGTAATAGTTTAAAAATCAAAATGTGAATAGATAGTTCAACTACTATGAAAATCCATGTCGCCCCGTCGAGCATAATGACCTAAGCGAAACCATCGGAGAACTGCATATACAAGAACTCATCCTGATTGTCATAGTAATCAGGCTCTATCTCTTAAGTCGTATCGTCATCTGCAACTAAGACAGAGTCTGGTGGGTGATCAGAACACCGTCCCAGAATGTGGGAGTGAGTGATCAACACAGTAGAATCCTAGAGCAAAGATTAACATGTTATCGATTCAGTCAAGCAGTAATGATAAATGAAAAGGGCCTAGCTATATGCCCTAGAGGGGGGATGAATAGGGCAATGCCAAATAAAACTAATAACAGCGGAATAATAAAAGATTTAAAGCACAATGCTTAATATAAAACAATCACAATAGCCTAAAATAAAGAGATTGATACTTTATCAGTTCTAAGGACAACCTTACACCAAAAACTAGAGGTTTAAGGTAAGACAACCTTATTTCTAGAACGTCCTTTGTATCACAAACCAAAAAGGAATAATAAGTAATGAAATCAAAATAACTTATGAAAAATAAATCCTAAGTTATTACAACATTCATCCACACTTTTCTTGAAGTGATTACAACATTCATCCACAAACACAAACCACAAAACTGAATGAATAAAGGAATGAAAGAATGAAGCACATCCACAACACAACGATATATAGTGGTTCACCTGTGTGTACACCAACTGTTTTCCAACAGCCACACAGATTGCTACTCGACTCCTAATATCCTCACACAGGGGATATTAGCATGCACTATCAAAATAGGTTTCAAAGGTTCACCTAAAACCTTCACAATTGTGTCTTTGATCTCGGGCTTACACAACCCAAAAACCCCACAATCTGAGTTTTCTGGCTCTCCTCAGATAACCACTACAATGAGATTTTTCTGGCGAATCTCAAACAAAAACCAGAGAGTAAATTATAAAACATGTAAAATACCTGAATCACCTATTGAAGAAGCCCGGTAGAACCAATCGGAGTAGAAGTTCGATTCGACGTTCAAAGTCCAATACTCACTTTAAGAATGGTTTTAAGTCTAATTGATTTTAGATCAAATGGGCTAGATCTATTTGATTTTAAATCCAAGAAGAAGGAATATTAGAAATTCTCCTTTTCTAATAAGATTGGAATGTAGATCAAAATCAAATAAGAATAAGCTAGCAAAAAGAATATTAAATAAGCACAATGTAGCTTAAAATAAACACAAACTTATCTCAGAGAATAGCCTAAAGAATGCTTGAATAGAATTGATTTGAAGTACTAAAACTCTGAAGTTTGTGCTCAATTTGTAGACTGAAAAATCCTGTCTACAACTGGTCTTAGGATCCTAGGACTGGTCGTAGCTCCAAATATTTTTGAAATATTTCTGCGGGATTTGATTTTCAGTTCCACGACCATTCCTGGGTGGTCTACGACCAGTCGTGGGCCACCTACGACTGGTCGTGAGACACCTACGACCGGTCGTAGGACCCCAAAATGGTTGCTGGAGTTTGAGTCGTAGGGCTACGACTGGTCGAAGGATGAGTCGTATAACTCACAGGACTGGTCATATGATGTCCAGGACTGGTCGTAGGACAGCTAGAAAGATTTGAAAATCTTCAACTACCTAGGATTGGTCCTGAAAAACTTAAGACTGGTCGTAGCAAAGCTAGGACTGGTCTTGAAGTCCCTAGGACTGGTCTTAGAACACTCCAAACAAGCATATAAAAATATATGAGTTATGTATCTGGAGTGACATAAAGTAAAGCCCATCCTAAGGTCAATCTAAGGTCAAATAAACCTTAAAAGTGAGATGGACATTGAAAGTCTGTGCACTCAGATGACCCTTAAGAGAAGCTTGTGAATATTCATAACTTGTAGTAGGCCTTCATGAGCTTGATCTTGAGTTGACAAAGTCTTCTAGTAAACTTGAACTTGATTAAATCTTGAAGATGCAACCTTGAAAACTTCTATTCTTGATTTCTTCATCCAAGACTTGAAAACTTTCTTCATTTAAGATCTTGTCTTGAAATGCGATGTCTTGATATGTCTTGATTGCAATGACTAGTCTTCAAACATAAAACATAAGATATACAAGACATAGAAATAGGTTTTGGCACCACAAAATTTGACAACTAAAGGGATATGAAATCATAACACTTACAATCTCTCCCTTTGTCAAATTTGTGACAAAACACATAACATCAAAGATAATAAGGAATGATAAGTCATGAAATCACAAAATACTCTACTCTCCCTAAGTAATACGAGTATTGCTCATATAATCAATACATAACATGAAAACCTCAAAACTTCAATCCACATATCCATCAATTCACATATCCTTCTCAATCAATACAAACAAACAAATTTACTCCCCCTATCCGTATTACTCCCCTTTTAGCAATGCTTACTACTCTCCCTTTTTGTCACAAAATGACAAGGGAAAGGAACAATAGAGAGGAGAATATATAGAGAAAATAATGAGAAGGTGATATGAAAGGACATAAAATAAACCTTAAGTATCAAGACATAATCTATAATACATATCCAAAATAAAATGTTATGAAACTAGAATCCATAATACATATCCAGAGTAAAAGAAATGTTATACTATTCAGAAGATAATTCACTTAATCTGATCCAGAGGAGGGAGCAGGATTAGATGGATCAATCTGGTGTAATCCCTTATTTATGTGACGAAGATATTTTCGCATGTACTTGAATCTCATGTCATGGGCTATATTCATATTATCAAGTTTTTCCTCCAATGCATGAAGGCGTGCATCAAAACCAGAAGAATCATAATTTGGATCATTAGGTGAATCAGTTTCTATGTCATCAAATAAGTCATCCATATTAACATCTTGTTGTGGAAGATCACCAGCTTCCTCTTCGTTTCCAACATCACCACCAACACCACTAACACCAGCTTCATCAAATTGGCCAGGGAGCAGTTCCAATTTCATCTTATTAAGATTGGCATTGTTGAAAATGAGATGAAGAATTGGTGCCTCATTAACAGGTTCATCAACAAACATGTGAGTGGCTAAAACATTCATAAGATAACCGAATGGAATATCACTATGACCCGGATGGAAATGAAATTGTATAATGGAATGACAAATCAAAGAAGGAAGACAGACCTTGGTTCCAGAAGCAATAGAATGCAACACACGAACCATGAAAGAAGTTAACTCAGTTTTATTACCGGACCGAGGATATACATTAGAAATGAAGAAACGATGTAGTATTCTGTAACTGGGTAACAAATACTTTGCAGGGAGCGCATTTCCTTTATGAGTCCAATGCACATCAATTTTGCATAAATCTCTAGTTAACATGCATTTTTCCGATTCTGAAGGTTTGTCGTATAAAGTATGAATCGGTATTCCTTCATCATTAACAGGTATATCCATAATACCTGATATTAAATGACGTTCTACTTCAAATTTTCCTTCTCTAGTAGCGATTGAAAATGTTAAATTATCAAGAGAAAAATCTGAAATGCATGCAACCATTGATTGAGCAATGGACTGGTATGCAGACCCACCCCAAAGCAAAATGTTAGTCCAGCTTACAGATTAAAGAAGGGAAATGACACCATATGGAGCAATGTGATTTAGATCAGCGGTATGCTCAACGATAATGTTACGGGCACGCAAATTCCGTACAACTTGAGTATCATCTTCGGGTGACCGAAGGTGCCGTTTAGTTATCGGTGCAGATCTGGATGAAGATGGACCACGGGATGTTTTCTTTTTCCCTCTAGCAACCATATTCAAAAAGATATACAAAGAGCAAGCAAGATGTATAAATGAAAGATGGGTTTTCTCTAGATCAGCAAATAGAGAGGAAACCTTTGAAAAACTCAACAAGGGCTGAAATCAAGCTATACTATGAATAAATTAAAGCATAGAGATCATGAATCTTCAAGAAAAATGATGAAATAAGACTTACCTTGAAGAAAAACTAGAAATCCTATGACTGGTCGAGCCACGACTCGTCGTAGGTGGGTGTGAAAATGAAGAACAAGGGAATTTTTCCCAAATTATATGATGTTCACGAGATCCACGACCGGTCAAATGTGGTTCACGACCGGTTATAACACGACTGGTCGTGTACATCCATGACCGGTCGAGCATCGACCAAAAATGCATTTTTAATGAAAAATTTTAAAATTTAAACAATTATAATATGAAATATAATACACTATGATACATGCAAGCAAGAATATTCAATGTAAAATGCACATACCAAGATCAAATTTCAATTTATTAAATCTACTTTCGTCGAGCGGTTTAGTAAATATATCAGTAAGTTGAGTTTCGTTGGTATATATTCCAATGAAATAACTTTTTCTTCAACCAACTCACGAATGTAATGATACCTAATGTCAATATGCTTAGTACGTGAATGCTGGATTAGGTTTTTGGAAATATTTATAGCACTGGAATTATCACAATGTAAGATCATTAAATCTTGATTAATTCCATAATTGCTAAGCATGTATTTCATCCAAACTAGTTGAGTACAGGCATATCCAGCTGCAATATATTCAGCCTCAGCAGTAGAGAGCGATATTGAGCTTTGCTTCTTGCTGAACCAAGAAACTAAGCAATTTTCAATGTAAAAACAACCACCACTGGTTGATTTTCTATCATCAATATTTCCAGCCCAATCAGCATCTGAATACCCGGCTATTTGAACATTAGTATCAAAAGGATACCAAAGTCCCAAATTTATAGAACTTGTGACATATCTAATAATCCGTTTAATAGCGGTAAGATGTGATTCCTTAGGATTAGACTGATATCTCGCACAAATACCAACACTAAATGCGATATCAGGTCTACTAGGAGTAAGATATAACAAACTACCAATCATACTGCGATATAGTTTAGGATCTATATCTTTACCTGTAGAGTCTTTTGAGAGTCTTAATGATGTACTCATAGGAGTATCAAAGTTCTTACTATTCTCAAATCCAAACCTTTTAACCAATTTTGAAGCATATTTGGTCTGGGAAATGAAAATTCCATCATGTTGTTGTTTTACTTGCAACCCTAGGAAATAGTTAAGTTTGCCAACCATGCTCATTTCGAACCTTGATTTCATTAACTCTGCAAACTCAGTAGACATGTTAGAACAAGTAGATCCATAAATAATATCATCAACATATATTTGAACCATCAAAATATCATTATTATTCTTTTTAACAAAAAGCGTCTTATCGACACTAACTACTTGAAAGCTATGACTAAGTAAGAATTTAGTCAATTTTTCATACCATGCCCTGGGTGCTTGTTTTAGACCATAGAGAGCCTTTTTGAGACGAAATACATGGTCAGATAACTTAGGGTCTTCAAACCCTGAAGGTTGTTCAACATACACTTCCTTATGTAAATCGCCATTCAAGAAAGCACTCTTTACATACATCTGATAGATTTTAAATTTTCTAAAACATACGATGGAAATAAAAAGTCTGATTAATTCAAGGCGAGCGATTGGAGCAAAGGTTTCATCGTAATCGATGCCTTCAATCTGAGTGTACCCTTGTACAACCAGTCTAGCCTTGTTTCGTATAATATTTTCGAGTTCATCAGACTTATTTTTAAAGATCCACTTTGTTCCAATAATGTTTTTATCTTTAGGTTTAGGAATAAGATACCAGACATCATTACAAACAAATTGATTAAGTTTATCCTGCATAGCAACTATCCAATTTTCGTCAGAAAGTGCTTCTTTTACATTGACCGGTTCTATTTGGGATGTAAAATAAACATAATTACATATGTTCTCAAGTTGTTTGCGAGTACGAACTCCAGTGAGAGGATTTTCAAGTATTTGATTGGTTGGATGATCTTTAACAGTCCTTGGTTCAGATTCTTTTTGACTTGATGAGATATCTAGATTGTCAATAATAAGAGCTTCATCATCATCTGAACTTGGGGCTGGTGTATTCAAATGATCATCAATGACCACATTGATGGACTCTTAAATCACACCAGTTCTCTTATTTAGAACCCTATAAGCTCGACTGTTCAAAGAATAACCAAGAAAAATTCCTTCGTCACTCTTCGTATCAAACTTACCCAAATTTTCACGATCCCGTAAAATATAACACTTGCTGCCAAAAACTCAAAAGTATTTGACAGTAAGTTTCTTTTCAAACCATAATTCATAAGCAGTCTTATTATCAGATTTACTGGTATAAACCCGATTAATATAGCATGCGGTATTAACTGCTTCAGCCCAAAGATTTTTAGAGAGCTTCATGCTATTCATCATAACATTAGCCATATCCTGAAGCACTTTGTTCTTCCTTTCAACTATACCATTTTTTTATGGTGTTTTGGACGCTAAGAATTCATGTGATATTCCTTGATCGCTACAGAATTTCTTAAAACTACTGTTTTCGAATTCAGATCCATGATTACTACGGATCTTACTAACAAGAGAACCTTTTTCATTTTGGATTCGTTTGATGACCTTTTTTACTTCATCCAGGATTTCAGTTTTGTCTTTTAAGAATGATACCCAAGTGAATCTGGTATAGTCATCTACGATAACCAAGATGTATTTTTTGCCTCCTCGATTCTCTGATCTGGTTGGTCCAATAAAATCCATATGGAGAAGCTCGAGTGGTCTAGATGTGGTATTGGAGTTCACTTTCTTGTGAGAGCTCCTAATCTGCTTGCCCAACTGGCATTCACCACATATTTTGTCTACTTTTTATAATTTAGGTAGACCTCTAATTAGTTCTCTTTTGATCAATCTAAATAAGTTCCGATAGTGTACATGTCCAAGGCGTTTATGCCATAATTCAGTCTCATCGGTATGGACCATGTAACATGATTGAGTAGATGAGCTAGCATCACTAACGATGTAGCAGTTTTCAGAAGTTCTGTGACCAGTTAATATAACAGAACCCCTTTTATTAACTATCTCACAACCCTGATTAGAAAACTTTACACTATGGTTGTTATCATATATCTGAGAAATGCTTAATAGGTTGTGTTTTAAACCCTCAACATATAAGACATTCTTAAATAAGGGAAGGTTATAAAGTTGAACCGTACCTTGGCCAATAATCTTGCAATTTCTTCCATCACCAAATGTGACTGACCCGTCAGTCATATCTTTAAGATCGGTGAATAAAGCTTTGTCACCTGTCATATGTCTGGAGCAACCACTATCTAGGTACCACTTTGAATGGCTTGTTGCTTTGAAAGTAGTGTGGGCAACCAAGCTGGCAACTTTAGGAACCCATTTCATAACTGTTTTGGGTTTAGGAGTATAGATGGTCTTTTTCTGTCTATTGTTGTAGGAACGACCTATAGAGTTCGACTTTAATAGCTCTTTGAGAAGATCAATAATTTTTTCAGCTAATTGATTTCGGTTTTGAAAATTAAAGTTGACATGGCTACTTTTAGGTTTTTGAAAAGTTTTTGAATTTTTAGAAAAACCTTGAAAAGTATTCTTTTCTTTTGAGTTTAAAGACTCTCCTTTTAGAAATTTAGGAGCAGTGTTCTTTTTTTTAGGAGATGTATTCTTATCATAGCCCAACCCCGGATCGATCGCCACATTTTCTTGATCCGGACAATAATTTTTTCAATTTCGGATCACCTTGTGTAACATCCCGAAAATTGGGGGTCGAGTAAAAACTCCACTCCCAAGTTCCAGAACATCACTTATGCAACATAAATGTGTATGATTGAATGTTGTCTGTGTTAATGTATTAAACATGAGTGGGATTAATCCAAAACATCATATCATACTCTAGAGACCGTTAAATTAGCAATCGAAAGACTGTGCTAGTATGTATAACATATATAAACTGTTGTATGTCTCCAGAGTGTGAACATGTTACCAGGTTATATACATACATGTATACTCCAAAAGTAAACAAAAAGAATATACATGAGTGCTCTAAAAATATAAAATGACAAGTGTCAAGACATCTAATCAACCTCCCTGTAATCCCGTCAATCAGAACACGCTTAAAGGAGGGATCCTCCTCATCATCATCAAGTCCAGCTCCACTTCTCAAGCAGTATCATCATCTGCAACCAAAATAGGGACTGGTGGGTGTCCGAAAACACCATCCTGTAACGTGCGAGTGAGTGATCAACTCAGTGGAATAATAGAACAGAGATTAGCATGTTATCAAATCAATCATACGATAATAGTAAAGCAATAAATCAAACATTCCTAATACTGTTGTTAATGCAATATGACATGACATGATGGATGCCCTCACCGACGATCTCCCTCATACAGCACCATCTTACACCCGTGGCATGCTTTCTTCCCACAGTGCTCCACATCTTCCAGGCACATGCAATGTGATGGTGATATGATTACCGAGTTATTATTAGTCCTTTTCATACAGCAGGATTCGGAAACTAGGGTACTTACCTTATATCAATCCCAACACAGATCCTGTCTAGGGTCGTTACTCCTAGTAATCTCATACGATGTATATTTTATAAGTCGCTGCAAGGGCTGTCAGGGCTATTGCTCGCGCTCGTTGCACTGCTCCCCCATCACCTTATCAATACAGGCCTACTGTACTCTCATTGCTACGGAAGGTTCGTCGCCTCCCGTAGACTCAGAATACGCTCGCGGTCACTACAAAAGGCTCGTCGCCTGATCAGTGTAGGCCGACAGCTAGAATACAGTGTCATATACCACCATAATCTGCTCACGAGTCAATGTGCTCACTGGTCACTACGGGGAGGCTTGTGGCCCCAGCGTAGGCAAACAGCTCGATACAGTGTCCCATACCACCTTTTATCGTAGGAGTGTATCGTTTCGAACAGAGCGTATACGCTTCGTCTACGGTGATCAGGCGACCTAATACACATGTACATCAGCTACTTTACTATTTGAATCAAAAAAATCTTCAAATCAGCAAGTGGTTAGGGTTTTCCTTACCTAGAAGTGCGTTGAAATCACCGAAAAAGTGATTGGAGTGCGTTGCTTAAGCACGTGTAGCAGCTGGTGCAGGTGGCAGGAAGATCCCTCCCACACTCTCTCACAATCTCTCACTTTTTCTCTCACTCTGCTAGGGTTTCTAGCAAATTCGGATGGGTGAGACAAGTGAGGGTTTAAACCCCTTTTATAACCTAATTTCTTCCCAAATTAGGCTTGGGAACAATGTTTACTTGGGGTCTATCCAATTCGGGGCTGTTCTGGTCCAAAAGAGCATTTCTAGAGGTCCCCTGGCCGAACGCGGTCGGACTTAAGCTCATGAATACTGGATCTAGCACACATCAAGTTTTCAGACCGAAAGAGTTCGCAGATCGCACGTGGCGGTCCAATTTCAGTTCAGCGGCCACCGCACCTAGATCAGGTCTACAAGTCTCGTGATATGAAGTAGAAATTTTTTCTGATCCACGGGTGTAATTTGGCTGAATTCTGATGGTCAGAACACTTAATACTGACGCGCCAAGTCCCGTGCCAGATTTGGATTAAAATTTCCAAATCTAACCCTATTCTCACTCTCTTCACTCCAGGCTCAATGAAATAGCTTCAGAGCGTCGGTTGGCCTTGAATTTCGAAACGATTGTCAAGTCCAACAAGGCGGTCACAATGGTCTAAGATTGTATATATCAGACTTTCGAAGCGCGGTCTAGATCCAATACAAAGTTTCAAAGAGTTCTTAAGAGCAAACGGGTTTAGAGTATCCAAGGTTTTAGGATATTATAGCATCATTGGTTTTACAAGTTTTGGGTCTTGTAGAACGTATTTAAAGTGATCAGGGACAATTTCACAGCTACTCCAGCGTAGCGCTAGCTAACTTACGCTTAATTTCTAAAGGAATTAATCCTAAGTGATTTCTTTGGCTATGGAATTGGGTTCTGAGCGATTTCCCAGGTGTTTTAGTTGACCCATTGCATAAAGACGTCTAATCCCGGGTTGGCAAAAAATTCAGGGTGTTATAATCTACCCTCCTTAAAACACAATTTCGTCCCTGAAATTGGTGAAGGGTAAGGAGTATCTAGCAAGACTTCAGTATTGACATTCTAAGGAAGGGTCAATCCTATTTAATGACCTAATCGTACGTATAACCTAAATTAAATGTTTCGATCCTGGGCCAGTGGGGAAGAGGCTAACCACGCTTCCGCTGTGCCACTCTGATCGAACGGTTGCCTTGGCTGGCCTAACTGGATTGGACTCAATACGTTCTAGCCCCCTTAAAACTTGGTTCTACTTAAAGTTCAAGAATCTATGCATCGCTCCGTATATCGGAACAAGATGCAACTTAGGGGGTATCCTTGACATGAATTGGGAAACAACCTCTCATTACAGTGGTTTTCCCTTGCCAATGATGCGTTCTATGGCATTGGTACCGATGATTATAGAGATGAGCTTAATCTCTATTGTGGTTAAGTTCAGGGGTAGGTATGAGTTGTTGATAAGATATCTAAGTCTCTACTGGCTACTCTACTGACTATATGTCCTTAACATTTACCAAGGGCAAAGCAATAACTTTTGGTTGTAGGTAGTCGGGCCAACACGGAAGAATAGTTATGTAATGGGTCTGAGCCGGATACATAAACCTTCTGCCCCGCGATGATAGAAAATTTGTTGTATCAGTCCTCAATCCTAGTCGATGCCGATCTTCTGCTTGATCAGAGCTTTGGATTCAGTGGTAACTACTAGGATTAAGAAGTTGATTCAAACCGCGAATACTTCGCTGTTAATTGCATTTCCTTTATTCCGCGTTCCCGAATGCAATAAGCCCTTGGGGAAGGCAATTCTAAGGGGCGTGCTAGTTCATTCTAAGTTCAATCTGAGGGATTTATAAATGTTCCCTGAGAGTGAATGGTTCTAAGTTAAAACCACTTTCCTCTGGGTTACAACCGAAGTCTATAAGTAATAAGGGGGATCTATCGAAGGAATAAGGTTCTACTTCAACCAAATCTAACCTACAATTCCTTAGCATATACAGGCTTTACACTACTTAAGGTACTAGTAGACTAGTTTGTAATCTACAGCCTAAGCTTATATGCTAAATGGTTTCATACCATTTCTCATACAGGGAATTGTTCTATTGCTTAGGGTCAAGATTATCTAAATGGAATTGGATTTCTTATGTCGTCAGATCCTTCAAATCTATGAGTGTTAACACTAGGTCCAAAACGCCAAGGGCCTATGTGGCCAGTAGCATTAAGTTGTGTTAAATGGAATTGCATTCCTAGTCCCATGTCGGGATTAGAAATGGCATGCTTGGTAGGAGGGTGGGTTGGGATAAAAATAAATTTGTAGGCTGAATCCCGGGATTTAGAATATGGCAGTGGAAACCATAAGATACACCCAATTTATGGACAATACCTTACAGCAAATGAAACGGCATGCACTCCATTCAACAAAATTTGTCACAATACATGGAATAAAGTTCCACATGGATTATGAAAGGAACGCATTCGGCTATATTAAGCCCAAAACATTACGCAAACACATTTCTACCTATGACATCACTAGACCCAACAACAACAAAACACAGAAATCCTTAAAATGACAATCAAACAAGCGAAGAACGTGGAGAAATGAGATGGGTAAGCAGGTTTCCATGAGTCTGAGGATCAGATAAAAGGGACATGAGAGAGAGGACGATGGAAAGGGAGAAAAAGCTAAAATAGCCTTAACAATAGCCATGGAAAGCAGAGGAAATGCGGAGAAATGGTTGCCCAAATGGACTGAAACGAATCTAGGCCCTATAGAGGGATGCATCAAGCTCCCAAAGGCTGGATTTTCAAAGGGAAAAGAGAACTATAAAGGGGAATGGAGCTCCACACGATTTCAGCCTTGCATGAAGGTTGTGGGAGCTTCAAACGACGAGATCGGAGAGGGAGAGGGTTGCTAATCACAATGGAAGGATGGACAGGCATCGTTTTTAGCAATGGAAGGGATTAGGAGGGATTTGGAGCTGCGGTTTGAGAGAGGGCAGCAAGAAAATAAAAAATGGAGGCTTGGAAGGGGATGTTTGTGAAGGAAGTATGCTTTTTAGGGGGTTTCCAGGTGCTGCCCACATATAGGAGACCTCCCCTACCCCTTCTAGGGTGTCCGCCCAAAGCACGACCCAAATGGGACCCATTGTACGGCGATGCATCGCCAGATCGGCGATGGCATCGCCGGCCGGCCACCCATCTGGCCGGTGGGACCACATGGGTTGAGTCCCCCCTGCCCTAGGGACCCCAAATAGGTATGGGCCCCACCCTAGATCATTGTGATTTGGCCTGGGGAGGCCCAAAATTCCCTCCGGGAAATCCCAGGACCAATCTATAAACAAAAATATATTTACCCATCATGCAGCATATGATTTTAGGGTAGGAGGAGCTAATCCATCCATCTAGCCCATTATTTTCTAAAGATTGCAAAGTTAGAATGGCCAAATGGCCAGTTTTCGTGTATTTTTACTATTCAGTGAAAAATTTTACCTAAGTATGAGTTTATATCATTTTCACATTAGGATCAATGCCTAACATGAAAAGAATGAGAAAGAATTGAAGAATGGAGTGGTGAGAGGAAGAATTTTGAAGGAATTAGGTGAAACAGGATTTTTAAGCCCTAGCGATTGAATGTAAGGGTTGTGGTTGCCCCACAGTCCAAGGATTCACATTTTTGGGTTTGGAACCTTTCAGAGAACGTCTCAACCCGTGTACTTACAACCTAAGAGCAACTAAGGTCGCTTCACGCGACCCTAGATGCGTTACGGACTCGATCGAATGATCGACTTGAGTAGACTTCGCCTGTTGGCGAAACTGAAGTCCTACATATGTTTCTAGATCCTATTCGCACCCACCTAAGTCAAAGGAGTGACAACGTATGTCGCGTGACCATAACCCAGGCCTGGTTTAATCCAAATCATGCTCTGATACCATCTGTAACATCCCGAAAATCGGGAGTCGAGTAAAAACTCCACTCCCGAGTTCCAGAACATCACTTATGCAACATAAATGTGTATGATTGAATGTTTTCTATGTTAATGTATTAAAAATGAGTGGGATTAATCCAAAACATCATATCATACTCTAGAGACCGTTAAATTAGCAAGCGGAAGACTGTGCTAGTATGTATAACATATATAAACTGTTGTATGTCTCCAGAGTGTGAACATGTTACCAGGATATATACATACATGTATACTCCAAAAGTAAACAAAAAGAATATACATGAGTACTCTAAAAATATAAAATGATAAGTGTCAAGACATCTAATCGACCTCCCTGTAATCCCGTTAATCAGAACACGCATAAAGGAGGGATCCTCCTCCTCATCATCAAGTCCAGCTCTGCTTCTCAAGCAGCGCCATCATCTGCAACCAAAATAGGGACTGGTGGGTGTCCGAAAATACCATCCCGTAACGTGGGAGTGAGTGATCAACTCAGTGGAATAATAGACAGAGATTAGCAAGTTATCAAATCAATCATGCGATAATAGTAAAGCAATAAATCAAACATTCCTAATACTGTTGTTAATGCAATATGACATGACATGATGGATGCCCTCATCGATGATCACCCTCATACAACACCATCTTACTCCCGCGGCATGCTTTCTTCCCACAGTGCTCCACATCTTCCAGGCACATGGAATGTGATGGTGATATGATTACCGAGTTATTATTAGTCCTTTTAATATAGCAGGATTGGGAAACTAGGGTACTTCCCTTATATCAATCCTAACACAGATCCTATCTAGGGTCGTCACTCCTAGTAATCTCATACGATGTATATTTTGTAGGTCACTGCAAGGGCTGCCAGGGCTGTTGCTCGTACTCATTGCACCACTCCCCCATCACCTTATCAATACAGGCCTACTGTACTCTCATTGATACGGAAGGGTCGTCGCCTCCCGTAGACTCAGAATATGCTCGCAGTCACTACAAAGGGCTCGTCGCCTGATCAGTGTAGGCCGACAGCTAGAATATAGTGTCCCATACCACCATAATCTTCTCACGAGTCAATGTGCTCACTGGTCACTACAGGGAGGTTTGTGGCCCCAGCGTAGACCGACAGCTCGACCACGGTGTCCCATACCACCATGCCCGGCTCATGAGTCTTTGTGGATCAAGGTACAATGGTTGACAGGGTTTCTAATGGTAAGTTCAGTACCTTAGGTTCAAGTAGTTATGACACATACATGGTGAACATACAATGGCTAGTCGGGTTACTTGACAGGCTCGACTAGTACGAGCGCATCTAAAGCTGAACAACATGAAGTGCATGAAACACTTCGTGTGGCCTAACCACTACCGCCAACCCAAAACACGACTCGCGTTCATCGACGCGTCCTTCGTGGCAAAGATAAGCCAACCACGAATTTACTCGGTTACCGACTGCCTGGACTAGGTATAGTCCCAAACATTTGTGAATCCACTTCTTCAATCATATAAAAGTAATGGAAATGCATTAAAACAATGTGAGCATGTTAACACATATTATGACATATAACTTAAGTAAATCATCTAACACATGCATCTCATATATATAATGAAATCATACATATAGCCACCATGAAGGAAATTATTTACATCAGCATATTATTTGAGAATTCAATCTCAAACAAATTCACAACACCATTTACTTCAATACATACTAATACAAACATTTATACAAACACTTAGTCTACACACTTAAGTCTACATAGTGTATGTCGACTCAAAGTGCGCATTTGGACGAATCTCTTCACCAAACTGATTATGCACGTATTCCTAATATCTTAAGGTGACAAAAAGCCATGTCAACCATTTCAGTAAAATATAGATGTATATAGTATTTCCTACAATTGACTAAAATGCCCTAAATCTCATATTTTTCGTCTGCTTACGAAACAGGAAACAGACAGCATGTTGTACATGTCAAACAACGTTTCCGTCGATAATCTACTATTAAACGACATTGAAAGCGTTGAAAACAGCCAATTAAAGCGTCTAAAATCCGTACCTTTTATCGTGGGAGTGTATCGTTTCAAACGGAGCGTATACGCTTTGTTTACGGCGATCAAGCGACCTAATACACAGTACATCAGCTACTTTACTATTTGAATGGAAGAAATCACCAAATCAGCAAGTGGTTAGGGTTTTCCTTACATAGAAGTGCGTTAGAATTGCCGGGAAAGTGATTAGAGTGCGTTGCTTAAGCACGTGTAGCAGCTGGTGCAGGTGGCAGGAAGATCCCTCCCACACTCTTTCACAATCTCTCACTTTTTCTCTCACTCTGCTAGGGTTTCTAGAAAATTCGGATGGGTGAGAGAAGTGAGGGTTTAAACCCGTTTTATAACTTAATTTCTTCCCAAATTAGGCTTGGGAACAATGTTTACTTGGGGTCTAACTAATTCGGGGTTGTTCTGGTCCAAAAGAGCATTTCTGGAGGTCCCCTGGCCGAATGCGGTCGGAATTAAACTCATGCATACTGGATATAGCACACATCAAGTTTTCAGACCGAAAGAGTTCGAGATCGCAGGTGGCGGTCCAATTTCAGTTCAGCGGTCACCGCACCTAGATCAGGTCTACAAGTCTCGTGATATGAAGTAGAAATTTTTTCTGATCCGCGGGTGTAATTTGGCTGAATTCTGACGTTCAGAACGCTCAATACTGACGCGCCAAGTCCCGTGCCAGATTTGGATTAAAATTTCCAAATCTAACCCTATTCTCACTCTCTTCACTCCAGGCTCCATGAAATAGCCTCAGAGCGTCGGTTGGCCTTGAATTTTGAAACCATTTTCAAGTCCAACGAGGCGGTCGCAATGGTCTAAGATTGTATATATCGGACTTTCGACGCACGGTCTAGATCCAATACAAAGTTTTAAAGATTTTCTGAGAGCAAACGGGTTTAGAGTTTGATCCAAGGTTTTAGGATATTATAGCATCATTGGTTATACAAGTTTTGGGTCTTGTAGAACGTATTTAAAGCAATCAGGGACAATTTCACAGCTACTCCAGCGTAGCGCTAGCTAACTTACGCTTAATTTTTAAAGGAATTAATCCTAAGTGATTTCTTTGGCTATGGAATTGAGTTCTGAGCGATTTCCCAGGTGTTTTAGTTGACCCATTGCCTAAGGACGTCTAATCCCAGGTTGGCAAAAAATCCGGGGTGTTACACCTTGGGCATATCTCCATGTGTCTTTCAAACTCAGAAGAGAAGTTACCTCATTTTTGAGTTTCTCTTTTTCGGATTTCAAATCTTCAATTTGGGAGGTTTTGAAATCTAAATCATTTTTGGTTTTTTCAAAAGAATCAGAAATATGAGACTTTTCTAAGACAAGAGACTCATAATCGTCCTTAAGCTTAGAAAATTTTTCTTTTTGTAATTTAAGCTTGACAGCAATTTTACAACTCTCTTTATAAAGGGCATTATAAGCATCTTGAAGATCATCTTCACTATCGCAATCACTATTCAGATTTTCTTCACTAGATGTATCATCATGATTTGAATAGGTGATCTTGGGTAGAGTCATAAGGGCTTTAACACCATCGCCTGACTCGGTTTCAGAATCTTCTGATTTAGAAGAGGATTCAGAATCAGATGATTCATCCCAAGTAGCCATCATGCTTTTCCTTTTTGATTTGTCCTTTTTACGACATTTGTTAGATAAGTGCCCATACTCTTAACAGTTGTAACATTGACTATCTTTTAAGGATTTACAAGTTCTAAGTTTAGATCGTCTCTTATCATTTGATTTTTGAAAATTAACCTTTTTCTTGTTTTTAAAAATTTTGTAAAACCTTTTTGCTAAAAGTGCCATATCATCTTCGGTATTTTTTGAATCCGAAGTACTCTCTTGTGAAATATTTTTAGATGATTTGAGAGCTATTGATTTTTCTTTAGGAGCCTTAAAGGATAACTCATAGGTTTGAAGTGAACCAACTAATTCCTCAACCCTCATGGTATCCGTATCACGAAGTTCCTGAATCGCCGTCACTTTAGAATTGAACCGTTCAGGAAGTGAACATAGTATTTTTGCGCACACTTTACTTTCAGGGATTCTATCACCAAGACCCCACATAGAGTTCACAATATCATTCAATTTAGTGTAGAAGTCCATAAACATCTCATTCTCCTCCATATGAATTTCTTCAAATTTAGTTGTGAGGAGTTGGACTTTAGATTTCTTGATAATAGATGTACCCTCGTGTGTCATTTCTAATATATCCCATGCTTGTTTTGCATTTTCACAAGAGATGATTCTTTTGAATTCATCTGGTGATAATGCACAAGTAATTACATTTAGTGCTTTTGCATTTGCACTACTTTCACTTTTCTGAAGTGTGGTCCAAAGCGAATAAGCCGTTACTTTCATAGATTTTGAATCATCGCCATTAGTTACTTCAGTGATAGGAGGGTTCCATTCATTCACTGTGGCCAGCCACACACTTTCATCCAAGGATTTAAGGAAGATCCTCATCCTGGCTTTCCAATAGGCATATTTTGTGCCATTAAAAGGTGGTGGCCTAGTGACTGATAGGCTATCAAAATTTGACATCTTAATATAGCTTAGATCGTTAGCTCAGGAAATAAATCCAATAAATAAACAATAAGCACAAGATATTAGGCTCTGATACCACTTGAAAAGGGCCTAGCTATGTGCCCTAGAGGGGGGGGGGGGGTGAATAGGGCAATGCCAAATAAAACTAATAACAGCGGAATAATAAAAGATTTAAAGCACAATGCTTAATATAAAACAATCGCAATAGCCTAAAATAAAGAGATTGATACTTTATCAGTTCTAAGGACAACCTTACACCAAAAACCAGAGGTTTAAGGTAGGACAACCTTATTTCTAGAATGTCCTTTGTATCACAAACCAAAGAGGAATAATAAGTAATAAAATCAAAATAACTTGTGGAAAATAAATCCTAAGTTATTACAACATTCATCCACACTTTGCTTGAAGTGATTACAACATTCATCCACAAATACAAACCAAAAAATTGAATGAATAAAGGAATGAAAGAATGAAGCACATCCACAACACAACGATATATAGTGGTTCGCTTGTGTGTACACCAACTGTTATCCAACAGCCACACAGATTGCTACTCCACTCCTAATATCCTCACACAGGAGATATTAGATGCACTATCAAAATAGGTTTCACAGGTTCACCTAAAACCTTCACAATTGTGTCTTTGATCTCGGGCTTACACAATCCAAAAATCCCTCAATCTGAGTTTTCTGGCTCTCCTCAGATAACCACTACAATGAGATTTTTCTGGCGAATCTCAAACAAAAACCAGAGAAAGTAAATTACAAAACATGTAAAATACCTGAATCACCTTTTGAAGAAGCCCGGTAGAACCAATCGGAGTAGAAGTTCGACTCGACGTTCAAAGTCTAATACTCACTTTAAGAATGGTTCTAAGTCTAATTGATTTTAGATCAAACGGGCTAGATCTATTTGATTTTGAATCCAAGAAGAAGGAATATCAGAAATTTCCCTTTTCTAATAAGATTAGAATGTAGATCAAAATCAAATAAGAATAAGCTAGCAAAAAGAATATTAAATAAGCACAATGTAGCTTAAAATAAACACAAACTTATATTAGAGAATAGCCTAAAGAATGCTTGAATAAAATTGATTTGAAGTACTAAAACTCTGAAGTTCGTGCTCAATTTATAGATTGAAAAATCCAATCTACGACTGGTTTTAGGATCCTAGGACTGATCGTAGCTCCAAATATTTTCAAAAGATTTCCGCGGGATTTGATTTCCAGTTCCACGACCAGTCCTGGGTGGTTTACGACCGGTCGTGGGCCACCTATGACTGGTCGTGAGACACCTACGACCGGTCGTAGGACCCTAAAATGGTTGCTGGAGTTTGAGTCGTAGGGCTACGACTGGTCGAAGGATGAGTCGTAAAACTCACAGGACTGGTCGTAGGATGTCCAGGACTGGTCGTAGGACAGCTAGAAAGATCCAAAAATCTTTAACTACCTAGGACTGGTCCTGAAAAACTTAATACCGGTCGTAGCAAAGCTAGGACTGGTCTTGAAGTCTCTATGACTGGTCTTAGAACACTCCAAACAAGCATATAAAAATATATGAGTTATGTATCCGAAATGACCTACATTAAAGCCTATCCTAAGGTCATTCTAATGTCAAACAAACCTTAAAAGTGAGATGGACATTGAAAGTCTGTACACTCAGATGACCCTTAAGAGAAGCTTGTGAATATTCAAAACTTGTAGTAGGCCTTCATGATCTTGATCTTGACTTGACAAAGTCTTCTAGTAAACTTGAACTTGATCAAATCTTGAACATGCAACCTTGAAAACTTCTATTCTTGATTTCTTCATCCAAGACTTGAAAACTTTCTTCATTTAAGATCTTGTCTTGAAATGCGATGTCTTGATATGTCTTAATTGCAATGACTAGTCTTCAAACATAAAACACAAGATATACAAGACATGGAAATAGGTTTTGGCACCACAAAATTTGATAACTAAAGGGATATGAAATCATAGCACTTACATAAAGCAGACATATTAGACATTTCTAGATACTCTTATTAATGCAAGGATGAAATATTTTCATGATGCATGCCCTTGCCTACACTCCCTCGTGCGACACTATCTTACAGTCGCGGCATGCTTTCTTCCCTTTGTGCTCTTCAACCTGAGGCACATGCAGTGCGATGTTATGAGCATGATTATCGAGTTATTATTAGTCCTTTTCATACAACATGATTGGGAAGCTAAGGTACCTCCCTTATATCAATCAGTCCTAGCTAATCTCATACGATGTTATGGTTCTAGGTCGCTACAAAGGGCTTGTCACCAGATCAGTGCAGGCCTAGTTTGTACTCGTATTTCTATGGAAGGGTCGTCGCCTTCACGTAGACTCAGAGTACTCTCGAGGTCACTACAAAGGGCTCGTCACCAATCAGAGTAGGACGACAGCTCGAATATAATATCCCATATCACTATAATCAGTTCACGAGTCTAGGTTGCTCACTAGTCACTACGGGGAGGCTCGTCACCCCAGCATAGGCTGACAGCTCTTCCATCATTGGATAGTTTAGTACCCTAAATTCAAACAGGAGCATCCATACATGGTAAACATACATCGGGTCAACCGGGTTACTTGATGAGCTAGACTATTATAAGCGCACCTTAAGTTGATCAACATGAAGTGCGCAAACACTCCGTGTGGCCTAACCACTACCGAAAACTCTAGTACGTCTCGGGTTCGTCAAACATGTCCTACGTGGTGAATAGAACTCAACCACGAACTCAAAGCCTATTACCGATTGCCTAGACCATAACATGGCCCCATACACATTCAACCTTAACCAATAAGCATATGAAGTAGACAAAACAGGAGTAACTAAGTAATCCAATCATAATAGCAAACATGTTATAAGATGCAACATAAACAAGAAACCATACACATGCATTTCATTAGTAAAGCGATAAAACTAAACAACTTGCATGGAGGAAATCATACACATCCCTAGGGTAGTTGGGAATCCTATCTCAACACCCATCTAAAGAACTATCTTCTAAGTACTTACTTACACAAGCATTTTCACAAACAAGAAACCATACACATGCATTTCATAAGTAAAGCGATAAAACTAAACAACTTGCATGGAGGAAATCATACACTTCCCAAGGGTAGTTGAGAATCCTATCTCAACAACCATCTAAAGCACTATCTTCTAAGTACTTACTTACACAAGCATTTTCACAAACAAGAAACCATACACATGCATTTCATAAGTAAAGCGATAAAACTAAACAACTTACATGGAGGAAATCAGACACATCCCTAGGGTAGTTGAGAATCCTATCTCAACACCCATCTAAAGCACTATCTTCTAAGTACTTACACAAGCATTTTCACAAACAATTAGACTACACTTATTAGCCTACATAACGTAAGTTGGCCCAAACATGTATTAGGGTGAATCTTCTCGACAAGGAGTTGTTATACGCATAGCTAGAGTATACACACGGTAGTTAATTATGGTAATCACACTTTCAAATTTCATATGTATACGGTACTTTCTACATTTATAAAGAATACGCTAAAATCCACATAGTTCATATATGACTGAAATGCAAAACAAACATCGCATTTTGCATGTGAAATAGCACCCACATCAGGAATCTATCATTAACTGACATTAAAAGTTTGAAAAACATAATCTATACATCTATAGTCCACACTTTACGCCATAGAAGCATAACGAATTCAATAGAGACTCTAAGTCTGTGTCAACGATGAAATGACAACCTATAGCACGAGTTAAGTTAGCTATTTCGCTACTTGCAACAATGGAAACCCTAGAACAGGGTTAGATTTTCTTACCTAAGAATGAAGTCAGAATCGCAGGAATAACGATCTGATAATGATGTTTAAGCATAAAGAGTAACGGGGATTTAATCCCAGGAGTAGCTCCCACTTCTATCTCACTTTCTCTCTCTTTACTCTCTTCTCTCTCCTAGGTTATTCTCAAATTCGTATGGAGTGAATGAGAGAGTATTTAAGGTCCTTATATAGGCCTAAAACTGATGGAATTAGCCCCAGGGCCAAGGTATACTTAGGCTATAGCCAAAGGGTACTTGTTCCGATCCAATAGAGCACTTCTGAAGGCCCCTTTTTGATGTGTGGTCAGACTTAAGCTTCCTGACCTTAGATCTAAGTCATTCTAAGTTTTCAGTATGATCGGATTTACAAATCGATCGCAGTTGATCAATTTCAATTCAACGGTTACCGATACTCAATCAGGACCACAAGTAGACTACCATGTAGTGGCAAATATCCCTGATCCGAGGGTGTATTTGGGTCAGATTCCTTATATTTAGTCCGCAAGCGACACAACTCAGTTTTACTTAAATGTGAATTTATTTCTAAAGATATTCTCATTTCTCACACACTTCACTCCGGACTTAAGGAAATGGCTTCGGATACTCCCTGGACTTAATTTCTGAGGTGGTGGTCAAGTACAGTAAGGCGGTCCTAATCCTATGGTTTTATAGTCATCGAACTTCCGACGTGCAGTCCAAGTCTGATACGAAGTTTCAATGTGCTCCCGAGAGAAACTGGGTTTAGAGATTGATTCTAGATTTTATGGTAATATAGCGTTAATGATTCTACATGTTTTAAGTCTTGCAGATCTATAACGACTCAAAAAATTCTGTACAAAGACCCGAGTACCACCTCGAGCAGAAATCACTTAGGATTAATTCCCTTAGAAATTAAACATAAGTTAACTAGCGCTAAGTTAGACTAGCTGTGAAATTAGCACTGTTTGCTTTAAATACATTCTACAAGACCTAAAACCTTTAGAATCGTTAATGCTATATTATCCTGAAATCTAGAATCTAACTCTAAATCCAGTTGTTCTCAGGAGCACTTTAAAACTTCGTATCGGACCTGGACCGCACGTCGAAAGTCCGATAGCGATAAACTTAGATGATTATGCCGCACAGTTGGACTCGACAATCACCTCAAAAATTGTGTCCAAATGATGTCCTGAGATTGTTTCCTTGAGTCTGAGGTGAAGAGAGTGAGAAAGTGAAGATTTTTAAGAAAATAATTTAAAATTAAGTAATCTGGGTCGTGTCGCTTGCGCATCATTTATAAGCATTCAGACCGTCGGAATCTGACCCAAATACACCGTCAGATTAGGGATGATGGCCCACTCATGTCAGTATACTTGTAGTCCTGATCGAGTTTCGGTGACCGCTGAACTAAAACTGGTCCGCCACGGTTGATCTGGAAATCCAATCGAACTAAAAACTTAACTTGATCAAGATCCAACATCTATGAGCTTAAGTCCGACTACATTCAGTAAGAGGACCTACGAAACAGACCTACTTTGACAATAACATAAGTATACCTTGGCCCTAGGTCTAACTTGGTGACTTTTTAGCCTATATAAGGACCTTAAACCGTCTCTCATTCCTCACATATGAATTTGAGAGAAACCCTAGGAGAGAGAAGAGAGAAAAGAGAGAGATAGTGTGAGAGTTGTGGGAGAAAGTTCCTGTTACTCTACCCTGCTATCATACGTACTTAACCATCCCGATCTAATCACTATTTCAGCGATTCTGACTTCATTTCTATGTAAGAAAATCCTAACCCTAACCTGTTTTAGGGTTTCTATTGGTACAAGTAGCGAAGTAGTTGACTCACCTTGTGTTATAGGTCGTCATATCGATGTTGACGAAAGCGTAGAGTTTCTATTCAATTCATTACGCTTCTACCGTGTAAGGTGCAGATTTTAGACGTATAGGTTATGTTTTTCAAGGTTTTCAATGTCAGTTAATGATTTATTACTGACGTGGATACTATTTCACATGTCTAATGTGTTGTCTGTTTTACTTTTCGAATATTTATGGAAAATGTATAGTATTGCGTATTCTATGTATTTGTTAGAATACTTTATCCGTATAGAATTTAGATTTGTGTTTAACATGATTATTTGCCATGAATATACGCTTATTACATGTGTGACAACTCCTTAGCGAAAGGACTTATCTTAAATCACACCACGACCAATATACGTTATATATGTTAAACTGTGCAACCCACGTGTTTGTGAAAATGTTTAAATGAAAATGGAACCCGGATTCATGCATAACATGATTATCCGTCGTGGGTATATGCAAGTGGTATATGGGGCAAGTCCGTAGTGAAAGGATTTGGCCTAATACATGTATAATCATCATACACATGTATGATAAAGTATGTATTCTAAGTGTTTGTGGAAATGTCTGAATAAGCATGTTGTTTCTATGAAATACTTTGTATTAGGGTCGAGATGTAAATCTCGGCTACCTTATTTATGTGTATGATTTCCTCCATGTACGTTTACATCAAGAGGTCTGCTTATTTATGAAATGAATGTGTATGGAATCATGTTTGTGATGCACTTCTCAACATGCTCATGTTTGAAATGATTGATTTATTTGTTCATTATAGTTTTTACTGTTTCTTATGATTACTTGTTGAGAATGGATGAGATTGGGACTATGATATAGTCCAGGCAATCGGTAATCATCCCTAAATTTGTGGTTGAGATTCATTCACCACTTAAGACATGTTTGACGAACCCGAGTAGTACATTGGTCGTCGGAAGTGGTTAGGCCACATGAAGTACTTATGCATTTCATGTCGATTGATTCGATGTGCGATCATACTAGTCGAGCTCGTCAAGTAACCCGATCTGCCTATTGTATGTTCACCATGTATGGACATTATTGCTTGAACCTAGGGTACTGAACTTACCAGTGATAACCCTAATAACCGTGGTACCTTGATCCATTAAGACTCATGAGCTGGGCATGGTGATATGGGACACCATGGTCGAGCTTTCGGCCTACACTGGGGCCACGAGCCTCCCCATAGTGACCAGTGAGTAACCCAGACTCGTGAGCCGAATAGGGTGGTATGGGACACTGTATTCGAGTTGTCGGCCTACATTAATTGGTGATGGGGGAGTGGTGTAACGATTGCTTGTAACAGCCCTGCCAGCTCTTGTAGTGACCTCGAGCATACTCTGAGTTTAGGAGGAGGCGACGACCCTTCTATAGCAACAAGAGTACAAACTAGGCCTGTATTGATTTGGTGATGGGGGAGTGGTGTAACGATTACGTGTAACAGCCCTGCCAGCCCTTACAGCGACTTAGAACCACAACATCATATGAGATTAACTAGGAGTGACGACCCTAGACATGATCCTTGTTGGGAATGATATAAGGGAAGCACCTTAGTTTCCCAATCCTACTAAATGAAAGGACTAATAACAACTTGGTAATCATTTTCACATTGCACTGCATGTGCCTGGAAGATGTGGAGCACTGAGGGATGAAAGCATGCCGCGAACGTGAGATGTTGTCGCATGAGGGAGTATGTAGGTAGGGCATGCATCATTATTGCACCTCATCCTTGCATTAACAAGAGTAGCTAGGAATGTTTGACTATACTGCTTTATCATTACTGCTTGACTGAATTGATAACATGTTAACCTTTGCTCTATGATTCCACCGAGTTGATCACTCACTCTCACGTTACGAGACGGTTCTTTAAACACCAACCAGACTCTGTCTTAGGTACAGATGGCGAGACGATTCAGGAGTCGGAGACGGATTATTACGAGGACCAGGACGAGTTCTCGTACATGCAGTTCTCTGACGGTTTCGTATTGGCAGCCTGAATTGATGGGGTTTTGATAGTTGGACTATCCTTTGTTATTTTGATTTTTGATTTGATGTATGTATATGGTGACTCAGAGACGTATTCATACTTTGGAGACAGATCGAAATTATTTTGTTTTACATATAGTGATATACATCTTTCAGTCTTCCGCTTGCATTTTATCAATAGATCAGGAGTATGAATTACTGTCTTGGTATAATCTTACTCATGTTTAATGCACTACCATGATCAACATTCAATCATCTACATTCATGTTGAATAAGTGATACATTGGAACTCGGGAGCTGATCATCTACTCAACCCCTGATTTTTAGGGTGTTACAAGTTGGTATTAGAGCATGATTTAGATTAAAGTGGACCTGGGTTATGGTCACACAATGCCCACTAACGCATGTTGACTTAGGAGGGTGCGAGAAGAATCTAGAAATAAAAATGGGATTACCAGTTTCACCAATTGGTGAAGTTCATCGAAATTGTTTGCCGAGATCGAGCCCTTACGTCTCCGTGATCGCTTGGGGCGATCTTGGACCATTCCTATGTCATCTATCGACGGGTCTAGATCACAATTGACCCCATTCCAGCCTTCAAACATCCTTAGGAACTGTTGTACATCAGTAACATACCCGAAGTAGCTCGCATAGACTCAGAACGGGGGTGGGGCTCAAATCGGGCATTTTCAGAGGGACCTAGGGTGGGACCCACATTTTTTCTGGACCTAGGGAGCAGGAGGACCTCGCCCAAATGGCGAGGCCTCACCAGATTGACCAAGGAGTGGCGAGGCCTCCTGGTCAACGGGCTGGGCTGTTTGGGCCGATGGTGTTTGGGGGCTAGGGTGACCCCCTGATGTATAGTCCATCATTTAAAACACCTCCAAACCATCCCCTCCTTCACAAAGTGACCCCCCAAGCTCTCCCTTTCCTTTAAAGTTTCTGTTTTCTCTCTCAAACCTCCCCTTCAAACACCCATTCCGTCATTTTCTGCCATAACCCACACCCCTCCATCGTTTACAGTTATACTCACTCCCCTACCCTCTCCATTCTCTCTCGTTTGAGCTTTTACATCCTCCCTTTTGAGGCTCAAAATCATGTAAGCTCTCAACTCATCCCATTTCTTCATTTTCTCTTCTTCAATCCCTATCTTTTAGGCCCTTACAACCTCTATTAAGGCTCAAATCCGTGGAGAACCAAGACGTCAATCCCTATTCTCCCTTTTCCTTACTTTTCATGGCCTTCTTCGAGTTCATTATGGCCATTTTCTCATTTTCAACCATATTTTCCCTCATGGGAAAGAGGAAGGGTGCCGTAGATGAGGCTGGGCCTGGTCGTCTCACTCGTTTGAGGTGGCCTAAAGGAGCTACAGCGAGTTCAAGTGTTGGGAGAGAAGTGCAGACGAAGCGGGATTTAGATCCCCATGCTCCAATAGGAATGTCGTTGTTGGCAGAGTTGGCTCATGGCGTGTACAAGGACCGTAGGGTTCCTTTTAAAGCACATGTGGATGGGCGACTCTTCGGTGAGTACTTGTTGTTCGAGCGTTTGGAAGAAGCCAGGTGGGGTTCACTATTTGAAGGCGAGTTTCGTGCTAATGTGAGAATTGTTCGAGCCTTCTATGCCCATATTTGGGACCCTACGCTGGAGCCGTTGCAGTTCAAGATCCCCTTCGGCAGAGATCGGGAAGCCATAATCAATGTTGGGTTGATAGCTCGACTCCTGAATATGCCACTTGGCGAGGTACATCCAAGTGCAAGGAATCTGAATAGTATTTGTGAGAGGGATCGCCGCACTAGGTTTCTATGTGGTCGTTTAGTTGAGTGGCAGCATAAAAAGAGCCTCTTAGCAACCCATATGTCGGGCGATTTTCGTCTACTTCACCACATCTGCACATTCAATGTTTATCCCAGGTGGAGCAATCGTAGTGAATGCACACGTCTGATGGTAGATTTTCTGTATCAAGTGGGGCAGGGAGCGAAGGTGTACGTGCCTACGTTTGTGCTGTGACAGATCATCCTTATCACGCGATCAAAGAGAAGGACTGAGTGGCTTCCCTTCGGCCAACTCATATGCAAGATTGCGCTCGAGTTTGGCTACAGACTTGGGGCGGAGTTGCCAGTGCCAGTCTATTATATCAACGAGACTACTCTTAACTAGATGAAAATGGGGCCTCGGTAATGTGAGGCCTAACTTGATGAAAGCGAGGATGAGTATGATAGCGAGGAAGAAGAAAGTGAAGAAGAAGTTGGGGCCGAAATCCAAGAGGAGGAGGAACAAGAAGAGGAAGAGGAGGCTCAGGATACATATGAGAGCTCTCCTCTTGCGGCACAGGAACATGACACTGAGAGGGATACCCGTATAGCACGACTTGAGGAGGGTCAGGCTACCCTGCGACAGGACATTATGGATATTTGGGGCCTCATGAAAAATAAGTTCAAGAAGGTAACTCATACATAGAAGACTATCTTGTGCTACCTACAGGATAAGGGTGCCCCTTCTTCATCGCAAGATTCAGATGCTTAGTCATCCATGTTGTTGCCCCGTAGTTGTTTGTCGTTTGTTTGTAGATGTTACTTTTATGTGTAGCCTTTGTAGGCTTCGTAGTTTGATAGTTGCTTTGATGCTATAGCTCAGTGTTTGAAGCTTAGTCGTATTAGCTCACATGCATTTTTTGTTATGATCCATGTAGAACCTATGTCGCATGTATTATGACAATTTTGGAAATGAAATGCATGAAGTTGCTTTAAAATTTATGTGTGAATGCTACGTGCATGGATTGTGCTTCTGCTGAATCTGACTGGGTTGCACCCTATTTTGAATATAGGGAATGCCACCTAAGGTTACATGGAGCACGACACGTCTTACACTTAGTGATTCGATGGACGGGGCACTTCCCCGGAGCGATAGCTATATGGACCCTAGTGTGGGCCTGATTCGTGAGACTGTACCTGAGTCTCAACCTTCTACTAATCCTGCAGTCGGGCCGCCACCTTACACACCACCGGTTCGTGAGCAGAACCGTGTGTCTTCCTTGACACAGTATGTGCCTCAGTCAGCCCCACCTACTGATAGATTGGAACAGTTGACTATGATGCACCAGCAGCACCAGCAGCTCTTGGCTACTATTGCAGGGGCCCTAGCTCGGGGTGGGAGTGCAACTCCACCTGCACCATCTATACATCCAGTTGAGGATGTTGGGACTTCTGTTCAGGATGAGGGTATGGCTCATCCTGCACCTTCTGCCTACCCAGCGGAAAATGCTGCTGATACTAGAGGCCTACTTGAGCGATTCCAGCGCTTGCGGCCTCCTACTTTTGTGGGTTCTCACAGACCCGAGGAGGCCAAGTATTGGCTCGACCGCATCTCGAAGATGCTGAGGATGTTGCACTACTCGGAGTTTGAGCAGGTTGAGTTGGCACTTTCATGTTTGAGAAGGAGGCCAGCTTGTGATGGGATAGTGTACTGCAGACTGTTACAGTTGGCTACGTATGGACATGGGCAACATTTGAGTTCCATTTCCATGAGAAATACTATCCTCAGACCTACCAACACGAGAGGGAGAACAAATTTTTACACCTCAGGCAGGGAGGCATGACAGTTAGTGAGTACGAGCATCGATTTACTGAGTTGGGCAGATACGTCCCGACTATTCTTGCTGACGAGCAGATGCGGATGTGACATTTCTCTGAGGGCTTACGACCTGCCATTCAGTTGAAGATGTACTGTGCTAGTATACCATCTTATGCCGAGCTAGTGCACATGTCTATGGTTACTAGGCCACGACTAGATATCTAGAGCAGGCCATTCCTCAGCAAGAGGCCTCGTACCGACTCTCCTCCTAGGATCGCAGTGCTAGTAGTTCTGATGAGGTGCCCAGGTGTGACCTGTACATACTGCTGGAAACCGGGTCACCTTGCGGAGAGCTTCTTTGCATGAATGAGAGATAACGGGTTTTCACCACCGCAGAGGATTGATCGTCCTCTCCCTTAGGCTATATCAGCTCCACCTCTACAGTCTGCACCTGCGCATCCGTCTTTTCGACCTCTAGCACCTCGTTTTAGGCTGCCTCAACGGCCCATGGTACCGCTGCCGAATTGCCCGCAGCAGGCTCAGGTCCACTCACTCACAGCGGACGTACCAAGGTAACACTTTCAGTACCCAGGGCTTTTGAGGTCACTACACACGTTCAAGGTACTCATGTCTTCTTGTTGGTGGACACTGGATCCAAAACCTCCCTTATTTCATGCGCGTTAGTCAAGCGGCTAGCGTTGGTTACTACTCCTACAACGGGAGTGACTCTCACTACTGCTACAGGGGACTCTTCTACCATTATTAGGGTATGTGTGGGTTGCTTGATAGACCTAGGGAGCGACACAATTGTGGTTGACCTGTATGTCACGCCTTTGCATCATTACGACATTATCCTTGGCATGGATTGGCTCACAAAGATGAGAGTAGAGCTTGAATACAAGACTAGGCTGGTGACAGCCCATGGACCTCCGGGCGTGGCATTTACTTTTCCTGTTCAGGTCAGTTACCCTACCTGACTTGATTTCTACACTTCTCGATTGGAAAGTTCTGTTGGTTCTGCGCTTGACATCCATATCTTATCTTTTCCTTTTATTCCCGTTTACCTCTACTAATAGTTCCCCACTACCTAAAGTACAACATGATTTTCCAGCGTTCGAGCTGTCACGGATCAATGGTCGTGGTGGGTTTGAGCCCGATACTTCGATCGTCTGCCTACGTATAGCAGAGGATTTTTCGATATCAATTTATAAACCTATCAAATCTCGATCCTTTGCTTGATCAGGGCATTGAGATCGTTGAGATTTGCTAGGACTTAGAATTTGAGTCAAACCGCGTACACATCGCGTAAACATGATTCCATCAATATGTGACCCCGATTACTTTAGACTCTTGGAATTGTTATAAAACCTTATATTTCCACTATGATAAGCCTATGCGATCCATTATGCTTCCGTCGCACACTCTGATCATCTAAGTACTACTTGGAAACTTCAGGTCCAGGATCCCTATGTGAAACCTAAGTTTAAATTTTCTTATGTCTTAGTTGACTTCCCGAACCTAGCTCCCGCATGTCTAGTCTAAGATTAATAATTCACCTAAAAGTCTACAACTTCACATTTAGTTGACCCTAAGTACTGAAATTTATGAGGATTATCGTTTTCCAATTAACGATAGGTATTAGGAAATTCAAGTTATAATAATATAAAAATGTTCTGTTTTGGTCCTTTTATACATCGTAGTAGGCATTTGTACATCCACAATGCTTAAGTTTAGTTTCAAATCTCAATGACTAAACCTAAAATCTTTCGAGGGAACCTACACTTATTTCTAAGTCCTATAGTTATGAAAACAATCTTTCAGGGAGCCTATCCTTTTGAAGTATCTATGTTCTCACAATAAATTTTTTGCAGGGAACTTTTCATTAGTTCAATGACTAATTGTTCTAAGGGTCCTAAGTGCATGTCTAAGTTTTCATTCATTCAAACAACTCTTTTAGGGGCCTAAAATTTTGAATCACTATGTTCACAATTCCTCCTAATTTCAAATGGCTAACTTAATGGTTTTCAAGGATCTCTACATGAGTTTGAAGTCCAAAGGTCTAGTCCCAAAATTTTAAGGGTCTAAAATTTAAAGTACCTAGGCTCTCAAGTTGTACTTAGTTCAAATGGAATTTTATCTGTCATCCAAATCACTTATAAGGAAACCTAAGTTTGGATCTCGACATCCTTAATGATCATCCTAAGTCTAAGGGAATTTCACCTAATGTTCATATTTCTAATTTCAAATATCCAAATTTGAGACATTTAAGGTTTGTATAAGATCATTTCCCAAGGCCAAGTTTGTCCAAACTATGCTTTGATACCAACTTGTAACGCCCCGACTTTTCAGGACCTGAGTACACGACTCGTTTCCCAAAAACCTGAGTGTTAACCTTAAAGGATGGTCAAAGTCAAGTATATATATTTTTTTCTTTTATCTTTCATCAGAGTAAGCAGATGAGCTTTGAATGGACGAGTAAGCATAAAGAGAAATTTCAAATTTCATTTAGAATATACAAGTGAGTGCCCATAATGACTTATACAAACCAATGTCTCCAAAATTTACAAATACAAGAATTTCATGATCCAATACATGAGAAATAATATAATGAAAGTAAATTAGAGCTGCAAGACCCCTCAGCTCCTTAAGGTAGATATAATCAGGCAATCCTGGCCCTTGAACCTAGCTCCATATCAGTATGAATGTGAACATTATCAGGGCCACCTGTGCTACCTGTACAGTTATATATTTGATGGATGAGTGGCCAACTTAGTGTGAACTCCCCTCAAGATTATACACCGCCGCATTAGGTAAGAAATAGTATGAAACATCCAGATAACCAAAACAGAGTAAATGTAGTTTTATTAGATGCATGGATTCGTGAATGCAATCGTAGACCCAGGTAAAACATTCGAACGATCTGTGCCCCGAGAAAAACATCTGGACGGGCATTGGGGTCATCACCCAGGGATGAGACTGGTCATAAGTGCAACACGCAGCATAATCGCAGGGCAGAGTGATCCAAGTCATCATCACAAATCGATCGGCTGGTCATAAGCGCAACACGCGGCGTAATCACTGGGCAGAGTGATCCAAGCCGTCGTAGTATGCTATGCATACATGAATTGTCAGCCCATTATTAGTCCATTTATAATTAACCAATTTATATAAGCTCAATGGTCACTAAGGGAAGCACATGGCCTAGCGTAGGCCGACAGCTCTGGCATAGGTCCCATACCACCATCCCCGGCTCATGAGACACCACCTTAGGATATTTAATGGAAACCCGTCGACTAGTGGCCAATCATATTATAGTATATGGGGCTTACCCTCGCATGGTTGTACAGTATAAAACATCTCACCCATATAGGGAAAACACTAGAACAAAGCCACATAGGGCGATATCAAAGTAGGCCACATAGGGCGAGTATCATAACCATGCGATAAAAGATCATCTTTTAAAACCATTGAACACAACAACCCTGGATGGTAGGCCCGCATCAATGATCCATCTAGGGCACCACTCACTAACCACCAAGTCGAAGGTCCATTACGAGTACAACTAGTCAATTTACAGCCCAAGTATGGGTGTACATTCATATGTGGAAATTTCTCACTAATGTACCAGTTTAAGTTCCGTAAGAAATCCATAAGCATGAGCAATTATGCAAGATAATCATAAAGCATGTAATACAACAATTCAACTTCCACCAGCTAACACATGTGATTATAAAGAGAGATATCAATTATGAATAAAAACTATAACTTAAGCTAATGAGAAGATGGAAAGCTCAAGGGGAAGAATCATCACCAGATACGTTTGTAGGGTGTCCTTTGGTGTGGGTTCTCTTGAGAAGCTAGAGTCTCCACATCACTTGAACAGATTCCTGGGGATATCCCTGGCATTAGCTGATAAAGTCTAAGATTCTAGGATGTCATGGTTGGTCGAATGGCCCTAATCATGATGGTTTGGGCGCTTATTCACGAGGAGTATAGGCCCGACAATACCAGTCCTAATAGGTGGGCTTAGTATACGATCTATTTAGTTGGTGGGGTCCATTGCACAAACGGGTTAGATAAGCATTTACATCATGGTGGGACCCCCATATGTGGCCCACCACCATATGGATGGTCAGCACACTACACCTATTACATATACATCATACAATGTATCCGTGTATACATCATGTATTGCATCATATGGTTTATATGTATACATTATATGCATTATGTAGTATATCTATATATACAACACGTGTATTTCATTTGCAACATACGGTACATATATACATGCATCATACCAGCTCTTGGTATATGGAGTGGATGTGTGTCCAGGCGCACCACATTTAGGCCTTGGACGGTGTATATACAGCATGCTTAAGAGTGGTTACATGTGTAGGCCTCACCATGCATGGATTTATGAGGCATGTCTAACTATGGACACGTGCATTTCTTCATACATGTGACGTGGGTGTTGAATTTAAACGGTTCATGAGATGTGGAATCTCGAGAAACCTTAGGGGTTAAATTTTCACCCTAATCTAAGATTCCGGTGGGCCATGGCAAAGATAAATGTGATTCCAAGGGAAGAAACTGTTTGCATCAATCATGGCCCACAGGAGTTTTGGTTCAAAATAGAAATTGGAACCAGGGGCTTTCTCGAGGTTCTGCTCCATGTGGACGGTTCATATTTTTGAGACTCATAAGGTATGATTAGATCTCAACTTTTTTTCTTGGCATAGGATTCACGTAATCTGTTTCATGCATTCATGCATGCACTGTGTACTTGTTTCACATATGTATTATGCATGTGAACACCTAGTGGGTCCCACGAGAGTATGGTGTCGAATCCGAATGGTCCATAAGATGTGGAATCCCAAGAAACCCTCAGGGGTGAATTCTCACCCTAGTCTAAGATTCTGGTGGCCCATAACAAAGATAACTTCAAATCAAGGGAAGAAACTATTTGCACCTTTCAAGACCCACCAAAATTTTGATTCAATGTAAAAATTGAGATCAGGGGGATTCCTGAGGTTCTGTTCCAGGTGGACGGTTCAGATTTTCAAGACTCATCGGGTATGATGAGATCTCAACTTTTTGCATGGTAAGCTGATTGGTAGTTAACGTCCATCATTGGACGGTCAGGGTTTTTAACGTCCCTGGAGGGATGGTCCCCTGTAGCCTAGTGTGGCCCACTTGGCATCAGTGTGAGGCCCACAGGGAGATGTAAGGTGTGGCCCAACATAGGGCAGCCTACTTGGAAATGGGCAGGACCCAAGACCAGCCCACCGCTCCTTTTCGTTACTCAGAGTCGACGTACACTTGACTCTGTTTTGTAACATAGGTATCGTTTCCTTGCTACAAGCCGCCATCCTGGAGTAAACGATGGATCTAAACCGTTCGTTAGGTAGAAGGAGGAAGATCATTTAAGACCACGTCGATCCTTCTTGGCCATGTACCTACATGTGGTTCCTACAGTGGTCGAAAGAGGGCCGTTTGAGGGTCTGTCGGACAGTCTGGAATCAGCTCTGAACCGAGCTCCAAACCGGCTTGTGTTCTCGGCCTTACTCCAGGTCTGATTTTAGATTTAAATGGGGCCGTGGATTTGCTCAGCCTAGGTCCCAAACAGGGTCCCTTGTCAAGCTGATATCTTAGTCCATATCACAGTCATTGTTTGGCTTGGACTCGGACTGAAACAGGGTTGCAAATGACGTAACACACGGCCATTATTTGGTTGTGGTTCCAATCTATGCAGGGTCTGGTAGCAACCTAAGAATCAACTCAAAAGGAGAACAAAGATGGATTACCTAAGGTGGGTGGATGCCGACCCAACGTTCTAGCCACAACAGTCTCTGTTTCTTCCTCTTCTTTCATACTCTCTTCCTTCTTCCCTCATGGAAAATTTTCTTCGGCTACAGGTCCCTTCTTATAAATGGAGGGAGAGAGAACGGATGGCTGAGATTGCTACTCCTTTTGGACAGTTGAGATTTGTATTTGCAATAGTCGGTCGGGACGTGTCCGATAGAGGAGAGGACTTGCTGCACCTCGCACACGTGTTAAACAGAGAGAGAAAGGAGGGAGATTTGTATTCGCAACAGTCAGTCGGGACGTGTCCGATCGAGGAGAGGACTTGCTGCACCTCGCACACGTGTTCGGTTAGAAACAGAGAGAGAAAGACGGGAGATTTGTATTTACAATAGTCGGTCAGGACGTGTTCGATCGAGGAGAGAACTTGGTGCACCTCGCACACGTGTTTTGTGTGCATGCCCCATGTCGGGACCCACTGGAATGTTGTTACTGCAATCTATACCGTTCGTTTGTATTGGAAGACACCATCTAGGGCCCCTGGCTTATGTTGGGTTGATGGTGAGCCCTAGGTGGCCCGCTATATGCACCATTGGGCCATCATTGGCTTATATGCCATGATCTGTCGATCAGGTGGGACTGATAATCTTTTTCAATGGTTAATATAGGGTGTTAGTCATGATGAATTTTTTATTTGTTGTCAACAAATTCTCAATTGTTAGTGACAAGTGTTTTGCACCAGCATTAACTAACATAATGGCTCCACATGTTAGAGTATTCGAGTAGTCTCACCTTCCTGACTGTCGTAGGGCATGTTCTGACTCTTAGAGACCCTGATGGATGGCTTCAATGTTGACCGGAATGTTTATCCTATGCATGTTGAGTTCACATCTTTGGTTAACCTAATTTTGTTTTAGTTTAGTGTGGGTTTAAAAGGTAACACCCGAGCATTGCAAAATATGGGGTGTTACAAGTGTTCAGTAAGATACCTGGGCTACCTCCTCGGCGTGAGATCGACTTTACTATTGACCTCGTGCCTGGTGCAGTACCTATTTCGCTACCAATGTATCATATGCCACCATGTGAGATGAAAGAGCTGAGGAAACAGATTGACGACCTGGTAGAGAAAGGCTTCATACGACCCAGTGTGTCTCCTTAGTGAGCACCTGTGTTGTTTGTCAAGAAGAAGGATGGGTCGTTACGGTTATGCATTGATTACCGTAGGTTGAATCAGTTGACTGTGAAGAACAAGTATCCTTTGCGCAGGATAGATGATCTTTTTTATCAGTTAAAGGGGCAAAGTATTTTTTAAAGATTGACCTACAGTCAGGGTACCATCAGTTGCACGTCAGGGATGAAGACATGCAGAAGAATGCATTCAGGAACAGTTTTGGTCATTACGAGTTTCTCGTGATATCGTTCGGTCTTACGAACGCACCGACTGTGTTCGTAGACGATGAACCAGGTGTTTTGACCATTTTTATACCGATTCGTCATCATGTTTATCGATGATATTTTAGTATACTCTGCGAGTCGGGAAGAGCACGAAGGACACCTTCAGGCAGTCTTGGATACTCTGAGGAAGAATCAGTTGTTCACGCAGTACAGGAAGTGTGACTTTTGACAGGAGGAAGTCAAGTTCCTGGGACATGTGATGTCCAAGGAAGGGATTGCGGTGGACCTAGCTAAGGTAACCACCGTTCAGGACTGGAAGCAGCCTAGTTCAGTTACTGATGTGAGGAGTTTTCTGGGCTTAGCAGGTTATTACCGATGCTTCATGTCACGCCCCAAATCCAGAAATCGGATTCATAGGGATCCTGATGACCGAATCCGGTGCCGACAGCCTCCGTAGTACCCCATTCTCGGCTCCTAGCATTCATATGCCAGATTCCGATCCTGGGATCCTACAAGGAGGATTTTTTTTGTACATATAACTAGTAATAAGCATAACCATAAGATTACCCAATTCACAACGGCAACATCGTCATCACATATCCACTAATATAATCATTTGAATACAATACAAGAAGGAAAATACATAAATAGAGAATCAAGCTCCAGATGACCACTGCACGCTCCAAGCTCAACACTGCTACAACCTAACATCACCTGCACGCATCTATCGTGCATAAGCTTATAGAAAGCTTAGAGGGTGGTGTAAGTGTGTGCACAAGGTAAGTGCCAAGTATTCAATACAATGTCATAATCATACAATACCGAAAACTGGTAGTCCATAAACCATACAATGTCTGAATAAGCAGAACACTAATAATATCAGGAATTATTAGAGTAAGCAGAAATACTAACAAGATCATGAATCATACGATAATAGGGTAAGCAAAAGTATAGACAAGTCCATAAGTCAATCAATTTCAGAATACGCAATATACAACAGTTATGCGATAAGGAGTCATCAGATGTCGAGGATGCAATGCAACATACAACTCCTGCTAAGTCTGTCTAGGCCATGTAAGTGTAGAACATAGCAACCCAAAATGTCACATGCATGCATATGTAATGCAATATGCGATGCAAATGAAATGACCATGTTTGGAGTGTGAAGTTGGGATGATAGTACGTAATATCGCAGGCTACGGGGTCCACCACAATGGACTTCTATCCAAACCAGTCCTATACCTAAATTTAGATAGTCAGACTCAATGTGGTAAACTCCTGATCTAAGGTTGGTCGCGCGCCCAATCGAAATCTTTACTATAATGAAGGTACACAACAATTAGTTGCACACCACCATCCCGAGTGGATAGTGAATGAATGAATGAATGAGCATGCAACTCCTACTCGATAAGTCCACATATCAGTATGGTTCCTCTCTGGAAAATCACCGGGGTCTATTGCACTCCAAACCAGATTACCACCCCATCGCGGGCAACAAGGTGAGTGGAAGAGACCTCACTATCCGCCTGCCAATATCGGGCCCGGCTCGTCAATAGCGGACCCATTCCTCGAGCTGGTCAGACTCAGCTTAGCATTGCCCCCTCCTCTCGGGCAGGTAAGGCCACACCCCCTTCCAACCGACCACGACACAGTGGAGAGCGCAGCCATCTGGTAATCGGCACTCAACGCTCAGCTACCCACTCGGTCTAGACGTTGGAGTAACCTCTGGAACCAAGAGGGTTTAGGGACTTTCACCCAGGGATATCTATAGCACCCCATGTAAAACAGATTTTCGGTGTCCCATCTGGCCATCCACGATACGCCTGTGGAGGCTACGACCCTGATGTCGCTAGGGCATAAAGTAATCACATCACATAATGCAAGATGCATGAGTCATACAATCCAGTCATACATCAATCCTGTGCAAACCGTGCGCTCATGTGAGACAATATTCGCCTATCAGGGAGTCTCATAATAACCAGCATTATGACATATGTAATGGTCAATCACATCTCATAACAAACATACAGATGATGCGTATGAGCATGTATCATGCTGTTATGCTGTCATATACTCATAATCGGTATCAGCAATCGGCTTCGGCAATGTGGACATTTATCCAACATTGTCCCCAAGGGATGGTCCATATAGAGCCAAACATATAATGGACCCATGGCCTCACAAAAGGGCCAAACATACAACACCATGGGCCCCACTCCTGAGCTTAATACACAACACGATGGCCTTTCACATGGGCCTAACATACATCATAATGGGCTCCACCACTTGGCCCTTAAATGCATCAGAATGGGTCTCATCACATAGGTCTCATATACGACACATTGGGCCTTAAATGCAGGTTGAATACTCATCATAATGGGCCTTAAATATGGGACGTATGTACATCATATTGGACCCCGACAATCAGAATCGGCAATCGGCCATCAAAATCGGTAATCGACCTCGATCGATAATCAGCAATCAGCCATCAGAATCGGTAATCGGCCTCGATCGATAATCGAAATCGATAAATCGGTCACGTCAATCGCACCGATCATCAGCAGATAAGCAAAATGGGGTCTATAGATGATCAACCAATCAACTATAGTATAAGGATTAGCACTCGATCGTAGTTATATTAAATCCGATAACACAGAGCCATCCATATACGGTGAATGGGGCCCACTTATTTGGGTTAACCGACTTAGAATGGTGCGAATGGGCCTAACAAAGCCTACGGGAAGGTCACAATGAGGACATCTAACCATCATTGCACATCAATGTGGATATAAACCATCATTGCTTTCAAAGCATGGCCCGCCATAATCATCATTACATACATCATAGAGTAATCACGCATCACAATAGAGCTCATATAAATCACATTCGGGCCCATAAAAAAAGCCCCACATACGTCTCATTGGGCCTCACTCGTGGCCCTTATATCCATCACATCGGGCCTCAACCCATGGGCCATTAAATACATCAAGTGGACAGCATCCACGGGCCGCACCGATGGGCTTTATATACATAACAGGTGGGTCTTACTTATGGGCCTCAAATACATAACCTGTGGATCCTACACATGGGTCTCATATGCATCAAATGGGCCACGTATCTGGGCCTCGTATACATCAAAAGGGGCCGCACGTCATGGGCCTAGTACATATCACAATGGGCCCTGCCCATAGGCCATGAATACATCACAATGGGCCTTGCCCATGGGCCTCAAATTCAAGTAGGTGGGTCCCATCATATGGACCTCAAATATACATTACGGGTGGGCCTCAAATATAAATCATAGGTGGGCCCCATCACATGTGCTAAAAATACAATAGGTGGGCTCCGCACACGGGCCAAAAATGTATCATGATGGGTCTCATGGATGGACCGCACCAATGGGCCTCAAATGGGTTGGACCACACTAGAATTATTTCAATGGTTGTAAGTGTAACATGTGTATCATTGTATACTATCATTCCATGAGGTACATGGCCCACAAATGATGATTAGCTCTGTCCAAACATCGACTAAGTGATTTAGCACCATCCTAACATTATCCATGCAAATCAGCATCATTCAGGCGTTGTCCAGCACTGCCTAAACATTGTCAGCACCGTCCAAACATTCTCCATGTAATCCGGCACCATCCAAACACGTCCAACACCGTCTAACACTGTCTAGACGATGTGGATGAATTAAATACATTAATGTGGGTCACGTTGGACGGCACAGATAAACACATACATCATGGTAGGGCCTCATAGGGATATAGAATACATACGGCTAGGTGGGCCCCCACCATAACGTTTATTTCCTATCCAATCTGTTCGTACAATCACAAGGACCTGGTTGGGGAGGAAAAATAAATAGCATTTAGATCCAAAACTCACCCAAAAGGGATTTCAATGGTAGACGTTCAACCCTCACTGGTTGCAGTGTGGTCCACCTGATAGACAGCGGGGACATAGAATAAATACATCAGTGGTGGGTCCCACTGTCCAGCTATCTGGATGGTTTGGAACCAACAGATACATCAAAGGCATGGCCTAGGGGGCTTGTTGTTGCTACAGGTACAACAGTAATACTGCTGACATGAGGTACACTAATCAATCCACTCTCACTGTCCAAGATCTGCATGGTGAGGATGGATTACATTAAATTAAAGTGGGCTCCACACGCTGCCATGGTGGAGCCACGATCAGTGAATTGGATGGTTAAGATATAACAAATACCTCATGTACGGGTCCCACAGGACCGTCTAGGCTTGTATGGATGGCATGGATATGAAATGCAATTATCATGGTGGTCCCCACCAGCTTGCAGACGTCAAAACATATCAGCAATATAGCTGATGTAAGCTACATCAACCAACAGCTTCCCATACCACGTGGGTCCCACGTGGGGCCCATCAAAATATAATATATACATATATATGTATATATATAAATATATATACACATACATACATGGTACGCCCCTCTCAGACCGTCCAGATGGACGACTGGGAGACATGCATATGGGTTGCCCACCATAAGAAAATAATAAAATAGATGGACGGCTGGGATGAAACACCTGCACCAGGTGGGGTCACGTCCAGTGGATGGACGGTTTGATATAACAAATACCTCGTGGTGAACCCACGTGTTGACGTCCGTACGCAGCACCTTGCTACTGCTCGTCCATCAGATGGATGGTCCGGACATAACATATACGTGATGGTGTGGGTCCCACCTTAACATTTAATTTCCATCCCATCCGTTGATAGGGTCACACAGACCTTGATAGAGATAAAAAATATATATATATATATATATATATATATATATATATATATATATATATATATCATAAGCATCCAAGACTTCTGGGACCCAAAAAGGATTTCAATGGTAGGTGTTCTGCTTTGAAGGGTGGACCACCTGAGTCCCACTCATGGCTGATTTTTTTTTTTTCTGGGTGACCCACTAATTAAAGGGGACCCATCAAACGTACGGTGTGGATTTTCAACAACATCATGGTGGAGCCTGAAGTGAGGCCCACTGATCCTGCTATTACAAGCAGCACGCTGCTTGCTGCAGCGTCCTCTGGACGCTGACAGCAAGTGGTGTCCTGCCTTATTTTTTTTAATTTTTTTTATTTTGTCAAGCTTTTTCATAGGTGGGGCCCTCTAGGATGATCCAATCCATTGGCTGGGTTCTATGACTCGTGAAGGTTCTAATAAGCCCAATATTGGGTGGTTTTAGTGTGTGGAAACTTCATAGCAGGCCTTAACTGTTTAAATTACAAAAAAAAAAAAACCATTGTTTTCTACATTAGGGCCCATCAGAGATTCTGATTGGATTCATTTTTTGTTTCAACGCCTAAAATGAGGTAGGAAAGGGGATGGACGGCTTGGATTGAAAATATATGTCAAGGTGGGGCCTACACATGTGGTCCACCCAAATCCCTCATTTTTTTTTATATACACTGGCGTTATTGCATCCACTGTCAGCCCACACTTTCCTGTAAAGCCCGTCCAGTGTCCAAACACTGGACGGCTGCATATAACACACTAAAGGTGGGCCCCACGTGCTGCATATAGCACATTTAAGGTGGGCCCCACCCATGGACGTGCTGCTAGGGTGGGCCACCAAATATTTGAATGGTGTGCATAAGACACACATCAAGGTGAGGTCCATTTGATGAATGGTTAGGACATCTCACAACTCATTAAGTGGGCCACACAGTCACATCTTCATACATGAAACAAATGAAAAAGAGAGAGAGAGAGAGAGAGAGAGAGAGAGATGCACCCACAAATAATAAGGATTCGCCCGCCCTTGATCTCATCTTCCTTCTTCCGTCTATAGCCTTTAGAGCTCCAAGGGAATGATTTCAACAGTCTAGATGATCTTTGGATGGTGGGGATGGGAGGTGGGAAGTGGGCCACATCTAGCTCCTCTATGGAAGCTTGGATGGTTGCTCTCATGGTGTTTTTGGGAGAAATGAGAGAGATGAGAGAGAGTGATGTAAGAAGTGATGGGAGAGAGTGGTATGTTGTAAGGTGAGGTATGGGTTGAGTTGAAAATTTATAAAAGAGGAATGGGTAGGAGAGAGAGAGTTGACTTTGGGTTACTTTTTGGGTAATGTGATATGTACTTGATTAATTTGACATATTGTTGAGATTCTCTCGGTATTTGCAACGTGCGGCGTTTTCTCGAACTGAACACGGACCCACATCTCCTGGCCTGGGTATCGCCTCGGCGCGTGAGACGGGGCACCGGAATCGCAGCGACGACGTGGTCGCTAGGGTACAAGTCTCGGGTTGAGTCAACTCTGGTTAATGGCATGTGATTCAGGGTCGTGCGCAAATGTCGGTTAAGGGTCGAGGTTGTTGGGATTTGATTGGGAAGACCGCGAAAGTCTACCGAATGATACGGTCTAAGATACGGGTCTTACACTTCATTCGAGACTTCTCGAAGATTGCTAGACCGTTGTCTCAGTTGATTCAGAAGGACTTAAAGTTTGCCTGGAATGAGAAGGCGGAAGAAGCTTTTCAGGAGCTGAAGGACAGATTAACGTCCGCCCCTGTGCTAATATTGTTAGATCAAGGGGTCAAGTATACTATATACACTGACGCATCTCAAGTTGGTTTAGGTTGTGTCCTTATGCAGAAGGACAGGGTGATTGCATATGCCTCGAGACAGTTGAGGAAAAACGAGGAGAATTACCCTACACATGACTTAGAGTTGGCAGTTGTCATCTTCGCATTGAAGCTCTAGAGACATTACCTCTACGTAGAGGAGTTTGAGCTCTTTTGTGACCACAAGAGCCTCAAGTACATATTCACATAGTGAGACCTGAATATGAGGTAGCGACGATGGATGGAGACCTTGAAGGACTTTAAGTTTGAGGTTTCCTACCATCCGGGCAAGGCGAACCTTGTGGCTGACGCGTTGAGCCGCAAAAAGGTGATAGAGTTTGCGGCTCCGCTGATAATTTTTGAGTGAGACATGGTTGAGTTTTAACGAGACTTTGAGCAGAAACTCACCGTGGAGGAGCCATTCGAGGTTATCGCACACATTCAGGAGCGACCTCTTATTGATGACAGGGTCATCATGGTGCAAAGGGATGATGAGCGTCTGACTGAGCTTCGGGAACAGGCCAGTGACGATGCAGCTGCAGAGTGGTGAGTTGGAACGGATGGGGGCTTACGTTATCGTGGCCGCCTATGCATCCCAAATGTCCCCGACTTGAGACAAGAAATTCTTAAGGCTACGCACAGTTCTAGGCTTACGATGCATCCGGGCAGCACGAAGATGTATCGTGACATGAAGAGCATGTATTGGTTGGATGGCATGAAGACCCACATCTCACACTTTGTGTCCTGTTGTCTCACTTGCCAGCAGGTGAAGGCAGAGCATCGCCGACCTCCTGGTCTCCTTCTGCCTATGCCTATAGCTGAGTGGAAGTGGGACTTTATGTCTATGGATTTCATTTAGGGACTGCCGAAAATGAGGAAGGGCTATGACTCTATTTGGGTGATTGTGGATCGGTTGACGAAATTGGCCCATTTCCTCCCGATTAAAGTAATAAAATCTGCAGACGAGTTAACCAGACTTTATATCAGGGAGATTGTGCGTCTTCATGGAGTCCCCTTAGAGATCGTGTCAGACAAAGACACGCGGTTTACTTCTATTTTCTGGAATTGCATCCAAGAAGCGATGGGTGTGAAGTTGAAGTTTAGTACCGTGTTCCATCCGCAGACAGACGGGTAGACGGAGCATGTGAATCATATTTTGGAGGATATGTTGCGAGCTTGTGTGTTGGACTTCAAGGACAGTTGGGATGACTGTATTCCTTATGTAGAGTTCGTGTATAAAAACAGCTTCTAGGTGAGTATTGGTATGGCTCCTTATGAGGCACTGTATGGTCGTCCGTGTAGAGCGCCGCATTGTTGGGCAGAAGTGGGCGAGAAGACTTTGATTGGCCGAGAGTTGGTTCAGGCGACTTCAGAGAAGATCGACATTATTGGTCACCGACTGCTCTCAGCACAGAGCAGGCAGAAGAGCTATGCCGATACAAGACAGCGACCGCTTGATTTTGATGTTAGGGACCATGTGTTCCTTAAGGTATCTCCTATGCGAGGAGTTCTTAGGTTTGGTAAGAAGGGAAAGCTTACGCCGCGATTCATTGGCCCATTCCAGATACTCGATCGTGTGGGTGCAGTAGCATACCGTCTATCTTTTCCTACACCTCTCGTGAGCGTACACAACATATTTCATATTTCTATGTTGAAGAAATATGTCCCTGATCGTTCCCATATCATTGATGGGAGAAGGTGGAGTTAGGTAAGGATGTGACGTATATGTTGCGAATGATGCGTATATTAGACAGGAAGGAACAAGTGTTGCGTAATAAGGTCATCCCCCTTGTGAAGGTATTGTGGACGCATCATACTGAAGATGAGGTTACCTGGGAGACAGAAGCCGAGATCAGAAAGAAGTACCCATAGCTTCTCAAGGAGTATGAAAAGGTACAAATTTTGAGGATGAAATTTATTATTTTAGGGGGGTAGATTGTAATGACTCGAAAAATTCCGTACAAAGACCCAAGTACCACCTCAAGCAGAGATCACTTAGGATTAATTCCCTTAGAAATTAAACGTAAGTTAACTAGCGCTAAGTTAGACTAGTTATGAAATTAGCATTGTTCGCTTTAAATACGTTTTGCAAGACCCAAAACCTGTATAATCGTTAAAGCTATATTATCCTGAAATCTAGAATCCAACTCTAAACCCAGTTGCTCTCCGGAGCACTTTGAAACTTCGTATCGGACCTGGACCGCACGTCGAAAGTCCAAGAGCAATAAACTTAGACGATTATGACTGCACAGTTGGACTCGACAATCACCTCAAAAATTATATCCAAACGATGTCCTGAGATTGTTTCCTTGAGTCTGGGGTGAAGAGAGTGAGAAAGTGAAGATTTTTAAGAAAATAATTTAAAATTAAGTAATCTAGGTCGTGTCGCTTACGTTTCATTTATAAGCATTCAGACCGTCAGAATCTAACCCAAATACACCCTCAGATCAGGGATGATGGCTCACTCATGTCAGTATACTTATAGTCCTGATCGAGTTTCGGTGACCGCTGAACTGAAACTGGTCCGCCACTGTTAATCTGAAAATTTGATCGAACTAAAAACTTAACTTGATCAAGATCCAGCATCTATGAGCTTAAGTCCGACCGCATTCAGTAAGAGGACCTCCAGAAGTGCTCCGTTGAGACGAAACGGACCTACTTTGACTATAACATAAGTATACCTTGGCCCTGGGTCTAATTTGGTGACTTTTTAGCCTATATAAGGACCTTAAACCCTCTCTCATTCCCCACATACGAATTTGAGAGAAACCCTAGGAGAGAGAAGAGAGAAAAGGGAGAGATAGTGTGAGAGTTATGGGAGAAAGTTCCTGTTACTCTACCCTGCTATCATACGTACTAAACCATCCCAATCTAATCACTCTTCCGGTGATTTTGACTTCATTTCTAGGTAAGAAAACCCTAACCTGTTTTAGGGTTTCTATTGGTACAAGTAGTGAAGTAGTTGACTCACCTTGTGTTATAGGTTGTCATATCGACGTTGACGAAAGCGTAGAGTTTCTATTCAATTCATTACGCTTCTACGGCGTAAGGTACGGATTTTAGACATAAAGGTTATGGTTTTCAAGGATTTTAATGTCAGTTAATGATTTATTACTGACGTGGATGCTATTTCACATGTCTAACGTGTTGTTTGTTTTGCTTTACGAATACGTATGGAAAATGTATAGTATTGCGTATTCTATATATTTGTTGAAATACCTATATACGTAAAGAATTTGGATTTGTGTTTAACATGATTATTTGTCGTGAATATATGCTTGTTACATGTGTGACAACTCCTTAGCGAAAGGACTTATCCTAAATCACGCCATGGCCAATTACGATATATATGTTAAAGTGTGTAGCCCACGTGTTTATGAAAATGTTTAAATGAATACGGAACCCGAATTTATGCATGCCATGATTATCCGTCGTGGGTATATGCAAGTGGTATATGGGGTGACTCACTAGTGAAAGAATTTGGCCTAAAACATGTATAATCATCATACACATGTATGATAAAGTATGTATTCTAAGTATTTGTGGAAATGTCTGAATGAGCATGTTGTTTTTATGAAATACTTTGTATGAGGGTCGAGATGTAAATCTCGGTTACCTTATTTATGTGTATGATTTCCTCCATGTACGTTTACATCATGAAGTCTGCTTATTTATGAAATGAATGTGTATGGAATCATGTTTGTGATGCACTTCTCAACATGCTCATGTTTGAAATGATTGATTTATCTATTCATTACAGTTTTTACTGTTTCTTATGATTACTTGTTGAAAATGGATGAAATTAGGACTATGATATAGTCCAGGCAATCGGTAATCGGCCCTGAGTTTGTGGCTGAGATTCATTCACCACATAGGACATGTTTGACGAACCCGAGTCGTACGTTGGTCGTCAGTAGTGGTTAGGCCACATGAAGTGTTTACACATTTCATGTCGATTGATTCGATGTGCGCTCGTACTAGTCGAGCTCGTTAAGTAACCCGATCTGCCTATTGTATGTTCACCATGTATGGACGCTATTGCTTGAACCTAGGGTACTGAACTTACCAGTGATAACCCAGATAACCGTGGTACCTTGATCCATTAAGACTTATGAGTCGGGCATGATGGTATGGGAGACCTTGGTCGAGTTGTCGGCCTATGCTGGGGCCACGAGCCTCCCCATAGTGACCAGTGAGTAACCCAGACTCGTGAGCCGAATAGGATGGTATGGGACACTGTATTCGAGTTGTCGGACTACATTAATTGGTGATGGGGGAGTGGTGTAACGATTGCGTGTAACAGCCCTGGCAATCCTTGTAGTGACCTCGAGGGTACTCTGGGTTTACAAGAAGGCGACGACCCTTCCGTAGCAACAAGAGTACAAACTAGGCTTATATTGATTTGGTGATGGGGGAGTGGTATAATGATTACGTGTAACAACCCTGACAGCCCTTGTAGCGACCTAGAACCGTAACATCGTATGAGATTAACTAGGAGTGACAACCCTAGACAGGATCCTTGTTGGGAATGATATAAGGGAAGTTCCTTAGTTTCCCAATCCTGCTGAATGAAAGGACTAATAACAACTTGGTAATCATGTTCATATCGCATTGCATGTGCCTGAAAGATGTGGAGCACTGAGGGATGAAAGCATGCCGTGAATGTGAGATGGTGTCGCATGAGGGAGTATGTAGGAAAGGGCATGCATCATTATTGCACCTCATCCTTGCATTAACAAGAGTAGCTAGGAATGTTTGACTGTACTGCTTTATCATTACTGCTTGACTAAATTGATAACATGTTAACCTTTTCTCTATAATTCCATCGAGTTGATCACTCACTCCCACGCTACGGGACAGTGCTTTAAACACCATCCAGACTCTATCTTAGGTACAGATAGCGAGACGATTCAGGAATCGGAGACGGACTATTACGAGGACCAGGACGAGTTCTCATACATGCAGTTCTCTGACGGTTTCGCATAGGCAGCCTGGATCGACGGAATTTTGATAGTTGGACTATCCTTTGTTATTTTGATTTTTGATTTGATGTATGTATATGGTGACTCAGAGATATATTCATACTTTGGAGACAGATCAAAATTATTTTATTTTACATACAGTGATATACATCTTTCAGTCTTCCGCTTGCATTTTATCAATAGATCTGGAGTATGAATTACTGTCTTGGTATAATCTTACTCATGTTTAATGCACTACCATGATCAACATTCAATCATCTACATTCATGTTGCATAAGTGATGCATTGGAACTTGGGATCTGAGCATCTGCTCGACCCCCGATTTTCAGGGCTTTACAAGATCATATTTCAAGTGATTTGTGCTAATTTCACAGGTAATCTAGGTTAGCACTTGGTTAAATCTCGTATAATTTCTAAAGGATTTAGTCCTGAGGGACTTCTGCCAGAGGCGGTACTCGGGTCTTTATACGGATTTTTTTGAGTCGTTTTATTTGAAAAGACTCAATGCGATTTAGAATTCAAAACCTCCCTAATTAACAATCTTAAATCTGAAAATGAAAAACTTAAACTTGGAGTCTCTTCACTTTTGAGTTTAAAGGATAAATGGAGATATGCCCAAGGAGATCCAAACTTAGAAAAACTTTTAACCGGATCAAGAAAATGTGGCGACCGATCCGGGTTAAGCTATGAGAAATATATTTCTCCTAAACAGTATAATACTCCTCCTAAGTTTGTGAAAGGAGAAACCTCAAACTCAAAAAGAAAAGTTTAAATCAAAATTTTTCTAAAAATACTAAAACTTTTTAGAAAACTAAAAGCAACAATATCAACTATCAGATTTGAAACCCTTTAGCTGAAAAAATAGGTGATTTACTCAAAGAGCTCTTAAAATTTAACTTAGTAGGTCATTCTTACAATAACTACAAATACAAGAAGATCAAATATACTCCTACACCCAAAACAGTTATGAAATGAGTTCCTAAGGCTACCTGCTTAGTTAGGCTACACGGCTTTCAAAGCTACAAGTCATATCAAAGTGGTACCTAGATAGCGGATGTTCGAGGCGTATGACTGGTGATAAAGGTCTATTCACCAATCTCAAAGACTTGGCTAATGGTTCAATCACATTCAGTGATGGTAGCAACGACAAGATTATTGGTCAAGGTACAGTTCAACTCTATAACCTCCCTTTGTTTAAATTTGTTTTATACGTTGAAGGGTTAAAACACAATATGTTAAATATATCTCAAATATGCGATAACAATCATAGCATAAAATTCTCTAACCAAGGTTGTGAAATTCTAAATAATAAGGATTTAGTAATATTAACTGGTCATAGAACTTCTGAAAATTGCTATATTGTTAGTGAATCCAGCTCATCCACTCAATCGTGTTGCATGGTCCATACGAATGAGACTGATTTGTGGCATATACGCCTTGGACATGGACACTACAGAAATTTGTATAGATTGAGCAAAAGAGAATTGATAAGAGGTCTACCTAAATTACAGAAAGTAGACAAAATATGTGATAAATGCCAGATTGGCAAGAAAACAAGGAGCTCTCACAAAAAGGTGAACTCCAATGCCACATCAAGACCACTCAATCTTCTCCATGTAGATCTTATAAGACCTACTAGACAGAGAGTCGAGGTGGCAAAAAATATATTTTGGTAATCATGGATGATTTTACCAGATTCACTTGGGTAGCTTTCTTAAGGGATAAATTAGAAACCCTTGATGAAGATAAAAGGGTTCTCAAACAAATCCAAACGGAAAAAAGTTCTCAAGTATGTAAGATTCGCAGTGATCATGAATCAGAATTTGAGAATAGCAGTTTTAGAAAATTCTGTAGTGATCAGGGGATATTACAGGAATTCTCTACACCCAAAACACCACAACAAAATGGAATTGTTGAAAGAAAAAAATAGAGTGATTCAAGAAATGGGAAATGTAATGTTGAATAGTATAAAGCTCCCTAGAAATCTTTGGGCTAAAGCCGTAAATACTGCCTGTTATATAATCAACCAAGTTTATACAAGTAAATCTAATAATAAAATGGCTTATGAAATGTGGTTCGATAAGAAGCCTACTGTAAAATACTTTCAAGTTTTTGGTAGCAAGTGCTATATTTTACGTGACCATGAAAATCTGAGAAAGTTTGACACTAAAAGTGATGAAGGAATCTTTTTAGAATATTCTTTAAATAATTGCGCATATCAAGTACTGAACAAAAGGACCGATGTTATTCAAGAGTCCATCTATGTGGTCATTGACAATCACTTAAATACACCTTTCTCAAGTCTAGATAATGATGAAGTTCTCTTATTTAACAAACCAGATACTTCATCAAATTAATCTAACTCTAAACTAAGGACTGTCAAAGATCATCTAACCACTCAAATTCTTAGAAACCCTCTCAGTGGTGTGCACACTCATAAACAACTAGAAGATATATATAATTACATGTGCTTTACATCCCAAATTGAACCGGCAAACGTAAAAGAAGCTCTTACTATGAAAACTGGATAGTTGTTATGCAAGAAGAGCTTAACCAATTTGTGAGAAATGATGTTTGGTATCTTGTTCCTATACCTAAAGATAAACATATTATCAGAACTAAGTGGATTTTTAAAAATAAGTCTGATGAACTTGGTAATATAATCCGAAATAAGGCTAGACTAGTTGTACAAGGGTACACTCAAATTAAAGGCATTAATTATAATGAAACCTTTACCCCAGTAGCTCGTCTTAAATCAATCAGACTATTTATATCCATTGCTTGCTTTAGAAAGTTTAATATTTATCAAATGGATGTAAAGAGTGCGTTTTTAAATTGCGATCTGCATGAAGAAGTTTATGTTGAATAACTAACAGGTTTTGAAGACCCTAAGAATGTTAATCATGTCTATTACTTAAAAAAGGCTCTCTACGGTTTAAAACAAGCTCCTAGGGCATGGTATGAGAAATTGACTAAGTTTTTACTAAGTCATAATTTTTAAATGGGAAGTATTGGTAGGACTCTTTTTGTTAAGAAACACACTGATCATATCTCAACAGTGTATATCTATGTTGATGATATTATTTATGGATCTACCTGTACTAACATGACTGTTGAGTTTGTAGATTTAATGAAATTTAAGTTCAAAATGAGCATGGTTAGGAAATTGAATTGTTTCCTAGGGTTGCAAGTAAAACAACAACCTGATGGTATTTTTATTTCTCAGACTAAATATGCTCTGAACTTGATTAAAAAGTTTAGATTTGAGAATGGTAAGAATTTTGATACTCCTATAAGTACAACCTTAAGACTCTCAAAGGACTCTACAGGTAAAAATGTAGATCCTAGATTATATCGTAGTATTATTGGCAGTTTACTTTATTTAATTGTTAGTAGACCTGATACTGCTTTGATTGTTGGTATTTGCACTAGATATCAGTCTGATCCTAAAGAGTCACATTTAACTGTTTTAAGTGGATTATGCGATATGTCACAAGTTCTGCAAATTTAGGTCTTTGGTATTCACATGAGACTAGTGTTCAGTTGGCTAGGTACTTAAATGCTAACTGGGATGGTAATATCGATGATAGAAAATCAACCAATGGTGGTTGTTTTTATATTGGAAATTGTTTAGATTCTTAGTTTAGCAAAAAGAAAATTTCTATATCACTCTCAACTACTGAGGCTGAATACATTGCAGCAGAAAATGCATGTACTCAACTTGTTTGGATGAAACGTATGTTAAGTGATTATAGAATTGCACAAGATTCAATGGTTTTATATTACGATAATTCTAGTGCAATAAATATTTTAAAAAATCCAATCTAACATTCACGTACTAAGCACGTTGACAATAGATTTCATTATATTCGTGAATTAGTGAAAGAAAAGCTGATATCTTTGGAATACATTCCGACCAAGACTTAACTTGCTAAGATTTTCACTAAACCACTCGACAAAAGCAAGTTTAATAAATTGAAATTTGATCTTGATATGTACAATTTAAATTGAATATTTATGCATATTTGTATCTTATTGTATTTATATTTAATAATTTGTTGATTTAAATTTCAAATTTTATGAAAAATTTATGTTTTTGTTAGTACATGACCAGTCGAGGATGTGCACGACCAGTCGTGGCATGATCGGTTGAGGACGTCCCACGACTAGTCGTGTAGCGCACTGGTCATTTTAATTTGGGAAAAACTATCTTCTTCCTCATTTCTTTTTTCCTCTTCAATGGGCCATGGTACGACTAGTCGTACTCATCTCTTTAATTCTTCAAGGTGATTGAATTATTTCAGTTTTCCTTATAGATTCAAGCTCTAATCTCTTCATTTTCCTCCTTGGAGTGCTTGATTTCAAGTTTTCTTGAAGTTTTTGGGGTTTTCTTTTTGAAAATATTATTTTGAAGAAACCCACTCTACATCTTCTACAACCTCTTGATTCCTTCATATCTTAGTTGTAAATATATGTTAGAGGTAAAAAGAAAACTTTCCATGGTGCTTCCTCATCTAGATCTACTCCTTTAACCAGGAGTCATCTTTGGTCACTCGAAGATGATCTCTCGTATGTTCGGGATATAAGAATGCGCAATGTTATTACTGAGCGATCTATTGATCTTGAATACATTGCTCCCTTTGGTCTCCTTCTACTTTTTTAAGATGTAAAATGGGATAAAATCTTACATTAGGGTGGACCGGCATACCAGTTTATTGCTCAATCCATGTTTGCATGCATTTCTAATTTTTTGACTGAGAATTTAATTTTAAAATTGTTATTAGAGAAGGTTCATTTGAAATTGACTGCCATATGATTTCAGCTCTAATGGACATACCTGTTAATGAAGAGAGTATTCGTATTCATACTCTAGTTAAGAAACCCTCAAAATCACAAAAACACGTGCTCACTGGAGCATTATGCAATATGAATGTGCAATGGAGTCAGAAGGGTAATGCACTTGCCTCCAAATACTTGTTACCTAGATACAGAGTTTTGCATCTATATTTATTTTCAATTTGTATCCATGTTCTAGTAACAAAATAGAACTGACTTCCTTTATGGTCCGTATTTTGTGTTCTATCATCACTGGTACAAATGTCTGTTTGCCTTCTTTGAAATATCATTCCATCATTCAGTTTCGTCTCCATCCAGGACACAGTGATATTCCATTTACCTATCTTATGACTGTGTTAGCCACTCACATGCTAGTTGTTATGCCTGTTGGAGAGGCTCATATCCATCATCTTATTTTCAACAACTTTAATATAAACAAGATGAAATTGAAATTGACTCCTGGCCAAGTAGATGTTGGTGGTGGTGGAGCTGAAGGAGTGAATGAAGACGAAGCTAGTGATCTTCCTCCTAATGATATAAATATAGATGACATTTTTTATGAAATTGAATTAGACTCTGCAAATGATCCTGACTATGAGCCATCAAATTTTGATGCGCGTCTTCGTGCACTTGAGGAAAAGGTAGAGAATATGAATGTTGCCCATGATTTTCAATTTAAATATATGCGCAAGTATCTTAGGCGCATTAACGAGGGCTTTCTTCAAATTGATCCTACCACACCTGCTCTTTCTTCAGGATCTGATTAAGTGTTTTACTCTTTGGTCTATAATAACTTTTATACTACTTTACTTTATTTCAATTTGTAAGACTAACTTTTTTTTACTTTGGTTTATGGTTAATGATATGTGAATTTTGAATTTTCTTATATATCTTTCATATCTTGACTAATTAACTCCTTTATTACTCTCTTGTTAATTTTTACTCTTCCATATCTTTGTTTCTTCCTTTGTCATATTTTGACAAAAAGGGAGAGAATTTATTAGGTTATGCATATGGATTGTGGTTGCGGAGTAGTAACATTTTTTTTTTGGGATATATGTGTGCTACTCAGGGGGAGTATGTGAGGAGATGTTTTGCCTATGTGTGCTTAATTCTTGAAACCTTATTGTAACCATTTTTTTTTCTTTTATAACTGGTGCATGATTCTTTTTTGAGATGCTTCTCTTATTCAGTATGTTTTTTCACAAATTTGACAAATGGGGAGATTGTAAGTGCTTTGGTTTCATGCTCATTTGGTTGTCAAATTTTATGGTGTCAAAACCTCAACCAATGTCTTATGCAGTTCATTGGTATATATGTTCAAGACATTGCATCACCTCTATAAAGATATTGTTTCAAGTCAAGGACGAAGAACTACTTCAAGCCATTTCTACTTCAAAGCCATTTCAAGAAATGCAAGTTCAAACTATAACATAAGAAGAGTTCTTGTTCAAGACTCAAGATAGTGTACAACTCAAGATGAAGTTTTCAAGCTCTAGAAGATCTCAAGTTCAAGCTACATCAAGTAGAGAGATCTCAAGCTTTAAAGGTCAACCATCTTCTGAACAAATGAAGTCTCGATGTTCATACTTCACTTTCAAGGTATGATTGACCTTAGACTGACCTTAGGGTAGGTCATTTTGTATACATAATTCGAATCAAATCACTTTATAAGTGTTTGGACTGTTCTAAGACTAGTCTTGAACCCTGTTCAACTAGTCCTAGCACTGGCTCGACCAGTCCAAGAAATTCTAGTACCAGTCCTAAGTTGGTTGCAATTTCTCAAAATTTTGTTAGCTTTGTCGATTTGATTTTATTTCTATATTCCAATCTGATTTGAAAGAGGAATTGCTATATTCCTTCTTCTTGGAATCAAAATCAAAGAGAGCTAGCCCAACTGGTTTAATTTAAAATCAATTAGAATCTAGAACCATTTCATAGTGAGTGTGGACATTGAACTTCTATATTCGAACTTCTACTATGACTTGGTTCTTCTAGGCTGCAACAAAAGGAGAAATCCAGGTATTTGACATTATTATAAATTTCCATCTTTTGGTTTTTATTTGAGATTAAGCAAGAAAAATCTCAATCTATTGGTTATCTAAGGAGATTCAGAAAACTCAGAGTGGATTTTTTGAATTGTGTAAGCCCACTAAAAGACACAATTGTGAGGGTTTTAGGTGAACCTGAGAAAAACCTATTTTCATAGTGAATGTTAATATCCACTGTGTGAGGATATTAGGAGTGGTGTAGCAAGCTATGTGGTTGTTATTTAACAGTTGGTGAATACACAGGCAAACCACTATAACTCTTTGTGTTTTGTGGATGTGTGATTTATTTTTCTTATCTTTTATAATTCAAAATTGTGGGACGTATTTGTGGATGTGAATGTTGTAAAATTTACATTTCAAGCATTGTAAGGAATGTTGTAATAATTTAGATTTAAATTCTTACAATTCATTTATTTTTATTCCTCTTCGGTTTGAGTTTTTGATACTCACTCTAGTTCTAGTAAGGTTGTCCTACCTCAAAACATTTAGTTTTCTGGTGTAAGGTTGTCCTTCGAACCAAGTATGTATCAACCTCTCAATACTTGATTATTGAGGCTGCTTTTCATTTCGGCATTATGAATTGCTTTTCTTTATTTGGCTATCATATTCTTTAATTCTGCTATTTTTTAAAATTTGGCATAGTCCTATTCAACCTCCGCCCCCTCCTCCTCGTCTAGGACATATAGCTTGGCCTTTTCACATCTATCTTTGAGGGGTCTACTATGACACCCACCTTCGTCACCATGTGACCGAGGAACTTCCCATCCTCCTTCTAAAATTTACACTTCTCCAGCTTTGCATACAACTGGTGAGCATGGAGGGTCTACCGCACAATCTCTAGATACTGCTAATAGTCCTCTCAAGTCTTCGAATAGAGTCGTTAATGAACACCACAAAAAACTGATCAAGATAAGGATGAAACACCTCGTTCCTCAACTGTACAAAGACCGCGGGCTCATTGGTTAGTCTAAAGGACATGACCTTAAACTCAAAGTGACCATAGCACGTCCTGAAAGCTGTCTTCTGGATGTCCTTCTCTCGGACCCGAATCTAATGGTAACTGGACCACAAGTCTATCTTCGAAAAGAACTATACACCCTGCAGCTGATCAAATAAATCATCTATCCTCGAAAGCAGATACTTGTTCTTGATTGTTACCCTGTTGGGCTTGCAGTAGTCCACGTAGATTCTCAACGAGCTATCCTTCTTCCCGACGAATAGTACTGACGCTCCCCACGGCGAACTGCTCAGACATAAAGCCTAGCTCATGTAACCCGTCCAACTGTTACTACTTTCCCGCAACTCCAATGGTGTCATACGATACGGGGCCTTTGAGATAGGCACGGTACTATGAACAAGGTCGATTTGAAACTCTATATGCCGGTGCGGCAACAACCCCGAAATCCCTTGGAATACATCGGGAAAATCACAAACAACCAGTAAATGATCAATGCTCACGGCAACAGACTCCTCTACGGTGCACGATATCAAACAAGAAAGCTGCTCTGCCCTAGGCTCGACAACGAATTGAAAATTAGGCAAGTTTGGTATACAGAATGTGACTGTCCTCATGGTGCAGTCCAAAATGGTGTGATACTCGTGAGCTAATCCATGCCCAGGATGACGTTGAACTCGGATATCGGCAACACAAACAAATCAGCAGGTAAGAAGGTCTCCCCTACTAACACGGGGTAAGATAAGAAAAATCATCCTAGTACTGTGGTCTTCCCCAAGTGTGTTATACTGTCAATCCCTCATGAGCAGACTCTATCGGTAATCTAGTTGATTAATAGAAGTCCTCAAACAAAAAAGAGTGTGATGCACCAGAATCAAATAAAACTCAAGCAATGCATGCAGAGACTGGAAGAGTAACAGTGACAACTCGTCCTGACGATTGCAGGTCCTGCTAAGCTGTATAGAATCTAGCCTGAGCTAGCTTGGGAGGTGCAGGTCCCTTATGAGGTTGTGGCTGCTGCAACTGCGGTGGCGGTGGCCTAAACTGTTGCTTTTACTGCTGCGGTCTTAGAGGCTGGTGTTGTTACCGCTGTTGTGGGGGTCTCTGCTATCTCAGCTACTGCGGTGGAGGCTTCTGTGGCACTCTCAGCTGCTGCTACTGCTGAGGGTGGGGACACTCCCACCTACGGTGTCCCGTCTCACCGCATTCATAAGAAGTACCCGAAAATGGCCTCCAAGGTGGTGCTAAAGGCGCTGATGGTGCTCTAACAACTGGGCAGGCAATCGCCTCTATTGTGATCTGGGTTATTACTACTGGGAACCACCGAGGGGGCCCACCTCTTCCGGTCTGTCCTCTGACTACGATCCCTCTGCGAACCGTCCTACTCAACCTCATAAACCTAGGTCCTCTGTACTACCTCCTCAAAGGTTTGAACCATATGGCCAACAACATGGCCCTAAAGACCATAACGTGGGCCGTTCTCAAAACAAAGGGCCTTCTGCCCCTCATCATCAACTCGGTACATCGCGTATCTAGACAGCGTGACAAATCGAGCCTCATACTGAGCTACAGTTATATCCCCCTGCACTAAAGTTTTAAACTCGAGTGTACACTGCTGTCAGATGTGGTCTGGTAAAAACTTCTAGTCAAACCAGTCCATAAAGTCCTCCCACGTCTATACAAAATCAGCCCCTACATCATGGGCAACTGAGGCCCACCAATCTCGATCTCACCCTCAAGTAGATACACCGCCAATGAGACCCGCTGGTGAGTAGTACATCACATGGTCTCAAAAATCTTCTCCACCTGGGAGCACCATCTCTCTGCTATTGTCAAATCGGGCTCTCCCTAGAATTGCAAGGGATCGAGCTAGAGAAAGTCTCACAATAGGGAGCTAGTGCGCTCCTACTTTTCCTGCTCTAGGGTCTCGGGGGCTCACCTGCCCTGACCCTGGAGTGCGGCAATCAAAGCCTGTAACATCTGCTGTGACTAGGTGGCACTCACATGTATGGTCGGAACCACACCGGTCTCGGGTAGAGGAATGGAATCCTTAGACAGGGGAGCAGGAATCTCAGGTGAGGGAGAGGGAGTCGGTCGGGTCCCTCTCTTGGGTGGCTTGTCCTATAGAAAGGAGCAAGGGGCCATTTAGTTCGAGGACTCTTGAAGGCACATGCATTAAGGAACTAAATCAAAAGGTTATAAACTTGGGGACCTAATCATTCTAACCTCGTAGCAGATATGTGATGTCGTCCTTAGTTATTCCCAAGTTATGCGCTGATACTAACTCCTATCACGCCCCAAACTTAGAAATGGGGCTCATAAAATTCTTGATTGTTGAATCCGACGCTGATAGCCTCCTTAATACCCTATTCACAACTCCTGGCACCCATATACCCGATTCCGATCCCGGGATCCTATAAGTAGAAATTTGAGAATAAAATTTCGTAAAGAAGCATAACCATAAGCATAATCCACAACCAATAACATCACCACACACTACACCAAAACAGTGAAAAAAGGACAGTCCAAAACCGTCTCAAATGACCAAAAAGGATGATCATGGACCGTCGCATGGGCTATCAAAATTTGAGGCGTCGTATTACTTAAAGGATGGTTGAAAAATGTCATTCTTATTGACGAAAAATGGACGGTCCATGACCGTCCTTAAAAAGGATGGTCATGAACCGTGAGCCTTCAAAGGACGACCATGAATCGTCCTTTAAAAGGACGGTCATGGACAGTCCTTAAAAAGGACTGTCATGGACTGTCTCTTATGAGCCTTCAAAGGACGGTCATGGACCATCTTTAAAAAAGACTGCTATGAACCATCTCTTATAAGCCTTCAAAGGATGGTCATGGACCGTCCTTAAAAAGGACTGCTATGAACCGTCTCTTATGAGCCTTCAAAGGACGATTACGGACCATCCTTTAATGAATGTCCTTGAAAATGATTGCTATGAACCGTCTCTTATGAGCCTTCAAAGGACGGTTATGGACCGTCCTTTAAAAGGATAGTCATTGACCATCCTTAAAAAGGACTACTACCAACCGTCTCTAATGACCCTTAAAAGGACATTTTCAAATTTGACTTGTTACAATATATTTCATCGTATTCTTCCTGGTATACACCTGTTATACAATATATTTCATCATATTCACATTCACATCCATCTAAACCCAAACTATGTAAATCCATCCAAATATAAACTACATTCATCCAAACATAATCTACATCCATCCAAACACAAACAATCTTATCCACATTACATTCATCCATGCATAATACATATAAGTTTAACATCATAAATAAAAAAAGAAAAAAAAATCAGCAACAATTTTCTTTGTGTCTGTCATCTAATAAACAAATATTCAACCAACAAAACATTATAATTCAGAATCATGAAGAATTGCAGAAACTTCTTTCAAAAAAGTGGGCACTTTTTAAAAATAAAACTGATCATTAAAATAAAACTAATGCAAACAAATAATGTAAAAAAGTGTTTCAATTAATAGAAATAACGACAAAAATTAAAGCTTTGTAAAAAGGGGCATGTGTTAAAAGGGATACATTCTTGTTTGTTGCCATGTGATTGGGCTACTTTATTACGACAATCGGGTCAGGAAAGGGTTTAGGTTTGGGTTTTCATGTTTAGGTTTAGGATTAGGTTTAGATTAGGGAGTTAAGATTAGGATTAGGTGTAGGTCTAAGTTTAGGGATTTGAGAATACATGTAGGTTTTAGGTTTAGGTTTATATTTTAGGTTATAGGTTTAGGTTAAGGTTAAGGTTAGGTAATTGGTTATAAGTTTAGGTTATAGGTTAAGGTATAGGTTATAGGTTTTGGTTTAGGTTTAGGTTATAGGTTTAGGTTAAGGTTTAAGTTTAAGTTATATGTTATAGTATATAGATTATAGCTTTACGGAATTGAGAATATGTTAAGGTTTAGGTTTAGGAAATCGGGTTCGGGTTCGGGATCGGGTTTAGGTTTGGGTTTTCAAGTTTAGGTTTAAGTTTAGGTTAGGGAGTTGTAAGGCCCGTATCCTATTTCGTACTATTCTGTCAACTCCTGCGATCCTTCCCCTCAAATTACGGTAACCTGCGACCTATAATCAACAGTTGCACATAACCTTAAGTCGTATCCCATAGATTTGAGTTGGCATAATCCGAGACTTGGACCATTGCGACCGCATCGTCGCCGCGGTTCCAACGCTGCGTCTTGCATACCGATCCAATACCCTGGCCAGAAGATGTGGGCCCGCATTTAGTTTGAAAAAAATGACGCATGTTGTAAAACCTAAGAGAATCTCTACGACATGTCACCTCAATCAATCAAATCAATCCCATCAAGGGTTAAGTACACCATCACCTCACACCCATCCCCAAACAACCCTAAAACTCAAAAAGTTCTTACACATCCCATACCCTTCTTACACCATCTACCCCCTAAAAGTCAAAAATTTCTTACACCCATCACCCATCACCCATCTCTCACCCATCACACCCCATTCCCCTCTCTCTATATCACCTCTCTTCTCATTCTCTCTCTCATTCTCCCAAGCAACCCAAGCAACTCCAACGTCCATGGCTTCCATGGAGAAGCTTGGTGTGGCCCACCTTTCTATTTCCCATCCCCACCCTTCAAAATCCATCTCGATCATTGAATCGCACCCCTTGGAGCTCTAGGTCGCATTGGCGGAAGAAGGAAGAGAAGATCTTGAGGTGGGTGACTTTTATTATTTGATTTGTGATTTAAGGGCCCACATATGTGGGACCCATCTTGATGTATGTGATGTGATCTTATGAGGGGCCCATAGTAGCGGGGTCCCTCCGCTACACCCGATCTCTCTCTCTCTCTCTCTTCTCTCTCTCTTTTTTTGTGATGATGTTAATGAGGTGTGTGGTCCACCATGATGAGTTTGATCCACACCATCCGATTGCGGGACCCACCATTACTGCCCGTCCATTTGAACCGGAATGAATGAAGGAAAATACAAATATCATGTTAATCCAAAGCTTTGGTGGGCCACTACATGGACCCACCTTGATGAGCGTGTGCTGGACACACCATGATGTGTGTTCCACATCCATACGTCCATCCATTTTGTCTAGGCCATGGCCCACCTGATCCTGACCATCCATGCTCAGGCATCCAGTGGACTGTATGAAAGGGAAAAATAAACATCAGCTTGGTCCGTGGACCCCACTTCACATATGTGGTGTACCCACACCGTCCAAACCGGACAGCAGGTTCCACGCAGCACACATTTGCTGCTGTTGTAGATTACGTCAGCAAGACACGTGGGCCTCCACCACGAGATATATGCTATATCATACTGTCCATCCAATTTTCCTAGACGTGGTCCCACCTCACACGTGTAGGGTGGGGTCCACCCTAATATATGCATCCCTATAGCCCATCTTTTTTTTTAGGAAGGTGGGTCCCATGCTGACTGACGTCAGCAAGTCCTGTGGGCCACTTGATGTATGTGTTTTTTTTCCTAGTCGTCCGTCCGTTTTCAAAACGGTGGACCCTACCATAACGTATGTGCTTTATACATTTCGTCCATCTGTTTGGACGTAAGGGCCACCCCACACAGTGACATGTGTGGGATGGGACCCACCTTGTGGCATGTATAGTATATCCACTCCATCCATCTGTCCAGATGGCGTGGACCCCACTACAATGTATGTGCTTCACGTCCAGCACATCCCAGCCGTTCGTCCAATGGTGGAAATCCACCCCTTGATGCACATGCTTTGCTTGTACCGACCAGCTAGACAGTGCTGTGTACTCCACTATGATCTATGAGAGTGTTTCCACATGTGTGAAGCCCATGTGTAAGTGTTTTATCCCAGCCGTCCATCATTTGGATGGTGGCATACCACCGTAATGTATCTGTTCTATCTCTTACTGTCTAACCATTTTGAGATGGTTGGTGGGAACCACGTGCTGCACATGTGGAGCCCCTCCTAATGCAAGTGTTTTATATGTGCAGTCCATCCGTGCAGGCCCCACATCATGCATGTGTTTATCTACACCGTCCATCCACCCCAGCAGCAGCATGACTGTTGCCATGACGTCACCAAACTCTATGGGACCCACCATTATATGTGTTCGACATAGCCGTACATCCAGGATGTGGCCCACCCCACACGTGTGGGATGGGACCACCTTGTATACCTGGATAGTTTCATCCAGGTCATTCGTCCATCTCTGGACGTTGGTTGGGCCTGGATTCCTTTAATCTATTTCATCATAATATAACATATCATATATTATAATTTATATTATTATATTATATTGTAATATGGATTGGTTGTTTGCCACACGCCCCAGCTATATAACTGCTGTGGTGACGCAGCTATGCTGTGTGCAGCCCACCTGATGTAATTGTGGCTCATTTGTGCGAGGCCCGTTGGTACAACCCACTTAATGTATTGTGGCCCATTTGTGCGAGGCCCGTTGGTGCCGCCCATGTAATGCAGCGCACCTGATATATTGGGCCCATGGGTTGAGGCCCATTGTGATGTATTTGGGGCCCATGGGTTAAGGCCCATTGTGATGTATTCAAGGCCCTTATATGAAGCCCAATGTGATGTGTGTGAGGCCCATGAATGAGGCCCAATGTGATGTATGTGTGGTAGTTACGTTGCGTATAAATTCATTATGTGGGCCACTCATTGGGAGCAATGTTGGTTAGATGTCCACATTGATAGGCAATGATGGTTAGATGTCCACATTGTGACCTTCCCTTAGGCCTTGTTAGGCCCATTCTCATCATTCCCTCAGTGGATTAACCCAAATAAGTGGGCCCCATTCACCGTAGACAGATGGCTGCGTGTTATCAGATTTGATATCACCACGGCCGAGTGCTGATCTTTATACTATAGTTGATTGGCTGATCATCTATGGACTCCATTTTGTTTATCTACTGATTATCAGTGCGATTGGCATGACCGATTACTGATTCCAATTATCGTGATCGATTATCGATTTCGATTGACGTGACCGATTTGTTGATTCTTATTATCGATTGATTTCGATTATCATGACCGATTATCGATCGATCCCGATTGTCGTGGTCGATTGCCGATTAGCGATCGAGGCTGATTATCGTGATCGATTGCCGATTGTCGTACTCAATTGTCGATTTATGATTGATGTGACCGATTTTTCCAATTTTGATTATCGATCGATTTTGATTGTCGTGACCGAGTTATCAATTTCGATTGTCGTGGCCGATTGACTTGACAGATTGCCGATTCTGATTGACGTGACCGATTTGCTGATTCTGATTATTGACCGATTTCAATTGTCCTGACCGATTGTCGATTAGCGATCAAGGCCAATTATCGTGACCGATTTCCGATTGTCGTGACCGATTTGTCGATTCCGATTATCGATCGATTCTGATTGTTGAGGCCCATTGTGATGTATTCGAGGCCCATGGGACATGGCCCATCATGATTTATTTCTGACCCATATGGTGAGGCCCGACTTGATGTATATTAGACTCGTGGGAGCGGCCCATTGTGATGTATGTTAGACTCGTGAGATGCGACCCACTTGATGTATGTTAGGTCCATGGGAAAGGTCCATCGTGATGTGTATTAAGATCTTGACTGTGACCCATGGTGTTGTATATTTGGCCCTTGTGTGAGGCCATGGGTCCACTATATGTCAGGATCTATGAGGGTCATTCCTCGAGAGCAATGTTGGTTAAATGTCCACATTATCGAGGTCGATTGTCGATGCCGGTTATTGATACCGGTTATGAGTATGTGACAGCATAACATCATGATACATGCCCATACGCATCATCTGTATGTTTGTTATGAGATGTGGTTGATCATTGCATATGTCATTGAGTATGTTGTTATGAGACCCCCTGATAGGCGAAAGTTATATCACATGAGTGCACGGTATGCGCAGGATTGATGCATGACTAGATTGTATGACTCATGCATATTGCATTATGATTATTGTATGCCCTATCGACATCAGGGTCGTAGCCTCCACAGGCATATCGTGGATGGCCATATGGGATACCGAAAATGTTTGGTTCGAGCATCGGGCTGCCATAGATGGCCCTGGGTAAAAATCTCTAAAACCCTCTTGGTACCAGAGGACGCCCCAATGTCGAGACCGAGTGGATACATGAGCGCCCGAGTGCCGAATACCAGGAGGTCTCTTCTCCCACTGTGCCGTGGTTGGTTGGGAGGGGGTGTGGCCTTACTCGCTCTAGCGTAGGGGGCATTGCTAGGCTGAGTTTGACCAGCTCGTGAATGGGTCAGCTATCTACGTGCCGAATAGGTATTGGCAGACTATTGGTTAGGCGGATAGTGAGGTTTCTTACACTCACTTGGACTATGCGGCTAGGGAGAGCGACAGTGCCATTTGGAGTGTACTAAACCCCGGTGATGATCCCAGAGAGGAACCGTACCGATATGTGGACTTATTGAGTAGGAGTTGCATGCTCATTCATTCATTCATTCATTCACTATCCACTCGGGCTGGTGGTGCGCAACTAATTGTTGTGTACCTTCGTTATGGCAAGGATTTCGGTTGGACGCACGACTAACCTGAGATCAAGAGTTTACCACGTTGAGTCTGACAATCCAAATTTAGGTATGGGACTGGTTTGGATAGAAGTCCCTTGTGGTGGACCCCGTAGCCTGTGATACTACGTACTATCATCCCGACTTCACACTCCAGCATGGTCATTTCATTCGCATCGCATATTACATTACATCCGCATGCATATGACATTTGGGGTTGCTATGTTTCTGCATTTATATGGCCTAGATAGACTTAGCAGGATTTGTATATTGCATTACATCCTCGGCATCTGATATTTGGCCCTTTATAACTCCTTATTGCATAGCTGTTTTATATTGCGTATTTTAATATTGATTGACTTATGGACTTGTCCATACTTCTGCTTACTTTGTCATCATATGATTCATGCTCTTGTCAGTATTTCTGTTTACTCCGATAATTCATGATCTTACCAGTGTTTCTGCTTATTCAGACATTGTATGGTTTATGGATTTTCAGTTTTCTGGTATCGTATGATTATGGCATTATGTTGAATATTGGCACTTACCTTGTGCACACACTCACACCACCCTCTAAGCTTTTTATAAGCTTATGCACGATAGATGCGTGCAGGCAAGGTTAGGTTACATCGGAGTTGAGCATGGAGCATGCAGCTGTCTTCTGGAGTTTTGAATTTTTTTTTTTTTTACATATGTATTTCCCTCTTATCATTGTATTCAAAGTTTATATTAGTGGATATGTGATGATGATGATACTGCTTTTGTGAATTGGGTAATCTTGTGGTTATGCTTATACGAGTTAAATATATATATATAAAAAATCCTCCTTTTCGGATCCCCGGATCGAAGCCTGGCGTATGGATGCTAGGAGCCGAGAATGGGGTACTACGGAGGCTGTCAGCACCGGATTCGGCAATCTGGATTCCTGTGAATCCGATTTCCGAATTTGGAGCGTGACAAGAGTCGAGATTGGGATTAGGTTTAGGTTTAAGGATTTGAGAATACAATTCAGTTTAGGTTTAGGTTTAGGTTTTAGGCTAAGGTTTAGCTTATAGGTTTAGGTTATAAGTGCAGGTTATAGGTTTAGGTTTAGGTTTAGGTTAGGTTATAAGTTATGGTTTAGGGAATTGAGAATAGGTTAAGGTTTAGGTTTAGGAAATCGGGTTTAGGTTTGAGTTTTTAAGTTTAGGTTTAGGTTTAGGTTAGGAAGTTGAGATTAGGATTAGGTGTAGGTTTAGGTTTAGGGATTTGAGAATACATTTAGTTTTTAAGTTATAGGTTAAGGTTTAGGTTAAGGTTAGGTTATAAGATATATGTTAGGTTATAGGTTATAGGTCAAAGGTTTTGGTTTAGGTTCAGGTTATAGGTTTAGGTTTAGGTTTAGGATTAGGTTATAAGCTATAGGTTTAGGGAATTGAGAATAGGTTAAGGTTTAGGTAGGAAATCGGGTTCGGGTTCGAGATCGGGTTTAGGTTTAGGTTAGGGAGTTGAGATTAGGATTAGGTGTAGGTTTATGTTTAGGAATTTGAGAATACATTTAGGTTTTAGGTTTAGGCTTAGGTTAGGTTCTAGGTTATGAGTTTAGGTTATAGGTTAAAGGTTAAGGTTTTAGGTCATAGGTTTGGGTTTTAAGGTTATAGGTTTAGGTTTAGGTTTCGGTTAAGGTTTAGGTTTAGGTTTAGATTATAAGCTATAGGTTTAGGGAATTGAGAATAGTTGATGGTTAAGGTTTAGGAAACTGACTTCGGGTTCGGGATGAAGTTTAGGTTTGGGTTTTCAAGTTTAGGTTTAGGTTTAGGTTAGGGAGTTGAGATTAGGATTAGGTGTAGGTTTAGGTTTAGGTTTAGGGATTTGAGAATACAATTAGGTTTTATGTTTAGGTTTAAGTTATATGTTATAGGTTTAGGTTTAGATCTAGGTTATAAGCTATAGGTTAAGGGAATTGAGAATAGGTTAAGGTTTAGGTTTTGAAAATCGGGTTCGGGTTCGGAAACGGGTTTAGGTTTGGGTTTTCAAGTTTAGATTTAGGTTTAGGTTAGGGAGTTGAGATTAGGATTAGGTGTAGGTTTAGGTTTAGAGATTTGAGAATACATTGAGGTTTTAGGTTTAGGTTTAGGTTTAGGTTTTAGGTTTTAGGTTAAGGTTTAGGTTTTAGGTTTAGGTTAAGGTTATAGGTTATAAGTTTAAGTTTTAGGTTATAGGTTAAGGTTTTAGGTCATAGGTTTTGGTTTAGCTTAAGGTTATAGGTTTAGGTTTAGGTTTAGGTTTATTTTAATGGCTATAGTTTTAGGGAATTGAGAATAGGTAAAGGTTTAGGTTTAGGAAATAAGGTTCGGGTTCGGGATCGGGTTTAGGTTTGGGTTTTCAAGTTTAGGTTTAGGTTTATGTTAGGGAGTTAAGATTAAGATTAGGTGTAGGCTTATTTTTAGGGATTTGAGAATACATTTAGGTTTAGGTTTAGGTTTTAGGTTATAGGTTAAGGTTTAGGTTTTAGGTTTAGGTTAAGGTTATAAGTTTAGGTCATAGTTTATAGGCTTTGGTTTAGGTTAAGGGTATATGTTTAGGTTAAGGTTTTGATTTAGGTTCAGGTTAATGTTTAGTTCTAGGTTATAAGCTATAGGTTTAGGGAATTGAGAATAGGTTAAGGTTTAGGTTTATGAAATCGGGTTTGGGTTCGATATCAGGTTTGGGTTTGGGTTTTCAAGTTTAGGTTTAGGTTTAGGTTAGGGAGTTGAGATTAGGATTAAGTGTAGGTTTAGGTCTAGGGATTTGAGAAAACATTCAAGTTTTGGATAAGTTTTAGGTTATAGGTTAAGGTTTAGGTTTTAGGTTTAGTTTAAGGTTAGTTTATAGGTTATAAGTTTAGGTTATAGGTTATAGGTTAAGGTTTTAGGGTATAGGTTTTGGTTTAGGTTAAGGTTATAGGTTTTGGTTTAGGTTATGGTTTAGGTTTAGGTTTAGGTTATAAGCTATAGGTTTGGAGAATTGAGAATAGGCTACGATTTATGTTTAGAAAATCGGGTTCGGGTTTGGGATCGTGTTTAGGTTTGGGTTTTCAAGTTTAGGTTTAGGTTTAGGTTAAGGAGTTGAGATTAGAATTAGGTGTTGGTTTAGGTTTAGGTAAGGGAGTTGAGATTAGGATTAGGTGTAGGTTTAGGGTTTGGGATTTGAGAATACATTTATGTTTGAGGTTTAGGTTTAAGTTATATTGGTTATATAGGTTTAGGTTAAGGTTTAGGTTTAGGAAATTGGGTTCGGGTTCAGGTTCGGGATTGGGTTTAGGTTTGTGTTTTCAAGTTTAGGTTTAGGTTTAGGTTAGGGAGTTGAGATTAGGATTAGGTTTAGGTTTAAGTTTTGGGATTTGAGAATACATTTAGGTTTTAGGTTTAGGTTTAGGTTAGGGAGTTGAGATTAGGATTAGGTGTAGGTTTAGGTTTAGGGAATTGAGAATACATTTAGGTTTTATGTTTAGGTTTAAGTTATATGTTATAGGTTTAGGTTTAGGTCTAGGTTATAAGCTTTAGGTTAAGGGAATTGAGAATAGGTTAAGGTTTAGGTCTTGGAAATCGGGTTCGGGTTCGGGATCGAGTTTAGGTTTGGGTTTTCAAGTTTAGGTTAGGGAGTTGAGATTAGGATTAGGTGTAGGTTTAGGTTTAGAGATTTGAGAATACATTGAGGTTTTAGGTTTAGGTTTAGGTTTAGGTTTTAGGTTTTAGGTTTTAGGTTAAGGTTTAGGTTTTAGGTTTAGGTTAAGGTTATAGGTTATAAGTTTAGGTTTTAGGTTATAGGTTAGGGTTTTAGGTCATAGGTTTTGGTTTAGCTTAATGTTATAGGTTTAGGCTTAGGTTTAGGTTTATTTTAATAGCTATAGGTTTAGGGAATTGTGAATAGGTAAAGGTTTAGGTTTAGGAAATAAGGTTCGGGTTCGGGATCGGGTTTAGGTTTGGGTTTTCAAGTTTAGGTTTAGGTTTATGTTAGGACTTGAGATTAAGATTAGGTGTAGGTTTATTTTTAGGGATTTGAGAATACATTTAGGTTTAGGTTTAAGTTTTAGGTTATAGGTTAAGGTTTAGGTTTTAGGTTTAGGTTAAGCTTATAAGTTTAGGTTATAGTTTGTAGGTTTTGGTTTAGGTTAAGGGTATATATTTAGGTTAAGGTTTTGGTTTAGGTTTAGGTTAAGGTTTAGGTCTAGGTTATAAGTTATAGGTTTAGGGAATTGAGAATTGGTTAAGGTTTAGGTTTAGGAAATCGGGTTTGGGTTCGATATCAGGTTTAGGTTTGGGATTTCAAGTTTAGGTTTAGGTTTAGGATAGGGAGTTGAGATTAGGATTAAGTGTAGGTTTAGGTCTAGGGATTTGATAATACATTTAGGTTTTAGGTTTTGGTTTAAGTTTTAGGTTATAGGCTAAAGTTTAGGTTTTAGGTTTAGTTTAAGGTTAGTTTATAGGTTATAAGTTTAGGTTATAGGTTATAGGTTAAGGTTTTAGGTTACAGGTTTTGGTTTAGGTTAAGGTTATAGGTTTTGGTTTAGGTTATGGTTTAGGTTTAGGTTTAGGTTATAAGCTATAGGTTTGGGGAATTGAGAATAGGTTAAGATTTTTGTTTAGGAAATCGGGTTCGGGTTTAGGTTTGTTTTTTCAAGTTTAGGTTTAGGTTTTGGTTAGGGAGTTGAGATTAGGATTGAGTGTAGGTTAAGGTCTAGGGATTTGAGAATACATTTAGGTTTTAGGTTTTGGTTTATGTTTTAGGTTATAGGTTAAGGTTTAGGTTTTAGGTTTAGGTTTTAGGTTTAGTTTAAGGTTAGTTTATAGGTTATAAGTTTAGGTTATAGGTTTTGGTTTAGGTTAAGGTTATAAGTTTTGGTTTAGGTTATGGTTTAGGTTTAGGTTTAGGTTATAAGCTATAGGTTTGGGGAATTGAGAATAGGTTAAGATTTATGTTTAGGAAATTGGGTTCGGGTTTGGGATCGGGTTTAGGTTTGGGTTTTCAAGTTTAGGTTTAGGTTTAGGTTAGGGAGTTGAGATTAGGATTAGGTGTTGGTTTAGGTTTAGGTTAGGGAGTTGAGATTAGGATTAGGTGTAGGTTTAGGGTTTGGGATTTGAGAATACATTTATGTTTTAGGTTTAGGTTTAAGTTATATTGGTTATATAGGTTTAGGTTAAGGTTTAGGTTTAGGAAATTGGGTTCGGGTTCGAGTTTGGGATTGGGTTTAGGTTTGCGTTTTCCAGTTTAGGTTTAGGTTTAGGTTAGGGAGTTGAGATTAGGATTAGGTTTAGGTTTAAGTTTTGGGATTTGAGAATACATTTAGGTTTTAGGTTTAGGTTTAGGTTAGGGAGTTGAGATTAGGATTAGGTGTAGGTTTAGGTTTAGTGATTTGAGAATACATTTAGGTTTTATGTTTAGGTTTAAGTTATATGTTATAGGTTTAGGTTTAGGTCTAGGTTATAAGCTATAGGTTAAGGGAATTGAGAATAGGTTAAGGTTTAGGTCTTGGAAATCGGGTTCGGGTTCGGGATCGGGTTTAGGTTTGGGTTTTCAAGTTTATGTTTAGGTTTAGGTTAGGGAGTTGAGATTAGGATTAGGTGTAGGTTTAGGTTTAGAGATTTGAGAATACATTGAGGTTTTAGGTTTTGGTTTTGGTTTAGGTTTTAGGTTTTAGGTTTTAGGTTAAGGTTTAGATTTTAGGTTTAGGTTTATAAGTTTAGGTTTTAGGTTATAGGTTAGGGTTTTAGGTCATAGGTTTTGGTTTAGCTTAAGGTTATAGGTTTAGGTTTATGTTTAAGTTTATTTTAATAGCTTTAGGTTTAGGGAATTGAGAATAGGTAACGGTTTAGGTTTAGGAAATAAGGTTCGAGTTCGGGATCCGGTTTAGGTTTGGGTTTTCAAGTTTAGGTTTAGGTTTATGTTAGGGAGTTGAGATTAAGATTAGGTGTAGGTTTATTTTTAGGGATTTAAGAATACATTTAGGTTTAGGTTTAGGTTTTAGGTTATAGGTTAAGGTTTAGGTTTTAGGTTTTAGGTTTAGGTTAAGATTATAAGTTTAGGTTATAGTTTATAGGTTTTGGTTTAGGTTAAGGGTATATGTTTAGGTTAAGGTTTTGGTTTAGGTTTAGGTCTAGGTTATAAGCTTTAGGTTTAGGGAATTGAGAATAGGTTAATGTTTAGGTTTAGGAAATCGGGTTTGGGTTCGATATCAGGTTTGGGTTTGGGTTTTCAAGTTTAGGTTTAGGTTTAGGTTAGGGAGTTGAGATTAGGATTATGTGTAGGTTTAGGTCTAGGGATTTAAGAATACATTTAGGTTTTAGGTTTTGGTTTAAGTTTTATGTTATAGGTTAAGGTTTAGGTTTTAGGTTTAGTTTAAGGTTAGTTTATAGGTTATAAGTTTAGGTTATAGGTTAAAGGTTAAGGTTTTAGGTTATAGTTTTTGGTTTAGGTTAAGGTTATATGTTTTGGTTTAGGTTATGGTTTAGGTTTAGGTTTAGGTTATAAGCTATAGGTTTGGGGAATTGAGAATAGATTAAGATTTATGTTTAGGAAATTGGGTTCGGGTTTGGGATCGGGTTTAGGTTTGGGTTTTCAAGTTTATGTTTAGGTTTAGGTTAGGGAGTTGAGATTAGGATTAGGTGTTGGTTTAGGTTTAGGTTAGGGAGTTGAGATTAGGATTTGGTATAGGTTTAGGGTTTGAGGTTTGAGAATACATTTATGTTTTAGGTTTAGGTTTAAGTTATATTGGTTATATAGGTTTAGGTTAAGGTTTAGGTTTAGGAAATTGGGTTCGGGTTCGGGTTCGAGATTGGGTTTAGGCTTGCGTTTTCAAGTTTTGGTTTTGGTTTAAGTTAGGGAGTTGAGATTAGGATTAGGTTTAGGTTTAGGTTTAGGGATTTGAGAATACAATTAGGTTTTAGGTTTCGGTTTAGGTTAGGGAGTTGTGATTAGGATTAGGTGTAGGTTTTAGTTTAGGGATTTGAGAATACATTTAGGTTTTATGTTTAGGTTTAAGTTATATGTTATAGGTTTAGGTTTAGGTTCAGGTTATAAGCTATAAGTTAAGGGAATTGAGAATAGGTTAAGGTTTTGGTTTTGGAAATCGGGTTTGGGTTCGGTATCGGGTTTAGGTTTGGGTTTTCAAGTTTAGGCTTAGGTTTAGGTTTAGGAGTTGAGATTAGGATTAGGTGTAGGTTTAGGTTTAGAGATTTGAGAATATATTGAGGTTTTAGGTTTAGGTTTAGGTTTAGGTTTTAGGTTTTAGGTTAAGGTTTAGGTTATAAGTTTAGGTTAAGGTTGTAGGTTATAAGTTTAGGTTTTAGGTTATAGGTTAAGGTTTTAGGTCATAGGTTTTCGTTTAGCTTAAGGTTATAGGTTTAGGTTTTGGTTTAGGTTTATTTTAATAGCTATAGGTTTAGGGAATTGAGAATAGGTAAAGGTTTAGGTTTCGGAAATAACGTTCGGGTTCGGGATCGGGTTTAGTTTTGGGTTTTCAAGTTTAGGTTTAGGTTTATGTTAGGGAGTTGAGATTAAGATTAGGTGTAGGTTTATTTTTAGGGATTTGAGAATACATTTAGGTTTAGGTTTAAGTTTTAGGTTATAGGTTAAGGTTTAGGTTTTAGGTTTACGTTAAGATTATAAGTTTAGGTTATAGTTTATAGGTTTTGGTTTAGGTTAAGGGTATATGTTTAGGTTAAGGTTTTGGTTTAGGTTTAGGTCTAGGTTATAAGCTATAGGTTTAGGGAATTCAGAATTGGTTAAGGTTTAGGTTTAGGAAATTGGGTTTGGGTTCGATATCAGGTTTGGGTTTGAATTTTCAAGTTTAGGTTTAGGTTTAGGTTAGGGAGTTGAGATTAGGATTAATTGTAGGTTTAGGTCTAGGGATTTGAGAATACATTTAGGTTTTAGGTTTTGGTTTAAGTTTTAGGTTATAGGTTAAGGTTTAGGTTTTAGGTTTAGTTTAAGGTTAGTTTATAGGTTATAAGTTTAGGTTATAGGTTATAGGTTAAGGTTTTAGGTTGCAGGTTTTGGTTTAGGTTAAGGTTATAGGTTTTGGTTTAGGTTATGGTTTAGGTTTAGGTTTAGGTTATAAGCTATAGGTTTGGGGAATTGAGAATAGGTTAAGATTTATGTTTAGGAAATTGGGTTCGGGTTTGGGATCGGGTTTAGGTTTGGGTTTTCAAGTTTATGTTCAGGTTTAGGTTAGGGAGTTGAGATTAGGATTAGGTGTTGGTTTAGGTTTAGGTTAGGGAGTTGAGATTAGGATTAGGTATAGGTTTAGGGTTTGAGGTTTGAGATTACATTTATGTTTTAGGTTTAGGTTTAAGTTATATTGGTTATATAGGTTTAGGTTAAGGTTTAGGTTTAGGAAATTAGGTTCGGGTTCGGGTTCGAGATTGGGTTTAGGTTTGCGTTTTCAAGTTTAGGTTTAGGTATAGGTTAGGGAGTTGAGATTAGGATTAGGTTTAGGTTTAAGTTTAGGGATTTGAGAATACATTTAGGTTTTAGGTTTAGGTTTAGGTTAGAGAGTTGTGATTAGGATTAGGTGTAGGTTTAGGTTTAGGGATTTGAGAATACATTTAGGTTTTATGTTTAGGTTTAGGTTTAGGTTATAAGCCATAAGTTAAGGGAATTGAGAATAGGTTAAGGTTTTGGTTTTGGAAATCGGGTTCGGGTTCGGGATCAGGTTTAAGTTTGGGTTTTCAAGTTTAGGTTTAGGTTTAGGTTAGGGAGTTGAGATTAGGATTAGGTGTAGGTTTAGGTTTAGAGATTTGAGAATACATTGAGGTTTTAGGTTTAGGTTTAGGTTTAGGTTTTAGGTTTTAGGTTAAGGTTTAGGTTTTAGGTTTAGGTTAAGGTTATAGGTTATAAGTTTAGGTTTTAGGTTATAGGTTAAGGTTTTAGGTCATAGGTTTTCGTTTAGCTTAAGGTTATAGGTTTAGTTTTAGGTTTAGGTTTAGTTTAATAGCTATAGGTTTAGGGAATTGAGAATAGGTAAAGGTTTAGGTTTAGGAAATAACGTTCGGGTTCGGGATCGGGTTTAGTTTTGGGTTTTCAAGTTTAGGTTTAGGTTTATGTTAGGGAGTTGAGATTAAGATTAGGTGTATGTTTATTTTTAGGGATTTGAGAATACATTTAGGTTTACGTTTAGGTTTTAGGTTATAGGTTAAGTTTTCGGTTTTAGGTTTAGGTTAAGGTTATAAGTTTAGGTTATAGTTTATAGGTTTTGGTTTAGGTTAAGGGTATCTGTTTAGGTTAAGGTTTTGGTTTAGGTTTAGGTTAAGGTTTAGGTCTAGGATATAAGCTATAGGTTTAGGGAATTGAGAATAGGTTAAGGTTTAGGTTTAGGAAATCGGGTTTGGGTTCGATATCAGGTTTAGGTTTGGGTTTTCAAGTTTAGGTTTAGGTTTAGGTTAGGGAGTTGAGATTAGGATTAAGTGTAGTTTTAGGTCTAGGGATTTGAGAATACATTTAGGTTTTAGGTTTTGGTTTGAGTTTTAGGTTATAGGTTAAGGTTTAGGCTTTAGGTTTAGTTTAAGGTTAGTTTATAGGTTATAAGTTTAGGTTATAGGTTATAGTTTAAGGTTTTAGGTTATAGGTTTTGGTTTAGGTTAAGGTTATAGGTTTTGGTTTAGGTTATGGTTTAGGTTTAGGTTTAGGTTATAAGCTATAGGTTTGGGGAATTGAGAATAGGTTAAGATTTATGTTTAGGAAATCGGGTTCGGGTTTGGGATCGAGTTTAGGTTTGGGTTTTCAAGTTTAGGTTTAGGTTTAGGTTAGGGAGTTGAGATTAGGATTAGGTGTTGGTTTAGGTTTAGGTTAGGGAGTTGAGATTAGGATTAGGTTTAGGTTTAAGTTTAGGGATTTGAGAGTACATTTAGGTTTAAGGTTTAGGTTTAGGTTATAGGTTATAGGTTAAGGTTTAGGTTAAGGTTTGGTTATAGGATATAAGCTTAGGTTATAGGTTATAGGTTAAGGTTTTAGGTCATAGGTTTTGGTTTAGGTTATGGTTATAGGTTTATATTTTGGTTTAGGTTTAGCTTATAAGGTATAGGTATGGGGAATTCAGAATAGGTTAAGGTTTAGGTTTAGGAAATTGGGTTCAGGTTCGAGATCGGATTTAGGTTTAGGTTAGGGAGTTGAGATTAGGATTAGGTGTAGGTTTAGGTTTAGGGATTTGAGAATACATTTAGGTTTTATGTTTAGGTTTAAGTTATATGTAATAGGTTTTGGTTTTGGTTTTGGTTTAGGTTTAGGTTATAAGCTATAGGATAAGGGAATTGAGAATAGGTTAAGGCTTAGGTTTAGGAAACCAGGTTCGGGTTCGGGATCGGTTTTAGGTTTGGTTTTTCAAGTTTAGGTTTAGGTTTAGGTTAGGGAGTTGAGATTAGGATTAGGTGTAGGTTTAGGTTTAGGGATTTGAGAATACATTTAGGTATTAAGTTTAGGTTTAGGTTTTGGTTTTAGGTTTAGGTTTAGGTTAGGTTATAGGTCATAGGTTAAGGTTTTAGGTCATAGGTTTTGGTTTTAAGGTTATAGGTTTAGGTTTAGGTTTAGGTTAAGGTTTAGGTTTAGGTTTAGATTATAAGCTATAGGATTAGGGAATTGAGAATAGTTTATGGTTTAGGTTTAGGAAATCGGGTTCGGGTTCGGGATCCGGTTTAGTTTTGGGTTTTCAAGTTTGGGTTTAGGTTTAGGTTAGGGAGTTGAGATTAGGATTAGGTGTAGGTTTAGGTTTAGGGATTTGAGAATATCTTTAGGTTTTATGTTTAGTTTTAAGTTATATGTTATAGGTTTAGGTTATAATCTATAGGTTAAGGGAATTGGGAATAGGTTAAGGTTTAGGTTTTGGAAATCGGGTTCGGGTTTCGGATCGGGTTTAGGTTTAGGTTTTCAAGTTTAGGTTAGGGAGTTTAGATTAGGATTCGGTGTAGGTTTAGGTTTAGGGATTTGAGAATACATTGAGGTTTTAGGTTTAGGATTAGGTTTTAGGTTATAGGTTATGGTTTAGGTTTTAGGTTTAGGTTAAGGTTATAGGTTATAAGTTATAAGTTTAGGTTATGGGTTATATGTTAAGGTTTTAGGTCATAAGTTTTGGTTTAGGTTAAGGTTATAGGTTTAGGTTTAGGTTTATGTTTAGTTTAATAGCTATAGGTTTAGGGAATTGAGAATAGGTAAAGGTTTAGGTTTAGGAAATCAGGTTCAGGTTCGTGATTGGGTTCAGGTTTAGGTTTTCAAGTTTAGGTTTTGGTTTAGGTTAGGGATTTGAGATTAAGATTAGGTGTAGGTTTATTTTTAGGGATTTGAGAATACATTTAGGGTTAGGTTTATGTTTTAGGTTATAGGTTATAGGTTATGGTTTAGGTTTTAGGTTTACGTTAAGGTTAAATTTATAGGTTATAGGTTATTGGTTTTGGTTTTGGTTAAGGTTATATGTTTAGGTTATGGTTTTGGTTTAGGTTTAGGTTAAGGTTTAGGTCTAGGTTATAAGCTATAGGTTTAGGGAATTGAGAATAGGTTAAGGTTTAGGTTTAAGAAATCGGGTTCGGGTTCGATATCAGGATTAGGTTTGGGTTTTCAAGTTTAGTTTAGTTTTAGGTTAAGGAGTTGAGATTAGAATTAAGTGTAGGTTTAGGTTTAGGGATTTGAGAATACATTTAGGTTTTAGGTTTTGGTTTAAGTTTTAGCTTATTGGTTTAGGTTATAGGTTATAGGTTAAGGTTTAGGTTAAGGTTTGGTTATTGGATATAATCTTAGGTTATAAGTTATAGGTTAAGGTTTTAGGTCATAGGTTTTTGTTTAGGTTAAGGTTGTAGGTTTAAGTTTAGGTGTAGGTTTAGGTTTAGGTTATAAGGTATATGTTTGGGGAATTTCGAATAGGTTAAGGTTTAGGTTTAGGAAATCGGGTTCGGGTTCGAGATTGGATTTAGGTTTAGGTTAGGGAGTTGAGATTAAGATTAGGTGTAGGTTTAGGTTTAGGGATTTGAGTATACATGTAGGTTTTATGTTTAGGTTTAAGTTATATGTTATAGGTTTTGGTTTAGGTTTATGTTTAGGTTTGGGTTATAAGCTATAGGATAAGGGAATTGAGAATAGGCTAAGGCTTAGGTTTAGGAAATCGGGTTCGGGTTCGGGATTGGGTTTAGGTTTGGGTTTTTAAGTTTAGCTTTTGATTTAGGTTAGGGAGTTGAGATTAAGATTAGGTGTAGGTTTAGGTTTAGGGATTTGATAATACATTTAGGTTTTAGGTTTAGGTTTAAGTTTAGGTTTTAGGTTATTGGTTAAGGTCTAGGCTTTAGGTTTAGGTTAAGGTTATAGGTTATAGGTTATAGGTTAAGGTTTTAGGTCATTAGTTTAGGTTAAGGTTATAGGTTTAGGTTTAGGTTATAAGCTATAGGTTTATGGAATTGAGAATAGGTTAAGGTTTAGGTTTAAGAAATCAGGGTCGAGTTCGGGATTGGGCTTAGGTTTGGGTTTTCAAGTTTAGGTTTAGGTTAGGGAGTTGAGATTAGAATTAGGTGTAGGTATAGGTTTAGGGAATTGAGAATACATTTAGATTTTTGATTTAGGTTTAGGTTTAGGTTATAGGTTATAAGTTAAGGTTTAGGTTTTAGGTTTAGGTTTAGGTTATAAGTTTAGGTTATAGGTTATAATTTTTGGTTTAGGTTAAGTTATATGTTTAGGTTAAGATTTAGGTTTAGGTTTAGGTTAAGGTTTAGGTCTAGGTTATAAGCTATAGGTTTAGGGAATTGAGAATAGGTTAAGGTTTTAGTTTAGGAAATCGGGTTCGGGTTCGATATCGGGTTTAGGTTTGGGTTTTCAAGTTTAAGTTTAGGTTTAGGTTAGGGAGTTGAGATTAGGATTAGGTGTAGGTTTAGGTTTAGGGATTTGAGAATACATTTAGGTTTAAGGTTTTGGTTTAAGTTTTAGGTTATAGGTTAAGGTTTAGGTTTTAGGTTTAGTTTAAGGTTAGTTTATAGGTTTTACGTTTAAGTTATAGGTTATAGTTTAAGGTTAGGTCATAGGTTTTGGTTTAGGTTAAGGTTATAGGTTATGGTTTAGGTTATGATTTAGGTTTAGGTTCAGTTTATAAGCTATAGATTTGGGGAATTGAGAATAGGTTAAGATTTAGGTTTAGAAAATCGGGTTCGGGTTCGGGACCAGGTTTAGGTTTGGGTTTTCACATTTAGGTTTGGGTTTAGGTTAGGGAGTTGAGATTAGGATTAGGTGTAGGTTTAGGTTTAGGTCAGGGAGTTGAGATTAGTATTAGGTGTAGGTTTAGGTTTAGGGATTTGAGAATACATTTATGTTTTAGGTTTAGGTTTATGTTATATAGGTTATATAGGTTTAGGTTAAGGTTTAGGTTTAGGAAATTGGGTTCAGGTTCGAGATCGGATTTAGGTTTAGGTTAGGGAGTTGAGATTAGGATTAGGTGTAGGTTTAGGTTTAGGGATTTGAGAATACATTTAGGTTTAAGTTATATGTTATAGGTTTTGGTTTTGGTTTAGGTTTAGGTTTTGGTTGTAAGCTATAGGATAAGAGAATTGAGAATAGGTTAAGGCTTAGGTTTAGGAAATTGGGTTCGGGTTCGGGATCAATTTTAGGTTTGGTTTTTCAAGTTTAGGTTTAGGTTTAGGTTAGGGATTTGAGATTAAGATTAGGTGTAGGTTTATTTTTAGGGATTTGAGAATACATTTAGGTTTAGGTTTATGTTTTAGGTTATAGGTTATGGTTTAGGTTTTAGGTTTTCGTTAAGGTTATAGGTTATAGGTTTTGGTTTAGGTTAAGGTTATATGTTTAGGTTAAGGTTTTAGTTTAGGTTTAGGTTAAGGTTTAGGTCTAGGTTTTAAGCTATAGGTTTAGGGAATTGAGAATAGGTTAAGGTTTAGGTTTAAGAAATCGGGTTCGGGTTCGATATCAGGATTAGGTTTGGGTTTTCAAGTTTGAGTTTTCAAGTTTAGGTTTATGTTTAGGTTAGGGAGTTGAGATTAGAATTAAGTGTAGGTTTAGGTTTAGGAATTTGAGAATACATTTTGGTTTTAGGTTTTGGTTTAAGTTTTAGGTTATAGGTTATGGGTTAAGGTTTAGGTTAAGGTTTGGTTATAGGATATAATCTTAGGTTATAGGTTATAGGTTAAGGTTTTAGGTCATAGGTTTTTGTTTAGGTTAAGGTTGTAGGTTTAGTTTTAGGTTTAGGTTATAAGGTATATGTTTGGGGAATTGAGAATAGGTTAAGGTTTAGGTTTAGGAAATCGGGTTCGGGTTCGAGATCGAATTTAGGTTTAGGTTAGGGAGTTGAGATTAAGTTTAGGTGTAGGTTTAGGTTTGGGGATTTGAGAATACATTTAGATTTTATGTTTAGGTTTAAGTTATATGTTATAGGTTTTGGTTTAGGTTTATGTTTAGGTTTAGGTTTTAAGCTATAGGATAAGGGAATTGAGAATAGGCTAAGGTTTAGGTTTAGGAATCAGGTTCGAGATTGGGTTTAGGTTTGGGTTTTCAAGTTTGGGTTTAGATTTAGGTTAGGGAGTTAAGATTAGGATTAGGTGTAGGTTTAGGTTTAGGGATTTGAGAATACATTTAAGTTTTAGGTTTAGGTTTAGGTTTAGGTTTTTGGTTATTGGTTATAGGTTATAGGTTAAGGTTTTAGGTCATTGGTTTTTGTTTAGGGTAAGGTTATAGGTTTAGGTTTAGGTTTAGGTTTAGGTTATAAGCTATAGGTTTATGGAATTGAGAATAGGTTAATGTTTAGGTTTAGGAAATCAGGTTCGAGTTCGGGATTGAGCTTAGGTTTGGGTTTTCAAGTTTAGGTTTAGGTTTAGGTTTAGGTTAGGGAGTTGAGATTAGGATTAGGTGTAGGTATAGGTTTAGGAATTTGAGAATACTTTTAGGTTTTTGATTTAGGTTTAGGTTTAGGTTATAGGTTATAAGTTAAGGTTTAGGTTTTAGGTTTAGGTTAAGGTTATAAGTTTAGGTTATAAGTTATAGGTTTTGGTTTAGGTTAAGGTTATATGTTTAGGTTAAGGTTTAGGTTTAGGTTTATGTTAAGGTTTAGGTCTAGCTTATAAGCTATAGGTTTAGGGAATTGAGAATAGGTTAAGGTTTTGGTTTGGGAAATTGGGTTCGGGTTCGATATCGAGTTTAGGTTTGGGTTTTTAAGTTTAGGTTTAGGTTTAGGTTAGGGAGTTGAGATTGGGATTAGGTGTAGGTTTAGGTTTAGGGATTTGAGAATACATTTATGTTTTAGGTTATAAGTAAGGTTTTAGGTTTGGGTATAGGCTTAAGTTATAAGTTATATATTTAGGTTAAGGTTTAGGAATTTGGGTTCGGGTTCGGGTTCGGGTTAAGGTTATAGGTTTTGATTTTGGTTTACGTTATAGGTTTTTGGATTTAAGAATGTGTTCAGGTTTAGGTTATAGGTTTTGGTTTTGGTTTAGGTTATAGGTTTAGGTTTAGGTTATAGGTTTTGGGATTTAAGAATAGGTTTAGGTTAAGGTCCTAAGTTTAGGTTTAGGAAATCAGCATCGGGTTCGGGTTCGGGTTTAGTTTTTAGTTTTCAAGTTTTAGTTTAAGTTTAGATTAGGGAGTTGTGATTAGGATTAGGTGTAGGTTTTGGTGTAGGGATTTGAGAATACATTAAGCTTTAGGTTTAGGAAATCAGGTTCAGGTTCAAGATCGGGTTTACGTTTGGGTTTTAGGTTTAGGTTAAGGTTATAGGTTATAAGTGTCGGTTTGGGTTTATGTTTTAGGTTTAGGTTATAGGTTTAGGTTTAGGTTAAGGTTTAGGTTTATGTTATAGGTTTTGGGATTTGAGAATAGGTTTAGGTTATAAGAATAGGTTTAGGTTGTAATATAGGATTAGGTTTAGGTTTATGTTTTATGTTTAGGTTAAGGTTATAGGTTTAGGTTTAGGTTTAGGTTAGGTTATAGGTTAAGGTTTAGGGAATTAAGTTTCGGTTAAGGTTTAGGTTTAGCTTTAGGTTATAGGTTTTGGGATTTGAGAATGGGTTTAGGTTAAGGTTATAAGTTTAAGTTTAGGTTTAGGTTGTAGGTTTAGGTTAAAGTTTAGGGAATTGAGTTTAGGTTTAAGTTATAGGTTTAGCTTTAGCTTTAGGTTTTAGGTTTAGGTATAGGCTTAGGTTATAAGTTATAGGTTATATGTTTAGGTTAAGGTTTAGGAATTCAGGTTCAGGTTCGGGTTTGGATTCAGGTTTAGGTTATAGGTTTTGGGATTTGAGAATAGTTTTAGGTTATAAGTATAGGTTTAGGTTGGGTTATAGGTTAAGGTTTATGGATTTGAGTTAAGGTTATTGGTTTATGTTTAGATTTAGGGATTTGAGTTTAGGTTATAGGTTAAGGATTAGGTTATAGGTTAAGGTTTAGGTTTAAGTTTAAGTTATAGGCTTAGGTTATAGGTTATATGTTTAGGTTAAGGTTTAGGAATTCAGGTTAGGGTTCGGGTTTAGGTTATAGGTTTTGGGATTTGAGAATAGTTTTAGGTTAAAAGTATAGGTTTAGGTTAGGTTATAGGTTAAGGTTTAAGGATTTGAGAATAGTTTTAGGTTATAAGTAAGGTTTTAGGTTTAGGTATAAGCTTAAGTTATAGGTTATATGTTATATGTTTAGGTTAAGGTTTAAGAATTCAAGTTTAGGTTCGGGTTTGGGTTCGGGTTTAGGTTATAGGTTTTAGTTTTGGTTTAGTTTATAGGTTTTGGTTTTGGTTAAGGTTTAGGTTTAGGTTATAGGTTTTGGGATTTAACAATGGGTTCGGGTTTAGGTTATAGGTTTTGGTTTTAGTTTAGGTTATAGGTTTTGGTTTAGGTTATAGGTTATAGGTTTAGGTTAAGGTTTAGGTTTAGGTTACAGGTTTTTGCATTTAAGAATAGGTTTCGGTTAAAGTCATAAGTTTAGGTTTCGGAAATCAGGATCGGGTTGGGGTTTAGTTTTGGGTTTTCAAGTTTTGGTTAGGGAGTTGAGATTAGGATTAGGTGTAGGTTTAGGTTTAGGGATTTGATAATACATTAAGGTTTAGGTATAGGAAATTGGGTTCGGGTTCGAGATCGGGTTTACGTTTGGGTTTTAGGTTTAGGCTAAGCGTTTAGGGATTTAGATTCAAGTTCATGATTGGGTTTAGGTCTGGGTTTTCAAGTTTAGGTCTAGGTTTAGGTTAGGGAGTTGAGATTAGGATTAGGTGTAGGTTTAAGTTTAGGGATTTGAGAATACGTTAAGGTTTAGGTATAGGAAATCAGGTTCGAGTTCGAGATCGGGTTTACGTTTGGGTTTTAGGTTTAGGCTAAGGGTTTAGGGATTTAGATTTGGGTTCGGGATCGGGTTCAGGTTTAGGTTTAGGTTTAGGTTTTACGTTTAGGTTAAGGTTATAGGTTTAGGTTATAGGTTTAGGTTTAGGTTATAAGTGTAGGTTATAGGTTTAGGTTTAGGTTATGTTATAGGTTACAGTTTAGGGAATTGAGAATAGGTTAAGGTTTAGGTTTAGGAAATCGGGTTCGAGTTCAGGTTTATGTATCGATTTAGGTTTGGGTTTTTGAGTTTAGGTTTAGGTTAAGGAGTAGATTAGGATTATGTATACGTTTAGGTTTTGGGATTCTCTAGTATTATCTACTATTGAACCTAGTATTATCTACTACATACTTGTAACATACAACCAATATTGGGGCACCATACCATAAGCTATAAGAATTTCATGTCCCCCTAATCAGGGTATCCTCCATTGATAACATATATATATTATAAGTTTTTTATTTTCATTTACATTTCCAAATACATTCATCATCCATCCAAGAAAATTGAAACAAGTACTGTCAATCTATGACTAACACTTGAAAAGGATAATTATGCATCTTATCTTACCGACTGCCTTATGTTTCTTTTCACCTTTGTAACTCTCATATTTGTTGCAGCTGCTAGTTCACCATCAGTAGTCTCCCTAACCAAATCTTTGTGCAGTCCCTCCATTTGAAGCAATGGCTGAAGTTATAAGAAGTAGGACTGATTAGTCTTTCCATGTTTCAAAAAAAATTAAATTCTTTATTTTTGGCTACAAGTCTGCTTATAATTATCATTGGCTCTTAATCTATTTATAATGAAAATATTAAATATCACCTGATAGTGCTCCTGTGATAAATGTCCTATTTGGAACAAATAATTTGTTTTATCATAAATGTCATGTTTGGAACAAATAATTTGTTTTATTATAGTGCTTACCAAATGGAGGAAATCATACACATCTGTTACGACATCTAAATTTGATGCCACCTAGCAAAAAGAAGAAAGAAGGTGATTCATATTTATGCTTATGAAACAAAGTCTAATAGTTTACATAGCTAGGTTATTAAATTAATAAATTCTAAGAAAAATAGCAAGTGCTAAGACCTATGGCATAAAAAAATAATCTTTGAATGGATTAACAATCAAACAACAATGGTAAAGGGAAGAAAACTAACTTCTTTCTTGCTCCACATAATCTAGTTGGGGCATCGTATTAGTTCATGTAAGACCTGCGAACACCACATGCATATAAATTAGTTCATGTAAGACCTAAGGACACCACATGCATATAAATACAATCATTAAAATCTGAAAAACATTAAAATCAATCAACGTGCATCAAATAATTAGAAAAAGCCCCTAATTACCTTAGTTCCAATCAAAACACCTAAAAATAAGTACCCGACATCTTGAACTCCCATTGATTTTCATCAAATAAACACAAACTTCAAAAACTAATAAACAAAAAAGTATCTACATGACCACTCCATTTTTCAGATAATCCAAGTGTGAAGAACATCTGGGTCAATACATATGCATCAAATTGCTTGAGAACATCCCAAGTTCCCTTTATTTTGGTCCCAAAAATAAAAATAAAAACCCCGGAAACAAGTAGCCATCATCCTAAATTCCCATCAATTAATATAACATGATCACATAAACTTCAAAAACTGTCAAATGCAAAAGTACCCGCATGAGCTTCGCTTTCATGTAACATAAATAATGTGTACAACACTCCATTAATTATGCCAAGTCCAAATAACACTAAAATCAATCAACTAGCATTAAATAACTTGAAAGTGTCCCAAATTCCATTGGTTTCAGTCCAAGAACACCCAAAAGCAACTACTAATCATCAAAAAATCCCATTGATTCACATCAAGTAATCCCACAAATTTTAAGAATTGATAAATGCAAAAGCACCCACACGAGATTCCATCATCTAAACCACAAAAAATTATAATAAATCTGCATAACACTTCATTTTTCAACCAATATGCATCAAACTGCTTAAGAACATCCCAAATTTCATTAGTTTTTCATCCCAAAACAATTTAAAACAGCCCACACATCATCCTAAAGTCACATTGATTTTCACCAAATCAAAGAAAGTTCAAAAGGAGAGATACCCATATGAGATTTCCTTCTTGACAATAGAAAAATTATTACAGTAGAATCCAAATGGATTCACATCAAATGATTACATAGACTTGAAGAACTAATAAATGCAAAAGCACTCAAATGAGATTCTGTTACATATAATAGAAAAAACTGACATAATACTCCTTTTTTAAACTAATCCAAATTTTTTGAACATCAAAACCAAAAAATATGCATAAATTGCTTTAAAACATCCCAAATTTCACTGATTTTCCAAAAAAAAAAACTACACATACTAAAATCAAATTAATTTTCACCAAAAAAAAAAAAAAAATCAAAGAAACTTCAAAAACAGAGATACCCATGTGAGATTCCCTTCTGTAAATAGAAAATTAATTACAACAGAATCCAAATAAGAAATGTTTTTTCAATCCATCTTCCATTTTCTTCTTAACAAGAAAATCCATATTTACTAATATTCTCATTTTTTTATTTTTCAAAAGAATGAGTTCAAACTCCGAAAGCGTCGGCTCCAGCACTCATACTTTCAGCCCGAATTCTAACCAAGGACTCCAAAATTACCAAACTATCACTGTGCAGGAACCCCCCAAATCTAGGAAAATAGTTGACTTGCAGTCAACTATTGTACAATATATGAACCTCAGTGGCACCACAAAAGTATACATAATATTGCATGTTGAAATTATCTTCCAATAATAATAATAATAAATAATAGTCCATAAAGCACTACATCAATACATTATTCTTTCCAATAAACCAAGAAAGCTTATATATAGCATCTGTCGAGCAAGTGAGTTTGCTTTGCACTTTAAACTTTCAGTAAGATCATAGAGTATCAACACATGTTATATGTAAGTGTTTATGAAATTGGATAACAAAAGAAGATATAAGAGGAAGCCCAATTGCTCTAATAGTAAGTGATCTCACCCGTAAGTTGCCAATTGTCCAAACAAAAAGGCAGAAAAGGAGAGAGAATGAAGCAAAAAAAAAAATAAAAAAAATTCTAATATAAAAGAAACTGAAACTGCACGTCTCCTCTTAGGCTGAAATTACTACAATCAAAGTGGCCATATTTCCATATATGCTAGATCAAGAGGGAGATGAGAAGTAGGGAACACAGTCTCAAGTACTTAAAGAGTTTCCACCACCAAAGAGATTCAATCATTGGATTGTACTCATTAGTAACTTAATTTTTAATAACAAGCATTGGTGGCAAGTTTTCTATGACGAACTTAAGCGAGCCAAGTGGGTTCCAAAAAGGGTAAAATGAACAGTAACTTACAGTAATGCAGACAATCACATACACCAAAAACTAAACAATGAAAGAAAATCAACATTTGATGGTCTAAGTAACTAATAGAGAAAAAGAACACAGGATCTGCCAAAAGCCAAATCTATGGGAATAAGATGACAGCCCAGGTTAATTTATCAGCTACAGAAAAATTAGAATTAGAAAAAACTGAAAGGAACCATAATATATTGTTTATTCGCTACTATTTAATACTATGCAACAGACTGACTTTCAACTCCAACCACAATTTTGTTCGCCTGAGGCTAAAATTCTTGTATGTGACAAATAAGGAACTTCCTCTATTTTGCACCTTGTTGGTTCATGCGAACCCAAGAAAAATAGGAAAAGAGAAGCAAAATCAGCCTTGTGAAGGAGCCAGCAGCAAGGGCAGGGGCCAGATATAATTGCATTTCAAGATGTAGCAAAATATAATAAATTAAGCATCCTTTACAGTTTCAATTAAGAAACTCTGATAAAAAATCCAAACATTAGACATCATCTCTTAAACAATGGTGTTTGCTGCACATAAAATTCTTCACTACAAATCTACATGTTACTTCCGAATTGGTCTTGTAATTTTCAAACCTTCTATTTCACCCTTAAGATTCACTATCACACCAACAGTATATTCGAAATACATGAATACACAAATAAATAGACTACAGCATTTGAAACCAATAGAAACTTCATGAGCATTTTCACAAACACATCATGAGCAATGGCATTTTCACAAACATATCAGGAAAAGAACAATGGTATTGTAGACATCTATCTTATGGACTATAGACAATGTATATTGATTATGGATTGTTCATCAATTCGTCAGAAAATTCATCAATCAGAGATAAGGAAATAGGAAAATTTTCAACAGATTCAGAGGGAACGATGATAATGGACCCGAAATTCGTGTTCGCCTCTGCAGGATCAATCAGAGAGAGATTGCAAAGGGAAACCCTAAAAATCTCTTGAAAGAAGACCCGTCTCCTCTTTTTCTCTGAATTTGTTGGATTTCTCAAATGAAAGCTTGAGGTTTGAGAAACAAAAATTTATACAGAGAGAGAGAGAGGAGGCGATTAGGGGCAAGTAACAGAACCAAAACTTACAGGATTTCTCCCTGATTCACTGGAAATTGTAAATGAGAAGGAGAGGGAGAGAGAGAAAGAGAGAGAGAGAGAGAAAGAGAGAGAGAGAGAGAGAGAGAGAGAGAGAGAGAGAGAGAGAGAGATGAATTTGGAAGATGACACTCGATGAAGGAGGGAGAAGAGGCAATGGCGCTTGACGGAAATGGCGCTCGAAGATGAATTTAGGAAGATGGAAATGGCGCCCGCGGATATCCTCTTTTAGATATGATAAAAACTTCAAATCCAAATTTTGTGAGTTTTCCATTGTTTATAATACAAGCTATATTAACAACCGTACATGCATGGGACCATTTTCTAGATGGTTAAATTATATTATATAATAAAATTATAAATATTTACCATTTATAACTAGACCAATTATTTGGATGGTCTGAATAACTCTAAATATTTGCCACTATTGTTGTGAATGAGTCACCATTATTTAAATCAAATACAAACCTCATATTCTTTCACTCTCACTTAAAAATTTTACTTAAGCTTTGGATCTGGTATGGCTCTGTGGGCCCCACAATGATGCGTGTCAAACATTTACCCCATCAGTTAGATGCACCATTCTATGGTGGGCTGAGGGATTAAAAATCAAATCAATACATAACTTATGTGGGCCACACTGCATACAAAAGTTGACAGGGGTTACCCTCCATTAAAACATTCATAATTATTTTTTAGGCCCACAAAGATGTGGTTCATAAATCCAGACCATCCATTATGTGTGTGTCAATTGGATGAGGGGTCATACCAAGTTTCAGACGCATCCAAATTTCAAGTGGGGCCCCACCAAGTGCTTTTATATGTTTTAAGCATGTCTTCACATGATTTTTATGGGATGGCCCACTGGAGTTCCGTATATGGCTAATTTTTGGGATATCCCATAATTTAAAGGGGACCCATCAAATGCACAGTGTTGATGTTTGACACACGTCATGGTGGCTCCCACACAGCTCGACCTCATGGGGAGTTCCCATGAACTCGACGTTATATCTATGTATGTATGTATGTGTATATATATATATATATATATATATATATATATATATATATATATATATATATATATATTATATAATATTTTTAAAAATATAAAATCCTATGATGTATTTTTTATATCCACACCATACATCCATTCTGAGATATCATTTTAAGTCATTAGCCAAAGAATGAGACCAATAAAAATCAGTAGTGGTTCCCGCCACAGAAAACAACGGAGAGGGTGATTTCCACCATTGAAACTATCCTAAGGTCCATCGGAATATTTATTTGAAATCCAAATGGTTCAAAATTTTATTTTATTTTATTTTTTAAAAAAAAAACATTAAATAAGGGAACACACAAATATTAACTTGATCAAAAACTTTTGTGGCCTTTAGAAGTTTTTAATGGTGGGCATTATTGTCCCATTGTTTTCTGTGCTGCGGTCCACTGGAGCTTTGGATTTAACTCGTTCTTTGGACATTGCCCTAAAATGATCTCTCCAAATGGATGGAAGGTGTGGATATAAAACATACATCATGGTGGGGCCAAAATTTGAGAGGTATATAAAGATCATTTTATGACTTGATCCAAAAAATGAGAAGTATATAAATCGATATCTCAGGTGCACCACACCCCATGAAAAAAATAGTTATTGGATATCCATCATTAAAATCTTCCTAAGGCCCATTGTACTGTTTATTTGACATCTAATATGTTGATTAGGTCATACATGTCCAGATGAAGGGGAAAAATAAAAATCAGCTTGATCCAAAAATTTTATGGCCCCAAAATGTTTTTTAATGGTTGACGCTCATTCAACACTATTTCCTAGAATGTGGTCCACTTAAGATTTGGATATATCTCATTTTTGGTCTCATACCGTAAGATGATCTTTAAAAATAGATAGACGACATGGATTAAACACATACATCATGGTAGGGCTCACAGAGCACCAACCACCAGCCATTGGATGGTGTTAGGGGGAGTAGTCAATCTGTTCTCCTTATTTGTAGTGTGGTCCATTTAATCTTTGGATATTATTCAATTTTGATTTAAACATCTGAAGTTATTTACTTTTCAATCTGGACTAATCAGATTGTCCAAAAATGATTAAAGGTTGTTCATAATATCAAAAATATATGAATGAATAGAAAACACAAACATCAGCTTGATCCAAAATTTCTATGGCCTCTAAGAAATTTTAAATGGTAGAGGTTCAATCACACTATTTCCTGTGGTGTGGTCCACTTGAGCTTTGGATATGCTTCCTTTTTTTTCTTTAGACTTCAAATTATCTCTTAACATGGATGAAAGGAGTGGATAAAATAAATAACGGTGGACCCCACAGAGTTTCCTCTGGTAAGGGTAACGAGTAACTCACCTAAACGTAGTGGAGAAGGGTTTCCTTAAAACATTCATAATCATATATTGGGCCTGCCTAAATGTGATTCACATATCCAACCTACTCAATATGTGTAACGCCCTAAAATTCGGAGGTCGAGCACAACTCAGCTCTCGAGTTCCAAAACATCACTAATGCAACATATTTGATGCAGATTGTATGTTGTCTGTATTAATGCATAAAACATGAAATAGATCAAGCTAGATAAGCAGAAATATTCAGGGATATTGAGAAAATACAAGTGGAAGACTTAAATACATATATAATTTAAAATAAATCCTCAAATGATGCTCGCTTTGCTTAGGGCAATATACATACATCTGTGTCTCAAAATACATACATGAACTATTCAAAATGATCCAATACATTTCCCAAAAATAATCCCCGCTGGTCAGGACGAGGCTCACATGAACCCGCCTAAGAACTGCATATATGAGAACACCTCCTCGTCCTCGTCGAAGCCTGGCTCCGCCTCGCAAGCATCGCCATCTCCTACAGCTAAGTCAGGGTCTGGTTGGTGTTTAAACACCATCCTGGAATGTGAGAGTGAGTGATCAACTCAGTGGTACTATATAGCAAAGGTTAACATGTTATCAATCCAATTAAGCAGTAATGATAAGGCAGTACAATCAAACATTTCCTAGATACTCTTGTTCATACAAGAATGATATGAAGAATGATGCATACCCTCACCACAATCTCCCTCATGCGACATCATCTAACGATCGCGGCATGAATCACTACCACTGTGCTCTCACACCAACCCCAATGGCACATGCAGTGCGATGTCATGAATATGATTATCAAGTTCTTATTAGTCCTTTTTATACAGCAGTATTGGGAAGCTAAGACACCTCCCTTATATCGTTTCCCAACATTGATCCTTTCTAGGGTCATAAATCCTAGGATATTTCATATGATGTTATGGTTCTAGGTCACTGCAAGGGCTGTCAGGGCTGTTGCACGCAATCGTTACACCACTCCCCCATCACCTTATCAATACAGGCCTATTTATATCCTTAAGACTACAGCAGGACTCGTCGCCCCTATACAGTGTCAGGATAAACTCAAGGTCACTACAAAGGGCTCGTCACCAATCAGTGTAGGTCGACAACAAGAATATAGTGTTCCATACCACCATAATTTGCTCAGAGTAGCGTGCTTACTGGTCACTACGGGGAGGTTTGTGGCCCCAACATAGGCCGACAGCATGACCACGGTGTCCCATACCACCATGCCTGGCTTATGCATCTTAGTGGATCTTGGTACCATGGTTAATGGGAGTTTCACTAGTAAGCTCAATGCCTTAGATTCAATTAGTAGCGACCAAACATGGTGAACAAGCATCGGTCAATCTGGTTAGTAGATAAGCTCAACGAGGCCAAGCGCTCTGAGTTGAATGACATGGAATGCATAAGCACTCCATGTGGCCTAACCACTGCCGAACATCCCAAGCACGACTCAAATTCGCTAAACTCATCCTATGTGGCGAAGACAAACTCGACCACTATTTATGGAACGGTTTTCGATTGCCTGGACTGTAGCACAACCCCATTCACATACACATACAATAACTAGCATATGATTCATATCCTGCATTCACATGAACAATAATGAAGTATAACTTGAAATGTAAATAGTACATGCATGAATTTATACACACATGTAACATGATTCAACCAAGTACATAATCCATGGAGGAAATCATACACTCATGTAGCATGGATATTCTAAGTCACATGATTCATGAAGGAAATAATGCACACAAACATTATGGTTGAAATCCATATCTCAACCATCTTAGCAAACACATTTTCTAACCATTATCTCATTTAGACATTTAAACAAACACTTAGCTTACACTATTCAACATACATCACGTATGTCGACACCGTTGCAAATTAGGGCAAGTCCTCTCACCAAGGAGTTTTCGCATACATATTAGGCATATCACAATGACAATTTATCATGGCAAGCAAATCAGCAGATTCCATATGCATACGTGTATTCTAACATATACATGAAATACGGTATTTACAATACAAAGTATACGCATGCGGAAGACAAAACGAGTAGCATATTTGGCATGTGTAACGGCATGCACAACATGAATAAATCATTATCTAACATTGAAAGGGTTGAAAACCATAACCTAAGCGTATATAGTCCGCACCTTAAACTAGAAAAGATGTATTCGATATGATTCCGAAGGTGTGTCTTCGTCAACGGCGGATACGCTACCTATGGCAAGAAACAGGTTAGCTAGAACTCTACATCAGCTAGTCTAGACTTCAAAATAGGTTAGGGTTAACTTAACTTACTCAAAAACGGAATCAGAATCACTGGAAGAATGATTCAGAAACATCGGTTCAAAGTATAGTTGGGTTAGGAAGAATCCTATGGAGTTTCACCTGATTCTCCCACACTTTCTCTCTCTTTTCTTTCCCTTAAATCTCTAGGGTTTGAAAAATTCGTATGGGTGAGAAAGCTAAGGGTTTAAGGCCCTTTTATAAGCCCAAACATAACGAAAATGGACTTTAAGTCAAGGTATGCCTAGGTTATAACCAAATCAGGATCTTTCTGATCCAACGGAGCATTTCTGGAGGTCCTCTGATCAGATGCGGTCGGACTTAAGCTCACTAGCATCGGATCGTTAGTAAGTTAAGTTTTCAATCCGATCGGATATCCAGATTGTCCGTGGCGGACCAATTTCAATTCAACGGTTGTCGAACCTAAATCAAGGCTATAAGCTCTATGACATGAAAGGGCCAACTTTCCTGATTTGAGGGTGAAATTTGGTCGAATTTCAATGGTCAGAACGTTTAAAAATAACGCGTAAGTGATCCATCCCAGATTTCATAATAATATAATTAATTTTCTAAAAATTTTCATTTTCCTACTCTCTTTACTCCGGACGCAAGAAAATGGTGTCAGGACACCGGTTGGGTTTGATTTTCGAAAGGATGGTTAAGTCCAACGAAGCGGTCATAACGGTCTAAGATTATAGATATCGGACTTTCGACGTGCGGTTTAGATCCAATACGAAGTTACAAAGCATTCCCGAGAACAACTGGGTTTAGAGTTGGATCCTAGATTTCAGGGTATTATAGCGTCATTGATTCTACAAGTTTTAAGTCTTCCAGAAAGTATTTAAAGTGAACAGTACTAATTTCACAGCCAGTATAACTTAGCGCTAGTTAACTTATGCTTGATTTCAAAGAGAATTAATTCTAAGTGATTTCTGATCGAGGTGGTACTCGGGTCTTGGTACGGAATTTTTCGAGTCGTTACAATCTACCCCCCTAAAAAGAAAATTTTGTCCTCAAAATTCGTACATTCTCATACTCCTCGAGAAGCTATGGGCAGTTCTTTCTGATGTCGGCTTTTGTCTCCCAGGTAGCCTCTTCTTCAGTATGATGCGTCCATAATACCTTCACAAGGGGGATGACCTTGCTACGCAATACCTGTTCCTTCTTGTCTAATATACGCATTGGGCGCAGTTCATAAGTGGCATCCTCGCTCAACTGCACCTGCTCCCATCTGATGATATGAGAAGGATCAGGAACATACTTCTTCAGCATGGACACGTGGAAAACACTATGCACGCCAGCAAGTGGTGTGGGCAAAGCGTGACGATACGCTACTGTGCCCACTCGATCAAGTATCTGGAATGGGCCAATAAACCTCGACGTGAGTTTTTCCTTCTTCCCAAACTAAAGAACTCCCTTCATAGGAGAAACTCTCAAGAATACGTGATCTCCAACCGCGAACTCTAGCGATCGCCGCCTCATATCGGCATAACTCTTCTGCGTGCTCTGCACCGTGAGAAGTCGACGCCTAATGATGTCAATCTTCTCTGAGGTCACCTGTACTAACTCAGGACCAATCAATTTTTGCTCACCGACTTCAACCCAGCAATGCGATGCTCGACAAGGACGTCCATACAAGGCCTCATAAGGTGCCATACCGATACTCACTTGAAAACTGTTATTGTACGCGAACTCCGCATATGGAAGACAATCATCCCAACTGTCCTTGAAATCCAACACGTAAACCTGCAACATGTCTTCTAAGATCTGGTTCACCCGCTCTGTTTGTCCATTGGTCAATGGGTGGAATGCAGTACTGAACTTCAACTTCACACCCATCGCTTCTTGGATGCGAGTCCAGAAAATAGAAGTAAACCGCGTCTCTATCCGACACGATCTCCAAGGAAACTCCATGCAAACAAACAATCTCCCTGATGTACAATCTAGCCAACTCGTCTACAGAGTTCATAACTCTAATCGGAAGGAAGTGCGCCGACTTCGTCAAACGGTCGATGATCACCCAGATAGAATCATGTCCGTTCCTCGTCTTCGACAGTCCTGAAATGAAATCCATAGAAATAAAGTCTCACTTTCACTCAGCTATGGGCATGGACTGAAGGAGACCAGGGGGTCGGTGATGTTCTGCCTTCACCTGCTGACAAATGAGATAACGGGACATAAAGTCTGCAATGTGGGTCTTCATGTCATCCCACCAGTACGTCCTCTTCATGTCACGATACAACTTCGTACTGCCTGGATGCATCGTAAGTCTAGAACTGTGCACAGCCTCAAAAATCTCTCGTCTCAAGTCAGGGACATATAGAACGCATAGGCGGCCACAATAACGTAAGCCCCCATCCGTTTCAACTCTCCACTCGACATTTGTATCATCACTGGCCTGCTCTCGAAGCTCAGTCAGATGCTCATCATCCCTCTGCGCTGCGATGACCCTGTCATCGATAAGAGGTCGCACTCGAACGTATGCGATAACCTCGAATGGCTCCTCCACAGTGAGTTTCTGCTCAATGTCTCGTAAAAACTCAACCATGTCCCACTCGGCAACCATCAGCGGAGCTGCAAACTCTATCGCCTTCTTGCAGCTCAACTCGTCAGCCATAAGGTTCGCCTTTCCCGGATGGTAGGAAACCTCAAAATTAAAGTCCTTCAGGGTCTCCATCCATCGTCCCTGCCTCCTATTCAGGTCTCGCTGCGTGAATATATACTTGAGGCTCTTGTGATCACAAAAGAGCTCGAAATTCTCTCCGTAGAGGTAATGTATCCAGAGCTTCAATGCGAAGATGACAACTACCAACTCTAGGTCGTGCGTAGGGTAATTCTCCTTGTGCTTTCTTAATTGCCTCGAGGCATATGCAATCACCCTGTCCTTCTTCATAAGGAAACAACCTAAACTAACGTGAGACGCGTCCGTATAAATCATATATCTAACCCCTTGCTCTGGCAATACTAGCATAGGGGCAGACGTCAGCGTATCTTTCAGTTCCTGAAAAGCTGATTCTGCCTTCTCATTCCAGGCGAACTTCAGGTCCTTCCGTGTCAACTGAGACAAAGGTCTAACTATCTTGGAGAAGTCTCGAATGAATCGTCGATAGTAGCCAGTAAGTCCCAAGAAACTCCTCACCTCAGTAACTAAACCAGGCTATTTCCAGTCCTGCACCGCAGCTACCTTAGCAAGGTCCACTGCGATACCATTCTTGGACATGACATGCCCCAGGAACTTGACTTCCTCCTTCTAGAAGTTTCACTTCTTGTACTGTGCGAACAACTGGTGTTGTCTCAGAGTATCTAGGACCAATCGCAAGTGCTCCTCATGCTCCTCTCGACTCCTGGAGTATATCAGAATGTCGTCTATAAATATGATGACGAATCGATAGAGGAACGACCGAAATACATGGTTCATCAGGTCCATGAACATGACTGGTGTGTTCGTAAGACCGAATGACATCACGAGAAACCCATAATGGCCAAAACTAGTCTTGAAATCCGTCTTCTGTATGTCCTCATTCCTGACGCGCAGTTGGTGATACCCTGACTGTAGATCAATCTTCGAGAAGTACTGCGCTCCTCTAAGTGGGCAATGGTGTAACATCCCAAAAATCGGAGGTCGAGTAAAAACCCAACTCCTGAGTTTCAAAAGGTTATTTATGCAACATAAATGTGTATGATTGAATGTTGTCTGTGTTAATGTATTAAACATGAGTGAGATTAAACCAGAACATCATATCATACTCTAGAGACAGTTAAATTTACAAGAGGAAGACTGTGATAGTATGTATAACATATATAAACTGTTATATGTCTCCAGAGTGTGAACATGTTACCAAGTTATATAATACATGTATACTCCAAAAGTAAATAAAAAGAATATACATGAGTGCTCTAAAATATAAAATGACCAGTGTCAAGGCATCTAATCAACCTCCCTGTAATCCCGTCAATCAGAACACGCATAAAGGAGGGATTCTCCTCATCATCATCAAGTCCAGCTCCGCCTTACAGGTCGTGCCATCATCTGTAATCACAATAGGGACTGGTCGGTGTCCGAAAACACCATCCTGTAACGTGGGAGTGAATGATCAACTCAGTGGGATAAGAGAGCAGAGATTAGCATGTTATCAAATCAATCATGTGCTAATAGTAAAGCAGTAAATCAAACATTCTTAATACTGTTGTTAATGCAATATGACATGACGTGATGGATGCCCTAACCGACGGTCCCCCTCATACAGCACCATCTTACGACCACGGCATGCAATCGTCCCTCAAGTGCTCCACATCTTCCAGGCACATGCAATGTAATGGTGATATGGTTTCCGAGTTGTTATTAGTCCATTCAAACAGCAGGACTGGAAAACTAAGGTACTTCCCTTGTATCAATCCCAACTCAGATCCTGTCTAGGGTCGTCACTCCTAGTAATCTCATACGATGTATATTTTTGTAGGTCACTGCAAGGGCTGCTAGGGCTGTTGCTCGCAATCGTTGCACCGCTCCCCCATCACCTTATCAATACAGGCCTACTGTACTCTCACTGCTACGGAAGGGTCGTCGCCTCCCGTAGACTCAGAATACGCTTGCAGTCACTACAAAGGGCTGTCAGGGCTGTTGCTCGCACTCGTTGCACCGCTCCCCCATCACCTTATCAATGTAGGCCGACAGCAAGAATATAGTGTCTCATACCACCATAATCTGCTCACGAGTCATAGGTGCTCACTGGTCACTACGGGGAGGTTTGTGGCCCCAGCGTAGGCCGACAGCTCGACCACGGTGTCTCATACCACCATGCCCGGCTCATGAGTCTTTGTGGATCAAGGTACCATGGTTGACAGGGTTTTCAACAGTATGTTCAGTACCCTAGGTTCAAGCAGTTATGACTCATACAGGGTGAACATACAACGGCCAGTCGGGTTACTTGACGGGCTCGACTAGCACGAGCGCATCTCAAGTTGAACGACATGAGGTGCATAAAACACCTCGTGTGACCTAACTACTGCCGCCAACTCCAAAACACGGCTCGCGTTCATCGACGCGTCGTTCGTGGTAAAAACAAGCCAACCACGAACTTGCTCGGTTGCCAACTGCCTGGACTAGGTATAGTCCCAAACATATATGAATTCACATCAGCAATTCATGTAAGGGTATTGGAAATGAAATAAAACCATGTGAGCATGTTAACACATGTTATAACATACAACTTAAGTAAATCATCAAGCACATGCATTTCATACATATAATGAAATTATGCATATAGCTAACATGTAGGAAATCATTTACATCAGCATATTAATTGAGAAATCAATCTCAAACTAATTCATAACACCATTTAATTCAATACATACCAATTCAAGCATTTATACAAACACTTACACTACACACTTAAGTCTACATATAGTATGTCGACTCAAAGTACGCATTTAGGCGAATCTCTTCGCCAAACTAATTATGCACGCATTCCTAGTATTCTAATGAGACACGAAGCCATGTCAATCACATCAGAAAAATATAAATGAAAACAGTACTTCCTACAAATGACTAAAATGCCCTAAATCTCATATTCTTCGTCGGTTTACGAAACGGGAAACGGACAGCATGTTGTACATGTCAAATGGTGTTACCGTCGATAATCTACTATTAAACGACATTGAAAGCGTTGGAAACAGTCAATCAAAGCGTCTAAAATCCACACCTTTTCTCTTATAGGTGTATTGATTCGAACGAAGCGTATACGCTTCATCCACGGCGAATAGACAACCTAATTTACAAGATGCATCATCTACCAGGCTATGAAAACTAAGGATCAGCAAATCAGCAACTAATTAGGGTATTTTCTTACCTAGAAAAGTGGAGAAATCACCGGCAAAGTGATTGAAGCGTGTTGCTTAATCACGTGTAGCAGGTAGCACCAGCAGCAGGAAATTCTCCTCCACTCTCTCTCACAATCTCTCACCTTTTCTCTCTCTCAAACTAGGGCTTTTTCTAAATTCGGATGGGAGAGATATGAGAGGGTTTCAACCCCTTTTATAAGCCCAAATGTGCCCAAAACAGGCTCGGGAACAATGTATACTTAAGGTATATCCAAATCGGGGCTGTTTCGGTCCAAAAAGACATTTCTGGTGGTCCCCTGGCCGAACGCGATCGGACTTAAGTTTGTACATGTCGGATGTCGCTCACATCCCGTTTTCAGACCATCAGTGTTCGTAGATCACACGTGGCGGTCCAGTTTCAGTTCAGCGGTCACCGCACGTAGATCAGGTCTATAAGTCTCATGATGTGAAATAGAAATTTTTCCTGATTCGAGGGTGTAATTTGGCTGAATTCTGACGGTCAGAACACTTAATACTGACGCGTCAAGTCGTGTGCCAGATTTGAATTTTAAATTCCAAATCTAACCCTATTCTCACTCTCTTCAGTCCATGCTCAATGAAATAGCCTGCGAATGTCAGTTGGACTTGATTTTCGAAATAATTGTCAAGTCCAACAAGGCGGTTCTAACGGTCTAAGATTGTAGGTATCGGACTTTCGACGCGCGGTATAGATTCAATACAAAGTTTCAAAGAGGTCCAGAGAACAAACCGGTTTAGAGTTTGATCCGAGGTTTTAGAGTATTATAGCGTCATTAATTCTACTCGCTTTGGGTCTTATAGAACGTATTTAAAGTGATCAGGGACTATTTCCCAGCTACTCTAGCGTTGTGCTAGCTAACTTATGCTTAGTTTCTAAAGGAATTAATCCTAAGTGATTTCTTTGGCTATGCAAGTGGGTTCTGAGCGATTTTCCAGGTGTTTTAGTTGACCCATTGCCTAAGGACATCTAATCCCAGGTTAGCCAAAATCCGGAGTGTTACAATCTACCCCCCTTAAAATATAATTTCTTCCCCAAAATTGGCGAAGGGTAAGGAGTATCTAGCAAGACTTTAGTATTGACATTCTAAGGGTCAATCTTATTTAATGACCTAACCGTACGTATACCCTTACTCAAATGTTTCGATCTTGGGCCAGTAGGGAAGAGGCCAACCACGCTTCCGCTGTGCCACTCTGGTCAAACGGTAGCGTATGCCTGACCTAACTGGATTGGACTCAACACGTTCTACCCCCCTTAAAACTTAGTTCTACTTAAAGTTCAAGAATCTTTGCATCGCTCCGTATATTGGAACGAGGTGCAACTTAGGGGCTATCCTTGACATGAATTAGGAAACAACCTCTCATTACAGTGGTTTTCCTTTGCTAATGATGCGTTCCATGGCATTGGTATCTATGGCGATAGAGATGAGCCTAATCTTTATTGTGGTTGAGTTCAGGGGCAGGCATGAGTTGGTGGCAAGATGTCGAATTCTCTACTGGCTTTAAGTCCTCGCCATTTCCCAAAGGCAATGTGATCACGTTTGGTTGTAGGTGGTCGGGCCATCACAGAAGAAAGGTTGTATAGTAGGTCTGAGCCGGATACATAGACTTTCTGTCTAACTAGGACAGAAGATTTATTGTATCAATTCGTAATCCGAGTCGATGCCGATCTTCTGCTTGATCAGAGCATTGGATTTATTGGTAACCACTAGGATTAGGAAGTCGATTCAAACCGCGAATACATCGCTTACATGTAATTCCTTTATTCCACGTTCCCGAATACAATAAGCCCTTGGGGAAGGCAATTCTAAGGGGTGTGTTGGTTTATTCTGAGTTTGACCTGAGGGATTTATAAGTCTTCCCTAAGAGTGAATGGTTCTTTCCTATGGGCAACAACAGAAGTTTATAAGTCATAAGGAGATCTATCGAAGGAATAAGGTTCTACTTCAACCAAATCTAACCTACAATTCCTTATCATATACAGGCTTTACACTACTTAAGGTAACTAGTAGGCTAGTGTGTAACTCAGTAGTTATAATCCAAAGCCTAAGATTATACGGTAAATGGCTTTCCTATATAGTCAGATCCTTCAAATCTAGAAGTGCTAACACTAGGTCCAAAACGCCAAGGGCCTATATGGCCAGTAGCATTAAGTTGTATTAAATGGAACGACATTCCTAATCCCATGGCGGGATTGGAAGTGGCATGCTTAGTAGGAGGGTGGGTTGGGATAAAAATTAATTTTTGTAGGCTTAATCCCGGGATTTACAATATGGCAGTGAAAACTATAGGATACACCCGATCTAGGGACAATACCTTACAGCGAACGAAACGGCATGGACTCCGTCTAACAAAATTTTGTCACAATACATGAAATAAAGTTTCACATAGATTATGACAGGGATGCATTCGGCTATGCTAAGCCCAAACCACTAACACAAACACATTGTCTACCTGTGACATCACTAGACCCAATAACAACAAAACACAGAAATCTTTAAAACAGAAATCAAACAATCTATAGGGCAACGGCATAGATGCCTAATTCTACCAAAGGACTTCTACCATGGTCCCAACTAACCTTCTTGAATACTATCTAGTTCAGTACTATCTGTTGCCCATTAGAGCTCTATCGGCCAGGTATTTTCAATACTTCTCAAACGAAGAAAGTGGAGAAATGGGATTTGAGGTTTGCACGATTTTGAGACCCAAAAAAAGGGTAAAGACTCAAATAAAAGGGAATTGAGAAGGAGGATGGTGGAAAAGGAGAAAAAAAGCTAGAATAGCCTTAACAATAGCCATAGAAAGCGGAGGAAATATGGAGAAATTGTTGTCCAAATGGACTGAAACAAATCTAGGCCCTATAGAGGGAAAAGAGAACTATAAAGGGGAATGGAGCTCCATACGATTTTTGGTCTTCCATGGAGATTGTGGGAGCTCCAAATGATAGAAGTGGAGAGGGAAGGGAATGCCAACAGCTGTGGATGATGGGTTGGCGTCGGTTGTGACCGAAAATGGGATTGGGGGTGATTCGAAGTGGATTTCGAAAGGGAGGACAACAACAAGAAGGATGAAGGAGAGCTTGGGGGCTTAGATTGTGAAGGAGGTGAGTGTTTGAGGCATTTTTAAGAGGCGGCCCACACATAGGAGACCTCCCCTACCCATTTTAGGGTGTCTGCCCAAAGCACGACCCAAATGGGGCCCACCGGTCGACGATGCATCGCTGTCCATCTCCCACTCTGGCTGGTGGGACCACATGGGTTGGGTCCCCCTACCCTAGGGACCCCAAATATATATGGTCCCCACCTTAGTTCATTGTAGATTGGCTTAGGGAGGCCTAAACATGCATTCGGGGCTTTCCAAGGCCAATCTACAAACATGAATGCAATCACCTATCATGCAGCATATGATTTTAGGGTAGAAGGAGCTAATACATCTATCTAGCCCATTATTTGCTAAATATTGCAAAATTAGAATGGCCTAATGTCCAGTTTTCATGAAATTTTACTATTCACTGTAAAATTTTATCAAAGTATGATTTTATATCATTTTCACATTATTATCAATGCCTAACATGAAAATAATAAGAAATAATTGAAGAATGGAGTGGTGAGAGGAAGAATTTCGAAGAATTTAGGTGAAACGGGGTTTTTAAGCCCTAGCGATTGAATGTAAAGGTTGTGGTTGTCCCACAGCCCAAGGATTTACATTCATGAATTTAGAATCATTCAAAGGACATCTCAACCCACCTACCTACAACCTAGGAGCTATTTAGGTCGCTTCACGCGACCCTATATGCGTTACGGACTCGATCGCGCGATCGATATGAATATACTTCGCCTATTGGCAAATCTGCGATCTTATAAGTGTTTCTAGACTTTTCTCGCACCCACTTAAGTCAAAGGATGCGACAGCGTACATTGCGTGACCATAACTCAGGCCCGGTTTAATCCAAATCATGCTCTGATACCATCTGTAACATACCGAAAATCGGGGGTTGAGTAAAAACCCAACTCCCAAGTTCCAAAATATTATTTATGCAACATAAATGTGTATGATTGAATGTTATCTATGTTAATGTATTAAAAATGAGTGAGATTAAGCCAAAACAGCATATCATACTCCAGAGACAGTTAAATTTACAAGCGGAAGACTGTGATAGTATGTATAACATATATAAACTGTTATATGTCTCCAGAGTGTGAACATGTTACCAAGTTATATACATACATGTATACTCCAAAAGTAAATAAAAAGAATATACATGAGTGCTCTAAAATATAAAATGACCAGTGTCAAGGCATCTAATCAACCTCCCTGTAATCCCGTCAATCAGAACACACATAAAGGAGGGATTCTCCTCATCATCATCAAGTCCAGCTCCACCTCGCAGGCCGCGCCATCATCTGCAATCACAATAGGGACTGGTGGGTGTCCGGAAACACCATCCCGTAACATGGGAGTGAGTGATCAACTCAATAGGATAAGAGAGCAGAGATTAGCATGTTATCAAATCAATCATGCGCTAATAGTAAAGCAGTAAATCAAACATTCCTAATACTGTTGTTAATGCAATATGACATGACGTGATGGATTCCCTCACCGACGGTCTCCCTCATATGGCACCATCTTACGACCGCAGCATGCAATCGTCCCTCAAGTGCTCCACATCTTCCAGGAACATACAATGTAATGGTGATATGGTTTTCGAGTTATTATTAGTCCATTCAAACAGTAGGATTAGGAAACTAAGGTACTTCCCTTGTATCAATCCCAACTCAGATCCTGTCTAGGGTCGTCACTCCTAGTAATCTCATACTATGTATATTTTTATAGGTCACTGCAAGGGCTGTCAGGGCTGTTGATCGCACTCGTTGCACCACTCTCCCATCACCTTATCAATACAGGCCTACTGTACTCTCATTGCTACGGAAGGGTCGTCGCCTTCCGTAGATTCAGAATACGCTTACGGTCACTACAAAGGGCTGCTAGGGCTGTTGCTCGCACTCGTTGCACCGCTCCCCCATCACCTTATCAATGTAGGCCGACAGCAAGAATATAGTGTCCCATACCACCATAATTTTCTCACGAGTCATAGGTGCTCACTGGTCACTACGGGGAGGTTTGTGGCCCCAGCGTAGGCCGACAGCTCGACCACGGTGTCCCATACCACCATGCCCGGCTCATGAGTCTTTGTGGATCAAGGTACCATGGTTGACAGGGTTTTCAACAGTATGTTCAGTACCCTAGGTTCAAGCAGTTATGACTCATACAGGGTGAACATACAACGGCCAGTCGGGTTACTTGACGGGCTCGACTAACACGAGCGCATCTCAAGTTGAACGACATGAGGTGTATAAAATACCTCGTGTGGCCTAACCACTGCCACCAACTCTAAAACACGGCTCGCGTTCATCGACGCGTCGTTCGTGGCAAAGATAGGCCAACCACGAACTTGCTCGGTTGCCAACTGCCTGGACTAGGTATAGTCCCAAACATATATGAATTCACATCAGCAATTCATGTAAGGGTATTGGAAATGAAATACAACCATGTGAGCATGTTAACACATGTTATAACATACAACTTAAGTAAATCATCAAGCACATGCATTTCATACATATAATGAAATCATGCATATAGCTAACATGTAGGAAATCATTTACATCAGCATATTAATTGAGAAATCAATCTCAAACTAATTCATAACACCATTTAATTCAATACATACTAATACAAGCATTTATACAAACACTTACACTACACACTTAAGTCTACATATAGTATGTCGACTCAAAGTGCGCATTTAGGCGAATCTCTTCGCCAAACTAATTATGCATGCATTCCTAGTATTCTAATATGACAAGAAGCCATGTCAATCACATCAGAAAAATATAAATGAAAACAGTACTTCCTACAAATGACTAAAATGCCCTAAATCTCATATTCTTCGTGGGTTTACGAAACGGGAAACGGACAGCATGTTGTACATGTCAAATGGCGTTGCCGTCGATAATCTACTATTAAACGACATTGAAAGCGTTGGAAACAGTCAATCAAAGCGTCTAAAATCCGTACCTTTTCTCTTATAGGTGTATTGATTCGAACGGAGCATATACGCTTCATCTACGGCAAATAGACAACCTAATTTACAAGATGTATCAGCTACCAGGCTATGGAAACTAACGATCAGCAAATCAGTAACTAATTAGGGTATTTTTTACCTAGAAAAATAGAGAAATCATCGGCGAAGTGATTGAAGCGTGTTGCTTAATCACGTGTTGCTTAATCACCGGTCTAAGATTGTAGGTATCAGACTTTCGACGCACGGTATAGATCCAATACAAAGTTTCAAAGAGGTCCAGAGAACAAACTGGTTTAGAGTTTGATCCGAGGTTTTAGAGTATTATAGCGTCATTGGTTCTACTCGCTTTGGGTCTTGTAGAACGTATTTAAAGTGATCAGGGACTATTTCCCAGCTACTCTAGCATTGCGCTAGCTAACTTATGCTTAGTTTCTAAAGGAATTTATCCTAAGTGATTTCCTTGGCTATGGAATTGGGTTCTGAGCGATTTCCCAGGTGTTTTAGTTGACCCATTGCCTAAGGACATCTAATCCCAGGTTGGCCAAAATCCGGGGTGTTACAAATGGGTACTTGTTCTTCACCGTAATCTGATTCAGCATGCGGTAATTAATGCACAACCACATTGAGCCATCATTCTTCATCACGAACAACACAGGTGCTCTCCAATGAGACACACTCGGTCGTATGAAGCCAACCTCTAATAAATCATCGATCTATTTCCTTAACTCCTTCATCTCACACGGGGCCAGGCGATACGTCGGCAATGAGATGGGCGTCGAACCGGGTACCAGGTCGATAGTAAAATCGATCTCACGCTAAGGTGGTAACCCAGGTATCTTCCTGAACGCATCCTCATAATCACGGACTACTAGCATGCTTTCAAGTGTCGGGATATTAACATTCCTTAACAAGGAAGCATAACAAATCATTCGAGAGGGGTGACTGACCTGCACCAAAAATGTAAAGGACGTGCCCTCCGGCTCGTAAACTGTCACTATACGGGTCTCACAATCAATCTCAGCCCTCCCCGCAGTCAGCCAATCCTTGACAAGAATGACATCGAAATGATAGAGAGAGGGGTCGACGATAAGGTCAATGGCCATCATCCTGTTCCCTAGATCTAGTAAACAACCCTCACACATCGTAGTGGCATCAGTACAGGTCCCGTGTGCTGAAATAACTCGCACCCCAACCATACGAGTAGTCTGTAGCCTAAGGCGCTTGAATACTGAAGAAGATATGACTGAGATCATGGATCCTTTATCCACCAACAAGAATATAGGAGTACCTCCGATATGGGTTGTGACCTCAAAGGCCAAAGGTGGTGCGGTCTCTATCCCAGATGGCTCAACTGTCAATGCGTGTACCCGAGCCTGTTGAGGACGGTTAGGATATGGTACCATAGGCCATTACGGCAGCCTAAAATGAGGTGCTAGAGGTTTGAAGGATGGATGAGCTGGTGCAGAACGAAGGGGTGGTGGTGAAATGGTCTGAGGCATCGGACGAACGATGCTCTGAGGTGGTGAGAACCCACTGTCTCGCATCCTAAAAAAACATGTAGTCTCGGTGTGGCCAAGCTTCTTGCAATAGTAGCACCACACATCAGGATGCCTCAAATAGCCAGGAGATGCAGAAGACCCCTACGGTATGTCAAGGTGAAGCCTCTTAGCGAGGAAAGACCTACTCTCGAACTCAGGTCACGGCCTAGGAACCATAGGTGCTCGCGTACGGGCCGACTTTTCCCCGTCCTACTCTGCACCCAAGGGCATACTCACCAGCTCTGCATAGGAAGAAATGCTCACACAGCACATCTTCGATCTGATCTCGTCCGCAAGCCCTCAGAAAAATGCCGCATCCTCATCAGCTAGTCACTCAAAATCAAAGGAGCATACCTCCCTAGCTTCGTAAACATGTTTTCATACTCTGTCAGTGACATGCCTCCCTGGTGAAGGCGAAGGAACTCACTCTCCTTCTCGTGCCTGTACGTGGCAGGGAAATACTTCTCGTGGAAGCCTGCCTCAAACGTTGCCCATGTCCACTCATACCCCTCCGCAACTGTGCATAGAATGTTGTCCCACCATAGGCTAGACTCCTTCTCAAACATGAAGGTGGCCAACTCAACCTGTTCCCCCTCAGAATAGTGCAACGGTCTCGGCATCTTCGAGATGTGGTGTATCCAATACTCAGCTTCCTCAGATCTGTGAGTACCTGAAAATGTGGGAGGCCTCAAGCGCTGAAATCGCTCGAAAGATCCGCTCGCACTAGTATGCCCAACAGGGTGTAGGGGAGAGGCAGGTGGAGTCACCGCCATCGACTGAGTAAAAATTCCAGCCATGGAGGACAAGAACTATTGCTGCTGCTACTGCTGTATTTGTTACTGTTGCATCAACAACATCATCTGCTCTAGCCTATCAGGAGGCGGAATGGACTATGATGTAGAGGGCATCGATGCAGACGCACGATGTTGCTCAGGAGCTACAGGCATGACAGGAGGCAGCACAGAAGGTGTACAGGAGGTGGCCCAGCAGTAGGACCAAAAGTCGAATGAGAACTCGGCCTGAGATCTGAACTAGATGGGCCCGCATGAGGGTCCATAGGAGTATTGCTCAGGGCGAGGGCCCCGTCAAGTGAATCACCCAAAGAAATACGAGCTGAAGATCTCGAACCCTTAGGTGGCATACCCTACACACAACAGAGGGTAGCAACCCATGAGTTTAGGCATTCACACAGTCCATTCACAACATGTACTTCACAAACCAAGGAAACCACATACATTTCATTAACAAAATTGTCACAACACATGATTTACAACATTACATGAATCGCGACAGAGAAAGCATGTGAACAAAACACTTAAGCTTCACACACAAAGTTTTAACACTGACTACAAACACCAAACAACTATCAAACAAACACCAAAGCAAACACTAAAATAAGTAATAAACTAACAAACAACGGCTACAGAAAGCCTATGCATCGAAATCTGGCACGGAGAAGGGGCACCCTTATCCTTCAGACAGCACAGGATGGACTTCATGGTGTGAGTCACCTTGCCAAATTTTCGCTTCATGACGGCCTTAGTCTCTTCAAGCTCTTGCTTTACCTCGACCCGGAGTTCTTGGACTTCTTGTCGCAAGGAAACCTGACTCTCCTCAAGTCAGGCCATATGAGCATCCCTAGTAGCCCGAGTCGCAGGAGGACTCTCATCAGTATCCTGAGCCTCCTCTTCTTCTTCTTCCTGGACTTCTTCCTCTATCTCTGCCCCACCTTCTTTTTCACTTTCTTCCTATTCACTATAATACTCACCCTCGCTGTCATCATCAAGCTGGGCCTCACGCTACTGAGGCCATATCTTCATCTGGTTCATAGTAGCCTCATTGATGAAATGAATCGGCACAGGAAGCTCTGCCCCAAGTCTATAGACAAATTCGAGCGCAATCTTACATATGAGCCAGCCAAAGGGAAGTGACTCAGACGTTCTTCTTGATCGTGCTATGAGCATGATCTGTCGCAGCACAAAAGTAGGCATGCACACGTTCTCTCCCAACCCTACTTGATACAGAAAATCTACCATGATACACGTACATTCACTGCGATTGCTCCACCTGGGATAAATATTGAACATGCAGATATGGTGAAGCAGATGGAAATTAGGTGACATATGGGTTGCTAAGAGGTTCTTGTTATGCTACCACTCAAATAAATGACCACATAGAAACCTGATGCGGCGATCTCACTCACGAACACTATTCAGATTCTTAGCACTTAGATGTACCTCGCCAAGTGACACATTTAGCAGTTGAGCTATCAACCGTACACCTATTGTGGCTTCTCAATCTCTGCCAAAGGAAATCTTGAACTGCAATGGCTCCAGCGTAGGGTCCCTAATATGAGCATAAAAGGCACGAACGGTGCTCACATTAGCATGAGACTGGCCTTCAAAGAGCGGACCCCGCCCGACAGCTTCGATACGCTCAAACAAAAAATACTCACCAAAGAGGCGCCCATCCACATGCACTTCAAAAAGAACCCTGCGGTCCGTATACGCACCATGAGCCAAATTCGCCAACAGTACTCTTCTTATCGGAGCTTGGGGATCCAAATCCCACTTCGTGTGTATTTCTCTCCCAACACTTAGACTTGCAGTAGCTCCTCTAGGCCACCTTGAATGAGCAGGACGACTAGGCCCAGCCTTGTCTGCAAGGGCACATTTCTTACCCATCAATGAGAGGATGGTGGAAAAGGAGAAAAAGGCTACAATAGCCTTTATAAAGGCCATGGAAAAGTGATGAAAGGGAGAGAAAGGGCTGACCTAATGGGTTCCCATGAGTTTGGGTCTGAGAGAGGAGTGAAATAGGCCCAAAAGGCAGGGATTTAAGAAGGGGAAAGGAAGAAATGGGATGAGTTGGAAGCTCACATGATTTTGAGCCTCAAATGAGAGCTTGGGAGCTCCAATAGTAGGAAATGGAGGATATAGGTGTTGGGTATGATTGAGAATGGTAGAGGGATGAAGGAAATGGCAGAAAGTTAAGGAAGGAACGATTGAAAGTGAGGTTGGAGAGAGAAAATAGCAAGCTTGGAGGAAAGGGAGAGCTTGGAGGGCCAATTTGTGAAGGAAGTATGGGTGGCCGAACCCTAGACCAAAGGGTCCCATTTAACCCCAAACCTCATTGGCCCGGGTGGCCCAGCCCAAAAAGCCCGCTGACCGGCGAGGCCTCATTGAACTGGCGAGGTCCTCACCGCTCTCTGGACACTTTAGCAAGGCCTTGCCAAAGGGGCGAGGTCCTCCTACCCCCCTTGGCCAAAAACACGTGGGGCCCACCCTGGGTCCCCCTGGATGTGTTAGATTTGAGCCCTACCTCTGTTTAGAACCATTTCAACTAGTTTTGGAACTAACCTGATCTCTGTTCAAAATTAGCGATGTCTAACGGCTGGAATGGAATGAAATATGGTCTATACCCATCAATTAACGGTCTAGAAGCAATTTGGGGTCACTGTGTGTGATCAGGAGTGTGCACGGACTCGAGAAAAATGATCGATTTGAGTGAACTTCGCTAATGGGTGAAACTGGGATCCTATGAAGGCTTCTATGTTCTTCGCGCACCCTCCTACGGTAGAATGGCGTCAACGTGCGGTTTGTTACCCTAACCCAGGTCCAGAATAATCCAAATCATGCTCTGATACCAACTTGTAATGCCCTGAAATTCAGGGTCGAGCACAACTCAGCTCTCGAGTTCCAAAACATCGCTTATGCAACATATTTGATGCAGATTGTATGTTGTCTGTATTAATGCATAAAACATGAAATAGATCAAGCCAGATAAGAAGACATATTCAGGGATATTGAGAAAATGCAAGTGAAAGACTTAAATACATATATAATTTAAAATAAATTTCTAAATGATGCGCGCTCTGATCAGGGCAATATACATACATCTGTGTCTCAAAATACATACATGAACTGTTCAAAAATGATCCAATACATTTCCCAAAAATAATCCCCGCTGGTCAGGACGAGGCTCACATGAACCCGCCTAAGAACTGCATATATGAGAACGCCTCCTCGTCCTCGTCGAAGTTTGACTACACCTTGCAAGCATCGCCATCTCCTGCAGCTAAGTCAGGGTCTGGTTGGTGTTTAAACACCGTCTCAGAATGTGGGAGTGAGTGATCAACTCAGTGGTACTATATAGCAAAGGTTAACATGTTATCAATCCAATTAAGGAGTAATGATAAGGCAGTACAATCAAACATGTCCTAGATACTCTTGTTAATGTAAGGATGATATGAAGAATGATGCATGCCCTCACCACAATCTCCCTCATGCGACATCATCTAACGATCGCGGCATGAATCACTACCACTGTGCTCTCACAACAACGCCAATGGCACATGCAGTGTGATGTCATGAATATGATTACCAAGTTCTTATTAGTCCTTTTCATATAGTAGTATTGGGAAGCTAAGACACCTCCCTTGTATCGTTTCCCAACATTGATCCTTTCTAGGGTCGTCAAACCTAGGATATTTCATACGATGTTATGGTTTTAGGTCGCTGCAAGGGCTGTTAGGGCTGTTGCGCGCAATCATTACACCACTCCCCCATCACCTTATTAATACATGCCTATTTATATCCTTAAGACTATAGCAGGACTCGTCGCCCCTATGCAGTGTCAGGATAAACTCAAGGTCACTATAGAGGGCTCGTCGCCAATCAGTGAAGGCCGATAATAAGAATATAGTGTCCCATACCACCATAATCTGCTCAGAGTAGGGTGCTCACTGGTCATTACGGGGAGGTTTGTGGCCCCAGTGTAGGCCGACAGCACGACCACGGTGTCCCATACCATCATGCCCGGCTTATAAGTCTTAGTGGATCTTGGTACCATGGTTAATGGGAGTTTCACTGGTAAGCTCAGTGCCTTAGATTCAATCAGTAGCAACCAAACATGGTGAACAAGCATCGGTTAATCGGGTTAGTTGATAGGCTCAACTAGGCCAAGCGCACGCTAAGTTGAACGACATGGAATGCATAAGCACTCTGTGTGGCCTAACCACTGCCGAACACCCCAAGAACGACTCAGATTTGCTAAACTCATCCTATGTGGCGAAGACAAACTCGAACACTATTTATGGAACGGTTTCCGATTTCCTGGACTGTAGCATCGCCCCATTCACATACACATACATTAACTAGCATATGATTCATATCCTGCATTCACATGAATAATAATGAAGTATAGCTTGAAATGAAAATAGTACATGCATGAATTTATACACACATGTAACATGATTCAACCAAGTACATAATCCATGGAGGAAATCATACACTCATGTAGCATGGATATTCTAAGTCACATGATTCATGAAGGAAATCATGCACACAAACATTATGGTTGAAATCCATATCTCAACCATCTTAGCAAACACATTTTCTAACCATTATCTCATTTAGACATTTAAACAAACACTTAGCTTACACTATTCAACATACATCACGTATGTCGACACCATTGTAAATTAGGGCAAGTCCTCTCACCAAGGAGTTGCCGCATACATATTAGGCATATCACAATGACAATTTATCATGGCAAGAAAATCAGCAGATTCCATACACATACGTGTATTCTAACATATACATGAAATATGGTATTTATAATACAAAGTTTACGTATGCGGAAGAGAAAACAAATAGCATATTTGGCATGTGTAATGGCAAGCACAACATGAATAAATCATTATCTAACATTGAAAGGGTTGAAAACCATAACCTAAGCGTATATAGTCCTCACCTTAAATCAGAAAAGATGTATTCAATATGATTCAGACGATGTGTCTTTGTCGATACGCTACCTATGGCAAGAAACAGGTTAGCTAAAACTCTACTTCAGCGAGTCTAGCCTTCAAAACAAGTTAGGGTTAGCTTAACTTACCCAAAAACAGAATCAGACTCACCGGAAGAACAATTCAGAAATGCCGGTTCAAAGTATAGATGGGTTAGGAAGAATCCTACGGAGTTTCACCTGATTCTCCCACACTTTCTCTCTCTTTTCTTTCTCTTAAATCTCTAGGGTTTGGAAAATTCGTATGGGTTAGAAAGCTAAGGGTTTAAGGCCCTTTTATAAGCCCAAACATAACGAAAACGGACTTAAGTCAAGGTATGCCTAGGTTATAACCAAATCGGGATCTTTCTGATCCAACGGAGCATTTCTGGAGGTCCTATGATCAGATGCGGTCGTACTTAAGCTCACTAGCATCGGATCTTTGGTAAGTTAAGTTTTTAATCCGATTGGATATCCAGATTGTCCGTGGCGGACCAGTTTCAATTCAACGGTCCCCGAACCTAAATCAGGGTTACAAGCTCTATGACATGAAAGGGCCAACTTTTCTGATCCGAGGGTGAAATTTGGTCGAATTCTAACGTTCAGAATGTTTAAAAATAACGTATAAGTGAGCCGTGCTAGATTTCATAATAATATAATTAATTTTTTAAAAATCTTCATTTTCCTACTCTCTTTACTCTGGACGTAAGAAAATGGTATCAGGACACCGGTTGGGTTTAATTTTCGAAAGGATGGTCAAGTCCAACTAAGCGGTCATAACGGTCTAAGATTATAGATATTGGACTTTCGACGTGCGGTGTAGATCCAATACGAAGTTACAAAGCATTCCCGAGAACATCTGGGTTTAGTGTTGGATCCTAAATTTCAGGGTATTATAGCGTCATTGATTCTGCAAGTTATAAGTCTTACAGAATGTATTTAAAGCGAACAGTACTAATTTCACAACCAGTCTAACTTAGCGCTAGTTAACTTATGCTTGATTTCTAAGAGAATTAATTCTAAGTGATTTCTGATCGAGGTGGTACTCGGGTCTTGGTACAGAATTTTTTGAGTCGTTACATTATGTGTGTCCCACTTGAATGAGGGGTCAGACCAAGTTTTAACCACATCCAAAACTCATGTAGGCCTCACCAAGTGCTTTTATGTTTTTTAGGATGTCTTCACATACTTTTAGATGGTATGGCCCACTTAAGTTTCGTATATAGATGATTTTTGAGAAATCTCACAACCTAAAGGGAGCACATCAAATTCACGGTGTTGATGTTCGACATACATCATGTTGGGGCCCACAAAACTTACTAACATCAATTCTTATGTTCTCACGAGGTCAATAAGTTGGGTCACAATTTTGACTAGAATATTTGGCCCATTTTACATATCTGGTCCATTCACTCTTTTTTACTAATCAATACTATCAATTTGACTAGTTACTCACCTCAATCAGGCTACATATGAGAAAGATATTAGGCATACAAGATTGATCAACAATTTCAGTGAAATTTGATTTAAACATCTGAAGTTATTTACTCTTCAATCTAAACTTATTAGATTATCCAAAAACGATTAATGGTTCAATTAGTGGATGTGCCTAATAATTTAGTAATTTTATTTTCACAGATAAATTTTAATTTCCATTTAAAAATAACATTTTTTTTCAAAATGTATATTTTTTTACTCTTTTGACAAATATCATTTTTATTATAAAATATTTCAAAAAAAAAATTAAAATACAAACATGCGATAGTCTTTTCAATATTCTTTTTCATATGATATTAAAAATATTATTATAAAATATGAGAAAATTTTGTTTCTCATATTTTAATTTTCTTTCTCAAAACTTTCAAATTGCCAATTTTTTTTTGTCAAAAGCTTCATTTTTGTTCTCAATTTTTTTTTTCAAACATTGTTAAAATTTCTAAACTTCACAATATTCTTTTTCATGTGATGTCTTCGCATAGTTTTAGATGTTATGGGCGACCTGAGTTTCATATAAGACTGATTTTTGGACTTAAAGGGGACACATCAAATGCATGGTGTTGATGTTCTACACACATCATGGTGGGGCGCACACAGATTTAGGTTAGGGAGTTGTGATTAGGATTAGGTTTCAATTGTGGGTGTCTCTATCCCACTCTTTTCTATGGTGGGTCCACTTGAACTTTGGATCTGACCCGTCAATCAGATGCACCATTCCATGGTGGGCCATGACCTTAAAAATAAAGTCAATCCATGACTTGGGTGGGCCACATCACATCTATAGTTGAGAGGGTTACCCTCCCATTAAAACATTCATTATCATTTATTGGGCCCACCTAGATGTAGTTCATAGATCCAGCCCATTCATTATGTGTGTCCCACTTAGATGAGGAGTCAGACCAAGTTTCATACACATTCAAAACTCATGTGGGCCCTACTAAATGCTTTTATATGTTTTAGGGATGTCTTCACATAGTTTTAGATGTTATGGCCCACCTGAGTTTCGTATATGAGTGATTTTTGGACTTAAAGGGGACACATTAAATGCATGGTGTTAATGTTCTACACACATCATGGTGGGGCCCACACAGATTAACCTCATGGAAATTAGTTCCCATGAGATGACCTTATAGTACCATTTCACTATGTAGGTAACTCCTTCATGGGTGTTACTCTAATTGTGTAGGGCCCACCTTGATATATTTTATGTATATCGACACCGTCCATATATTTTTCCATCATATTTTAGGATGTGATTTCAAATTATAAGAACTCAATAATCTCAGGTGGGTCATACCAATCAAAACAATGATGAATAACTATTAAAAACCTTTTTAAGGCCACAAAAGTTTTGGATCAATTTGATCTTTGTGGTTTACCTTCATCTAGATCTTCTTTACATTATCAACAAGTTGGATTGCAAATAAACATCACTAAAACCTTACGATGGGCTCTTTATAATTTTTAATGGCGAGGTACTATATTATCATTCTTTTTCAGTGGTGTGGTCTACTTAAGATTTAAATCTACACAATTTTTTATACCCGGCCCAAAAATGGGTTGGAGAAACATAGGGGCGGCAAGGATATACAACACATCATCAAAATCTCACTTTTGTTATCTAACTTTTCAATTTTTCTCGTCAAAATACAAAATTTAGTTTTCCTTTTTAAAATATATATTTTTTTAAAATTTGTTAATTTTTTCACAATTTTGTTTAATTTTTAAAATTTTCTTTTTCAAAATATCATTTTTTTTAAATCTCACTTTTGTTATATAACTTTTTTAAGTTTTCTTGTCAAAATACAAAATCAGTTTTCTTTTTTAAAAAAAATATATTTTTACAATTTGTCAATTTTTTCACAATTTTGTTTAATTTTTAAAATTTTATTTTTCAAAATATCATTTTTTAAATCTCACTTTTGTTATATAACTTTTTAATTTTTCTTATTAAAATACGAAATCTAGTTTTCTATTTTTTAAAAATATATTTTTTTACAATTTGTCAATTTTTTTCACAATTTTGTTTAATTTTTTAAAATTTCTTTTTCAGAATATCATTTTTTAAATCTCACTTTTGTTATATAACTTTTTAATTTTTCTTATCAAAATACAAAATCTAGTTTTCTTTTTTCAAATATATATATATATATATATATATATATATATATATATATATATATTGTACAATTTGTCAATTTTTTCACAATTTTGTTTAATTTTATAAATTTTCTTTTTCAAAATATCATTTTTTTATCGAAATCTTTTTTTTTTTCAAAATTAACAACATTATTCAAATTTCTTATTTATTTTTTTCAAAATCTAGATTTTTATAAAATTTAAATTTTTTTTTCAAAATTTAAATTTTTTTCTTAAACATTGTTAATTATTTTTCGAAGGTTTTTAACTTTTTTTTTTCAAAATTCATAATTTTTTTGTTCTTAATTTTTGACCTGAGCATTAGAGACGGTTTAGGACCGTCTTTAATGTAGACATCTTCGACAGTCTCAAATGACCACTATAAGACGGCTAAGGACCGTCTCTAATAGAGACGGTCTTTGACAGTCTTAAATGGAGACTGCTAAGGACTGTTCCTAATACAGACTATTTTTTACGGTCTTAGATAACCACTAAAAGACGGTCGATGACCGTCTCTAATTGAGACGGTTTTTGACAGTCTCAGATTACCAATAAAAGACGGCTAATGACCATCTCTAATACGGATGGTCTTTGACCGTCTCAAATGATCACATATGAGATGATCAAAGACCGTCTCTAATAGAGAGTCTTTGACAGTCTCAAATGGAGATAGCTAAGGACCGTCCCTAATACGGACTATTTTTTACCGTCTCAGATTACAGGAAAAGACGGCTAACGATCGTCTCTAATTGAGACGGTCTTTGACAGTCTCAGATTGTCAGTAAGAGACGGCCAATGACCATCTCAAATGGCCGCATATAAGACGGTTAGAGACCATCTCTTATTCCAAATGGTCAATGGTCGTCTTTTATCCGCAGTTAATGTGGTTTTTAACCGTCTTAAATGATTTGCGGACGTTCAAATTTTTAAGACAATATTAAGGATGATCAAGGGTCATCTAAAAGTTTAGAGACAGTTTATGGCCATCTCTAAAGCATCTTTAAACCAAGCAATTTTAGAGACAGTCCAGAACCATCTCTAAATCCGTTATTTCTTTTTCCATTTTTCACATAGTGACATATCCAATATAATAAAAAACTTTAGAGTACAATGCGAAAGGGGAATACAAGTATATATTAAAAACTCCAGAAGCTCAGTTGTACGCTCCTACCTTAGTGCTTCTGTGTCCTAGTGTCACTTGCACGCAACGGTCATGCATAAGCTTATAGAAAGCTTAGAGGATGGTGTACATGTGTGCATAATATATGTGCCAAGTATGCAATATCAAAGTAATGTGGAAAATGCTACCTAGTCCATGAATGCTATCAGCCGTACCAAGGCTATGGGATGCAAGGCCGACATGACCCAATGTCATATACAGGATGTACTACAAGCATACCAGTCCCCAACTGGATCTAAATATCAGTACAGTCCATAAGTACCGTCAGTCGTACTAAGGCTATGCGATGCAAGGCCTACATGGCCAAATGTCATATGCAAGATGCAACGCAAGCATACCAGTCCTCATCTGGGATCATATATCAATATGACTCATCTCTGGAATATCACTGACGTCTAGTACACTCCACAACGACTACCCCTCCCCCATGCGCATAACCAATGTGAGCGTAAGAGACCTTATTACCCACCTGGCCAGTAGTTAGCCAATATCTGCCCAACTCATTAGTAGTGGACCCATTTTTGATCTAGTCAAACTCAGCCTAGCATTACCCCCTACCCCTCAAGAAGATAAGGCCATACCCCCTTCTAACAGACCACAACACAGTGGGAGACACGGTCTACTGGTATTCTGCACTCGGGCACTCATGTATTCACTCAGTCTCGACGTTGGAGCATCCTCTTGGTACCATAAGGGTTCTAGGACTTTCACCCAGGGACATCCATTACTCCCCAGTGCTAGAAACAAGTATTTTCGGTATCCAATTATGTCATCCACGTTATGCCTGTGGAAGCCAGAGCCCTGATGTCACTAGGGCATCTAGTGATCATATCACACAATGCAAGATGCATGAATCATACTATCCAGTCATGCATCAATCCTGCACGTACCGCATGCGCTCATGTGGGGCATCTCCGTCTATCAGGGAATTCCATAAACAATTAGCCCAATGACTTATGTTGTGATCAATCACTCTTCATAACAAGCAAACAAATGATGCATATGAGCATGTATCATGATGTTATGTTAGCACATACTCAGTGTGACCAACCAGCTAGCTTAAGTAAACTAGCACATTAATCGTCCCAAATACATGACGAGGTCCATAAAAGGATGGTGGATCCATACTAAAATGTCAAGATCAGTCCTCAACAGGGGATATACTAAATATGATATCACAGATCCTTCCATCTAAAGTGATGATGAACTCTCCTTATATCAAGGATGGGCCTAGATGGCCTACTCATATCAAGAATGGGCCTAAGAACGAGGAGTGGGCTTCCTCACCTCCTCCATCACGTAGTAAACTAGGCTTCTTATGGGACCCAATAAGCATGAGATGGGCTTTATGGCTTGGACAAATCTACAAGACATGGTGGAAGCACCATCAATAATGGGGGCTCAACAGTTTGGGTTAGCCTACTAAGGCTAGATGGATAACACTTATGGGAGACCCAAATAGATGAGAATGGGCCTAACAATGGGCCCTAGGGAGGTTCATAATGTGGACATTTAACCACCATTGTCCCCTAGAGTGTGGCTCATCATGAAATCTAACTTATAATGGGGCCCATGTTCCGAATACTTCTTAAGAAAAAGGATGGGCAACATACATAACATTTCACACATCATGTCGGGCCCCAAGAAATGACCCGTGGTCCACATACATCAAGGTGGGCTTCTTGGGACGGCCCTAGGCCAAAAATATAATGGCGAAGGGAACATACAATACATGCATCATGGTGGGCCTCATGGGCAGCCCATATGCCCTAGAAAATAGTTGGGCTAGGAGTACATCACAAGTACCATTGTGGGCCATATAGGTCAGCCTAAAACTTGTCAAATTGGATGGATAGCGAAGATACAATCACATATATCATAGTGGCTTACAAACAACCCACAAGGGTCGGCATAATCGATGGGCAATACATGCATCAAAGAAGGCCCTAAGGATGGACGTCCAACCCATCTGGGCCTGTTTGTAACACCCCAAATTTTTTTCAACTTGAGATTAGACGTCCTTAGGCAATGGGTCAACCAAAACACCTTGGTAACCTCTCAGAACCCAATTCCAAAGCCAAAGAAATCACTTAGGATTAATTCCTTTAGAAATTAAGCGTAAGTTAGCTAGCGCTACGCTACAGTAGCTGTGAAATAGTCCCTGATCACTTTAAATACGTTCTATAAGACCCAAAACTTGTAGAATTCATGACGCTATAATATCCTGAAATCCAGGATCAAACTCTAAATCGATTTGTTCCCGGGAACCCTTTGAAACTTTGTATTGGATCTAGACCGCGCGTCGAAAGTCCGATATCTACCATCTTAGACCGTTATGACCACTTGGCTGGACTTGACAATTATTTCGAAAATCAAGGCCAACCGACGTTCAGAGGCTATTTCATTGAGCATGGAGTGAAGAGAGTGAGAAGAGGGTTAAATTTAGAATTTTTAATCCAAATCTGGCACGTGACTTGGCGCGTTATTATTAAGCATTCTGACCATCAGAATTCAACCAAATTACACCCTCGGATCAGGAAAAATTTCTCATTCCTATCACGAGACTTGTAGACCTGATCTAGGTGCAATGACTATTGAACTGAAACTGGACCGCCACGTGCAATTTGAGAACTCTACCGGTCTGAAAACTTGATGTGTGCTAGATCCAGTATGCATGAGCTTAAGTCCGACCGCGTTTGGCCAGGGAACCTCCTGAAATGCCTTTTTGGACCAGAATAGCCCCGATTTGGTTAGACCTCAAGTAAACACTGTTCTCAAGCCTATTTTGGGAATGTTTTAGGCTATAAAAGGGCTTGAAACCCTCTCATTTCTCTCCCATATGAATTTGCTAAAAACCCTAGATGGAGAGAGAAAAAGTGAGAGTTTGTGAGAGAAGGTGGGAGAGATTTTCCTGCCACCGGCTGCTACTGCTGCACGTGCTTAAGCGACGTATTCCAATAACTTTGTTACTGATTCTGACGCTTTTCTAGGTAAGGAAAACCCTGTCCACTTGCTGATTTAGCGTTTCGTTAATTCAAATAGCAAAGTAGTTGATATAACTTGTGAAATAGGTCTCCTGTTCGCCGTAGACGAAGCATATACGCTCCGTTTGAAACGATACACATCTAAAGCAATAGGTGCGGATTTTAGACGCTTTGATTGACTGATTTCAAAGCTCTCAATGTCGTTTAATAGTAGATTATCGACGGCAATGCTATTTGACATGTACAACATGTTGTCCGTTTCCTGTTTCGTAAACATAGGAAAAATATGAGATTTAGGGCATTTTAGTCATTTGTAGAAATTACTGTATACATCCATATTTTGCTAAAATGGTTGACATGAATTTTTATCGCATTAGGATATTAGGAATGTGTGCATAATCAGTTTGGCGAAGAGATTCGTCCAAATGTGCACTTTGAGTAGACATACACTATGTAGACTTAAGTGTGTAGACTAAGTGTTTGTATAAATGTTTGTATTAGTATGTATTGAGTATGTGGTGTTGTGAAATAGTTTTGACATTAAATTCTCAAGTAATATGCTGATGTAAATGATTTTCATCATGTTGGCTAAGTTATGGATTTCATTGTATCTATGAAATGCATGTGTTGAATGAATTGCTTAAGTGGTATGTTATAACATGCGATAACTTGATTATATTGTTGTATTTCATTTCCATTACTCTTATGTGATTGATGATGTGGATTCACAAATGTTTGGGGCTATACTCTAGTCCAGGCAGTCGGTAATAGTTGAGAATTTATGGTTAGTTTCTATTTACCACGAAGGACGCATTGATGAACGCGAGTCGTGTTTGGAGTTGGCGGTAGTGGTTAGGCCATGTAAAGTGTTTTATGCACTTCATGTCACTCAGCTTGAGATGCGATCGTACTAGTCGAGCCCGTCAAGTAACCCGACTGGCCATTGTATGTTCACCATGTATGAGTCATAACTGCTTGAACCTAGGGTACTAAACTTACCATTGCAAACCCTGTTAACCATGGTACCTTTATCCATAAAGACTCATGAGCCGGGAATGGTGGTATGGGACACCGTGGTCGAGCTGTCGGCCTGTGATGGGGCCACAAACCTCCCCGTAGTGACTAGTGAGCACCCTACTCTAAGCAAATTATGGTGGTATGGGACACTATTTCTTGCTGTCGGCCTACACTGATCAGGTGACGAGACCTTTGTAGTGACCTTGAGTTTATCCTGACACCGCATGGGGGCGACGAGTCCTGATGCAGTCTTAAGGATAATTAGGCATGTATTGATAAGGTGATGGGGGAGCAGTGCAATGAGTGCGAGCAACAGCCCTGGCAGCCCTTGCAGCGACCTACAAATATAACATCGTATGAGATTACTAGGAGTGACGACCCTAGACAGGATCTGTATTGGGATTGATATAAGTAAAGTACCTTAGTTTCCCAATACTGCTGTATGAAAAGGATTAATAATAACTCGGTAATCATATCACCATCACATTGCATGTGCCTGGAAGATGTGGAGCACTGAGCGGTACGCAAGCATGCCGCGGACACAGATGGTGCCGTATGAGGGAGAATGTCGGTGAGGGCATCCATCATGTCATGTCATATTGCATTAACAACAGTATCTAGGAATGTTTGATTAATTTCTTTACTATTATCACATGATTGATTTGAGAACATGCGAATCTTTGCTCTATGATTCCACTGAGTTAATTACTCACTCCCACGTTACGGGACGGTGTTGCGCACACCAAACAGTTCCTATTTTAATTGCAGATGATGGCGATGCTTGCGAAGCAAAGCCAGACTTGATGATGAGGAGGAGGATCCCTCCTATGTGTAGGTTCTGATTGACGAGGTTACAGGGTTACTGATTAGTTGGCAATATACTTGATAATTTTCCTTTTTCTTACATACCCATGTATATTCTTTTTATCATTTTTGGAGTATACATGTATATGTTTAACCTGGTAACATGTTCACACTCTGAAGACCCACAACAGTTTATATACTTTATATATCTATTACATTCTTCCGCTTGCTAATTTAACTGTCTCTAGAGTATGATATGCTGTTTTGGTCTAATCTCACTCATGTTTTCTGCACTAATATGAACAACATTCAACCATCATTGAAAATGTTACATAAATGATGTTCTGAAACTCGGGAGTGGAGTTTTTGCTCGACCCTTGATTTTCAGGATGTTACAGTTGGTATCAGAGCATGATTTGGATTAAACCGAGCCTGGGTTATGGTCACGCGATGTACGTTGTCGCTCCTTTGACTTAGGTGGGTGCGAGAAAAGTCTAGAAACACTCGTAGGACTCCAGTTTCACCAATAGGCGAAGTTTACTTGAGTCGATCGTTTCGGTCGAGTCCGTAATGTATCTCTGGTCGCGTGAAGCGACCTAAGTAGCCTCTAGGTTGTTAGTATTTGGATTTGAGATGGTCCTAGAAGAATTTCAAACCCTAAAATACAAATCCTTGGGCTGTGGGGCAACCACAACCCTTACTTTCAATCGCTAGGGCTTAAAAACCCCATTTCACCTAATTCCTTCAAAATTCTTCCTCTCACCACTCCATTCTTTAATTCTTTCTCATTATTTTCATGTTAGGCAATGATACTAATGTAAAAATGACATAAAATCATACTTAGACAAAATTTTACAATACATAGTAAAAATACACGAAAACTAGCCATTTGGCTATTCTAAATTTGCAATCTTTAGCAAATAATGGTCTAGATGGATGGATTAGCTCATCCTACCCCAAAATAATATGCTACATGATAGGTAAAAGTATTCAGGTTTACAGATTGGCCCTGAAATTTCCTGAATGGAGGTTTGGGCCTCCCTAGGTCAAAATACAATGAACTATGGTGGGGCCCATACCTATTTGGAGTCCTTAGGGCAGGGGGAGCCAACCCATGGGGTCCCACCGACCAGATCCAGTGATGGCCGGCGATACCATCGCTGATCCGGCGATCGATCGCCGACCGATGGGCCCCACATGCTGTAAATTTCGGGCGCGTGGTGTTTTTAGGGTAGGGCATCCCTACCACGTGCCTTCTGTCTGTCGAAAACCCCTAAAAGGGGTACCTCCTTCACAAAAACCCCCCTCCCAAGCTCCTTTTCACGTTTTTCTTGCTGCCCCTACTCACATCATTGCTCCAAATCCCTTTCAATTCCATTTCTTGCTAAAACCGACCCTATCCCATCCCTTCATAGTGATTTTCTACTCCTCCTCTTTCAAAACTCGTCCGTTGAAGCTCCCACAACCTCCATTTATGGCTGAAATCGTGTGGAGCTCCATTCCCATTTAGCTTTCTCTTTTTCCCTTGAAAATCTAGCCCTTGGAAGCTTGATTCATCCCTCTACAGGGCCTAGATTCGTTTCAGTCCATTAGGGCAGCCATTTCTCCCCATTTTCCCTCCTTTTCCATGGCTTTATTGAGACTATTTTAACCTTTTTCTCCCTTTCTACCGTCCTCTCTCTCATGTCCCTTTTATTTGATCCTCAGACTCGTGGCAACCTGCTTACCCATCCCATTTCTCCACGTTCTTCGCTTGTTTGATTACCGTTTGAAGGATTTCTATGTTTTGTTGTTGTTGGGTCTAGTGAAGTCATTGGTAGAAAGTGTGTTTGTGTTTAGTGGTTTGGACTTAATATAGCCGAATGCGTTCCTGTCATAATTCATGTGGAACTTTGTTCCATATATTGTGACTATTTTTTTAAATGAAGTGCATGCCATTTCGTTCGCTGTAAGGTATTGTCCCTAGATTGGGTGTATCCTATGGTTTCCACTGCCATGTTGTAAATCCTGGGATTAAGCCTACAAAATAATTTTTTATCCCACCCCACCCTCCTACCAAGCATGCCACTTCCAATCCCGACATGGGATTAGGAATGCAGTTCCATTTAACACAACTTAATGCTACTGGCCATATAGGCCCTTGGCGTTTTGGACCTAGTGTTAGCACTCCTAGATTTGAAGGATCTGACGACATAGGAAATCCAATTCCATTTAGATAATCTTGACCCTAAGCGATAGAACAATCCCCTGTAGTGGAAATGGTATGAAACCATCTAGCGTATGAGCCTAGACTTTGGTTTATAGCCAGTGAGTTGCAGACTAGTTTACTAGTTACCTTAAGTAGTGTAAAGCTAGTATATGCTAAGGAATAATAGGTTAGAATTGGTTGGAGTAGGACCTTATTCCTTCGATAGCTCCCCATAATGCTTATAGACTTCTATTATAACCCTTAAGAAGGTTGTTTTAACTTAGAACCATTCACTCTCAGGAAAAATGTATAAATCCCTTAGATTGAACTTAGGATGAATTAGCACGCCCCTTAGTATTGCCTTCCCCAAGGGCTTATTGCATTCGGGAACACGGAGTAAAGGAACGGTATATGTAAGCGATGTATTCGCGGTTTGACTTGACCTCTTAATCCTGGTAGTTACCAATAAATCCAATACTCTGATCAAGCAGAGGATCGACATCAGCTAGGATTAAGAACAGATACGACGAATTTTCTGTCAGAGTCTCGGCAGAAGGTTTATGTATCCGGCTCAGACCCACTACACAACCTTTCTTCCGTGTTGGCCAAACCACCTATAACCAAAATTTATCACATTGTCTTTGGGAAATGGTAAGAACTTATAGCCAGAAGAGAATTAGACATCTTGCCGTAAGCTCACCCCTGCCCCTGAACTCAATCACAATAAAGATTAGGCTTCTTTCTACAACCATAGGTACCAATGCCATAGAATGCATCGTTAGCAAAGGAAGACCAATGTAGTGAGAGGTTGTTTCCTATTTCATATCAAGGATAGGCCCTAAGTTACACCTCGTTCTGATATACGGATTGAGACATAGATTCTTGAACCTTAAGTAGAACTAAGTTTTAAGGGGGGTAGAACAGTTTGAGTCCAATCTAATTAGGTCAGCCAATGCAACCGTTAGATCAGAGTGGCGTAACGGAAGCGTGGTTAGACCCTTCCCCACTGGCCCAGAATTGAAACAATTGATTTAGGTTATACGTAAGGTTAGGTCATCGACTAAGATTTGAACCTTCCTTAGAATGTCAATACGAAGGTCTCTCTAGGTACTCCTTACCCTTAGCCAATTTCGGAGATGAAATTTTATTTTAAGGGGGGTAGATTGTAACACCCCGGATTTTTACCAACCTGGGATTAGACATCCTTAGGCAATGGGTCAACCAAAACACCTTGGTAACCTCTCAGAACCCAATTCCAAAGCCAAAGAAATCACTTAGGATTAATTCCTTTAGAAATTAAGCGTAAGTTAGCTAGCGCTACGCTAGAGTAGCTGTGAAATAGTCCCTGATCACTTTAAATACGTTCTACAAGACCCAAAACTTGTAGAATTCATGACGCTATAATATCCTGAAATCCAGGATCAAACTCTAAACTGGTTTGTTCCCGGGAACCCTTTAAAACTTTGTATTGGATCTAGACCACGCGTCGAAAGTCTGATATCTGCCATCTTAGACCGTTATGACCACTTGGCTGGACTTGACAATCGTTTCAAAAATCAAGGCCAACCAACGTTCAGAGGCTATTTCATTGAGCCTGGAGTGAAGAGAGTGAGAAGAGGGTTAAATTTGAAAATTTTAATCCAAATCTGGCACGTGACTTGGCGCGTTATTATTAAGCGTTCTGACCGTCAGAATTCAGCCAAATTACACCCTCGGATCAGGAAAAATTTCTCATTCCTATCACGAGACTTGTAGACCTGATCTAGGTGCGATGACCCCTGAACTGAAACTGGACCACCACGTGTGATCTGGGAACTTTACCAGTCTAAAAACTTGATGTGTACTAGATCCAGTATGCATGAGTTTAAGTCCGACCGCGTTTGGCCAGGGGACCTCCGGAAATGCCTTTTTGGACCAGAACAGCCCCGATTTGGTTAGACATTAAGTAAACATTGTTCACAAGCCTATTTTGGGAATGTTTTAGGCTATAAAAGGGCTTGAAACCCTCTCATTTATCTCCCATCTGAATTTGCTAAAAACCCTAGATTGAGAGAGAGAAAAAGCGAGAGTTTGTGAGAGAAGGTGGGAGAGATTTTCCTGCCACCTGCTGCTGCTGCTGCACGTGCTTAAGCGACGTATTCCAATCACTTTGTTGCTGATTCTGACGCTTTTCTAGGTAAGGAAAACCCTGTCCACTTGCTGATTTAGCGTTTTGTCAATTCAAATAGCAAAGTAGTTGATATAACTTGTGAAATACGTCGCCTGTTCGCCGTAGGTGAAACATATACGCTCCGTTCGAAACGATACACATCTAAAGCAATAAGTGCGGATTTTAGACGCTTTGATTGACTGATTTCAAAGCTTTCAATGTCGTTTAATAGTAGATTATCGATGGCAACGCCATTTGACATGTACAACATGCTGTCCGTTTCCTGTTTCGTAAACGTAGGAAAAATATGAGATTTAGGGCATTTTAGTCATTTGTAGGAATTACTGTATACATCCATATTTTGCTGAAATGGTTGACAAGGGTTTTTGTCGCATTAGGATATTAGGAATGCGTGCATAATCAGTTTGGCGAAGAGATTCGCCCAAATGTGCACTTTAAGTCGACATACACTATGTAGACTTAAGTGTGTAGACTAAGTGTTTGTATAAATGTTTGTATTAGTATGTATTGAGTATGTGGTGTTGTGAAATAGTTTTGAGATTAAATTCTCATGTAATATGCTGATGTAAATGATTTTCATCATGTTGGCTAAGTTATGGATTTCATTGTATGTATGAAATGCATGTGTTGAATGAATTGCTTAAGTGGTATGTTATAACATGCGATAACATGCTTATATTGTTGTATTTCATTTCCATTACTCTTATGTGATTGATGATGTGGATTCACAAATGTTTGGGGCTATACTCTAGTCCAGGCAGTCGGTAATAGTTGAGAATTTGTGGTTGGTTTCTATTTACCACAAAGGACACGTTGATGAACGCGAGTCGTGTTTGGAGTTGGCGGCAGTGGTTAGGCCACGCGAAGTATTTTATGCACTTCATGTCGCTCAGCTTGAGATGCGATCGTACTAGTCGAGCCCGTCAAGTAACCCGACTGGTCATTGTATGTTCACCATGTATGAGTCATAACTGCTTGAACCTAGGGTACTGAACTTACCATTGGAAACCCTGTTAACCATGGTACCTTGATCCATAAAGACTCATGAGCCGGGAATGGTGGTATGGGACACCGTGGTCGAGCTGTCGGCCTGCGTTGGGGCCACAAACCTCCCCGTAGTGACCAGTGAGCACCCTACTCTAAGCAGATTATGGTGGTATGGGACATTATATTCTTGATGTCGGCCTACAATGATCAGGTGATGAGACCTTTGTAGTGACCTTGAGTTTATCCTGACACCGCATGGGGGCGACGAGTCCTGATGCAGTCTTAAGGATAATTAGGAATGTATTGATAAGGCGATGGGAGAGCTGTGCAACGAGTGCGAGCAACAGCCCTGACAGCCCTTGCAGCGACCTACAAATATAACATCGTATGAGATTACTAAGAGTGATGACCATAGACAGGATCTGTGTTAGGATTGATATAAGCAAAGTACCTTAGTTTCCCAATACTGCTGTATGAAAAGGACTAATAATAACTCGGTAATCATATCAACATCACATTGCATGTGTCTGGAAGATGTGGAGCACTGAGTAGTACGTAAGCATGCCGCGGACGCAGATGGTGCCGTATGAGGGAGAATGTCAGTGAGGGCATCCATCATGTCATGTCATATTGCATTAACAATAGCATCTAGGAATGTTTGATTAATTTCTTTATTATTATCCCATGATTGATTTGAGAATATGCTAATCTTTGCTCTATGATTCCACTGAGTTAATTACTCACTCCCATGTTACGGGACGGTGTTGCGCACACCAAACAGTTCCTATTTTAATTGCAGATGATGGCGATGCTTGCGAAGCAGAGCCGGACTTGATGATGATGCGGAGGATCCCTCCTATATGTAGGTTCTGATTGACGGGGTTACAGGGTTTCTGATTAGATGCCAATATACTTGGTAATTTGCCTTTTTCTTACACACCCATGTATATTCTTTTTATCATTTTTGGAGTATACATGTATATGTTTAACCTGGTAACATGTTCACACTCTGGAGACCCACAGCAGTTTATATACTTTATATATCTATTACATTCTTCCGCTTGCTAATTTAACTGTCTCTGGAGTATGATATGCTGTTTTGGTCTAATCCCACTCATGTTTTCTGCACTAATATGAACAACATTCAACCATCATTGAAAATGTTGCATAAATAATGTTCTGGAACTCGGGAGTGGAGTTTTTGCTCGATCCCCGATTTTCGGGATGTTACACTGTTGGACATCCAAATATCTGGACAGATTAGTCCTCAATCAACCAAATGAATGTTGGGCTTTATAAGGTACAAATGGGGCCCATAATCTCATAAAATACATGCATGGTGTGTATACACAACACCCTCAATTTAGTGGGCCCATAACCTTAAAACATTCAGTTATATGCATTAAATTTCTGGCCCTTGCTAGACATCCATCCCACCTATCTTCCTGGGTCTGCTGGGGTCCAGCAAGTAGGTTATCTGGTTAGAATAAATACTTTGTGGTGGCCCATAAATGTTATAGTAGGCCCCACCAAATGAAGGCCATGGATAAAACATATAAATCAGGGTGGGCTTGCTGCTGGACTGTAAGTCCAACAGTGCCCAACCCAGCCTGGACGTCTGGCTCAAAATGCATACAAGATGGGTATGTAGCCATGGACGCCCAATGCCCTACTGGACACTGGGCCAGCCTAGGCGTCCAACAGATGGGTAGTTGGCCTTGGCAGGTGACGTCCCACACATGGACATCCTGGATAGTCCACATGCAACTAAGGTAGGCCTCAATAGGTGGGCCATAAATAGGGGGTAAATGTAGAAACAAAAACACCTACATCAAGGGGATAAAACACATACTATGGCTGACTAGCAAGTTGTTGGATATATTATTGTTAGCCCTGTTTGGTCTTGACTTTGGAAAGGGCCCATGTCTTCCTAATCATGGGAAAATGGGTGGATAATATACACCCTTAAATGTTCAGTAAGGTGGGGTCCACATGAGTAGCTCACCAGCCTAAAAACCAAGCTGATATATTCATTTTCCCACCATACAGGACTGCTAGATAGTCCCAACTATTCGACCATCCAGGCCCCTTGGGCCTAGCCTAGAGGCGTCCCACCAAGGGCTGGATGTTGGGGGTTTTCAACATATATCAAGGTGGGGTCCACACGCCAATGGTCCACCCCTCTCCAACCAAAACTTGGGTGAGAAAAGAAGGTTAAACTCTACTTAAACAATCAACAACATGGGCCTAAAAATTTGGGCAACAACATGTTGTTGCATAGTGCAGCCCATAGGTTACTAGACAGTGAGAAAATTCATAACATAGATCAAGATAGGGCTACCTAGATGGGACACACATACCCAGATCAAGATTCAGTGTGAGTCTAACCTTACATGCAACATATGACAGCAAGGTGGGCCAGCCTGCTTCCAGATTTTTGGACAGTAGGATCGTCCCACCCTGCAGGATGGTGTGGATGTGAAGAACACATCAGGTGGGCCACACATTATGGGAAGTGGAGAGAGGGGGGAGGGGGAGGGAGGGAGGGAGGGAGGGAGGGAGAGAGAGAGAGAGAGAGAGAGAGAGAGAGAGAGAGAGAGAGAGAGAGAGAGAGAGAGAGAGGATCGGCCAAAGGGAGGGGCTCCGCCATTATGAGCCCCTCAACATAATCCAAACCATACATCACATGGGTCCCATGCATGCATGGGCCCTTACATCAAAAAATCTGAGGTGGGGATGCCATCCCCACTATACAATTAAGGGTTTAGATGACCCTTCAATGTTCTATTTCAATCAATACATCATGATAGGGTACATGGAGAATGACCGATCATGGCATATGCATGCAATTAAGGTGAGCCATTGGACACACCTAGGGGTCAAAATAAGATCCCCACCATTGATCGGTGGATCCTACTTGCCCCATATAAGAGAACCTAAATGTCTAAGCAAGAAAAAGAATATTCTAAACCTAGAAGGGCACCCACCTCTATTCTTCTTCTCCTTCTTCCAGATTCTCTAACTTCAAAGGAGATGTTATGTAACGCCCGTAAAAAATCCATACTTGGGCTCGAGTACCAACTCAACCCGAAATTGCGTAGAACTAATTCTTTTAGAAAATATGACTAAGTTAGCTAGCGCAACGCTGGAGTAGCTGGGAAATAGTCCCTGATCACTTTAAATACGGTTCCACAAGACCCAAATCGAGTAGAACCAACGACTCTATAACACTCTATAACCTCGGACCAAACTCTAAGCAGGTTTGTTCTCTGGACCGCTTTGAATCTTTGTATTGGATCTAGACCACACGTCGAAAGTCCGATACCTCCTATCTTAGACCGTTAGAACCGCCTACCTGGACTTGACACTCATTCCGAAAATCAAGTCAAACCGATAATCACAGGCTATTTCATTAAGCCCGGACCGAAGAGAGTGCGAATAAGGACAGAATTGGAATTTCAAATTCAAATCTGGCACACGACTTGACGTGTCAGTATTGAGCATTCTGACCGTCAGAATTCATCCAGATTACACCCTCGAATCAGGAAAAATTTCTATTTTATATCATGAGACTTTCAGTCCTGATCTACGTGCGGTGACCGCTGAATTGAAACGGGTCCGCCACGTGCGATCTGCGAACCCTGCCGGACTGAAAACTTAATACGTACTAGATCTGGTACGCATGAGCTTAAGTCGATCGCATTCGACCAGGGGACCACCAGAAAGCATCTTTTGGATCGAAACAGCCCCGAATTGGATATGCACTAAGTAAACTTTGTACCGGAGCCTATTTTCGGTGTTTTTAAGCTTATAAAAGGGGTTGAAACCCTCACTCCTCTCTCCCATCCGAAATTGCAAGAAACCCTAGATTGGGAGAGAGAAAAGGTGAGAGTTTGAGAGAGAGTGTGGAAGGGATTTTTCCAGTCTTCGAGCCGCCTGTTGCTAGTGCCTAAGCAACATCTCCTAATCACCAAGCCAGTGATTCTTCCGCATTTTCAGGTAATAACTAACCCTAGAAGTTGCTGATTTAGGGATCACTAAGATCCATAGCTTTTTAACTAATAGATCTTGTAAAACAGGTTCTCTTATCGCCGTAGACGAAGCGTATACGCTCCGTTCGAAATCACGAGTCTACAAGAGACTAGGTGAGGATTTTAGACGCTTTGATTGACGGTTTCTAATGCTTTCAATGTCGTTTAATAGTAGATTATTGACGGCATCGCCGTTTGACATGTACAACATGCTCTCCGTTTCCTGTTTCGTAAATTAATGAAGAATATGAGATTTAGGGCATTTTAGTCATTTGTAGGAAGTACAGTTTACATTCATATTTTGCTGATGTGATTGACATGGTTTGTTGTCGCATTAGGAAGTTAGGATTACGTGCATAATTAGTTTGGCGAAGAGATTCTCCTAATTGCGCACTTTGGGTCGACATACTATATGTAGACTTAAGTGTGTAGTGTATGTGTTTGTATAAATGCTTGTATTAGTATGTATTGAATTAAATGATGTTATGAGATAGTTTGAGATTGATTTCTCAATTAATATGCTGACCTAAATGATTTCCTACATGTTGACTATATGCATGATTTCATTACATGCATGAAATATATGTGCTTGAAGATTTGCCTAAGTTGAATGTTATAACATGTGTTAACATGCTCACATGATTGTATTTCAATTCCAATATTCCTATATAAATTGCTGATGTGATTCCATAATTGTTTGGGACTATACCTAGTCCAGGCAGTCGATAATCGAGCGAATTCGTGGTTGGCTTATCTTGGCCATGAACGACGCGTCGATGAACGCGAGTCGTGTTCTGGAGTTGGCGGCAGTGGTTAGGCCACACGAAGTGTTTTACGCACTTCATGTCGTTCGACTTGAGATGCGATCGTGCTAGTCGAGCTCGTCAAGTACACCGACTGGCCGTTGTATGTTCACCCTATATGAGTCATAACTGCTTGAACCTAGGGTACTGAACTTACCATTGTAAACCCTGTTAACCATGGTACCTTAATCCACGAAGACTCATGAGCCGGGCATGGTGGTATGGGACACCGTGGTCGAGCTGTCGGCCTACGCTAGGGCCACAAACCTCCCCGTAGTGACCAGTGAGCACCTAGTCTCGTGAACAGATTATGGTGGTATGGGACACTATATTCTAGCTGTCGGCCTACACTGATCAGGCGACGAGTCCTTTGTAGTGACCGCGAGCGTATTCTGAGTCTACGGGAGGCGACGACCCTTCAGTAGCGGTAGAGTATAGTAGGCCTGTATTGATAAGGTGATGGGGGAGCGGTGCAACGAGTGCGAGCAACAGCCCTGACAACCCTTGCAGCGACCTACAAAATATACATCCTATGAGATTACTAGGAGTGATGACCCTAGACAGGATCTGTGTTGGGATTGATACAAGGGAAGTACCTTAGTTTTCCAATCCTGCTGTTTGAATGGACTAATAACAACTCGAAAATCATATCACCATAGCATTGCATGTGCCTGGAAGATGTGGAGCACTATAGGGAGTGTGGCATGCCGCGGTCATAAGATGTTGCCGTATGAGGGAGATCGTCGGTGAGGGCATACATCACATCATATCATCTTGCATTAACAACAGTATTAGGATTGTTTGATTTACTGCTTTACTATTATCACATGATTGATTTGTGAACATGCTAATCTTTGCTCTATGATTCCACTGAGTTGATCACTCACTCCCACGTTACGGGATGGTGTTTGCAACACCCACCAGACCCTGTTGTAGATGCAGGTGAGGCTGAGATCCAGGAGACAGAGCCAGACTTCGACGAGGACCAGGACGAGTTCTCGTACATGCAGTATCATGATGGCTTTGCGTAGGCGACCTGGATTGATGGGACTTCAGTGGGACTATTTTGAACATTACATTTTGTTCATGTATATGTATATGAGACTCAGAGATGTATTCATACCTTAGAGACAAATGAGATCTACTTTATTTTTTTCATACAGTGATATATATATTGTTTAGTCTTCCGCTTGCTTTTATCACTGGATCTGAAGTATGAATTGCAGTTTTGGTATACTTTTACTCATGTGAATGCTTTAAATCATACAACATTGAATCATAATCATTTTTGTTGCATAAGTAACAGTCTGGAACTCGGGAGTTAAGTTTATACACGGCTCCCGATTTTCAGGGTGTTACATGTTATAATGGTGGAGATGGGGTATGGACAATTGGATTGGGAGGGCTTAAGCTTGGAAGTGGCTGGAAATGGAGAGCTCTCATGGAAGTTGGGAGCTTTTGCTAGCATGGAATGAGGGAGAAGAGAGTGAGGGAGAGAGATAAAAGAGACGAATGATTGAATGTAAGGAAATGATTTCGCATAGGAAGGAGGCTAGGCATGCTTACAATAGGGTAGGGTGATGTCACCCCTAGGCTAGTAGCCTTGGATGACATCATCCTAGTGATGTCTATCTAGGGATGCACTTAATATGGAATTCCACTGCCCCACAATGTGTGGTCCACTACCGGGATAATACGTGGGCCACATTGCCCAATCTAAGTGTTGCATTGGCATACGAGATGCAACATTAGAATCATAGTGATGACGTAGTTACAATAGCATGGGTCTCGGGTTGAGCCGACTTGGGTTCACAGGATGCAACTTAAGGTCACGCACAAATGCTATCTACAGCTCACGGTTGCTGGAATTCGATAAGAAGAATCATGGGTCCTAAGGAAGAGCGAGATATTAGGACACGAGCCTTACATGTTCGTTTTATGATATGAGACAATTTTATTAATGAACTCCCTTGTCATATCGTTCCATCTGTTAATAGATCGTGGACGTAGTGAATGAAACCATGTCTTAGCTTTTTCTTTTAAGAAGAAGGGAAAGAGTTTTAGCTTGACCGTGTCCTCAGACACATTCAGAAAATATAGCGTGGCTATGATCTCATCAAACTCTTTCATTTGTAAATATGAATTTTTAGATTCAGCTCCATGGAATTTTGGAAGGAATTGGATCACCCCTAGCTTGATATCCATATGTCCTGTATTTTCTGAAAAAACCATGTATGAATGTGTGTTCAACCCCGCTAGTTGTAAATAATCTTGTAAAGTACGATCCGGGGTGCATGATGCACCTCATTCTCATCCTAGATTTCCTCAACCCTAGGTTGAGGTGGATTTGGAGGTTGATAGGTCAGTTGATTAGCAGCCATAACTTCAGTTAACTCTGTGGATCCCGAGTAGTGTCTAATCCTATGATGGATAGATAACCCTTTTACTAATCCTCATTCACTTAAGAGACGTCGAGTGTTATTACGGACCCACTTGGGCATGAAACACTCTCAACCCTCAATTTCAAAATCCAACCTAAACCTAAAAAAGAAAGAGGAAAATAGAAATACAGAAATAGAAAGTAGTTACCAAATTAGAAGTTTCTATATTGGGATCCTGCAAAAGAAAAAGGAAAGTGAATTAGTTTCTAAAAAAGAACTAAGAAAGCAACCTAGTTTCTAAAAAAAGATTAAGAAAGTTTCTAGAAACAAATTAGGAAAGTTTATATCCTAGAATTAGAAAGTAAATTAGTTTCTAAAAATAGAAAAGGAAAGTTTCTAAGCCTAGAAATAAAAATCTAAGTTAATTTCTAAAATAATTCAAAAAAAAAAATCTTAACCTAAAAATAGAAAGTAGAAAAACCCTAATCTTAAACTAATTCTAAAACTAGTTAATCTAAAAAAAAAATGCAACTGTCCCCGACAATGGCGCCAAAATTTATTTATAACCCCAAGTGTAGGGTTGTAATGTAGTAATAATCTCGGTGAGACCGAGGTTAAATCCACGAGGACTAATCTCGTATGTATTCTAAAAGTAATTAGAAGTAGAACTAGAAGAATATGTGAATCTAAGCTTGAAATTAAAGGGACTAATTGTGAAGTGTGTAATTAGAAACTGAAGAATTCAAAGATGGGAACTAGGGTTTATAAGGATTCACTTATAGCAATCAGGGAGATCTATTACTTGATTCAAGGACACAATTGGAATTGGAGTCCTATCCTATCCAGTTAGAAGATATCTCAATAAAACCATATCTAAATTTTCTTTGACCTAATTCTCAACGGATGAGAGTTGTGAGAACTGGAAGTGACTCCATCACCTAGCCATGTCCAGGAGATAATGGCAAACAACAAGTTATACAAATTCCACAATCAAACATAGGAGAATTGCGAAGGTAAGAAGGTATTCCATCATCCAACCATGCCCAAGGGTCGATGGTGAACAACAAGATTTACTAACTTTACAATCTCAACACATGAAAAGAAGATACTCAAAGCTAATGCAAATCTATTGTAATTTGAGTCACAACAAACCATTAAGAACTTAAAGTATTCCTTAAATATCAAACTAGAATCAAAGAGAATTCAATATAAATATGAATCAAAGCAATAGAAACATCTCCTCACACTACAAGCTTCACCTCTTAGCCCTAACTAAGAGGTTTAGCCAACCATAAACATGATTGGATCTAAAACCCTAGAAGAAAGCATGAAAAACTAAGGAAGAAAGGAAAAAAATGCTTGGTGATGACTCTCTACCCTTGTGCTTCACTCCTTCAAACCCTGGATAGATGCCCAGGGATGCCTTGGGGACTCTTATTATAGTTGTGCAGCACCTCCTTTTGCACCTCTTTAAAAAAAATCTAGAAACTTCCTCAAACTTACGCACTTTGCATAATTCTGCGCGACTCTGCGTAAGTGGTTCGATGACATCGAACTACCTTTGATGTCATCTGACTTTTATGTGTTTTTCTTCCATGTTGTGTAACTTCGTCCGGACTACGTAATCTTCTATGTCATCGAACCTAACTTTGATGTCATCGAGTGTTGTTCAATGAATCGATAATGTGTCTAAAACAATCCAGCGAGTTTTGTCAAAAATTCATAGAAAATTTGATGTCATCGAATTTTCTTCAATGTCATCAAGAAAGGTTTTGAGTCATTGAACAAGTCCTTGAGTCATTGAAAAATATCTTCAATTTTTCCAACAACCAACTCGATTTTCTTTCATAAATTCGATGTTATTGACCCGTGTTTGATGTCATTGAATGTGTCATCGATGTCATCAAATGGTGATTGATGACACAGTCAATGTAAATTTTGCACTTGTTCTTTCAACTTCTTTCCTTCTTCACTTAGTTTCCTTAAATCTTCATCCATTCTTTGCCTTGGTGATCTATGAGCGTCAAATCCATGCTTTTAGTACCCTTTTCAATCCAAGCTCTTAAATTCACCTTGCAACACAAACATGAGTAAAATAGGACATTAAGCAGTATCATGTTCATAAAACTAAGATATAAATGGTGGATAATATATAATATTTGACCCTCAACAGCCACCCGACTGGAGAATACCTTTTGAGATTATGTGCGATGCGTCTTACTATGCTATTGGGGGGTAGGGGGGGATGTTAGGCCAAAGAAAAGAGAAGAAGCCTTATGTGATTCATTATGCAAGTAGAACTCTAAATTCTACCCAAGTGAACTATTCTACTATGGAGAAGGAACTGTTAGTCGTAGTGTTCACTTTGGATAAATTTAGGTCCTACTTGATCAGATCCAAGATCATCATTTATACTAATCATGCAATGCTAAAGTACCTTCTCTTTAAGAATGATGTCAAGCCTCGCCTGATAAGATGGATACTCCTACTCCAGGAATTCGACATACAAATAAGATGCAAAAAGGGAGTAGTGAACGTAGTGGATGACCACCTCTCAAGACTTGATCTCTCCGATTCCCTTAAGCCGATACCGATAAATGACATGTTCCCTGATGAACAATTGTTTAAACTCTCTCAATTACCTTGGTTTGCATACATTGCGAATTATCTTTTTACAGGTTTCACGCTAACATATTGGACTGCGCAAGATAAAAAAAAAAATATTTCGCCTAGGTATGTAAGTTTTTTGGGATGATCCTTATTTGTTTAAATATTTCCCAGACCAAATTCTAAGGAGATGTGTGTTAGACAATGAACATTAGAGTATCATCTAATTTTGTCATTCTTATGCCTATGGTGGTCACTTTTCTACTAAAAAGACTACGGTCAAAATTCTGTAGTGTGGCTTTTAATGGCCCACGATGTTTAAAGATACTCATGAGTTTTGCAAAGCTTGTGAGCTTTGTTAAAAATTGGGAGGGTTGTCCCATCGAAATATGATGCCTCTGAACCACATTCTTATCATTGAAGCATTTTATTATTGGGGCATCGATTTCATTGGACCATTTGTCACACCTAAGACCCAATAATCTTATACTACTGCTATATATACCGGATCTGGCGCGTGACAATTCGAACTCCAAGATTGGTACCTAATGCCCACACACTAAGTCCCAAGCTCGGCATCCGGCAAGGTAATGTAAAGGATAAATCTCACCATTCATTCTTCATAAAAAAGGAACATCAGGGACAATATAGGTAACAACTGCATACAAGTAAACTGGGTACTATAAAATTCCAAAAATGCATCATCTGTCTGTGCGATAATATATACATCAGTCCCCTCAACGTGGCACCTAACTAGTGGTCGCTGCTTGTTTTTCTTCTTTAGATCCTTTACTTGAGTGGTTAAAAGACAAGTCTTATAACTTAACAAGTGCAAAGTCCTCATGATAAGTACACAAGATAAATTAACATAAAAGATATAATGAAAGAACCGTCAAAAGTGATAATCTATGCAAAGTGATGTCTTAATGAATGATGGAGGGTGATCATGTGTGAGATGCATAAAATGACTGTGTGCTAACTATAGAAACACGTGGCATTAGTCCTCTCATCATGGATTGGATTGCACTACTCCTGAACATCATCATCTCTATTATGATCAATATACCATTGGAACTTAGGATCCACCAGGGTCGATGCCCATGCACCAGACACCAGCAATCGACCTTGCTACCCACCAATGGGGTTGCAACCTCCATCTTGTATACTAGTAGTAGACCTTGTTTACGCTTCTCCTCGCCAGAGGGTCAAACTGGTCCCCTTTTGCCACCTCAACCCTAAGGCGGGTCGGACATACCCCTTCTCAACCTGGCCTCATCAGTGGGTGTTAAATCCATGGCCCATGTGTCGACCCAGCCCAACAGAGAGGCATCCCTAGGTACCATTGGGGTTTAGGGTCACTCAACCCAAGGAGCACATCATCCCCTACTATTTTCATACTTTCGATGTCCATGATTCAATACATCAACCTTATTGTAATACAGTCAATCCATGATGTTTGTAAAGAATTTGGATACTATTTCTCATCATATATGTAACATCCCGAAAATTGGGGGGTCGAGTAAAAACCCAACTCCCGAGTTCCAAAATGTTATTTATGCAACATAGATGTGTATAATTGAATGTTGTCTGTGTTAATGTATTAAACATGAGTGAGATTAAGCTAAAACAGCATATCACTCTCTAGAGACGGTTAAATTTACAAGGGAAGACTGTGATAGTATGTATAACATATATAAACTGTTGTATGTCTCCAGAGTGTGAACATGTTACCAGGTTAAACATATACATGTATACCTCAAAATAGAAAGAAAGTATATACATGAGTGCTCTGAAAATATAAAATGATAAGTGTCAAGACATCTAATCAACCTCCCTGTAATCCCGTCGATCAGAACACGCATAAAGGAGGGATCCTTCTCCTCATCATCATCATCAAGTCCGGCCCCGCCTCGCAGGCCGCGCCATCATCTGCAATCACAAAAAGGGACTGGTGGGTGTTCGAAAACACCATCCCGTTATGTGGGAGTGAGTAGCTAACTCAGTGGAATAATAGAGCAAGGATTAACATGTTCTCAAATCAATCATGCGATAATAGTAAAGCAGTAAATCAAACAATCCTAACATTGTTGTTAATGCAATATGACATGACGTGATGTATGCCCTCACCGACGATCTCCCTCATACGGCACCATCTTACGACTGCGGCATGCCACACTCCCTAAAGTGTTCCACATCTTCCAGGCACATGCAATGTAATAGTGATATGATTTTCGAGTTGTTATTAGTCCATTCAAACAACAGGATTGGGAAACTAAGGTACTTCCCTTATATCAATCCCAACACAGATCCTGTCTAGGGTCGTCACTCTTAGTAATCTCATACGATGTATATTTTGTAGGTCGCTGCAAGGGCTGCCAGGGCTGTTGCACGCACTCGTTGTACCGCTCCCCCATCACCTTATCAATACAGGCTTACTGTACTTTACTGCTATGGAAGGGTCGTCGCCTCCCGTAGACTCAGAATACACTCGCGGTCACTACAAAGGACTCGTCGCCTGATCAGTGTAGGCCGACAGCTAGAATATAGTGTCCCATACCACCGTAATCTGCTCACGAGACTAGGTGCTCACTGGTCACTACGGGGAGGTTTGTGGCCCCAGCGTAGGCCGACAGCTCGACCATGGTGTCCCATACCACCATGCCCGGCTCATGAGTCTTCGTGGATCAAGGTACCATGGTTAACAGGGTTTACAATGGTAAGTTCAGTACCCTAGGTTCAAGCAGTTATGACTCATGCAGGGTGAACATACAACGGCCAGTCGGGTTACTTGACGGGCTGGACTAGCACGATCGCATCTCAAGTCGAATGACATGAAGTGCGTAAAACACTTCGCGTGGCCTAACCACTGCCGCCAACTCCAAAACACGGCTCGCGTTCATCGACGCGTCGTTCGTGGCAAATATAAGCCAACCACGAATTCGCTCGGTTATCGACTGCCTGGACTAAGTATAGTTCCAAACACATATGAATCCACATCAGCAATCATGTGAGAGTATTGGAAATGAAACACAATCATGTGAGCATGTTAACACATGTTATATCGTACAACTTAAGTAAATCATCTGACACATGTCTTTCATACATATAATGAAATTATGCATATCGCCAACGTATAGGAAATCATTTCCATCAGCATATTAATTGAGAATTCGATCTCGAACTAAACCATAATGAAATCATCAAGCACATGTTATAACATACAGCTTAAGCGAATCGTCAAGCACATGCATTTCATTCATATCATGAAATCATGCATATAGCTAATATGTAGGAAACCATTTACACCAGCATATTAATTGAGAAACTAATCTCAAACTAATCCATAACATCATTTAATTCAATACATACTAATATAAGAATTTATACAAACACTTACACTACACACTTAAGTCTACATATAGTATGTCGACCCGAAGTGCGCATTTAGGCGAATCTCTTCGCCGAACTAATTATGCACGCATTCCTAACTTTCTAATGCGACAACATATCATGTCAATCACATCAGAAAAATATGAATGAAATCTATACTTCCTACAAATGACTAAAATGCCCTAAATCTCATATTCTTCGCTAGTTTACGAAGCAGGAAACGGACAGCATGTTGTACATGTCAAACGGCGTTGCCGTCGATAATCTACTATTAAACGACATTGAAAGCTTTGGAAACAGTTAATCAAAGCGTCTAAAATCCGCACCTTGTCTCTTATAAACGTGTCGTTTCGAACGGAGCGTATACGCTTTGTCTACGGCGAATAGAGAACCTGATTCACGAGTTACGTCAGCTAACAAGCTATGAATCCTAGTAAACCTCAAATCAGCAACTTTCTAGGGTTATTTCATACCTGAAAAAGTGGAGGAATCACCGGCCAGGTGATTGGGATGTGTTGCTGAAGCACATGCAACAGATGGCACGAAGGCAGGAAAAATCTATCCTACTCTCTCTCACAAACTCTCCCCTTTTCTCTCTCCCAAACTAGGGATTTTTGTAAATTCGGATTGGAGAGAGGAGTGAGGGTTTCAACCCTTTTTATAAGCTTAAAAATGCCCAAAATAGGCTCCAGTACAAGGTTCACTTAGTGCATATCCAATTCGGGGCTATTTCGGTCTAAAAGATGCTTTCTGGTGGTCCCCTGGCTGAATGCGATCGGACTTAAGCTCATGCGTACCAGATCTAGCACGTATTAAGTTTTTAGTCCGACAGGGTTCGCAGATCGCGCGTGGGGGACCAGTTTCAGTTCAGCGATCACCGCACGTAGATCAGGGCTGAAAGTCTCATGATATGAAATAGAAATTTTTCCTGATCCGAGGGTGTAATCTGGCTGAATTCTGACGGTCAGAACGCTTAATACTGACGCGTCAAGTCGTGTGCCAGATTTGAATTTTGAATTCCAAATCTGTCCCTATTCGCACTCTCTTCAGTCCGGGCTCAATGAAATAGCCTGTTCTTATCGGTTGGACTTGATTTTCGAAATGATTGTCAAGTCCAGCTAGGCGGTTCTAACGGTCTAAGATAGGAGGTATCGGACTTTCGACGCGCGGTCTAGATCCAATATAAAATTTCAAAGTGGTCCAGAGAACAAACCTGCTTAGAGTTTGATCCGAGGTTATAGAGTATTATAGAGTCATTGGTTCTACTCGATTTGGATCTTGTAGAACGTATTTAAAGTGATCAGGGACTATTTCCCAGCTATTCTAGCGTTGCGCTAGCTAACTTACGCTTAATTTCCATAGGAATTGATCCTAAGTGGTTTCTTTGGCTATGGAATTGGGTTCTGAGCGATTTTTCAGGTGTTTTAGTTGACCCACTGCCTAAGGACGTCAAATCCCAGATTGGCCAAAATCCAGGGTGTTACAATATATCATGTCATGGAATGCATGGTGATGCTAATGACATGCGACTCAAAGATAACTAGAACTTAAGGTATGCCGATACGCAGGGCACAAGATAATTAAAGAGATGTGTACTTGGATAACCAATACCTATGTGATGCTATCAACTTGTGGCCTTGTAGCTTGGTACTTTCGACACCAAAATACTTTTCTCTTCTTACATAATCATGACTAATCGAATTATAGACCTTGTAATTTCTAAACTAGGGTACTTGATCATAATTTTAGTTACTCCTTTCTATAAATTAACATCCCTTCTTATGTATGAATGCCCTACTAACAACATAATGACATATTGTACGATTTAATCATTGCATTGTATTAGGCGATTAGATACCTAGTATGGCTATTTAAGATATTCATAAAATTGGGCCATAAATTCATGTCATACAGGGTGGCCTTAAGTCCAATACACAGAGAAGTATTCATGGTGGGCTTATATGGGTTTTAGTTTGGGCTTTCATGAGGAGAACATATAATTATTGAGAGGCCCAAAATTTATTTTCACCAATATATATGTATATATATGTATATATATGTATGTATGTATGTATGGGAAAAGGTTTTATGCGGTCTAACTCATGGGAACTCCCCATGAGGTCGAGTTATGTGGGCCCACCATGGTGCATATTGAACATCTACCCCATCAGTTAGATGCACCATTTCATGGTGGGCCTAAGGCTTAAACTCAAGTCAATCAGTGACTTATGTGGGTCACACTATGCACAATAGTTGAGAGGTTTACCTTCCATTTAAACATTCATAATCATTCGTTGGGCCACTGAGGCATGGATCACAAATCCAGCCCATCCATTATGTGTGTCCCACTTATTTAAGGGGTCAGCCAAAGTTTCAAATGCATCCAAATTTCAGGTGGACCCCAACAAGTGATTTTATATGCTCAAGCTTCGAGTTGTAAGAATGGTTCGAGGAGATCAAAGTTACATGGGGTCCCCAAGTGATGTATTGATTATATCTACATCATTCATCTATTTTTAGAGATCATTTTAGAGCATTATCAAAAAAAAGAAAAGAAAGAATAATCATATCCAAAGATTATTTGGACCGCACCACAAATAGTAGTGGAGATAATGATTTCACCGTTTAAAAATTTACAGTTCCCACCATAACGTTTATTTTCCATCCAATCTGTTCATAAGGTGACTGTAACGCCCGTGAAAAATCCATCCTTGGGCTCGAGTACCAACTCGACCCGAATTTGCGTAGAATTCATTCCTTTGAAAAATTTGACTAGGTTAGCTAGTGCAACGTTAGAATAGCTGGGAAATGGTCCCTGATCACTTTAAATACGTTCTACAAGGCCCGAAGCGAGTGGAACTAAGGGTGCTATAATGCTCTAAAGCCTCGGATCAAACTCTAAGCCGGTTTGTTCTCTGGACCACTTTGAATCTTTGTATTGGATCTAGACCGCACGTTGAAAGTCCGATACCTCCTATCTTAGACCGTTAGGACCGTCTAGCTGGGCTTGACACTCATTCCAAAAATCAAGTCAAACCGGTGATCACAGGCTATTTCATTGAGCCCGGACCGAAGAGAGTGTGAATAGGGACATAGTTGGAATTTCAAATTCAAATCTGGCACACAAATTTGACGCATCAGTATTAAGCATTCTGACCGTCAGAATACAGCCAAATTACACCCTTGGATCAGGAAAAATATCTATTATATATCACGGGACTTATAGGCCTGATCTTGATGCGGTGACCGTTAAACTGAAACTGGGCCGCCACGTGCGATCTGGGAACCCAACCGGTCTGAAAACTGGATGTATGCTAGATCTAGTATGCATGAGCTTAAGTCCGACCGCACTTGGCCTGGGGACCTCCAGAAATGCCCTTTTGGACCGAAACGGCCCCGATTTGGTTAGGCACCAAGTAAACATTGTTCCCAAGCCTATTTTGGGAATGTTTTAGGCTATAAAAGGGGTTGAAACCCTCACTCCTCTCTCCCATCCGAATTTGAGAGAAGCCCTAGCTTGGGGGAGAGAAAAAGAGTGAGAGATTGTGAGAGAGTGGGAGAGTTCTTCCCGCCACTTGTGCTACGTGTTGCACGTGCTTAAGCGACACTTCTCTACCGCTTTCCCGGCGATTCCACCGCAATCCTAGGTAAGTAAAAACCCTAAATAGTTGGTGATTTGAGTTTTTCTTGTTTCCATGGCGATGTAGCTTATGGATCTTATGTATTAGGCTCCTTACTCGCCGTAGACGAAGCATATACACTCCGCTTCAATTCCCGAGTCTACAAGACACTAGGTGAGGATTTTAGACGCTTGGATTGACGGTTCCCAATGCTTTCAATGTCGTTTAATAGTAGATTCTTGACGGCATCGCCGTTTGACATGTACAAAATGCTCTCCGTTTCCCCTTTCGTAAGCTAACGAAGAATATGAGATTTAGGGCATTTTAGTCATTTGTAGGAAGTACTGTTTGCATTCATATTTTGCTGATGTGATTGACATGGTTTGTTGTCGCATTAGGAAGTTAGGAATGCGTGCATAATTAGTTTGGCGAAGAGATTCGCCTAGTTGCATACTTTGGGTCGACATGCTATATGTAGACCTAAGTGTGTAGTGCATGTGTTTGTATAAATGCTTGTATTAGTATGTATTGAATTAAATGATGTTATTTGATACTTTGTGATTGATTTTTCAATTATTATGCCGACCTAGATGATTTTCTACATGTTGACAAAATGCATGATTTCACTACATGCATGGAATGTATGTGCTTGAGGATTTGCTTAAGTTGAATATGCATGGGAAGTATGCCTTGAAGATTTGCTTAAGTTGAATGTCATAACATGTGCTAACATGCTCACATGATGTATTTCAATTCCAATACCTTTTATAGTGATTCCATAGATGTGTGGGACTTGACTTAGTCCAGGCAGTCGGTAACCGAGCAAATTCGTGGCTGACTGGTCATAGCCACGAATGACGCGTCGATGAATGTGATTCGTGTTGAGAGTTGGCGGCAGTGGTTAGGCCACGCGAAGTGTTTTACGCACTTCATGTCGTTCAGTTCGAGATGCGATCGCGCTAGTCGAGCCCGTCAAGTAACCCGACTGGCCGATGTTTGTTCACCATGTATGTATCATAACTGCTTGAACCTAGGGTACCGAACTTACCATTGTAAACCCTATTAACCGTGGTACCTTGATCCACGAAGACTCATGAGCCGGGCATGGTGGTATGGGACACCGTGGTCGAGCTGTCGGCCTACGCTGGGGCCACAAACCTCCCCGTAGTGACCAATGAGCACCTTGACTCGTGAGCAGATTATGGTGGTATGGGACACTATATTCTAGCTGTCGGCCTACACTGATCAGGCGACGAGCCCTTTGTAGTGACCGCGAGCGTATTCTGAGTTCACGGGAGGCGACGACCCTTCCGTGCAGTAGAGAACAGTAGGCCTGTATTGATAAGGTGATGGGGGAGCGGTGCAACGAGTGCGAGCAACAGCCCTGGCAGCCCTTGCAGTGACCTACGAAATGTACATCGTATGAGATTACTAGGAGTGACGACCCTAGACAGGATCCGTGTTGGGATCGATACAAGGGAGGTACCTTAGTTTCCCAATCCTGCTGTTTGAATGGACTAATAATAACTTGGTAATCATATCACCATAGCATTGCATGTGCCTGGAAGATGTGGAGCACTCTAGGGAGTGTGGCATGCCGCGGTCGTAAGATGTTGCCGTATGAGGGTGATCGTCGGTGAGGGCATACATCACGTCATATCATCTTGCATTAACAACAGTTTTAGGACTTGTCTGATTTACTGCTTTACTATTATCGCGTGACTGAATTGTGAACATGCTAATCTTTGCTCTATGATTCCACTGAGTTGATCACTCATTCCCACGTTACGGGATGGTGTTTGCAACACCCACCAGACCCTGTTGTAGTTGCAGGTGTCGATGAGATCCAGGAGGTGGAGCTAGATGATGACGAGGACCAGGATGAGTTCTCGTATATGCAGTATCATGACGGCTTCCCGTAGGTGACCTGGATCGAGGGGACATCAGTGGGACTTTACTTTTTGAACATTATTCTTTTGTTATGTACATGTATATGAGACTCAGAGATGTAGTCATACTTTGGAGACAGTTGAGATTACTTTGTTTTTCCATACAGTGATATATATCTTGTTTAGTCTTCCGCTTGCTTTTATCACTGAATCTGAAGTATGAATTGCAGTTTTGGTATACTTTTACTCATGTGAATGCTTTAAATCAGACAACATTGAATCATAACCATTTTTGTTGCATAAGTGACGGTCTGGAACTCGGGAGTTGAGTTTATACACGACCCCCGATTTTCAGGGTGTTACAAGTTGGTATCAAAGCATGAATGAGAGTATGCTGGGCCTGGGTTATGGTCTTGCGACGTACGCTGTCGCTTCCTTTGACTTAGGTGGGTGCGAGAAGGGTCTAGAAACACTTCTAGGATCACAGATTCGCCGATAGGCGAAGTCTATAAGGATCGATCGCAAGATCGAGTCTGTAACGCATCTCGGGTCGCGTAAAGCGACCCGAATCACTTCTAAGCTGTAGGAAGTCGGGTGGAGATGTCCTATGAGCGGTTTTAAACCGCAAAAGTGAATCCATGGGCCGTGGAATGACCACGACTCTAGTAATCAATCGCCAGGGCTTAAAAACCCCGTTTTGCCAAAAATTCTCAAAATTCCTTCTCTAAACACTTCAACCTTCAGTTCTTTCTTATCCATTTCATGTTAGGCATCAAACCTAATGTGAAAATAACACAAATTAGTACATTCACCAAATTTTACAGTGAATAGTAAAATTTCATGAAAAATGGCCATAAGGCCATTCTAACTTCACTTTCTTTAGCAACTAAGGAGCTAGAAAGATGTACTGGATCCTTCTACCCCAAATCCATATGCTGCATCATATGGTTTGGTATTCGGGACTGCGATGTGGACCCGGAAAGCCCCAAAAACATGTTTGGGCTCATAGGGACCAAAATACTATGAACTAAGGGGTGGGACCAGACTTTTTGGGACCCTGGGACCATGGGGGACCAGACCCATGGGGTCCCGCTGGCCAACCTGGAGGTTGGCCGGCGATGCCATCGCCGGCCGGGCGATGCATCGCCGGCCGGCCACCTCGGACGGTGCTGCCCTTTGGGCGCACCCACTTAAATGCCTCCCCCAACACCCCTAGCTACCTCCCATCCCACGAAAACCCCTAAAACACCCCTCTCCTTCACAAACAGCCCCCTTGCATGCCCTAGATTTGAGTTTCAGCGCTCCATTCCAAATCCCGGCGACCCAAACCCATCCTAATCCCATCCTTGGCCAAAACCGACCACCACCCATTGATTATTGGGTGTTGGCAGCCCCTTTCCTTGAAGATTTTCCCATTTGGAGCTCCAAAATCCCCCAAATAGTGCTGAAATCGTGAGCAGCTCCATTCCACCTTTTTGTTTTTATTTTTCCCTGAAACTACAGCCTTGGGAAGCTTGAAGCATCCCTCTACGACGCCTAGATTTCCTTTTGTCAGATTGGGCAGCCATTTCTCCGCATTTTCGGCGTTTTCCATGGCTTTCGTGGAAGCTATTTTGGGTCTTTTGTCACTCTCATCCATCCTGTCTTTGATGGGTAAGAGGAAAACTGCAACAGACGAGGCTGGGCCGAGCCGCCCTGCTCGATTGAGAAGACCGCGGGGTGGTGCCGCAAGTTCAAGCGCCGCCGCAGGTCCAGCTGCAGTCCTGGAGTGCCGTACGAAGCGGGATTTGGATCCCCATGCACACCTTGGACGAACCATCCTATCAGAGATGCCTCATGGTGAATACACTGATCGTAGAGTGTTATTTGAGGCGGACGTAGATGGGCGATTGTTCGGCGAATATCTGTTGTTCGAACGCATTGAAGCTGCGCACTGGGGACCGATCTTTGAAGCTCGCGCTCGTGCTAATGTGAGCACTGTTCGTGCCTTCTATGCTAGCATCCAGAGTCCTACCTTGGAGCCCTTGCAGTTCAAAATCCCTTTTGGTAGAGATCGGATGGCTACGATCGACGTCCAGTTGGTTGCGCGACTTCTCAACGTGCCTCTAGGTGATGTACATCCAAGTGAGAAAAATTTGAGGACTAGACGTGAACGAGATCGCCGCACCAGGTTTCTGTGCGGTAAGTTGGTTCCATGGCAGCCTAATAATAGCCTCAAGGCGACGTACATGTCTGAGGATTTGCGTCTGCTGCATCACATCTGCACGTTCAATGTTTATCCTAGGTCGACGAACCGCATTGAATGTACACGTTTTATGGTCGATTTCTTATTTCTGGTGGCTCAGGGAGAGAACGTATGTATGGCCACTTTCATCTTACGGCAGATAGTTCTCATAGCCAGGTCGAGAAGAACATCCGAATCCCTTCCCTTTGGCCGACTCATTTGCAGAATTGCGCTTGAGTTTGCCTATAGACTTGGACCCGAGTTGCCGGTATCGATTCACACCATCGATGAGTCGACGATGGTTAAGATGAAGATTGGGTCGCAATACCGTGAAAATCAACTTGAAAGGGATAGTGGGGACGACTTTGATGAAGAGGAAGATCAAAGCGAAGGAGAACCTAGTGCAGAAGTTCAGGAAGAGACTCAGGAAGAAGCAGAAGAGGAGGCTCAGGATACTGATGAGAGTCCTCCTTCTGCGCAGACTACTATTGACGATCGCATTGCTCGGATGGAGGAGAGTCAGACCGCTTTGCGAAGGGAAGTCCAAGAACTTCGAGCAGAGGTCGCTGATGCCAAGGCCGTTACGAAGAAGAAATTTGGCAAGGTGACTCGCACCTTGAAGGCAATCCTGTGTTGCTTACAGGATAAGGGTGCTCCTCCTCCGTCGCCAGACTCCGACTAGCGACGCGATCTTAGATGTTGTTATGAATAGTTAACTATTTTCTGTTTCATGTGTGTAAAGCCTATTAGGGCTAGTGCTTTGCTTTTGTCGCTGTTGCTTGACTGTCTTAATTTCCATGTCATTCTAGTCATGATGCTTGTAAGGATATATCCCTTGTATTGTGACAATTTTGATTAATTGAAATGCATGGAATGCCTTTGACTCTTTAGTGAATGATTGTGGTGTATTTGTGCAATTGAGACTGACAAGGTTGCGCCCTATTTTGAATATAGGGAATGCCACCTAAGACTACGAGGAGCGCGGTTCGGCTTTCATTGTTAGAGCAGATGGATCAGGCTCCTTCTCAGTCTGGCACTCGTCCGGACCCTGCTGTGGGCCCGATTCCTGAGACTGTTCGATCGTCTCAGCCTGCTACTGGTCCTACAGATGGACCACCGCCATTTACACCATCAGTCAGAGAGCCACAGCGCGCATCTACTTCCGCACCTCATCCGCCACAGCCTGCTCCACCCCCTGATAGGTTCGAGCAGATGATGGCTATGATGCTACAGCAGCAGCAGCTTCTGACCACCATAGTTGGGACTTTAGCCCAGGGTGGGGGTGCGACTGCATCTACTCCGCCTGCACCACCTGCGCATCCAGCTGAGGATGCCTATGCTTACACCCAGGATGAGGGCGTAGCACTTCCTGCGCAGCCTGCTTTCCCTGCGGGGAACCCTGCCGACACACGGGGCCTTCTGGAGCGATTTCAGCGCTTGCGGCCTCCTACTTTCACGGGTTCTCACAGACCCGAGGAGGCTGAGTTTTGGCTCGACCGAGTGTCGAAGATTCTGCGCATGTTGCACTGTACTGAGGCAGAGCAGGTAGAGCTGGCTACCTTCCAGTTTGAGAGAGAGGCCAGTATGTGGTGGGATAGTGTATTGCGGACTGTTACCGCAGACTTCGTATGGACATGGGCAGCATTCGAGTTTCGCTTCCATGAGAAGTATTATCCTCAGACCTACAGACACGAGAGGGAGAATGAGTTTCTCCGTCTCAGGCAGGCAGCGATGACGGTCACCGAGTATGAGCATCGGTTCACAGAGTTGGGCAGGTACGTCCCGACGATTTTAGCTGATGAGCAGATGCGCATACGGCGCTTTTTGGAGGGCTTGCGACCGGATATTCGGTCGAAGATGTGCTGCATCAGTTTCTCCTCCTATGCGGAGTTGGTTCACATGTCCATGCGGGCAGAGCAGGACGTGGATCGACTTGCGCGGTCACGAGGCCCGACTACTTCTAGGCCGCGACCGGAGTTGCCAGATAGGCCCTTCGCGGGCAAGAGGCCTCGCATTGATCCTCCTACCAGGACCACGGCGCCAGTAGGACCGTTTCGGCGCCCTGATCTATCATGCACATACTGTGGGAGGACGGGCCACCTAGCGCCGAGTTGCTTTGCGAGGATGCGGGACAGTGGGTTCTCGCCGCCGCAGAAGATTGATCGTGTACGTCCACAGGCGATATCAGCACCGCCTATACGGTCAGCTCCTGCGCAGTCCTCTTTCAGACCCACAGTATCGCAGATTCGACAGCCCCCACGGCCCTTGACACAGCGGCCGAACCGGCCACAGCAGGCTCGAGTTCATGCACTGACCGCTGAGGCAGCTACGACGCCGACTTTCCAGCATTCAGCCTTCGAGGTCACGGGCCATATCGGAGGTACTCCTGTTCTTGTCATGGTGGACACTGGTTCCACGATTTCTTTGATATCGCGTGCCGTAGTCAGACGTCTTGGGTTGCAGACTATTACTATGAATAGCGTGCGAGTCCTTGCAGCTCATGGAGATTATTCGGATGTCACCCAGATGTGTGAGGGTTGTTTACTTGATCTGGGAGGCAGGACGATGACTCTTGATTTGGTCGTCGATCCCTCGCTCGTATATCTCGACGTCATCCTTGGCATGGACTGGTTGACTGCAGCGAGAGCCGAGATTGACTGCGAGGCTCGTGTGGTGACGGTGTACGAGCCTGAGGGCACGCCTTTCACATTTTCAGTGCGGGTAAATCTTCCATTCCGCATTCTTAGCTACGCCACCCTGTTGCACGACACTGGTGCCCAGGTACTTGAGCAGACGCCGGTTGTTTCTGAGTTCGGGGATCTGTTCAGGAAGATCCCTGGTTTGCCGCCCCGACGTGAGATCGATTTCACTATCGATCTGATTCCTGGTTCTACACCCGTCTCACTGCCGACGTATCGCATGGCACCATGTGAGATGGAGGAGTTGAGGACGCAGATTGATGGTCTACTAGAGCTTGGCCTTATACGGCCTAGCGTATCTCCTTGGGGAGCACCGGTCTTGTTCGTGAAGAAGAAGGATGGTTCGCTGCGATTGTGTATTGATTATCGCAGGCTGAACCAACTCACAGTGAAGAACAAGTACCCTTTGCCCAGGATCGATGACTTATTTGATCAGTTGAGAGGAGCGCAGTACTTCTCGAAGATTGATCTTCAGTCAGGATATCATCAGCTGCGCGTCAGAGATGAGGACGTGCAGAAGACAGCGTTCAGGACCAGTTTTGGTCATTACGAGTTCCTTGTGATGTCGTTCGGTCTCACGAACGCACCGGCCGTGTTCATGGATCTGATGAACCGGGTACTACGGCCTTTCCTCTATCGATTCGTCGTTGTCTTCATCGACGACATTTTGGTATACTCTAGGAGTCGAGAGGAGCATGAGGAGCACTTGCGTTTGGTCCTTGATACGCTCAGACAGCATCAGTTGTTCGCACAGTATAAGAAGTGCGACTTCTGGAAGCAGGAGGTGAAGTTTCTGGGACACGTGGTGTCCAAGGATGGCATGGCAGTTGACCTGTCTAAGGTAGCTGCGGTGCAGGACTGGGAGCAGCCTGGTTCTGTCACTGAGGTGAGGAGTTTCTTGGGTCTCGCTGGCTACTATCGGCGCTTCATTCAGGATTTCTCGAAGATCGCGAGACCCTTATCTCAGTTGACACGGAAGGACGTGAAGTTCGCCTGGAATGATAAGGCGGAGTCAGCTTTTCAGGAGCTGAAGGACAGACTTACGTCCGCCCCTGTGCTAGTATTGCCAGAGCAAGGGGTTAAATACACTATATACACTGACGCGTCTAGCGTTGGTTTGGGTTGTGTCCTTATGCAGAGGGACAGGGTAATTTCGTATGCCTCGAGACAATTAAGGAAGCACGAGGAGAATTACCCTACACACGACCTGGAGTTGGCAGCCGTGATATTCGCACTGAGACTCTGGAGACATTACCTCTATGGAGAGGAGTTCGAGCTCTTTTGCGACCACAAGAGCCTCAAGTACATATTCACACAGCGGGACTTGAATATGAGGCAGCGGCGATGGATGGAGACGCTGAAGGACTTCAAGTTTGAAGTCTCTTACCATCCTGGGAAGGCGAACCTTGTGGCTGATGCGTTGAGCCGCAAGAAGGCGATAGAGTTTGCGGCTCCGCTGATGGTTGCCGAGTGGGATATGGTTGAGTTTTTGCGAGACTTTGAGCAGAAACTCACCGTAGAGGAGCCATTTGAGTTCATCGCACATGTTCAGGTGCGATCCCCGATCGATGACCGTGTCATCGAGGCGCAGAGGGACGACGCGCATCTTACTGAGCTTCGAGAGCAGGCCAGTGATGATGATGACGCCGACTGGCGAGTTGGCATGGATGGGGGTTTACGTTACCGTGGCCGCCTATGCGTTCCTGATGTCCCTGACTTGAGACGAGAGATTCTCGAGGCTGCGCATTCTACTAGACTCGCGATGCATCCTGGCAGCACGAAGATGTATCGTGACGTGAAGAGAACGTACTGGTGGGAAGGTATGAAGACCCACATAGCTGAGTTCGTGTCCCGTTGTCTCACTTGTCAGCAGGTGAAGGCAGAGCATCGCCGACCACCTGGACTTTTGCAGCCTATGCCGATTGCAGAGTGGAAGTGGGATTTCATTTCCATGGACTTCATTTCTGGGTTGCCGAAGACGAGGAAGGGGCATGATTCTATTTGGGTGATCGTCGACCGATTGACGAAGTCGGCGCACTTCCTACCGATCAGAGTTACGAACTCTGCAGACGAGCTGGCTAGATTGTATATTAGAGAGATCGTGCGTCTGCATGGAGTTCCGTTGGAGATCGTGTCGGACAGAGACACGCGGTTCACTTCTATTTTCTGGACTCGCATTCAGGAGGCTATGGGTGTGAAGTTGAAGTTCAGTACTGCCTTCCACCCACAGACGGACGGACAGACAGAGCGAGTGAACCAGATCCTGGAGGACATGTTGCGAGCTTGCGCGTTGGACTTCAAGGACAGTTGGGATGACTGTCTTGCATATGCGGAGTTTGCGTACAACAATAGCTTCCAGGCGAGTATCGGCATGGCACCTTATGAGGCGCTGTATGGGCGACCTTGTCGCGCACCGCATTGCTGGTTAGAGGTCGGTGAGCGCAGCTTGATTGGCCCAGAGTTGGTGCAGGCGACGTCAGAGAAGATTGATATTATTCGACGTCGGCTTCTTACAGCGCAGAGCAGACAGAAGAGCTACGCCGATACGAGACGGAGACCACTAGAGTTCACAGTCGGGGATCATGTGTTTTTGCGCGTTTCCCCTATGAAGGGAGTCCTTCGGTTCGGGAAGAAGGGGAAGCTGGCACCGCGATACATTGGTCCATTTCAGATCCTCGATCGTGTGGGAGCAGTGGCTTACCGATTGGCTTTACCCACGCCCCTCGCGAGCGTCCACAACGTATTTCATGTTTCTATGCTGAAGAAGTACGTTGCTGATCCTTCTCATATCATCAGATGGGAGCAGGTGCAGTTAGGAGAGGATGTTACTTATATCCTGCGACCGACACGCATCTTAGACCGGAAGGAGCAGGTACTGCGTAGCAAGGTGATTCCCCTTGTGAAGGTACTATGGACGCATCATACTGAGGAGGAGGCTACTTGGGAGACAGAAGCCGAGATCAGAAAGAACTACCCACAGCTTCTCGAGGAGTACGAAAAGGTACAAAATTTCGAGGACGAAATTATTTGTTAAGGGGGGTAGATTGTAACGCCCGTGAAAAATCCATCCTTGGGCTCGAGTACCAACTCGACCCGAATTTGCGTAGAATTCATTCCTTTGAAAAATTTGACTAGGTTAGCTAGTGCAACGTTAGAATAGCTGGGAAATGGTCCCTGATCACTTTAAATACGTTCTACAAGGCCCGAAGCGAGTGGAACTAAGGGTGCTATAATGCTCTAAAGCCTCGGATCAAACTCTAAGCCGGTTTGTTCTCTGGACCACTTTGAATCTTTGTATTGGATCTAGACCGCACGTTGAAAGTCCGATACCTCCTATCTTAGACCGTTAGGACCGTCTAGCTGGGCTTGACACTCATTCCAAAAATCAAGTCAAACCGGTGATCACAGGCTATTTCATTGAGCCCGGACCGAAGAGAGTGTGAATAGGGACATAGTTGGAATTTCAAATTCAAATCTGGCACACAAATTTGACGCATCAGTATTAAGCATTCTGACCGTCAGAATACAGCCAAATTACACCCTTGGATCAGGAAAAATATCTATTATATATCACGGGACTTATAGGCCTGATCTTGATGCGGTGACCGTTAAACTGAAACTGGGCCGCCACGTGCGATCTGGGAACCCAACCGGTCTGAAAACTGGATGTATGCTAGATCTAGTATGCATGAGCTTAAGTCCGACCGCACTTGGCCTGGGGACCTCCAGAAATGCCCTTTTGGACCGAAACGGCCCCGATTTGGTTAGGCACCAAGTAAACATTGTTCCCAAGCCTATTTTGGGAATGTTTTAGGCTATAAAAGGGGTTGAAACCCTCACTCCTCTCTCCCATCCGAATTTGAGAGAAGCCCTAGCTTGGGGGAGAGAAAAAGAGTGAGAGATTGTGAGAGAGTGGGAGAGTTCTTCCCGCCACTTGTGCTACGTGTTGCACGTGCTTAAGCGACACTTCTCTACCGCTTTCCCGGCGATTCCACCGCAATCCTAGGTAAGTAAAAACCCTAAATAGTTGGTGATTTGAGTTTTTCTTGTTTCCATGGCGATGTAGCTTATGGATCTTATGTATTAGGCTCCTTACTCGCCGTAGACGAAGCATATACACTCCGCTTCAATTCCCGAGTCTACAAGACACTAGGTGAGGATTTTAGACGCTTGGATTGACGGTTCCCAATGCTTTCAATGTCGTTTAATAGTAGATTCTTGACGGCATCGCCGTTTGACATGTACAAAATGCTCTCCGTTTCCCCTTTCGTAAGCTAACGAAGAATATGAGATTTAGGGCATTTTAGTCATTTGTAGGAAGTACTGTTTGCATTCATATTTTGCTGATGTGATTGACATGGTTTGTTGTCGCATTAGGAAGTTAGGAATGCGTGCATAATTAGTTTGGCGAAGAGATTCGCCTAGTTGCATACTTTGGGTCGACATGCTATATGTAGACCTAAGTGTGTAGTGCATGTGTTTGTATAAATGCTTGTATTAGTATGTATTGAATTAAATGATGTTATTTGATACTTTGTGATTGATTTTTCAATTATTATGCCGACCTAGATGATTTTCTACATGTTGACAAAATGCATGATTTCACTACATGCATGGAATGTATGTGCTTGAGGATTTGCTTAAGTTGAATATGCATGGGAAGTATGCCTTGAAGATTTGCTTAAGTTGAATGTCATAACATGTGCTAACATGCTCACATGATGTATTTCAATTCCAATACCTTTTATAGTGATTCCATAGATGTGTGGGACTTGACTTAGTCCAGGCAGTCGGTAACCGAGCAAATTCGTGGCTGACTGGTCATAGCCACGAATGACGCGTCGATGAATGTGATTCGTGTTGAGAGTTGGCGGCAGTGGTTAGGCCACGCGAAGTGTTTTACGCACTTCATGTCGTTCAGTTCGAGATGCGATCGCGCTAGTCGAGCCCGTCAAGTAACCCGACTGGCCGATGTTTGTTCACCATGTATGTATCATAACTGCTTGAACCTAGGGTACCGAACTTACCATTGTAAACCCTATTAACCGTGGTACCTTGATCCACGAAGACTCATGAGCCGGGCATGGTGGTATGGGACACCGTGGTCGAGCTGTCGGCCTACGCTGGGGCCACAAACCTCCCCGTAGTGACCAATGAGCACCTTGACTCGTGAGCAGATTATGGTGGTATGGGACACTATATTCTAGCTGTCGGCCTACACTGATCAGGCGACGAGCCCTTTGTAGTGACCGCGAGCGTATTCTGAGTTCACGGGAGGCGACGACCCTTCCGTGCAGTAGAGAACAGTAGGCCTGTATTGATAAGGTGATGGGGGAGCGGTGCAACGAGTGCGAGCAACAGCCCTGGCAGCCCTTGCAGTGACCTACGAAATGTACATCGTATGAGATTACTAGGAGTGACGACCCTAGACAGGATCCGTGTTGGGATCGATACAAGGGAGGTACCTTAGTTTCCCAATCCTGCTGTTTGAATGGACTAATAATAACTTGGTAATCATATCACCATAGCATTGCATGTGCCTGGAAGATGTGGAGCACTCTAGGGAGTGTGGCATGCCGCGGTCGTAAGATGTTGCCGTATGAGGGTGATCGTCGGTGAGGGCATACATCACGTCATATCATCTTGCATTAACAACAGTTTTAGGACTTGTCTGATTTACTGCTTTACTATTATCGCGTGACTGAATTGTGAACATGCTAATCTTTGCTCTATGATTCCACTGAGTTGATCACTCATTCCCACGTTACGGGATGGTGTTTGCAACACCCACCAGACCCTGTTGTAGTTGCAGGTGTCGATGAGATCCAGGAGGTGGAGCTAGATGATGACGAGGACCAGGATGAGTTCTCGTATATGCAGTATCATGACGGCTTCCCGTAGGTGACCTGGATCGAGGGGACATCAGTGGGACTTTACTTTTTGAACATTATTCTTTTGTTATGTACATGTATATGAGACTCAGAGATGTAGTCATACTTTGGAGACAGTTGAGATTACTTTGTTTTTCCATACAGTGATATATATCTTGTTTAGTCTTCCGCTTGCTTTTATCACTGAATCTGAAGTATGAATTGCAGTTTTGGTATACTTTTACTCATGTGAATGCTTTAAATCAGACAACATTGAATCATAACCATTTTTGTTGCATAAGTGACGGTCTGGAACTCGGGAGTTGAGTTTATACACGACCCCCGATTTTCAGGGTGTTACAGTGACAAAGACCTGAATTAAGAGGAAAAATAAATTTCATATTGGTCCAAAACTTCTATGACCTAAAAAAGGTTTCAATGGTAGACATTCAATCCCCTACTGCTTTCTGTATTGTGGACCACTTGATAGTTAGATCTATCTTATTTTTCTTCTCAATCCATGAGACGAGCTCTCCAAATGGATGGACGGTTTAGATATAAGGCATATATAACGCCCTAAAAATCAGGGGTCGAGCATAACTCAGCTCCCAAGTTTCAAAACATCACTTATGCAATATTTTTACTGATGGTTCTATGTTGTCCGTATTAGTGCATAAAACATGAAGTAGATTAAGCCAAATCATCAAAACATAATCCAGGGACAGATAAAATATGCAAGCCTAAGTCTGAAATAAATATATAAACCAGTACAAGTTCCCAAAATATGTGTGCTATGCCAGGTCAATAATTACAAGTTTTTTTCAAAATACAAATAAAAAAATATGAAAGTCCTTTAATAAGCATAAACCCAGAAGCCCTGATGATTCAAAATGGTCTAAGTGAACCCACCTGAATACTGCATTGACGAGAATACCTCCTCGTCATCCTCGAACTTCGGCTCTGCATCATGCATCACATCATCATCTGTAACTAAGACAGAGTCTGATTGGTGTTTAAGCACTGCCCTAGAATGTGTGAGTGAGTGATCAACTTAGTGGAACTATACAACAAAGGTTAACATGTTATCAATTCAGTCAAGCAGTAATGATAAAGCAGTACAATCAAACATCCCTAATTACTCTAAATAATGCAAGAATGTATGAAGAAATGATGCATGCCCTTGCCTACACTCCCTCTGCGATCTTCATCTTATGGTCGCGCATGTCAGTCACTTCCTCAGTGCTCTGCCCAACACCAGACGGCACATGTAGTGCAGTGCATGTACATGATTACCAAGTTCTTATTAGTCCTTTTAATACAGCAGGATTGGGAAGCTAAGGTACCTCCCTTAAATCAATACCCAAACAATGATCCATTCTAGGGTCGTCATCCTATTAACTCTCATACGATGTTACGGTTTTAAGTCACTGTAAAGGGCTCTTCACCAATCAATATAGGCCTAGTTATACTTTAGTTAGTACAAAAAGGCTCGTCGCCTCCATGCAGTGTCAAGGTATGCTCGAGGTTACTACAAAGGGCTCATCACCAATCAATGTAGGCCGACAACATGAATACAGTGTCCCATATCACCATATTCGGTTCATGAGTCTAGGTTGCTCACTGGTCATGACAGAGAGGTTCTTCGCCCCAGCGTAGGCCGACATCTCGACCACGGTGTCCCATACCACCATGTCTGGCTCATGAGTCTCAGCAGATCAAGGTACTAAGGTTAACAGGGTTTCACTAGTGAGTTTGGTACTTTAGATTCAAGTAGTGACATCCAAACATGGTGAACATACATTGGTCAATCTGGTTAATTGATAAGCTCGACTAGGATGAACGCACATTGAGTTGATCAACATGAAATGCATAAGCACTCCATGTGGCCTAACCATTGTCGACATCCCAAGTACGGCTCGGATTCGTCGAATACATCCTGCGTGGTGAAAATAATAATAGCCACCATATCGAGAACTGTTACCGATTACCTGGACTGTGGTATAGTCCCAACCACGTGCAATCATAATAATAAATATTCAAGGCAAATCCTACAATCATATGAACATGTTATGAAATATAACTTAAACTTGAATACACAGTACATGGAGGAAATCATACACACAGTTAAATAGGAATAAACAAGCTATAGAGTACATGGAGGAAATCATACACACATTTAAGGTAATTGGGATTCATATCTCAACTCCCTTATAAATCACACTTTACTAACTACTAACTCATTCAGACATTTTCACAAACACTTAGACTACACTTTTCAACATACATCACGTATATTGGCCATATGACGTATTAGGGCAAATCCTTTTTGCCAAGGAGTTATCATATACATAACAACCATGTTCTTACGACAATTAATCATGGCAATCACAACATCAGATTGTAAATGTATACAAACATTTCAACAAACACATGAAATAGTCTATACATGACATAGTTCATACATATACGTAAAATGAAACAGATATTGCATTTGGCATGTGTAATGGCACCCCCTTCAGTAATAAATCATTTACTGACATTGAAAGCCTTGAAAACCATAACCTAAATGTATATAGTCCGCACCTTAAACCGATAAACGCGTAACAGATATGATTCAGACGTTTAGTCTTCGTCAACGGCGGATTAGCAACCTAAAGCACGAATTTGGTTAGCTATATCATCACTTAAACTATACTAAGCCCTAAAACAGGTTAGGGTTTGATTTTCTTACCCAAATATGGAATTAGACTCACTGGAATAACAATTCAAATAGGTGGATTAGGAACTTAGTGAAGGTGGGAAGAATTCCAGGATGAATCACCAACTTCTCTTTCTCTTTCTCTCTCTTTACTCTCTCTTTTATTAACTAGGGTTTAGAATTCGTATGGAATATGTGAGAGGGTTTTTAAAGCCTTTATATAGGCCTAGAACTGATGGAAATAGTCCCAGGGCCATGGTATACTTAGGTTATAACCAAATCGGGCTTGTTCCGATCCAACGGAGCATTTCTGGAGGTCCCTTTGCTGAACGCGTTCGGACTTAAGCTCACTGATGCTGGATCTTGATCAAGCTAAGTTTTCAGTCCGATCGGGTTTACAGATCAACCGTGGCGAATCAGTTTTAGTTCAACGGTCACCGATACTCGATCAGGGCCATAAGTACATTGGCATGAGTGGGACATTTTCCCTGATCCGAGGGTGTATTTGGGTCAAATTCCAATGGTCAAAATATTTATAATCGGCCCGCAAATGACACGACTCAGATTACTTAAATTTGTAGTTAATTTTTAAAAATATTTACCTTTCTCACACACTTCACTCCGGACTCAAGAAAATAGTCCCAGGACATCATCTGGAATTGATTTTTGAGGTGAATGTTAAGTCCATCAAGGCGGTCATAATTGTCTAAGTTCATCACTATCAGACTTTTGATGTGCAGTCCAGGTCCGATACGGAGTTTCAATGCACTCCCGAGAGCAACCGGGTTTAGAGATGGATCCTAGGTTTCAGGGTAATGTAGCATTAATAATTCTACAAGTTTTGGGTCTTACAGATCGTATTTAAAGTGATTGGTGCTAATTTCATAGGTAATCTATTTTAGCACTAGTTAATTCTCGTTAAATTTCTAAAGGATTTGGTCCTAAGTGATTTCTGCTTGAGGTGATACTCGAGTCTTCATATGGATTTTTCCAAGACGTTACAGTCTACCCCCCTGAAAGAAGAAATTTTATCCTTGAAATTTATACCTTTTCATACTCCTCGAGGATCTAAGGGTAATTCTTTCTGACCTCAGCTTCAGTCTCCCAAGTAGCCTCGTCTTCACTGTGATGCGTCCACAGTACCTTCACAAGTGGGATGACCTTGCTACACAGTACCTGCTCCTTCCTATCCAGGATATGTGTCGGTCGCAGTATATAGGTGGCATCCTCGCTCAATTACACCTACTCCCAACTGATAATGTGCGAAGGATCAGAAATGTACTTCTTCAACATGGACACATGGAATACGTTGTGCACGCCTACGAGTGGTGTGGGCAAGGCAAGGCAATATGCTGCCGCCCTCACTTGATCAAGTATCTGAAATGGGCCAATGAATCTTGCCATGAGCTTCCCTTTCTTACCAAACCGAAGGACTCCCTTCATGGGAGAAACCTTAAGGAATACATGGTCCCCAACTTCAAACTCAAGTGGTCGTCGTCTCGTATCGGCGTAGCTCTTCTGCCAGCTCTGTTCTGATAGAAGTCGACGCCTAATAATGTTGATCTTCTCTGAGGTTATCTGAACTAACTCTGGGCCAATTAGAGTCTTCTCACCCACTTCCGCCCAGTAATGCGATGCTTTACACAGGTAACCATACAGTGCCTCATAGGGAGCCATGCCAATGCTTACCTGAAAGCTGTTGTTATACGCGAATTCTGCATGAGGAAGATAGTCATCCCAACTGTCCTTGAAATCCAACACACAAGCTCGCAACATATCTTCTAGCACCTGATTCACACGTTCCGTCTGCCCGTCTGTCTGCGGATGGAACGCGGTACTGAACTTCAACTTCACACCCATTACTTCCTGGATACGAGTCCAGAAGATAGATGTCAATCGCATGTCTCGGTCCAACACGATCTCCAAGGGCACTCCATGCAGACATACAATCTCCTTGATGTACAACCTGGCCAGCTCGTCTATAAAAATCGTAACTCTGATTGGTAGGAAATGAGCCGATTTTGTCAATCACTCAATGATCACCCAAATGGAGTCATGTCCCTTCCTCGTCTTCGGTAGCCCCGATATGAAGTCCATAGAGATGAAATCCCACTTCTATTCGGCTATGGGCATGGGCTGAAGCAGTCTAGGAGGTCGACGATGCTCTGCCTTGACCTGCTGGCACGTGAGACAATGAGATACAAACTCTGCAATGTGAACCTTCATATTGTCCCACCAGTATGATCTTTTCATATTTTGATACATCTTCGTGCTACCAGGATGCATCACAAGCCTCGAACTATGGCCTGCCTCGAGAACCTCCCATCTCAAGTCAGGAATGTTTGGGACGCATAGGCAGCTACGATAACGTAAACCCCCATTCGTACCAATACTTCACTCAGAGTCCTCATCTGTACTAACCCGCTCTCTCATCTTCGCCAATAGCTCATCGTCTGCCTGAGCTTCGATAATCCTGCCGTTAATGAGGGGCTGTACTCGAACATGTGCGATAACCTCATACGGTTCCTCCACCGTGAGTTTCAGCTCAAAGTCTCGCACGAACTCTACCATGTCCCATTCAGCTATCATTAGCGGAGCTGCGAACTCTATGGTCTTCTTGCGGCTCAACGCGTCTTCCACAAGGTTTGCCTTACCCGGATGGTAGGAGACCTCGAACTTAAAGTCCTTCAAGGTTTCCATCCAACGACGCTGCCTCATATTCAAGTCTCGCTGTGAGAATATGTACCTTAGGCTCTTATGGTCGTAAAAGAGCTCGAACTCCTTTCGGTAGAGGTAATGTCTCCAAAGCTTCAGTGCAAAAATGATGGCTGCCAACTCTAGGTCGTGTATAGGGTAATCCTCCTCGTGTTTTCTCAACTGTCTCGAGGTGTAAGAAATCACCCTGTCCTTCTGCATAAGGACACAACTCAAACCAATTGTAAAGGCATCGAATATATCATATACTTAACCCCTTGCTCTAACAATACTAGTACAGGGGCGGACGTCAAATTATCCTTCATCTCCTGAAAAGCTGCTTCGGCCTTCTCATTCCAGGAAAACTTTGAATCTCTCCGTGTCAATTGAGACAACAGTCCGACAATCTTAGAAAAGTCCTCACCTCAGTAACTGAACCGGGCTACTTCCAATCCTGAACTGCGGTTACCTTAGCGAGGTCGACTATTATACCTTCCTTGGACACCACATGTCCCAGGAACTTGGCTTCCTCCTTCCAGAAGTCGCATTTCTTGTACTGTGTGAACAACTGGTTGTTCCTGAGAGTGTCGAAGACTGCTCACAGATGCTCTTCATGCTCTTCCCGACTCTTAGAATATATCAGGATGTCATCAATAAACATAATGACGAATCGAAACATAAACGGCCGAAACACTCTATTCATCAGATCCATGAACACGACCGGAGCATTTGTGAATCCAAATGTGTAACATCCCGAAAATTGGGGGTTGAGTAAAAACCCAAATCCCGAGTTCCAAAATGTTATTTATGCAACATTAATGTGTATGATTGAATGTTGTCTGTGTTAGTGTATTAAACATGAGTGGGATTATGCCAGTACATGTTACCAGGTTAAACATATACATGTATACCTCAAAATAGAAAGAAAGAATATACATGAGTGCTCTGAAAATATAAAATGACAACTGTCAAGGCATCTAATCAACCTTCTTGTAATCCCGTTAATCAGAACATGCATAAAGGAGGGATCCTCCTCCTCATCATCAAGTCCAGCTCCGTTTCTCAAGCAGGGCCATCATCTACAACCAAAATAGGGATTGGTGGGTGTCCAAAAACACCATCCCGTAACGTGGGAGTGAGTGATCAACTCAGTGGAATAATAGAGCAGAGATTAGCATGTTATCAAATCAATCATGCGATAATAGTAAAGCAATAAATCAAATATTCCTAATACTATTGTTAATGCAATATGACATGACATGATGGATGCCCTCACCAACGATCTCCCTCATACGGCACCATCTTATGCCCGCGGCATGCTTTCTTCCCACAGTGCTCCACATCTTTCAGGCACATGTAATGTGATGGTGATATGAATACCGAGTTATTATTAGTCCTTTTCATACAGTAGGATTGAGAAACTAAGGTACCTTGCTTATATCAATCCCAACACAGATCCTGTATAGGGTCGTCACTCCTAGTAATCACATACGAGGTTATATTTTGTAGGTCACTGCAAGGGCTACCAGGGCTGTTGTTCGCACTTGTTGCACCGCTCCCCCATCACCTTATCAATACAGGCCTACTGTACTCTCATTGCTACGGAAGGGTCGTCGCCTCCCTTAGACTCAGAATACGCTCGCGGTCACTACAAAGGGCTCGTCGCCTGATCAGTGTAGGCCGATAGCTAGAATATAGTGTCCCATACCACCATAATCTGCTCACAAGTCAATGTGCTCACTGGTCACTACGGGGAGGTTTATGGCCCCAACGTAGGCCGATAGCTCAACCACGGTGTCCCATACCACCATGCCCGGCTCATGAGTCTTTGTGGATCAAGGTACCATGGTTGACAGGGTTTCCAATAGTAAGTTCAGTACCCTAGGTTCAAGCAATTATGACACATACATGGTGAACATACAATGGCCAGTCAGGTTACTTGACGGGCTCGACTAGTACGAGCGCATCTCAAGATGAACGACATGAAGTGCATGAAATACTTCGTGTGGCTTAACCACTACTGCCAACCCAAAACACGACTCGGGTTCATCGACGCGTCCTTCGTGGCAAAGATAAGCCAACCACGAATTTACTCGGTTACCGACTGCCTGGACTAAAGCATAGCCCCAGACATGTGCAATCCGTACCAGAGATCATATGAGAGTAATAGAATTGAAGTTCAACAATACAAACATGTTAACACATGTTATGACATACAAAGTAAGCAAATCAACCAACACATGTGTTCCATACATATAAGGAAATCATTTCATATAGCCAACATGTAGGAAATCATATACATCAGCATATTATTTGAGAATTCAATCTCAAACAAATTTACAACACCATTTAATTCAATACATACTAATACAAACATTTATACAAACACTTAGTCTACACACTTAAGTCTACATCGTGTATGTCGACTCAAAGTGCGCTTTGGGAGAATCTCTTCACCAAACTGATTATGCATGCATTCCTAATATCCTATTGCGACAAAAAGCCATGTCAATCATTTCAGCAAAATATGAATGTATACAGTATTTCCTACAAATGACTAAAATGCCTTAAATCTCATATTTTTTATCTGCTTACGAAACAGGAAACGGACAGCATGTTGTACATGTCAAACGGCGTTGCCGTCAATAATATACTATTAAACGACATTGAAAGCGTTGAAAACAGCCAATCAAAGCGTCTAAAATCTGCACCTTTCACTTTAGATGTGTATTGTTCCGACCGGAGCGTATACGCTTTGTCTACGGTGATCAGGCGACCTAATACACAAGCTACATAAACTACACCGCTAATGGAATTGACGGAATGCTAAATCAGCAAATGGTTAGGGTTTTCCTTACCTAGAAATGCAGCGGAATCACCGAGAAAGTGATTGGAATACGCTGCTTAAGCACGTGCAGCAGCAGCGGCAGGTGGCAGGATGATCCCTCCCACACTCTCTCACAATCTCTCACTTTTTCTCTCACTCTGCTAGGGTTTCTAGAAAATTCGGACGGGTGAGAGAAGTGAGGGTTTAAACCCCTTTTATAACCTAATTTCTTTCCAAATTAGGCTTGGGAACAATGTTTACTCGGGGTCTAACCAATTCGGGGTTGTTCTGGTCCAAAAGAGCATTTCTGAAGGTCCCTTGGCCAAACGCTGTCAGACTTAAGCTCATGCATACTGGATCTAGCACACATCAAGTTTGAAAACCGGTAGAGTTCCCAGATCGCACGTGGCGGTCCAGTTTCAGTTCAGCGGTCATCTCACCTAGACCAGGTCTACAAGTCTCATGATATGAAAGAGAAATTTTTCCTTATCCGAGGGTGTAATTTGGCTGAATTCCGACGGTCAGAACGCTTAATAATAACTCGTCAAGTCACATGCCAGATTTGAATTAAAATTTTTAAATCTAACCCTATTCTCACTCTCTTCACTCCAGGCTCAATGAAATAGCCTCTGAACGTCGGTTGACCTTGATTTTCGAAACGATTGTCAAGTCCAGCCAAGCAGTCATAACAGTCTAAGATTGTAGGTATCGGACTTTCGACGCACGGTCTAGATCTAATACAAAGTTTCAAAGAGTTCCTAAGAGCAAATGGGTTTAAAGTTTGATCCTAAGTTTTAGGGTATTATAGCACCATGGATTCTACAAGTTTTGGGTCTTGTAAAACGTATTTAAAGCGATCAGGGACAATTTCACAGCTACTCCAGCATAGCGCTAGCTAACTTATGCTTAGTTTCTAAAGGAATTAATCCTAAGTGATTTCTTTGGCTATGGAATTGGGTTCTGAGCGGTTACCAATGTGTTTTGGTTGAACCATTGCCTAAGGACGTCTAACCTCAGGTTGGCAAAAATCCGGGGTGTTACAAAATGACATCACAAGGAACTCGTAATGAACAAAATTAGTCCTGAAGGCTGTCTTCTGCAAGTCTTCATCCCTGACGCACAACTGATGATATCCTGACTGCAAATTTATCTTTGAAAAATACCATGCCCCCTTCAACTGATCAAACAGATCATCAATCCTGGGCAAGGGATACTTGTTCTTCATTGTCACCTGGTTCAACCTGCGATAGTCAATACATAATTGCAGGGAACCGTCTTTCTTCTTCAAAAACAATACAGGAGCTCCCCAAGGGAACACACTCAGTTGAATGAAGCCTGCCTCTAACAACACATCAATCTGTCTCCTCAGTTCCTCCATCTCACATGGAGGCATACGATACGTTGACAAGGAAATAAATGTCGCACCGGGCACAAGATCGATAGTAAAGTCAATCTCGCACCGAGGAGGAAGTCCTAGGATCTTCTCAAATACGTCCATGAAGTCCTAAACCACAGGTGTAACTCCCAACATCGGATCATCAAAACTCTCTAACAAAGAAGCGTAACTACTAACTCGCAGGACCAACTGACCTGAACTGGAAATGTAAAGACCGTGCCCTCAGGTTCGTAGGCTGTCATGACTCTGACCTTGCAATCAATCTCTTCTCTCATCTTAGTGAGCCAATCTATCCCGAGAATAACATCGTAGTGACACAGTGGGGTAACAATCAGGTCAATAACCACTGTTCTTCTACCCAAATCTACTGAGAAAGACTCACAGGTCCATGAAATGTCTAAAAAGGTCCCTGTAGCAGTAGTGAGTCTCACTCCCTTCGTAGGAGTAGTATCCAATCCTAGTCACTTGACCGCAGCACAAGAGATGATCGAAATAGTGGACCCAGTGTCCACCAACAAGAAGATAGGCGTACCTTGGATATGAGTTGGAACCTCAAAAGATCTCGGTGCTAAGCCTGTCTCGGGTGCCTCAGCTATAAGTGCGTGTACTCGAGCCTGCTGTGGATGGATCAGTTGAGGTACCATGGGCCGTTGAGGTGGCCTAAAGCAAGGTGTGGGTGGCCTGAAAGATGGGTGAGCTGGTGCTGATCATAGGGGTGGAGCAGAAATGGCCTAAGGCATCTGACGGTTGATCCTCTGAGGTGGTGAAATACCACTGTCTCTCATCCTAGTGAAACAATTTATCTCAGTGTGGTCTGGCTTCTTGCAGTAACACACCACACAGCTAGTCTCCTCACAGGGGCAGGAGATGCCATGAACCTCGATGGTGAGTCTACATGAGGCCTCTTACCGAGGAAAGGCCTGCTCGAAAAGTCAAGTAGCGGCCTGGGAGCCATAGGTGCTCGCATACTGGATAATCTGTCCCCCATCCTGCTCAGCCTGTAGGGACATGCCCACCAACTCAGCATAAGTCGATATGCTAGCACAGCACATCTTTGACCGGATCTCAGGTCGCAGACCCTTTAAAAAATGCCGCATCCGCATCAGCTGATCACCCAGAAGTAAAGGAGCATACCTGCCCAGCTCCGTAAACCAGTTCTCATATTCCGTCACCGACATCCCTCCCTGACGGAGGCGTAGAAACTCACTCTCCTTCTCGTGCCGGTAGGTGATCGAAAAATACTTCTCATGGAAGTGGGTCTCAAATGCCTCCCACGACCACAGAAATCCCTTCACAACAGTGTGGAGAACACTATCCCACCACAAACTAGCCTCCTTCTCAAACATGAAGGTGGCAAGCTCGACCTACTCCGCCTCAGAGTAGGTAGCGGCCTGAACATCTTAGAGATGCGGTCAATCTAGTACTCAACCTCCTTAGGTTTATGAGTACCCGTGAAAGTGGAAGTCCGCAAGCGCTGAAATCGCTCAAATGTACCACTAACACTAACATTCCCAACTAGGTGCATAGGTGAGGCAGGTGGAGTCGCCCCCATCGTCTGAGCAAAGATACCAACCATGGAGGTCAAAAACTACTACTGCTACTGCTGCTGGATCTACTGCTGTTGCATCAACAGCATCATCTGCTCTAGCCTATTAGGAGGCGGAGCGGACAGAGATACATGCGGCGTCGATGTAGACGCATGGTTCTGCTCGGGAACCGACGGTGTGATAAGTGGTACCAGAGGTGGTGTCACAGGCGTCGGCCCAGCAGCGGAGCCAGTAGCCGATTGAGAATCTGGCATAACATCAAAATGAGATGGGCACAAATGGGGATCCATATAGCTATCACTCAGGGGAGAGGCCCCATCAAGTGACTCGCCTAAAGAGAGACGGGCCGAAGTCCTCGTGCCCTTAGGTGGCATGTCCCACATACGACAGAGGATATAACCCATGAGATTAAGCATACACACAATCCATTCACACAACATTCACATCTCAACTCAAAGAAACAACATGCAATTCATTTAACAAAATTGTCACAATACACAAGGTGCAGCATTACATGGATCGTGACAGAGAATGCATGTGAGCTAAAACAACTAAGTTTCAAACACTAAAACAACTACCAAACTACTATGCCTATAAAGGCTACACACAAGAATAAGTAACAAAACAAAATAAACGATGACTATATATACGACTATTCGTCAGTATCTGGCGATGGAGGAGGGGCACCCTTATCTGCAGGCAACACAGGATAGACTTTAAAGTGCGAGTTACTTTCTTAAACTTGTGTTTCATGAGGCCCCGTGGATCAAAAATATCCTGTCGTAGGGTGGCCTAGCCCTCCTCAAGTCTAGCTAAGCAGGCTTCCCTATCAGCCCGATCAGGGTCATGCTCTCGAGTCATGGGAGGAGGGCTCTCAACCGTATCCTGGGCCTCCTCTTCTTCCTAGTCCTGCTCTTCTTCTTCTTCTATTTTAACTCCACCTTCTTCTTCCTAGTCCTCTTCTTTCTCTTCGCTTTCTGTCTCATCCTCACTCTCCTCGATTAGGGCTTGTTGTTGCCGAGGCCTAATATCCATCTAATTGAGAGTAATCTCGGTAATGTAATGGATCAGCGTCGGCAATTTTGCCCCAAGTCTATAGCTAAACTCAAGTGCAATCCTGCATATGAGTTAGCCGAATGGGAGGGATTCAGTCCTTCTATTAGAACGTGTGATAAGGACTATCTGTGGCAGGACATACATAGGCACACACAACTTCTCTCCCTGCCCCACTTAATACAGGAAGTCCACCATCAGGCGCGTGCACTCACTACAGTTGCTCCACCTGAGGTAGATGTTGAACGTGCAGATGTGGTGAAGCAGGCGGAAGTTGTCCATCATATTAGTTGCTAAAAGGCTTTTGTTAGGCTACCATTCAACCCGACGACCACAAAGGAACCATGTGCGGTGATCCCTTTCATGTGCACAACTCAGATTCTTCTCACTTGCATGCACCTTGCCAAGTGGCACATTCAAAAGCTGAGATATGAAAGCAATGTTGATTGTGGCCTCCCGATCTCTTCCAAATGAAATTTTAAATTGTAAGGGCTCCAATGTTGGCTCTCGAATGTGGGCATAGAAAGCTCGTACAATGCCCACATTTTCATGGTGCTCACCCTCAAATAGCAGACCCCACTTGGCTTCTACTAGGCGATCGAACAACAAGTATTCTCCAAATAGCCACGCATCTAATGAGCTTCAAAAAGGACCCAACGGCTCTCATAAACTCCATGAGACAACTCTGCCAACAAATCCCTTCCTATGGGAGCATAGGAATCTAGATCATGCTTCGTCTGCAACTCTGGATTAGCGCTTGAACTCGTGGCTGCACCTCTCGGCCTCCTAGAATGGGTTGGGCGACTAGACCCGGCTTCATCTACGGAAGCTCTCTTCTTTCCCATGAAAGAGAGAATGGAGGAAATATAAAATATGGTTGTAACTAGCTTGAACAAGGCCATGGGAAAGGAAGGAAAAGAGGGAAATGGAAAGAGTGATGGGGTTTCCACAATTTAAGACTCAAGGTAGGGATTTGAGTGCCCAAATGGAAAGAAAAGAAAGAAAAATCAGCAATGGAGGTGGGTTTCAAAATGGGTAGAGTGAGGGTGCATGAAAATGGAAGAAGAAGCACTTGGAGAGTGGTTTTGGGGGAGATTTGAGAGATTTTTTTAAGAAAAGGAAACGTAGGGAGGGTAGTTTGTGAAGAGAAGATGAGATAGGGGTCTTTAAAATTGAACCCGCATGGATCAGTGGGCCACACAGGACCCTAGAACTATCATCCCGCGCCGGCCCGCCTGTTCTGACCCGACTGGCGGCGAGGCCTCGCCAAACCGGCCTGGCCCTCGCTGGTCTCTGGATAGTTCAGTGAGGACTTACTGGTGGGGAAATGTCCTCCTACCCCCCAGGGTCTAAAAACATGTGGGTCCCACCCTAGGTCCCCCTAGAAGTGCCCTAATTGGCCACCTACTCCGTTTCGACTCGTTTCGGGTCATTTCGAATAGAATCTGATGCATATTTACACTCACCGATTTTAAACGGCTAAGATGGGATGAAAAATAATCTACACGCGTCGATTGACGGTCTAGAAGTGGATTGGTGTCATTTTACATGATCACGGGGGCGAACGGACCCGATCTCGACGATCATTTTCAGTAATCTTTCGCCAATTGGCGAAACTGGGAAACCAAAACTCGGTTTTATATTTTTCTCGCACCCTCCTATGTTAAATTGGCATCAACGTACATTGTGTGACCATAACCCAGGTCCAGTTTAATCTAAATCACGATCTGATACAAACTTGTAACACCCTAAAAATTAGGGATCGAGCATAACTCAGCTCCCGAGTTCCAAACATCACTTATGCAACATTTTTACTGATGGTTCTATGTTGTCTGTATTAGTGCATAAAACATGAAGTAGATTAAGACAAATCAGCAAAACATAATCGAGGGACAGATAGAATATGCAAGCCTAAGTTTGAAATAAATATATAAACCAGTACAAGTCCCTAAAATATGTGTGTTATGCCAGGTCAATAATTACAAGTCTTGTTTCAAAATACAAAAAAAAAATGTGAAAGTCCTCTAATAAGCATAAGCCCTGAAACCTCGATGATTTAAAATGGTCAAAGTGAACCTTCCTGAATACTGCATACACGAGAATGCCTCCTCGTCATCCTCAAACTTTGGCTCCGCCTCATGCATCACTTCATCATCTGCAACTAAGACAGAGTCTGGTTAGTGTTTAAGCACTGCCCCAGAACGTGTGAGTGAGTGATCAACTTAGTGGAACTATACAGCAAAGGTTAACATGTTATCAATTCAGTCAAGTAGTAATGATAAAGCAGTATAATCAAGCATCCCTAATTATCTGAATAATGCAAGAATGTATGAAGAAATGATGCATACCCTTGCCTACACTCCCTCTGCGATCTTCATCTTATGGTCGCGCATGTCAGTCACTTCCTCGGTGCTCTGCCCAACTCCAAACGGCACATGCAGTGTGGTGCATGTACATGATTACCAAGTTCTTATTAGTCCTTTTCATACAGCAGGATTGGAAAGCTAAGGTACCTCCCTTATATCAATACCCAAACAATGATCCATTCTAGGGTCGTCAGTCCTAGTAACTCTCATACGATGTTACAGTTCAAGGTCACTGTAAAGGACTCGTCACCAATCAATACAGGCCTAGTTATACCTTAGTTACTAGAAAAGGCTCGTCGTCTCCATGCAGTGTCAGTGTATGCTCGAGGTCACTATAAAGGGCTCATCACCAATCAATGTAGGATAACAGCACGAATACAGCGTCCCATACCACCATATTCAGCTCACGAGTCTGGGTTGTTCACTGGTCACTACGAGGAGGCTCGTCGCCTCAACGTAAGCCGACAGCTTGACCACGGTGTCCCATACCACCATGTCCAGCTCATGAGTCTTAGCGGATCGAGGTACCAAGTTAACACGATTTCACTGGTGAGTTTGGTACTTTAGATTCAAGCAGTGACGTCCAAACATGGTGAACATATATCGGTCAATTGGGTTAATTGATAAGCTCGACTAGGACGAACACACGTTGAGTTGATCGACATGAAATTCATAAGCACTCCGTGTAGCCTAACCACTGTCGACATCCCAAGTACGGCTCAGATTCGTCGAACACATCCTACGTGGTGAAAATAATTATAGCCAACAGATCGAGAACTGTTACTGATTACCTGGACGTGGTATAGTCCCAACCGCGTGAAATCGCAATAATAAATATTCAAGTCAATTCCTACAATCATATGAACATGTTATGAAATATAACTTAAACGTGAATACACAGTACATGGAGGAAATCATACACACAGTTAAACAGGAATAAATAAGCTATACAGTGCAGGGAGGAAATCATACACACAGTTAAGGTAATTGGAATTCATATCTCAACTCCCTTATAAATCACACTTTATTAACTACTAACTCATTCAGACATTTTCACAAACGCTTGGACTACACTTTTCAACATACATCACGTATATTGGCCATATGATGTATTAGGGAAAATCCTTTTCCCAAGGAGTTGTCACATACATAACAACCATGTTCCTATGACAATTAATCATGGAAATTACAACATCATATTCTAAATGCATATAAATATTTCAACAAACACATGAAAAGTCTATACACAACATAGTTCATACATATACGTAAAACGAAACAGATATCGCATTTGGCATGTGTAATGGTAGCCCTGTTAGTAATAAATCATTTACTGACATTGAAAGCCTTGAAAACCATAACCTAAACATATATAGTCCGCACCTTAAACTGATAAACGTGTAACGGATATGATTCAGACATTTAGTCTTCGTCAACGGCAGATTAGCAACCTAAAGCATGAATTTGGTTAGCTATATCATCACTTAAACTATACTAAGCCCTAAAATAGGCTAGGGTTCGATTTTCTTATCCAAATATGGAATTAGAATCATCGGAATAACGATTCAAATAGGTGGATTAGGCACATAGTGAAGCTAGGAAGAATTCTAGGATGAATCACCAACTTCTCTCTCTCTTTCTCTCTCTTTGCTCTCTCTTTTCTTAGCTAGGGTTTAGAATTCGTATGGAATATGTGAGAGGGGTTTTAAAGCCTTTATGTAGGCCCAGAACTGACGAAAATAGTCTCAAGGCCATGGTATACTTAGGTTATAACCAAATCAGGCTTGTTCTGATCTAACGGAGCATTTCTAGAGGTCCCTTTGCTGAATGCGTTCAAACTTAAGCTCGTTGATGTTGGATCTTGATCAAGCTAAGTTTTCAGTCCGATCAGGTTTACAGATCGACCATGGTGGAATAGTTTCAGTTCAACGGTCACCAATACTCGATCAGGGCCACAAGAACATTGGCATGAGTGGGACATTTCCCCTGATCCGAGGCTGTATTTGGGTCAAATTCTAACAGTCAAAATGCTTATAATTGGTCCACAATCAACACAACTCAAATTACTTAAATTTGTATTTAATTTCTAAAAACATTCACCTTTCTCACACACTTCACTCCGGACTCAAGAAAATAGTCTCAGGACATCATTTGGACTTGATTTTCGAGGTGATCGTCAAGTCCATCAAGGCGGTCATAATTGTCTAAGTTCATCGCTATCAGACTTTCAATGTGCAGTCTAGATCCGATACAGAGTTTCAATGTGCTCCCGAGAGCAACCGGGTTTAGAGATGGATCCTAGGTTTCAGGGTAATATAGCGTTAATAATTCTATGAGTTTTGGGTCTTACAGATCGTATTTAAAGTGATTGGTGCTAATTTCACAAGTAATCTAGTTTCGCGCTAGTTAATTCTCATTAAATTTCTAAAGGATTTGGTCCTAAGTGATTTCTGCTTGAGGTGATACTCAGGTCTTCGTACAGATTTTTCTAGGACGTTACAGCATACCTTGTGATCAGACCCATAGAACTTGTTAATTTATCCAGTCTTTACATGTTTTAGATGGTGTGGGCCACCTGAGTTCTGTGTACGGCTAATTTTTGGGGGTGTCCCATTTTTAAAGGAGACCCATCAAATGCATGGTGTAGATGTTCAACATACATCAGGGTGGGACCAGTGGTGAGACCCACCATCCCTCCAGTGTTCAACAGTAGTGTCATCTGGACGCTGATAGCAACAGCATCCAGATGCTGTTTGTTTTTTATTTCATGGTTTTTCATAGGTGGGTCCCTCATCAGGACGATCCACTTTATCTGCTGGGTTCTCTGGCTCGTGATGGGTCCAATGAGCCCAATATTCAATATGTTTTGATGTGTATAAACATTACAGTGGGCCGTAACAGGTTTTAACCGTAAATACCATTTTCTACCATTATTTTCTATAATGTGGCCCATCAGAGATTCAAATTGGCTTCATTTTTCGGCTTAAGCCCTAAAATGAACTGGAAAATTGAATGGATGATGTGGATCAAACACATATGTCATGGGTTAGGCCTATTATGGTGTAACACCCTGAAAATCAGGGGTCGGGTAGAAACCCAACTCCTGAGTTCCAGAACATCACTTATGCAACATTTTCAATGATGGGTGAATGTCGGCGGTAATAGTACATAAAACATGAGGTGGATCAAGCCAAAACAGCATATCATACTCCAGAGACAGTTAATTTAGTAAGCAGAAGAATGTGATAGATATATAGAATATATGAACTATTGTGAGTCTCCAGAGTGTGTACATGTTACCAGGTTAAACATATACATGTATACTCCAAAGATGAGTAAAAAGAATTTACATGGGTACAAAAATCAAGGGGCAAAATACCATGTGTGCTGGCAGCTAATCAGTAACCCTGTAACCTCGTCAATCAGAACCTGCATATAGGAGGGATCCTCCTCCTCATTATCAAGTCCGTCTCTGCTTCGCGAGCATCGCCATCATCTGAAACTAAAATAGGGACTGGTGGGTGTCCGGAACACCATCCTGTAACGTGGGAGTGAGTAGCTAACTCAGTGGAATCATAGAACAAAGATTAACATGTTATCAAATCTATCATGCGATAATGATAAAGAAAACAAAACAAACATTCCTAAATACTGTGATTAATGCATGGAAGAAATGACATGATGGATGCCCTCATTGACATACTCCCTCGTGCAGCACCATCTGCGTCCGTGGCATGCTTTCTTACCACAGTGCTCCACATCTTTCAGGCGCATGCAGTGCGACGTGGATATGATTACTGAGTTGTTATTAGTCCTTTTCATACAGCAGGATTGGGAAACTAGGGTACTTCCCTTATATCATTCCCAACAAGTATCCTTTCTAGGGTCGTCACTCCTAGTAATCTCATACGATGATATATTTCTAGGTCGCTGCAAGGGCTGTCAGGACTGTTGCACGCACTCGTTGCACCGCTTCCCCATCACCTTATCAATACAGGCCTAGTTTATATCCTTAAGACTGCATCAAGACTCGTTGCCCCCATGCGGTGTCAGGATAAACTCAAGGTCACTACAAAGGGCTGCCAGGGCTGTTGCTCGCACTCGTTGCTCCACTCCCCCATCACCTTATCAATGTAGGCCGACAGTAAGAATATAGTGTCCCATATCACCATAATCTGCTCAAAGTAGGGTGCTTACTGGTCACTATGGGGAGGTTTGTGGCCCCAGCGTAGGCCGACAGCTCAACCACGGTGTCCCATACCACCATGCCCGGCTCATGAGTCTTAGTGGATCAAGGTACCACAGTTATCAGGGTTATCACTGGTAAGTTCAGTACCCTAGGTTCAAGCAGTTATGACAAATACAAGGTGAACATACAATGGTCAATCGGGTTACTTGATGAGTCCAACTAGCTCAAGCGCACGTTGAATCGACCGACATGAAGTGCACAAGCACTTCGTGTGGCCTAACTACTGTCGACGACTCTAGTACGACTCGAGTTCGTCATACACATCCTTTGTGGCAAATAGAATCCAACCACGAATTCTAAACTGTTACCGACTTCCTGGACTAGAGTATAGCCCCAAGCACAAAGATGTGAACCAGTAATTATATGAGATAAACAAAATTGAAATAACAAGTAATCCAAGCATGTGATCAGCATACTATAACATACATCAGAAGTAGTTAACCATACATGAGTATTTCACACATAAGGTAATCAATTCAATACAACAAACATGGAGGAATTCATGTACATCATCAAATTAGTTGAGAATCCATTCTCAACGCTATTCTACAACACCACTTACTCAATACTTACTAATACAGACATTTATACAAACACTTAGTCCACACAATTCCAACATACTTGACGTATGTTGATTTCAACATATAATATGACAGATTCTTATATCAAGGAGTTGTCTAGTACACACAATCATTTTCTTACATTTAAAACATATGGCAGGCATTAATCATATTGATTTAGGCATTTCAACAAACACTTAGTCTACATAGCATATGTCGGCCAATATGTGCATTAGGGCGAATCTCTTCGCCACATAGATCATACATCCATAACTAGTATAAATACACGGAAAATACCCATGGCAATCATATTGACAAAATACATACGTATACAGTATTTCGTAAAAATACCTAAAATGCCCTAAATCTCATATTCTTCGTACGTATACGGAATGAAAAATGGACAGCATGTTGTACATGTCAAATAGCATCCTCATCAGCAATCTACCATTAAATGGCATTGAAAGCTTTGAAAACAGGTAATCTAAGCGTCTAAAATCCGCACCTTTCGCCGTAAAAGTGTAACGAATCGAACAGGAAGTCTACGCTTCGTCAACGGCGATATGACGACCTAATTCACAAGATACATCAGCTACTTCGCTACTTGTATTGATAGAATCCCTAAAACAAGTTAAGGTTAGGGTTTTCTTACCTTGAACGAAGCTGGAATCGCCGAAAAAGTGATATACAATGATGGATTTGGCACGTAGAGCAGCAGGGAAGAATCCCATGAGAAATCACCGGCTTCTCCCTCACTTCTCTCTCTTTTCTCTCTTCTCACTCCTAGGGTTTTTTCCAAATTCATATGGGTTAGAAAGCTAAGGGTTTAAGCCCCTTTTATAAGCCCAAACATAACCAAAACAGACTCAAAGTCAAGGTATACTTCAGTTATAGCCAAATCGGGTCTTTTTCGATCCAAAAGAGCATTTCGGGAGGTCCCCTGACCGAATGCGGTCGGAATTAAGCTCATGGATATTGGATCCTGCTCACACCAAGTTTTCAGTCCGGTAGAGTTCCCAAATCGCACGTGGCAGACTAGTTTCAGTTCAGCGGTCACGGAGACTCGATCGTGGATTTTAAGTACACTGACCTGGGTGAGAAATGTTCCCTGATCTGAGGGTGTATTTGGGTCAGATTTCGACGGTCTGAATGCTTATACTGATCCCGCAAGCGAAACGTGCTAGATTTATTTAAATCCCATTTAATTTTAAATGAATTTCACTCTTTCTTATACTCCCTGCTCTAGGCTCAATGAAATAGCCTCAGAGCATCGGTTGGGCTTGATTTTTGAAACAATTGTTAAGTCCAACAAGGCGGTCGTAATGGTCTAAGATTGTAGATATCGGACTCTCGACGCGCGGTCTAGATCCAATACGAAGTTTTAAAGGGTTCATGAGAGCAAACAGGTTTAGAGTTTGATCCTAGATTTTAGGGTAACATAGCGTCAATGATTCTAGAGGTTTTGGATCTTGCAGATCGTATTTAAAGTGGTTGGTGATAATTTCACAGGTAATCTAGTGTAGCGCTGGCTAATTCACGTTAAATTCTAAAGAATTAGGTTCTAAATGATTTCTTTGGCTTTGGAATTGGGTTCTGAGAGGTTACCTAGGTGTTATGGTTGACCCATTGCCTAAGGATGTCTAATCCCTGGTTGGCAAAAATCTGGGGTGTTACAATCTACCCCCCTTAAAATAAAATTTCATCTCCGAAATTGGCTAAGGGTAATGAGTCCCTAAAGAGACTTTAGTATTAGCATTCTAAGGATTGTTCAAATCCTATTTAGTGACCTAACCTTACGTATAACCTGAATCAACTGTTTCGATCCTGGGCCAGTGGGGAAGAGGCCAACCATGCTTCCGCTGTGCTACTCTGATCCAACGGTTGTATTAGATAATCCTAAGTAGATTGGGCTCAATACGTTCTACCCCCCTTAAAACTTAGTTCTACTTAAGGTTCAAGAATCTATGCCTCGATCCGTATATCGGAACGAGGTGTAACTTAGGGCCTATCTTTAACATGAAATGGGTAACAACCTCTCACTACATTGGTTTTCCTTTATTAATAATGCGTTCTATGGCATTGGTACCTATGGTTATAGAAAGGAGCTGAAATGATGGGTGTTGTGGTTGATTTTAAGGATGGATGTGAGTTTGTGGCAAGAGGTCTAATCTTTATTGGTTGTATGTCCTCAACATTTTCTAAAGGTAAAGCAATAACTTTTGGTTGTAGGTGGTCAGTCCAACATGGAAGAAAAGTTATGTAGTGGGTCTGAGCCGCATACATTGAACCTTCTGTCTAATTAGGACAAAACTCGTTGTATCAGTTCTTAATCCGAGTCGATGCCGATCTTCTGCTTGATCAGAGCATTAGATTTATTGGTAACTACTAGGATTAAGAAGTCAGTTCAAACCGTGAATACTTCGCTTATATATACAATTCCTTTACTCCGCGTTCCCGAATGCAATAAGTCTTTGGGAAGGCAATTCTAAGGGGCATGCTAGTTTATTCTAAGTTCAATCTTAGGGATGTATAAGTTTTCCCTGAGAGTGAATGGTTCTAAGTTAAAACAACTTTCCTAAGGGTTATAACAGAAGTCTATAAGTATTAAGGGGATCTATCGAAGGGATGAGGTTCTACTCCAACCAATGTAACCTACTATTCCTTAGCATATATAGGCTTTACACTACTTAAGGTAACTAGTAGACTAGTCTATAACTCACTAGCTGTACTCCGAAGCCTAAGATTATACGCTAAATGGTTTTATACTATTTCTAATACAGGGAATTGTTCTATCGCTTATGGTCACGATTGTCTGAATGGGATTGGATTTCCTATATCGTCAGATCCTTCAAATCTAGGAGTACTAACTCTAAGTCTAAAATTCCAAAGGCATAGGTGGTCAGTGGTCTCAAGTTGTGTTAACTGGGACCGCATTACTAATCCCATTTCGGGATTGGGAGTGGCATGCTTGGTAGGAGGGTGGGGTGGGATAAAAATTAATTTTGTAAGCTTAATCTCAGAATTTACTTTTAATCGGATACATTCCAAACATGGTAGTGGAAACCATAGGATACACCCAATCTAGGGACAATATCTTACAACGAACGAAACGGCATGCACTTCATTTAACAAAATTCATCACAATACATAGAATAAAGTTCTACATGCGTTATGACAGGAACGACTGCGGCTATGCTAAGCCCAAACCACTAAACACAAACATATTTTCTACCTATGACATCACTAGGCCCAACAACAACAAAACACAGAAATCCTTAAAACAGAAATCAAACAATCTACAAGACAATGACATAGATGCCTAATTCGACCAAAGGACTTCTACCACGTTCCCGACTTACCTTCTTTAATACTGTCTAGTTGAATACTTTCTGTTGCCCATTAGAGCTCTATCGGCCATGTATTCTCAATACTCCTCAAGCGAAGGAAGTGGAGAAATGGGATAGGTAAGTAGGTTTCCATAAGTTTAAGGCTCAAATGAGAGCTTAAGAGCTCAAATGAGCCATGAAAAGTGAAGGAAATGAAGAAAAGGGGCTGACCTATTGGGCTGCCACGAATCTAGGTCTGATAGAGGAGGAAAACAGGTCCCAAAAGGCTAGGATTTGAAAGGAAAAGGAGAAAACGTGAGGGGTTAGAAGCTCACCCGATTTTGAGCCTCAAATGGGAGCTTGGGAGCTCCAATCTCAGAAAATGGAGAGTGTAGGTGCATGAGGTTAGCTGTAAATGATAGAGGGGCGTGGGTCATAGCAGAAAATGTTGGAATGAGTGATTGGAGGGATAGTTTGAGAGGAAAAATAGCAATTATGAAGGAAAGGGAGAGCTTGGAAGGTCAATTTGTGAAGGAGGTATGGGATTGGAGGGGATTTAAGGTGCGGCCCACATACTAGGGGACTACCCTAACCCCCAAACACCTCCGGCCCGAAGGCCCGACCAAATGGGGCCCATTATACAGTGAGACCTCGCTGAACCGGCGAGGCCCTTGCCGATCAACTTGTAAAATGGCAATGCTCGGCCATCTAGGAGTGGTCCCCCCATCCCCTAGGTCCTAAATGTATGTGAGGCCCACCTTAGATCATTGTGCATTAGAGTGGGTAGGCCCACAACTCTGCTTCGTCCTATTTTGGGTCATTTTACAAACCAAAATTATTTTATGCATCATATAGCATATGATTTTGGGGTAGGAGAGGCTAATCCATCTCACTAACTCATTTATTCCATGAGATTCCATGATTGGAATGATCGAAAGTCCAATTTATACATATATTTACTATTTATAGTAAATTTTGCTTAAGCATGATTCTCCATCATTTACACACTAGGATTTATGTCTAGTGTGAAAGGACCTAGAAAAAGTTGAAGAATGGGGTGGTGAAAGGAGAGATTCAGAAGGAATTGGATGAAAAGGGGTTTCAAACCTTGAGACTGAGTGTAAGGGTTGTGGTTGACCTACCACCTAAGGACATTCATTTCTAGGTTTGTAATGGAATGAAACATGACCTAAACCCTTCGATTGATGGTCTAGAAGTGATTTGGGGTCATTGGGTGTGATCAAGAGTGTGAACGGACTCGATCTCGGCGATCGCTTTCAGTAAACTTTCACCGACAAACAAACTGGGGGTCCTAAACTTGTTTCTAGATCGTTCTTGCACCCTCCTATATTAAATTGGTGTCAACGTGCAGTGTGTGACTATAACCCAGGTCCAGTTTAATCCAAATCATGCTCTGATACCATCTGTAACACCCCGAAAATTGGGGGTCGGGTAGAAACCCAACTTTCGAGTTTCAGAACATCACTTATGCAACATTTCAATGATGGGTGAATGTCGGCGGTAATAGTACATAAAACATGAGGTGGATCAAGCCAAAACAGCATATCATACTCCAGAGACAGTTAATTTAGCAAGCGGAAGAATGTGATACATATATAGAATATATGAACTGTTGTGAGTCTCCAAAGTGTGAACATGTTACCAGGTTAAACATATACATGTATACTCCAAAGATGAGCAAAAAGAATATACATAGGTGCAAAAATAAAGGGGTAAAATACCACGTGTGCTGGCAGCTAATCAGTAACCCTGTAATCCCATCAATCAGAACCTGCATATAGGAGGGATCCTCCTCATCATCAAGTCTGGCTCTACTTCGCGAGCATCGCCATCATCTGAAACTAAAATAGGGACTGGTGGGTGTCCGGAACACCATCCCGTAACATGGGAGTGAGTAGCTAACTCAGCAGAATCATAGAACAAAGATTAAGATGTTATCAAATCCATCATGCGATAATGATAAAGAAAACAAAACAAACATTCCTAAATACTATGATTAATACATGGATGAAATGACATGATGGATGCCCTCACCGACATACTCCCTCGTATGGCACTATCTGCATCCGTGGCATGCTTTCTTCCCACAGTGCTCCACATCTTCCAGGCCCATGCAGTGCGACATGGATATGATTATCGAGTTGATATTAGTCCTTTTCATACAGCAGGATTGGGAAACTACGGTACTACCCTTATATCATTCCCAACAAGGATCCTTTCTAGGGTCATCACTCCTAGTAATCTCATACGATGATATATTTCTAGGTCGCTGCAAGGGCTGCCAAGGCCGTTACACGCACTCGTTGTACCGCTCCCCCATCACCTTATCAATACAGGCCTAGTTTATATCTTTAAGACTGCATCAAGACTCGTCGCCCCCATGCGGTGTCAGGATAAACTCAAGGTCACTACAAAGGGCTACCAGGGCTGTTGCTCGCACTCGTTGCTCCACTCCCCCATCACCTTATCAATGTAGGCCGACAGCAAGAATATAGTGTCCCATGCCACCATAATCTGCTCAGAGTAGGGTTCTTACTGGTCATTACGGGGAGGTTTGTGGCCCCAGCGTAGGCCGACAGCTCGACCACGGTGTCCCATACCACCATGCCCGGCTCATGAGTCTTAGTGGATCAAGGTACCACAGTTATCAGGGTTATCACTGGTAAGTTCAGTACCCTAGGTTCAAGCAGTTATGAAAAATACAAGGTGAACATACAATGGTCAATCGGGTTACTTGATGAGTCCGAATAGCACAAGCGCACGTTGAATCGACCGACATGAAGTGCACAAGCACTTCGTGTGGCCTAACCACTGTCAGCGACTCTAGTACGACTCGAGTTCGTCATACACATCCTTCATGGCAAATAGAATCCAACCACGAATTCTAAACTGTATTAGGGAAGAATCCAACCACGAATTCCAACCACGTCATACACACGAATTCTAAGTGATATGACGACCTAATTCATAAAATACATCAGCTACTTCGCTACTTGTATTGATAGAATCCCTAAAACAGGTTAAGGTTAGAATTTTCTTACCTAGAATGAAGCTGGAATCACCGAAAAAGCGATACAGAATGGTGGATTTGGCACGTAGAGCAGCAGGGAAGAATCCCAGGAGAAATCACCCGCTTCTCCCTCACTTCTCTCTCTTTTCTCTCTTCTCTCTCCTAGGGTTTTCTCCAAATTCGTATGGGTTAGAAAGCTAAGGGTTTAAGCCCCTTTTATAAGCCCAAACATAACCAAAACAGACTATAAGTCAAGGTGTACTTGGATTATAGCCAAATCGGGTCTTTTTCGATCCAAAAGAGCATTTCGGGAGGTCCCCTGACCGAATGCGGTCGGACTTAAGCTCATAGATATTGGATCCTGCTCACACCAAGTTTTCAGTCTGGTAGAGTTCCCAGATCGCACGTGGCGGACCAGTTTCAGTTCAGCGGTCACGGAGACTCGATCGTGGATTTCAAGTACACTGACCTGGGTGAGAAATGTTCCCTGATCCGAGGGTGTATTTGGGTCAGATTTCGACGGTCTGAATGCTTATACTGATCCCGCAAGCGGAACGTGCTAGATTTATTTAAATCCTATTTAATTTTAAATGAATTTCACTCTTTCTCATACTCCCTGCTCCAGGCTCAATGAAATAGCCTCAGAGCATCGGTATGTTTTGATTTTCGAAACGATTGTCAAGTCCAACAAGGCGGTCGTAATGGTTTAAGATTGTAGATATCGGACTCTCGACGCGTGATCTGGATCCAATACGAAGTTTCAAAGGGTTCCTGAGGGCAAACGGGTTTAGAGTTTGATCCTAGATTTTAGGGTAACGTATCGTCAATGATTCTAGAGGTTTTGGGTCTTGCAGATTGTATTTAAAGTGGTTGGAGCTAATTTCACAGATAATCTAATGTAGCGCTGGCTAATTCACGTTAAATTTTAAAGAATTAGGTTCTAAATGATTTCTTTGGCTTTGGAATTGGGTTCTGAGAGGTTACCAAGGCGTTATGGTCGACCCATTGCCTAAGGACGTCCAATCCCAGGTTGATAAAAATCTGGGGTGTTACATGTGGTCCCACTGCCCATCCCCTTTTTTGCAGGTGGGACGTTGCTTGCTGCAGTGTCCTCTAGATGATGGCAGTAACAGCGTCTGTCTCCCCTTATTTATTTATTTATTTATTTGTGGTGTGATGTGAACATGTGTGCAAGGGGGTGTGTGTGTGTGGCTAGCCCAATGGGCCTTACTTAGAGGGTTTAGATGGGATGCAAACATTCTGGTGGGACCCACTATCAATGGGTCCCACATAAAATCTATAATAAATTATTATTTATTTATTTTTTGTCATCTCTTATGCATCCACACCATTAATCACATCATTATCATCAACATCATCTCCACAAATAAACACAATGAAAACAAAATAAGAATGACTGGGGTAGGTGTACTCAACTTGATGAACTAGATGGATGGTTAAGATGGATGGAAGGGATGAAATTGATGGTTGAGATGAATGGAAGGGATGGGATTAAAGGCCCACCAAGATCACTCCTCTCTCTCTTTCTTATGGTAGGAAATGGTGAAAATGTTGAGGGATGGAAGGGAATTTGTAGAGAAATAGATAAAAATGTGATTAGGTTAGATTAATGTGATTATGATTAGCTTAAGATAGGATTATAGAAATTTGTGTATGATTAGGACTTAATGGTGTATTAAAGGGACATGGGGTGGAATGGCATGATGACATCATGCATATGGTGTTGTATGGAGAGGGTTGACTTTAGACACACACATGAGAGCGGGATGGTATGGGTGTGTGACATCACACACACGGGTAGAGATTCTCTCACCCATGTGTGGCATGGTACATGTGTGCATGGAATGTGTTTTTCACATGTGTGGAATGCAATACATGGAGCCCTGCACACATGATACACGAACAATTCTTCACGGCGTATCTCACTAAAGAAGCGTCGTACAAATTCACAGGAGGTACCTCCGCGATCGCGGTGATGGGGCTGTTGATATGAAATAAGTTTCGAACTCTTGGGGTTCCAGATAGTTGTGTGTACACTATGCATGGCTAGTCCAGGTCTAGCCAAGGGTGTCGATCATCGTGCATATAGGCATAGAAAATGGTATGAAATGGATGGGGTGGTCATCATGGTATCGGTTTCAATTATTAAGGGTCACATTATGAGGGGTGTACTATAAGGGGTTCTTTCAAGTATTTGAATTATACATGCAGGCATTACTAGGTTTTATTTCGGAAGGTGGGTCTCATCTACTAACTAATCAGTCGTACTTATAGGCTGGATCAGGTATTATAATTCTCCTCTCCTTATAAAAATTTTATCCTTGAAATTTCTACTATATTGGATAAAATGCGGACTTTATGATCAAAAATATGAAATGACTGAAAACCCTTTTTAGTGCAAAAAGGATATCATACATCGATGATGTTTTTATAGTGTTTATAAAGTTCATTAAAACAAGTGAGAAATTTCTTTCGAATGTCCTCCTCACGTTCCCACAAGGCCTTTGCTTCATTATGGTGTCCCCATTGAACTTTCATCAATGGAATCGTCTTTGACCGAAGGATCTACTCCTTTCGATCTAAGATACAAATCGAATGTTCTATTTATGACACGTCCTCATGGATTTTGATCGGTTGCTAATCGATAATGTTCTCTATCTCCAGCTCACACCTCCTCAACATGGATACATGAAATACATTGTGAACACCTGACAGTTGGGGAGGGAAAGCTAGTCGATATGCCACTTGGCCAATCTGCTCTACTATCTCGAAGGGACCTATATAATGTGGGGCCAGCTTCCCTTGCTTGACAAATTGAAATATGCCCTTCATGGGCGAGACCTTGAGGTGGACAAAATCTTCAATAGTAAATTTCAATTCCCTACGTCGGCGATCAGCATATGTAACATCCCGAAAATCGGGGGGTCGAGCAAAAACCCAACTCCCGAGTTCCAAAATGTTATTTATGCAACATAAATGTGTATGGTTTAATGTTGTCTGAGTTAATGTATTAAACATGAGTGAGATTAAGACAGAACAGCATATCATACTCCAGAGACAATAAAATTTCAAGCGGAAGACTGTGATAGTATGTATAACATATATAAACCGTTGTATGTCTCCAGAGTGTGAACATATTACCAGGTTATATACATACATGTATACTTCAAAAGTAAACAAAAGAATATACATGAGTGCTCTAAAAATATAAAATGACAAGTGCCAAGGTATCTAATCGACCTCCCTGTAATCCCGTCGATCAGAACACGCATAAAGGAGGGATCCTCCTCCTCATCATCAAGTCCGGCTCCGCCTCGCAGGCCGCGCCATCATCTGCAATCACAAAAAAAGTCTGGTAGGTATCTAGGAACACCGTCCCGTAACGTGGGAGTGAGTAGCTAACTCAGTGGAATAATAGAGCAAGGACTAACATGTTCTCAAATCAATCATGCGATAATAGTAAAGCAGTAAATCAAACAATCCTAAAACTGTTGTTAATGCAATATGACATGACGTGATGTATGCCCTCACCGACGATCTCCCTCATACGGCACCATCTTACGACCGCGGCATGCAATCGTCCCTTAAGTGCTCCACATCTTCCAGGCACATGCAATGGTATAGTGATATGATTTCCAAGTTGTTATTAGTCCATTCAAACAGCAGGATTGGGAAACTAAGGTACTTCCCTTATATCAATCCCAACACAAATTCTGTCTAGGGTCGTCACTCCTAGTAATCTCATACGATGTATATTTTGTAGGTCGCTGCAAGGGCTGCCAGGGCTGTTCCTCACACTCGTTGCACCACTCCCCCATCACCTTATCAATACAGGCCTACTGTACTCTACTGCTACGGAAGGGTCGTCGCCTCCCGTAGACTCAGAATACGCTCGCGGTCACTACAAAGGACTCATCGCCTGATCAGTGTAGGCCGACAGCTAGAATATAGTGTCCCATACCACCATAATCTGCTCACGAGACTAGGTGCTCACTAGTCACTACGGGGAGGTTTGTGGCCCCAGCGTAGGCCGACAGCTCGACCACGGTGTCCCATACTACCATGCCCGACTCATAAGTCTTTGTGGATCAAGGTACCATGGTTAACAGGGTTTACAATGGTAAGTTCAGTACCCTAGGTTCAAGCAGTTATGACTCATACAGGGTGAACATACATCGGCCAGTCGGGTTACTTAACGGGCTTGACTAGTGCGATCGCATCTCAAGTTGAACGACATGAAGTGCGTAAAACACTTTGTGTGGCCTAATCACTGCCGCCAACTCCAAAACACGACTCGCGTTCATCGACGCGTCGTTCGTGGCAAAGATAAGCCAACCATGAATTCGCTCGGTTACCGACTGCCTGGACTAAGTACAGTCCTAAACATGTGGAATCACATCAGCAAAGCATGTGAAAGAATTGGAAATGAAATACCACCATATGAGCATGTTAACACATGTTGTAACATACAACTTAAGCAAATCACCTGATACATGCCTTTCATACATATAATGAAATTATGCATATCGCCAACATATAGGAAATCATTTCCATCAGCAAATTAATTGAGAATTCAATCTCAAACTAAATCATAATGAAATCACCAAGCACATGTTATAACATACACCTTACGTGAATCATCAAGCACATGCATTTCATTCATATAATGAAATCATGCATATGGTTAACATGTAAGAAATCATTCACATCACCATATCAATTGAGAAACCAATCTCAAACTAATCTATAACATCATTTCATTCAATACATACTAATACAAACATTTATACAAACACTTACACTACACACTTAAGTCTACATATAGTATGTCGACCCGAAGTGCGCATTTAGGCGTATCTCTTCGCCAAACTAATTATGCACGCATTCCTAACATTCTAATACAACAATAAACCATGTCAATCACATCAGCAAAATATGAATGAAAACAGTACTTCCTACAAATGACTAAAATGCCCTAAATCTCATATTCTCTGTTAGTTTACGAAACAGGAAACGGACAGCATGTTGTACATGTCAAACGGCGTTGCCGTCGATAATCTACTATTAAACGACATTGAAAGCGTTGGAAACAGTCAATCAAAGCGTCTAAAATCCGCACCTTGTCTCTTATAGATGTGTAAATTCGAACGGAGCGTATACGCTTCGTCTACAGTGATAAGAGAATCTAATTCACGAGTTACGTCAGCTAACAAGCTATGAATCCTAGTAAACCTCAAATCAGCAACTTTCTAGGGTTATTTCATACCTGAAAAAGTGGAGGAATCACCGGCCAGGTGATTGGGATGTGTTGCTGAAGCACGTGCAACAGATGGCACGAAGGCAGGAAAAATCTATCCTACTCTCTCTCACAAACTCTCACCTTTTCTCTCTCCCAAACTAGGAATTTTTTCAAATTCGGTTGGGAGAGAGGAGTGAGGGTTTCAATCCTTTTTATAAGCCCAAACTTGCCCGAAATAGGCTCGGGAACAAGTTTCACTTGAGGGGTAACCAAATCGGGGCTGTTTCAATCCAAAAGGACATTTTTGGTGGTCCCCTGATCGAATGCGATCGGACTTAAGCTCATGCGTACCAGATCTAGCACGTATTAAGTTTTCAGTCCGGCAGGGTTCGCAAATCGCACGTGGCGGTCCAGTTTCAGTTCAGCAGTCACCGCACGTAGATCAGGGCTGCAAGTCTCATGATATGAAATAGAAATTTTTCCTGATCCGAGGGTGTAATTTGGCTGAATTCTGACGGTCAGAACGCTTAATACTGACACGTCAAGTCGTGTGCCAGATTTGAATTTGAAATTCCAATTCTGTCCCTATTCGCACTCTCTTCAGTCCGGGCTCAATGAAATAGCCTGTGATTATCGGTTGGACTTGATTTTCGAAATGGTTGTCAAGTCCAGTTAGGCGGTTCTAACGGTCTAAGATAGCAGGTATCGGACTTTCGACGTTCGGTCTAGATCCAATACAAAATTTCAAAGTGGTCCAGAGAACAAACCTGCTCAGAGTTTGATCCGAGGTTATAGAGTAGTATAGAGTCATTGGTTCTACTCGATTTGGGTCTTGTAGAACATATTTAAAGTGATCAGGGACTATTTCCCAGCTACTCTAACGTTGCGCTAGCTAACTTACGCTTAATTTCCATAGGAATTAATCCTGAGTGGTTTCTTTGGCTATGGAATTGGGTTCTGAGCGATTTTTCGAGTGTTTTAGTTGACCCACTGCCTAAGGACGTCAAATCCCAGATTGGCCAAAATCTGGGGTATTACAATCTACCCACCTTAAAACATAATTTTGTCCCCGAAATTAGCGAAGGGTAAGGAGTACTTTTTCTAAGGAAGGTTCAATTCCTATTTAATGACCTAACTGTACGTACATCCTAACTCAAATGTTTCGATCCTAGGCCAGTGGGAAAGAGGTCAAGCACTCTTCCGCTGCGCCACTCTGATCGAACGACAGCGTTGACTAACCTAACTAGATTGGACTCATTACGTTCTACCCCCCTTAAAAATTGGTTTTACTTAAGGTTGAAGAATCGTTGCATCGATCCGTATATCGGAACAAGGCGCAACTTAGGGGTTATCCTTAACCTAAAATGGAAACAACCTTTCTTTACATGGTTTTCCTTGCTAATGATGCGTTCTATGGCATTGGTACCTATGATCATAGAGATGGGCCTAATCTCTATTGTGGTTAAGTTCAGGGGCAGGTATGAGTTGGTGGCAAGATGTCGAATTCTCTACTGGCTTTAAGTCCTCGCCATTTCCCAAAGACAATGTGATCTCGTTTGGTTGTATGTGGTCGAGCCAACACGAAAGAAAAGTAGTATAGTGGGTCTGAGCCGGATACATAGACTTTCTGTCTAGCTAGGACAGAAGATTTATTGTATCAATTCTTAATCCGATTCGATGCCGATCTTCTGCTTGATCAGAGCATTAGATTTATTGGTAACCACTAGGATTAGGAAGTCGATTCAAACCGTGAATACATCGTTTACATGTAGTTCCTTTATTCCGCGTTCCCGAATGCAATAAGCCCTTGGGGAAGGCAATTCTAAGGGGTGTGTTAGTTCATTCTAAGTTCAATCTGAGGGATTTATACATGTTCCCTGAGAGTGAATGGTTCCTTCCTATGGGCAACAACAGAAGTCTATAAGTCATAAGGGGATCTATCAAAGGAATAAAGTTCTACTTCAACCAAACCTAACTTACAATTCCTTAGCATATATAGGCCTTACACTGCCTAAGTCAACTAGTAGCCTAGTTTGTAACTCAGTACTTATAATCCAAAGCCTAAGTTTATACGGTACATGGTTCCATACCATTTCTACTACAGGGAATTGTTCTATTGTTTAGAGTCAAGATTATCTAAATAGAATTGGATTTCCTATATCGTCAGATCCTTCAAATCTAGGAGTGCTACCACTAGGTCCAAAACGCCAAGGGTCTATGTGGCCAGTAGCGTTTAGTTGTATTAAATGGAACCGCATTCCTAGTCCCATGGCGGGATTGGAAGTGGTATGCTTGGTAGGAGGGTGGGGTGGGATAAACTAATTTGTAGGCTGAATCCCGAGAGTTACAATACTCCCAATCTAGGGACAATACCTAACAACAAACGAACGGCATGCACTCCATTCAATAAAAATTGGCTATATTAAGCCCAAATCACAACACAAACATATTTTCTACCTAACAACAACAAAACACAAAATTTTTAAACGGCAATCAAACAAGCGAAGAACGTGGAGAAATGGGATGGGTAAGCAGGTTTCCACGAGTCTGAGGATCAAATAAAAGGGACTTGAAAGAGAGGACGATGGAAAGGGAAGAAAAGGCTGAAACAGCCTTAACAATAGCTATGGAAAGCGAAGGAAATGCGAAGAAATCATTGCCCAAATGGACAGAATGAAATCTAGGCATTGTAGAGGGATGCTTCAAGCTCCCCAAGAATGGATTTTCAAGGAGAAAAGAAAATGAAAAAGGGGAATGGAGCACCTCACAATTTTAGCTCGTTTCGGGGTTTGTAAGAGCTCCAAACAACGAGATCTTCAAGAGGGAAGGCTGAAAACTTCAATGGAATGATGGAGTGTGGTCGTTTTAGGCCAAGAATAGATTTGGGGGTGGTTTGGAACCACGAATTTAGGAGAGGGCAGCTAGAGAACGAAAATGGAGCTAGGGGAGGGGACTTTTGTGAAGGAAGTACCTCTATTTAGGGTTTTCTATGGACGAACCCTATATAGGGGGTGTACACTACCCAAGATAGGGCATGCGCCCGAAAATTACATCCAGTGGGCCCCACCGGACGGCGATGCATCGCCAAACCGGCGATGGCATCGCCGGCCAACTCTCATGTTAGTCAGTGGGACCACATGGGTCTAGTCCCCCATGGTCCAGGGACCACAAAAAGGTATGGTCCCAACCTTAATTCATTGTATATTCACCTATAGAGGCCCAAACATGTGTTCGGGGCTTTCCGGGGCCAATCTATAATCCCGAATACAAAACCCCATTATGCAGCATATGATTTTGGGGTAAAAGGATCTAGTACATCCATCTAGCCCATTATTTTCTAAAGAAAGCGAAGTTAGAATGGCCTTATAGCCATTTTTCATGAAATTTTACTATTCACTGTAAAATTTTGTGAAAGTATGATTTTATGCTATTTTCACATTAGTATTGATGCCTAACATGAAAAGGATAATAAATAATTGAAGATTGGAGTGGTGAGAGAAAGAATTTTGAAGATTTTAGGTGAAACGGGGTTTTTAAGCCCTGACGATTGAATATAGGGGTCGTGGTTGTCCCATGGCCCAAGGATTCACATTTATGGGTTTAGAATCGTTCAAAGAACGTCTCAACCCACTCACCTACAACCTAGGAGCTATTCGGGTCACTTCACGCGACCCGAGATGCGTTACGGACTCGATCACGCGATCGATACGAATAGACTTCGCCTATTAGCGAATCTGGGATCCTATAAGTGTTTCTAGACCCTTCTCACACCCACCTAAGTCAAAAGAAGCGACAACGTACGTCGCGTGACCATAACCCAGGCCCGATTTGATCCAAATCATGCTCTGATACCATCTGTAACATCCTGAAAATCGGGGGGTTGAGTAAAAACCCAACTCCCGAGTTCCAAAATGTTATTTATGCAACATAAATGCGTATGGTTAAATATTGTCTGAATTAATGTATTAAACATGAGTGAGATTAAGCCAGAACAGCATATCATACTCCACAGACAATAAAATTTCAAGCGGAAGACTGTGATAGTATGTATAACATATATAAACTGTTGTATGTCTCCAGAGTGTAAATATGTTACCAGGTTATATACATACATGTATACTTCAAAAGTAAAAAAAAGAATATACATGAGTGCTATAAAAATATAAAATGACAAGTGCCAAGGTATCTAATCGACCTCACAGTAATCCTGTCGATCAGAACACACATAAAGGAGGGATCCACCTCATCATCATCAAGTCCGGCTCCGCCTCGCAGGCCGCGCCATCATCTGCAATCACAAAAAAAGTCTGGTGGGTGTCCAGGAACACCGTCCCGTAACGTGGGAGTGAGTAGCTAACTCAGTGGAATAATAGAGCAAGAATTAACATGTTCTCAAATCAATCATGCGATAATAGTAAAGCAGTAAATCAAACAATCCTAAAACTGTTGTTAATGCAATATGACATGACGTGATGTATGCCCTCACCGACGATCTCCCTCATACGGCACCATCTTACGACTGCGGCATGCAATCATCCCTCAAGTGCTCCACATCTTCCAGGCACATGCAATGGTATGGTGATATGATTTCTGAGTTATTATTAGTCCATTCAAACAGCAGGATTGGGAAACTAAGGTACCTCCCTTATATCAATCCCAACACAGATCCTGTCTAAGGTCGTCACTCCTAGTAATCTCGTATGATGTATATTTTGTAGGTCGCTGCAAGGGCTGTTGCTCGCACTCGTTGCACCACTCCCCCATCACCTTATCAATACAGGCCTACTGTACTCTACTGCTGCGGAAGGGTCGTCGCCTCCCGTAGACTCAGAATACGCTCGCGGTCACTACAAAGGACTCATCGCCTGATCAGTGTAGGCCGACGGCTAGAATATAGTGTCCCATACCACCATAATCTGCTCACGAGACTAGGTGCTCACTGGTCACTACGGGAAGGTTTGTGGCCCCAGCGTAGGCCGACAGCTCGACCACGGTGTCCCATACCACCATGCCCGGCTCATGAGTCTTCGTGGATCAAGGTACCATGGTTAACAGGGTTTACAATGGTAAGTTCAGTACCCTAGGTTCAAGCAGTTATGACTCATACAGGGTGAACATACATCGGCCAGTCGGGTTACTTGACGGGCTCGACTAGTGCGATCGCATCTCAAGTTGAACGACATGAAGTGCGTAAAACACTTCGTGTGGCCTAACCACTGCCGCCAACTCCAAAACACGGTTCGCTTTCATCGACGCATCGTTCGTGGCAAAGATAAGCCAACCACGAATTCGCTCGGTTACCGACTGCCTGGACTAAGTATAGTCCCAAACATGTGGAATCACATCAGCAAAGCATGTGAAAGAATTGGAAATGAAATACCACCATATGAGCATGTTAACACATGCTGTAACAAACAACTTAAGAAAATCACCTGATACATGCCTTTCATACATATAATGAAATTATGCATATTGCCAACATATAGGAAATCATTTCCATCAGCAAATTAATTGAGAATTCAATCTCAAACTAAATCATAATGAAATCACCAAGCACATGTTATAACATACACCTTACGTGAATCATCAAGCACATGCATTTCATTCATATAATGAAATCATGCATATGGCTAACATGTAAGAAATCATTCACATCAGTATATCAATTGAGAAACCAAACTCAAACTAATCCATAACATCATTTCATTCAATACATACTAATACAAACATTTATATAAACACTTACACTACACACTTAAGTCTACATATAGTATGTCGACCCAAAGTGCGCATTTAGGCGAATCTCTTCGCCAAACTAATTATACATGCATTCCTAACATTCTAATGCGACAATAAACCATGTCAATCATGTTAGCAAAATATGAATGAAAACAGTACTTCCTACAAATGACTAAAATGCCCTAAATCTCATATTCTCTGTCGATTTACGAAACAAGAAACGGACAACATGTTGTACATGTCAAACGGCATTGCCGTCGATAATCTACTATTAAATGACATTGAAAGCATTGGAAACAGTCAATCAAAGCGTCTAAAATCCGCACCTTGTCTCTTATGGATGTGTAAATTCGAACGGAGCGTATACGCTTCGTCTACAGCAATAAGAGAATCTAATTCACGAGTTACGTCAGCTAACAAGCTATGAATCCTAGTAAACCTCAAATCAGCAACTTTCTAGGGTTATTTCATACCTGAAAAAGTGGAAGAATCACCGGCCAGGTGATTGGGATGTGTTGCTGAAGCACGTGCAACAGATGGCACGAAGGCAGGAAAAATCTATCCTACTCTCTCTCACAAACTCTCACCTTTTCTCTCTCCCAAACTAGGGATTTTTTCAAATTCGGATAGGAGAGAGGAGTGAGGGTTTCAACCCTTTTTATAAGCCTAAACTTGCCCGAAATAGGTTCGGGAACAAGTTTCACTTGAGGGGTAACCAAATCGGGGCTGTTTTAGTCCAAAAGGACATTTCTGGTGGTCCCTTGATCGAATGCGATCGGACTTAAGCTCATGCATACCAGATCTAGCACGTATTAAGTTTTTAGTCCCGCAGGGTTCGCAGATCGCGCGTGGCGGTCCAGTTTCAGTTCAGCGGTCACCGCACGTAGATCAAGGCTGCAAGTCTCATGATATGAAATAGAAATTTTTCCTGATCCGAGGGTGTAATTTGGCTGAATTCTGATGGTCAGAACGCTTAATACTGACACGTCAAGTCGTGTGCCAGATTTGAATTTGAAATTCCAATTTTGTCCCTATTCGCACTCTCTTCAGTCCGGGCTCAATGAAATATCCTGTGATTATCGGTTGGACTTGATTTTCGAAATGGTTGTCAAGTCCAGCTAGGCGGTTCTAACGGTCTAAGATAGCAGGTATCGGACTTTCGATGCGCGGTCTAGATATAATACAAAATTTCAAAGTGGTCCAGAGAACAAACCTGCTCAGAGTTTGATCCGAGGTTATAGAGTATTATAGAGTCATTGGTTCTACTCGATTTGGGTCTTGTAGAACGTATTTAAAGTGATCAGGGACTATTTCCTAGTTACTCTAACGTTGCGCTAGCTAACTTACGCTTAATTTCCATAGGAATTAATCCTAAGTGGTTTCTTTGGCTATGGAATTAGGTTCTGAGCGATTTTTCGGGTGTTTTAGTTGACCCACTGCCTAAGGACGTCAAATCCCAGATTGGCCAAAATACGGGGTATTAGAGCATAACTCTTGTGTCGACTTTAAGTGATGTACATACTATTTCTAATAAGCACTATCTTTTCTCAAGTTTGCTAAGCAATTTCAGGCCCGAGAAAACTCCGATCTCCGACTTCTGTCCAACAACTAAGTGACCTCCAATGTTGGTCGTATGAGGCCTCATACGGAGCCATGCCAATGGGTACTTGATAACTATTATTATATGCAAATTCGGCCAATGGCAAATGATTATCCCAGCTACCCTAGAAATCTAACACACACGCTCTAAGCATATCCTCCGGAATATGATTGACTCTCTTAGTCTATCAATCTATCTGGGGGTGGTAGGTGGTGTTGTACTTCATAGTCACACACAAGGTGCACCGAAATCTCTTCTAGAATTGCGATCGTGAATGTCAGGTCACGGTCGGATATTATTGATACCGGCACTCCATGCAGCTTGATGATCTCACTAACAAATAACTAAGCAAGTCGGTCCATGGAGTAGGTAGCACGTAAAGGTAGGAAATGCGCTGATTTCGTCAGTCGATCAACGATGACCCAGATGGCATCATGACCTTGAGGAGTCTGCGAAAATCCCATAATGAAATCCACTGTAATGTGATCCTACTTCCACTTAGGAATCTCCAGTTGTTGCAGGGTACCTGAGGGTCGTTGATGCTCTACCTTGACCTTTTTACATGTATCGCATTGGGCAACAAATTCAGTAATGTGACACTTCATCCCTGGCCACCAATATTGTCTCTTAACATCGTAGTACATCTTTGTACTGCTTGGGTGAATCATGAATTTGGACCAGTGTGCGTCGGTCAATATTTCTTGCCTCAGCTCCGCATCTTCCAACACATACAGTCACCCTTTATAGTGAAGTTGTAACACCCTGAAAATCGGGGGTCGTGTATAAACTCCACTCCCGAGTTCCAGACCGTCACTTATGCAAAAAAAATGATTATGATTCAATGTTGTCTGATTTAAAGCATTCACATCAGTAAAAGTATACCAAAACTGTAATTCATACCTCAGATCCAGTGATAAAAGCAAGCGGAAGACTGAACAATATATATATCACTGTATGGAAAAATAAGGTAAATCTCATCTGTCTCTAAGTATGAATACATCACTGAGTGTAACGCCCGTGAAAAATCCATACTTGGGCTCGAGTACCAACTCGACCCGAATTTGCGTAGAATTCATTCCTTTGGAAAATTTGACTAGGTTAGCTAGTGCAACGTTAGAATAGCTGGGAAATGGTCCCTGATCACTTTAAATACGTTCTACAAGGCCCGAAGCGAGTGGAACTAAGGGTGCTATAATGCTCTAAAGCCTCGGATCAAACTCTAAGCCGGTTTGTTCTCTGGACCACTTTGAATCTTTGTATTGGATCTAGACCGCACGTTGAAAGTCCGATACCTCCTATCTTAGACCGTTAGGACCGTCTAGCTGGGCTTGACACTCATTCCAAAAATCAAGTCAAACCGATTATTACAGGCTATTTCATTGAGCCCGGACCGAAGAGAGTGTGAATAGGGACATAGTTGGAATTTCAAATTCAAATCTGGCACACAAATTTGACGCATCAGTATTAAGCATTCTGACCGTCAGAATACAGCCAAATCACACCCTTGGATCAGGAAAAATATCTATTATATATCACGAGACTTATAGGCCTGATCTTGGTGCGGTGACCGTTAAACTGAAACTGGGCCGCCACGTGCGATCTGGGAACCCAACCGGTCTGAAAACTGGATGTGTGCTAGATCCAGTATGCATGAGCTTAAGTCCGACCGCATTTGGCCTGGGGACCTCCAGAAATGCCCTTTTGGACCGAAACGGCCCCGATTTGGTTAGGCACCAAGTAAACATTGTTCCCAAGCCTATTTTGGGAATGTTTTAGGCTATAAAAGGGGTTGAAACCCTCACTCCTCTCTCCCATCCGAATTTGAGAGAAGCCCTAGCTTGGGAGAGAGAAAAAGAGTGAGAGATTGTGAGAGAGTGGGAGAGTTCTTCCCGCCACTTGTGCTACGTGTTGCACGTGCTTAAGCGACACTCCTCTACCGCTTTCCCGGCGATTCCACCGCAATCCTAGGTAAGTAAAAACCCTAAATAGTTGGTGATTTGAGTTTTTCTTGTTTCCATGGCGATGTAGCTTATGGATCTTATGTATTAGGCTCCTTACTCGCCGTAGACGAAGCATATACACTCCGCTTCAATTCCCGAGTCTACAAGACACTAGGTGAGGATTTTAGACGCTTGGATTGACGGTTCCCAATGCTTTCAATGTCGTTTAATAGTAGATTCTTGACGGCATCGCCGTTTGACATGTACAAAATGCTCTCCGTTTCCCGTTTCGTAAGCTAACGAAGAATATGAGATTTAGGGCATTTTAGTCATTTGTAGGAAGTACTGTTTGCATTCATATTTTGCTGATGTGATTGACATGGTTTGTTGTCGCATTAGGAAGTTAGGAATGCGTGCATAATTAGTTTGGCGAAGAGATTCGCCTAGTTGCACACTTTGGGTCGACATGCTATATGTAGACCTAAGTGTGTAGTGCATGTGTTTGTATAAATGCTTGTATTAGTATGTATTGAATTAAATGATGTTATTTGATACTTTGTGATTGATTTTTCAATTATTATGCCGACCTAAATGATTTTCTACATGTTGACAAAATGCATGATTTCATTACATGCATGGAATGTATGTGCTTGAGGATTTGCTTAAGTTGAATATGCATGGGAAGTATGCCTTGAAGATTTGCTTAAGTTGAATGTTATGACATGTGCTAACATGCTCACACGATGTATTTCAATTCCAATACCTTTTATAGTGATTCCATAGATGTGTGGGACTTGACTTAGTCCAGGCAGTCGGTAACCGAGCAAATTCGTGGCTGACTGGTCATAGCCACGAATGACGCGTCGATGAATGTGATTCGTGTTGAGAGTTGGCGGCAGTGGTTAGGCCACGCGAAGTGTTTTACGCACTTCATGTCGTTCAGTTCGAGATGCGATCGCGCTAGTCGAGCCCGTCAAGTAACCCGACTGGCCGATGTTTGTTCACCATGTATGTATCATAACTGCTTGAACCTAGGGTACTGAACTTACCATTGTAAACCCTATTAACCGTGGTACCTTGATCCACGAAGACTCATGAGCCGGGCATGGTGGTATGGGACACCGTGGTCGAGCTGTCGGCCTACGCTGGGGCCACAAACCTCCCCGTAGTGACCAATGAGCACCTTGACTCGTGAGCAGATTATGGTGGTATGGGACACTATATTCTAGCTGTCGGCCTACACTGATCAGGCGACGAGCCCTTTGTAGTGACCGCGAGCGTATTCTGAGTTCACGGGAGGCGACGACCCTTCCGTGCAGTAGAGTACAGTAGGCCTGTATTGATAAGGTGATGGGGGAGCGGTGCAACGAGTGCGAGCAATAGCCCTGGCAGCCCTTGCAGTGACCTACGAAATGTACATCGTATGAGATTACTAGGAGTGACGACCCTAGACAGGATCCGTGTTGGGATTGATACAAGGGAGGTACCTTAGTTTCCCAATCCTGCTGTTTGAATGGACTAATAATAACTTGGTAATCATATCACCATAGCATTGCATGTGCCTGGAAGATGTGGAGCACTCTAGGGAGTGTGGCATGCCGCGGTCGTAAGATGTTGCCGTATGAGGGTGATCGTCGGTGAGGGCATACATCACGTCATATCATCTTGCATTAACAACAGTTTTAGGACTTGTCTGATTTACTGCTTTACTATTATCGCGTGATTGAATTGTGAACATGCTAATCTTTGCTCTATGATTCCACTGAGTTGATCACTCATTCCCACGTTACGGGATGGTGTTTGCAACACCCACCAGACCCTGTTGTAGTTGCAGGTGACGATGAGATCCAGGAGGTGGAGCTAGATGATGACGAGGACCAGGATGAGTTCTCGTATATGCAGTATCATGACGGCTTCCCGTAGGTGACCTGGATCGAGGGGACATCAGTGGGACTTTTCTTTTTGAACATTATTCTTTTGTTATGTACATGTATATGAGACTCAGAGATGTAGTCATACTTTGGAGACAGTTGAGATTACTTTGTTTTTCCATACAGTGATATATATCTTGTTTAGTCTTCCGCTTGCTTTTATCACTGGATCTGAAGTATGAATTGCAGTTTTGGTATACTTTTACTCATGTGAATGCTTTAAATCAGACAACATTGAATCATAACCATTTTTGTTGCATAAGTGACGGTCTGGAACTCGGGAGTTGAGTTATACACGACCCCCGATTTTCAGGGTGTTACAAGTTGGTATCAGAGCATGAATGAGAGTATACTGGGCCTGGGTTATGGTCTTGCGACGTACGCTGTCGCTTCCTTTGACTTAGGTGGGTGCGAGAAGGGTCTAGAAACACTTCTAGGATCACAGATTCGCCGATAGGCGAAGTTTATAAGGATCGATCGCAAGATCGAGTCTGTAACGTATCTCGGGTCGCGTTAAGCAACCCGAATCACTTCTAAGCTGTAGGAAGTCGGGTGGAGATGTCCTATGAGCGGTTTTAAACCGAAAAAGTGAATCCATGGGCCGTGGAATGACCACGACTCTAGTAATCAATCGCCAGGGCTTAAAAACCCCGTTTTGCCAAAAATTCTCAAAATTCCTTCTCTAAACACTTCAACCTTCAGTTCTTTTGTATCCATTTCATGTTAGGCATCAAACCTAATGTGAAAATAACACAAATTAGTACATTCACCAAATTTTACAGTGAATAGTAAAATTTCATAAAAAATGGCCATAAAGCCATTCTAACTTCACTTTCTTTAGCAACTAAGGAGCTAGAAATATGTACTGGATCTTTCTACCCCAAATCCATATGCTGCATCATATGGTTTGGTATTCGGGACTGCGATGTGGACCCGGAAAGCCCCAAAAACATGTTTGGGCTCATAGGGACCAAAATACTATGAACTAAGGGGTGGGACCAGACTTTTTGGGACCCTGGGACCATGGGGGACCAGACCCATGGGGTCCCGCTGGCCAACCTGGAGGTTGGCCGGCGATGCCATCGCCGGCCGGGCGATGCATCGCCGGCCGGGCGATGCATCGCCGGCCGGCCATCTCCGATGGTGCTGCCCTTTGGGCGCACCCACTTAAATGCCTCCCACAACACCCCTAGGTACCTCCCATCCCACGAAAACCCCTAAAACACCCCTCTCCTTCACAAACAGCCCCCTTGCATGCCCTAGATTTGATTTTCAGCGCTCCATTCCAAATCCCGGCGACCCAAACCCCTCCTAATCCCTTCCTTGGCCAAAACCGACCACCACCCATCGATTATTGGGTGTTGGCAGCCTCTTTCCTTGAAGATTTTCCCATTTGGAGCTCCAAAATCCCCCAAATAGTGTCGAAATCGTGAGCAGCTCCATTCCATCTTTTTGTTCTTATTTTTCCCTGAAACTACAGCCTTGGGAAGCTTGAAGCATCCCTCTACGACGCCTAGATTTCCTTTTGTCAGATTGGGCAGCCATTTCTCCGCATTTTCGGCGTTTTCCATGGCTTTCGTGGAAGCTATTTTGGGTCTTTTGTCACTCTCATCCATCCTGTCTTTGATGGGTAAGAGGAAAACTGCAACAGACGAGGCTGGGCCGAGCCGCCCTGCTCGATTGAGAAGACCGCGGGGTGGTGCCGCAAGTTCAAGCGCCGCCGCAGGTCCAGCTGCAGTCCTGGAGTGCCGTACGAAGCGGGATTTGGATCCCCATGCACACCTTGGACGAACCATCCTATCAGAGATGCCTCATGGTGAATACACTGATCGTAGAGTGTTATTTGAGGCGGACGTAGATGGGCGATTGTTCGGCGAATATCTGTTGTTCGAACGCATTGAAGCTGCGCACTGGGGACCGATCTTTGAAGCTCGCGCTCGTGCTAATGTGAGCACTGTTCGTGCCTTCTATGCTAGCATCCAGAGTCCTACCTTGGAGCCCTTGCAGTTCAAAATCCCTTTTGGTAGAGATCGGATGGCTACGATCGACGTCCAGTTGGTTGCGCGACTTCTCAACGTGCCTCTAGGTGATGTACATCCAAGTGAGAAGAATTTGAGGACTAGACGTGAACGAGATCGCCGCACCAGGTTTCTGTGCGGTAAGTTGGTTCCATGGCAGCCTAATAATAGCCTCAAGGCGACGTACATGTCTGAGGATTTACGTCTGCTGCATCACATCTGCACGTTCAATGTTTATCCTAGGTCGACGAACCGTATTGAATGTACACGTCTTATGGTCGATTTCTTATTTCTGGTGGCCCAGGGAGAGAACGTATGTATGGCCACTTTCATCTTACGGCAGATAGTTCTCATAGCCAGGTCGAGAAGAACATCCGAATCCCTTCCCTTTGGCCGACTCATTTGCAAGATTGCGCTTGAGTTTGCCTATAGACTTGGACCCGAGTTGCCGGTATCGATTCACACCATCGATGAGTCGACGATGGTTAAGATGAAGATTGGGTCCCAATATCGTGAAAATCAACTTGAAAGGGATAGTGGGGACGACTTTGATGAAGAGGAAGATCAAAGCGAAGGAGAACCTAGTGCAGAGGTTCAGGAAGAGACTCAGGAAGAAGCAGAAGAGGAGGCTCAGGATACTGACGAGAGCCCTCCTCCTTCTGCGCAGACTACTATTGACGATCGCATTGCTCGGATGGAGGAGAGTCAGACCGCTTTGCGAAGGGAAGTCCAAGAACTTCGAGCAGAGGTCGCTGATGCCAAGGCCGTTACGAAGAAGAAATTTGGCAAGGTGACTCGCACCTTGAAGGCAATCCTGTGTTGCTTACAGGATAAGGGTGCTCCTCCTCCGTCGCCAGACTCCGACTAGCAACGCGATCTTTGATGTTGTTATGAGTAGTTAGCTATTTTCTGTTTCATGTGTGTAAAGCCTATTAGGGCTAGTGCTTTGCTTTTGTCGCTGTTGCTTAACTGTCTTAATTTCCATGTCATTCTAGTCATGATGCTTGTAAGGATATATCCCTTGTATTGTGACAATTTTGATTAATTGAAATGCATGGAATGCCTTGACTCTTTAGTGAATGATTGTGGTGTATTTGTGCAATTGAGACTGACAAGGTTGCGCCCTATTTTGAATATAGGGAATGCCACCTAAGACTACGAGGAGCGCGGTTCGGCTTTCATTGTTAGAGCAGATGGATCAGGCTCCTTCTCAGTCTGGCACTCGTCCGGACCCTGCTGTGGGCCCGATTCCTGAGACTGTTCGATCGTCTCAGCCTGCTACTGGTCCTACAGATGGACCACCGCCATTTACACCATCAGTTAGAGAGCCACAGCGCGCATCTACTTCCGCACCTCATCCGCCACAGCCTGCTCCACCACCTGATAGATTCGAGCAGATGATGGCTATGATGCTACAGCAGCAGCAGCTATTGACTACCATAGTCGGGACTTTAGCCCAGGGTGGGGGTGCGACTGCACCTACTCCGCCTACACCACCTGCGCATCCAGCTGAGGATGCCTATACTTACGCCCAGGATGAGGGCATAGCACTTCCTGCGCAGCCTGCTTTCCCTGCGGGGAACCCTGCCGACACACGGGGCCTTCTGGAGCGATTTCAGCGCTTGCGGCCTCCTACTTTCACGGGTTCTCACAGACCCGAGGAGGCTGAGTTTTGGCTCGACCGAGTGTCGAAGATTCTGCGCATGTTGCACTGTACTGAGGCAGAGCAGGTAGAGCTGGCTACCTTCCAGTTTGAGAGAGAGGCCAGTATGTGGTGGGATAGTGTATTGCGGACTGTTACCGCAGACTTCGTATGGACATGGGCAGCATTCGAGTTTCGCTTCCATGAGAAGTATTATCCTCAGACCTACAGACACGAGAGGGAGAATGAGTTTCTCCGTCTCAGGCAGGCAGCGATGACGGTCACCGAGTATGAGCATCGGTTCACAGAGTTGGGCAGGTACGTCCCGACGATTTTAGCTGATGAGCAGATGCGCATACGGCGCTTTTTGGAGGGCTTGCGACCGGATATTCGGTCGAAGATGTGCTGTATCAGTTTCTCCTCCTATGCGGAGTTGGTTCACATGTCCATGCGGGCAGAGCAGGACGTGGATCGACTTGCGCGATCACGAGGCCCGACTACTTCTAGGCCGCGACCGGAGTTGCCAGATAGGCCCTTCGCGGGCAAGAGGCCTCGCATTGATCCTCCTACCAGGACCACGGCGCCAGTAGGACCGTTTCGGCGCCCTGATCTATCATGCACATACTGTGGGAGGACGGGCCACCTAGCGCCGAGTTGCTTTACGAGGATGCGGGACAGTGGGTTCTCGCCGCCGCAGAAGATTGATCGTGTACGTCCACAGGCGATATCAGCACCGCCTATACGGTCAGCTCCTGCGCAGTCCTCTTTCAGACCCACAGTATCGCAGATTCGACAGCCCCCACGGCCCTTGACACAGCGGCCGAACCGGCCACAGCAGGCTCGAGTTCATGCACTGACCGCTGAGGCAGCTACGACGCCGACTTTCCAGCATTCAGCCTTCGAGGTCACGGGCCATATCGGAGGTACTCCCGTTCTTGTCATGGTGGACACTGGTTCCACGATTTCTTTGATATCGCGTGCCGTAGTCAGACGTCTTGGGTTGCAGACTATTACTATGGATAGCGTGCGAGTCCTTGCAGCTCATGGAGATTATTCGGATGTCACCCAGATGTGTGAGGGTTGTTTACTTGATCTGGGAGGCAGGACGATGACTCTTGATTTGGTCGTCGATCCCTCGCTCGTATATCTCGACGTCATTCTTGGCATGGACTGGTTGACTGCAGCGAGAGCCGAGATTGACTGCGAGGCTCGTGTGGTGACGGTGTACGAGCCTGAGGGCACGCCTTTCACATTTTCAGTGCGGGTAAATCTTCCTTTCCGCATTCTTAGCTACGCCACCCTGTTGCGCGACGCTGGTGCCCAGGTACTTGAGCAGACGCCAGTTGTTTCTGAGTTCGGGGATCTGTTCAGGAAGATCCCTGGTTTGCCGCCCCGACGTGAGATCGATTTCACTATCGATCTGATTCCTGGTTCTACACCCGTCTCACTGCCGACGTATCGCATGGCACCATGTGAGATGGAGGAGTTGAGGACGCAAATTGATGGTCTACTAGAGCTTGGCCTTATACGGCCTAGCGTATCTCCTTGGGGAGCACCGGTCTTGTTCGTGAAGAAGAAGGATGGTTCGCTGCGATTGTGTATTGATTATCGCAGGCTGAACCAACTCACAGTGAAGAACAAGTACCCTTTGCCCAGGATCGATGACTTATTTGATCAGTTGAGAGGAGCGCAGTACTTCTCGAAGATTGATCTTCAGTCAGGATATCATCAGCTGCGCGTCAGAGATGAGGACGTGCAGAAGACAGCGTTCAGGACCAGTTTTGGTCATTACGAGTTCCTTGTGATGTCGTTCGGTCTCACGAACGCACCGGCCGTGTTCATGGATCTGATGAACCGGGTATTGCGGCCTTTCCTCTATCGATTCGTCGTTGTCTTCATCGACGACATTTTGGTATACTCTAGGAGTCGAGAGGAGCATGAGGAGCACTTGCGTTTGGTCCTTGATACGCTCAGACAGCATCAGTTGTTCGCACAGTATAAGAAGTGCGACTTCTGGAAGCAGGAGGTGAAGTTTCTGGGACACGTGGTGTCCAAGGATGGCATGGCAGTTGACCTGTCTAAGGTAGCTGCGGTGCAGGACTGGGAGCAGCCTGGTTCTGTCACTGAGGTGAGGAGTTTCTTGGGTCTCGCTGGCTACTATCGGCGCTTCATTCAGGATTTCTCGAAGATCGCGAGACCCTTATCTCAGTTGACACGGAAGGACGTGAAGTTCGCCTAGAATGATAAGGCGGAGTCAGCTTTTCAGGAGCTGAAGGACAGACTTACGTCCGCCCCTGTGCTAGTATTGCCAGAGCAAGGGGTTAAATACACTATATACACTGACGCGTCTAGCGTTGGTTTGGGTTGTGTCCTTATGCAGAGGGACAGGGTAATTTTGTATGCCTCGAGACAATTAAGGAAGCACGAGGAGAATTACCCTACACACGACCTGGAGTTGGCAGCCGTGATATTCGCACTGAGACTCTGGAGACATTACCTCTATGGAGAGGAGTTCGAGCTCTTTTGCGACCACAAGAGCCTCAAGTACATATTCACACAGCGGGACTTGAATATGAGGCAGCGGCGATGGATGGAGACGCTGAAGGACTTCAAGTTTGAAGTCTCTTACCATCCTGGGAAGGCGAACCTTGTGGCTGATGCGTTGAGCCGCAAGAAGGCGATAGAGTTTGCGGCTCCGCTGATGGTTGCCGAGTGGGATATGGTTGAGTTTTTGTGAGACTTTGAGCAGAAACTCACCGTAGAGGAGCCATTTGAGTTCATCGCACATGTTCAGGTGCGATCCCCGATCGATGACCGTGTCATCGAGGCGCAGAGGGACGACGCGCATCTTACTGAGCTTCGAGAGCAGGCCAGTGATGATGATGACGCCGACTGGCGAGTTGGCATGGATGGGGGTTTACGTTACCGTGGCCGCCTATGCGTTCCTGATGTCCCTGACTTGAGACGAGAGATTCTCGAGGCTGCGCATTCTACTAGACTCGCGATGCATCCTGGCAGCACGAAGATGTATCGTGACGTGAAGAGGACGTACTGGTGGGAAGGTATGAAGACCCACATTGCTGAGTTCGTGTCCCGTTGTCTCACTTGTCAACAGGTGAAGGCAGAGCATCGCCGACCACCTGGACTTTTGCAGCCTATGCCGATTGCAGAGTGGAAGTGGGATTTCATTTCCATGGACTTCATTTCTGGGTTGCCGAAGACGAGGAAGGGGCATGATTCTATTTGGGTGATCGTCGACCGATTGACGAAGTCGGCGCACTTCCTACCGATCAGAGTTACGAACTCTGCAGACGAGCTGGCTAGATTGTATATTAGAGAGATCGTGCGTCTGCATGGAGTTCCGTTGGAGATCGTGTCGGACAGAGACACGCGGTTCACTTCTATTTTCTGGACTCACATTCAGGAGGCTATGGGTGTGAAGTTGAAGTTCAGTACTGCCTTCCACCCACAGACGGACGGACAGACAGAGCGAGTGAACCAGATCCTGGAGGACATGTTGCGAGCTTGCGCATTGGACTTCAAGGACAATTGGGATGACTGTCTTGCATATGCGGAGTTTGCGTACAACAATAGCTTCCAGGCGAGTATCGGCATGGCACCTTATGAGGCGCTGTATGGGCGACCTTGTCGCGCACCGCATTGCTGGTTAGAGGTCGGTGAGCGCAGCTTGATTGGCCCAGAGTTGGTGCAGGCGACGTCAGAGAAGATTGATATTATTCGACGTCGGCTTCTTACAGCGCAGAGCAGACAGAAGAGCTACGCCGATACGAGACGGAGACCACTAGAGTTCACAGTCGGGGATCATGTGTTTTTGCGAGTTTCCCCTATGAAGGGAGTCCTTCGGTTCGGAAAGAAGGGGAAGCTGGCACCGCGATACATTGGTCCATTTCAGATCCTCGATCGTGTGGGAGCAGTGGCTTACCGATTGGCTTTACCCACGCCCCTCGCGAGCGTCCACAACGTATTTCATGTTTCTATGCTGAAGAAGTATGTTGCTGATCCTTCTCATATCATCAGATGGGAGCAGGTGCAGTTAGGAGAGGATGTTACTTATATCCTGCGACCGTCACGCATCTTAGACCGGAAGGAGCAGGTACTGCGTAGCAAGGTGATCCCCCTTGTGAAGGTACTATGGACGCATCATACTGAGGAGGAGGCTACTTGGGAGACAGAAGCCGAGATCAGAAAGAACTACCCACAGCTTCTCAAGGAGTACGAAAAGGTACAAAATTTCGAGGACGAAATTATTTGTTAAGGGGGGTAGATTGTAACGCCCGTGAAAAATCCATACTTGGGCTCAAGTACCAACTCGACCCGAATTTGCGTAGAATTCATTCCTTTGGAAAATTTGACTAGGTTAGCTAGTGCAACGTTAGAATAGCTGGGAAATGGTCCCTGATCACTTTAAATATGTTCTACAAGGCCCGAAGCGAGTGGAACTAAGGGTGCTATAATGCTCTAAAGCCTCGGATCAAACTCTAAGCCGGTTTGTTCTCTGGACCACTTTGAATCTTTGTATTGGATCTAGACCGCACGTTGAAAGTCCGATACCTCCTATCTTAGACCGTTAGGACCGTCTAGCTGGGCTTGACACTCATTCCAAAAATCAAGTCAAACCGATTATTACAGGCTATTTCATTGAGCCCGGACCGAAGAGAGTGTGAATAGGGACATAGTTGGAATTTCAAATTCAAATCTGGCACACAAATTTGACGCATCAGTATTAAGCATTCTGACCGTCAGAATACAGCCAAATCACACCCTTGGATCAGGAAAAATATCTATTATATATCACGAGACTTATAGGCCTGATCTTGGTGCGGTGACCGTTAAACTGAAACTGGGCCGCCACGTGCGATCTGGGAACCCAACCGGTCTGAAAACTGGATGTGTGCTAGATCCAGTATGCATGAGCTTAAGTCCGACCGCATTTGGCCTGGGGACCTCCAGAAATGCCCTTTTGGACCGAAACGGCCCCGATTTGGTTAGGCACCAAGTAAACATTGTTCCCAAGCCTATTTTGGGAATGTTTTAGGCTATAAAAGGGGTTGAAACCCTCACTCCTCTCTCCCATCCGAATTTGAGAGAAGCCCTAGCTTGGGAGAGAGAAAAAGAGTGAGAGATTGTGAGAGAGTGGGAGAGTTCTTCCCGCCACTTGTGCTACGTGTTGCACGTGCTTAAGCGACACTCCTCTACCGCTTTCCCGGCGATTCCACCGCAATCCTAGGTAAGTAAAAACCCTAAATAGTTGGTGATTTGAGTTTTTCTTGTTTCCATGGCGATGTAGCTTATGGATCTTATGTATTAGGCTCCTTACTCGCCGTAGACGAAGCATATACACTCCGCTTCAATTCCCGAGTCTACAAGACACTAGGTGAGGATTTTAGACGCTTGGATTGACGGTTCCCAATGCTTTCAATGTCGTTTAATAGTAGATTCTTGACGGCATCGCCGTTTGACATGTACAAAATGCTCTCCGTTTCCCGTTTCGTAAGCTAACGAAGAATATGAGATTTAGGGCATTTTAGTCATTTGTAGGAAGTACTGTTTGCATTCATATTTTGCTGATGTGATTGACATGGTTTGTTGTCGCATTAGGAAGTTAGGAATGCGTGCATAATTAGTTTGGCGAAGAGATTCGCCTAGTTGCACACTTTGGGTCGACATGCTATATGTAGACCTAAGTGTGTAGTGCATGTGTTTGTATAAATGCTTGTATTAGTATGTATTGAATTAAATGATGTTATTTGATACTTTGTGATTGATTTTTCAATTATTATGCCGACCTAAATGATTTTCTACATGTTGACAAAATGCATGATTTCATTACATGCATGGAATGTATGTGCTTGAGGATTTGCTTAAGTTGAATATGCATGGGAAGTATGCCTTGAAGATTTGCTTAAGTTGAATGTTATGACATGTGCTAACATGCTCACACGATGTATTTCAATTCCAATACCTTTTATAGTGATTCCATAGATGTGTGGGACTTGACTTAGTCCAGGCAGTCGGTAACCGAGCAAATTCGTGGCTGACTGGTCATAGCCACGAATGACGCGTCGATGAATGTGATTCGTGTTGAGAGTTGGCGGCAGTGGTTAGGCCACGCGAAGTGTTTTACGCACTTCATGTCGTTCAGTTCGAGATGCGATCGCGCTAGTCGAGCCCGTCAAGTAACCCGACTGGCCGATGTTTGTTCACCATGTATGTATCATAACTGCTTGAACCTAGGGTACTGAACTTACCATTGTAAACCCTATTAACCGTGGTACCTTGATCCACGAAGACTCATGAGCCGGGCATGGTGGTATGGGACACCGTGGTCGAGCTGTCGGCCTACGCTGGGGCCACAAACCTCCCCGTAGTGACCAATGAGCACCTTGACTCGTGAGCAGATTATGGTGGTATGGGACACTATATTCTAGCTGTCGGCCTACACTGATCAGGCGACGAGCCCTTTGTAGTGACCGCGAGCGTATTCTGAGTTCACGGGAGGCGACGACCCTTCCGTGCAGTAGAGTACAGTAGGCCTGTATTGATAAGGTGATGGGGGAGCGGTGCAACGAGTGCGAGCAACAGCCCTGGCAGCCCTTGCAGTGACCTACGAAATGTACATCGTATGAGATTACTAGGAGTGACGACCCTAGACAGGATCCGTGTTGGGATTGATACAAGGGAGGTACCTTAGTTTCCCAATCCTGCTGTTTGAATGGACTAATAATAACTTGGTAATCATATCACCATAGCATTGCATGTGCCTGGAAGATGTGGAGCACTCTAGGGAGTGTGGCATGCCGCGGTCGTAAGATGTTGCCGTATGAGGGTGATCGTCGGTGAGGGCATACATCACGTCATATCATCTTGCATTAACAACAGTTTTAGGACTTGTCTGATTTACTGCTTTACTATTATCGCGTGATTGAATTGTGAACATGCTAATCTTTGCTCTATGATTCCACTGAGTTGATCACTCATTCCCACGTTACGGGATGGTGTTTGCAACACCCACCAGACCCTGTTGTAGTTGCAGGTGACGATGAGATCCAGGAGGTGGAGCTAGATGATGACGAGGACCAGGATGAGTTCTCGTATATGCAGTATCATGACGGCTTCCCGTAGGTGACCTGGATCGAGGGGACATCAGTGGGACTTTTCTTTTTGAACATTATTCTTTTGTTATGTACATGTATATGAGACTCAGAGATGTAGTCATACTTTGGAGACAGTTGAGATTACTTTGTTTTTCCATACAGTGATATATATCTTGTTTAGTCTTCCGCTTGCTTTTATCACTGGATCTGAAGTATGAATTGCAGTTTTGGTATACTTTTACTCATGTGAATGCTTTAAATCAGACAACATTGAATCATAACCATTTTTGTTGCATAAGTGACGGTCTGGAACTCGGGAGTTGAGTTATACACGACCCCCGATTTTCAGGGTGTTACACTGAGTCTCATATACATATACATGAACACAAGTAAATGTCTAAAACAGTCCCACTGAAGTCCCATCGATCCAGGTCGCCTACGCAAAGCCATCATGATACTGCATGTACGAGAACTCGTCCTGGTCCTCGTCGAAGTCTGGCACTGCCTCCTGGATCTCAGCCTCACCTGCATCTACAACAGGGTCTGGTGGGTGTTGCAAACACCATCCCGTAACGTGGGAGTGAGTGATCAACTCAGTGGAATCATAGAGCAAAGATTAGCATATTCACAATTCAATCATGCGATAATAGTAAAGCAGTAAATCAGACAATCCTAATACTGTTGTTAATGCAAGATGACATGACGTGATGTATGCCCTCACCGACGATCTCCCTCATACAGCAACATCTTACGACCGCGGCATGCCACACTCCCTAGAGTTCTCCACATCTTTCAGGCACATGCAATGCTATGGTGATATGATTTCCAAGTTATTATTAGTCCATTCAAACAGCAGGATTAGGAAACTAAGATACTTCCCTTGTATCAATCCCAACACAGATCCTGTTTAGGGTCGTCACTCCTAGTAATCTCATACGATGTATATTTCTTAGGTCACTGCAAGGGCTGCCAGGGCTGTTGCTCGCACTCGTTGCACCGCTCCCCCATCACCTTATCAATACAGGCCTACCGTACTCTACTGTAACGGAAGGGTCGTCGCCTCCCGTGGACTCAGAATACGCTCGCGGTTACTACAAAGGACTCGTCGCCTGATCAGTGTAGGCCGACAACTAGAATATAGTGTCCCATACCACCATAATCTGCTCACCAGTCTAGGTGCTCACTGGTCACTACGGGGAGGTTTGTGGCCCCAGCGTAGGCCGACAGCTCGACCACGGTGTCTCATACCACCATGCCCGGCTCATGAGTCTTCGTGGATCAAGGTACGATGGTTAACAGGGTTTACAATGGTAAGTTCAGTACCCTAGGTTTAAGCAGTTATGACTCATACAAGGTGAACATACATCGGCCAGTCGGGTTGCTTGACGGGCTCGATTAGCGCGATCGCATCTCAAGTCGAACGACATGAAGTAAGTAAAATACTTCGCGTGGCCTAACCACTGCCGCCAACTTCAAACACGACTCGCGTTCATCAACGCGTCGCTCGTGGCTAAGACCAGTCAGCCACGAATTCGCTCAGTTGCCGACTACCTGGACTAAGTCTAGTCCCAAACACTTATGAAATCACATCAGCAAATTATGTAAGAGTATTGGAATTGAAATACAGTCATGTGAGCATGTTAACATATGTTGTAACATTCAACTTAAGTAAATCTTCGAACACATATATTTCATGCGTGTAATGAAATCATGCATATAGTCAACATGTAGGAAATCATTTAGGTCAGCATATTAATTGAGAAATCCATCTCAAACTAATTCATAACATCATTTAATTCAATGCATACTAATACAAGCATTTATACAAACACATACACTACACACTTAAGTCTACATATAGTATGTCGACCCGAAGTGTGCAATTAGGCGAATCTCTTCGTCAAACTAATTATGCACGTATTCCTAACTTCCTAATGCGACAACAAACCATGTCAATCACATCAGCAAAATATGAATGTAAACAGTACTTCCTACAAATGACTAAAATACCCTAAATCTCATATTCTTCGTTAATTTATGAAACGGGAAACGGAGAGCATTTTGTACATGTAAAACGGCGATACCGTCAAGAATCTACTATTAAACGACATTGAAAGCGTTGGAAACCGTCAATCAAAGCGTCTAAAATCCTCACCTTATGTCTTGTAGACTCGTGAATTGAAATGGAGCGTATACGCTTCGTCTACGGCGAATAGGGAACCTAATACACAAGATCCATAAGCTACATCGCTATGGAAACAAAGGAACTTCAAATCAGCAACTATTTAGGGTATTTGCTTACCTAGAATCGCAGTGTAATCATCGGGAAAGCGATAGAGGTGCGTTGCTTAAGCACGTGCAACACGTAGCACAAGTGGCAGGAAGAACTCTCCCACTCTCTCTCACAATCTCTCACCTTTTCTCTCATACAAGCTATAGTTTCTAGCAAATTCGGATGTGTGAGAGAAGTGAGGGTTTCAACCCCTTTAATAAGCTAAAACATGCCTAAAATAGGCTTGGGAACAATGTTTGCTTGGTGCCTAACCAAATCGGGGCCGTTTCGGTCTAAAAGAGCATTTCTGAAGGTCCCCTGGCCAAATGCGGTTGGACTTAAGCTCATGCATACTGGATCTAGCACACATCCAGTTTTCAGACCGGTAGGGTTCCCAGATCGCACGTGGTGGTCCAGTTTCAGTTTAACGGTCACCGCACCAAGATCAGGCCTATAAGTCTCATGATATGTAATAGATATTTTTCCTGATCCAAGGGTGTAATTTGGCTGTATTTTGACGGTCAGAACGCTTAATACTGTCGCGTTAAATCGTGTGCTAGATTTGAATTTCAAATTCCAATTCTAACCCTATTCTTACGCTCTTCACTCCAGGCTCAATGAAATAGCCTCTGAATGTCAGTTGGACTTGATTTTCGAAACGATTGCCAAGCCCAGCTAAGTGGTCATAACGGTCTAAGATGGTAGGTATCGGACTTTCGACGCGCGGTCTAGATCCAATACAAAGTTTCAAGGAGGTCCCGAGAACAAACCGACTTAGAGTTTGATCCGAGGCTTTAGCGCATTATAGCACCATTGGTTCCACTCCCTCTGGGCCTTGTAGAACGTATTTAAAGTGATCAGGGACCATTTCCCAGCTATTCTAACGTTGCACTAGCTAACTTAGTCATATTTTTCTAAAGGAATAAATTCTACACAATTTCAAGTCGAGTTGGTACTCGAGCCCAAGTACGGATTTTTCACGGGCGTTACAATCTACTCCCCTTAACAAATAATTTCATCCTCGAAATTTTGTACCTTTTCGTACTCCTCGAGAAGCTGTGGGTAGTTCTTTCTGATCTCGACTTCTGTCTCCCAGGTAGCCTCCTCCTCAGAGTGATGCGTCCATAATACCTTCACAGGGGGAATCACCTTGCTACGCAGTACCTGCTCCTTCCTGTCTAGGATACGTGTCGGTCGTAGGATATAAGTAACATCCTCTCCTAACTGCACCTGCTCCCATCTGATGATATGGGAAGGGTCAGCAATGTACTTCTTCAGCATAGAAACATGAAATACGTTGTGAACGCTCGCGAGCGGCGTGGGTAAAGCCAATCGGTAAGCCACCGCTCCCACACGATCGAGGATCTGGAATGGACCAATGAATCGTGGTGTCAGCTTTCCCTTCTTCCCGAACCGAAGGACTCCCTTTATAGGGAAAACTCGCAAAAACACATGATCCCCAACTGTGAACTCTAGTGACCTCCGTCTCGTATCGGCGTAGCTCTTCTGTCTGCTCTGCGCTGTAAGGAGCCGACGTCGAATAATATCAATCTTCTCTGACGTCGCCTGCACTAACTCTGGGCCGATCAAGCTACGCTCACCGACCTCTAGCCAGCAATGCGGTGCGCTACAAGGTCACCCATACAGTGCCTCATAAGGTGCCATACCGATACTCGCCTGAAAACTGTTGTTGTACGCAAACTCCGCATATGCAAGACAATCATCCCAGCTGTCAATGCATGAACCTGAGCCTGTTGTGGCCGGTTAAGCCGCTGTGTCAAGGGCCGTGGAGGCTGTCTGATCTGCGATATCGGAGGTCTAAAAGAAGGGTGCACAGGAGCTAACCGAAGAGGCGGTGCTGATATCGCCTGTGAACGAGCACGGTCAATCTTCTACGGCGGCGAGAACCCGCTGTCCCGCATCCGAGAGAAACAGCTCTGCGCTAAGTGGCCTGTCCTCCCACAGTATGTACATGTCAAATCAGGGCGCCGAAATGGTGGTACAGGTGCTGTAGTCCTAATAGGAGGGTCAATGCGAGGCCTCTTGCCTGCGAGGGGCCTGTCCTGCATGTCTGGTCGCGGCCTAGAAGCAACTGGGCCACGAGATCGCGCAAGTCGATCCACATCCTGCTCTGCCCGCATAGACATGTGAATCAACTCCGCATATGAAGGAATGGTCACACAGCACATCTTCGACCGAATGTCCAGTCGCAAACCCTCCAAAAAGCGCCGTATGCGCATCTGCTCATCAGCCAAAATCGTCGGGACGTATCTGCCCAACTCCGTGAACCGATGCTCATACTCTGTAACTGTCATGGCTGCCTGTCTGAGGCGGAGAAACTCATTCTCCCTGTCATGCCTGTAAGTCTGGAGATAATACTTCTCATGGAAGCGGAACTCAAACGCTGCCCATGTCCATGCAAAGTCGGCGGCAACAGTCCGCAGTACGCTATCCCACCACAGGCTGGCCTCACGCTCAAATAGAAATGTAGCCAGCTCTACCTGCTCGGCCTCTGTGCAATGAAGCATCCACAAAATCTTCGACACACGGTCGAGCCAGTACTCAGCCTCCTCGGGTCTGTGAGAACCCGTGAAAGTGGGAGGCCGTAAGCGCTGAAATCGCTCTAATAGGCCCCGTGTATCGGCGGGATTCCCCGCAGGGTAAGCAGCGGCGCAGGATGAGCCATGCCCTCATCCTGGGCGTATGTATAAGCATCCTCAGCTGGATACGCAGGTGGTGCAGGCTGTGGCAGATGCTGTGTGGAAGTAGATGCACGATATGACTCTCTGACTGACGGTGTAAATGGCGGTGGTCCAACTGTAGGACCAGCAGCAGGCTGAGACGCACGAACTGTCTCAGGAATCGGCCCCACAGCAGGGTCCGCATGGGTCCCTGACTGCGAAGGAGTCTGATCCATATGTTCAGTCAGTGCAAGACGAGTCGTGCTCCGCGTAGCCTTAGGCGGCATTCCCTATATTCAAAATAGGGCGCAACCTTGTCAGTCTCAATTGCACAAATACACTGCAATCATTCACACAAGGAGTCAAAGGCATTCCATGCATTCCATTTAATCAAAATTGTCACAATACAAGGGATATATCCTCACAAGCATCATGACGAGAAATACATGGGAACTAAGACAGTTAAAATTGTAACAGTAACATAAGCAAAGCACTAATCCTAACAGGCTTACACACATAAAGCAGGAAATGACTAACTACTGACAACTACATTAAAGGTCGCATCGCTAGTCGGAGTCTGGGGACGGAGGAGGAGCACCCTTATCCTGTAAGCAACACAGGATCGCCTTCAAGGTGTGAGTCACCTTGCCTAATTTCTTCTTTGTAACGGCCTTGGCATCCGCGACTTCTGTTCGAAGTTCTTGAACTTCCCTTCGCAAAGCGGTCTGACTCTCCTCCATCCGAGCAATGTGATCGTCGATAATAGCCTACGCAGAAGGAGGAGGGCTCTCATCTGTATCCTGAGCCTCCTCTTCTACCTCTTCCTGAGGTTCTTCCTGAACCTCTGCTCCAGGTTCTTCTTCGCTTTGATCTTCCTCATCATCAAAGTCATCCTCGCTGTCCTCCTCGAGCTGATTTTCACGGTACTGCGACCCAATCTTCATCTTGACCATAGTCGACTCATCAATGGTATGAATCGATACTGGCAATTTCGGCCCAAGTCTGTAGGCAAACTCAAGCGCAATCTTGTAAATCAGTCGGCCAAAAGGAAGCAATTCGGATGTTCTTCTTGACTTGGCTATGAGGATTATTTGTCGTAAGATGAAAGTAGCCATGCATACATTCTCTCCCTGGGCCACCAGGTACAGAAAATCAACCATAAGGCGTGTACATTCAATGCGATTCGTCGACCTGGGATAAACATTGAACGTGCAGATATGGTGCAGCAGGCGCAAATCATCAGACATGTACGTCGCCTTAAGACTATTATTAGGCTACCATGGAACCAACTTACAGCACAGAAACCTGGTGCGGCGATCTCATTCACGCCTACTCCTCAGGTTCTTCTCATTAGGATGAACATCACCAAGAGGCACATTCAGAAGTCGCGCAATCAGTCGCACATCAATCGTAGCCATCCGATCTCTACCAAAAGGGATTTTAAACTGCAATGGCCCAAGGTAGGATTCTGGATACTAGCGTAGAAGGCACGTACGGTGCTCACATTAGCACGAGCGCGAGCTTCAAAGATCGGACCTGAATGCGCAGCTTCAATGCGCTCGAACAACAAAAATTCACCGAACAGTCGCCCTTCCACATCCGCCTCAAATAACACTTTGCGATCAGTGTATTGGCCATGGGGCATCTCTGATAGAATTACTCGCCCAAGGTGAGCATGGGGATCCAAATCCCGCTTTGTACGGCACTCTAGGGCTGCAGCTGGACTTGCGGCGGCGCTTGAACTTGCGGCACCACCCCGTGGTCTTCTCGATTGAGCAGGGCAGCTTGGCCCAGCCTCGTCTATTGCGGTTTTCCTCTTACCCATCAAAGATATGATGGATGAGAGTGATAAAAGGCCTAAAATGGCTTCCATGAAAGCCATGAAAAATGGAAAAAATGCAGAGAAGTGACTGTTCAATCTGAAAAAAGGAGATCTAGGCGTCGTAGAGGGATGCTTCAAGCTTCCCAAGGATGCATTTTCAAGGAGAAATAGAAATGGAAAAGTGGAATGGAGCACCTCACGATTTCAGCTCGATTTGGGGGTTTTTGGAGCTCCAAATGATGAAATCTTTAAGAGGAAGGGCTGCCAACTCCAAAGAAGTGATGGATGATGGTCAGTTTTGGCCAAGGAGGGATCTAGAAGCGATTTTGAACCATAAAATTTTGGGGTGGTTGCTGAAAAATGAAAATAGGGCTATGGGGAGGGCTATTTGTGAAGGAGGAGTGTGATTTGGGGGTTTTCGTGGGACGGGACCTATATGGAGAGGGTATACATATGATTTAAGGGCATGCGCCCAAAAATCATATCCATCTGGCCCACCTGTACGGCGATGTATCTCCGACCGGTGGTGCATCCGACCGGTGAGGCCAGATGGGTTCGGTCCCCCATGGTCCAAGGGCCCCAGATATATATGGTTCGACCCCTGGTTCATAGTATTTTGGCCTATATGAGCCCAAACATCTGTTCAGGGATTTTTGGGATCACTCCGTAATCCTGAATACCAAACCCTATGATGCAGCATATGAATTTGGGGTAGAAGGAGCACGTACATCCATCTAGATCCTTAGTTGCTAAAGAAAGTGAAGTTAGAATGGCCTTATGGCCATTTTTCATGAAATTTTACTATTCACTGTAAAATTTTGTGAAAGTATCATTTTATATTATTTTCACATTATTTTTAATGCCTAACATGAATTGGATAAGAAAGAAATGAAGATTGGAGTGGTGAGAGGAAGATTTTTGAAGATTTTTGGCGAAACGGGGTTTTTAAGCCCTGACGATTGATTACAGGAGTCGTGGTCATCCCACGGCCCAAGAATTTACTTTTACAGGTTTAAAATCATTCATTGGATGTTTCAACCCGACTTCCTACAGCTTAGAAGCTATTCGGGTTGCTTTACGCGACCCGAGATGCGTTACAGACTCGATCGTGCGATCGATTCGAATAGACATCGCCTATCATCGAATCTGCGATCCTAGAAGTGTTTCTAGACCCTTCTCGCACCCACCTAAGTCAAAGGAAGCGACAGCGTATGTCGCGAGACCATAACCCAGGCCCAGTATACTTTTATTCATGCTCTGATACCAACTTGTAACACCCTGAAAATCGGGGGTCATGTATAAACTCCACTCCCGAGTTCCAGACCGTCACTTATGCAAAAAAAATGATTATGATTCAATTTTGTCTAATTTAAAGCATTCACATCAGTAAAAGTATACCAAAACTGTAATTCATACCTCAGATCCAGTGATAAAAGCAAGCGGAAGACTGAACAATATATATATCACTGTATGGAAAAACAAGATAAATCTCATCTGTCTCTAAGTATGAATACATCACTGAGTCTCATATACATATACATGAACACAAGTAAATGTCCAAAACAGTCCCACTGAAGTCCCATCGATCCAGGTCACCTACGCAAAGCCATCGTGATACTGCATGTACGAGAACTCATCCTGGTCCTCGTCGAAGTCTGGCTCTGCCTCCTGGATCTCAGCCTCACCTGCATCTACAACAGGGCCTGGTGGGTATTGCAAACACCATCCCGTAACGTGGGAGTGAGTGATCAACTCAGTGGAATCATAGAGCAAAGATTAGCATGTTCACAATTCAATCATGCGATAATAGTAAAGCAGTAAATCAGACAATCCTAATACTTTGTTAATGCAAGATGACATGACGTGATGTATGCCCTCACCGACGATCTCCCTCATACGGCAACATCTTACGACCACGGCATGCCACACTCCCTAGAGTTCTCCACATCTTCCAGGCACATGCAATGCTATGGTGATATGATTTTCAAGTTATTATTAGTCCATTCAAACAGCAGGATTGGGAAACTAAGGTACTTCCCTTGTATCAATCCCAACACAGATCCTGTCTAGGGTCGTCACTCCTAGTAATCTCATACGATATATATTTCGTAGGTCACTGCAAGGGCTGCCAGGGCTGTTGCTCGCACTCGTTGCACTGCTCCCCCATCACCTTATCAATACAGGCCTACCATACTCTACTGCAACGGAGGGGTCGTCGCCTCCCGTGGACTCAGAATACGCTCGCGGTCACTACAAAGGACTCGTCGCCTGATCAGTGTAGGCCGACAACTAGAATATAGTGTCCCATGCCACCATAATCTGCTCACGAGTCTAGGTGCTCACAGGTCACTACGGGGAGGTTTGTGGCCCCAGCATAGGCCGACAGCTCGACCACGGTGTCCCATACCACCATGCCCGGCTCATGAGTCTTCGTGGATCAAGGTACGATGGTTAACAGGGTTTACAATGGTAAGTTCAGTACCCTAGGTTCAACCAGTTATGACTCATACAAGGTGAACATATATCGGCCAGTCGGGTTGCTTGACGGGCTCAATTAGTGCGATCGCATCTCAAGTCGAACGACAAGAAGTGCGTAAAACACTTCGCGTGGCCTAACCACTGCCGCCAACTTCAAACACGACTCGCGTTCATCGACGCGTCGCTCGTGGCTAAGACCAGTCAGCCACGAATTCGCTCGGTTGCCGACTTCCTGGACTAAGTCTAGTCCCAAACACTTATGGAATCACATCAGCAAATTATGTAAGAGTATTGGAATTGAAATACAGTCATGTGAGCATGTTAACACATGTTGTAACATTCAACTTAAGTAAATCTTCAAACACATATATTTCATGCATGTAATGAAATCATGCATATAGTCAACATGTAGGAAATCATTTAGGTCAGCATATTAATTGAGAAATCCATCTCAAACTAATTCATAACATCATTTAATTCAATGCATACTAATACAAGCATTTATACAAACACATACACTACACACTTAAGTCTACATATAGTATGTTGACCCGAAGTGCGCAATTAGGCGAATCTCTTCATCAAACTAATTATGCACGTATTCCTAACTTCCTAATGCGATAACAAACCATGTCAATCACATCAGCAAAATATGAATGTAAACAGTACTTCCTACAAATGACTAAAATGCCCTAAATCTCATATTCTTCGTTAATTTACGAAACGGGAAACGGAGAGCATTTTGTACATGTCAAATGGCGATACCGTCAAGAATTTACTATTAAACGACATTGAAAACGTTGGAAACCGTCAATCAAAGCGTCTAAAATCCTCACCTTATGTCTTGTAGACTCGTGAATTGAAACGGAGCGTATACGCTTCGTCTACGGCGAATAGGGAACCTAATACACAAGATCCATAAGCTACATCACTATGGAAACAAAGGAACCTCAAATCAGCAACTATTTAGGGTATTTGCTTACCTAGAATCGCGGTGTAATCGCCGGAAAAGCGATAGAGGTACGTTGCTTAAGCACGTGCAACACGTAACACAAGTGGCAGGATGAACTCTCCCACTCTCTCTCACAATCTCTCACCTTTTCTCTCACACAAGCTAGGGTTTCTAACAAATTCGGATGTGTGAGAGAAGTGAGGGTTTCAACCCCTTTTATAAGCTAAAACATGCCCAAAATAGGCTTGGGAACAATGTTTACTTGGTGCCTAACCAAATCGGGCCGTTTCGGTCCAAAAGAGCATTTCTGAAGGTCCCATGGTCAAATGCGGTCGGACTTAAGCTCATGCATACTGGATCTAGCACACATCTAGTTTTCAGACCGGTAGGGTTCCCAGATCGCACGTGGCGGTCCAGTTTCAGTTTAACGGTCACCGCACCAAGATCAGGCCTATAAGTCTCGTGATATATAATAGATATTTTTCCTGATCCAAGGGTGTAATTTGGCTGTACTCTGACGGTCAGAACGCTTAATACTGACGCGTCAAATTGTGTGCCAGATTTGAATTTCAAATTCCAATTCTAACCCTATTCTTACTCTCTTCACTCCAGGCTCAATGAAATAGCCTCTGAATGTCAGTTGGACTTGATTTTCGAAACGATTGCCAAGCCCAGCTAAGTGGTCATAACGGTCTAAGATGGTAGGTATCGAACTTTCGACGCGCGGTCTAAATCCAATACAAAGTTTCAAGGAGGTCCCGAGAACAAACCGGCTTAGAGTTTGATCCGAGGCTTTAAAGCATTATAGCACCATTGGTTCCACTCGCTCTGGGCCTTGTAGAACGTATTTAAAGTGATCAGGGACCATTTCCCAGCTATTCTAACGTTGCACTAGCTAACTTAGTCATATTTTTCTAAAGGAATAAATTCTACACAATTTCGGGTCGAGTTGGTACTCGAGCCCAAGTACGGATTTTTCACGGGCATTACAGAAGTCCACCATCTACACCAGCTTGCCACTTGGACGAACCATCATCTGTCATTTCCTTACGGCAATTGATGATTGTTGGGTCAGCCTGTTGCGCTCTAATGAGTCGATATATTAGTGATGGTTGAATGGATAAGCTTGTAAGATGCATAGTAGTTGACTATAAGCTCCACTCAAAATCAAAGTCCATTATTTCTTCCAACATTTTCCACTGTCGAACCATAAGGTGAGCAATAATTCCTCGTGGTTGACAATTGAGGGAATCAACTACAACATTGGCCTTATCTGGGTGATATTGAAGAGAAAAATCATAATCCTTTAACAACTCTAACTACCTTCTCTGCTGCAGATTAAGCTCCTTCTGAGAGAATAAATATTTAAGGCTCTTGTGCTCTGCGAACAACTGAAATCTAACCCCATATCGATAATGCCGCCATATCTTTATTGCAAACACTACCGCTGTCAACTCTAAGTCATACGTGGGGTAATTCTTCTCATAAGACTTCAACTGTCGAGAAGCATGCGCTATAACGTTTTCATGCTGCATTAACACACAACCTAATACAACTCGCTAGGCATCCGTGTATACTACTAACCCTTCGTTTCCAGATGGCAGGGTGAGAATTGGCGCTATTGTCAACTAATCTTTCAACTTCGTAAATGCCTTTTCACGGGCCTCACTCCAAACAAAAGGTGCTCCTTTTGGGTGAATCATATCAATGGTGCCGCTATATGAGAAAACCCTCGAATAAACCGTCTATAGTATCTCGCTAGACTCAGAAAGCACTAAATTTTCGTGACATTAGTGGGTTGCCACCACTTCAGCACAGCCTCGACATTAGCCGGATCTACGGCCACTCCTTCTCTAGTAATGACATGGTCAAGACACTTCACTTCTTCCAGCCAAAATTCACATTTATCCAATTTGGCATATAACTGATGATCACGAAGCGTCTGCAGAGTAGTACGTACATGACACTCATGCTCCTCCTAGGTACATGAATATATCAGAATATCATCTATGAATACTACCATAAACTATCGAGATAAGGGTGAAATAACTCATTCATCAATTGCATAAATACGGCCGGGGCATTCATCAATCCAAAGGACAGGACCTGGAACTTGAAGTTGTCATATCTGGTGCGAAAAGTCATCTTAGGGATGTCCTCCTCTTGAACTCGAACTGGATGGTATCAAGAATGTAGGTCGCTCTTCGAGAAGAACTGTTCTTCCCTAAGCTGATCAAACGAATCGTCAATCCGTTGTAATGGATACTTATTCTTGATGGCTACTTTATTTAGCTCCCTATAATCCAAAAAAAGAAGAAGAATTAAAACGAGCAATTAGGCTTTGATACCACTTGAAATGGCCAAGCTATATGTCTTAGAGGGGGGGGAGGGGGTGAATAGGACTATGCCAAATAAAAAGAAATAACAGCGGAATGTAAGAAATAAGATAGCCAACAAAAGAAAGGAAACAAACTACAATAAAGGAATGTAAAACAACCTCAAATTTAAGTCTTGAGAGGCTGATACAAATGTAGTCACAAGGACAACCTTGGACCATAAAAACCAAGGGTTTATGACAGGACAACCTTACTAGAATGATAAGTATCAATGTAACACCTTGAAATTCAGGGGTCGAGCACAACTCAGTTCCCGAGTTCCAAAACATCACTTGTGCAACATATTTGATGATGATTATATGTTGTCTGTATTAATGCATAAAACATGAAATAGATCAAGTCAGATTAGCAGACATAATTCATGGATATTGAGGAAATGCAAGTAGAAGACTTAAATACATATATAATTCAAAATAAATCCTGAAATGATGCGTGCTCTGCCCAGGGAAATATACATACATCTGTGTCTCAAAATACATACATGAACTGTTCAAAATGATCCAATACGTATCCCAAAAAATCCCTGCTGGTCAGGACAAGGCTCACATGAACCTGCCTGAGAACTACATGTATGAGAACGCCTCCTCGTCCTCATCGAAGTCTGGCTCCGCCTCGCATGCATCGCCATCTCCTGCAGCTAAGTCAGAGTCTGGTTGGTGTTTAAACACCCTCCCAGAATGTGAGAGTGAGTGATCAACTCAGTGGTACTATATAGAAAAAGTTAACATGTTATCAATCCAATCAAGTAGTAATGATAAGGCAATATAATCACACAAGTCCTAGATCTCTTGTTAATGCAAGGATGACATGAAGAATGATGCGTGCCCTCACCACAATCCCCTCTGTGACATCATCTAATGATCGCGCTATGACTCACTTCCTCAGTACTCTATCACCAACTCCGTTAGCACATGCAATGTTGTGTTATGAATATACTTACCAAGTTCTTATTAGATCTTTTCATACAACAGGATTGAGAAGCTAAGACACCTCCCTTGTATCATTTTTCAACATTGATCCATTCTAGGGTCATCAGTCCTAGAGAATCTCATACGATATTATGGTTCTAGGTCACCGTAAGGGCTGTTGCGCGTAATCGTTACACCACTCTCCCATCACCTTATCAATACATGCCTATTTATATCCTTAAGACTACAACAGGAGTCGTCGTCCCTATGCAGTGTTAGGATAAACTCAAGGTCACTACAGAGGGCTCATCACCAATCAGTGTAGGCCAACAGTAAGAATATAGTGTCCCTGTAACACCCTGAAAATCGGGGGTCGCGTATAAACTCAACTCCCGAGTTCCAGACCATCACTTATGCAACAAAAATGATTATGATTCAATGTTGTCTGAGTTAAAGCATTCACATGAGTAAAAGTATACCAAAACTGCAATTCATACTCCAGATCCAGTGATAAAAGCAAGCAGAAGACTAAAGAATATATATTACTGTATGGTAAAACAAAGTAGATCTCGACTGTCTCTAAAGTATGAATACATCTCTGAGTCTCATATACATGTAAATAAATAAAATCAAATGTCCAAAAGAGTCCCATTGAGAAGTCCTGTCAACCCAGGCCACCTAAGCAAAGCCGTCGTGGTACTGCATGTATGAGAACTTGTCCTGGTCCTCATCATAGTCCGGCTCTGCCTCCTAGATCGCCGCATCACTTGCATCTAAGACAGGGTCTGGTGGGTGTTGCAAACACCATCCCGTAACGTGGGAATGAGTAGCTAACTCAGTGGAATAATAGAGCAAGGATTAACATATTCTCAAATCAATCATGCGATAATAGTAAAGCAGTAAATCAAACAATCCTAATACTGTTGTTAATGCAATATGACATGACGTGATGGATGCCCACACCGACGATCTCCCTCATACGGCACCATCCTACGACCGCGGCATGCAATTGTTCCTCAAGTGCTCCACATCTTTCAGGCACATGCAATGTAATGGTGATATAATTTTTGAGTTGTTATTAGTCCATTCAAACAGTAAGATTGGGAAACTAAGGTACTTCCCTTATATCAATCTCAACACAGATCCTGTCTAGGGTCGTCACTCCTAGTAATCTCATACGATGTATATTTTTATAGGTCGCTGCAAGGGCTGTCGGGGCTGTTGCTCGCACTCGTTGCACCGCTCCCCCATCACCTTATCAATATAAGCCTACTGTACTCTCACTGCTACGGAAGGGTCGTCGCCTCCCGTAGACTCAGAATACGCTCGCGGTCACTACAAAGGACTCGTCGCCTGATCAGTGTAGGCCGACAGCAAGAATATAGTGTCCCATACCACCATAATCTGCTCACGAGACATAGGTGCTCACTGGTCACTATGAGGAGGTTTGTGGCCCCAGCGTAGGCCGACAGCTCGACCACGGTGTCCCATACCACCATGCCCGGCTCATGAGTCTTCGTGGATCAAGGTACCATGGTTGACAGGGTTTACAATGGTAAGTTCAGTACCCTAGGTTCAAGCAGTTATGACTCATACAGGGTGAACATACAACGGCCAGTCGGGTTATTTGACGAGCTTGACTAGCACAATCGCATCTCAATTCGAATGACATGAAGTGCGTAAAACACTTCGTGTGGCCTAACCACTGTCGTCAACTCCAGAACACGACTCGCGTTCATCGACGCGTCGTTCGTGACAGAGATAAACCAACCACGAATTTGCTCGGTTGTCGACTTCCTGGACTAGGTATAGTCCCAAACATATATGAATCCACATCAGCTATCATATGAGAGTATTGGAAATGAAATACAACCATGTGTGCATGTTAACACATGTTATAACATACAACTTAAGTAAATCATCAAGCACATGCATTTCATACATATAATGAAATCATGCATGTAGTTAACATGTAGGAAATCATTTACATCAGCATGTTAATTGAGAAATCAATCTCAAACTAATTCATAACACCATTTAATTCAATACATACTAATACAAGCATTTATACAAACACTTACACTACACACTTAAGTCTACATATAGTATGTCGACTCAAAGTGCGCATTTAGGCGAATCTCTTCGCCAAACTAATTATGCACGCATTCCTAGTATTCTAATGCGACAAGAAGCCATGTCAATCACATCAGCAAAATATGAATGAAAACAGTACTTCCTACAAATGACTAAAATGCCCTAAATCTCATATTCTTCGTCTATTTACGAAACAGGAAACGGATAGCATGTTGTACATGTCAAACGGAATTTTCGTCGATAATCTACGATTAAACGACATTGAAAGCATTGGAAACAGTCAATCAAAGCGTCTAAAATTTGCACCTTTTCTCTTATAGATGTGTGAATTCAAACGGAGCGTATACGCTTCGTCTACGGCGAACTGTGAACCTAATACACAAGATCTATCAGCTATTTCGCTATGGAACCAAGGGAACCTCAAATCAGCAACTATTAGGGATGTTTTCTTACCTAGAAACGCGGAGAAATCACCGGCCAAGTGATTAGAGCGTGTTGCTAAAGCACGTGCAACAGGTAGTGCAGCAGCAGGAAAATTGTCTCCTACTCTCTCTCATAATCTCTCACATTTTCTCTCTCTCAACTTAGGGCTTTTTCCAAATTCGGATGGGAGAGAGGAGTGAGGGTTTCAAGCCCTTTTATATGCCCAAACATGCCCGAAATAGGCTGGGGAACAATGTTTACTTAAGTTATATCCAAATCGGGGCTGTTTCGGTCCAAAAGGACATTTCTGGTGGTCCCCTGGCCGAACGCGATTGGACTTAAGTTCATGCGCGTCGGATGTCGCCGACATCCCATTTTCAGACCACCAGTGTTCATAGATCGCACGTGGCGGTCCAGTTTCAGTTCAGCGGTCACTGCACGTAGATCAGGTCTGCAAGTCTCATGATATGAAATAGAAATTTTTCCTGATCCGAGGGTGTAATTTGGCTAAATTCTGACGGTCAGAACGCTTAATATTGACACGTCAAGTCGTGTGCTAGATTTGAATTTTAAATTCCAAATCTAACCCTATTCTCACTCTCTTCAGTCCAGGCTCAATGAAATAGCCTGCGAATGTCGGTTGGACTTGATTTTCGAAATGATTGTCAAGTCCAGCTAGGAAGTTATAACGGTCTAAGATTGAAGGTATCGGACTTTTGATGCGCGGTCTAGATCCAATACAAAGTTTCAAAGAGGCCCAGAGAACAAACCGGCTTAGAGTTTGATCCGAGGTTTTAGAGTATTATAGGGTCATTGGTTCTACTCGATTTGGGTCTTGTAGAACGTATTTAAAGTGATCAGGGACTATTTCCCAGCTACTCCAGCGTAGCGCTAGCTAACTTATGCTTAGTTTCTAAAGGAATTAATCTTAAGTGATTTCTTTGGCTATGGAATTAGGTTCTGAGCGATTTCTCAGGTGTTTTAGCTGACCCATTGCCTAAGGACGTCTAACCCCAGGTTGGCAAAAATTCGGAGTGTTACAGTCCCATACCACCATAATCTTCTCAGAGTAGGGTGCTCACTTGTCACTATGGGGAGGTTTGTGGCCCCAGCGTAGGCCAACAACTCGACCATGGTGTCCCATACCACCATGCCTGGCTCATGAGTCATAGGGGATCTTCGTACCATGGTTAACGGGAGTTTCACTGGTAAGCTCAATGTCTTAGATTCAAACAATAGCGACCAAACATGGTGAACAAGCATCGGTCTATCGGGTTAGTTGATAAGCCTAACTAGGCCAAGCGCACGTTGAGTTAAACGACATGGAATGCATAAGCACTCCGTGTGGCCTGACCACTGTCGAATAGCCCAAGCACGACTCAGATTCGCTACACTCATCATGTGTGACGAAGACAACCTCAACCACTATTTGGAGTACGATTACCGATTACCTGGACTGTAATACAGCCCCATTCATATAAAAATCTAATAACTAGCATATGATTCATATCCTGCATTCATATGAACAATCATGAAATGTAACTTGAATGTAAACACAGTACATGCAGAAAATCATACACTCATTTAACATGATTCGACTAAGCACATACTCCATGGAGGAAATCATACATTCATTTAGCATGGATAACCTAAGTTACATGATTCATGGAGGAAATCATACACATAAACATTATGATTGAAATCCGTATCTCAACCATCTTAGCAAGCACATTCTACTAACTACTATCTCATTTAGACATTTAAACAAACACTTAGCTTACACTATTCAACATACATCACGTATGTCGACACCGTCGCATATTAGGGCAAGTCCTCTCACCAAGGAGTTGCCGCATACATATCAAGCATATAATAACGACAATTTATCATGGCAAGCAAATCAATAGATTTCATACGCATACGTGTATTCTAACATATACATGAAATATAGTATTTACAATATAAAGTATACGTATGCGGAAAGCAAAACAGATAGCACATTAAGCATGTGTAATTGCATTCACAACATGAATAAATCATTATCTAACATTGAAAGTCTTGAAAACCATAACCTAAGCTTATATAGTCCGTACCTTAAACCAGAAAAGACATATTCAAGATGATTCAGACGATGTGTCTTCGTCAACAGCGGATAAGCTACCTATGGCATGAAACAGGTCAACTATATTGTCACTTAAACTCTTCTAGGTCTTAAATCAGGTTAGAGTTAGCTTAACTTACCCAAAAATGAAATCAGATTTGCCAGGAAAATGATCCAGAAAAGTTGGTGCAATGTATAGATGGGTTAGGAAGAATCCTACAGAGTTTCAACTGATTGTCCCACACTTTCTCTCTCTTTTCTTTCTCTTAAAACTCTAGGGTTTGGGAAATTCGTATGGGTTAGAAAGCTAAGGGTTTTAGGCCTTTTTATAAGCCTAAACATGATGAAAACGGACTTTAAGTTAAGGTATACTTAAGTTATAACCAAATCGGGATCTTTCTGATCCAACGGAGCACTTCTGGAGGTCCTCTCATCAAATGCAGTCGGACTTAAGCTCACTAGCATCGGATCTTTAGTAAGTTAAGTTTCCAGTCCGATCGAATTTCCAGATCGTCTGTGGCCGACCAGTTTCAATTCAACGGTCACCGAACTTCGATCAAGGCCACAAGTACTTGGACATGTAAGGGCCAACTTTCCTGATTCGAGGGTGAAATTTGGTCAAAATCTAATGGACAGAACGCTTAGAAATGTCGTACAAGTGACACTTGCCAGATTACTTAAAAATATAATTAATTTTCTAAATATCTTCCTTTTCTCACTCTCTTCACTCCGAACTCAGTAGAATGGTCTCAGGACATCGTTTGGGCTTAATTTTTGAAAGGATGGTCAAGTCCAACTAAGCGGTCATAAAGGTCTAAGATTGTAGCTATCAGACTTTCGATGCGCGGTCTAGAATGAATACAAAGTTACAAAGAATTTCCTGGAACAAATGTGTTTAGAGTTGGATCCTAGATTTCAGGGTATTATAACGTCAATGATTCCACAAGTTTTAAGTCTTGCAGAACGTATTTAAAGCGAACAGTACTAATTTCACAACCAGTCTAACTTAGTGTTGGTTAACTTATGCTTAATTTCTAAGAGAATTAATCCTAAGTGATTTCTGATCGAGGTGGTACTCGGGTCTTGGTATGGAATTTTTCGAGTCGTTACAATCAATATCCCAAACTAAAGAGAAATAATAAAGGGAAATAGCAGAAAGTAAATTTTAAACAATTACAACATTCCCCACTGTGCTTGAAATGAAAATATTACAACATTCATATCCACACATACATCCCACAATCTAGAATAATAAAAGATAGAAAATATAAATCACACAACCACAAAACACAAAGAATTATAGTGGTTCGCCTGTGTACACTAACTGTTATAAAACAGCCACACAGATTGCTACTCCACTCCTAATATCCTCACACAGGGGATGTTAGCGTTCACTATCAAAATAGGTTTTCACAGGTTCACCCAAAACCTTCACAATTGTGCCTTTTTAACTTGGGCTTACACAATCCAAAAACCCACTTTCTGAGTTTTCTGGCTCTCCTCAGATAACCACCACAATGAGATTTTTCTGGTGAATCTCAAAAGAAAACCAAAAAGAATAGAAGATTTACACAAATGTAAAATACCTGGATTTCTCCTTTTATAGTAGCTCGGTAGAACCAATCGAAGTAGATGATTGAATGTAGAAGTTTAAAAGTCCAATACTCACTTTAAAATGGTTCTAGGTTCTAATTGGTTTTAAATTAAACCAATTGGGCTTAGCTCTGTTTGATTTTGAATCCAAGAAGGAATATCACAATTCCTCTTTTCAATTATGATTGGAATGTAGAAACAAAATCAAATTAATAAAGCTAACAAAAGAGAATATTAAATGTGCACAATGTAACTTAAAATAAACATAAACTTATTTCAGAGTGATCCCTTGATTTTACTTGAATTTGTATTGTTAAACTCTGAAATTCATCATTTATTTTTACCTGTAGAAATCGCATCTTCGACTGGTCTAATGGACACTACGATTGGTCGTAGGAGAATAGATTTTTGAAATTTTTAGCGCGATCGGATAAAACCGACTCACGACTAGCCGTAGGGTGTCTACGACTGGTCGTAGGCCCTCTATGACTGGTCATGGGCTTCTCACGACTGGTCATAGGACCACCAGATTAGTTGCTAGACTTTGAGTCGTAAAACTAGGACTGGTCGAAGGACGAGTTGTCACTGTTCACACAACCGGTCGAATAGAGTCCAGGACTGGTCATGGACGAACAGAAATTTTTTAAAAAATGCAACAAACTTAATATGGTCTTGGAATCTCTTGGACTGGTCGTGAACATGCTAGGACTAGTCGAACAAGATTCAGGACTAGTCTTAAAATAGTCTAATTCCATGTAAAATGATTCAATTGAATTATGTATCCAAAGTGACCTATCCTAAGGACATTCTAAGGTCAATCTTACCTTGAAAGTGAGATATGAACTTCGAAACTTCTTAACTTCATATGGTAGATCACCTTTGTGAATGAAGCTTGAGATCTTTGAACATAATGTTGCACTTGAAACAAAAGATCTTTTAAAGCTTGAATAACCATTCTTCTTTATGTTGAATGCTAGCTTGAGTCTGGAACAAGAATACTTCTACTGTTGTAGCTAGTACATGCACTTCTTGAAGCAGTTTGTACTTGCATTCTTCTGTAGTATCTGAAGTAGTTCTTCATTCTTGACTTGAAGCAAAGTGCTTAGAGTGATGAAGCAATGTCTTGATCATTTGTAACAATGAGCTACATAAGACAGATTTAAGGTTTTAGCCCCTCAAAATTAGACAACCAAAGGAGCATAAAATCATAGCACTTACAATCTCCCCCTTTGTCAAATTTATGACAGAACACTCAATAATAATATAACCAATATGACTACAAAGAATTATGCACAGGTTATAAAAGGAAACCAGTAACTTCCTGGTTAAAGAATCATGCACCAGATGCATCAACAAACACACATCAAGATGAAATAGGAAAAAGATTTACATTTACATTCACCTCCTTACTCGTACTCCCCTTGAATTACTCCCCCTGAGTAGCACATGTATTAAAAAACTCTTGCTTTGCAATGTTACTACTCATAATCCAATCCAAACCATAAATTCTCCCCCTTTTTGTCACAATATGACAAAGGAAGAAGAAAATAATGGAAAATAAATAGGAGTAATCAAGGAGTCAAGATAAAAGTAAATAAAAGGTCAATAAGGTATTAAGATTTTAATAGTTCAAACCAAAGACAATAAACCATTTAAAGTTCACAATCTAACAAAAGTAAACTTAAAGTTATTACAGACCAAAGAGAAAACTACTTAATCAGAACCTAAAGACGGAGTAGGTGTGGCAAGATCAAGTTGACGCATGCCCTTGTTTAATTGCCTAAGATATTTTCTCATATATTTGAATTGTAAATCATGGGAAACATTCATGTTTTCTACCTTAACATTCATATTTTCTACCTTCTCCTCAAGTGCACATAGATGCGCATCAAACTCAGATGGTTCATAACGAAGATCATTAGCAGAATCAAACTCAATTTCATCAAAAATATCATCCATGTTTATGTCATCAGGAGGAAGATCATCAGCTTCTTCTTCATTCCCAACTCCAGCTCCATCACCACCATCCACTTGGCCAGGACCCAATTCCAACTTCATTTTGTTTATATTTAAGTTGTTAAAAATTAGATTATGGATAGGAGCCTCTCCAACAGGCATATCGACCAACATATGTGAAGCCAACACAACCATGAGATAGAAAAATGGTATATCACTATGATCGGGATGGAGACAAAATTGAATGATGGAATGACAAATTAAAGATGGAAGATAAAATTTAGTATCAGAAACTACTAAGTGCAAAACAAGAACCATAAATGAAGTCAATTTTATTTTATTGCCAGACCATGGATACATATTAGAAGTAAAAATTTTGTGGAGGACTCTATATCTGGGTAACAAATACTTTGAGGGGAGCGCATTCCCTTTATGAGTCCATTGCACATTCATGTTACATAATGTTCTGGTGAGCATTTGTTTTTCTGTTTCTACGGGTTTTTTAGTTAGAATATGAATGGGGATGCCCTCATCATTAACAAGTTTTTCCATAAGGCCGGATATTAGATGATGGTCTACATCAAAAGGGCCTTCTCTTGCATCTATTTTAAATGTTAAATTTTCAGAAGAAAATTCAGAGATACATGCAAACATGGACAATGTAATGATTGGTATGCAGGCCCTCCTCAATGTAAGATGTTATCCCATCCTACATCTTGGAGGAGTGGAAAGATACTAAATGGAGCAATGTGGTTAAGATCAACAACTTTTTCAACAATAACCTTGCGCAAACATAATTTTTAAACAAAAGAGGGATCATCTTCGGGTGACTGAAGGTGGCACTGAGTTATTGAAGCTGATCTTGAGGATGGACCATGGGCTGTTTTCTTTTTTCCTCTGGCATCCATTTCCATAAAGAAATACAAAGGAACAAGAAAACTCAAATGAAGTAGAGATGGATTTTCTTAGATCAGCAAATGTAAAAGAAAAACCCCAAAATCTCCACAAAGCTTGAAATCAAGCACTCCAATGTAAATAAAGAAGAAAATAAAACTTAAATCTGACAAATTGACCAATAAAATGCACTAACCTTGAAGAACAGGTCGGTGGGTTCGACTGGTCGGACGTCGGCTCGTTGGAGAGGAAGTTAGAAATGAGGAAGATGAGATTTTCTCCAAATTTAAAACATCCAACGCGCTCCATGACCAGTCGTACCAGGACTGGTCGTGCACACTCACTACTAGTCGAGTACCAAGAAAAAAAATCATGCAATTATCATAAAAAAATTACAATTTAAACACATAAATATACAAATATATTTACACTATGACACACAAATGCATGAATAATCAATTTTGAATGCACATACTAATTTCAAATTTCAATTTATTAAACCGGCTTTTGTCGAGTGGTTTAGTAAAAATGTTAGCAAGTTGAGTTTATGTTGGAATGTATTCCAAAGATATTATTTTTTCTTCTAGTAATTCATGAATATAATGATACATAATGTCAATGTGCATGGTACGTGAATGTTGGATTGGATTTTTTAAAATATTTATAGCACTGGAATTATCACAATGTAAAGCCATTGAATCCTGTGTAATTCCATAATCAGTTAACATACGTTTCATCCAAACAAGTTAAGTACATGAATTTTCAGCTGCGATGTATTCAGCCTCAGCAGTAGAAAATGATATAGAACTTTGTTTCTTGCTAAACCAAGAACCAGGCAATTTCCAATATAAAAACTACCACCGCTGGTTGATTTTCTATCATCATTATTTTCAACCCAATCAACATAAGTATACCCTGCCAACTGAACACTAGTATCATATGGATACCAGAGACCCAAATTAACTGAACTTGCGACATATCGCATAATCCGCTTAACAACAGTTAAATGTGACTCTTTAAGATTAGACTGATATCTTGTGCAAATACTAACACTGAAAGTAATATCAGGTCTACTAGCAGTTAAATAGAGCAAACTACTAATCATGGTACGATACAATTTAAGATCCACATCTTTACCTGTAGAATCCTTTGAGAGCCTTAAAGTTATACTCATGAGAGTATCAAAATTCTTACCATTCTCAAATCTGAATCTTTTAATCAAGTTCAAATCATACTTAGTCTGAGAAATAAAAATTTCATCAGGTTGTTGTTTTACTTGCAACCCTAGGAAATAATTTAATTCCCCGACCAAGCTCATTTCGAACTTAGATTTTATTAAATCTGCAAACCCAATAGTCATGTTAATCCAAGTTGATTCATAAATAATATCATCAACACACATCTGAACCATTAAGATATTATCGTTATGTTTCTTAACAAAGAGCGTCTTATCGACATTACCCATTTGAAAATTATGACTGAGTAAAAACTAAGTTAATTTTTCGTACCATGCCCTAGGAACATGTGTTACACCATAGAGGGCTTTTTTAAGATGGTATACATGATCAATAAACTTAGGGTCTTCAAACCCTGTAGGTTGTTCAACATGTACTTCTTCATGTAAATCGTCATTTAAGAAAGCACTCTTTACATCCATTTGATAAATTTTAAATTTTCTAAAGCATGCAATGGATATAAAAAGTCTGATTGATTTAAGGCGAACAACTGGTGCAAAGGTTTCATCGTAATCAATACCTTCAATTTGAGTGTACCCTTATACAACCAGTCTTGCCTTGTTTCGAATTATATTACCAAGTTCATCAGACTTATTTTTGAATATCCACTTTGTTCCAATAATATGTTTATATTTAGGTCTAGGAACAAGATACCAGACATCATTTCGAACAAATTGATTAAGTTCTTCCTATATAGCAACTATCCAGTTTTCGTTAGAAAGAGCTTCTTTTACATTTACCGGTTCTATCTGGGATGTCAAGCACACGTAATTACATGTCTTCTAATTGTCTATAAGTGCACACACCAGTGAGAGGGTTTCCAAGAATCCGAGTGGTTGGATGATCTTTAACAGACCTCAATTCAGAGTTTACTTAATTTGATGAAGTATCTAGTTGTCAATTAAAAGAACTTCATTATGGTCTGAACTTGGGGCAAATGTATTCAAGTGATCGTCTATGATCACATTAATAGATTCTTGAATAAAATCAGTCCTTTTGTTTAGTACGCAGTAAGCGCGACTGTTCAAAGATTATCCTAAAAAGATCCCTTCATCACTTTTAGTGTCAAACTTTCCCAAATTTTCACGGTCACGCAAAATATAGCACTTACTACCAAAAACTCGAAAGTATTTGACAGTAGGCTTCTTATCAAACCATAGTTCATAAGCTATTTTATTATTAAATTTACAAGTATAAACCCGGTTAATAATATAGCAGGTGGTATTCACTGCTTGAACTCAAAATATTTCTAGGGAGCTTCATACTATTCAACATTACATTTTTCATTTCTTGAAGCACTCTATTTTTCCTTTCCATAATTCCATTTTTTTGTGGTGTTTTTGGCACAAAGAATTCATGCGATATTCCCTGATCGCTATAGAATTTCTCAAAACTACTATTCTCAAACTCTGATGCTCTTACTAACTTGAGAACCTTTTCAGTTTGAATACGTCAGATAATCCTTTTCAATTCATCAAGGGTTTCTGATTTATCCATTAAAAAAGCTACCCAAGTGAATCCAGAAAAATCATCTACGATTACCAAGATGTATTTTTTGCCACCTCGACTTTCCATCCTTGTAGGTCCAATAAGATCCATATGGAGAAGCTCGAGTGGTCTTAATGTGACATTGGAGTTCACCTTCTTGTGAGAGCACCTTGTTTGGTTGCCTATTTGGCATTTGCCACATATTTTGTCTATCTTTTGTAATTTAGGTAGACCTCTTTTAGTTCTCTTTTGCTCAATCTGTATAAATTACGGTAGTGTACATGTTCAAGGCATTTATGTTATAACTCTGTTTTGTCGGTATGGACCATGTAGCACGTTTGACTAAAAGAGCTGTCATCACTTACATTATAGCAGTTTTTATAAGTACTGCGACCAGTTAATATTATAGATCCCTTTTTGTTTATGATTTCACAACCTTGATTGGAAAATTTCACACTATGATTGTTATCACATATTTGAGATATGCTTAACAGGTTGTATTTTAGACCCTCAACATATAAAACATTCTTGAATAAGGGAAGCTTATAGAGTTAAACCGTACCTTGGCCAATATTCTTACAGTTACTACCATCACCAAATGTGACTGACCTATATCAATCATATTTTTGAGATCGGTGAATAAAGCCTTGTCGCCTGTCATATGCCTGGAGCATCCACTATCTAGGTACCGCTTTGAATGGCTTGTAGCCTTGAAAGCAGTGTGGGCAACCAAGCCGGTAGCTTTAAGAACCCATTTCATAACAGTTTCGGGTTTAGGAGTATAGTGGGTCTTCTTTTGATTGTAGTTATAGTTAGAGTGACCCACTGAGTTAGATTTTAAGATCTCCTTAAGAAGATCAATTATTTTTTTAGCAAAAGGGTTTCAGTTCTGATGATTATAATTGATTTTCATTTTTTGAAAAGTAGTTTTAGAAAAAAGTTGATTAGTACTTTTTCCTTTTGAGTTCAAGGTTAATCCTTTTACAAACTTAGGAGCCATATTCTTATGTTTAAGAGGAACATATTTCTCATAGCCCAAACCGGATCGATCACTACATTTCCTTGATCTAGAAAAAAAATTTTCTAACTTTGGATCTCCTTGGGCATACTTCCATGTATCCTTTAAACTTAAAAGAGAAGAGACTTTAAGTTTAAGATTTTTATTTTCAGATTTCAAACTTTCAATCTAAGAGTTTTTTAAATCCAAATCACATTTACATTTTTCAAAACAGTTTGAAATATGGGATTTTTCTAAAACAAGAGATTTAAAATTTTCTCTAAGCTTTGAAAATCATTCGTTTTGAAGCTTAAGTTTAACAGCAATTTTACAACTTTCCTTATATAAGGCATTGTAAGCATCTTGAAGATCATCTTCATTTTCACATTCATTGTTCAGATTTTCTTCAGTTGTTGAATCATTATCTGAAAATATGAATTTGGATAGATTCATAAGGGCTTTCACTTCATTAACCGACTCAGTTTCAGAATCTTCTAAATCAGAAGAGGCTTCAGGATCAGAAGATTCATCCCAAGTAGCCAACATACTCTTCTTTTTGGGTTTGTCCTTTTTAGGACACTTATTTGCTAAATGCTCATATTCTTGACAGTTGTAACATTAACTCTCTTTTAAAGATTTTTAAGGCTTAGATTTAGATTTTGATCTTTTCTTCTCATTAGCTTTTTGAAAATCAACCCTCTTTTTGCTTTTGAAAATTTTATAAAACTTTTTCGCTAAAAGAGCCATATCATCTTTAGAATTTTCTAAATCAGAATGGTTTTCTTGAGAAACATCTTTAGAAGACTTAAGGGCAATAAATTTTCCTTTAGGAGCTTTAAAATTTAACTCGTAGGCTTGTAAAGATCCAACTAATTCTTCTACCCTCATAGTATCTGTATCACGAAGTTCCTGGATCGCGATTACCTTAGAGTTGAACCGTTCAGGAAGTGAGCGTAGTATCTTTGCACACACTTTACTTTCTAGGATTTTATCGCCAAGACCCCACATAGAGTTTACAATGTCATTTAATCTTGTATAAAAGTCCATAAACATTTCATTTTCCTCCATATGAATTTCTTCAAATTTGGTTGTGAGGAGTTGGACTTTAGATTTTTTAAGAATTGATGTACCCTCATGTGTCATTTTTAAAATATCCCAAGCTTGTTTTACAGAATCACAGGATATAATTCTTTTGAATTCATCCGGTGATAGTGCGCAAGTGATTGCATTTAGTGCTTTAGCATTTGTACTACTCACACTTTTTTGAAGTGTGGTCCATGAGAAATAAAGAATTATTTTGATTGTTTTTGAACCATCGATTCCAGTCACTTCAGTGGTAGGAGAGGTCCATTCATTCACTGTGGCCAACCACACACTTTCATCCATGGATTTAAGGAACATCCTCATCCTGGCTTTCCAATAGGCATAATTGGTGCAATCAAAAGGTGGAGACCTAGTGATAGAAAAGCTATCAAAATTTGAAATCTCAAATATAGCTTAGATCGGTAGCTCAGGAAATAAATATATAAAAAAAAGAATTAAAACGAGCTATTAGGCTTTAATACCACTTGAAATGGCCAAGCTCTATGCCCCAGAGGGGGGGAGGGGTGAATAGGTTATGCCAAATTTTTTTAAAAAAAATAACAGCAGAATATAAGAAATAAAATAGCCAATAAAAGAAAGGAAACAAACTACAATAAAAGAATATAAAGCAATCTCAAATTCAAGTCTTGAGAGGCTAATACGAATATAGTTCTAAGGACAACCTTGGACCATAAAACCAAGGGTTTATGGCAGGACAACCTTACTAGAACGATAAGTATCAATATCCCAAACTAAAGAGGAATAATAAAGGGAAATAGCATAAAGTAAATTCTAAACTATTCCAGCATTCCCCATTGTGCTTGAAATAAAAGAATTACAACATTCACATCCACACATACATCCCACAATCTAGAATAATAAAAGATAGGAAATATAAATCACACAACCATAAAACACAAAGAATTATAGTATTTCACCTGTGTGTATACCAACTATTATAAAACAGCCACACAGATTGCTACTCTACTCCTAATATCTTCACACAGGAGATATTAGCGTTCACTATCAAAATAGGTTTTCACAGGTTCACCCAAAACCTTCACAATTGTGTCTTTTTAACTTGGGCTTACACAATCCAAAAACCCACTTTCTGAGTTTTCTGGCTCTCCTCAAATAACCACCACAATGAGATTTTTCTGACGAATCTCAAAAGAAAATAAAAAAGAATAGAAGATTTACACAAATGTAAAATACCTGGATTTCTCCTTTTGTAGCAGCCCAGTAGAACCAATCGAAGTAGATGATTGAATGTAGAAGTTCAAAAGTACAATGCTCACTTTAAGATGGTTCTAGGTTTTAATTGATTTTAAATTAAACCAATTGGGCTTAACTCTATTTGATTTTGATTCCAAGAAGAAGGAATATCATAATTTCTCTTTTTAATTATGATTGGAATGTAGAAATAAAATTAAATTAATAAAGCTAACAAAAGAGAATATTAAATGAGCATAATGTAGCTTAAAATAAACATAAAATTATCTCAGAGTGATCCCTTGATTTTACTTGAATTTATATTGTTAAACTCCAAAATTCATCATTTTTTTTATAGCTGAAGGAATCGCATCTTCAACTGGTCTAGTGGACACTACGACTAGTCGTAGGAGAATGGATTTTTAAAATTTTTAGCACAATCAGATAAAACCGACTCACGACTGGTGGTAGGTGTCTAAGACTGGTCGTAAGCTTCTCACGACTGGTCGTAGGACCACCAGATTAGTTGTTGGACTTTGAGTCGTAGAACTAGGACTAGTCGAATGATGAGTCAACACTGTTCACACGACCGGTCGAACAGAGTCTAGGACTGGTCGTGTACAAACAGAAATTTCTAAAAAAATGAAACAAACTTAAGACTGGTCTTGGAATCTCTTGGACTGGTCGTGAATATGCTAGGACTAGTTGAACAAGATTCAACACTAGTCTTAGAACAATCCAATTCCATGTAAAATGATTCAATTAAATTATGTGTCCAAAGTGACCTATCCTAAGGACAATCTAAGGTCAATCTTACCTTGAAAGTGAGATATGAACTTCAAAACTTAACTTCAGATGGTAGATTACCTTTGTAAATGAAGCTTGAGATCTTTGAACATAATGTAGCACTTGAAACAAAAGATCTTCTAAAGCTTGAATAACCATTCTTCTTTGTGTTGAATGTTGTCTTGCGTCTGGAACAAGAATACTTCTACTGTTGTAGCTAATACATGCACTTCCCGAAGGAATTTGTACTCACATTCTTCTGTAATATCTGAAGTAGTTCTTCGTTCTTGACTTGAAGTAAAGTGCTTAGAGTGATGAAGCAATGTCTTGATCACTTGTAACAATGAGCTAAACAAGACATAGATTTAAGGTTTGGGCACCTCAAAATTAGATAACCAAAGGAGCATAAAATCATAGCATTTACAAATAACATATACGCGAAGTCAGGTAGTCGTTGAAAATCCTACCTATTGTCTCTGGGGCTATCTCTGGTACTGCTGAGAGCTATCTCGACCTTCGGTGGCTGCTGTTGCTGGTGTTGTTGAGGTCGATATTACTGAGTTTTTTGTTGAGGATGGTATTGTTGAGTCTAGTGTTGCTGAAAAGGTCTCTGTTGGGGGTGACCATAAGGCTGCTGTCTGTAAGAAGACCTATCCTTTCGCTCTATAGAGACATCTGGCAGATTAGGGCAAGACCTGACCTGATGGCCTACTCCACCACACCTAAAACACGTTCCTCGGATTGTTAATTGATGTGAATCTCGCTAGGCTTCCTAAATAGTTGATCCTTGCCCATCAAGCCTTTTGGATGGATAGAACTGTTCGGTTGGGCCTCCCTTCCTCTTGTTCCTATTATCCTCTCTATGAAGTGGTTGATCACGAGTCTTGTTCAACTCTTTGAAATCTACTTCTATAATCTTAGCTCAATCTGTCACCTCCTCAAATGTAGGGAGTTGCAAAGGTACTACCCTATTCCTCATGCTAGGATGAAGTCCCTTCTCAAATTTATGAGCTTTCATACAGGAGGTCGAAATCAAATTCGATGTGAAATGGGATAGCTCAATGAATCTGGCCTCATACTGGGCCACAGATAAAGCTCCTTGCTCCAAATATATAAATTTAGACACCATCTTTTCTTGAATACTATTAGGAAAATACTTTTGGTCGAACTTGTCGCTGAACATGCTCCAACTCCAAACTATACTCAACCCAACTTCCTTCTTAACTGACTGTTATATAAGCTGAGTGCTCTAATATGGAAGATGCCTCTGCAGACCTCCTCTCCTGACGTTCCATCAGAGATGTCATGGAATGAAGGATTTCTTGAATCGAAGCGATGTTAAGAGGAGTATTTGGTGCCTTAGCCTGGAGATCCTCAGATGGCTTGTACTCTACTATTATTTTGGTTTCAGTGGCCTTCTTAGGTGCCATGATCTATAATAGAAAATGGATGTCTGGGTTAGCTTCAACCTAAAATACTCCCTTAAGGTCAAGAAGCACATCTTCCTAACTTCTTATCTTTGAGACCGAATCGTAACTCTTTTTTTTCGAGTTCCTTAAGGGGAAAACTAGTGTTTCTAAGTTGTTAAGTCAATTTTCTAGTTTTAGAACTCTAGCTTTCTCCGAAATGGTTACATGTCCACAAGTAATCCCTTATCTCATGCTTAGATACCAACTTTGTCACACCCTAGACCCAATAGTCTTATACTACCGCTATATCTATCAAATCTAGCATGTGATAAGCCAAACTCCGGGATTGGTACCCAATGCCCACACACTAAGTCCCAAGCTCAACCTCCGGCAAGGTAATGTAAAGGATAAAATCTCACCATTCATTCTTCATAAAAAAGGAACATTAGAGATATGATGGGTAACATTTGTTGTAACACCCCGAACTTTTCGATACTCGAGCATTGAAAGTCCTCGAGCGTTACCAAAAGATCCAACATAACATTTACGTGTGTAAATTACCAATGCAACTATTCTACCCTTACATACTTACCATGACAACCAACCTAACCATTGGGAATGACTTTTATTCATAAATCAAGCCATCTAACCATTCATTTTGTGACAAGACAACCCATCATGTAAGTTGACGTATGCACCTTCCCTTAAGTGAATTGGCTAATAACTCCCTATCCATAACAATTTAGACATACATTCTTTTGTAAGAATTTCTTAGAAATGTGCTTATACCCATATGGAGCCTTTAGATTTCACAAAACCCTCATATCGACAATAATTATGAAAACGCCATTAGCCCTGGCCACTGGATTCTAGATCACGTGGTTCTCACTATGCGTTTAATACAAAATTCTATACCATGCATTTATATAATAAAATAGTCATACATGTAAAATTATAACCCTTGGATCATCATAAAACTGACCCAATGGACAGATCAAACATTAATAGTAAAATTTAGGGCCACCTGATCTTTGGATATGCTTTAATTTTGGACTCGACCCCTTAAATTAGGTGGAGAAACAAATGGAAGGTGTAGATCTCTCAAAAACATTACGTGGACCGTTGTGTACACACGCAACACATGCACTCTGACAAAGCACCGGATGCTAGAAGTGGGTCAAACGTATTTGACCCGACCGAATTCGAATCTAAGAGGGAGTCTCTCTCCTCTCTTCATACGTATGTTCGTTGGATCATCAGTGGCCCACCATCATGGCCACAATGATGATCTGAGCCGTCCATCATGTTCGAGAGGAGAAATCAACCAAAACCATGATGGTCATGTGTACCCATGCACAAGCATGAGCTCGTAGTGACAGGTAACTATACCTACATCTATAACACCCTGAAAATCGGGGGTCGAGTAGAAACCCAACTCCCGAGTTCCAGACCATTACTTATGCAACAAATATTCTTATGATTAAATGTTGTCTAAGTTAGTGCAATAACATGAGTGAGATTAAAACGATCATGAGTGTTTCTATAAATTTCTAGGCTCGTCCACACACGAACTAGAAGTGGTCCGAGGTCATTTCATGCTGCCATGGATGCACACGGACTCGATCAAAACGATCGATCTAGGTGAACTTCGCCAATTGGCGAAATTGAGTTCCTATGAGTGTTTCTATGAATTGCTCGCACCCACCTAAGTCAAAAGGGCGCAGCGTACGTTTTGTGACCATAACCCAGGTCCGGTTTAATCCAAATCATGCTCTGATACCAACTTGCAAGGCCCTGAAAATTAAGGGTTGTGTAGAAACCCAACTCCCGAGTTCCAGACCATCACTTATGCAACAAATATGCTTATGATTAAATGTTGTCTGAGTTAGTGCAATAACATGAGTGAGATTATACCAAAACTGCAATTCATACTCCAGATCCAGAGATAAAACGAAGGCGAAAGACTGAAAAATATATATATCACCGTATGTAAAACAAAACTATCTTGATATGTCTCCAAAGTATGAATATAACCCTGAGTCACATGTACATATAATAAACCAAAATCAAATGTCACATGATAGTCCAACTAGCAAAAATCCAGCTGATCCATGCCACCTATGCGAAGCCGTCAGAAAACTACATGTACGAGAACTCGTCCTGGTCCTCGTAGTAGTCCAGCTCCAACTCCTGAATCACTTCGCTATCTGCATCTAAGACAGAGACTGGTAGGTGTTGCAAACACCATCCCGTAATGTGGGAGTGAGTGATCAACTCAGTGGAATCATAGAGCAAAGATTAGCATGTTATCAAATCAATCACGCGATAATAGTAAAGCAAACAATCAGATATTTCTAGATACTGTTGTTAATGCAAGTATGAGATGCAGTAATGATGCATGCCCTCACCAACATACTCCCTCATACGACATCATCTTACGTCCGCAGCATGCTTTCTTCCCTCAGTGCTCCACATCTTTCAGGCACATGCAGTGCGATATGGATATGATTACCGAGTTGTTATTAGTCCTTTCAAACAGCAGGATTGGGAAATTAAGGTACTTCCCTTATATCATTCCCAACACAGATCCTATCTAGGGTCATGACTTCTAGTAGTCTCATACGATGTTATATTTCTAGGTCGCTGCAAGGGCTTGCAGGCCTGTTGCTCGCACTCGTTGCACTGCTCTCCCATCACCTTATCAATACAGGCCTAGTTGTACTCTTATTGCTACGGAAGGATCGTCACCTCATGTAGACTCAGAATACGCTCGAGGTCACTACAAACGGCTCGTCACCAATCAGAGTAGGCCGACAGCTTGAATGTAGTGTCCCATACCACAACAATCGGCTCACAAGTCTAAGGTTCTTACTGGTCACTACGGGGAGGTTTGTGGCCCCAGCGTAGGCCGAAAGCTTGACCACGGTGTCTCATACCACCATGTCCGGCTCATGAGTCTTAATGGATTAAGTTACCATGGTTATTAGGGTTTTCACTGGTAAGTTCAGTACCTAAGGTTCAAGCAGTTATGACCAATACAAGGTGAACATATAATGGTCAGTCGGGTTACTTGACGAGCTCGACTAGTACGAGCGCATCTCAAGCTAAACGACATGAAGCGCATAAGCACTTCATGTGGCCTAACCACTGCCATCAACCTAAGTACGACTCGGGTTCATCGTCGCGTCCTTCGTGGCGAATAGAAGCCAACCACGAATTCAAATCTGTTACTGACTGCCTGGACTAGAGTATAGCCCCAAGCACTTGTAATCTGTATCAATGATCATATAAGAGTGACAGAAATTAAGCACAAATAATCCAAGCATGTTAACAACATGTTATAACATACAACATAAGCAAATCAACCAAACACATGTATTCCATATATATAAGGAAATCAATTCCATATAACTAACATGGAGAAAATCATATACATCATCATATTAATTGAGAATCTAATCTCAAAACTACTCTACATCAATATTTACGCAATACTTACTAATACATACTTTTATACAAACACTTAGTCTACACACATTTGTCTACATAGCATATGTCGACCCAAAGTGTGCATTAGGGCAAATCTCTTTGCCAAACAGGTCATACACGCTAACTAGTATAACAACACAACAAATACTGATGGCAATCATATCAGTAAAATATGGACGTATACAGTATTTCCTACAAATACCTAAAATACCCTAAATCTCATATTCTTCGTACGTATTCGAAACGGAAAACAGACAACATGTTCTACATGTCAAACAACATCCTTGTTGATAATCTACTATTAAACAACATTGAAATCTTTAAAAACAGTTAACCTAAGCATCTAAAATCCTCACCTTACGCCATAGAAGCGTATAGAATCGAATAGGAACTCTACACTTCGTCAACGTCAATATGACGACCTATACCACAAGATAAGTCCGCTACTTCGCTACTTGTTTCGATGGAATTCCTAAAACAGGTTAAGGTTAGGGTTTTCTTACCTAGAATGAAGTTAGAATCACCGGAAGAGTGATTAGAACACGATGGCTAAGCATGTGTATTAGCAGGATCGAGTGACAGGAACCTTTCCTCACAACTCTCACAGAACCTCTCTCTCTTCTCTCTTCTCTTCTCTAGGTTTTTTTATAAATTCGTATAGGAGGAATGTGAGAGGATTTAAGGTCCTTAAATAGGTTAGAAAGTCACCTATTTAGACTTTAAACCAAGGTATACTTGGGTTATAACCAAATCGGGTCCTTTCTGATCTAAAAGAACGTTTCTGGAGGTCGCCTGACTAAATGCAGTCGGACTTAAGCTCATGGATGTTGGATCCTGATCACATTAAGTTTTCAGTTCGATCGGGTTTCTAGATCGCACGTGGCGGACCAGTTTCAGTTCAGCAGTCACTGAGATTCGATCATAGATTCCAAGTACACTGACCTGAGTGGGAAATGTTCCCTAATCCGAGGGTGTATTTGGGTCAGATTCCAACGGTCTGAATGCTTATACTTAACCCGCAAGTGACACGTACCAAATTTATTTAAATCACATTTAATTTATAAAGAATTTCACTCTCTCTCTCACACTCCTTGCTCCAGGCTTAATGAAATAGCCTCAGAAAATCAGTTGGGCTTGATTTTCGAAGCGATTGTTAAGTCTAGCTAAGCGGTCATAATGGTCTGAGATTGTAGATATCAGACTTTCGACGCGTGGTCTAGATCCAATATGAAGTTTCAAAGGGTTCCTGAGAGCAAACGGGTTTAGAGTTTGATCCTAGGTTTCGGGTCATTATAGCGTCATTGATTCTACAAGTTTTTGGTCTTGCAGAATGTATTTAAAGAGAACACTACTAATTTCACAGCTAATCTAACATAGCGTTAGTTAACTTACGCTTAATTTCTAAAGGAATTAATCCTAAGTGATTTCTGTTTGAGGTGGTACTCGGATCTCTGTACAGATTTTTTCGAGACGTTACAATCTACCCCCCTTAAATAATAAATTTCATCCTTGAAATTTATACCTTTTCGTACTCCTCGAGAAGCTGTGGGTAGTTCTTTCTAATTTGGACTTCTTACTCCCAAGTAGCCTCCTCTTCAGTGTGATGCGTCCACAACACCTTCACAAGGGGGATGACCTTCCTACGCAATACCTCCTCCTTCCTGTCTAATATATGCGTCGATCGCAGTATATACGCGTCGGTCGCAGTATTTCTTCAGCATAGAAATATCAAATACGTTCTGAACGCTCATGAGAGGCGTACGCAAAGCTAGACGATATGCCACTGCACCCACATGGTCAAGAATCTGGAACGGACCAATAAATCGCGGTGCTAGCTTCCCCTTCTTTCCGAACTAAAGAACTCCCTTCATAGGAGAAACTCTAAAAAATATGTGATCCCCAACCGCGAACTCTAGCGGGCGCCGTCTCATATTGGCATAACTCTTGTGTCTGCTCTCCGCTGTAAGAAGTCGGCGTCTGATGATGTAACACCCTGAAAATCGGGGGTTGTGTATAAACCCGACTCCCGAATTTCAGACCATCACTTATGCAACAAATATGGTTATGATTCAATGTTGCCTGAGTTAAAGCATTCACATGAGTAACATTATACCAAAACTGCAATTCATACTCCAGATTCATTGATAAAAGAAAGCAGAAGACTAAAGGATATATATATCACTGCATGGAAAACAAAATAGATCTCAACTGTCTCCAAAGTATGAATACATCTCTGAGTCTCATATACATGTAAATGAACAGAATCAAAATGTCAAAAATAGTCCCACTGAGAAGCTTCGCCAATCCAGGCCACCTAAGCAAAGCCGTCGTGGTACTGCATATATGAGAACTCGTCCTGGTCCTCATCATAATCCGGCTCTGCCTCCTGAATCACTGCCTCACCTGCATCTAAGATAGGGTCTGGTGGGTGTTGCAAACACCATCCCATAACTTGGGAGTGAGTAGATAACTCAATGGAATAATAGAGCAGAGGTTAGCATGTTCTCAAATCAATCATGCGATAATAGTAAAGAAGTAACTCAAACATTCCTAAATACTGTTGTTAATGCAATATGACATGACATGATGGATTCCCCCACCGACGTTCTCTCTCATACGGCACCATCTGCGTCCGCGACATGCTTGCGTACCGCTCAGTGCTCCACATCTTCCAGGCACATGCAATGTGATGCGGATATGATTACCAAGTTGTTATTATTCCTTTTCATACAGCAGTATTGGGAAACTAAGGTACTTCCCATATATCAATCCCAACATAGATCCTGTGTAGGGTCGTCACTCCTAGTAATCTCATACGATGTATATTTTATAGGTCGCTGTAAGGGCTGTTGCTCGCACTCGTTGCACCTCTCCCCCATCACCTTATCAATATAGGCCTACTGTACTCTCATTGCTACGAAAGGGTCGTCGCCTCCCGTAGACTCAGAATACGCTCGCAGTCACTACAAAGGGCTCGTCACCTGATCAGTGTAGGCCGACAATAAGAATATAGGTCCCATACCACCATAATCTTCTCACGAGTCATAGGTGCTCACTGGTTACTACAGAGAGGTTTGTGGCCCCAGCGTAGGCCGACAGCTCGACCACGGTGTCCCATACCACCATGCCCGGCTCATGAGTCTTTATGGATCCAAGTACCATGGTTAACAGGATTTTCAATGGTAAGTTCAGTACCCTAGGTTCAAGAAGTTATGACTCATACAAGGTGAACAAGCATCGACCAGTCGGGTTACTTGACGGGCTCGACTAGTATGAGCGCATCGCAAGTCAAATGACATGAAGTGCGTAAAACACTTCGTGTGGCCTAACAACTGCTGCCAACTCGGAACACGACTCGTGTTCATCAACGCGTCGTTCGTGGCAAAGATAAGCCAACCATGAATTTACTTGGTTACCGACTGCCTGGACTAGGTATAGTCCCAAACATTTATGAATCCACATCAGTAATCATATAAAAGTAATGGAAATGAAATACAACAATGTGAGCATGTTAACACATATTATAACATACAACTTAAGTAAATCATCTAACACATGCATTTCATACATATAATGAAATCATGCATATAGTCAACATGTAGGAAATCATTTACATCAGCATATTATTTGAGAATTCAATCTCAAACTAATTCATAACACCATTTAATTCAATACATACTAATACAAACATTTATGCAAACACTTAGTCTACACACTTAACAAATAAATTTCGTCCTCGAAATTTGTACCTTTTCGTACTCCTCGAGAAGCTGTGGGTAGTTCTTTCTAATCTCAGATTCTGTCTCCCAAGTAGCCTCTTCCTCAGAGTGATGCGTCCACAATACCTTCACAAGGGGAATCACCTTGTTACGCAGTACCTGCTCCTTCCTGTCTAGTATACGCGTCGGTCGCAGGATATATGTAACATCCTCTCCTAACTGCACCTGCTCCCATCTGATGATATGAGAAGGATCCGAAACGTATTTCTTCAGCATAGAAACATGAAATACGTTGTGAACGCTCGCGAGAGGCGTAGGTAAAGCCAGTCGATAAGCCACTGCTCCCATACGATCGGGGATCTGGAATGGACCAATGAATTACAGTGCGAGCTTCCCCTTCTTTCCGAAACGAAGGACTCCCTTCATAGGAAAAACTCACAAAAATACATGATCCCCAATAGTGAACTCTAGCAGCCGCCATCTCGTATCGGCATAACTCTTCTGTCTACTCTGCGCTGTGAGAAGCCGATGTCTAATAATATCAATCTTCTCCGATGTCGCCTGTACTAACTCTGGGCCAAGCAATCTACGCTCACCAACCTCTGCCCAGCAATGCAGTGCTCGACATGGTCGCCCATACAACGCCTCATAAGGTTCCATACCGATACTTGCCTGGAAGCTGTTGTTGTACGCGAACTCCGCATAAGCAAGACAATCATCCCAACTGTTCTCGAAGTCCAATGCGCAAGTCCGCAACATGTCCACTAAAATCTGGTTCACCCTCTCTGTCTGTGGGTGGAAGGAAGTATTGAACTTCAACTTCACACCCATAGCCTCCCGAATGCGAGTCCAGAAAATAGAAGTGAACCACGTGTCTCTGTCCGACACGATCTCCAACGGAACTCCATGCAGACGCACGATCTCTCTGTTATACATTCTAGCCAGCTCGTCTACAGACTTCGTAACTCTGATCGGTAAGAAGTGCGCCGACTTCCTCAAATGGTCGACGATCACCCAAATAGAATCATGTCCCTTCCTCGTCTTCGGTAGCCCTGAGATAAAATCCATGGAAATGAAGTCTCATTTCCACTCGGCAATCTGCATAGGCTGAAGAAGTCCAGGTGGTCGGTGATGCTCTGCCTTCACCTGCTGGCAAGTGAGACAACGGGACACGAACTCTGCAATGTGGGTCTTCATACCTTCCCACCAATAGGTCCTCCACAGGTCACGATACATCTTCGTGCAGCCTAGATGCATCGCAAGCCTGGTATAGTGCGCAATCTCGAGAATCTCTTGTCTCAAGTCAGGGATATCTGGGACGCATAGGCGGCCACGGTAACGTAAGCCTCCATCCATGCCAACTCACCACTCGATGTCTGCATCATCACTGGCCTGCTCTCGAAGCTCAGTAAGACGCGTATCATCCCACTGCTCCTCGATGACCCGGTCATCAATTTGAGATCGCACTTGCACATGTGCGATGAACTCAAAATGCTCCTCTACTGTGAGTTTCTGCTCAAAGTCTCGTAAAAACTCAACCATATCCCACTTAGCAACCATCAGCGGAGGCACAAACTCTATCGCCTTCTTGTAGCTCAATGCGTCAGCCACAAGGTTCACCTTCTCAGGATGGTAAGAGACTTCAAACTTGAAGTCTTTCAAAGTCTCCATCCATCGTCGCTGCCTCATATTCAAGTCTCGCTGCGTGAATATGTACTTGAGGCTCTTGTGGTCGCAAAAGAGCTCGAACTCCTCTCCATCGAGGTAATGTCTCTAGAGTCTCAGTGCGAATATGACGGCTGCTAACTCCAGGTCGTGTGTAGGGTAATTCTCCTCGTGCTTCCTTAATTGTCTCGAGGCATACGAAATTACCCTGTCCTTCTGTATAAGGACACAACCCAAACCAACGCTAGACGCGTCAGTGTATATCGTATATCTAACCCCCTGCTCTGGCAATACTAGCATGGGGGAGGACGTAAGTCTGTCCTTCAGCTCCTGAAAAGCTGACTCCACCTTCTCATTCTAGGCAAACTTCACGTCCTTCCGTGTCAACTGAGAGAAAGGTCTAGCGATCTTCGAGAAATTCCGAATGAAGCGTCGATAATAACCAGCGAGACCCAAGAAACTCCTCACCTCAGTGACAGAACCAGGCTGCTCCCAGTCTTGAACTGCAGCTACCTTAGATAGGTCAACTGCCATCCCATCCTTGGTCACCACGTGTCCCAGGAACTTCACTTCCTGCTTCCAGAAGTCACACTTCTTGTACTGTGCAAACAACTAATGCTGTTTAAGTGTATCCAGGACCAAGCGCAAGTGCTCCTCATGCTCCTCTCGACTCCTGGAGTATACCAAAATGTCGTCAATGAACACAACGACGAATCGATAGAGGAAAGGCTGAAATACCCGATTCATCAGATCCATGAACACGGCTGGTGCATTCGTGAGACTGAACGACATGACGAGGAACTCGTAGTGGCCAAAACTGGTCCTGAATGCTGTCTTCTGCACATCCTCATCCCTGACGCGCAACTGATGATATCCTGACTGAAGATTAATCTTCGAGAAGTACTGCGCTCCTCTCAACTGATCAAACAAGTTATCGATCCTGGGTAAAGGGAACTTGTTCTTCACCGTGATCTGGTTCAGCCTACGATAATCAATAAACAATCGCATCGAACCATCCTTCTTCTTCACAAACAGGACCGGTGCTCCCCAAGGAGACACAATGGGTCGAATAAGCCCAAGCTCCAACAGACCATCAATCTGCGTCCTCAACTCTTCCATCTCACACGGTGCCATGCGATACGTCGGCAGTGAGACGGGCGCGGAACCAGGTACCAGATGTATTCATACTTTGGGAATCTTCCTGAACAGATCCCCAAAATCACAGACGACTAGCATATGCTCAAGCGTCTGGGCACCAACGTCCCATAGTAAAGAAGCGTAACTAAGTATGCGGAAGGGGAGATTTACCTGCACTAAAAATGTAAGAGGCATGCCATTTGGCTCGTATATCGTCACCATACGAGTCCCACAGTCAATCTCAGCCCTTGCTGCAGTCAGCCAATCCATGCCAAGAATGGCGTCGAGATAAACGAGAGAAGGGTCGACGACAAGATCAATAGACATGGTCCTGCCTCCTAAATCCATCAAGCAACCCTCACACATCAGGGTGGCATCAGAAAAATCCCCGTGAGCTGAAAGGACTAGCACTCCATCCATGCGAATAGTCGGTAGTCCAAGACGCCTGACTATGGAAAGAAATATCAAAGAAAGCGTGGATCCAGTATCCACCATCACAAGTATAGGAGTACCTCTGATGTGGGCAGTGACCTCAAAGGCCAAACACTGAGTAGTGTCTGTCTCGGGCACCTCAGCCGTCAAAGCATGAACCCGAGCCTGCTGTGGCTGGTTCGGCCGCGATACCATAGGCCGTAGAGGTGGCCTGAACTGAGATGAAAGAGGTCTGAAGGATGGATGCGTAGAGGCGGTGCTGATATAGCCTGTGGGCGTGAACGGTCAATCTTCTGCGGCGGTGAGAATCCGCCGTCTCTCATCCAAGCGAAGCAACTCTGTACTGCATGACTCGTTCTCCCACAGTATGTATATGATAGATCAGGGTGTCTCATCGGTAACATCGGCGTTGTAGCCCTAGGAGGAGGGTCGACGCGAGGCCTCTTACCCGCAAGGGGCCTGTCCTGTAACTCTGGTAGTGGCCTAGGAGCAATAGGGTCACGAGATCGCGTAAGTCGACCCACATCCTTCTCTGCCCGCATGGACATGTGAATCAGCTCTGCGTATGAGGGAATGCTCACGCAACACATCTTTGACCGAATATCCAGTCGCAAACCCTCAGAAAAGCACCGTATGCGCATATGCTCATCTGCCAGTATAGTCGGGACGTATCTGCCCAACTCAGTGAACCAATGCTCATACTCAGTCACCGTCATGCCTCCCTGTTTGAGGCGCAGAAACTCGTTCTCCCGCTCATGCCTATATGTCTGGGGATAGTATTTCTCGTGGAAGCGGAACTCGAACGTTGCCCAGGTCCAGATGTAATCAGCGGCAACGGTCTGCAACACACTATCCCACCATAAGTTGGCCTCCCGCTCGAATAAGAACGTAGCCAACTCAACCTGCTCGGACTCTGAGCAATGCAGCATCCATAATACCTTCGACACACGGTCGAGCCAATACTCGGCCTCTTCAGGTCTATGAGAACCCGTAAAAGTGAGAGGTCGTAAGCGCTGGAATCACTCTAGTAAGCCCCGTGTGTCTGCGGCATTCCCCGCAGGATAAGCAGGTGGTGCAGGATGAGCCATGCCCTCATCCTGAGCATAAGTATCGGTATCCTCAGCTGGATGCGCAGGTGGTGCAAGTGGAGTCGTACTCCCACCCTGATCTAAAGCCGCCACTATAGTAGTCAGGAGCAGCTGCTGCTGCTGCATCATGGCCATCATCTGCTCAAATCTATCTGGAGGTGGAGCAGGCTGTGGCATGTACTGCGTCGAAGAAGACGCATGATACTGCTCTCTGACGAGCGGTGTGAAAGGTGGCGGTCCAACTGTAGGACCAGTAGGAGGCTGAGACTCATACGCTGTCTCAGGAATCGAGCCCACAGGAGGGTCCGTATGAGTATCACTCTGGAGAGGAACCTGATCCATGGGCTCTCCCAAAGTAAGCCGAGCTGTGCTCCGTGTAGCCTTAGGCGACATTCCCTATATTCAAAATAGGGCGCAACCTTGTCAGTCTCAATAGCACAAACACACCGCAATCATTCACATAATGAGTCAAAGGCATTCTATACATTTCATTTAATCAAAATTGTCACAATACAAGAAATACTTTCTTACATGCATCATGACCAGAAACACATGGGAACTAAGACAGTCAAGCTACAACAACAATAACATACACAAAGTACTAGCCTTCTCAGGCTTACACACAGAAAGCAGGAAATGACTAACTACAACCAACAACGTCTAAGATCTCATCGCTAGTCTGAGTCGGGCGATGGAGGAGGATCACCCTTATCCTGCAAGCAACACAGGATCGCCTTCAAGGTGCGAGTCACCTTACCGAATTTCCTCTTCATAACGGCCTTGGTATCCTCGACCTCAGCCTGAAGTTCCTGGACTTCTCTTCGTAAGGCGACCTGGCTCTCCTCAATTCGGGCAATGTGAGCATCTCTGGTAGCCTGAGTCGTAGGAGGAGGGCTCTCATCAGTATCCTGAGCCTCCTCAACTTCTTCTTCCTGGACTTTTTCCTCTATTTCTGCCCCAGGTTCTCCTTCACTTGGATCCTCTTCACCATCAAAATTGTCCTCGCTATCCTCATCAAGATGAGTCTCACGGTACTGAGATCCGATCTTCATCTTGACCATGGTAGACTCATCAATGCAGTGAATCGGAACTGGCAACTCCAGCCCAAGTCTGTAAGCAAACTTAAGCGCGATCTTGCATATAAGCCGGCCAAAAGGAAGTGACTCAGACGTTCTTCTTGAATTCGCTATGAGGATAATCTGTCACAACACGAAAGTGGCCATACACACATTTTCTCCCTAGGCCACCTGATACAAGAAATTGACCATAAGGCGTGTACATTCGCTGTGGTTGGTCGTCCTAGGATAAACATTGAACGTGCAAATGTGGTGCAGCAGGCACAAATCATCAGACATATGAGACGCCTTGAGGCTATTGTTAGGCTGCCATGGAACCAGACTACTGCATAGGAACCTGGTACGGGTATCTCGCTCACGCCTACTCCTTAAATTCTTTACACTAGGATGAACATCTCCAAGGGGCACGTTCAGAAGTCGCACTATCAACCGAACATCGATCGTAGCCATCCGGTCTCTATCAAAGGGAATCTTAAACTGTAACGGCTCCAAGGTAGGATCCCAAATACGAGCGTAGAAGGCACGAACGGTGCTCACATTAGCACGAGAACGGGCTTCAAAGAGCGGACCCCAATGCGCCTCTTCAATGCGCTCAAACAATAGGAATTCACCGAAGAGTCGCCCATCCAAGTCCACCTCAAACAACACCTTACGGTCAGTATAATCGCTGTGAGGCATCTCTGCTAACAGCACTCACCCAATTTGAGCATGGGGATCCAAATCCCGCTTTGTATGAAACTCTCGGGCTGTGCTTGGACTTGCGGCGGCGCTTGAGCTAGCGGCACCACCCCTCGGTCGTCTTGATTGTGCAGGGTGACTAGGCCCAGCCTCATCCGCTGCGGTCTTTCTCTTTCCCATCAAAGAGAGGATGGTGGAGAAAGAGAAAAAATCCAAAATGGCTTCAACAATAGCCATGGAAAGTGAGGGAAATGGGGAGAAATGGCTGCCCAAACGGACAGAAGGAAATCTTGGCATTGTTGAGGAATAAATCAAGCTTCCAAGGACTAGAATTTCAAAGAAAAAAGAGAATGCTAAAGGGGTTTAGAACTTCACCCGATTTTAGCCATATTTGGGGGTTGTAGGAGCTCCAACGGATGATTTTTGAAAGAGGAGTAGAAAATCACTATGAAGGGATGGGATAGGGTCGGTTTTAGTAAGAAATGGGATTAGAAGGGATTTGGAGAAACGATGTGAGTAGGGGCAGAAAGAAAAATGTGAAAAGGAGCTTGGGAGGGGGCTGTTTGTGAAGGAGGTACCCCTTTTAGGGGTTTTCGATGGATGGACGGCACGTGGTAGGGATGCCCTACCCTAAAAACACCATGCGCCCGAAATTTATAGCAAGTGGGCCCATCGGTCAGCGATCGATCGTCGGATCAACGATGGCATCGTCGGCCATCGCTGGATCCGACTGGTGGGACCCTATGGGTTGGATCCCCCCTACCCTAAGGACTCCAAATAGGTATGGGCCCCACCCCAGTTCATTGTATTTTGACCTAGGGAGGCCCAAACTTCCATTTAGGGAATTCTGGGGCCAATCTGTAAACCTGAATACTTTTACCCATCATGTAGCATATTATTTTGAGATAGGAGGAGCTAATCCATCCATCTAAACCATTAGTTGCTAAATATTGCAAAGTTAGAATGGCCAAATGGCCAATTTTTGTGTATTTTTACTATTCATTGTAAAATTTTATCTAAGTATGATTTCATGTCATTTTCACATTAGGATCATTGCCTAACATGAAAATAATGGGAAATAATTAAAGAATGGAGTGGTGAGAGGAAGAATTTTGAAGGAATTAGGTGAAACGGGGTTTTTAAGCCCTAGCGATTGAAAGTAAGGGTTGTGGTTGCCCCACAGCCCAAAGATTTACGTTTACGGGTTTAGAAACTTTCAGAGAATGTCTCAACCCACCTACTTACAACCTATGAGCTACTTAGGTCGCTTCACGTGACCCTATATGCGTTACGGACTCGATCAAACGATCGATACGAATAGACTTCGCCTATTGGCGAAACTGCGATCCTATAAGTGTTTCTAAGTTCTTTCCACACCCTCCTAAGTCAAACGTGTGATAGCGTACGTCACGTGACCATAACCCAGGCCCGGTATAATCTCATTCATGCTCTGATACTAACTTGTAACACCTTGAAAATCGGGGGTCGTGTATAAACCCGACTCCCGAATTCCAGACCATCACTTATACAACAAATATGGTTATGATTCAATGTTGTCTGAGTTAAAGCATTCACATGAGCAACATTATACCAAAACTACAATTCATACTCCAGATTCAGTAATAAAAGCAAGCGAAAGACTAAAGGATATATACATGTAAAACAAAATAGATCTCAACTGTCTCCAAAGTATGAATACATCTCTGAGTCTCATATACATGTAAATGAACAAAATCAAAATGTCAAAAATAGTCCCACTGAGAAGCCCCGCCAATCCAGGCCACCTAAGCAAAGCCGTCGTGGTACTGCATATATGAGAACTTGTCCTGGTCCTCATCATAATCCGGCTCTGCTTCCTAAATCGCTGCCTCACATGCATCTAAGACAGGGTCTGGTGGGTGTTGTAAACACCATCCCATAATATGGGAGTGACTAGCTAACTCAATGGACTAATAGAGCAGAGGTTAGCATGTTCTCAAATCAATCATGCGATAATAGTAAAGCAGTAACTCAAACATTCCTAAATACTGTTGTTAATGTAATATGACATGACATGATGGATGCCCTCACCGACGTTCTCTCTCATACGGCACCATCTGCGTCCGCGGCATGCTTGCGTACCACTCAGTGCTCCACATCTTCCAGGCATATGCAATGTGATGCGGATATGATTACCAAGTTGTTATTATTCCTTTTCATACAGCAGTATTGGGAAACTAAGGTACTTCCCATATATCAATCCCAACATAGATCCTGTCTAGGGTCGTCACTCCTAGTAATCTCATACGATGTATATTTTATAGGTCACTGCAAGGGCTGTTGCTCGCACTCGTTGCACCTCTCCCCCATCACCTTATCAATACAGGCCTACTGTACTCTCATTACTACGGAAGGGTCGTCGCCTCCCGTAGACTCAGAATACGCTCGCGGTCACTACAAAGGGCTCGTCACCCGATTAGTGTAGGCCGACAACAAGAATATAGTGTCTCATACCACCATAATCTTCTCACGAGTCATACGTGCTCACTGGTCACTACGGGGAGGTTTGTGGCTCCAGCGTAGGCCGACAGCTCGACCACGGTGTCCCATACCACCATGCCCGGCTCATGAGTCTTTATGGATCAAGGTACCATGGTTAACAGGGTTTTCAATGGTAAGTTCAGTACCCTAGGTTCAAGAAGTTATGACTCATACAAGGTGAACAATCATCGGCCAGTCGGGTTACTTGACGGGCTCGACTAGTACGAGCGCATCGCAAGTCAAACGACATGAAGTGCGTAAAACACTTCGTGTGGCCTAACAACTGCCGCCAACTCGGAACACGACTCGCGTTCATCGACGCGTCGTTCGTGGCAAAGATAAGCCAACCATGAATTTACTCGGTTACCGACTGCCTGGACTAGGTATAGTCCCAAACATTTATGAATCCACATCAGCAATCATATAAAAGTAATGGAAATGAAATACAACAATGTGAGCATGTTAACACATGTTATAATATACAACTTAAGTAAATCATCTAACACATGCATTTCATACATATAATGAAATCATGCATATAGCCAACATGTAGGAAATCATTTACATCAACATATTATTTGAAAATTCAATCTCAAACTAATTCATAACACCATTTAATTCAATACATACTAATACAAACATTTATGCAAACACTTAGTCTACACACTTAAGTCTACATATTGTATGTCGACTCAAAGTGCGCATTTGGGTGAATCTCTTCGCTAAACTGATTATCCACGCATTCCTAATATCCTAATGCGACAAGAAGCCATGTCAATCGTATCAGCAAAATATGTATGCCAACAGTATAAATGACTAAAATGTCCTAAATCTCATATTTTTCGTCTGCTTACGAAACAGGAAACGGACAAAATGTTATACATGTCAAACGGAGTTTCTGTCGATAATATACTATTAAACAACATTGAAAGCGTTGAAATCAGCCAATCAAAGCGTCTAGAATCCACACCTTTTTCCCTACAGGTGAATCGATTTGAACGGATCGTATACGCTTCGTTTACGGCGAACCGGGAACCTAATACACAAGATCTGTAAGCTACTTCGCTAAGGGATTCAATGGAACCTTAAATCAGCAAAAGGTTAGGGTTTTCCTTACCTAGAAATGTGGCAAAATCACCGGGAAAGTGATTGAGGTACGTGGCTTAAGCACGTGCAACAGGTAGTGCATGCAGTAGGAAGATCTCTCCCACTGTCTCTCGCAATTTCTCATCTTTTCTCTCACACCAGATAGGGTTTCTAGAAAATTTGGATGGGTGAGAGAGGTGAGGGTTTAAGGTCTTTTTATAACCTAAAACCTTTCCAAATTAGGTTTGGGAAATGTTTACTTGAGGGGTAACCAAATCGGGGCTGTTCCGATCCAAAAAGGCATTTCGGGAGGTCCCCTGGCCGAACGCGATCGGACTTAAGCTCATGCACGTCGGATGTCGCTCACATCCCATTTTCAGACCAGCAGTGTTCGTAGATCGCACGTGGCGGTCCAGTTTCAGTTCAGCGGTCATCGCACGTAGATCAGGTCTACAAGTTTCATGATATGAAAGAGAAATTTTTCCTGATCCGAGAGTGTAATTTGGCTGAATTCTGACGGTCAGAACGCTTAATAATAACGCTCCAAGTCACGTGCCATATTTGGATTTAATTTCTGAAGCATTTGCCCTATTCTCACTCTCTTCAGTCCAGGCTCAATGAAATATCCTCTGCGCATCGGTTGGGCTTGATTTTTGAACTGATTGTCAAGTCCAGCTAAGAGGTCATAACGGTCTAAGATTGTAGGTATCAGACTTTCGACGCGCGGTGTAGATCCAATACAAAGTTTCTAAGGGTTCCTGAGAACAAACCGGTTTAGAGTTTGATCCGAGGTTTTAGGGTATTATAGCGTCATTGGTTCTACTCATTTTGGGTCTTGTAGAACGTATTTAAAATGATCAGGGACTATTTCATAGCTACTCTAGCGTTGCGCTAACTAAGTTACGCTTATTTTCTAAAGGAATTAATCCTACACGGTTTCTGGTCGAGTTAGTACTCGAGTCTAAGTACGGATTTTTCTAGGGAGTTACAGATGATGTCAATCTTCTCCGAGGTTGCTTGCACTATCTCTGGGCCAATCAATCTGCACTCACCGACCTCTGCCCAACAATGCGGTGCTCGGTAAGGATGCCCATATAAGGTCTCATAAGGTGCCATACCGATACTGGCCTGAAACTGTTGTTGTACGCGAACTCCGCATATGGAAGGCAATCATCCCAACTGTCTTTGATATCCAACACGCAAGCCCGCAGCATGTCCTCTAAAATATGGTTCACCCACTCTGTCTGTCCGTCCGTCTGTGGGTGAAAAGCAGTACTGAACTTCAACTTCACACCCATAGCTTCCTAGATACGAGTCCAGAAAATAGAAGTGAAGCGGGTGTCTCTGTCCGACATGATCTCTAAGGGAACTCCATGCAGACGCACTATCTCCCTGATGTATAGTCTAGCCAACTCATCTGCAGAGTTCGTAACTCTGATTGGTAGGAAGTTTGCCGACTTCGTCAAACGGTCTACGATCACCCAAATAGAATCATGTCCCTTCCTCATCTTCGGCAGTCACGAAATGAAATCAATAGAAATAAAGTCCTACTTCCACTCAGCTATACGCATAGGCTGAAGGAGACCAGGAGGTCGGCGATGCTCTGCCTTCACCTGCTAGCAAGTGAGACAACGGGACACGAAATCTACGATGTGGGTCTTCATGCCATCCCACCAATAGGTCCTCCTCACGTCGGGATACATCTTTGTGCTTCCTGGATGCATCGCAAGTCTAGAACTGTGCGCAGCCTCGAGAATCTCTCATCTCAAGTCAGGGACATCTGGAACGCATAGGCGGCCACGATAACTAAGCCCCCATCCGTTCCAACTCGCCACTCAGCGTCTGCATCATCACTGGCCTGCTCTCGAAGCTCAGTCAGACACTCATCATCCCTCTCCACCGCGATGATCCTGTCATCGATAAGAGATCGCACCTGAACATGTGCGATAAACTCATATGGCTCCTCCATAGTGAGTTTCTTCTCAAAGTCTCGTAAAAACTCAACCATGTCCCACTCAACAACCATCAGTGGAGCCGCAAACTCTATCGCCTTCTTGCAGCTCAATGCGTCAGCCACAAGGTTCGCCTTACCCGGATGGTAGGAAACTTCAAACTTAAAATCCTTCAAAGTCTCCATCTATCGCCGCTGCCTCATATTCAGGTCCCCTTGTGTGTATATGTACTTGAGGCTCTTGTGGTCGCAAAAGAGCTTGAACTTCTCTCCGTAGAGGTAATGTCTCCAAAGCTTCAATACGAAAATGACAGCAGCCAACTCAAGGTCGTGTATAGGGTAATTCTCCTCGTGCTTCCTTAATTGTCTCGAGGCATACGAAATTACCCTGTCCTTCTGCATAAGGACACAACCCAGACCAATGCTAGACGCGTCAGTGTATATCGTGTATCTAACCCCTTGCATTATCAATACTAGCACAGGGGCAGACGTCAACCTATCCTTCAGCTCCTGAAAAGCTGTCTCCGCCTTTTCATTCCAGGCAAACTTTAAATCCTTCCATGTCAACTGAGTCAAGGCTCTTGGAGAAGTCCCAAATGAATCGTGGATAGTAGCCAGCAAGTCCCAGGAAACTCCTCATCTCGGTAACCGAACCAGGCTGCTTCCAGTCCTGCACTGTGGCTACCTTAGCAAGGTCCACCACCATCCCATCCTTGGACACCACATGTCTCAGGAACTTGACTTCCTCCTTCCAGAAGTCGCACTTCTTATACTGTGCAAACAATTGATGCTGTCTCTGTGCATCTAGGACCAATCGCAAGTGCACCTCATGCTCCTCTCGACTCCTGGAATATACCAAAATGTCATCAATAAACACGATGACGAATCGATAGAGGACTGGCCGAAATACTCTGTTCATCAGATCTATGAACACGACTGATGCATTCGTAAGATCGAACGACATCACGAGGAACTCGTAGTGGCCAAAGCTGGTCCTGAAAGATGTCTTCTGCATGTCCTCGTCCCTGACGCGCAACTGGTGATACCCCGACTGCTGATCAATCTTCGAGAAGTACTGTGCTCCTCTCACTTGATCAAATAGGTCATCAATCCTAGGCAAAGGGTACTTGTTCTTCATTGCAATCTGATTCAGCCTGCGATAATTAATATACAATCACAGTGAACCATCCTTCTTTGTCACAAATAGCACCGGTGCTCCTCAAGGAGACACACTCGGCTGTATGAAGCCAGTCTCCAACAGATCATTGATCTGTTTCCTCAACTCCTCCATCTCACACGGGGCCATGCGATACGTCGGCAGTGAGATGGGCATCGAACTGGGTACCAGGTCGATAGAAAAATCGATCTCACGCTGAGGTGGCAACCCAGGAATCTTCCTGAATAGATTCTCATAATCACGGACTACAGGCGTGCTCTCAAGTGTCAGGGCATCAACATCCCTTAATAAGGAAGTGTAGCAAAGTACTCAAAAGGGGAGATTAACCTACACTGGAAATGTAAAGGACGTGCCCTCCGGCTCGTAGACTGTCACTATACGGGTCTCGCAGTCAATCTCGGCCCTCCTTACAGTCAGCCAATCCATGCCAAGAATGATGTCGAAATAATAGAGAGAGGGGTCGACGACAAGGTCAATAACCATCTTCCTGTTCCCTAGATCCAGTAAACAACCCTCACACATCATAGTGGCATCAGAAAAGGTCCCGTGTGCTATAAGAACTTGCAGCCCATCCATCCGAGTAGTCGGTAGCCCAAGGTTCTTGACTACTGAATGCCAAATCAATGAGATAGTGGATCCCGTATCCACCAATAGGAATATAGGAGTACCTCCAATGTGAGCTGTGACCTCAAAAGCCAAGGGTGGGGCAGTCTCTGTCCCGGATGCCTCTGCTGTCAATGCATGTACCCGAGCCTACTGTGGACGGTTTGGCCACGGTACCATGGGCCGTTGAGGCGGCCGAAACTGAGGTACGGAAGGTCTGAAAGAAGGATGCGCAGGAGCTGACCGTAATGGTGGAGCGAATAATGCCTGTGGGCGAGGACGATCGATCTTCTGCGGTGGTGAAAACCCGTTATCTCTCATCCGAGCAAAGCAGCTCTCTGCAGTGTGACCCGGTCTCCCGCAGTTAGTACAGGTCACACCTGGGCGCCTCATCGGAAGTACTGGCACTGTAGTCCTAGAAGGAGAGTCAATGCGAGGCCTCTTGCCAAGGAATGGCCTGCCTTGAGTATCTGGTCTTGGCCTAGCAACCATAGGGCCACGAGAATGTGCCAGTCGATCAACATCCTGCTCTGCCAGCATGGACATATGTATCAGCTCGGCATAAGAGGGTATGCCGACACAGCACATCTTCGATCGAATGTCAAGTCGCAAGCCCTCAGAAAAATGTCGTATGCACATCTACTCATCCGCTAGTATCGTAGGGACATATCTGCCCAACTCTGTAAATTGATGCTCGTACTCCGTAACTAACATGCCTCCCTGCATGAGGCACAAAAACTCATTCTCTCACTCGTGTCGGTAGGTCTACGGATAGTATTTCTCATGGAAACGGAACTCGAATGCTGCCCATGTCCATATGAAGCCAACTACAACCGTCCGTAACACGCTATCCCACCATAAACTGGCCTCTCTCTCGAACATGAAAGTGGCCAACTCAACCTGCTCAAACTCCGTACAGTGCAGCATCCTCAACATCTTCGAGATGCGGTCGAGCCAGTACTCGGCCTCCTCGAGTCTATGAGAACCCACAAAAGTAAGAGGCCGCAAGTGCTGGAATCACTCAAGTAGGCCTCGGGTATCAGCAGCACTCCCCATAGGGTAAGTAGATGGTGCAGGATGAGCCATACCCTTATCCTGAGTTGAAATCCTAGCATCCTCAGCTGGATGCACAGATGGCGCAGGTGGAGTTGCACTCCCACCCTAGGCTAAGGCCCCTATGATAATAGTCAAAAGCTGTTAATGCTGCTGGTGCATCATGGTCATCAACTGCTCAAACCTATTAGGAGGTGGAGCAGGCTGAGGCACATACTGCGTCGAGGAAGATGCACGGTACTGCTCACGAACTGGTGGTGGTCCAACTGCAGGACCCGTAGAAGGTTGAGACTCAGGTACAGTCTCACGAATCATGCCCACAGCAGGGTCCACATGATCATCACTCTGGGGAGGGACCAGATCCATCGGCTCACCCAGCGTAAGACGTGTCGTGCTCCGAGTAACCTTAGATGGCATTCCCTATATTCAAAATAGGGTGCAACCCAGTCAGTTTCAACAATAGCACAAACACACCACACAATCATTCACTTAACAAACTGAAGAAACTCCATGCATTTCATTTAATCAAAATTTGTCACAATACAAGAGATATCCTTACATGCATCATGATAAGAAACACATGGAAAACTAAGCTAGCCAAAGCTAAAACTGCAACATAAAACAACTACTAAGCCTTCTCAGGCTTACACAGAAAACACAAAACAACCTACATACGACCGACAAACATCTGAAATCTAATCACTCGTCTGAGTCTGGCGATGGAGGAGGGGCACCCTTATCCTGTGGACAACACAGGATAGATTTCAAGGTGCTAGTCACCTTCTTGAACTTGTGCTTCACAAAGCCCCACAGGTCCGTAATGTCCTGTCGCAAGGTAGCCTGGCCCTGTCGTAGGGCAGCATGATCCTCCTCCAGGTGAGCTATACGATCATCCTAAGTAGCCTGGCCAGTGCCCTACTCTAAAACCGTAGGAGGGGAGCTCTCATCTGTGCTTTGGGCCTCTGTATCTTCTTCTTCTTGGATCTCGGCCCCAACTTCTTCTCCACTCTCTTCTTCTTCACTCTCAGTGTCATCTTCACTCTCCTCAAGTCGAGCTTGGCGTTGCCATGGCCCGATCTCCATCTGATTGAGGGTAGCTTCATTGATCTGATGAATCGGCACCGGCATCTCCCCACCAAGGCCATAACTAAACTCACGTGCAATCCTGCATATGAGTTGACCCTATGGGAGCGACTCAGTCCTCCTCCTTGAGAGTACAACCTGAATTATCTGTCACAACATGAACGAAGGCACACACAGGTTTGCCCTCTACCCCAACTGATATAGGAAGTCCACCATGAGGCCCGTACACTCACTACGGTTGCTCCACCTAGGGCAGATGTTGAATGTGAAAATGTGGTGGAGCAAGCAGAAGTCGTCTGTCATATGGGACGCAAGAAGACTCCGGTTCGGTTGCCACTCAACCAGTCGGCCACAAAGGGAACGTGTGCGGCGGTCCCTTTCACGCATACTATTCAGATTCTTAGTGCTCGCATGTACCTCACCAAGGACCACATTCAGAAGCTGAGATATCAATCTGACGTAAACTGTGTCCCACAAATCCACTCCACATAAGACCCGAAACTGCAAGGGTTCCACGTAGCCTCATGAATGTTAGCATAGAAGGCTTGGACTGTGCTTGCATTGGCACATTACCTAGCATCAAATAGTGGACCCCACTGGACCTGTTCTAGGAGCTCGAGCAACTGATATTCTCCAAAGAGTCGCCCATCCACCTGAGCTTCAAAAAGGACCCGACGGCCCTCATTAAATCCATGGGGTTGTTCCGCCAACCAAGCCCTTCCAACAGGAGATCGGGGATCAAGATCCCACTTCGTCTGAAACTCACGACCGGCACTTGGACTTGCGGCGACGCTTGACCTAGCGGTGCCACCTCTTAGCTTCCTTGAACGTGAGGGGAGACTAGGCCTATCTTCATCAACGGCAGTCTTCCTCTTTCCCATGAGAGAGAGGACGGTGGAAAGGGAGAATAAGGCCATCATGAACTCGAAGAAGGCCATGAAAAATGAAGAAAAAGGGGAAATGGGGCTGGAGTTTCTGGTTCTCCATGAATGTGAGCCTCAACAAAGGTTGTACAGGCCTAAATGACAAAGATTAAAGAAGGGAAAAGGAAGACATGGCCTGAGTTAAAAGCTTACATGATTTCTAGCCTCAAATGGAGGATGGGAGAGCTCCAACGAATGAGAATGGAAAGGATAGGGAGTGTGTATAGCTGTAAACGATGGAGGGGCGTGGGTTGAGGCAAAAAATGATGATGGGAGTGATTGGAAATGGGATTTGAGAGAGAAACCAACAAATGAGAGAGAAAAGGAGAACTTGAGGGTATGGTTTGTTAAGGAGGTAGTGATTTGGGACTGTTTTAATGGACGGCCCATGTACCAGGGGGTCACCCTAACCCCCAAACATCATCGACCCGAAGGCCCGACCGAATTGGGCCCACTGATCGGCGAGGTCCTCGCCACTAGCTAGACTAATTGGCGAGGCCTCGCCATTTGGGTGAGGTCCTCCTGCCCTAAGGGCCCAAAATTCATCGGGTCCCACCCTGGATCATTCTAGATGAGCGTGGGTAGGCCCACGACTCTGTTTCAAACTATTTCGGGTCATTTCGGGTACTAACTGCTACAGTTTCACATTTAGCAATTTTTAATAGATGGGATAGGGTTAATAGAGGTCTAGGCTCATCCACACATGAACTAAAAGTGGTCTGGGGTCGTTTCATGCGACCATGGATGCACACAGACTCAATCAAAATGATCGATCTGGGTGAACTTCGCCAATTGGCGAAACTGAGATCCTATGAGTGTTTCTATGAATTTCTCGCACCCACCTAAGTCAAAAGGGCACAGCGTACATCGTGTGACCATAACCCAGGTCCGGTTTAATCCAAATCATGCTCTGATACCAACTTATAACGCCCTAAAAATCGGGGGTCGTGTAGAAACCCAACTCCCGAGTTCCAGACCATCACTTATGCAACAAATATGCTTATGATTAAATGTTGTTTGAGTTAATGCAATAACATGAGTGAGATTATACCAAAACTGCAATTCATACTCTAGATCCAGAGATAAAACGTAGGCGGAAGACTGAAAAATATATATATCACCATATGTAAAATAAAACTATCTTGATCTGTCTCCAAAGTATGAATATAACCCTGAGTCACATGTACATATAATAAACTAAAATCAAATGTCACATGATAGTCCAACTAGCAAAAATACCGCTGATCCAGGCCACCTATGCGAAGCCGTCGGAAAACTGCATGTACGAGAACTCGTCCTGGTCCTCGTAGTAGTCTGGCTCCAGCTCCTGAATTTCCTCGCTATCTGCATCTAAGACAGAGTCTGATAGGTGTTGCAAACATCGTCACGTAATGTGGGAGTGAGTGATCAACTCAGTGGAATCATAGAGCAAAGATTAGCATGTTATCAAATCAATCACGCGATAATAGTAAAGCAAACAATCAGACATTCCTAGATATTATTGTCAATGCAAGTATGAGATGCAGTAATGATGCATGCCCTCACCGACATACTCCCTCATGCGACACCATCTTACGTCCGTGGCATGCTTTCTTCCCTCAGTGCTCCACATCTTCCAGGCACATGCAGTGCGATATGGATATGATTACCGAGTTGTTATTAGTCCTTTCAAATAGCAGGATTAGGAAACTAAGGTACTTCCCTTATATCATTCCGAACACAGATCCTGTCTAGGGTCGTCACTCCTAGTAGTCTCATAGGATCTTATATTTCTAGGTCACTGCAAGGGCTATCAGGGCTGTTGCTCGCACTCGTTGCACCGCTCCCCCATCACCTTATCAATACAGGCCTAATTGTACTCTTGTTGCTACGGAAGGGTCGTCGCCTCACGTAGACTCAAAATACGCTTGAGGTCACTACAAAGGGCTCGTCACTAATCAGAGTAGGTCGACAGCTCGAATGTAGTGTCCCATACCACCACAATCGGCTCACGAGTCTAAGCTTCTCACTGGTCACTACGGGGAGGTTTGTAGCCCCAGCGTAGGCCGATAGCTCGACCACGGTGTCCCATACCACCATGCCCGGCTCATGAGTCTTAATGGATCAAGGTACCATGGTTTTCACTGGTAAGTTCAGTACCCTAGGTTCAAGCAGTTATGACCAATACAAGGTGAACATACAATGGTCAGTTGGGTTACTTGACGAGCTCGACTAGTACGAGCGCACCTCAAGCTGAACGACATGAAGTACATAAGCACTTTGTGTGGCCTAACCACTGTCGTCAACCAAAGCACGACTCGGGTTCATCTTTGCGTCCTTCGTGGTGAATAGAAGCCAACCACGAATTCAAATCTGTTACCGACTGCCTGGACTAGAGTATAGCCCCAAGCACTTGTAATCTGAATCAATGATCATATAAGAGTGACAGAAATGAAGCACAAATAACCCAAACATGTTAACAACATGTTATAACATACAACATAAGCAAATCAACCGAACACATGTATTCCATATATATAAGGAAATCAATTCCATATAACAAACATGGAGAAAATCATATACATCATCATATTAATTGAGAATCCAATCTCAAAACTACTCTACATCAACATTTACGCAATACTTACTAATACATACTTTTATACAAACACTTAGTCTACACACATTTGTCTACATAGCATATGTCGACCCAAAGTGTGCATTAGGGCGAATCTCTTTGCCAAACAGGTCATACACGCTTAACTAGTATAAAAACATGACAAATACTCATGGTAATCATATTAGCAAAATACGGACGTATACAGTATTTCCTACAAATACCTAAAATACCCTAAATCTCATATTCTTCGTACGTATTCGAAACGAAAAATGGACAGCATGTTCTACATGTCAAACAGCATTCTTGTCGATAATCTACTATTAAACGACATTGAAAACTTTGTAAATAGTTGACCTAAGCATCTAAAATCCTCACCTTACGCCTTAGAAGCGTATCGAATCGAATAGGAACTCTACGCTTCGTCAACGTTGATATGACGACCTATACCATAAGATAAGTCAGCTACTTCGCTACTTGTATCGATGAAATTTCTAAAACAGGTTAAGGTTAGAGTTTTCTTACCCAGAATGAAGTTAGAGTCACCGAAAGTGTGATTAGAAAACGATGGCTAAGCACGTGTATTAGCAGGATCGAGTGACAGGAACCTTTCTTCACAACTCTCACAGAACCTCTCTCTCTTCTCTCTTCTCTTCTCTAGTTTTTTTTGTAAATTCGTATGGGAGGGATGTGAGAGGATTTAAGGTCCTTAAATAGGTTAGAAAGTCACCTATTTAGACTTTAAACCAAGGTATACTTGGGTTATAACTAAATCGAGTCCTTTCCCATCCAAAAGAACATTTCTGGATGTCCCCTGAATAATGCGGTCGGACTTAAGCTCATGAGTGTTTGATCCTGATCACATTAAGTTTTCAGTTCGATCGGGTTTCCAGATCGCACGTGGCGGACCAGTTTTAGTTCAGCGGTCACTGAGATTCGATCAGAGATTCCAAGTACACTGACCTGAGTGGGAAATGTTCCCTGATCCGAGGGTGTATTTGGGTCAGATTCCAATGGTCTAAATGCTAATACTTAACCCGTAAGCGACACGTGCCAGATTTATTTAAATCACATTTAATTTATAAAGAATTCCACTCTCTCTCACACTCCTTGCTGCAGGCTCAATGAAATAGCCTCAGAACATCAGTTGGGCTTGATTTTTGAAGCGATTGTCAAGTCCAGCTAAGTGGTCATAATTTTTTGAGATTGTACATATCGGACTTTCGACGCACGGTCTAGATCCAATATGAAGTTTCAAAGGGTTCCTGAGAGCAAACGGGTTTAGAGTTTGATCCTAGGTTTTGGGTCGTTATAGCGTCATTGATTCTATAAATTTTTGGTCTTGCAGAACGTATTTAAAGCGAACAGTACTAATTTTGCAGCTAATTTAACATAGCGTTAGTTAACTTACGGTTAATTTCTAAAGGAATTAATCCTAAGTGATTTCTATCTGAGGTGGCACTCGGGTCTCTGTACGAATTTTTACGAGACGTTACAACGTCGGTTGATGGTATAGCCCATCCAAAGCCCGGATCTATTTCTAACTCTACCATATCCCATTCTGCAATCATGAGCGGAGCCACAAACTCTGTAGTCTTCTTGTGGCTCAACCCGTCTGCCACAAGGTTTTCCTTGCCCGGATGGTAGGAGACCTCGAACTTAAAGTCCTTCAAGGTTCCCATCCATCGGCGCTACCTCATATTCAAGTCTCGCTGTGAGAATATATACCTAAGGCTCTTATGGTCACAAAAGAGCTCGAACTCCTCTCCGTAGAGGTAATGTATCTAGAGATTTAATGCGAAAATGACAGCTGCCAACTCTAGGTCATGTGTAGGGTAATTCTCTTCATGTTTCCTCAACTGTCTCGAGGAATAAGCAATCACCCTGTCCTTCTGCATAAGGACACAACCCAGACCAACGCGAGATGCGTCTGTATAGATATTATACTTAACCCCTTGCTCTGGCAATCTAGCACGGGGGCTGATGTCAACTTGTCCTTTAGCTCCTAAAAAGATGCTTCGGCCTTCTCATTCCAAGCAAACTTCAAATCTTTCTGTGTCAACTGAGACAACATCCTGACAATCTTGGAAAAGTCTCGAATGAATCATCGATAGTTACCTACCAGCCCAAGAAAACTCCTCATCTCAGTAACTGAACCGGGCTGCTTCCAATCCTGAACCGTAGCTACCTTAGCGAGGTCTACAGCAATACCTTCTTTGGACACTACATATCCCAGGAACTTGACTTCTTCCTTTCAGAAATCGCACTTCTTATATTGTGCAAAAAGCTGATTCTCCCTGAGAGTATTCAATATCACTCTCAGGTGCTCCTTGTGCTATTCCTGACTCATGGAGTATATCAAAATGTCATCGATAAAGACGATGACGAATCAGAACAGAAACGGCTGAAACACTCTGTTCATCAAATCCATGAACACAGCCGGAGCATTAGTGAGTCCAAAAGACATCACCAGGAACTCATAATGACCAAAACTAGTCCTAAAGGCAGTCTTCTGCACGTCCTCATCCCTGACGTGCAACTGATGATACCCATACTGCAAATCTATCTTCGAGAAAGAACGTGCCCCCTTCAACTGATCAAATAGATCATCAATCCTGGGCAAGGGATACTTGTTCTTCACTGTTGCCTGATTCAGCCTTCGATATCAATACATAACCACAGTAAATCGTCTTTCTTCTTCACAAATAAGATAGGTGCTCCCCAAGGTGACACACTCAGTCGAATGAAGCCTGCCTTTAATAATACATCAATTTGTCTCCTCAATTCCTCCATCTCACATGGAGGCATATGATACGTCGACAAGGAAATAGGTGTCGCACCGGGCACAAGATCGATAGTGATTCAATCTCGCGTCGAGGAGGAAGTCCCGGGATCTTCTCAAACACATCGGGGAAATCTCGAACCACAGACATATCTCCCAATGTCGGATCATCTGAACTCTCTAACAAAGAAGCGTATTTGCTAACACAGTAGGACCAACTGACCTGAACTGGAAATGTAAAGACCATACCCTCAGGTCCATAGGCTGTCACAACTCTGGCCTCGTAATCAATCTCTGCTCTCATCTTCATGAGCTAATCCATCCCGAATATAACGTCATAGTGACACAGTGGGGCTACAATCAGGTCGACAACCACTGTCCTGATACCCAAATCTACTGAGCAAGATTCACAGGTCCGAGTAATGTCAGAAAAAGTCCCCGTAGCTGTCATGAGTCTCACTCCCTTCGTAGGAGCCATAACCAAATCGAGCCGCTTGACCACAGCGTAAGAGATTATCAAAATAGTGGACCCAGTGTCAGCCAATAAGAAGACAGACATACCTCGGATATGAGTGGGAACCTCAAAAGATGTTGGTGTTGAATCTACCTCGGGCACCTCAACTGTGAGCGTGTGAACCCGAGTCTACTGTGGACGATGTGGTGGAGGTACCATGGATCGTTGTGGTGCCTGAAATGAGGTGCAGGTGGTCTGAAGGAAGGATGAGCTGGTGCTGATCAAAGAGGTGGTGCTGAAATAGCTTGAGGCATCTGACGGTTGATCCTCTGAGGTGGCGAGAAACCACTATCTCTCATCCTGGAGAAATAAGTCACCTCAATGTGGCCTGACTTCTTGCAGTAGTTGCACCACACATCAGGTCGCCTCACAGGGGCAGAAGATGCCATGAACCCCGGTGGTGAATCGATACAAGGCCTCTTACCGAGGAAAGGCCTACTTGGAAAATCAAGTCGTGGCCTAGGAGTCATAGGTGCACGCATACAGGATATCCTATCCCCATCCTGCTCAGCTCGCAGGGACATGTTCACCAACTCAGCATAAGAAGAGATGCTCGTATAACACATCTTCGTTCGAATCTCGAGCCACAGACCCTCAGAAAAATGCCGCATCTGCAACGGATGATCACTCAGAATCAAAGGATCATACCTGCCCAACTCCGTGAAACGGTTCTCATACTCTGTCACCAACATCCCACCCTGACGGAGGCGAAGGAACTCACTCTCCTTCTCGTGTCAGTAAGTGACCGGGAAATACTTCTCGTGGAAGAGGGCCTCAAACGCCTCTCATGTCCATATAAATCCCTCCTCAATTGTGCGGAGAATACTATCCCACCATAAGCTGGCCTCCTTCTCAAACATGAAGGTGGCAAGCTCAACCTCCTCCACCTCGAAATAGTGTAGCAGTCTCAGCATCTTCGAGATGCGGTCAATCCAATACTCAGCCTCCTCAGGTCTGTGAATACCCACAAAAGTAGGAGGCTGCAAGCGCTGGAATCGCTCGAATGTGCCACTGGCACTAGCTTTCCCTGCTGGGTGTAAGGGTGAAGCAGGTGGAGTCACCCCCATCAACTGAGTAAAGATACCAGCCATGGAGGTCAAGAACAGCTGCTGTAACTATTGTTGAATCTGATGCTGTTGTTGCTGCTCCTGTATCTATTGCTGCTGCATCAACAACATCATCTGCTCGAGCCTATCAGGAGGAGGAATGGACTGTGATGCATGAGGCGTCTATGTAGACGCACGGTTCTGTTCAGGAAGCAAAGGTGTGACAGGAGGCACCATAGAAGGTGTCACGGGAGTCGGCCCAATATCAGGACCAGAAGCCGGCTGAGAATTCGGTATAAAATCAGAACGAGATAGGCCCGAATGGGGGTCCGTACGGCTATAGCTCAGGGGAGGGGCCCCATCAAGAGATTCGCTTAGAGAGAGACTGGCCGAAGTCCTCAAGCCCTTAGGTGGCATACCCTACATACAACAGGGGGTGCAACCAGTGTGATTAAGCATTCACACAGTCCATCTGTAACACGCTAAAAATTGGGGGTCGTGTATAAACTCAACTCCCGAGTTCCAGACCGTCACTTATGCAACAAAACTGATTATGATTCAATGTTGTCTAAGTTAAAGCATTCACATGAGTAAAAGTATACCAAAACTGCAATTCATACTCCAGATCCAGTGATAAAAGCAAGCGGAAGACTAAAGAATATATATATCACTGTATGGAAAAACAAAGTAGATCTCATCTGTCTCTAAAGTATGAATACATCTCTGAGTCTCATATACATATACATGAACAAAATCAAATGTTCAAAATAGTCCCACTGAAGTCCCATCAACCCAGGTCACCTAAGCAAAGCCATTATGGTACTGCATGTACGAGAACTCATCCTGGTCCTCGTCAAAGTCTGGCTCTGCCTCCTGGATCTCAGCATCACCTGCATCTAAAACAAGGTCTGGTGGGTGTTGCAAACACCATCCCGTAACGTGGAAGTGAGTGATCAACTCAATGGAATCATAGAGTAAAGATAAGCATGTTCACAAATCAATCATGCGATAATAGTAAAGCAGTAAATCAGACAATCCTAATACTGTTGTTAATGCAATATGACATGACGTGATGTATGCCCTCACCGACGATCTCCCTCATACGGCACCATCTTACAACCGCGGCATGCCACACTCTCTTAAGTGCTCCACATCTTCCAGGCACATGCAATGTTATGGTGATATGATTTTCGAGTTGTTATTAGTCCATTCAAACAGCAGGATTGGGAAACTAAGGTACTTCCCTTGTATCAATCCCAACACGGATCCTGTCAGGGTCATCACTCCTAGTAATCTCATACGATGTATATTTTGTAAGTCACAACAAGGGCTGCCAGGGCTGTTGCTCGCACTCGTTGTTCCGCTCCCCCATCACCTTATCAATACATGCCTACTGTACTCTACTGCTACTGAAGGGTCGTCGCCTCCCGTAGACTCAGAATATGCTCGCGGTCACTACAAAGGACTCATCGCCTGATCAGTGTAGGCCGACAGCAAGAATATAGTGTCCCATACCACCATAATCTGCTCACAAGACTAGGTGCTCACTGGTCACTACGGGGAGGTTTATGGCCCCAGCGTCTAGACCACAGTGTCCCATACCACCATGCCTGCCTCATGAGTCTTCGTGGATCAAGGTACCATGGTTAACAAGATTTATAATGGTAAGTTCAGTACTCTATGTTCAAGCAGTTATGACTCATGCAGGGTGAACATACATCGGCCAGTTGGGTTACTTGACGGGCTCGACTAGTGAGATCGCATCTCAAGTCAAACGACATGAAGTGCGTAAAACACTTCACGTGGCCTAACCACTGCCGCCAACTCCAAAACACGGCTCACGTTCATCGACGCGTCGTTCGTGGTCAAGATCAGCCAACCACAAATTCTCTCGGTTACTGACTGCCTGGACTAAGTCTAGTCCCAAACAATTATGGAATCACATCAGCAAATCATATGAGAGTATTGGAATTGAAATACAACCATGTGAGCATGTTAACACATGTTATAACATACAACTTAAGTAAATCTTCAAGCACATACATTTCATGCATATAATGAAATCATGCATATAGTCAACATGTAGGAAATCATTTATGTTAGCATATTAATTGAGAAATCAATCTCAAACTAATTCATAACATCATTTAATTCAATACATACTAATACAAGCATTTATACAAACACATACACTACACACTTAAGCGTACATATAGTATGTCGACCCGAAGTGCGCAATTAGGCGAATCTCTTCGCCAAACTAATTATGCACGTATTCCTAACATTCTAATGCGACAACAATTCATGTCAATCACATCAGCAAAATATGAATGAAATCAGCACTCCTATAAATGACTAAAATGCCCTAAATCTCATATTCTTCGTTGATTTATGAAACAGGAAGCGGATAGCATGTTGTACATGTCAAACGGCGATGCCGTCAATAATCTACTATTAAATGACATTGAAAGCATTGGAAACCGTCAATCAAAGCGTCTAAAATCCTCACCTTGTCTCTTATGAATGTGTAAATTCGAACGGAGCGTATATGCTTCGTCTACGGCTACTAGAGGACCTGTTTTACAAGATCTATTAACTATCAAGCTATGGAACGAAAGAAACATCAAATCAGCAACTTTCTAGGGTTATTTCTTACCTGAAAATGCAGAGAAATCACCGGCTGAATGATGGAAGCGTGTTACTAAAGCACGTGCAACAGGCGGTGCAAAGACAGGAAACTTCTCTACTAATCTCTCTCTCAAACTCTCACCTTTTCTCTCTCCCAATCTAGGGTTTCTCTCAAATTCGGATGGGAGAGAGGAGTGAGGGTTTCAACCCCTTTTATAAGCTTAAAAATGCCCAAAATAGGCACAGGAACAAAGTTCACTTAGTGCTTAACCAAATCGGGGCTGTTTCGGTCCAAAAGATGCTTTCTGGTGGTCCTCTGGCCGAACGGGATAGGACTTAAGCTCATGCATACAGGATCTAGCACGCATTAAGTTTTCGGTCCGGCAGGGTTCACAGATCACACGTGGCGGTCCAGTTTCAGTTCAGCGATCACTGCACGTAGATCAGGGCTGCAAGTCACATGATATGAAATAGAAATTTTTCCTGATCCGAGGGTGTAATCTGACTGAATTCTGACGGTCAGAATGCTTAATACTGACACGTCAAGTCGTGTGCCAGATTTGAATTTTAAATTCCAAATCTGTCCCTATTCGCACTCTCTTCAGTCCGGGCTCAATGAAATAGCCTGTGATTATCGGTTGGACTTGATTTTCGAAATGATTGTCAAGTCCAGCTAGGCGGTTCTAACGGTCTAAGATAGGAGGTATCGGACTTTCGACGCGCGGTCTAGATCCAATACAAAAAAGTGGTCCAGAGAATAAACCTGCTTAGAGTTTGATCCGAGGTTATAGAGTATTATAGAGTCATTGGTTCTACTCGATTTGAGTCTTGTAGAACGTATTTAAAGTGATCAGGGACTATTTCCCAGCTACTCTAGCGTTGCGCTAGCTAACTTACACTTATTTTCCATAGGAATTAATTCTACGCGATTTCGGGTCGAGTTGGTACTCGAGTCCAAGTATGGATTTTTCACGAGCGTTACACCATCCACACAACATTTACATCACAACTCAAGAAACAACACGCATTATATTAAGAAAATTGTGACAATACATGAAGTGCAACATTACTTTAATCGTGACAGAGAATGCATGTGACTTAATACAACTAAGCTTCAAACACTAAAACAACTATCAAACTACCAAATAACTACCAAACCACACAAAAGAACAAGCAACAAATAAACAAACAATGACTGACTATTCATCAGAATTTGGCGATGGAGGAGGGACACCCTTATTCTGCAGACAACACAGGATCGTCCTCAAGGTGCGGGTTACTTTTTGAACTTGTGCTTCACGAGGCCATACAGATCCAAAATATCTGCCAAAGAGTGGCATGGTCGTCCTCGAGCCTAACCAAATGGGCTTCTCTATCAGCCCTATTAGGATCATGTTCCTGAGTCGCAGGAGGAGGACTCTCATCAGTATCCTGAGCCTCCTCTTATTCTTTATCCTACTCTGCTTCCTCTTCTATCTCAGCTCCACCCGCCTCATCACTATCTTCTTCTTCACTTTCTGACTCCTCCTCACTCTCCTCAAGTAGGGCTTGTCACTTCCGAGGCCCGATCTCCATCTGATTGAGAGTTGTCTCGGTGATGTAATGGATTAGCGTCGGCAACTCTGCCCTAAGTTTGTAGCCAAACTCAAGTGTAATCCTGCATATGAGTCGGCCGAACGGGAGAGATTCAGTCCTTCTATTAGACCGTCCGATAAGGACTATCTGTCGTAAGACATTCGTGGGCACATAAAGCTTCTCTCCTTGCCTCACCTAATACAAGAAATCCACCATTAGGCGCATGCACTCACTACAGTTGCTCCACCTGGGATAGACATTGAACGTACAGATCTGGTGAAGCAAATGGAAGTCGTATGTCATATTTGTCGCTAAGAGGTTTCTGTTAGGCTGTCATTCAACCAGACGACCACAAAGGAACCGTGTGCGGCGATCGCTTTCATGTGCACTATTCAGATTCTTCTCACTTGCATGAACCTCGCCAAGTGGCACATTAAAAAATTGAGATATCAAAGCAGCATCAACTGTGGCCACCCAATCTCTTCCAACTGGAATTCTAAACTACAAGGGCTCCAGCGTTGCCTCTCGGATGTGGGCGTAGAAAGCGCAGATAATACCCACATTTACACGACGCTCACCCTCAAATAGCTGACCCCACTTGGCTTCAACTAGATGCTCGAACAACAAGAACTCGCCAAATAGCCTCGCATCAACATGATCTTCAAAAAGGACCCTGTGACCCTCGAAAGCACCATGGGACAACTCCGCCAACAAGGACCTTCCTATGGGAGCATGGGGATAAAGATCCCGCTTCGTCTATAATTCACGAGTGGCGCTTGAACTTGCGGTGGCACCTCTCGGTCTTCTTGAACGGGTTGGGTGACTAGGCCCGGCTTTATCAATGGGAACTCTCTTCTTCCCCATGAAAGAGAGGGTGGAGGAAATGAAAAATATGGCCGTAATAAGCTCGAATAGGGCCATGAGAAATGAAAGAAATGAAGGAAATGAGATGGGTATTGGGGTTTCCATGAATTTGAGATTCAAAGTAGGGATTTGAGTGCTCAAATGGGAAGAAAAGAAGGAGAAACTAGAAATGGAGGTGGGTTTTGAGATGGGTAGAAAGGGAATGCACGAAAATGGAAGAAGAAAGAGTTTGGAGAGGGGTTTTATGGAGATTTGAGAGATTTTTCAAGAAAAGGAAAGCTCGGAGGTGTGATTTGTGAAAGAAGGATGAGATAGGAGGGGTTTAAATCAAAAAATGGAGGAGTGGACCACACTAGGCCCTAAGAGCGTCGGTGTAATGCCCTAAAATTTGGGAGTCGAGCATAACTCAGCTCTCGAGTTCCAAAACATCACTTATGCAACACATTTGATGATGATTGTATGTTTTCTGTATTAATACATAAAATATAAAATAGATCAAGCCAGATTAGCATACACAATTTAGGGATATTGAGGAAATGCAAGTGAAAGACTTAATTACATATATAATTCAAAATAAATCCCCAAATAATGCGTGCTCTGCCCAGGGCAATATACATACATCTGTGTCTCAAAATACATACATGAACTGTTCAAAATGATCCAATACATATCACAAAAATAATCCCCGTTGGTCCGGACGAGGCTTAAATGAACCCGCCTGAGAACTGCATATATTAGAATGCCTCCTCGTCCTCGTCGAAGTCTGGCTCTGCCTCGCAAGCATCGTCATCTCCTACAGCTAAGTCAGAGTCTAGTTGGTGTTTAAACACCATCCCAGAATGTGGGAGTGAGTGATCAACTCAGTGGTACTATATAGCAAAGGTTAACATGTTATCAATCCAATCAAGCAGTAATGATAAGGTAGTACAATCAAATAGGTCCTAGATCTCTTGTTAATGTAAGGATGACATGAAGAATGATGCATGCCCTCACCACAATCCCCTCTGCGACAACATCTAACGATCGCGGCATGACTCACTTCCTCAGTGCTCTATCACCAACGCCGTTAGCACATCCAATGCGGTGTTATGAATATGCTTACCAAGTTCTTATTAGTCCTTTTCATACAGCAGTATTGGGAAGCTAAGACAGCTCCCTTGTATCATTTCCCAACGTGGATCCATTCTAGGGTCGTCAGTCCTAGGAATCTCATACAATATTATGATTCTAGGTCGCTGCAAGGGCTGTCAGGGCTGTTGCGCGCAATCGTTACACCACTTCCCCATCACCTTATCAATACAGGACTAATTATATCCTCAAGACTGCATCAGGACTCGTCACCCCTATACGGTGTCAGGATAAACTCAACGTCACTAGAGAGGGCTCGTCACCAATCGGTGTAGGCCGACAGCAAGAATATAGTGTCCCATACCACCATAATTTACTCAGAGTAGAGTGCTCACTGATCACTACGGGGAGGTTTATGGCCCCAACGTAGGCCGACAGCTTGACCACAGTGTCCCATACTACCATGCTCGGCTTATGAGTCTTAGGGGATCTTGGTACCATGGTTAACGGGCGTTTCACTGGTAAGCTGAGTGCCTTAGATTTAAACAGTAGTGACCAAACATGGTGAACAAGCATCAGTCAATCGTGTTAGTTGATAAGCTCAACTAGACCAAGCGCACGTTGAGTTGAACGACATGAAATGCATAAGCACTCCTTGTGGCCTAACCACTGTCGAACACCCCAAGCACGACTCAGATTCGCTAAACTCACCCCATGTGGCGAAGACAACCTCAACCACTAATTATGGAATGGTTTTCGATTACCTGGACTGTAGTACAGCCCCATTCACATACAAATCTAATGTCTAGCATATGATTCATATCCTGCATTCATATGATCAATCATGAACTATAACTTAAATGTAAACAGTACATGCAGGAAATCATACACACATGTAACAGGATTCAAACAAGTACACAATCCATGGAGGAAATCATACACTTATTTTAGCATGGATAACCTAAGTTACATGATTCATGGAGGGAATCATACACACGAACACTATGGTTGAAATCCATGTCTCAACCATCTTAACATGCACATTATACTAACTACCATCTCATTCAGACATTTAAACAAACACTTAGCTTACATTATTCAACATACCTCATGTATGTTGACACCGTTGTGTACTAGGGTAAGACCTTTCGCCTAGGAGTTGCTGCATACATATCAAGCATATAATAACGACAATTTATCATGGCAACCAAAACAACAGATTCTGTATATATACAAGTATTCTAACATATTCATGAAATACGGTATTTACAATATAAAATATATGTATACGAAAAGCAAAACGGATAGCACATTTTGCATGTGTAATTGCATCCATAACATGAATAAATCATTAATTATCATTAAAAGTGTTAAAAACCATAACCGAAGCATATATAGTCCGCACCTTAAACCAGAAAAGACGTATTCAAGATGATCAGATGATGTGTCTTCGTCAACGGCGGATACGCTACCTTTGGCATGAAACAGGTCAGCTAGAACTCTAATACAGCTAGTCTAAGCTTCAAAACAGGTTAGGGTTAGCTTAACTTACCTAAGAACGGGACCAGAATCATTGGAAGAATGATTCAGAAACGCCGGTGCAATGTATAGATGAGTTAGGAAGAATCCTGCGGAGTTTCAACTGATTCTCCCACACTTTCTCTCTCTTTTCTTTTTCTTGGAAGACTAGGGTTTGGAAATTCGTATGGGTTAGAAAGCTAAGGGTTTAAGGCCCTTTTATAAGCCTAAACCTGACGAAAATAGGCTTAAGGTCAAGGTATACTTAGGTTATAACCAAATCGGGATCTTTCTGATCCAACGGAGCACTTCTGGAGGTCATCTTATCAAATGCGGTCGGACTTAAGCTCACTAGCATCGGATCTTTAGTAAGTTAAGTTTTCAGTCTGATCGGGTTTTCAGATCATCTGTGGTAGACCAGTTTCAATTCAGCGGTCACCGAACTTCGATCAGGGCCACAAGTACTTGGACATGTAAGGGCCAACTTTCCTGATCTGAGGGTGAAATCTGGTCGAAATCTAACGGTCAGAACACTTAGAAATGTCGCGCAAGCGACACATGCCAGATTACTTAAATGTATAATTAATTTTCTAAATATCTTCCTTTTCTCAGTCTCATCACTTCGGACTGAACAGAATGGTCCCAGGACCTCGTTTGCGCTTAATTTTTGAAATGATGGTCAAGTCCAACTAAGCGGTCATAATGGTCTAAGATTATAGATATCAGACTTTCGATGCGCGGTCTAGAATCAATACAAAGTTACAAAGCATTCCCGGGAATAACAGGGTTAGAGTTGGATCCTAGATTTCAGGGTATTATAGCGTCATTAATTCTACAAGTTTTAAGTCTTGCAGAACTTATCTAAAGCGAACAGCACTAATTTCACAGCCAGTCTAACTTAGCGCTAGTTAACTTATGTTTAAATTTCTAAGAGAATTAATTCTAAGTGATTTCTGATCGAGGTGGTACTCGGGTCTTGGTACGAAATTTTTTGAGTCGTTACAGTCCGCCCGACCGGCCCAGCCTGCCTGGGCCCACTGGGCGACGAGGCCTCGCCGAACTGGCGAGGGCCTCATCGGTCTCTGGACCTCTTGGTGAGGGCTCGCCCCTCCAACAAGGTCCTCCCCCCCCTTGGGTCAAAAATGATATGGGTCTCATCCTGGGTCCCCTTAAAATAGCCCCGATTGGGCCCCTACTCCGATTCGGCACATTTCGGGTCGATTCGAAACAAAACTGATACATATACACATTTACCGATTTCTAACGGCTAAGATGGAATGAAACACAATCTAAACCCATTGATTGACGGTCTAGAAGCGATTTGGGGTTGTCGTGTGTGATCAGGAGTGTGTACGGACTCGATCTTGGTGATCATTTTCAGTAAACTTTCGCCGATAGAAAAAACTGGGAGTCCTAAACCTATTTTTATGTTTTCCTCGTACCCTTCTACGCTAAAGTGGCATCATCGTGCATCGTGTGACCATAACCCAAGTCCAGTTTAATCCAGATCATGCTCTTATACTAACTTGTAATGCCCTGAAATTCGGGGGTCGAGCATAACTCAGCTCCCGAGTTCCAAAACGTCACTTATGCAACATATTTAATGAAGAATGTATGTTATCTATATTAGTGCATAAAACATGATGTAGATTAAGCCAAAACAGCAAACACAATTCAGGAACAGTTTGAAAATCCAAGCGGAAGACTGGAATACATATATAAACCAACATAAGTCCCCAAGATATGTATGCTCTGCCAGGTCATAATTAGAAGTCCTATCTCAAAATACATATAACAAAATATGATACATCACTACAAACATAGCCCAAAATCCCAACCAATCAGGACATGGCTCACATGAACCCTCCTCAGAACTGCATGAACGAGAACGCCTCCTCGTCCTCATCGAACTCCGGTTCCGCCTCGCAGGCATCACCGTCATCTGTAGCTAAGTTTGAGTCTGGTTGGTGTTTAAGCACCGTCCCAGAACGTGGGAGTGAGTGATCAACTCAGTGGAACTATACATCAAAGGTTAACATGTTATCAATTCAATCAAGCAGTAATGATAAAGTAATACAAGCAAACATGTCCTAGATACTCTTGTTAATGTAAGAATGATATGAGGTAATGATGCATGCCCTCACCACAAACTCCCTCTTGCGACATCATCTAACGATCATGGCATGAATCACTACCACTGTGCTCTACACCAATGCCAACGCCAGATGCAGTGCGATGTTATGAACATGATTACCAAGTTCTTATTAGTCCTTTTCTTACAGCAGGAATGGGAAGCTAAGGCACCTCCCTTATATTAATTCCCAAATAATGATCCATTCTAGGGTCGTCAGTCCTAGACAATCTTATATGATATTATAGTTCTAAATCGCTATAAAGGGCTCGTCACCAATCAATACAGGTCTAGTTATATCCTATATACTACAATAAGGCTCGTCGCCCAATGCAGTTTCAGGATATACTCGAGGTCAATACAAAAGGCTCCTCACCAATCAATGTAGGACGACAGCATAAATATAGTGTCTGATACCACCATAATCGGCTCACAAGTCTGGATTTCTCATTGGTCATTACGGGGAGGCTTGTCGCCCCAGCGTAGGCTGACAGCTCGACCACGGTGTCCCAAACCACCATGTCCGGCTCATGAGTCTTAGGGGATCGAGGTACCAAGGTTAACGGGATTTCGCTGGTAAGTTTGGTACCTTGGATTCAAACGGTAGTATCCAAACATGGTGAACATACATCGGTCAATCAAGTTAGTTGATAAGCTCAACTAGGCCAAGCGCACATTGAGTTGATCGACATGAAATGCATAAGAACTCTGTGTGTCCTAACTACTGTTGAATATCCCAAGTACGACTCGGATTCGTCGAACACATCCTGCGTGGCGAAAACAACCTCAACCACTAGTTTAAGGGCTGTTATAGATTACCTGGACGGTAATATAGTCTCAATCACGTATAGGCTTAATAATAGACATTTGATTCATATTCTACATTCAAATGAACATGTTATGAAATATAACTTAAACATAAATATAGTACATGGAAGAAATCATACATAAAGTTAACCTGAATAAAATAGGCTAAAAAATTCATAGAGGGAATCATACACATAGGTAAGGTAATGGAGATTCATATCTAAATAACCTTATAAATCACACCTTACTGAACACTATCTCATTCAGGCATTTATACAAACACTTAGACTACACTATTCAACATACATCACGTATGTCGACCATATTGCATATTAGGGAAAATCCTTTCGCCAAGGAGTTGTCGCATACATAACAATCATGTACTAACGACAATAAATCATGGAAATCGCAACATCAGATTTTATATGCATACAAATATTTCAACATACACATGAAATATCCTATTTACAACATAGGTTATACATGTACGTAAAATAAAATGGATAGCATATTTGGCATGTGTAATATCATCCACATCAATAATAAATCATTATCTAACATTGAAAGTCTTGAAAACTATAACTTAAACGTATATAGTCCGCACCTTAAGCTGGAAAACATGAAACGAATATGATTTAGATGATAAGTCTTCGTGAATGGCGGATAGGCAACCTAAGGCATGAATCAGGTTAGCTACAACAACTCTTAGACTATTCTAAGCTCCAAAATAGGTTAGGGTTGGATTGACTTACCCAAATATGGAATTAGAATCGCCAAAATAACGATTCAGATGCGGTGGATTTCGTGCATAAAGAAACTGGGAAGAATCCCAAGATGAAACTTCAACTTCTCACTTACTTTCTCTCTCTTATCTAAGCTAGGTTTTGGAAATTCGTATGAGATATATGAGAGAGGGTTTAAGGCCTTTATATAAGCCTAAAACCGACGAAAATAGCCCTAAGGCCAAGGTATACTTAGGTTATAACCAAATCGGGCTTATTCTGATCCAACGGAACACTTCTGGAGGTCCCCTTATCAAATGCGGTCGGACTTAAGCTCACTAATATGTGATCTTAAGAAAGTTAAGTTTTCAGTCCAATCGGGTTTCTAGATCGACCGTGGTGGACCAGTTTCAGTTAAGTGGTCACCGAAACTTGATCAGGGCCACAAGCACTTTGACATGCATGGGCCACCTTCCCTGATCCGAGGGTGAATTTGGGTAAAAAACCAACGGTCAGAATGCTTACAAATGGCACGCAAGCGACATGACTCAGATTACTTAATTTCATATTTAATTTCTTAAAAATCTTCACGTTCTCACACTCTTCACTCCGGACTCAAGGAAATATTATCAGGACATCGTTTAGGCTTGATTTTCGAGGTGATAGTCAAGTCCAATTAGGCGGTCATAATTGTCTAAGTTCATCGCTGTCAGACTTTCGACGTGTAGTCCAGGTCCGATACGAAGTTTCCTAATGCTCCCGAGAGCAACTGGGTTTAGAGTTGGATCCTAGATTTCAGGGTAAAGTAGCGTTAACAATTCTATAGGTTTTGGGTCTTACAGATCGTATTTAAAGTAGTTGATGCTAATTTCATAGGTAATCTAGTTTAGCGCTAGTTAATACACGTTAAATTTCTAAAGAATTAGGTTCTAAAGGATTTCTGCTAAAGGTGGTACTCAGGTCTATGCACGAATTTTTCTAAGAAGTTACAATCAACCCCCTTAAAGAAAAAATTTTATCCTCGAAATTCGTACCTTCTCATACTCCTCGAGGATCTGAGAGTAGTTCTTCCTAACCTCAGCTTCTGTCTCCCAAGTAGCCTCTTCTTCGTTATGATGCGTCCATAGTACCTTCACAAGTGGGATAACCTTGCTACACAATATGTGCTCCTTCCTATCTAAAATACGCGTCGGTCGCAGTTCATATGTGGCATCCTCACTTAACTGCACCTGTTCCCAACTGATAATATGCGAAGGATCAGTAATGTACTTCTTCAACATGGACATATGTTATGCACGCCTGCAAGTGGTGTGGGAAAAGCAAGGCAATACGCTCTGCCCCCACTCGATCAAGTATCTGAAATGGGCCAATGAATCTCGGCGTGAGCTTCCCTTTCTTACCATACCGAAGGACTCCCTTCATGGGGGAAACCTTAAGGAATACATGGTCCCCAACCTCAAACTCAAGCAGTCGCTGTCTCGTATCGGGGTAACTCTTCTGTCAGCTCTGTGCTGATAGCAGTCGACACCTAATAATGTCAATTTTCTCTGAAGTCGTCTGAACCAACTCTGGGCCAATCAGAGTCTTCTCGCCCACTTCTGCCCAACAATGCGGTGCTCTACACGGGTGACCATATAGTGCCTTATAGGGAGCCATGCCAATACTCGCCTGGAAGCTTTTGTTATACGCGAACTCTGCATAAGGAAGAAAGTCATCCCAAGTATCCTTGAAATCCAACACACAAGCTCGCAGCATATCCTTTAGCACTTGATTCACACGCTCCGTCTGCCCGTCTGTCTGTGGATGGAATGCGGTACTGAACTTCAGCTTCACACTCATAGTTTCCTGGATACGAGTCCAGAAGATAAATGTGAAATGCGTGTCTTGATCTGACATAATCTCCAAGGGAACTCCATGCAGACATACAATCTCCTTGATATACAATCTGGCCAACTCGTCTGCAGAATTCGTAACTCTGATCGGTAAGAAATGAGCTGACTTCGTCAACCTATCAACGATCACTCAAATAGAGTCATGTCTCATCCTCGTATTAGACAGTCCTGAAATAAAATCTATAGAAATGAAGTCCCATTTTCATTCAGCTATGGTCATGGGTTAAAGCAATCCAAGAGGTCGGTGATGCTCTGCCTTAACCTTCTAACACGTGAGACAATGGGACACAAACTCTGCAATGTAGACCTTCATATTGTCCCACCAGTACGATCTTTTCATGTTTTGATATATCTTCGTGCTACCTGGACGCATCGCAAGCCTCGAACCGTGGGCTGACTCAAGAACCTCTCATCTCAAGTCTGGAATGTCTGGGACGTATAGGCGGCCTCGATAACGTAAGCCCCCATCCATACCAATAGTCCACTCTGAGTCCACATCTATACCAACCCGCTCTTTCATCTTCACCAAAAGCTCATCGTCTGCCTGAGCCTCGATAATCTAGCCATCTATGAGGGGTGTACATGAACATGTGCGACGACTTCATATAGCTCTTCCACCGTGAGTTCCTACTCAAAGTCTCACACAAACTCTACCATATCTCATTCTGCAATCATAAGCGGAGCCACTAACTCTATAGACTTCTTGCGGCTTAACGAGTCTGCCACAAGGTTTGTATTGCCCGAAAGGTAGGAGACCTCAAACTTAAAGTCCTTTAAGGTTTTCATCTATCGGCACTGCCTCATATTCAAGTCTCGCTGAGAGAATATATACCTAAGGCTCTTGTGGTCGTAAAAGAGCTCGAACTCCTCCCATAGAGGTAATGTCTCTAGAGCTTTAATGCGAAAATGATAGATGAAAACTCTAGGTGAGGTGTAGGGTAATTCTCCTCGTGTTTCCTCAACTGTCTCGAGGCATAAGTAATCACCCTCTCCTTCTGCATAAGGACATAACCCAGACCAACGCGAGATCCGTCTATATAGATAGTATACTTAACCACTTACTTAGGAAATACTAGCAAAGGGGAGGACGTCAACTTGTCCTTCAGCTCCTGAAAAATTGCTTCGGCATTCTCATTCCAGGCAAACTTCAAATCTTTTCGTGTCAACTGAGACAACAGCCTGACAATCTTGAAAAAGTATCGAATGAATCGTAGATAGTAACCTGCCAGCCCAAGAAAACTCCTCACCTCAGTAACTGAACCGGGCTGCTTCCAATCCCGAACCGCAGCTACCTTAGCGAGGTATACAGCAATACCTTCTTTGGACACCACATGTCCCAGGAACTTGACTTCCTCCTTCCAAAAATTGCACTTATTATACTGCGCAAAAGGCTAATTCATCCTGAGAATATTTAATACCGCTCTCAGGTGCTCCTCATGCTCTTCCCGACTCGTGGAGTATATCAAAATGTCATCGATAAAGACGATGATGAATCGGAACAGAAACGGCCGAAATACTCTGTTCATCAGATCCATGAACACGGTTGGAGCATTAGTGAATCCAAAAGAGATCACCAGGAACTCATAATGACCAAAACTGGTCCTGAAGGCAGTCTTCTTGTAACATCCCGAAAATCGAGGGTCGAGTAAAAACCCAACTCCTGAGTTCCAAAACGTCACTTATGCAACATTTTCAATGATGGATGAATGTTAGCGGTATTAGTACATAAAACATGAGGTGGATCTAGCCAAGACAGCATATCATACTCCAGAGACAATTAATTTAACAAGCAGAAGAATGTGATAGATATATAGAATATATGAACTGTTATGAGTCTCCAGAGTGTGAACATGTTACCAGGTTAAACATATACATGTATACTCCAAAGATGAGCAAAAGAATATACATGGTGCGAAAATAAAAGGCAAAATACCACGTGTACTGGCATCTAATCAGTAACCCTGTAACCCCGTCAATCAGAACCTGCATATAGGAGGGATCCTCCTCATCATCATCAAGTCCGGCTCTGCTTCGCGAGCATCGCCATCATCTAAAACTAAAATAGGGACTGGTGGGTGTCCGGAACACCATCCCATAACATGGGAGTGATGATCAACTCAGTGGAATCATAGAGGAAAGATTAGCATACTATCAAAATAATCACGCGATAATAGTAAAGCAGATAATCAAACATTCCTATATACGGTTATTAATGCAAGCATGAAATGACATGATGGATGCCCTCACCAACATACTCCCTCATACGGCACCATCTGCGTCCGCGGCATGCTTTCATCCCACAGTTCTCCACATCTTCCAGGAACATGCAGTGCGATGTGGATATGATTACCGGGTTGTTATTAGTCCATTTCATACAACAGGATTGGGAAACTAAGGTACTTCCCTTATATCAATACCCAAACAATGATCCTGTCTAGGGTCGTCACTCCTAGTAATCTCATACGATGATATATTTCTAGGTCGCTGCAAGGGCTGCCAGGGCTGTTGCACGCACTCGTTCCACCGCTCCCCCATCACCTTATCAATATAGGCCTAGTTTATATCCTTAAGCCTACATCAGGACTCGTCGCCCCCATGTAGTGTCAGGATAAACTCAAGGTCACTACAAAGGGCTGTCAAGGCTGTTGCTCGCACTCGTTGCTCCACTCCCCCATCACCTTATCAATGTAGGTCCACAGTAAGAATATAGTGTCTCATACCACCATAATCTGCTCATAGTAGGGTGCTCACTGGTCACTACGGGGAGGTTTGTTGCCCCAGCGTAGGCCGACAGCTCGACCACGGTGTCCCATACCACCATGCCCGGTTCATGAGTCTTAGGGGATCGAGGTACCAAGGTTAGAGGGGCTTTCCAATGGTAAGTTTAGTACCCTAGGTTCAAGCAGTTAATACTCATACAAGGTGAACATACAATGGTCAGTCGGGTTACTTGACGGGCTCGACTAGTATGAGCGCATCTCAAGCTGAACGATGTGAAGTGCATGAAACACTTCGTGTGGCCTAATCACTGCCACCTTCCCGAAACACGACTCGAGCTCATCGACGCATACTTCGTGCTAAATAGAAGCTAACCATGAATTCGATCCATTACCGACTGCCTGAACTAGAGTATAGCCCCAAGAAAATAAAATTGAAATAATAAATAATCCAAGCATGTTTTCAGCATGTTGTAACATACATCAGAAGTAGTTAACCATACATGAGTATTTCACACATAAGGTAATCAATTCAATACAACAAACATGGAGGAATTCATGTACATCATCAAATTAGCTGAGAATCCAATCTCAACTTTAATCTACAACACCATTTACTCAATACTTAGCAATACATACATTTATACAAACTCTTAGACTACACAACACCAACGTACTTGATGTATGTTGATTTCAACATATAATATGACAAATCCTTACATTAAGGAGATGTCTAATACACAAAAATCATGTTCTTACATTCGATACATATGGCAAGCATAAATCATATTGATTTAGGCATTTCAACAAACACTTAACCTACACACATTAGTCTACATAGCATATACCGGCCAATATGTGCATTAGGGCGAATCTCTTTACCAAACAGATCATACACGCATAATTAGTATAAGTACACGGTAAATACCCATGGCAATCATATTGAAAAAATACGTACGTATACAGTATTTCCTACAAATGCCCAAAATACCCTAAATCTCAAATTCACCGTACGTATACGAAATGAAAAACGGACAGTATGTTCTACATGTCAAACAACATCCTGATCAGCAATCTACCATTAAACGGCATTGAAAGCTTTGAAAACAAATAATCTAAGCGTCTAAGATCCGCACCTTAAACCAGAAATGCGTATTCGTTAGGATTCAGACGATGTGTCTTCGCCAACGACAGATACGCCACCTATGGCAAGAAACAGGTTAGCTAGAACTCTTCTACAGCTAGTCTAAGCTTCAAATCAGGTTAGGGTTAGGATTTTCTTACCTAGAACGAAACCAGAATCGCTGAAAAAGTGATGCAGGTGGGTGGCTTTGGCACGTGGAGCAGCAGGGAAGACTCCCTGGAAGAATCACCAGCTTCTCCCTCACTCTCTCTCTTTTCTCTCCTCTCTCCTATGGTTTTTTCCCAAATTCGTATGAGTTAGAAAGCTAAGGGTTTAAGGCCCTTTTATAAGCCCAAACATGACCAAAATAGACTTTAAGTCAAGGTATACTTGGGTTATAGGCAAATCGGGTCTTTTTCGATCCCAAAGAGCATTTCGGGAGGTCCCCTTGCCGAACGCGGTCGGACTTAAGCTCATGGACATTGGATCCTACTCACACCATGTTTTCAGTCCGATAGAGTTCCCAGATCGCACGTGGCAGAACAGTTTCAATTCAGCAGTCACGGAGACTCAATCGAGGATTCCAAGTACACTGACCTGGGTGAGAAATGTTCCCTTATCCGAGGGTGTATTTGGGTCAGATTCCGACGGTCTGAATGCTTATACTGATCCTGCAAGCAAAACGTGCCAGATTTATTTAAACGATATTTAATTTTTAATGAATTTCACTCTTTCTCACACTCCTCTCTCCAGGCTCAATGAAATAGCCTCAGAACATCGGTTGGGCTTGATTTTCGAAACGATTGTCAAGTCCAACAAGGCGGTCGTAATGGTCTAAGATTGTAGCTATCAGACTTTCGACGTGCAGTCTAGATCCGATACAAAGTTTTAAAGGGTTCCTGAGGGCAAACGGGTTTAGAGTTTGATCCTAGATTTTAGGGTAACGTAGCGGTAACAATTCTAGAGGTTTTATGTCTTACAGATCGTATTTAAAGTGGTTGGTGCTAATTTCACAGGTAATTTAGGGTAACGCTGGCTCATTCACGTTAAATTCTAAAGAATTTGGTTCTAAATGATTTCTATGGCTTTGTAAATCAAATTTTAAGAAACTACCATGGTACTATGGTTGACCCATAGCCTAAGGACGTCTAACCCTAGGTTGGCAAAAATTCAGGGTGTTACAATCTACCCCCCTTAAAATAAAATTTCATCCCCGAAATTGGCCAAGGGTAATGAGTCCCTAGAGAGACTTTAGTATTGGAGTTCTAAGGATGGTTTAAATCCTATTGAATGACCTAACCTTACGTATAACCTAAACCAACTGTTTCGATCCTGGGCCAGTGGGAAAGGGGCTAACCACGCTTCCGTTGTGCCACTCTGATCTAACGGTTGTATTGACTAACCTAACTAGATTGGGCTCAAAATGTTCTATCCCCCTTAAAACTTAGTTCTACTTAAGGCTCAAGAATCTATGTCTCGATCCATATATCAGAACGAGGTGTAACTTAGGGCCTATCTTAATCATGAAATGGGAAACAACGTCTCATTACATTGGTCTTCCTTTGCTAACGATGCGTTCTATGACATTAGTACCTATGGTTGTAGAAAAAAGCTGAAGTGATGGGTGTTGTGCTTGATTTCAAGCACGGATGTGAGTTTGTGGCAAGATGTCTAATTCTCTATTGGCTATAAGTCCTCGCCATTATCCAAAGACAAAGCAATAACTTTTGGTTGTAGATGGTCAGGCCAACATGGAAGAAAAGTTGTGTAGTGGGTCTGAGCCGGATACATTGAACCTTCTGTCTAATCAGGACAGAAACTCGTTGTATCAGTTCTTAATCCGAGTCGATGCTGATCTTCTGTTTGATCAGGGCATTGGATTCATTGGTAACTACTAGGATTAAGAAATCGATTTAAACCGCGAATACATCGCTTACATATACAGTTCCTTTACTCTGTGTTCCCGAATGCAATAAGTCTTTGAGAAGGCAATTCTAAGGGGAATTCCAAGGGGTGTGCTAGTTTATTCTAAGTTCAAACTAAGGAATTTATAAGTTTTCCCTGAGAGTGAATGGTTCTAAGTTAAAACAACTTCCCTAAAGGTTATAACAGAAGTCTATAAGTATTAAGGGGATCTATCGAAGAAATGAGGTTCTACTCCAACAAAATCTAACCTACTATTCCTTAGCATATACAGGCTTTACACTACTTAAGGTAACTAGTAGACTGGTCTGTATCTCACTAGTTGTAATCTAAAACCTAAACCTATACGCTAAATGGTTTCATACCATTACTACTACAGGGGATTGTTCTATCGCTTAGGGTCAAGATTGTCTAATTGAAGTTGGATTCCTTACATCGTCAGATCCTTCAAATCTAGGAGTACTAACTCTAAGTCTAAAATTCCAAAGGCCTATATGGCCAGTGGTCTCAAGTTGTGTTAACTGGGACAGCATTACTAATCCCATGTCAGGATTGGGAGTGGCATGCTTAGTAGGAGGGTGGGGTGGGATAAAAATTTATTTGTAAGCTTAATCCTGGGATTTACTTTTAATCGTATACATTCCAATCATGGTAGTGGAAACCATAGGATATACCCAATCTAGGGACAATACCTTACAGCGAATGAAACGACATGCACTTCATTTAATAAAATTTTGCCACAATACATGGAATAAAATTCCACATGCATTATGGCGGAGAAGACTACGGCTATGCTAAGCCCAAACCACTAAACACAACATATTTTCTACCTATGACATCACTAAACCCAACAGCAACAAAACACAACAATCCTTCAAACGGTAATCAAACAATCTAGTTTAATACTGTCCGTTGCCTATTAGAGCTCTATCGGCCATGTATTCTCATTACTCCTCAAGCGAAGAAAGTGAAGAAATGAGATGGGTAAGTAGGTTTCCACGAGTTTGAGGCTCAAATGCGAGCTTAAGAGCTTAAATGAGCCATGGAAAGTGAAGGAAATGAAGAAAAATGACTGACCTAGTGGGCTAACACAAATCTAGGTCCTATAAAGGGGTGAATCAGGCCCTCAAAGGCTGGGATTTGAAAGGAAAAGGAGAAAAAGTGAGGGGTTAGAAGCTCACCCAATTTTGAGCCTCAAATGGGAGCTTGGGAGCTCCAATCTCAGAAAATGGAGAGTGTAGGTGCATGAGGTTGGCAGTCAACGATAGAGGGGCATGGGTCATAGCAGAAAATGTTGGAATGGGTGATTGGAGGGACGGTTTGAGAGGAAAAATAGCAATTGTGATGGAAAGGGAGAGCTTGGAGGGTCGATTTGTGAAGGAGGTAGGGGATTGGAGGGGATTGAAGGTGCGGCTCACCTACCAGGGAGTTACCCTAACCCCCAAACACCTCCGCCCCAAAGGCCCGACCGAATGGGGCCCACCGTACGGCGAGGCCTAGCCGAACCGGCGTGGTCCCCTTGTCCCCTAGGTCCCAAATGTATGTGGGGCCCACCTTAGATCATTGTGGATTAACGTGGGTAGGCCCACGACTCTGTTTCGCACTATTTCGGGTCATTTTACAAATTAAAATTATTTTATCCATCATGTAGCATATGATTTTGGGGTAGGAGAGGCTAATCCATCCAACTAACCCATTTATTCCATGAGATTCCATGATTGGAATGATTGGAAGTCCAATTTATACATATATTTACTATTTGTAGTAAATTTTTTCTTAAGCATGATTCTCCATCATTTACACACTAGGATTTATGTCTAGTGTGAAAGGACTTAGAAAAAGTTGAAGAATGGGGTGGTGGAAGGAGAGATTCTGAAGGAATTGGATAAAAAGGAGTTTCAAGCCTTGAGACTGAGTGTAAGGGTTGTGGTTAACCTACCACCTAAGGACATTCATTTATAGGTTTGGAATGGAATGAAACATGGCCTAAACCCTTCGATTGACAATCTAGAAGTGATTTAGGGTCGTTGGGTGTGATCAGGAGTGTGAACGGACTCGATCTCGGCGATCGCTTTCAGTAAACTTTCGTCGACAAACAAACTGGGGGTCCTAAACTTATTTCTAGATCATTCTTACACCCTCCTATATTAAATTGGCGTCAGCGTGCGGTGTGTGACCATAACCCAGGTCCAGTTTAATCCAAATCATGCTCTGATACCATCTGTAACATCCCAAAAATCGGGGGTCGGGTAGAAACCCAACTCCCGAGTTCCAAAACGTCACTTATGAAACATTTTCAATGATGGATGAATGTCGACGGTAATAGTACATAAAACATGGGGTGGATCAAACCAAAACAACATATCATACTCTAGAGATAATTAATTTAGCAAGCGGAAGAATGTGATAGATATATAGAATATATGAACTGTTGTGAGTCTCCAGAGTGTGAACATGTTACCAGGTTAAACATATACATGTATACTCCAAAGATGAGCAAAAGAATATACATGGTGCGAAAATAAAAGGCAAAATACCACGTGTACTGGTATCTAATCAGTAACCCTGTAACCCCGTCAATCAGAACCTGCATATAGGAGGGATCCTCCTCATCATCATCAAGTCCAGCTCTGCTTCGCGAGTATCGCCATCATCTGAAACTAAAATAGGGACAAGTGGGTGTTCGGAACACCATCCCGTAACGTGGGAGTGAGTGATCAACTCAGTGGAATCATAGAGGAAAGATTAGCATGTTATCAAAATAATCATGCGATAATAGTAAAGCAGACAACAAACATTCCTAGATACTGTTGTTAATGCAAGCATGAAATGACATGATGGATGCCCTCACTGACATACTCCCTCATGCGGCACCATCTGCGTCCGCAGCATGCTTTATTCCCACAGTGCTCCACATCATCCAGGCACATGCAGTGTGATGTGGATACGATTACCAGGTTGTTATTATTGCATTTCATACAACAGGATTGGGAAACTAAGGTACTTCCCTTATATCAATACCCAAACAATGATCCAGTCTAGGGTCGTCACTCCTAATAATCTCATACGATGATATATTTATAGGTCACTGCAAGGGCAGCCAGGGATGTTGCACGCACTCATTGCACTGCTCCCCCATCACCTTATCAATACAGGCCTAGTTTATATCCTTAAGACTACATCAGGACTCGTCGCCCCCATGCGGTGTCAAGATAAACTCAAGGCCACTACAAAGGGCTGTCAAGACTGTTGCTCGCACTCGTTGCTCCACTCCCCCATCACCTTATCAATGTAGGCCGACAGCAAGAATATAGTGTCCCATACCACCATAATCTGCTCATAGTAGGGTGCTCACTGGTCACTACGGGGAGGTTTGTAGCCCTAGCGTAGGCCGACAGCTCAACCACGGTGTCCCATACCACCATGCCCGGCTCATGAGTCTTAGGGGATCGAGGTACCAAGGTTAGAGGGGCTTTCCAATGGTAAGTTTAGTACCCTAAGTTCAAGCAGTTATGACTCATACAAGGTGAACATACAATGGCCAGTCGGGTTACTTGACGGGCTCGACTAGTACGAGCGCATCTCAAGCTGAGCGACATGAAGTGCATGAAACACTTCGTGTGACCTAACCACTGCCGCCTTCCCGAAACACGACTCGCGCTCATTGACGTATCCTTCGTGGTAAATAGAAGCCAACCACGAATTCGATCCATTACTGACTGCTTAGACTAGAGTATAGCCCCAAGAAAACAAAATTGAAATAATAAGTAATCCAAGCATGTTTTCAGCATGTTGTAACATACATCAGAAGCAGTTAACCATACATGAGTATTTCACACATAAGGTAATTAATTCAATACAACAAACATGGAGGAATTCATGTACATCATCAAATTAGCTGAGAATCCAATCTCAACTCTAATCTACAACACCATTTACTCAATACTTAGCAATACATACATTTATACAAACTCTTAGACTACACAACACCAACGTACTTGACGTACGTTGATTTCAACATATAAAATGACAAATCCTTACATTAAGGAGATGTCTAATACACAACAATCATGTTCTTACATTCGATACATATGTCAAGCATAAATCATATTGATTTAGGCATTTCAACAAACACTTAACCTACACACATTAGTCTACATAGCATATACCGGCCAATATGTGCATTAGGGCGAATCTCTTTGCCAAAAAAATCATACACGCATAACTAGTATAAGTACACGGTAAATACCCATGGCAATCATATTGGCAAAATACGTACGTATACAGTATTTTCTACAAATGCCCAAAATACCCTAAATCTCAAATTCACCGTACGTATACGAAATGAAAAACGGACAGCATGTTCTACATGTCAAACAGCATCCTGATCAGTAATTTACCATTAAACGGCATTGAAAGCTTTGAAAATAGATAATCTAAGCGTCTAAGATCCGCACCTTAAACCAGAAATGTGTATTTGTTAGGATTCAGACGATGTGTCTTCGCCAATGACAGATACGCCACCTATGGAAAGAAACAGGTTAGCTAGAACTCTTCTACAGCTAGTCTAAGCTTCAAGTCAAATTAGGGTTAGGCTTTTCTTACCTAGAATGAAACTAGAATTGCCGAAAAAGTGATACAGGTAGGTGGCTTTAGCACGTGGAGCAGCAGGGAAGACTCCCTGGAAGAATCACCAGCTTCTCCCTCACTTTCTCTCTCTTTTCTCTCCTCTCTCCTAAGGCCCTTTTATAGGCCTAAACATGACCAAAATAGACTTTAAGTCAAGGTATACTTGGGTTATAGCCAAATCGGGTCTTTCCCTATCCAAAAGATCATTTCGGGATGTCCCCTGGCCGAACGCGGTCGGACTTAAGCTCATGGACATTGGATCCTGCTCACACCAAGTTTTCAGTTCGGTAGAGTTCCCAGATCGCACGTGGTGGACCAGTTTCAGTTCAGCGGTCACGGAGACTCGATCGAGGATTCCAAGTACACTGACCTGGGTGAGAAATGTTCCCTGATCCGAGGGTGTATTTGGGTCAGATTCCGACGGTCTGAATGCTTATACTGATCCCGCAAGCGAAACGTGCCAGATTTATTTAAACGACATTTAATTTTTAATGAATTTCACTCTTTCTCACACTCATCGCTCCAGGCTCAATGAAATAGCCTCAGAACATCGGTTGGGCTTGATTTTTGAAACGATTGTCAAGTCCAACAAGGCGGTCGTAATGGTCTAAGATTGTAGCTATCAGACTTTGGACGTGCGGTCTAGATCCGATACAAAGTTTCAAAGGGTTCCTGAGGGCAAACGGGTTTAGAGTTTGATCCTAGATTTTAGGATAACGTAGCGGTAACAATTTTAGAAGTTTTGGGTCTTACAGATTGTATTTAAAGTGGTTGGTGCTAATTTCACAGGTAATTTAGTGTAGCGCTGGCTAATTCACGTTAAATTCTAAAGAATTTGGTTCTAAATGATTTCTTTGGCTTTGGAAATCGAATTTTGAGAAACTACCAAGGTACTATGGTTGACCCATTGCCTAAGGATGTCTAATCCTAGGTTGGTAAAAAATTCAGGGTGTTACACTTCTGCATGTCCTCATCCCTGATGCACAACTTATGATACCCAAACTGCAAATCTATCTTTAATAAATAACGTGCCCCCTTCAACTGATTAAACAGATCATCAATCTTGGGCAAGGGATATTTGTTCTTCAATTTTTCCTGATTCAGCCTGCGATAATAAATATATAACCACAGGGAACCGTCTTTCTTCTTCACAAACAAGACAGGCACTCCCCAAGGTGACACACTCGGTCGAATGAAGCCTGCCTCTAATAATACATCAATCTGTCTCCTCAATTCCTCCATCTCACATGGAGGCATACGATATGTCGGCAAGGAAATAGGTGTCACACCGGGCACAAGATCGATAGTGAAGTCAATCTCGTGCCGAGGAGGAAGTCCCGGGATCTTCTCAAACACATCGGAAAAATCTCGAACCACAGACATATCTCCCAACGTCGGATCATCTAACTCTCTAACAAAGAAGCGTAGCTGCTAACATGGCAGGACCAACTGGCCTGAACCAGAAATGTAAAGACCGTACCCTCAGGTCCGTAGGCTATCACAACTCTGGCCTTGTAATCAATCTCTGCTCTCATCTTCGTGAGCCAATCCATCCCGAGTATAATGTCGTAGTGACACATTGGGGCTACAATCAGGTCGACGACCGCTGTCATGATACCCAAATCAACTGAGCAATATTCACAGGTCTGAGTAATGTCAGAAAAAATCCCCTTAGCTGTTGTGAGTCTCACTCCCTTCGTAGGATCTGTAACCAAACCAAGTTGTTTGACCATAGTGCAAGATATGATCACAATAGTGGACCTAGTGTCCACCAATTAGAAGACGGGCATACCTCAGATATGAGCGGGAACCTCAAAAGATATCGGTGTTGAATCTGCCTCGGGCGCCTCAGCTGTGAGCACGTGAACCCGAGCCTACTGTGGGCGATGTGGTGGAGGTACCATGGGCCGTTGTGGCGGCAAAAAACGAGGTGCAGGTGGTCTGGAGGAAGGATGAGCTGGTGCTGATCGAATGGATAATGCTGAAATAGCCTGAGGCATCGGACGGTTGATCCTCTGAGGCTGCAGACCTGATGTGTGGTGCAACCACTACAAGAAGTCAGGCACATCTTCAATCGAATTTCGGGCCACAGGTGAGGCGACCTGGGAGCCATAGGTGCACGCATACAGACCTGGGAGCCTTACGTGCACACATACGAGGCCTCTTACCGAGGAAAGGCCTACTCAAAAAATCAGGTCGCGACCTGGGAGCCATAGGTGCATGCATACGGGACAACCTTTCCTTGCCCTGCTCAGCTCAGAGGGACATGCTCACCAACTCAACAAAAGAAGAGATGCTTGCACAGCACATCTTCAATCGAATCTTAGACTGTAAACCCTCAGAAAAATGCCACATCTGCAATGGCTGATCACCTAGAATCAAAGGAGCATACCTGCCCAGCTCTATGAAAGGTTCTCATACTCTGTCACCGACATCCCTCCCTAACGGAGGTGAAGGAACTCACTCTCCTTCTCGTGTTAGTAAGTGACCGGGAAATACTTCTCTTGGAAGCGGGCCTCAAACGCCTCGCATGTCCATGCAAATCCCTCTGTAACTGTGTGGAGAATACTATCCCACCATAAGCTGGCCTCCTTCTCAAACATGAAGGTGGCAAGCTCAACCTGCTCCGCCTCAGAACAGTGTAGCGGTCTCAGCATCTTCAAGATGCGGTCAATCTAATACTCAGCTTCCTCGGGTCTGTGAGTACCCGTAAAAGTAGGAGGCCGCAAGCGCTGGAATCGCTCGAATGTACCACTGGCACTAGCATTCCCAGCTGAGTGTAAGGGTGAAGCAGGTGGAGTCACCCCCATCGACTGAGCAAAGATACTAGCCATGGAGGTCAAGAACTGTTGCTGTTGCTGCTACTGTATCTGCTGCTGCAACATCAACAACATCATCTGCTCTAGCTTATCAGGAGGCGGAGCAGACTGTGATGCATGAGGCATCGACGTAGATGCACGGTTCTGCTCTGGAACCGAAGGTGTGATAGGAGGCACCATAAAAGGTGTCACAGGAGTCGGCCCAGCAACAGGGCCAGAATGTAAGCCCCGTATCCTGGACCGTACCATTTCATAGACTTTCACGGTCTTCTCGGTCGAATTTCGACAACCTTCGACCCTAAACCGATATTTATACGCGACCCTGATTTGTATGCCGTCAACCCGTATCGACTCAACCTAGGACCTTTACCATAGCGACCACATCGTCGCTGCGATTTCAAGGCCGTGACTCGCGTGCCGAGGCGATACCCTGGTCATAAGATGTGGGCTAATTTTCGGTGCGAGGAAAACGCCGCACATTGCTAAACGCAAGAGAATCTCTACGAGTTGTCACATCAATCCCATCAATCAATCAATCCCATCACATCACATGTCAAGTGCATGTTAAGTACACATCACCTCACACCTATTCCCAAGCAAGCCTCAAAAGTCAAAAGTTTCTTACACCACCCATACCTTTCTTACCCAAAAGTTAAAAAGTTCTTACACACCCATCCCTTTCTCTCCCATCCATCACTCTTTCACATCTCTCTCTCCCCCCCTTTACAAGTCTCTCTCCCTCATTTTCAAACTCATTTCCAAACAACCAAAAACTCCATCCGTCCGAGCTCTTCCCAAACCCTCCATGAGAGCTTTGTGTATGGCCTACTTCCTCCCCTTTCATCTCCCATCTCAACCATCCAACCATCATCTCCTCTATTGGAATCGAAGCTAAGGAGCTAGAGAAGCCTAGGGAGCAAGAAGGAGCGGTGGGTGATCTTTAAATTTTTATTTTCATTCATTTATTTAATTTAAGGGCCACATGTAGTGGAACTCACTTTAATGTAGATTTTGTATCAAGAGGGGCCCATAGTGGCGGGGCCCCTCCATCTATACCAGTGTCTTTCTCTTCCACTCTCTTTCCATTATCATGGCCCACTTATGATGCATGTGTTTCACCCATGCTATAGACCGGTGGACCCCATCTATGTGGGACACACCATGATGTTTATATGCCATCCCAACCATCCATAGGGAGCCCCCACCCCCCTTGATTTGGCTAACAGTGGGTGTGACTACCAGTGAAGTGTGATCTAACATGGGCCCAGCTCCATAGCTCACGTGGTGGACTGAGTGAAAGATACATCGTTTCAATGCTGGACCCATTCAGTTCCACAGCTCGGGTAGTAGACGGAGTGAAAGATGCCTCATCTCAACACTTGTGGTCTTGGTATTGATCCCTGTGGAGGTGGCTAATATGGTGTGTGTGTGTCCTAACATGGGTGTGTTTTGGCATTGGTGTAACTGGACAGTGGGGCCACATCCGTGCAGACCCTCCTTGATGCGTGTTTACACCCAAATCCATAGTTCAACTGGCATTGATCCTTGTTAGAGGTGGTAACATGGAGTGTGTACTGGCAATGGTTGTAGCTAATAGAGGAGTGTGCTGACGGTGGGTCCATGAGACCCATTCCCATCCTCCACCCCTCCAAATGGGCCACACCAAGATGTATATGCTTTATCCAAACTGTCCATTGCATTTTGACGGTAGAACCCACTTTTGGGTGGGGCCCATTTCTAATGCCCTAATCCATAGCTCATTAGCAGACGGAGTGGGGGGGTGCCTTGTTTCAACAATGGGCCTCAGCTCACATGGTAGTCCGAGTGAATGATGCTTCATTTTAACACTGAGGTCTTGGCATCCATCCCTTATGGTGGTGGCAGCAGTGAAGTGTAAACTGGCTTGGGGTCCATTGGACCCACCCATGTCGTCCATCCATTTTGGGTGGTGTTGATGTACCTAGATAAGTTTTAAACATGCAGGTTTATATGGCCAATGTCTGAGCAGTGCTGGTCCTCTCTGATGTACCATGAGCCCATGAAATTATAGTGTACATGTTATGGGTAAGAATGGCCTGAATAAAGAGAAGAGGTCGGCTCGGCCAAACTGATGATGTTATTCGGTCGGCTCGGCTCGGCCCACCTGATGGTGTTACTCAGTTAGATCAGGTCAGCTCGGCCCACGTGATGGTGTTTCTCAGTTAGATCAGGTCGGCTCGACCCACTTAATGGTGTTGTTCAGTCAGGTCCGCTCGGTTTGGCCCACCTGATGGTGTTGCTCAGTTAGATCAGGTCGGCTCGGCCCACCTGATGGTGTTATTCAGTCAGGTCAGCTCGGCCAACCTGATGGTGTTACCCAGTTAGATCAGGTCGGCTCGGCCCACCTGATGGTGTTATTCTGTCAGGTCAGCTCAGCTCGGCCCACTTGATGGTGTTGCTCAGTTAGATCTGGTCAGCTCAGCCCACCTGATGGTGTTGTTCAGTTAGGTCTGCTCGGCTTGGCCCACCTGATGGTGTTGATCAATTAGATCAGGTCAGCTCGGCCTAACTGATGGTGTTATTCGGTCAGGTCAGCTTGACTTGGCTCACCTGATGGTGTTGTTCAGTCAGGTTGACTAGGCTCGGCTCACCTGATGGTGTTGTTCAGTCAGGTCAGCTCACCTCGGCACCTGATAGTATTGTTCATTCAGGTCAGCTTGGGTCGGCTCACCTGATGGTGTGGTTCAGTTAGGTCGGCTTGACTCGACTCACCTGATGGTGTTGTTCGGTCAGGTCGGCTCGGCTCGGCTCGGTTCACCTGATGGTGTTGTTCAGACAGGTCGACTCAGCTTGGTTCACCTGATGGTGTTGTTCGGACAGGTCAGCTCGGCCCCCCTTTATGTATTGTTAAACCAAGTAGTGTGGCCCATTCTTGTATATATAAGGCCACATGTGAGGCCTATGGTGATCTATTTGAATCATCCCATTTAAACGGCCTGATGAGAGCTATGTATTCATGGATCCACCTGCATATTTTGTATTACTCCGATATTGCATGATTATAATACTACCTTATGCACACACTTTCACCACCCTATAAGCTTTCTATAAACTTATGCACGATCGTTGCGTGCAGGTGATGTTGGATCACAGCAGCGCTAAGGCTTGAGTACGTGGCAGATTATCTTAGAGTTTTTGTTCATCATCATTGTATTTTCCTTTATGCTCATTGTACTTGTAAAGTTTTTTATCATAGTGAAAATGTAATGGAGTTTTTAGTTGTTGTTTGTGGGTTATGCCTTTGGTTATGCTTATTAGAAACATACTGATGTTGAAAATCCTCCTCGTAGCATCCCAGGATCGGAACCTGATGAATGTGTGCTGGGAGCCAAGAATGGGGTTCTATGGAGGCTGTCGGTGTCAGATTCAGCGATCAAAAATTTTATGAGCCCAGTTTTCGAGTTTGGGGTGTGACAGAAGTTGGTATCAGAGTATAACTTGGGAATAATCGAGAAAAACATTACATGTCTGCTATGAGTTTAAAATGGCTAAGTCCCGAAGTTCGGATAGCTTAGCGATCTTTTATTATCGACCCTTAACGTACGTGCCTTCGAGAGCTTTCAAAAGTTGATAGGCGCCTTCGCTCTTTCCTGTAGGACATGGAACGTGGGAGAGTGACCCGATCGACTCCCGCACCACCACCTGAGGATCCCGCTCCACTACTTGCAGCTCCCGCCCTACCACCTACGATGCCCATTCCACCACCAGAGGTTCCTATCGCCCATCCTGAGGATGCTGCTCCTCCACCAGAGACCGGTGCGAACTCGACCGTATCCGTGGGTGCCTCCCAGTTGTAAAAAATGTTGCAGGCTGTGATGGCTGCACTTCAGGGGCAGAGCAGGCACCCAGTCGTTTCACCAGCCCAGGCAGAGCAGGAGCGTGCAAAAGCCCTTCTTCGTGAGTTTCGAAGGCTCGATCCCCCACATTTTCAGGGTGAACCAGACCCGACAGTAGCTGAGAGGTGACGCTCCAATGTGGAGAAGATATTTGAGATGATGGGATGTACAACTAAGCGGCGAGTTCGACTAGCCGTATTTCTTCTCCATGTTGAGGCTGAGCACTAGTGGGCATCGGTCTCTCGAGCAGCGGGCGCTGATTTTTTATGAACATGGGAGGATTTTGTAGATCGGTTTGACCGACAGTATTTCCCTAATCACATCCAACGACAGCGAGCATTGGAGTTTGAGGCCCTGGCGTAGGGTGATATGACAATGGCCTAGTACGCGGCTGGCTTTGTAGCACTGTCTAGATGGGCACCCTATCTGGTAGATAATGAGGAGCAGAGAGCCCGTCGCTTCGAGGACGGCCTACATTACGGTCTTCGCGGCTGTGTTATTGGGCATGAGCTCCCGACTTTTAAGGGAGTGATACGGAAGGCATAAAATTTTGAGGCTGAGTGAACCGGTTCTCAGTCTGATCGCGGTCAAAGGAGAGACCGAAAGAGGAAGGTTCCTTCCAGTGATTACCAGCTGTGTCGATCACATTAGAGGCGCACAGGTCACCCAACCTTTCGAGCGCCAGCAGCACCTCCAGTACCACCTCCGAGGCAGTTCACCGGCGTTTGTTTTAGGTGTGGTTCGACGGGACACCGTATGTGGGAGTGTCCTAGCCCCCAGTAGTAGAAACAGAGAGGTCCACAGCAGTCTCCACCACATCTGCAGTAGAGACCCCCACAGCAGTAGCGACAGCAGCCCCCACCACCGAGGTCACCTCAGCAGCAGCATCAGCATCATCTTCAGAGGCCGCAGCAGTAGAGACAGCAGTTTCGACCGCCTCAGGGACCCCAGCAGTAGTAAAAGCACGCTCAGAGGGGACAGGCACCTCCCCAACCGGCTCAGGCTAGGTTCTATGCAGCTTAGCAGGATCCGCAGTCATCTGGAGGGGTTATCGAGGGTATACTTTTAGTCTCTGCATGCGTTGCACGTGTATTATTTGATTCTGGTGCATAACATTCTTTTGTCACCGAGAGTTTCTGCCGATCGACTGGCTTGCCGTTGGAGTCTGGTCGCGAGGGTCTGTCAGTATCGACTCCCTTGGAGAAGACTACAGTGTTGGGCCAATTTTGCTCGTCTTGCCCCATTCTAGTCGAGGATACCTTTCTGCCTGCCGATCTGTTTGCATTGTCGATGTCCGAGTTTGATGTCATCCTGGGCATGGATTGGCTCGCCGAGTACTATGCCATATTGGACTACTTTGCGAGGACAGTTACGTTCTGTATACCTAGCGTGCCGCAGTTCCAGTTCGTTGCGGAGCCTAGAGGAGAGTCGCTGTCTTGTTTGATATCGTGTGCCATAAAGGAGCCCATAGCAATGAGTATCGACCATTTGCCCATAGTTTGTAATTTTTCCAATGTGTTCCAGGAGATTTCGAGATTATCGCCTCGTCGACTCATTGAGTTTGAGATTGATCTTATGCCCAATACCACGCCTATTTCAAAGGCCCCGTATCGCATGACACCATTGGGGTTGCAGGAACTGCAGAAGCAGTTGGATGAGTTACGTGAGTTAGGCTTTATCCGTCCGAGTAGTTCACCGTGGGGAGCGCTGGTACTCTTTGTGAAGAAGAAAGATGGCTCATTGAGGCTCTACGTAGATTACCGCGAGCTCAACAAAGTCACGATCAAGAATAAGTACCCGCTCTCGAGGATTGATGATTTGTTCGATCAGCTGCAGGGTGCACAGTTCTTTTTGAAGATCGACCTACGTTCCGGTTATCATCAGATTTGGGTCCGAGAGGAGGACATTCCGAAGACAGCATTCAGGACGCGTTACGGTCATTTTGAGTTTCAGGTCATGTCCTTCGGACTGAGCAATGCACCAGCGGTCTTCATGCAGCTGATGAACGAGGTCTCTTCCGCCCATATCTCGATCAGTTTGTTGTAATCTTTATCGATGAAATTCTGATCTATTCGAGGACCCGTGAGGAGTATGAGCAGCATTTGGAGATTACTTTGCAGACCCTCCGCGCACACCAGCTATATGCGAAGATGGAGAAGTGAGAGTTCTGGCAGGAGGAGGTGAAGTTCCTCGGTCACGTGGTGACGAGGGATGGTATCGTAGTGGACCCCTCGAAGGTTGAGGCAGTACGTCAGTGGGGCCAGCCCATGAACAGTCCGACATCCGCAGTTTCCTTGGTTTTACGGGCTATTACCGGCGTTTCATTGAGGGCTTCTCTCGTATTGTAGCCCCACTGACCAGGTTGACACCTGCGATCGAGCATTTATGGAGTTGAAGGACCGTCTGATGTCCGCTCCTGTCCTCACTCTTCCCTCTGGGAGTGATGGATTTATTGTATTTACCGATGCCTCACATATTGGTTTGGGTGTTGTCCTGATGTAGCATGGGAGCCCAATGGCCTTTTCATCTTGTCAACTCAAGGTCCATGAGCTAAACTATCCTACATATGATCTGGAGTTGGCTGTAGTTTCTTCACACTGAAGGTGTGGAGGCACTATCTTTATGGGGTTAGGTTCGAGCTCTTTTTTTACCACAAGAGCTTGAAGTACCTCTTCTCGCAGTCTGACTTAAATATGAGGCAAAGGCGCTGGATGGAGCTCCTGAAAGACTATGATTTCGATCTACAGTACCACCCGGGTAAGGTGAACGTGGTGGCAGATGCCCTCAGCTATCAGCCACGAGGCCTAGTGGCGCATATGATGATTCGGGAGTGGCGGATACTTGAGGATATCGCAGAGTATGATTTTGAGTTTGGCCTGAAGTCTTCTATCATGCAGTTATCGAGCTTGTCGATTCAACCCTCTCTTATCTCAAGGGTGATCAAGGCTCAGCAGGTTGATGAGTCGTTGTAAAGTTATATGGCTGAGGCTGCATCTGAGAGTCAGGCAGAATGGCAGATTGGTAGAGATGGTGGACTTCGCTTCAGAGGCCGATTATGTGTCCCGGATATTCCAGAGTTGCACAGAGATCTTATTACCGAGGCACATCGATCGCCATTTTCTATCCACCCTGGCTCGACGAAGATGTACCGTGAAATGAGGCGATAGTATTTTTGGGCGGGGATGAAGCGCCATATCTCCAGTTTTGTGGTTGAGTGTGACACGTGCCAGCGTGTCAAGGCCAATCATCAGAGACCTCCTGGTCTATTGCAGCCATTGAGCATCCCGATGTGGAAGTGGGAGCACGTGTCGACAGATTTCATTATGGGCTAGCCGAGGACTCAGCGCGGTCATGACGCCATTTGGGTTGTTGTGGATCGTCTGACGAAGTCGGTACATTTTCTTGCGATGCGTGTGACTTGGTCTATGGACGGGCTTGCGAGGTTATTTATCGAGGAGATTGTGAGACTACATGGCGTTCCAGTCTCGATCATTTCTGACTGAGATTCGAGGTTCATGTCTCAGTTTTGGGGGAGCGTCCAGAGAGCGATGGGGACTGATTTGCAGCTTAGCACCGCATACCATCAGCAGACCGATGGCCAAACCGAGAGGGTCAACCAGATCCTCGAGGATATGCTTCGGGCCTGCGCGATTGATTTCAGGGGTAGCTGGGATGAGCATCTGCGATTGGTTGAGTTCACATACAATAACAGCTATCAGGCGACCATCAGCATGGCTCCTTTTGAGGCACTATATGGCAGACCATGCAAATCACCGAGTTATTGGACCGAGTTTGGAGAGTGCTATCTCCTAGGTCCCGAGCTTGTGCAGGAGATGTCAGAGGCTATTGATATCATCGGCAGAGGATGCGCACAGCTCAGATCCCGCAAAAGAGTTTTGCTGATCGTCGGTGTCGTCTCTTGGAGTTTGATGTAGGGAACCATGTGTATCTCAAGATCTCGCCCATGAAGGGCGTAGTTCGATTTGGAGCGAAAGGCAAGCTTGTCCCGAGATTCATAAGACCTTTTGAGATCACTGTGCACGTTGGCACCGTGGCCTATCTACTTGCCTTGTCATCGCAGTTGTCTGGAGTCCACAACGTTTTTCATGTCTCTATGTTGAGGAAGTGTGGGTCAGACATTGTTCCCGTTATTGATTGGCAGCCGCTGGAGGTTCGTGAGGACGCTTCTTACATCGACCAGCCAGTTCGTATCCTTGATCGGAAGGAGCAGGTCCTCCGGACCAAGGTCATTCCTTTGGTGAAGGTTTAGTGGGATCATCATTCTGTAGAGGAGGCTTCTTGGGAGCGGGAGGCTGAGATTCGAGAGCGTTATCCTCATATCTTTGATGATTGATCATGTATTATATTTTGTATATTATCTCTAATTTTATATGGTGATGTTATGTTTCTTCTTCCTCATGAGTTATGTCTAGTTGCGATGATTGTGTAAATTCTGAGGATGAAATTTTTATTATGAGGGGAGAGATGTAAGCCCCGTATCCTAGACCGTACCGTTTCATAGACTTTCGCGGTCTTCCCGGTTGAATTCTGGCAACCTTCGACCCTTAACCGATATTTGCGCGCGACCTTGATTCGTATGCCGTCAACCCGTATCGACTCAACCCAATACCTTTACCATATCGACCGCGCCGTCGCTGCGGTTCTGATGCCGTGACTACCGGGACTGAGGCGATACCATGGTCATAAGATGTGCTCCAACGTTCGGTGTGAGGAAAACGTCATGCGTTGCGAAACCCAAGTGAATCTCTATGAGTTGTCACATCAATCCCATCAATCAATCAATCAATCCCATCACATCACATGTCAAGTGTATGTCAAGTACACATCACCTCACACCTATTCCCAAGCAAGCCTCAAAAGTCAAAAGTTTCTTACACCACCCATACCTTTCTTACCCAAAATTCAAAAAGTTCTTACACACCCATCCCTTTCTCTCCCATCCATCACTCTTTCACATCTCTCTCTCCCGCCCTTTACAAGTCTCTCTCCCCAATTTTCAAACTCATTTTCAAGCAAGCAAAAACTCCATCCATCCGAGCTCTTCCCAAACCCTCCATGAGAGCTTTGTGTATGGACTACTTCCTCCCCTTTCATCTCCCATCTCAACCATCCAACCATCATCTCCTCCGTTGGAATCGAAGCTAAGGAGCTAGAGAAGCCTAGGGAGCAAGAAGGAGCGGTGGGTGATCTTTGAATTTTTATTTTCATTCATTTGTTTGATTTAAGGGCCACATGTAGTGGGACCCACTTTGATGTATATTTTGTATCAAGAGGGGCCCATAGTGGCGGGGCCCCTCCATCTTTACCGGTGTCTTTCTCTTTCTCTCTCTTTCCATGATCATGGCCCACTTATGATGCATGTGTTTCACCCATGCTATCTACCGGTGGACCCCATCTATGTGGGACACACCATGATGTTTATATGCCATCCCAACCGTCCATAGGGAGTCACCCCCTTGATATGGCTAAAAGTGGGTGTGACTACCAGTGAAGTGTGATCTGACATGGGCCCAGCTCCATAGCTCACGTGGTGGACTTAGTGAAAGATACATCGTTTCAACACTGGACTCATCCAGTTCCACAGCTCAGGTAGTAGACGGAGTGAAAGATGCCTCGTCTCAACACTTGTGGTCTTGGTATTGATCCCTGTGGAGGTGGCTAATATGGTGAGTGTGTCCTAACATGGGTGTGTTTTGGCATTGGTGTAACTGGACAGTGGGGCCACGTCCGTGTGGACCCTCCTTGATGCGTGTTTACACCTAAATCCATAGTTCAACTGGCATTGATCCTTGTGAGAGGTGGCTAACATGGAGTGTGTACTGGTAATGGTTGTAGCTAACACAGGAGTGTGCTGACGGTGGGTCCATGGGAACCATTCCCATCCTCCACCCCTCCAAATGGGCCACACCAAGATGTATGTGCTTTATCCAAATTGTCCATTGCATTTTGACGGTAGAATCCACTTTTGGGTGGGGCTCATTTCCAATGCCCTGATCCATAGGTCATTGGCAGACGGAGTGGCGGGGTACCTCGTTTCAACAATGGGCCTCAGCTCACGTAGTAGTCCGAGTGAAAGAAGCTTCATTTCAACACTGAGGTCTTGGCATCCATCCCTTGTGGTGGTGGCAGCAGTGAAGTGTAAGCTGGCGTGAGGTCCATGGGACCCACCCATGTCGTCCATCCATTTTGGGTGGTGCTGGTGTACTTGGATAAGTTTTAAACATGCAGGTTTATATGGTCAATGTCTGAGCAGTGCTGGTCCTCTCTGATGTACCATGAGCCCATGGAATTATAATGTACATGTTATGGGTAAGAATGGCCTGAATAAAAAGAAGAGGTCGGCTCGGCCTAACTGATGGTGTTATTCGGTCGGCTCGACTCGGCCCACCTGATGGTGTTGCTCAGTTAGATCAGGTCGACTCGGCCCACCTAATGGTGTTATTCGGTCAGGTCAGCTCGGCCCACCTGATGGTGTTGCTCAGTTAGATCAGGTCGGCTCGGCCCACCTGATAGTGTTGTTCAGTCAAGTCTGCTCGGCTCGGCCCACCTGATGTGTTGCTCAGTTAGATAAGGTCGGCTAGGCCCACCTGATAGTATTGTTTAGTTATCTCGGCTCGGCTCGGCCCACTTGATGGTGTTGCTCAGTTAGATCAGGTCGGCTTAGCCCACCTGATGGTGTTGTTCAGTCAGGTCGGCTCAGTTCAGCCCACCTGATGGTGTTTCTTAGTTAGATCAGGTCGACTCGGCCCACCTGATGGTGTTGTTCAGTCAGGTCGGCTCGGCTCGACCCACCTGATGGTGTTGCTCAGTTAGATCAGGTCGGCTCGGCCCAACTGATGGTGTTATTCGGTCAGGTCGGCTCGGCTTGGCTCACCTGATGGTTTTGTTCAGTCAGGTCAGCTCGGCTCAGCTCACCTGATGGTGTTGTTCAGTCAGGTTGGCTCTGCTCAGCACTTGATGGTGCTGTTCAGTCAGGTCGGCTCGGCTCGGATCACCTGATGGTGTGGTTCAGTCAGGTCGGCTCGGATCAACTCACCTGATGGTGTTGTTAGGTCAGGTCGGCTCGGCTCACCTGATGGTGTTGTTCAGACAGGTCGCTCGGTTCGGCTCACCTGATGGTGTTGTTTGGACAGGTCGGTTCGGCCCCACTTTGTGGTATTGTTAAACTAAGTAGTGTGGCCCATTCTTGTATATATAAGGCCACATGTGAGGCCTATGGTGATCCATTTAAATCGACCCATTTAAACGACCTGATGAGAGGTATGTGAGACCCATGAGCGAGGCCTAGTGTGACGTATGTGTGGTCGTTACATTGTGTACAAATTCCTTATAAAGGTCGTGCCTTAGGAGCAATGTTGGTTAATTGTCCGCATTATAATTCTCCCTAAGGCCCATTATTAGGCCCATACTTGTTGGCCGTCTAGGCCCATCTTCATTATAAATAACATCCCTCACCATATAACATGTTAGTATAATCCCATGATTCATGATCATACGCATCATATGTATGCTTGATATGAGAAGTGACTGATCATAGTATATGCCTTCAGGCAGATTGTTTAGGGGCTCCCGGATAGGTGGTGTTTCCCTACATGAGTGCATATTACGCGCAGGATTGCTGCATGACTGGATAGTGTGATTCATGCATTCGAATTGTGTAATATGGTATTGTACACCCTAGCAACATCAGGGACATAGCTTCCAAAGATGTAACGTGGTTGGCAGGATTGGATACTGAAAATCTTATTCTACATGGGGTGCTATAGATATCCATGGGTGAAAGTCCTTAAACCCTTATGGTACCAAGAGGTTGCTCTAACGTCTAGACCGAGTGGGTACAGGAGCGCCGAGTGTTGATTACCAGACGGTTGCGCTTTTCACTGTGTCGTGGTCTGTTGAAAGGAGGTGTGGCCTTACCCACCCTAGAGTAGGGGGCAAAGCTAGGCTGAGTTTGACGAGCTCAAGGAATGGGTCCGCTATCGACGAGTCGAGCCTGATATTGACAGACGGATAGTGAGGTCTCTTCCACTTACCTTATTGCGTGTGATGGGGCGGCGATCTGGTTTAGAGTGTACTAGACCCCGGTGTTATTACAGAGTTGAGCTGTATTGATATGTGGACTTAGATGAGGATTCGCATTCTTGAGTTGCACTTCGCATCGCATAGCCTTGGTATGGGCGACATCATTCATGCTTTGCACAGCATGGCCTTGGTATGGCTAATGGTATTCACGGATCCACCTGCATATTTTGTATTACTCTGATATTGCATGATCATAATACTACCTTGTGCACACATTTTCACCACCCTCTAAGCTTTCTATAAGCTTATGCACCACCATTGCATGCAGGTGACGTTGGATCACAGCAGCGTTGAGGCTTGAGCACGTGGCAGATTATCTTAGAGTTTTTGTTCATCATCATTGTATTTCCCTTTATGCTCATTGTACTTGTAAAGGTTTTTATCATAGTGGAAATGTAATGGAGTTTTTGGTTATTTTTTGTGGGTTATGCCTTTGGTTATGCTTATTACGAATCAAACTGATGTTAAAAATCCTCCTCATAGCATCCTAGGATCGGAACCTGGCGAATGGGAGCTGGGAGCCAAGAATGGGGTTTTACGGAGGGTGTCGGCGCCAGATTTTGCGATCGAGAATTTTGTGAGCCCGGTTTCTGAGTTTGGGGCGTGACACAGAAGCTGGCTAAGAATTCACCATAAAAATAGAACGAGACGGGCCTAAATGGGGGTTCGTACGCCCATCGCTCAGGGGAGGGGCCCCATCAAGCGACAGAGTATGCATGTGAGCTAATACAACTAAGCTTCATCCACTAAGCTTCAAACACTAAAACAACTATCAAACTACCAAACAACTACCAAACCACACATAAGAACAAGAAACAAACAAACAAATAACAACTACATAAAGGAATATCCATCAGAATCTGGCGATGTAGGAGGGGCACCCTTATCCTACAGATAACACAGGATCGTCCTCAAGGTGCGGGTTACTTTCTTGAACTTGTGCTTCACGAGGCCCCGCAGATCTATAATATCCTGCCGAAGAGTGTCCTGGCCCTCCTCGAGCCTAGCCAAACGGGATTCTCTATCAGCCCTATCAGGATTATGCTCCTGAGTCGCAGGAGGAGGACTCTGATCAGTATCCTAAGCCTCCTCTTCTTCTTTGTCCTGCTCTGCTTCCTCTTCTAACTTAGCTGCTTCCTCTTCTTTTGACTCCTCCTCACTCTCCTCAAGTAGGGTTTGTCACTGCTGAGGCCCGATCTCCATCAGATTGAGAGTAGTCTCGGTGATGTAATGGATTGGTGCCGGCAACTCCGCCCTAAGTCTGTAGCCAAACTCAAGTGCAATCTTGCATATGAGTTGGCCGAATGGGAGAGATTCAGTCCTTCTATTAGACCGTGCGATAAGGAATATCTATCGCAAGACATGTGGGTACACAAAGCTTCTCTCCTTGCCCCACTTGATACAAGAAATCCACCATCAGGCGTGTGCACTCACCGCAGTTGCTCCACCTGCGATAGACGTTGAACGTATAGATGTGGTGAAGCAATCAGAAGTCGTCTGTCATATTTGTTGCTAAGAGGCTTCTGTTAGGTTGTCATTTAACCAAACGACCATAAAGGAACCATGTGCGGTGATCCCTTTCACATGCACTATTCAGATTCTTCTCACTTGCATGAACCTCGCCAAGTGACACATTCAAAATCTGAGATATCAAAGCAGCATCAACTGTGGCCACCCGATCTCTTTCAACTGGAATTGTAAACTGTAAGGCTCCAGCATTGGCTCTTGGATGTGGGCGTAGAAAGTGCGGACAGTACCTCCATTTGCACGATGCTCATCCTCAAATAGCGGACCCCACTTGGCTTCAACTAGATGCTCGAACAACAAGAACTCACCAAATAACCGCGCATCAACATGAGCTTCAAAAAGGACCCTGTGGCCTTCGAAAACACCATGAGACAACTCCACCAACAAGGACCTTCCTATGGGAGCATGGGGATAAAGATCCCGCTTCGTCTGTAATTCAGGAGTGGCGCTTGAACTTGCGGCAACACCTCTCAGTCTTCTTGAAAGGGTTGGGCCACTAGGCTCGACTTCATCAACGGGAGCTCTCTTCTTCCCCATGAAAGAGAGGATAGAGGAAATGGAAAATATGGCCGTAATAAGCTCGAATAAGGACATGAAAAATTAAAGAAATGAAGGAAATGGAATGAGTATTGGGGTTTCCACGAATTTGAGATTCAAATTAGGGATTTGAGTGCTTAAATGGGAAGAAAAGAAGGGGAAATCAGCAATGGAGGTGGGTTTTAAGATGGATAGAAAGGGAATGCATAAAAATGGAAGAAGAAAGAGTTTAGAGAGGGGTTTTGTGAAGATTTGAGAAATTTTTCAAGAAAATGAAAGCTTAGAGGTGTGATTTGTGAAGGAAGGACGAGATAGGAGGGGTTTAAATCGAAAAATGATGGAGTGGGCCACACTAGGCCCTAAGAGTGTCAGCCCGACTAGCCCATCTCGCCGGTCTTTGGACCTCCCGGCGAGGTCCTCCCCCCCCCCCCCCTTGGGTCGAAAATGATATGGGTCCCACCCTGGGTCCTCCTAAAACAGCCTCGATTAGCCCCTACTCCGATTCGCCTCTTTTCAGGTCAATTCGTAACAAAACTGATACATATACACATTTACCAATTTCTAACGACTGGGATGGAATGAAACACGATCTAAACCCATTAATTGATGGTCTAGAAGCGATTTGGGGTCGTCGTATTTGATCAGGAGTGTGCACGGACTCGATCTTGGTGATCATTTTTAGTAAACTTTCACCGATAGACAAAACTGGGAGTCCTAAACCTGTTTCTAGGTTTTCCTCACACCCTCCTATGCTAAAGTGGCATTAGCGTGCATCGTGTGACCATAACCCAAGTCCAGTTTAATCTAGATCATGCTCTGATACCAACTTGTAATGCCCTGAAATTCGAGGGTCGAGCATAACTTAGCTCTCGAGTTCCAAAACGTCACTTATGCAATATATTTAATGAAGAATGTATGTTTTCTATATTAGTGCATAAAACATGATGTAGATTAAGTCAAAACAACAAACACAATTCAGGGATAGTCTGAAAATGCAAGCAGAAGACTGGAATACATATATAAACCAACATAAGTCCCCAAGATATGTATGCTCTGCCAAGTCATAATTATAACTCATGTCTCAAAATACATATAACAAAATATTATACATCACTACAAACATAGCCCAGAATCCCTGCCAATCAGGACATGGCTCACATAAACCGTGTCTCACGTGTCAGCAGGTTAAGGCAAAGCATCGCCGACCTCCTGGATTGCTTCAACCCATGCCCATAGCTGAATGGAAATAGGACTTCATTTCTAGGGATTTTATTTTAGGATTTCCTAAGACGAGGAAGGGACATGACTCTATTTGGGTGATCGTTGATAGGTTGATGAAGTCAGCTCATTTCCTACCGATCAGAGTTACGAATTCTGGAGACGAGTTGGCCAGATTGTATATCAAGGAGATTGTATGTCTACATGGAGTTCCCTTAGAGATTGTGTCAGATCGAGACACGCATTTCACATCTATCTTCTAGACTTGTATCTAGGAAGTGATGGGTGTGAAGCTGAAGTTCAGTACCGCATTCCATCCGCAGACAGATGGGCAGACGGAGCATGTGAATCAGGTGCTAGAGATATGCTGCGAGCTTGTGTGTTGGATTTCAAGGACAGTTGGGATAACTGTCTTCCTTATGCGGAGTTCGCGTATAACAATAGCTTCCAGGAGAGTATTGGCATGGATCCCTATGAGGCACTGTATGGTTGCCCGTGTAGAGCACCCCATTGTTGGGCAGAAGTGGGCGAGAAGACTCTAATTAGCACAGAGTTGGTTCAGGCGACTTCAAAGAAAATTGACATTATTAGGCGTCGACTGCTATCAGCACAGAGCAGACAGAAGAGTTACGCCAATACGAGATGACGACCGCTTGAGTTTGAGGTTGGGGACCATGTATTCCTTAAGGTTTCCCCCATGAAGGGAGTCTTTCGGTATGGTAAGAAAGGGAAGCTCATGCCGAGAGTCATTGGCCCATTTCAGATACTTGATCAAGTGGGGGCAGTAGCGTATCGCCTTGCTTTACCCACACCACTCGCAGGCGTGCATAACGTATTCCATGTGTCCATGTTGAAGAAGTACATTCCTGATCCTTTGCATATTATCAGTTGGGAGTAGGTGCAGTTGAGTGAGGATGCAACATATGAACTACGACCAACGCATATTTTGGATAAGAAGGAGCAGGTATTGCGTAGCAAGGTTATCCCACTTGTGAAGGTACTGTGGACGCATCATAACGAAGAAGAGACTACTTGGGAGACGGAAGTGAGGTCAGGAAGAACTACCCTCAGATCCTCGAGGAGTATGAGTAGGTACGAATTTTGAGGATGAAATTTTTTCTTTAGGGGGGTAGATTGTAACGCTTGGAAAAATTCGTGCATAGACCCGAGTACCACCTTTAGCAAAAATCATTTAGAACCTAATTCTTTAGAAATGTAACATGTATTAACTAGCATTAAACTAGATTACTTATGAAATTAGCACCAACTATTTTAAATAAGATTTGTAAGACCCAAAACCTACTTTAACGGGTCGTCAGTCCTAGACAATCTCATACGATATTATAGTTCTAAATCACTGTAAAGGGCTCATCACCAATCAATAAAGGTCTAGTTATATCCTATATATTAGAATAAGGCTCACCGTCCCAATGCAGTTTCAGGATATACTCGAGGTCAATACAAAGGGCTCGTCACCAATCAATGTAGGCCGACAGCACGAATATAGTGCCCTATACTACCATAATCCTCTCATGAGTCTGGGTTGCTCATTGGTCACTACGAGAAGGCTCGTCGCCCCAGCGTAGGCCGACAGATCGACCACAGTGTCCCATACCACCATGTCCGGCTCATGAGTCTTAGGGGATCGAGGTACCAAGGTTAATAGGATTTCGCTGGTAAGTTTGATACCTTAGATTCAAACAGTGGCGTCCAAACATGGTGAACATACATCGGTCAATTGGGTTAGTTGATAAGCTCAACTAGGCCAAGCGCACGTTGAGTTGATCGACATGAAATGCATAAGCACTCCATGTGGCCTAACCACTGTCGAATATCCCAAGTACGACTCGAATTCGTCGAACACATCTTGTGTGGTGAAAATGACCTCAACCACCAGTTTAAGGATTGTTACCGAATACCTGGACTGTATTATAGTCCCAATCACGTACAGGCTCAATAATAGAGATTTGATTCATATTCTACATTCAAATGAACATGTTATAAAATATAACTTAAACATAAATATAGTACATGGAGGAAATCATACACACAGTTAACCTGAATAGAATAGGCTAAACAATTCATAGAGGGAATCATACACACAGGTAAGGTAATGGAGATTCATATCTCAACAACCTTATAAATCACACCTTACTGAATACTATCTCATTCAGTCATTTATATAAACACTTAGACTACACTATTCAACATACATCACGTATGTTGACCATATTGCATATTAGGGAAAATCCTTTCACCAAGGAATTGTCGTATACATAACAATCGTGTACTAAAGACAATAAATCATGGCAATCGCAACATCAGATTTCATATGCATACAAACATTTCAACATACACATGAAATATCCTATTTATAACATAGGTTATACATATACGTAAAACAAAACGGATAGTGCATTTGACTTGTGTAATAGCATCCACATCAACAATAAATCATTATCTAACATTGAAAGTCTTGAAAACCATAACCTAAACGTATATAGTCCGCACCTTAAGCTAGAAAATGTGAAACGAATATGATTTAGACGATAAGTCTTCGTGAATGGCGGATAGGCAACCTAAGGCATGAAGCAGGTTAGCTACAACAACACTTAGACTATTCTAAGCTCTAAAATAGGTTAGGGTTTGATTGACTTACCCAAAAATGGAATTAGAATCGTCGGAATAACGATTCAGATGCGGTGGATTTGGTGCGTAAAGAAACTGGGAAGAATCCCAAGATGAAACTTCAACTTCTCACTTACTTTCTCTCTCTTATCTAAGCTAGGTTTTGGAAATTCGTATGGGATATATGAGAGAGGGTTTAAGGCCTTTATATAAGCCCAAAATAGACAGAAATAGCCCTAGGGCCAAGGTATACTTAGGTTATAACCAAATCGGGCTTATTCTGATCCAACAGAACACTTCTGGAGGTCATCTTATCAAATACGGTCGGAGTTAAGCTCACTAATATAGGATCTAAAGCAAGTTAAGATTTCAGTCCGATCAGATTTTTAGATCGACCGTGGTGGACCAGTTTCAGTTTAGCGGTCACTGAAACTCAATCAGGGACACAAGCACTTTGGCATGTATGGGCCACCTTCCCTGATCTGAGGGTGAATTTGGGTCAAAACCAATAGTCAGAATGCTTATAAGTGGCACGTAAGTGACATGACTCAGATTACTTAATTTCATATTTAATTTCTTAAAAATCTTCACGTTCTCACACTCTTCACTCTAGACTCAAGGAAATAGTCTCAGGACATCGTTTGAGCTTAATTTTCAAGGTGATAGTCAAATCCAACTAAGTGGTCATAATTGTCTAAGTTCATCGCTATCGGACTTTTGACGTGCGGTCCAGGTCCGATACGAAGTTTCCGAATGCTCCCGAGAGTAACTTGGTTTAGAGTTGGATCCTAGATTTCAGGGTAAAGCAGCCTTAATAATTCTATAGGTTTTGGGTCTTACAGATCATATTTAAAGTAGTTGGTGCTAATTTCATAGGTAATCTAGTTTAGCGCTAGTTACTACATGTTAAATTTCTAAAGAATTAGGTTCTAAATGATTTTTGATAAAGGTGGTACTTGGGTCTATGCATGGATTTTTCCAAGACGTTACAGTTTGATTTTCTTACCCAAATATGGAATTAGACTCACCGGAATAACGATTCAGATAGGTGGATTAGGTACGTAGTGAAGCTGGGAAGAATTTCAGGATGAATCACCAACTTCTCTCTCTTTCTCTCTCCCTTTACTCTCTCTTTTCTTAGCTAGGGTTTAGAATTCGTATGGAATATGTGAGAGGGGTTTTAAAGCCTTTATATAGGCCAAGAATCGACGGAAATAGTCCCAAGGCCATGGTATACTTAGGTTATAATCAAATCGGGCTTATTCCAACGGAACATTTCTGGAGGTCCCTTTGCTGAATGCGTTCGAACTTAAGCTCACTGATGTTGGATCTTGAACAAGCTAAGTTTTTAGTCCGATCGACCATGGCGGACCAGTTTCAGTTCAACGGTCACTAATACTCGATCAGGGCGACAAGCACATTGGCATGAGTGGGATATTTCCCCTGATCCGAGGGTATATTTAGGTTAGATTCCAATGGTCAAAATGCTTATAATTGGCCCACAAGCGACACGACTCAGATTACTTAAATTTGTATTTAATTTCTAAAAACATTCACCTTTCTCACACACTTCACTCCGAACTCAAGAAAATAGTCCCAGGACATCACCTGGACTTGATTTTCGAGGTAATTGTCAAGTCCATCAAGGCGGTCAAACTTTTCTAAGTTCATTGCTATCAGACTTTCGATATGCGGTCCAGGTCCGATATGGAGTTTCAACGTGCTCTGGAGAGCAACCTAGTTTAGAGATGGATCATAGGTTTCAAGGTAATGTAGCATTATTAATTCTATGAGTTTCGGGTCTTATAGATCGTATTGAAAGTGATTGGTGCTAATTTCACAAGTAATCTAGTTTAGCGTTAGTTAATTCTCGTTAAATTTCTAAAGGATTTGGTTCTAAGTGATTTCTGCTTGAGGTGATACTCGGGTCTTCGTACAGATTTTTCCAGGACGTTACAGCATACCTTGTGATCAGACCCACAGAACTTGCTAATTTATCCAGTCTTTACATGTTTTAGATGGTGTGGGCCACCTGAGTTCCGTGTACGGCTGATTTTTGGGGGTGTCCCATTTTTAAAGGGGACCCATCAAATGCACGGTGTAGATGTTCAACATACATCAGGGTGGGACCAGTGGTGAGACCCACCGTCCCTCCAGTGTTCAGCAGTAGCGTCATCTGGACGCTGATAGCAACAACGTCCAAATGTTGTTTATTTTTTATTTCATGGTTTTTCATAGGTGGGGCCCACATCAGGACGATCCACTTTATCTGTTGGGTTCTCTGGCTCGTGATGGGTCTAATGAGCCCAATATTCAATATGTTTTGACGTGTATAAATATTACAGTGGGCCGTAACAGGTTTTAACTGTAAATACCATTTGCTACCACTGTTTTCTATAATGTGGCCCATCAGAGATTCAAATTGGCATCGTTTTTCGGCTTAAGGCCTAAAATGAACTGGAAAATTGAATGGATGATGTGGATCAAATGCATATGTCATGGGTTGGGCATGTTGTGGTCCCACTACCCATCCCCTATTTTGCAGCTGGGACGTTGTTTGCTGCAGTGTCCTCTGGATGCTGGCAGTAACAGCATCTCTCTCGCCTTATTTATTTATTTATGGTGTAATGTGAACGTGTGTGAAAGGGGGTGTGTGTGTGTGGCTAGCCCAATGGGCCTTACTTAGAGGGTTTAGATGGGATGCAAACATTCTGGTGGGACCCACTATCAATGGGTCCCACATGAAATCTATAATAAATTATTATTTATTTATTTATTGTCTTCTCTTATGCATCCGCACCATTAATCACATCATTATCATCAACATCATCTCCACCAATAAACACAATGAAAACAAAATAAGAATGACTGGGGTGGGTGTACTCAACTTGATGAACTAGATGGATAGTTAAGATGGATGGAAGGGATGGAATTAATGGTTGAGATGAATGGAAGGGATGGGATTAAAGGCCCACCAAGATCACTCCTCTCTCTCTCTCTCTCTTATGGTAGGAAATGGTGAAAATGTTGAGGGATGGAGGGGTATTTTAGAGAAATGGATAAAAATGTGATTGGGTTAGATTAATATGATTATGATTAGCTTAAGATAGGATTATGGAAATTTGTGTATGATTAGGACTTAATGGTGTATTAAAGGGACATGGGGTGGAATGGCATGATGACATCATGCATATGGTGTTGTATGGAGAGGGTTGACTTTAGATACACACATGAGAGAGGGATGGTATGGGTGTGTGACATCACACACATGGGTAGAGATTCTCTCACCCATGTGTGGCATGGTACATGTGTGCATAGCATGTGTTTTGTACATGTGTGGAATGCAATACATGGTGCCCTGCGCACATGATACACGAACGATTCTTCACGGTGTATCTCACTAACGAAGCGTCGTACAAATTCACAGGAGGTACCTCCATGATCGCGGTGATGGGGCGATTGATATGAAATAGGTTTTGAAGTCTTGAGGTTCCGGACAGTTGGGTGTACACTATGCATGGCTAGTCCAGGTCTAGCAAAGGGTGTCGATCATCGTGCACATAGGCATAAAAAATGGTATAGAATGGATGGGGTGGTCATCATGGTATCGGTTTCAATTATTTATGGTCACATTATGAGGGATGTACTATAAGGGGTTCTTTCGAGTATTTGAATTGTACATGCAGGCATTACTGGGTTTTATTTCGGAAGGTGAGTGTCATCTACTAACCAATCGGTCGTACTTATAGGATGGATCAGGTATTACAATTCTCCTCTCCTTATAAAAATTTCATCCTCGAAATTTATACTATATTGGATAAAAAGCGGGCTTTATGATCAAAATTTTGAAATGACTGAAAACCCTTTTTAGTGTAAAAAGGATATCATGCATCGATGATGTTTTTACAGTGTTTATTAAGTTCATTAAAACAAGTGGGAAATTTCTTTCGAATGTCCTCACGTTCCCATGAGGCCTCTGCTTCATTATGGTGTCCCCACTGAACTTTCATCAAGGGAATCATCTTTGACGGAAGGACCTACTCCTTTTGATCTAAGTTACAAATCGAATGGTCTATGTATGACACGTCCTCATGGATTTCGATCGGTTACTAGTTGATAATGTTCTCTATCTCCGGCTCATAGCTCCTCAACATGGATACATGAAATACATTGTGAACACCTGACAGCTGGGGAGGGAAAGCTAGTTGATATGCCACTTGGCCAATCTGCTCTACTATCTCGAAGGGACCTATATAACGTGGGGCCAGCTTCCCTTGCTTGCCAAATTGAAATATGCCCTTCATGGGCGAGACCTTGAGGTGGACAAAATCTTCGATAGTAAATTCCAATTCCCTACGTCGGTGATCATCATAACTCTTCTGTCAGCTTTAAGTGGTGTGCATACTATTTCTAATAAGCTATATCTTTTCTCAGGTTTACTAAATAATTTTAGGCCCGAGCAAACTTCGCTCTCTAACTTCTATCCAACAACTAGGTGACCTGCAATGTCGGCCGTATAAGGCCTCATACGGAGCCATGCCGATGGGTACTTGATAATTATTATTATATGCAAATTCGGCCAACGATAAATGATTATCCTAGCTACCCTGGAAATCTAACACACACGCTCTAAGCATATCCTCTGGAATATGATTGACTCTCTCAGTCTACCAATCTATCTGGGGGTGGTAGGTGGTGTTGTACTTCATAGTCACACACAAGGTGCACCGAAATCTCTTTTAGAATTGAGACCGTGAACGTCGGGTCACGGTCGGATATTATTGATATCGACACTCCATGTAGCTTGACAATCTAACGAACAAATAATTAAGCATGTCGGTCCATGGAGTAGGTAGCACGTACAGGTAGGAAATGCACTGATTTCGTCCATCGATCAACGATGACCCAGATGGCATCATGACCTTGAGGAGTCCACAAAAATCCCATAATGAAATCCACTGTAATGCGCATCCACTTCCACTTAGGAATCTCCAGTTGTTGCAGGGTACCTGAGGGTCATTGATGCTCTACCTTGACCCTTTTACATTATAACACCCTAGATTTTTGCCAACCTGGGATTAGACGTCCTTAGGTAATGGGTGAATCAAAACACCTTGGTAACCTCTCATAACCCAATTCTAAAGCCAAAGAAATCACTTAGGATTAATTCCTTTAGAAATTAAGCGTAAGTTAGCTAGCGCTACGCTGGAGTAGCTGTGAAATTGTCCCTGATCACTTTAAATACATTCTGTAAGACCCAAAACTTATAGAATCGTTGATGCTACATTACCCTAAAATCCAGATCAAACTCTAAACCGGTTTGTTCTCGGGAACCCTTTAAAAATTTATATTGGATCTAGACCGCACGTCGAAAGTCCGATATCTACCATCTGAGACCGTTATGACCGCTTGGCTGGACTTGACAATCATTTCAAAAATCAAGCCCAACCGACGTTTAGAGGCTATTTCATTTAGCCTAGAGTGAAGAGAGTGAGAAAAGGGTTAGATTTAAAAATTTTAATTCAAATCTGGCACGTGACTTGGCGCGTTATTATTAAGCGTTCTGACCTTTAGAATTTAGCCAAATTACACCCTCGGATCAGGAAAAATTTCTCTTTCATATCATGGGACTTGCAGACCTGATCTACGTGCGATGACCGCTGAACTGAAATTGGACCGCCACGTGCGATCTGCGAACTCTGCCGGACTGAAAACTGGGTGTGAGTAGGATCCAGTATCCATGAGCTTAAGTTCGACCGCATTCGGCCAGCGGACCTCCAGAAGTGCTTCTTTGGACCAGAACAGCCCCGATTTGGTTATACCTCAAGTAGACCTTGTTCCCAAGCCTAATTTGGGAAGGTTTTAGGCTATAAAAGGGCTTTAAACCCTCTCACAACCCTCCCATCCGAATTTGCTTGAAACCCTAGGAAAAGAGAGAGAGAAAGTGAGAGATTGTGAGACAGTGTGGGAGTGATCTTCCTGCCACCTGCACTAGCTGTTGCACGTGCTTAAGCAACATATCCTAATCACTTTGCCGGTGATTCCAAAGCATTTTTAGGTAAGGAAAACCCTAAACACTTGCTGATTTAGCATTCCGTCGATTCAAATAGCAAAGTAGCTTATACAACTTGTGTATTAGGTCGCCTGTACGCCGTTGACGAAGCGTATACGCTCCGTTCGAAACGATACACATCTAAAGTGAAAGGTGAGGATTTTAGACGCTTTGATTGACTGATTTCAAAGCTTTTAATGTCGTTTAATAGTAGATTATCGATGGCAATGCTGTTTGACATGTACAACATGCTGTCCATTTTTCATTTCCTAAATGTATGGTAAATATGAGCTTTAGGGTATTTTAGTCATTTGTAGGAAATATTGCTTACGTCCATATTTTGATAAATGTTTGTCATCGCAATTTATCGTGTTAGAATATTAGGAATGCGTGCATGATTGGTTTGGCGAAGAGATTCGCCCTTAAGCGCACTTTGAGTCGACATACGCTATGTAGACTAAAGTGTGTAGTATAAGTGTTTGTATAAATGTTTGTATTAGTATATATTGAGAAAATGGTGTTGTGTAGGAGTTTTGAGATTGAATTCTCAAGTAATATGCTGATGTAAATGATTTCCATCATGTTGGCTATATGTATTGATTTCATTATATACATGAAATGCATGTGTGGGATGATTTGCTTAAGTTGTATGTTATAACATGTGTCAACATGCTTACAATGTTGTACTTCATTTCTGTTACTCACCTATGCTTATTGATGTTGATGCACTAATGCTTGGGGCTATGACCTAGTCCAGGCAGTCGGTAATGGATCGAATTCGTGGTTGGTTTCTAGGTACCACAAAGGACGCGTCGATGAACGCGAGTCGTGTTTTGGGTTGGCGGCAGTGGTTAGGCCACACGAAGTGTTTCATGCACTTCATATCGTTCAGCTTGAGATGCGCTCGCACTAGTCGAGCCCGTTAAGTAACCTGACTGGCCATTGTATGTTCACCATGTATGAGTCATAACTGCTTGAACCTAGGGTACTGAACTTACCATTAGAAACCCTGTTAACCATGGTACCTTGATCCATAAAGACTCATGAGTCAGGCATGGTGGTATGGGACAACGTGGTCGAGCTATCGGCCTACGCTGGGGCCACAAACCTCCCCGTAGTGACCAGTGAGCACCCTACTCTGAGCAGATTATGGTGGTATGGGACATTATATTCTTGCTGTCGGCCTACATTGAGAAGGTGATGGGGGAGTGGAGCAACGAGTGTGAGCAACAGCCCTGGCAGCCCTTTGTAGTGACCTTCAGTTTATCCTGACACTGCATGGGGGCGACGAGTCCTAATGCAGTCTTAAGGATAATTAGGCCTGTATTGATAAGGTGATGGGGGAGCGGTGCAATGAGTGTGAGCAACTGCCCTGACAGCCTTTGCAGTGACCTACAAATATAACATCGTATGTGATTTCTAGGAGTGACGACCCTAGACAGGATCTGTGTTGGGATTGATATAAGGGAAGTACCTTAGTTTCCCAATATTACTGTATGAAAAGGACTAATAATAACTCGGTAATCATATCAACATCACATTGCATGTGCCTAGAAGATGTGGAGCACCGAGCGGTACGCAAGCATGCCGCGAACACAGATGGTGCCGTATGAGGGAGAATGTCAGTGAGGGCATCCATCATGTCATGTCATATTGCATTAACAACAGTATCTAGGAATGTTTGATTAATTGTTTTACTATTATCGCATGATTGATTTGAGAACATGCTAATCTTTGATCTATGATTCCACTAAGTTAATTACTCACTCCCACATTACGGGACGGTGTTGCGCACAGCAAACAGTTCCTATTTTAATTGCAGATGATGGCGATGCTTGCGAAGCAGAGCCGGACTTGATGATGATGAGGAGGATCCCTCGTATATGCAGGTTCTGATTGACGGGGTTACAGGGTTACTAATTAGATGCCAATATACTTGGTATTTTGCCTTTTTCTTACACACCCATGTATATTCTTTTTATCATTTTTGGAGTATACATGTATATGTTTAACCTGGTAACACGTTCACACTCTGGAGACCCACAACAGTTCATATACTTTATATATCTATTACATTCTTTTGCTTGCTAATTTAACTGTCTCTGGAGTATGATATGTTGTTTTGGTCTAATCCCACTCATGTTTTCTGCACTAATATGAATAACATTCATCCATCATTGAAAATGTTGCATAAATGATGTTCTGGAACTCGGGAGTGGAGTTTTTGCTCGACCCCTGATTTTTGGGATGTTACATACATGACACTTAGCCGGATCTACGGCCACTCCTTCTCTAGTAATGACGTGATCAAGACACTTCACTTCTTCCTGCCAAAATTCACATTTATCCAATTTGGCATAAAACTGATGATCATGAAGCATCTGCAGAGTAGTACGTACATGACACTCATACTCCTCTTAGGTACATGAATATATCAGAATATCATCTATGAATACTACCACAAACTGTCGAGATAAGGGCGAAATAACTCATTCATCAATTGTATAAATACGGCCGGAGCGTTCATCAATCCAAAGGACAGGACCTGGAACTTGAAGTCATCATATCTAGTGCGAAAAGTCATCTTAGGGATGTCCTCCTCTTGAACTCGAACTAGATGGTATCAAGAATGTAAGTCGATCTTCGAGAAGAACTGCGCTTCCCTAAGCTGATCAAATAAATCGTCAATCCTTTGTAATGGATACTTATTCTTGATGGCTACTTTATTTAGCTCCCTATAATCCAAAAAAAAAAAAAAGAATTAAAATGAGCTATTAGGCTTTGATACCACTTGAAATGGCCAAGCTATATGTCTTAGAGGGGGGGGTGAATAGGACTATGCCAAATTTTAAAAAAAATAACAGCGAAATATAAGAAAAAAGATAGCCAACACAAGAAAGGAAACAAACCACAATAAAGGAATGTAATGCAACCTCAAATTCAAGTCTTGAGAGGCTGATACGAATGTAGTTATAAGGACAACCTTGGACCATAAAAACCAAGGGTTTATGGAAGGATAACTTTACTATAACGATAAGTATCAATATCCCAAACTGAAGAGAAACAATAAAGGGAAATAGTAGAAAGTAAATTTTAAACTATTACACTCCAACTTCAACTCCATCACATCAACAGCCAATTCTAACTTCATTTTATTTATATTTGAGTTGTTAAAAATCAGATTCTATCACGCCCCAAACTCGAAAACCGGGCTCACAAAATTCTCGATCGCCGAATCCGGTGCCGACAGCCTCCGTAGAACCCCATTCTCAGCTCCTAGCTCCCATTCGCCAGGTTCCGATCCTGGGATGCTATGAGGAGGATTTTCAATGTCAGTTTGATTCGTAATAAGCATAACCAAAGGCATAACCCACAAACAACAACCAAGAACTCCATTACATTTCCACTATGATCAAAAACTTTACAAGTACAATGAGTATAAAAGGAAATACAATGGTAAAGATCAAAAACTCCAAAATGCTCTGCAACGTGCTCCTGCCTCAGCGCTGCTGCGAACCAACGTCACCTGCACGCAACGGTCGTGCATAAGCTTACAGAAAGCTTAGAGGGTGGTGAAAGTGTGTGCGCAAGGTAGTAATATGAACATGCAATGCCAGAGTAATACAGAATATGCAGATGAATCCATAATAACATGAGCCGTACCAAGGCTTATGCGATACAAGACATGAATGATATCGGCCATCCCAAGGCCATGCGATGTGCAATGCAACTCAAGCATACAGATCCTCATCTATGTCCACACATCAATACAGCTATATGGGATATCACTGGGGTCTAATACACTCTAAACCAGATTTTCGCCACATCGCGCGCAATAAGATAAGTGGAAGAGACCTCACTATCCGTCTGCCAATATCGGGCGTGACTCATCGATAGTGGACCCATTCCTTGAGCTGGTCAAACTCAGCCTAGCATTGCCCCCTACTCTCGGGCGGGTAAGGTCGCACCCCCTTTCAACCGACCACGACACAGTGGAGAGCGTAACCGTCTGGTAATCGGCACTCAACACTCATCTACCCACTCAGTCTAGACGTTGGAGTAACATCTTGGTACCATAAGGGTTTAGGGACTTTCACCCAGGGATATCTATGTACTCCATGTAGAACAATATTTTCAGTATCCAATCCTGCCAACCACGATACATCTGTGGAAGTTACGACTCCGATGTCGCTAGGGCATACAATATCCATGTCATACAAATACGATATGCATGATTCACGCTATTCAGTCATGCATCAAATCCTGCACATATCGTGCGCTCATGTAGGGCAACACCGCCTAACTGGGAGCCCATAAACAACCTGCCCGAAGGCAAATGCTATGATCAGACAACTCTCACATCAAGCATACATATGATGCATATGATCATGAGTCATGAAACTGTACTAAACATGTTATAATAAAATAAACTATCTTACAATGCAGATGGGCCTAGACGGCCTATACTCGGAAAGTACGGCCCAACAATGGGCCCTAAGGAGAGTCGTAATGTGGACATCCAACCAACATTACACTCGCAATGTGGACGTCAAACCAACATTGCTCCCAAGGCACGATTGTCGTAAACACTGCCACATAATCTGTATTAGGAACAGACATTGCAATGGACCTTAGGTACGTCCCATTAGACCTTAAATATATCTAATAGGCCATGATATATGGGCCTTGTATTTGTTAAACGGGCCACATAAATGGACCACACCCATGGGCCTTAGGTATATTGTAATGGGTCATAACCCGTGGGCCTTGGATTGCATCAATTGGACCTAGTCACATGAGTCTAATATGTATCAAATGGGCCACACCAATTGGGCCCCCACATGTACATCAAATGGGCCTCAAACCATAGGCCTTATATGAATCAAATGGGCCTAAATCCCTAGGCCTTAAACAATTCAAATGGGCCTAACCCATGAGCTTGCATGCATATCAAAGTGGGCCTAAACCCCTAGGTCTTACATATATCAAATGGCCTACTTCCATGGCTTTAAAATTTCAACAAAAGGGTCCAATTTCATGGGCCTTGAAGTACATCAAATGGGCCTAGTCCCATGGACTTGCAACATATCAAGTGGGCATAAGTTCTCAGGCCTAAATGGATCAAATGGGCCTAGCCCATAAGCATTTCATAAATCAAATGGGCCTAGCCTATAGACCTGTTACAAATCAATGGATGGACGGTATGGATGCATCACATGCATCAAGGGTGGGGCCCACATGAGGGCCTACCATCATATTTATTACAACAGTACAATATGTACATATATTACATATAGTATATATAAGTATATATGTATATATATACATGCACACACCCACACATGCATGCACACCCACACAGCACGCACACACTCTGCACGCACGCACGCCCCAGAGGGCTCCACCGTCACCACCTCACTCTGGGCTCCACCGTCCAGCGGACGGTGGAGATAAAATGCATACATCACTGTGGGTTCCACGTGGGGCCCACCCAGTAATATTTACCTGGCATCTAACCCATTCATAAGGTCACTCAGACCTAGATGAAGGGACAACATAAATTTCAGCTTGATCCAACAATTCTGTGGGCCCCAAAAAGATTTCAATGGTAGAATTCAATTCACACTGTTTCACGTGGTGTGGGCCACCTGAGTTTTGGATCTGTCTCATTTTTGGAGGGGGGCCCACCATTGGGGTGGCCCACCTAATGAACGGGTGGGATAACAAATAAACATTATAGTGGGGCCCACATGTAGGGCCATGGGCACCCTCCCCCATGTCCGTCCGCCCGTCTAGACAAGCCTGCACACGCCTGCGTGCAGGCGCTGGCCATTGTCAGAGCAGAGGCAAAGCCTCTGCCAATGCATTTTACAAAAAAAAGGAAAACCCATTTTCCTAGGGTTTTTTGCACGTGGGGCCTGCTAAAATGAAATCTGCCCCAGCCATTGCGATCAGTGGCCTGAGGCCGTCCAAATGAGTCTAAAGTTTGGATTTTTTTTTATGATAGAAAATGAAATAAAATATGAAAATAGTATTTAAATGGTGAGGACGTAATATTTGGCGCTATGGCCCACCAGGTGCTCCGTTCAATCTCATTTTCTGGCTCAACGCCTAAAATGAGATGGTGAAAGGGATGAACGGCTTGGATTAGAACGATGCATCAGGGTGGGGCCTATGCAAGGGGACCACCCAAAAGCCTTCCATTACTTCTTTCCTTTTTCTTCTTTCTGTTGAAACGTCCAGCGTCCCAGACGCTGGACAGTTTTATATATATATATATATATATATATTTTTTAAGAGTGTGGGGCCCTGATGAAGTGGGCCACCACTGATGGGTGACATGGGCACATCGTCTAAGGTGGGCCCCACTTGAATAAAAATAATTACATCAAGGTGGGATCCATTCAAGTGGGCCACACAATCCTATAGCATAAAAATAAAATAAAATAAAATAAATAAAAGAGAGAGAGAGAGAGACATAGAGAGTGGGACACGCCTTGTGATGGAGGGACCCCGACATTATGGGCCCTCCCTTACATGAAATCATACATCAAGTGGGACATTTTGCACATGTGACCATCAAAACTGAAGATCAACGGTGAGGATCCTTTCCCCACCAATATGGATGGTCTAGATGACCTTTCTAAAGAAAATAAACATCATGATGGGGTCCATGGAGAATGGCCCCATCATGGAATGATCATGATGATCCAAATGGGCCATCGGCCACATTTTAGGGTCCCAAGTGAGATCCACACCATTGATCGGTGGGCCTCACTTGGTCCACCATAAAAATAAGAAAAATACCCTATAAAGGTACCCACCATCCGATCTTCTTGCTCCTAGGGGTTCCTTGGCACCTTGGCTTCAACTTCAATGGATGAGATGAAGAATGGAGGGTTGAGATGGGAGATGATGGGGTAGGAAGGTGGGTCACACTTGGAGTTTAGGGAGCTTGGAAAATTCCATACGTGGGATCTTTGTTGCTTGGGATTTTTGAAATGAGAAAGAGAGAAAGAGAGAGAGTGATGTAAAGGGAGAGAGAGAGAGTGATGGATGGATGTGGTGAGTGATGGTTGTGTAAGAAAAACTTGACTTTTGAGGCTTTTGTGTAAGAGAGGTATGGATGGTGTAAGAAAAGCTTGACTTTTGTGGCTTTTTGTGTAAGAGAGGTATGAGTGGTGAAGACTTTTGTGGTTGCTTGGGAAAAGGGAATAAAGTGATGTGTACTTGACATGTGATGGATTGATGGGTTGATTGATTGATGGGATTGATGTGATTGATGTGACACATCGTAGAGATTCCCTTAGGTTTCGCAACACGCGGTGTTTTCTCACACCGAACGTTGGCCCATATCTCTTGACCAGGGTATCGCCTCGGCGCGCGAGTCGCTACATCGGAACCGCAACGACGGCGCGGTCGCTATGGTATTGGTCTCGGGTTGAGTCGACTCGGGTTGTCGGCATATGAATCAGGGTCACGCGTCGATATCAGTTAAGGGTCGAAGGTTGCCGAAATTCGACCGGTAAGACCGCGGAAGTCTACGGAACGGTACGGACCAAGATACGGGTCTTACAGATTATGGATAGGAGCCTCTCCAACAGGCATAGCGACCAACATATGTGAAGCCAACACAGCCATGAGATAGGAAAATGGTATATCACTATGACCGGGATGGAGACAAAATTGAATGATGGAATGACAAATTAAAGATGGAAGATAAAATTTAGTACCAGAAACAACTGAGTGCAAAATATGAACCATAAATGAAGTCAATTCTATTTTATTGCCAGACCACGGATACATATTAAAAGTAAAAATTCTGTAGAGGACTCTGTATCTGGTAGATAAAATTTAGTACCAGAAACAACTGAGTGCAAAACACGAACCATAAATGAAGTCAATTCTATTTTATTGCCAGACCACGGATACATATTAGAAGTAAAAATTTTGTAGAGGACTCTGTATCTGGGTAACAAATACTTTGAGGAGAGTGCATTCCCTTTATGAGTCCATTGCAAATTCATGTTACATAATGTTCTGGTGAGCATTTATTTTTCTGTTTCTAAGGATTTTTTTAGTTTGAATATGAATGGGGATGCCCTCATCATTAACAAGTTTTTTCATAAGGCCAAATATTAGATGACGGTCTACATCAAAAGGGCCTTCTCTTGCATCTATTTTAAATGTTAAATTTTCAGAAGAAAATTCAGAGATACATGCAAACATGGACAGTGTAATAGATTGGTATGCAGGCCCTCCCCAATGTTATCCCATCCTATAGCTTAGAGAAGTGAAAAGATACCAAATGGAGTAATGTGGTTAAGATCAATAGCCTTTTCAACAATAACCTTGCGCAAACGCAAATTTTAAACAAAAGAGGGATCATCTTCGGGTGACCGAAGGTGGCACTGAGTTATTGAAGCTGATCTTGAGGATGATGGACCATGGGCTATTTTCTTTTTCCCTCTGGCATCCATTTCCATAAAGAAATACAAAGGAACAAGAAAAATCAAATGAAGTAGAGATGGGTTTTCTTAGATCAGTAAATGTAGAAGAAAAACCCCAAAATCTCTACAAAGCTTGAAATCAAGCACTCCAATGTAAATAAAGAAGAAAATAAAACTTGAATCTGACAGATTGACCAATAAAATGCACTAACCTTGAAGAACAGGTCGGTGGGTTCGACCGGTCGGACGTCGGCTCGTTGGAGAGGAAGTTAGAAATGAGAAAGATGAGATTTTCTCCAAATTTAAAGCATCCAATGCGCTCCACGACCGGTCGTACCAGGACCGGTCATGTACACTCACGACTGGTCGTACTAGGACCGGTCATGTACACTCACGACTGGTCGAGTACCGAGAAAACAAATCATGCAATTATCATAAAAAATTTACAATTTAAACACATAAATATATAAATATATTTACACTATGACACACAAATGCATGAATAATCAATTTTGAATGCACATACCAAGATCAATTTTTAATTTATTAAACCTGCTTTTGTTGAGTGGTTTAGTAAAAATGTTAGCAAGTTGAGTCGATGTTAGAATGTATTCCAAAGATATTATTTTTTCTTCTACTAATTCATGAATATAATGATACATAATATCAATGTGCGTGGTACGTGAATGTTGGATTGCATTTTTTGAAATATTTATAGCATTGGAATTATCGCAATGTAAAGCCATTGAATCCTATGTAATTCAATAATCACTTAACATATGTTTCGTCCAAATAAGCTGAGTACATGCATTTCCAGTTGTGATGTATTCAACCTTAGTAGTAGAAAGTGATATAGAACTTTATTTCTTGTTAAACCAAGAAACCAAACAATTTCCAATATAAAAACTACCACCACTAGTTGATTTTCTATCATCAATATTTCCAACCCAATCAGCATAAGTATACCCTACCAACTAAACACTAGTATCATATGGATACCAGAGACCCAAATTAACTGAACTTGCGACATATCGCATAATCCGCTTAACAACAGTTAAGTGTGACTCTTTAGGATTAGACTGATATCTTGTGTAAATACTGACACTGAAAGTAATATCAGGTCTACTAGCAGTTAAATAGAGCAAACTACCAATCATGGTACGATACAATTTAGGATCCACATCTTTACCTCTAGAATCCTTTGAGAGTCTTAAAGTTGTACTCATGTGAGTATCAAAATTCTTACCATTCTCAAATTCAAATCTTTTAATCAAGTTCAGAGCATATTTGGTCTGAGAAATAAAAATTCCATCAGGTTGTTGTTTTACTTACAAACCTAGGAAATAATTTAATTCCCTGACCAAGGTCATTTCGAACTTAGATTTCATTAAATCTACAAACTCAATAGTCATGTTAATACAGGTTGATTCATAAATAAAATCATTAACATACATCTGAACCATTAAGATATTATCGTTATGTTTCTTAACAAAGAGCGTCTTATCGACATTACCCATTTGAAAAATATGACTGAGTGAAAAATTAGTCAATTTTTCATACCATGCCCTAGGAGCATGTTTTAGACCATAGAGAGCTTTTTTAAGATGGTATACATGATTAATAAACTTAGGGTCTTCAAACCCTGTAGGTTGTTCAACATGTACTTCTTCATGTAAATCGTCATTTATGAAGGTATTCTTTACATCCAATTGATAAATTTTAAATTTTCTAAAGCATACAATGGATATAAAAAGTCTGATTGATTTAAGGTGAGCAACTGGTGCAAAGGTTTCATCATAATCAATACCTTCAATTTGAGTGTACCGTTATACAACCAATCTTGCCTTGTTTCGAATTATATTACCAAGTTTATTAGACTTATTTTTGAATATCTACTTTGTTCCAATAATATGTTTATCTTTAGGTATAGGAACAAGATACCGAATATCATTTTGAACAAATTTATTAAGTTCTTCCGGTATAGCAACTATCCAGTTTTTGTTAGAAAGAGCTTCTTTTACATTTACCGGTTCTATCTGGGATGTAAAGCACACGTAATTACATGTCTTCTAATTGTCTACGAGTGTGCACACCAGTGAGAGGGTTTTCAAGAATCTGAGTGGTTGGATGATCTTTAATAGTCCTCCATTCAGAGTTTACTTGATTTGATGAAGTATCTATGTAACACCCTGAAAATTGGGGGTCGTGTATAAACTCCACTCCCGAGTTCCAGACCGTCACTTATGCAACAAAAATGATTATGATTCAATGTTGTCTGATTTAAAGCATTCACATGAGTAAAAGTATACCAAAACTGTAATTCATACCTCAGATCCAGTGATAAAAGCAAGCGGAAGACTGAACAATATATATATATATCACTGTATGGAAAAACAAGGTAAATCTCATCTGTCTCTAAGTATGAATACATCACTGAGTCTCATATACATATACATGAACAAAAGTAAATGTCCAAAACAGTCCCACTGAAGTCTCATCGATCCAGGTCGCCTACGCAAAGCCATCGTGATACTACATGTATGAGAACTCGTCCTGGTCCTCGTCGAAGTCTGGCTCTGCCTCCTGGATCTCAGCCTCACCTGCATCTACAACAGGGTCTGGTGGGTGTTGCAAACACCATCCCGTAACGTGGGAGTGAGTGATCAACTCAGTGGAATCATTGAGCAAAGATTAGCATGTTCACAATTCAATCATGCGATAATAGTAAAGCAGTAAATCAGACAATCCTAATACTGTTGTTAATGCAAGATGACATGACGTCATGCATGCCCTCACCGACGATCTCCCTCATACGGTAACATCTTACGACCGCGGCATGCCACACTCCCTAGAGTGCTCCACATCTTCCAGGCACATGCAATACTATGGTGATATGATTTTCAAGTTATTATTAGTCCATTCAAACAGCAGGATTGGGAAACTAAGGTACTTCCCTTGTATCAATCCCAACACAGATCCTGTCTAGGGTCGTCACTCCTAGTAATCTCATACGATGTATATTTCGTAGGTCACTGCAAGGGCTGCCAGGGCTGTTGCTCGCACTCATTGCACCGCTCCCCCATTACCTTATCAATACAGGCCTACCGTACTCTACTGCAACGGAAGGGTCGTCGCCTCCCGTGGACTCAGAATACGCTCGCGGTCACTACAAAGGACTCGTTGCCTGATCAGTGTAGGTCGATAGCTAGAATATAGTGTCCCATACCACCATAATCTGCTCACGAGTCTAGGTGCTCACTGGTCACTACGGGGAGGTTTGTGGCCCCAGCGTAAGCCGACAGCTCGACCACGGTGTCCCATACCACCATGCCCGGCTCATGAGTCTTCGTGGATCAAGGTACCATGGTTAACAGGGTTTACAATGGTAAGTTCAGTACCCTACGTTCAAGCAGTTATGACTCATACAAGGTGAACATACATCGGCCAGTCGGGTTACTTGACGGGCTCGATTAGCACGATCGCATCTCAAGTCGAATGACATGAAGTGCGTAAAACACTTCGCGTGGCCTAACCACTGCCACCAACTTCAAACACGACTCGCGTTCATCGACGCGTCGCTCGTGGCTAAGACCAGTCAGCCACGAATTCGCTCGGTTGCCGACTGCCTGGACTAAGTCTAGTCCCAAACACTTATGGAATCACATCAGCAAATTATGTAAGAGTATTGGAATTGAAATACAGTCATGTGAGCATGTTAACACATGTTGTAACATTCAACTTAAGTAAATCTTCAAACGCATATATTTCATGCATGTAATGAAATCATGCATATAGTCAACATGTAGGAAATCATTTAGGTCAGCATATTAATTGAGAAATCCATCTCAAACTAATTCATAACATCACTTAATTCAATACATACTAATACAAGCATTTATACAAACACATACACTACACACTTAAGTCTACATATAGTATGTCGACCCGAAGTGCGCAATTAGGCGAATCTCTTCGCCAAACTAATTATGCACGTATTCCTTACTTCCTAATGCGACAACAAACCATGTCAATCACATCAGCAAAATATCAATGTAAACAGTACTTCCTACAAATGACTAAAATGCCCTAAATCTCATATTCTTCTTTAATTTATGAAACGGGAAACGGAGAGCATTTTGTACATGTCAAACGGCATTCCGTCAAGAATCTACTATTAAACGACATTGAAAGCGTTGGAAACCGTCAATCAAAGCGTCTAAAATCCTCACCTTATGTCTTGTAGACTCGTGAATTGAAACGGAGCGTATACGCTTCGTCTACGGCGAATAGGGAACCTAATACACAAGATCCATAAGCTACATTGCTATGAAAACAAAGGAACCTCAAATCAGCAACTATTTAGGGTATTTACTTACCTAGAATCACGGTGTAATCGCCGGGAAAGCGATAGAGGTTCGTTGCTTAAGCATGTGCAACACGTAGCACAAGTGGCAGGAAGAACTCTCCCACTTTCTCTCACAATCTCTCACCTTTTCTCTCACACAAGTTAGGGTTTCTAGCAAATTCGGATGTGTGAGAGAAGTGAGGGTTTCAACCTCTTTTATAAGCTAAAACAAGCCCAAAATAGGCTTGGGAACAATGTTTACTTGGTGCCTAACCAAATCGGGGCCATTTCGGTCCAAAAGAGCATTTCTGAAGGTCCCCTGGCCAAATGCGGTCGGACTTAAGCTCATGCATACTGGATCTAGCACACATCTAGTTTTCAGACCGGTAGGGTTCCCAGATCGCACGTGGCGGTCCAGTTTTAGTTTAACGGTCACCGCACCAAGATCAGGCCTATAAGTCTCGTGATATGTAATAGAAATTTTTCCTAATCCAAGGGTGTAATTTGGCTGAATTCTGATGGTCAGAACGCTTAATACTGATGCGTCAAATCGTGTGCCAGATTTGAATTTCAAATTCCAATTCTAACCCTATTCTCACTCTCTTCACTCCAGGCTCAATGAAATAGCCTCTGAATGTCAGTTGGACTTGATTTTCGAAACGATTGCCAAGCCCAGATAAGTGGTCATAACGGTCTAAGATGGTAGGTATCGGACTTTCGACGCGCGGTCTAGATCCAATACAAAGTTTCAAGGAGGTCCCGAGAACAAACCGGCTTAGAGTTTGATCCGAGGCTTTAGAGCATTATAGCACCATTGGTTCCACTCGCTCTGGGCCTTGTAGAACGTATTTAAAGTGATCAGGGACCATTTCCCAGCTATTCTAACGTTGCACTAGCTAACTTAGTCATATTTTTCTAAAGGAATAAATTCTACACAATTTCGGGTCGAGTTGGTACTTGAGCCCAAGTACGGATTTTTCACGGGCGTTACAATCTAGTTTGTCAATTAAAAGAACTTCATCATGGTCTGAACTTGGGACAGGTGTATTCAAGTGATCGTCTATGACCACATTAATAGATTCTTAAATTACACCAGTCCTTTTGTTTAGTACGCGGTAAGTGTGACTGTTCAAAGATTATCCTAAAAAGATCCCTTCGTCACTTTTAGTGTCAAACTTTTTTAAATTTTCACGGTCACGCAAAATATAGTACTTGCTACCAAAAACTTGAAAGTATTTAACAGTAAGCTTCTTATCAAACCATAGTTCATAAGTTTTTTTATTATTAGTTTACAAGTATAAACCCGGTTAATAATATAGCAGGTGGTATTCACTGTTTCAACCCAAAGATTTTTAGGGAGCTTCATACTATTCAACATTACATTTTTCATTTCTTGAAGCACTCTATTTTTTCTTTCCACAATTTCATTTTGTTGTGGTGTTTTGGGCACAAAGAATTCATACGATATTCCCTGATCGCTATAAAATTTCTCAAAACTACTATTCTCAAACTCTGATGATCTTACTAACTTGAGAACCTTTTTCAGTTTGAATAGGTCAGATAATCCTTTTCACTTCATCAAGGGTTTCTGATTTATCCCTTAAAAAAGCTACCCAAGTGAATCTGGAAAAATCATCTACAATTACCAAGATATATTTTTTGCCACCTCGACTTTTCGTCCTGGTAAGTATAATAAGATCCATATGGAGAAGCTCGAGTGGTCTTAATGTGGCATTGGAGTTCACCTTCTTGTGAGAGGTCCTTGTTTGCTTGCCTATTTGGCATTTGCCATATATTTTGTCTATCTTTCATAATTTAGGTAGACCTCTTTTAGTTCTCTTTTGCTCAATCTGTATAAATTACGATAGTATACATGTTCAAGGCGTTTATGCCATAACTCTGTTTTGTCGGTATGGACCATGTAGCACATTTGACTAGAAGAGCTATCATCGCTTACAATATAGTAGTTTTTAGAAGTTCTGCGACCAGTTAATATTGTAGATCCCTTTTTTTTTATGATTTCACAACCTTGATTGGAAAATTTTACACTATGATTGTTATCACATATTTGAGATATGCTTAACAGGTTGTGTTTTAGACCCTCAACATATAAAACATTCTTGAATAAGGGAAGGTTATAGAGTTAAACCGTACCTTGTCCAATAATCTTACAGTTACTACCATCACCAAATGTGACTGACCCATATCAATCATATTTTTGAGATCAATGAATAAAGCCTTGTCGCCTGTCATATGCCTCGAGCATCCACTATCTAGGTACCACTTTGAATGGCTTGTAGCCTTGAAAGCAATGTGAGCAACCAGGCAGGTAGCTTTAGGAACCCATTTCATAACCGTTTTGGGTTTAGGAGTATAGTGGGTCTTCTTTTGATTGTAGTTATAGTTAGAGTGGCCCACTGAGTTAGATTTTAAGATTTCCTTAAGAAGATCAAATATTTTTTTAGCTGAAGGGTTTCGGTTCTGATGATTATAATTGATTTTCAGTTTTTGGAAAGTAGTTTTAGAAAAAAGTTGATTAGTACTTTTTCCTTTTGAGTTCGAGGTCTCTCCTTTTACAAACTTAGGAAACGTATTCTTTTGTTTAAGTGGAACATATTTCTTATAGCCCAAACCGAATCGATCACCACATTTCCTTGATCTAGATAAAAGTTTTTCTAACTTTGGATCTCCTTGGGCATACTTCCATGTATCCTTTAAAGTTAAAAGAGAAGAGACTTCAAGTTTAAGATTTTCATTTTCAGATTTCAGACTTTCAATCTGAGAGTTTTTTAAATCCAAATCACATTTACATTTTTCAAAACAATCTAAAATATGAGTTTTTTCTAAAACAAGAGATTTAAAATTTGCTCTAAGCTTTAAAAATCATTCTTTTTGAAGCTTAAGTTTAACAGCAATTTTACAACTTTCCTTATATAAGGCATTATAAGCATCTTGAAGATCATCTTCATTTCCACATTCATTGTTCAGATTTTCTTCACTTATTGAATCATTATCTGAAAATGTGAATTTGGCTAGATTCATAAGGGCTTTCACTTCATTACCCGACTCAGTTTCTGAATCTTCTAAATCAGAAGAGGCTTCAGAATCAGAGGATTCATACCAAGTAGCTAACATACTCTTCTTTTTGGGTTTATCCTTTTTAGGACACTTATTTGCTAAATGCTAATATTTGTAACACCTCGAATTTTTACCAACCTCGAATTAGACATCCTTAAGGAATGGGTCAACCATAACACCTTGGTAACCTCTTAGAAATCGATTCCAAAACCAAAAGAATCATTTAGAACCTAATTCTTTAGAATTTAACGTGAATTAACCAGCGCTACACTAGATTTCTTGCAAAATTAGCACCAATAACTTTAAATACGATCTGTAAGATCCAAAACCTCTAGAATTGTTACTGTTACCTTACCCTGAAATCCAGGATCAATCTCTAAACCCAGTTGCTCTCGGGAATGCTTTGTAACTTAGTATTGGATCTAGACCGCACGTCGAAAGTCTGATATCCATGATCTTAGACCATTATGATCGCTTAGTTGGACTTGACAATCATTTCAAAAATCAAGCCCAACCGATATCTTGAGACCATTCTACTGAGTCCGGAGTGAAGAGAGTGAGAAAAGGAAAATATTTAGAAAATTAATTCAATTTTTAATAAATCTGGGACGTGTCGTTTGCGCGACATTTTTAAGCATTCTGGCCATTGGAATTTGACCAAATTTCACCCTCGGATCAAGATAGGTGGCCCTTACATGTCATAACACTAGTGGCTCAGATCGAGTTCCCATAGCCGCTGAACTGAAACTGGTCCGCCACGGTCGATGTGGAAATCCGACCGGACTGAAAACTTAGCTGGACCTAGATCCAATATTAGAGAGCTTAAGTCCGACCGCATTTAGTAACAGGACCTCCAGAAGTGCTCCGTTGGATCGGAACAGACCCGATTTGGTTATACATTAAGTATACCTTGACTTAAAGCCTGTTTTGGTCATGTTTGGGCTTATAAAAGGGCCTTAAACCCTTAGCTTTCTAACCCATACGAATTTAGGGAAAACCCTAGGAGAGAGAAGAGAGAAAAGAGAGAGAAAGTGAGGGAGAAGTTGGGGCTTTCTCCTGAGATTCTTCCCTGTTGCTCCACGTGCCAAAGTCATCCACCTGCATCGTTATTCCGGCGATTCTGGTTTCGTTCTAGGTAAGAAAACCCTAACCCTAACCTGTTTTAAGGCTCCTATGGGTACAAGTAGCTAAGTAGCTGACTCACCTTGTGTTGTAGGTTGCCAATCATTCGTTGACGACAACGTAGAGTTCCTATTCGATTCATTACGCTCCTACGATGTAAGGTGCGGATTTTAGATGCTTAGATTACCTGTTTTCAAAGCTTTCAATGCAGTTTAATGATAGATTGTTGACAAGAATGATGTTTGACATGTATAACATGTTGTCTGTTTTTCATTTCGAATACGTACGAAGAATATGAGATTTAGGGTATTTTGGGTATTTGTAGGAAATATTGTATACGTACATATTTTATTGATATGAATGCCATGAGTATTTACCGTGTACCTATACTAGTTATGAGTGTATGATCTGTTTGGCGAAGAGATTCGCCCTAATGCACATTTTGGCCGACATATGCTATGTAGACTAATGTGTGTAGACTAAGTGTTTGTATAAATGTTCATATAGGTAAGTATTGAGTAAATGGTATTGTAGATTAGCGTTGAGATTGGATTCTCAACTAATTTGATGATGTACATGAATTCCTCCATGCTTGTTGTATTGAATTGATTACCTTAAGTGTGAAATACTCGTGTATGGTTAACTGCTTATGATGTATGTTATAACATGCTGATAACATGCTGGAATTACTTGTATTTCAATTCTGTCTCTCTCATATGATTATTGATTTAGATTACAAGTGTCTGGGGCTATACTCTAGTCCTGGAAGTCGGTAACAGATTTGAATTCGTGGTTGGATTCTATTCGCCACGAAGGACGCGTTGACGAACCCGAGTTGTGCTTTGGTTGACGGCAGTGGTTAGGCCACATGAGGTGTTTATACACTTCATGTCATTCAACTTGAGGTGCGCTCGTACTAGTCGAGCTCGTCAAGTAACCCGACTGACCATTGTATGTTCACCTTGTATTGGTCATAACTGCTTGAACCTAGGGTATTGAACTTACCAGTGATAACCCTGATAACCATGGTACCTTGATCCATTAAGACTCATGAGCCGGGCATGGTGGTATGGGACACCGTGGTTGAGCTGTCGGCCTACGCTGGGGCCACAAACCTCCTCGTAGTGACCAGTGAGCAACTCAGACTCGTGAGCCGATTATGGTGGCATGGGACACTATATTCGAGCTGTCGGCTTACACTGATAAGGTGATGGGGGAGCGGTACAACGAGTGCGAGCAACATCCCTGGCAGCCCTTTGTAGTGACCTCGAGCGTACTCTAAGTCTACATGAGGCGACGACCCTTCCGTAGCAACAACAGTACAACTAGGCCTGTATTGATAAGGTGATGGGGGAGCGGAGCAACGAGTGCGTGCAACAGCCTTGGCAGCCCTTGCAGCGACCTAGAAATATATCATCGTATGAGACTACTAGGAGTGACGACCCTAGATAGGATCCTTGTTGGGAATGATATAAGGGAAGTACCCTAGTTTTCCAATCCTGCTGTATGAAAAGGACTAATAACAACTCGGTAATCATATTCATATCGCACTGCATGTGCCTAGAAGATGTGGAGCACCGAGGAAAGAAAGCACGTCGCGGACGTAAGATGGTGTCGCATGAGGGAGTATGTTGGCAAGGGAATCCATCATGTCATTTCATTCTTGCATTAATTACAGTATTTAGGAATGTTTGATTTGCTTGCTTTATCATTATCGCTTGATTGATTTGATAATATGTTAACCTTTGCTCTATGATTCCACTGAGTTAGCTACTCACTCCCACATTACGGGACGGTGTTCTGGACACCCACCAAACCCTGTTGTAGTTTCAGATGATGGCACCGCCTGCGAGGCGGAGCCGAACTTATATGATGATGAGGAGGATTTCTCCTATAGGCGGTTATCAGGTGGGTCTATGTAGACTGTGTTCTGATTATTACAGGGAGGTTGATTTGATGCCATGAAACTTGTCATTTTATATTTTTGGAGCACTCATGTATATTCTTTTTGATCATTTTTGGTGTATACATGTATATGTTTAACCTGGTAACATGTTCACACTCTGGAGACTTACAATCAATTATACATTTTATATATTCATCATAGTCTTCCGCTTGAGAAATTTAACCGTCTTTGGAGTATGATATGTTGTTTTGGCTTAATCTACCTCATGTTTTATGCCTTATGCTGATAACATTCATCCATCATTGAAAATGTTGCATAAGTGATGTTCTGGAACTCGGGAGTGGAGTTTATGCTCGACCCCCGATTTTCGGGATGTTATAATATTCTTGACAGTTGTAACATTAACTCTCTTTTAAAGATTTCCAAGGCTTAGATTTAGATTTTGATCTTTTCTTCTCATTAGCTTTTTGAAAATCAACCCTCTTTTTTCTTTTAAAAATTTTATAAAACTTTTTCGCTAAAAGAGTCATATCGTCTTCAGAATTTTCTAAATCAGAATGGTTTTCTTGAGAAACATCTTTAGAAGACTTAAGGGCAATAAATTTTCCCTTAGGAGCTTTAAAATTTAACTCGTAGGTTTGTAGAGATCCAACTAATTCTTCTACCCTCATAATATCTATATCAAAAAGTTCCTGGATCGCCGTTACCTCAGAGTTGAACCATTCAGGAAGTGAGCGCAGTATCTTTGCACACACTTTAGTTTCTAGGATTTTATCGCCAAGACCCCACATAAAGCTTACAATGTCATTTAATCTTATATAAAAGTCCATAAACATTTCATTTTCCTCCATATGAATTTCTTCAAATTTGGTTGTGAGGAGTTGGACTTTAGATTTTTTGAGAATTGATGTATCCTCATGTATCATTTTTAAAATATCCCAAGCTTGTTTTGCAGAATCAGAGGATATAATTCTTTTGAATTTATCCGGTGATAGTGCGCAAGTGATTGCATTTAGTGCTTTAACATTTGTACTACTCTTACTTTTTTGAAGTGTGGTCCATGAGAAATAAGGAATTACTCTGATTGTTTTTGAACCATCGATTCCAGTCACTTCAGTGGTAGGTGTAACGCCCGTGAAAAATCCATAGTTGGGCTCGAGTACCAACTCGACCCGAAATTACGTAGAACTAATTCTTTTAGAAAATATGACTAAGTTAGCTAGCGCAACACTGGAGTAGCTGGAAAATAGTCCCTGATCACTTTAAATACGTTCTACAAGACCCAAATCGAGTAGAACCAACGACTCTATAACACTCTATAACCTCGGACCAAACTCTAAGCAGGTTTGTTCTCTGGACCGCTTTGAATCTTTGTATTGGATCTAGACCGCGCGTCGAAAGTCCGATACCTCCTATCTTAGACCGTTAGAACCGCCTAGCTGGACTTGACACTCATTCTGAAAATCAAGTCAAACCGATAATCACAGGCTATTTCATTGAGCCCGGACCGAAGAGAGTGCGAATAGGGACAGAATTGGAATTTCAAATTCAAATCTGGCACACGACTTGACGCGTCAGTATTGAGCGTTCTGACCGTCAGAATTCATCCAGATTACACCCTTGGATCAGGAGAAATTTCTATTTTATATCATGAGACTTTCAGCCCTGATCTACGTGCGGTGACCGCTGAACTAAAACGGGTCTGCCACATGCGATCTGTGAACCCTGCCGGACTGAAAACTTAATACGTGCTAGATCTGGTACGCATGAGCTTAAGTCCGATCGCATTCGACCAGGGGACCACCAGAAAGCATCTTTTGGATCGAAACAGCCCCAAATTAGATATGCACTAAGTAAACTTTGTACCGGAGCCTATTTTCGGTATTTTTAAGCTTATAAAAGGGGTTGAAACCCTCACTCCTCTCTCCCATCCGAAATTGCAAGAAACCCTAGATTGGGAGAGAGAAAAGGTGAGAGTTTGAGAGAGAGTGTGGAAGGGATTTTTCCAGTCTTCGAGCCGCCTGTTGCTAGTGCCTAAGCAACCCTTCCTGATCACCAAGCCGGTGATTCTTCCACTTTTTTAGGTATGAAACAACCCTAGAAGTTGCTGATTTGGGGATCACTAAGATCCATAGCTTTTTAACCAATAGATCTTGTAAAACAGGTTCTCTTATCGCCGTAGACGAAGCGTATACGCTCCGTTCGAAATCACGAGTTTACAAGAGACTAGGTGAGGATTTTAGACGCTTTGATTAACGGTTTCCAACGCTTTCAATGTCGTTTAATAGTAGATTATCGACGGCATCGCCGTTTGACATGTACAACATGCTTTCCGTTTCCTGTTTCGTAAATCAACGAAGAATATGAGATTTAGGGCATTTTAGTCATTTGTAGGAAATACAGTTTACATTCATATTTTGCTGATGTGATTGACATGGTTTGTTGTCGCATTAGGAAGTTAGGAATACGTGCATAATTAGTTTGGCGAAGAGATTCGCCTAATTGCGTACTTCGGGTCGACATGCTATATGTAGACTTAAGTGTGTAGTGTATGTGTTTGTATAAATGCTTGTATTAGTATGTATTGAATTAAATGATGTTATGAAATAGTTTGAGATTGATTTCTCAATTAATATGCTCACCTAAATGATTTCCTACATGTTGACTATATGCATGATTTCATTACATGCATGAAATATATGTGCTAGAAGATTTGCCTAAGTTGAATGTTATAACATGTGTTAACATGCTCACATGATTGTATTTCAATTCCAATATTCCAATATAAATTGCTGATGTGATTCCATAATTGTTTGGGACTATACTTAGTCCAGGCAGTCGGTAACCGATCGAATCTGTGGCTGGCTGGTTTTGGCCACGAACGATGCGACGATAAACGCGAGTCGTGTTTGGAGTTGGCGGCAGTGGTTAGGCCACGCGAAGTGTTTTACGCACTTCATGTCGTTCGACTTGAGATGCGATCGCGCTAGTCGAGCCCGTCAAGTAACCCAACTGGCCGATGTATGTTCACCTTGTATGAGTCATAACTGCTTGAACCTAGGGTACTGAACTTACCATTGTAAACCCTGTTAACCATGGTACCTTGATCCACGAAGACTCATGAGCCGGGCATGGTGGTATGGGACACCGTGGTCGAGCTGTCGGCCTACGCTGGGGCCACAAACCTCCCCGTAGTGACCAGTGAGCACGTAGTCTCGTGAGAAGATTATGGTGGTATGGGACACTATATTCTAGCTGTCGGCCTACACTAATCAGGAGATAAGTCCTTTGTAGTGACCGCGAACGTATTCTGAGTCTACGGGAGGTGACGACCCTTCAGTAGCGGTAGAGTACAGTAGGCCTGTATTGATAAGGTGATGGGGGAGTGGTGCAACGAGTGCGAGCAACAGCCCTGGCAGCCCTTGCAGCGACCTACAAAATATACATCGTATGAGATTACTATGAGTGACGACCCTAGACAGGATCTGTGTTGGGATTGATACAAGGGAAGTACCTTAGTTTCCCAATCCTACTGTTTGAATGGACTAATAACAACTCAAAAATTATATCACCATAGCATTGCATGTGCCTGGAAGATGTGGAGCACTCTAGGGAGTGTGGCATGCCGCGGTCGTAAGATGTTGCCGTATGAGGGAGATCGTTAATGAGGGCATACATCACATCATATCATCTTGCATTAACAACAGTATTAGGATTGTCTGATTTACTTCTTTACTATTATCGCATGATTGAATTGTAAACATGCTAATCTTTGCTCTATGATTCCACTGAGTTGATCACTCATTCCCACATTACGGGATGGTGTTTGCAACACCCACCAGACCCTGTTATAGATGCAGGTGAGGCTGAGATCCAGGAGGCAGAGCCAGACTTCGACGAGGACCAGGACGAGTTCTCGTACATGCAGTATCATGATGGCTTTGCGTAGGCGACCTGGGTTGATGGGACTTCAGTGGGACTATTTTGAACATTTGATTTTGTTCATGTATATGTATATGAGACTCAGAGATGTACTCATACTTTAGAGACAGATGAGATCTACTTTATTTTTCCATACAGTGATATATATATATATTGTTTAGTCTTCCGCTTGCTTTTATCACTTGATCTGAAGTATGAATTGCAGTTTTGGTATACTTTTACTCATGTGAATGCTTTAAATCAGATAACATTGAATCATAATCATTTTTGTTGCATAAGTGACGGTCTGGAACTCGGGAGTTGAGTTTATACGCGACCCCCGATTTTCAGGGTGTTACAGTAGGAGAGGTCCATTCATTCACTGTGGCTAGCCACACACTTTCATCCATGGATTTAAGGAAGATCCTCATCCTAGCTTTCCAATAGGCATAATTGGTACCATCGAAAGGTGGAGACCTAGTGACTGAAAGGCTATCAAAATTTGACATCTCAAATATAACTTAGATCATTAGCTCAGGAAATAAATATTTTAAAAAAAAAGAATTAAAATGAGCTATTAGGCTTTGGTACCACTTGAAATGGCCAAGCTCTGTGCCCTAGAGGGGGGGAGGGGTGAATAGGTTATGGTAAAAAAAAAATTTTAAAACTAACAGCGGAATATAAGAAATAAGATAGCCAACAAAAGAAAGGAAATAAACTACAATAAGAAAATGTAAACCAATCACAAATTCAAGTATTGAGAGGCTAATACGAATGTAGTTCTAAGGACAACCTTGGACCATAAAAACTAAGGATTTATGGCGGGACAACCTTACTAGAACGATAAGTAACAATATCCCAAACTGAAGAGGAATAATAAAGGGAAATAGCAGAAAGTAAATTCTAAACTATTACAGCATTCCCCACTGTGCTTGAAATGAAAATATTACAACATTCACATCCACACATACATCCCACAATCTAGGATAGTAAAAGATAGGAAATATAAATCACGTGACCACAAAACACAAAGAATTATAGTGGTTCTCCTGTGTGTATACCAACTGTTATAAAACAGCCACACAGATTGCTACTCCACTCCTAATATCTTCACACGGGGAATATTAGCATTCACTATCAAAATAGGTTTTCACAGGTTCACCCAAAACCTTCACAATTGTGTCTTTTTAACTTGGGCTTACACAATCCAAAAACCCACTTTCTGATTTTTCTGGCTCTCCTCTGATAACCACCACAATGAGATTTTTCTAGAGAATCTTAAAAGAAAACCTAAAAGAATAGAAGATTTACATAAATGTAAAATACCTGGATTTCTCCTTTTGTAGCAGCCCGATAGAACCAATCGAAGTAGATGATTGAATGTAGAAGTTCAAAAGTCTAATGCTCACTTTAAGATGGTTCTAGGTTCTAATTGATTTTAAATTAAATCAGTTGGGCTTAACTCTATTTGATTTTGATTTCAAGAAGAAGGAATATCATAATTCCTCTTTTCAATTATGATTGGAATGTAGAAAGAAAATTAAATTAATAAATAAACACAAAATTATCTCAGAGTGATCCTTTGATTTTACTTGAATTTAAATTGTTAAACTCTGAAATTCGTCATTTATTTATAGTTGCAGAAATCACATCTTCAACTGGTCTAGTGAACACTACGACTGGTCGTAGGAGAATGGATTTTTGAAATTTTTAGCGCGATCAGATAAAACCAACTCACGACTGGTCGTAGGCTTCTCACGACTGGTCGTAGACCACTAGATTAGTTGCTAGACTTTGAGTCGTAGAACTAGGACTAGTCGAAGGATGAGTCGACACTGTTCACACGACCAGTCGAACAGAGCCCAGGACTGGTCGTGGACAAACAGAAATTTTCAAAAAAATGCAACAAACTTAGGACTGGTCTTGAAATCTCTTGGACTGATCGTGAACATGCTAGGACTAGTCGAACAAGATTCAGGACTAGTCTCAGAATAGTCCAATTCCATGTAAAATGATTCAATTGAATTATGTATCCAAAGTGACCTATCCTAAGGTCAATCTTACCTTGAAAGTGAGATATGAACTTTGAAACTTCTTAACTTCAGATGGTAGATTACCTTTGTGAATGAAGCTTGAGATCTTTGAACATAATGTAGCACTTGAAACAAAAGATCTTTTAAAGCTTGAATAACCATTCTTCTTTGTGCTTAATGCTGGCTTAAGTCTTGAACAAAATACTTCTACTGTTGTAGCTAGTACAAGCACTTCTTGAAGGAGTTTATACTCGCATTCTTCTGTAGTATCTAAAGTAGTTCTTCGTTCTTGACTTGAAGCAAAGTGCTTAGAGCGATGAAGCAATGTCTTGATCATTTGTAACAATGAGCTACACAAGACATAGATTTAAGGTTTGGGCACCTCAAAATTAGACAACCAAAGGAGCATAAAATCATAACATTTACAAATAACATATATGCGAGGTTGGGTAGTCGTTGCAAATCCTACCTATTATCTCTGGGGCAATCTCTGGTACTGCTGAGAGCTATCTTGACCTTTGGTGGCTGTTGTTGCTGGAGTTTTTGAGGTCGATATTACTGAGTTTGTTGTTGAGGATGGTATTATTGAGTCTAGTGTTGCACAAAAGGTCCCTGCTGGGGGTGACCATGAGGCTGCTGTCTGTAAGAAGACCTATCCTTCCACTCTACAGAGACATCTGGCAGATTAGGGCAAGACCTGACCTGATGGCCTACTCTACCACACCTAAAACACGTTCCTCGGAATGTTAATCAATGTGAATCTCGCTAGGCTTCCTGAATGGCTGATCCTTGCCCATCAAGCCTTTTGGATGGACAGACCTGTTGGGTTGGGCCTCCCTTCCGATTGTTCCTATTATCCTCTCCACGAAGTGGTTGATCACGAGTCTTATTCAACTCTTTAAAATCCACTTCTATGATCTTAGCTCAATTTGTCACCTCCTCAAATGTAGGGAGTCGCAAAGGTACTACCCTACTGCTCATGCTAGGATGAAGTCCCTTCTCAAATTTATGAGCTTTCATACTGGAGGTCGAAATCAAATTCGATGTGAAACGGGATAGCTTAATGAATCTGGCCTCATACTGGGCCACATATAAAGCTCCTTGCTCCAAAGATATAAATTTAGGCACCATATTTTCTTGAATACTATCAGGAAAATACTTTTGGTCGAACTTGTCGCTAAACATGCTCCAACTCCAAACTATACTCGACCCAACTTCCTTCTTAACTGACTGCCACCATAACTCTGTTTCTCCCTCAAGTGTGAAGGTAGCAAGTCTGGTTGGCACTCTCTGGCAATCAGGACACCCTTAACTGACTGACACTCTATGGCAATCAGGACACCCCATCACATCTAAAATCTTAATAACCTGGGTCCTCCATCGGTCAGCCTTAAGCAAATTCGGTTGCCCTTTAAATTGAGGGGGTCGCAAAGCCTGGAATTCCCAAATCAAAGCAGAGTGCTCTAATATGGAAGATGCCTCTGCAGACCTCCTCTCGTAACGTTCCATCAGAGATGTCATGGAAAGAAGGATTTCCTGAATCGAAGCGATGTTAAGAGGAGTATTTGGTGCCTTAGCCTGGAGATCCTCAGATGGCTCGTACTCTACTATTATTTTGGTTTTAGTGGCCTTCTTAGGTGCCATGATCTACAATAGAAAATGGATGTCTGGGTTAGCTTCAACCTAAAATACTCTCTTAAGGTCAAGAAGCACATCTTCCTAACTTCTTATCTTTGAGACCTAATCGTAACTCTTTTTTTTTGAGTTCCTTAAGGGGAAAACTAGTGTTTCTAAGTTGTTAAGTCGATTTTCAAGTTTTAGAACTCTAGATTTCTCTGAAATCATTACATGTCCACAAGTAATCCCTTATCTCATGCTTAGATACCAACTTTGTCACACCCTAGACCCAATAGTCTTATACTACCGCTATATCTATCGAATCTAGCATGTGACAAGCCAAACTTCGGGATTGGTACCCAATGCCCACACACTAAGTCCCAAGCTCAGCCTCCAGCAAGGTAATGTAAAGGATAAAATCTCATCATTGATTCTTCATAAAAAAGGAACATCAGAGATAAGATGGGTAACATCTATTGTAATGCCCCGAACTTTTCGATACTTGAGCATTGAAAGTCCTCGAGCATTACCATAAGATCCAACGTAACATTTATGTGTGTAAGTTACCAATCCAACTATTCTACCCTTACATACTTACCATGACAACCAACCTAACCATTGGGGATGACCTTTATTCATAAATCAAGCCATCTAACCATTCATTTTGTGATAAGACAACCCATCATGTAAGTTAATGAATGCACCTTCCCTTAAGTGAATTAGCTAATAACTCCCTATCCATAACAATTTAGACATACATTCTTTTGTAAGAATTGCTTAGAAATGTTCTTATACCCATGTAACACCCTAGATTTTCACCAACCTGGAATTAGACGTCCTTAGGCAATGGGTCAACCATAACACTTTGGTAATTTCTCAGAACTCAATTCCAAAGCCAAAGAAATCATTTAGAACCAAATTCTTTAGAAATTTAATGTGTTTTAGCTAGCGCTAAACTAGATTACCTGTGAAATTAGCACCAACCACTTTAAATACGATCTGTAAGACCCAAAACCTCTAGAATTGTTACCGCTACGCTACCCTAAAACCTAGGATCAAACTCTAAACCTGTTTGTTCTCAGGAACCCTTTGAAACTTTGTATTGGATCTAGACCGCACATCGAATGTCCGATATTTATAATCTTAGATGAATATGACCGCCTAGTTGGACTTGACATTCATTTTAAAAATCAAGTCCAACTGATGTCCTGACACCATTTTACTGAGTCTGGAGTGAAGAGAGTGAGAAAAAGAAAAATATTTAGAAAATTAAATATATTTTTATAAAATCTGGCACGATTCACTTGCACGTTATTTTTAAGCATTCTGACTGTTGGAATCTGACCCAAATACACCTTCGGATCAGGGAACATTTTCCACTCAGGTCAGTATACTTGGAATCCCTGATCGAGTCTCAGTGACCGCTGAACGGAAACAAGTTCATCACGTGCGATCTGAAAACCCGATCGAACTGAAAACTTAACTTGATCAGGATCTAGCATCCATGAGCTTAAGTCCGACCGCATTTAGTAACAGGACCTCCAGAAGTGCTCCATTGAGACGAAACAGTCCGTATTTGGACATAACCTAAGTATACCTTGACTTAAAGTATGTTTTGGTTATGTTTGGGCTTATAAAAGGGCCTTAAACCCTTAGCTTTCTAACCCATATGAATTTGGAAAAAATCCTAGGAGAGAAAGGAGAGAAAAGAGAGAGAGAGTGAGAGAGAGTTGGAGTTTCTCCCAGGAATTCTTCCTTGCTGCTCCACGTGCCAAAGCCATCCGCTTGCATCGCTATTCTGGCAATTCCAACTTTGTTCTAGGTAAGAAAATCCTAACCCTAACCTGTTTTAAGGCTCCTATGGGTACAAGTAGCTAAGTAGCTGACTCACCTTGTGTTGTAAGTTGCCAATTAGTCGTTAACGACGACGTAAAGTTCCTATTCGATTCGTTACATTTCTACGGCATAAGGTGTGGATTTTAGATGCTTAGATTACCCGTTTTCAAAGATTTCAATGCCGTTTAATGGTAGATTGTTGACAAGAATGTTGTTTGACATGTACAACATGCTGTCTATTTTTCATTTCGAATACGTACGAAGAATATGAGATTTAGGATATTTTAGGTATTTGTAGGAAATACTGTATACGTACGTATTTTGTCGATATGATTGCCATGAGTATTTTTTGTGTAGCTATATTAGTTATGCGTGTATGATCTGTTTGGCGAAGAGATTCGCCCTAATGCACATATTGGCTGACATATGCCATGTAGACTAATGTGTGTAGACTAAGTGTTTGTTGAAATGTCTAAATCAATATGATTTATGCCTGCCATATGTATTGAATGTAAGAACATGATTGTTGTGTATTAGACATCTCCTTGATATAAGGATTTGTCATATTATATGTTAAAATCAACACACGTTAAGTACGTTGGAGTTGTGTAGTCTAAGTGTTTGTATAAATGTATGTATTATTAAGTATTGAGTAAATGGTGTTGTAGATTAGCGTTGAGATTGGATTCCCAACTAATTTATTGATGTACATGAATTCCTCCATGTTTGTTGTATTAAATTGATTACCTTATGTGTGAAATACTCGTGTATGGTTAACTGCTTTTGATGTACGTTATAACATGCTGATAACATGCTGGAATTACTCGTATTTTAATTCTGTCTCTCTCATTTGATTATTGATTTAGATTACAAGTGTTTGGGGCTATACCCTAGTCCAGGTAGTCGGTAATAGTTTAGAATTCGTGGTTGGATTCTATTCACCACGAAGGATGTGTATGACGAACCCGAGTCGTACTAGAGTCGTCGGCAGTGGTTAGGCCACATGAAGTGCTTGTGTACTTCATGTCGGTCAATTCAACGTGCGCTCGTGCTAGTCAGACTCATCAAGTAATCCGATTGATCGTTGTATGTTCACCTTGTATTCGTCATAACTACTTGAACCTAGGGTACTGAACTTACCAGTGATAACCCTGATAACTGTGGTACCTTAATCCACTAAGACTCATGAGCCGGGCTTGGTAGTATGGGACACCGTGGTCGAGCTGTCGGCCTACGCTAGGGTACAAACTTCCTCGTAGTGACCAGTGAGCAACCCAGACTCGTGAGAAGATTATGGTGGTATGGGACACTATATTCGAGCTGTCGGCCTACACTGATAAGGTGATGGAGGAACAGTGCAACGAGTACGAGCAACAGCCCTGACAGCCCTTTGTAGTGACCTCAAGCGTACTCTAAGTCTACGTAAGGCGACGACCCTTCCGTAGCAACAAGAGTACAACTAGGCCTGTATTGATAAAGTGATGGGGGAGTGGAGCAACGAGTGTGTACAACAGCCCTGGCAGCCCTTGCAGTGAGTTAGAAATATATCATCGTATGAGACTACTAGGAGTGATGACCCTGGACAGGATCCTTGTTGGGAATGATATAAGGAAAGTACCCTAGTTTCCCAATCCTACTGTATGAAAAGGACTAATAACAACTCAGTAATTATATTCATATCGCACTGCATGTGCCTGGAAGATGTGGAGCACTGAGGGAAGAAAGCATGCTACAGATGTAAGATGGTGTCGCATGAGGGAGTATGTCGGCGAGGGCATCCATCATGTCATTTCATTCTTGCATTAATCACAGTATCTAGGACCTGTTTGATTGCTTTCTTTATCATTATCGCGTGTTTGATTTGATAACATGCTAATCTTTGTTTTATGATTCCACTGAGTTAGCTACTCACTCCCACGTTATGGGACGGTGTTGCGCACACCAACCAGTCCCTATTTTAGTTTCAGATGATGGCGATGCTTGCGAAGCAGAGCCGGACTTGATGATGATGAGGAGGATCCCTCCTATATGCAGGTTCTGATTGACAGGGTTACAGGGTTACTGATTAGATGCCAATACACTTGGTATTTTACCTTTTATTTACACACCCATGTATATTCTCTTCTTTCTATTTTGGAGTATACATGTATTTAGTTAACCTGGTAACATGTTCACACTCTGGAGACTTACAACAGTTCATATATTTTATGTATCTATTACATTCTTCCGCTTGCTAATTTAACTGTCTCTGGAGTATGATATGTTGTGTTGGCTTAATCCACTTCATGTTTTATGCACTATTATAGCCGACATTCATTCATCATTGAAAATATTGCATAAGTGATGTTCTGGAACTTGGGAGTGGAGTTTATCCTCGACCCCCGATTTTCAGGGCGTTACAACCCATATGGAGCCTTTAGATTTCACAAAACCCTCATATCAGCAATAATTATGAAAACACCATTAGCCTAGGCCACTGGATTCTAGATCACTTGGTTCTCACTATGCGTTTAATACAAAATTTTGTACCATGCCTTTATATAATAAAATAGTGATACATGTAAAATTATAGACCTTGGATCATCATAAAACTGACCCAATGGACAGATCAAACATTAATAGTAAAATTTGGGGACACCTGATCTTTGGATATGCTTTAATTTTGGACTCGACCCCTTAAATTAGGTGGAGAAACAAATGGAAGGTGTAGATCTCTCAAAAACATTACTGTGGACCCCACCTTAAGTTGTGTACACACGCAACACATGCACTCCGACAATGCACCAGATGCTAGAGGAGGGTCAAACATATTTGACCCGACCGAATTTGAATCTAAGAGTGAGTCTCTCTCCTATCTTCGTACGTCCATTCGTCGGATCGTCAGTGGCCCACCATCATAGCCCACAATGATGATCCGAGCCATCCATCATGTTCGGGAGGAGAAATCGACCAAAACCATGATGGTCATGTGTACCCACTCACAAGCATGAGATCGTAGTGACGGGTAACTATCGCTACATCGGTTGATGGTGCAGCCCATCCAAAGCCTGGATCGATTTCAAACTTGGGCCCATGATCGGACGATAATATGGAACCCTGAAGGAGGGAGTTGACGGCCTAAAGGGATGATTGAAGTGGACCCCACCAACCCGCACATAAAATGGAAATTAGAAAACTTCCACAACGTAAACAGATCCATCCGTTGGTCAAAGTTGTGGCCCACCACCTGTAATCGAATGGCTAATCCAAACCATCCAAATGGAATCCAAGCCAAAAATGACCATACGAGCAAAGTTAAATTGGAATGATCTAACTTGAAGACACTTTCACATCTTCTACGCAATCCATCTCTCTCGCTGCCTACTGCGAAGTCGAGTTACATAAGATTTACGCTGAGCTTCGAACTACGTAACCTAGTTATGAAGAAGAGATGTTGGGTTCGGACATCCTATAAAGGGCTCTACCGCCCGCAAGAAAGAAAGCAAGAAAGAGAAGGAGAGAGAAATGGGAGAGAGAGAGAGAGAGAGAGAGAGAGAGAGATCAGCTACTAGTGATATAAAAGGCTATTTAGCAAGAAAGCCACCATCCACTACTGCCAGGAAAGGAAAAGAGAAGAAGAAAAGAAAGAGAGAAGGAAGAAAGAAAGAAAGAAAGAAAAAGGAAAGAGAAAGAAAGGAAAATAGAATAACAAAAGAAAGAGAGAAGGAAGAAAGAAAAAAAGGAAAAGAAAAGAGAAACAAAAGAAAAGAGAAGAAGAAAGAAGAGGAAAGAGAAAGAGAAAAAGAGAGCAAAAAGAGAGAGAGAATGCTTTGTGTTGTGACGCATTGAGTCACAGTCAAGTCGAACTAAGTCGACTCAACAAAAAGATTGTTAAAACTCCGGATCCATGACAAAAGATCTAAGTCGAAACAAGGTAAGTTGATATTTAGATATAAATACCTAGAATAGTTTCATATTTTTTTAAATCAAATCCTTAAAATCCTAACATTTAATCTTAGTCATACAATGTTGAAATCTAACCACAGGAATTATTTTAAATATGATAGAATCTAATCCTACCCCTTATACGTCAAGTTCTGACAAATCTTAGAAAGCAAACTGACTTAAGAGTTGTGGGTTTTATCCTTTAAGCTTACATTAATTTAAGTTGATATATTTATCTTGCCTTTTATGCCTTCATGCTATTTTATAGTGCGTTTTATGTACCTTTTGTCTTAATTAAGTTAATGTTATTTATCTTGCCTTTACACTTGTCCTTTACATGCCTTTTATCTTTCCTCAGATTTTCATTATTTTCCCTCTGTTTTTATTTTAATTTGTTATCATCAATTATTGACCCTTTTGAGATTTTTACATGATATCCATTGTAAGAGGCTTTCTTAGATTCACGAAAGTCTATGGATACAAGCCTTACTCTTGCCTTACCATTGATTTGGCTCTGCCACTCTTCATTACTAAGAATTGGTGGTAGTCACTCTTCTAATTACGGAGTTGGTCGTTTCCACCCTTATTAAAGAATCAAACGTTGCTCCTATTCTATTTATTGAGTTGACTTTAACCACTCTCCTCATGTTCGAGTTGACCTTCGTCACTCGCCTCTTATTCGATTTGGTTATTGTCACTCTCCCCTTTTTCCTTAAGGGCTCAATAGGTGTCTTGATATTCTTAACCTTCCATGGATAAAGGAATTCTCTCTTGGTTCAAGTACTATGATGAAAATCCCTCCTCTAGTGATTGATTAAATACCATAGATGTAATGCGTTTTCGGTAGCAGTCCTAGGACGACACATAATTCCAAGTTTCTTAGGTTGATGATGTACGTGAGACATTCTGTATACATAGTACATCAATTCCTTTTTATGGGGGGGTTGGTTGTCGCAAATAGTTGCTCCAATCTCTGGGGGCGTATTCTCCTGGTTCATGTGTTATGGCCGTCTTATGACAACTGCGTAAAACCATGTTAAGCATGGGACACGTCGGCGAATCTTGGTAGTATGGGATGCAGAGCGAGTTGGATAGATAAAATCGTATTCCACATTGTGGCGATTACTAAGTGTGATAGACCACATGTACTTTGCTAGGCATGCATCTCATATAGATTGATTGTACATTGATACCTCTTGTAGTGTGGAGTACTTGACGTATCAAAACATTTACTTCGCTTCTGTAAATCTCTTAAATTACTGTTAATCTTAAAGAATAACCATAATTATGAGTAAGGCGTTGACCCTCTCCTAACGCTACAGATTATGCAAGTGACTTGCAGATTTAAAGACTTAGAAGACCATTTCCCTATAGAAGACTGTACCAAAAGAATACAAAGATAGTTTATTTATTTAGCTTTATACTTCTGTTGTGAACTTGACCAATGTAATAAGCTCCCATTAAGATGACATTTGATTATTCTTTTTACTATAATGAAATATAATCAATACAGTTGATTTTATTCTTGTGAATGTTACCTTCATGAATGTATCTGGATGTAATCTAAATGGAAAAAATATATATATATATATATATATAGGGTATGATTTTAAAGCATCCAGCTTATACATTATTAACATCCAGTTTTCTTAAGCACGAGTATAAACTTTGGGCGTGAAATCTCGGGCTGTTACATCTGCATACAAATAAACTAGGTACTACAAAACTTCAAAAGAAAATCATCTATCTGCACGATACATATATACATCATATACAATTCAAAATTCCAAAAGTCAAATCAGTCCCATCGACGTGGCACCAACTCGTGGTCAGTATTTGTTTTTCTTCTTTAGATCTTTTACCTGAGTGGTTAAAAGACAAGTCTTAGAACTTAAAAAGTACAAAGTCTTCATGATAGGTACGCAAGATAATTTAACATAAAAGATATAATGAAAAAACCACCAAAAGTGATAATCTATGCAAAGCGATGTCTTAATGAATGATGGAGGGTGCTCATGTGTGAGTTGCATAACATAATTGTATGCTAACTATAGAAACACTTGTCAATAGTCCTCTCACCATGAACTTAACCATACTACTTCTGAACATCATCATCTCGATTATGATCAATATACAGTTAGAGCTTAGGATCCACCGGGGTCAATGCCCATGCACTAGACACCAGCAATTGACCTCGCTAACCACCAATGGGGTTACAACCTTCATTTTGTATACTAGTAGCAGACCTTGTTTATGCTTCTCCTCACCGGAGGATCAAATCAGTCCCCGTTTGCCACCTCAGCCCTAAGGCGGGTCGAACATACCCCTTCTCAACCTGGCCTCATCACTGAGAGTTAAATCCATGGCCCATGTGTTCACCCGGCCCAACGGTGAGGCATCCCTAGGTACCATTGGGGTTTAGGGTCTCTCAACCCAAGGGGCACATCATCCCCTACTATTTTCGTACTTCTGGTGTCTATGATTCAATATCATCATCCTTATCATAATACGATCAATCTATGATGTTTATAAATAATTTGGATACTATTTCTCATCATATATCATGCCATGGAATGCATGGTGATGCTACTAACAAGCGACTCAAGGATAACTAGAACTCATGGTATGTCGATATGCAGGGCGCAAGAAAATTAAAGAGCCGCATACCTGGAAATATAACCAGTCTCTACGTGATTCTGTCAACTTGTGGCCTCGTAGCGTGATACTTTCGACAACAAAATACTTTTTTCTTCTTGCTTAATCGTGACTAATCGAATTGTAGTCCTTGTAATTTCTTAACTAGTGTACTTGATCGTAATTTTAGTTCTTACTCTTTTCTATAAATTACCATCCCTTATGTATAAATGCCCAACTAACAATATAATTGTATACTACACGATTTAATCATTGTATTGTATTGGGCGATATAGATACCTAGTATGACAGTTTAAGATATTCATGAAATTGGGCCACAAATTCCTGTCATACAAGGTGGCCTTAAGTCCAATACACACTAAAGTATCCATGGTGGGCTTATATGGGTTTTGGTTTGGCCTTTGATGAGGAGAACATATAATTATTGAGAGGTCCAAAATTTATTTCCACTAATATGTGTGTGTGTGTGGGGGGGGGGGGGGGGGGGGGGGCGCCGTGGTGCGTGTTAAACATCTGCCCCATCAGTTAGATGCACCATTTCATGGTGGGCCTAAGGCTTAAAATCAAGTCAATTAGTGACTTGTGTGGGCCACACTATGCACAACAGTTGAGAGGTTTACCCTCCATTAAAACATTCATAATCATTTTTTTGGCCACTGAGGCGTGGATCACAAATCCAACCAATCCATTATGTGTATTCCACTTGGTTAAGGGGTCAGGCCAACTTTCAGATGCATCCAAATTTCAGATGGACCCCAGCAAGTGCTTTTATATACTCGAGCTCCGAGTTGTACGAATGGTTTAAGGAGATTAAAGTTACATGGGGTCACAAAGTGATGTATTTATTATATCTACGCCCTTCATCTATTTTTAGAGATCATTTTAGAGCATTATCAGAAAAAAATGAATCATATCTAAAGATTATCTGGACCGCACCACAAATAGTAGTGGAGATAATGATTTCACCATTTAACAATTTACAGGGCCCACCATAACGTTTATTTTCCATCCAATCTATTCATAAGGTCACAAAGACTTGAATTAAGAGGAAAAAAAAATTTCATATTGATCCAAAACTTCTGTGACCCAAAAAGGGTTTCAATGGTAGACGTTCAATCCCCTGCTTCTTTTTTGTAGTGTGGTCCACTTGATAGTTAGATCTGTTTTATTTTTCTTCTCAAGCTTTAATACAAGCTCGCCAAATGGATGGACACTTTAGATATAAGGCATACCTCATGATCAGACCCACAAAACTTGTTGATTTATCTAGTCTTTATATGTTTTAAATGGTGTGGACCACCTGAGTTTTGTGTACGACTGATTTTTAGGGGTGTCCCATTTTAAAGGGGACCATCAAATGCACGGTGTAGATGTTCAACATACATCAAGGTGGGACCAGTGGTGGGACCCACCGTCCCTCCAACGTCTGACAGAAGGACGCTACTTGCTGCAGTGTCATCTGGATGGTGACAGCAACGGCGTCCAGATGCTGTTTCTTTTATTTTTTTTCTTTCATGATTTTTAATACATGGGGCCCACATCAGGATGATCCACTTCGTCTGTTGGGTTCTCTAGCTTGTGACGGGTCCAATGAGCCCAATATTCAATATGTTTTAACATGTAGAAACATTACAATGGGCCCTAACATATTTTAACCATAAATACCATTTGCTACCACTATTTTCTATAGTGTGGCCCATTAGAGATTCGAATTGGCTTCATTTTTTGGCTTAAGGCCTAAAATGAGCTGGAAAAATAAATGGATGGTGTGGATCAAACACATATGTCATTGGTGGGGTCTGTTGTGGTCCCACTGCCCATCCCCTATTTTGTAGCTGGGACGTTGCTTGCTGTAGCGTCCTTTGGACGCTGACATTAACAACTTCTCTCTCCCCTTATTTATTTATTTATTTATTTATGGTGTGATGTGATGTGAACATGTGTGCAAGGGTGTGTGTGTGTAACTAGCCTAATGGTCCTTACTTTGAGGGTTTAGATGGGATGCAAACATTCTGGTGGGGCCCAATATCAATGGGTCCCACATGACATCTATAATATATATATATATATATATATATATATATATATATATATTTTTTATCCTATCTTATGCATCCACACCATTAATCACATCATTATCATCAGCATCATCTCCACCATATATAAACATAATGAAAACAAAATAAGAATGAGTGGGGTGGGTGTACTCACCTTGATGAATTAGATGGATATTTAAGATGGATGGAAGGGATGGAATCGATGGAATGGTTGGTTGAGATGGATGGAAGGGATGGAATTGATGGAAGGGATGGTTGAGATTGTAACATCCCGAAAATCGGGGGGTCGAGCAAAAACCCAACTCCCGAGTTCCAAAATGTTATTTATGCAACATAGATATGTATGATTGAATGTTGTTGTGATAATGTATTAAACATGAGTGAGATTAAGCTAAAACAGCATATCACGCTCCAGAGACAGTTAAATTTACAAGCGGAAGACTGTGATAGTATGTATAACATATATAATCTGTTGTATGTCTCTAGAGTATGAACAAGTTACCAGGTTATATACATACATGTATACTTCAAAAGTAAACAAAAGAATATACATGAGTGCTTTAAAAATATAAAATGACAAGTGTCAAGGCATCTAATCAACCTTCCTGTAAAACCGTTCATCAGAACACACATAAAGGAGGGATCCTCCTCATCATCAACACCATCAAGTTCGGCTCCGCCTCACAGGTCGCGCCATCATCTGCAATCACAAAAAGGTCTGGTGGGTCTCGAGGAACACCGTCCCGTAACGTGGGAGTGAGTAGCTAACTCAGTGGAATAATAGAGCAAGGATTAACATGTTCTCAAATCAATCATGCGATAATAGTAAAGCAGTAAATCAAGCAATCCTAATACTGTTGTTAATGCAATATGACATAACGTGATGTATGCCCTCACCGACGAACTCCCTCATACGGCAACATCTTACGACCGCGGCATGCCACACTCCCTAGAGTGCTCCACATCTTCCAGGCACATGCAATGTTATGGTGATATGATTTTCGAGTTGTTATTAGTCCACTCAAACAGCAGGATTGGGAAACTAAGGTACTTCCCTTATATCAATCCCAACATAGATCCTGTCTAGGGTCGTCACTCCTAGTAATCTCATACGAGGTATATTTTGTAGGTTGCTGCAAGGGCTGCCAGGGCTGTTGCACGCACTCGTTGCTCCGCTCCCCCATCACCTTATCAATACAGGCCTACTGTACTCCACTGCTACGAAAGGGTCGTCGCCTCCCGTAGACTCAGAATACGCTCGCGGTCACTACAAAAGACTCGTCGCCTGATCAAGGTACCATGGTTAACAGGGTGGCGGGAAAATCACTCCCACTCTCTCTCACAAACTCTCACCTTTTCTCTCTCCCAATCTAGGGCTTTTTGCAATTTCGGATGGGAGAGAGGAGTGAGGGTTTCAACCCCTTTTATAAGCTTAAAAACGCCCGAAATAGGCTCGGGAACGAAGTTTACTTAGTGCATATCCAATTCGGGGCTGTTTCGGTCCAAAAGATGCTTTCTGATGGTCCCCTGAGCGAATGCGATCGGACTTAAGCTCACGCGTACCAGATCTAGCACGTATTAAGTTTTCAGTCCGGTTGGGTTAGCAGATCGCACGTGGCGGACCAGTTTCAGTTCAGCGGTCACCACACGTAGATTAGGGCTGAAAGTCTCATGATATAAAATAGAAATTTTTCCTGATCCGAGGGTGTAATCTGGCTGAATTCTGACGGACAGAACGCTCAATACTGACACGTCAAGTCGTGTGCCAGATTTGAATTTGAAATTCCAATTCTGTCCCTATTCGCACTCTCTTCGGTCCAGGCTCAATGAAATGGCCTGTGATTATCGGTTTGACTTGATTTTTGAAATGAGTGTCAAGTCCAGCTAGGCGGTTCTAACGGTCTAAGATAGGAGGTATCAGACTTTCGACGCGCGGTCTAGATCCAATACAAAATTTCAAAGTGGTCCAGAGAACAAACCTGCTTAGAGTTTGATCCGAGGTTATAGAGTATTATAGAGTCATACGTTCTACTCGATTTGGGTCTTATAGAACGTATTTAAAGTGATCAGGGACTGTTTCCTAGCTACTCTAACGTTGCGCTAGCTAACTTACGCTTAATTTCTAAAGGAATTAATCCTAAGTGGTTTCTTTGGCTATGGAATTGGGTTCTGAATGATTTTCCAGGGGTTTTAATTGACCCACTGCCTAAGGACATTAAATCCCAGATTGGCCAAAATCCGGGGTGTTACAATCTACCCCCCTTAAAACAAAATTTCGTTCCCGAAATTGGTGAAGGGCAAGAAGTACTTTTTCTAAGGACGGTTCAAATCCTATTTAATAACCTAACCGTACATATAACCTAAATCAAATGTTTCGATCTTGGGCCAGTGGGGAAGAGCCTAACCACGCTTCCACTGCGCCACTCTGATCGAACGGTAGCGTTGACTAACCTATCTGGATTGGACTTAACTCGTTCTACCCCCCTTAAAACTTGGTTTTACTTAAGGTTGAAGAATCTTTGCATCGATCCGTATATCGGAACGAGGCGCAACTTAGGGGCTATCCTTAACCTAAAATGGAAACATCCTTTCTCTATATGGTTTTCCTTGCTAATGATGTGTTCTATAGCATTGGTACCTATGATCATAGAGATGAGCCTAATCTCTATTATGATTGAATTCAGGGGCAGGTATGAGTTGGTGGCAAGATGTCTAATTCTCTACTGGCTTTAAGTCCTCGCCATTTTCCAAAGACAATGTGATCCTATTTAGTTGTAGATGGTTGGGCCATCACAGAAGAAAGGTTGTATAGTGGGTCTAAGCCGGATACGTTGAACCTTCTATCTAATCAGGACAGAAAATGCGTTGTATCAGTTCTTAATCCGCGTCGATGCCGATCCTCTGCTTGATCAGAGCATTGGATTCATTGGTAACCACTAGGATTAAGAAGTCGACTCAAACCGCGAATACATCGCTTACATGTAGTTCCTTTACTCTGCGTTCCCGAATGCAATAAGTCCTTGGGGAAGGCAATTCTAAGGGTTGTGCTAGTACATTCTAAGTTCAATCTAAGGGAGTTATAAATGTTCCCTGAGAGTGTATGGTTCCTTCTTATGGACAACAACAGAAGTCTATAAGTCATAAGGGGATCTATCGAAGGAAGGAAGTCCCATTCCAACCAAATCTAACCTACTATCCCTTAGCATATATAGGCCTTACATTACCTAAGTCAACTAGTAGCCTAATCTATAACTCAGTACTTATAATCCAAAGCCTAAGATTATACAGTAAATGGCTTTCCTATACCATTTCTACTACAGGGAATTGTTCTATCGATTAGGGTCAAGATTGTCTAACTGGAATTGGATTTCTTATGTCGTCAGACCCTTCAAATCTAGAAGTGCTAACTCTAGGACCAAAACGCCAAGGGCCTATGTGGCCAGCAGCGTTTTGTTGTATCAAATGGAACTGCATTCCTAGTCCCATGGCGGGATTGGAAGTGGCATGCTTGGTAGGAGAGTGGGTTGGGATAAAAATTAATTTGTAGGCTGAATCTCGGGAGTTACAATACTCCCAATCTAGGGACAATACCTAACAAAAAAATGAACGGCATGCACTCCATTCAACAAATTTCAGCTATATTAAGCTCAAACCACAACACAAACACATTTTCTACTTAACAACAACAAAACACAGAAATTTCAAAACAGTAATCAAACAAGCGAAGAACGTGGAGAAATGGGATGGGTAAGCAGGTTTCCACGAGTCTGAGGATCAAATAAAAGGGACTTGAGAGAGAGGACGATGGAAAGGGAGGAAAAGCTAAAATAGCCTTAACAATAGGCATGAAAAGCGGAGGAAATGCGGAGAAATGGTCGCCCAAATGGATAGAATGAAATCTAGGTGTTGTAGAGGGATGCTTCAAGCTCCCAAAGGCTGGATTTTCAAAAAGAAAAGAGAAGGAAAAAGGGAAATGGAGCTCCACACGATTTTTAGCCTTCCATGGAGGATGTGGGAGCTCCAAACAACGAAAATGGAGAAGAAGGGAGTGCCAATGGCTGTGAGTGATGGAGTAGGGTCGGTTGTGACCAAAAATGAGATTGGGAGAGGTTTGACATTGAGATTTGAGGGGAAGGTAGCAAAAATGTGAAGAAATGAGAGCTTGGAGGGGAATTTTATAAAGGAAGTACGTCTTTTGGGGGGTTTCAAGGTACGGCCTGCATACCAGGGGGCTACCCTAGCCCCCAAACTCCTCCAGCCCAAAGGCCAGACCCAACTGATGAGTTTGACCGGCGATGCATCGCCGAATCGGCGATGACATCGCCGGTGAACTTGCAAATTGGCCATTGAGGCCATATGGGATGGGTTCCCCCTGCCCTAGGGACTCAAAAAAAGTATGGTTCCCACTTTGGTTCATTGTAGATTGCCCTAGGGAGGCCCAAACATCCATTCAGGGCTTTTCGGGGCCAATCTGCAAACCTGAATACAAACTCCTATCATGAAGCATATGATTTTAGGGTACAAGGAGCTAGTACATCCATCTAGCCCATTAGTTACTAAAGAAAGCGAAGTTAGAATGGCCTTATGGCCATTTTTCATGAAATTTTACTATTCACTGTAAAATTTTATGAAAGTATGATTTTATGCTATTTTCACATTAGTATTGATGCCTAACATGAAAAATATAAGAGAAAATTGAATATTGGAGTGGTGAGAGGAAGAATTTCAAAGATTTTCGGTGAAACGGGGTTTTTAAGCCCTGACGATTGAATACAAGGGTTGTGGTTGTCTCACGGCCCAAGGATTCATATGAATGGGTTTAGAGTCATTCAAAGAATGTCTGAACCCACTTACCTACAACCTAGGAGCTACTCAGGTCGCTTCACGCGACCCTAGATCCGTTACAGACTCGATCCCGCGATCGAAATGAATAGACTTCGCCTATTGGTGAATCTGGGATCCTAGAAGTGTTTCTAGACCCTTCTCGCACCCACCTAAGTCAAAGGAAACGACAGCGTGCGTCGCGTGACCATAACCCAGGCCCGGTTTAATCCAAATCATGCTTTGATACCATCTGTAACATCCTGAAAATCGGGGGGTCAGGCAAAAACCCAACTCCCGAGTTCCAAAATGTTATTTATGCAACATAGATATGTATGATTGAATGTTGTCTGTGATAATGTATTAAACATGAGTGAGATTAAGCTAAAACAGCATATCACGCTCCAGAGACAGTTAAATTTATAAGCGGAAGACTGTGATAGTATGTATAACATATATAATCTGTTGTATGTCTCTAGAGTGTGAACATGTTACCAGGTTATATGCATACATGTATACTTCAAAAGTAAACAAAAGAATATACATGAGTGCTCTAAAAATATAAAATGACAAGTGTCAAGGCATCTAATCAACCTCCCTGTAATCCCGTCGATCAGAACACACATAAAGGAGGGATCCTCCTCATCATCAACACCATCAAGTTCGGCTCTGCCTCACAGGCCCCGCCATCATCTGCAATCACAAAAAGGTCTGGTGGGTGTCCAGGAACACCGTCCCGTAACGTGGGAGTGAGTAGCTAACTCAGTGGAATAATAGAGCAAGGATTAACATGTTCTCAAATCAATCATGCGATAATAGTAAAGCAGTAAATCAAGCAATCCTAATACTGTTGTTAATGCAATATGACATGACGTGATGGATGCCCTCACCGACGAACTCCCTCATACGGCAACATCTTACGACCGCGGCATGCCACACTCCCTAGAGTGCTCCACATCTTCCAGGCACATGCAATGTTATGGTGATATGATTTTCGAGTTGTTATTAGTCCATTCAAACAGTGTAGGCCGACAGCTAGAATATAGTGTCTCATACCACCATAATCTGCTCACGAGACTAGGTGCTCACTGGTCACTACGGGGAGGTTTGTGGCCCCAGCGTAGGCCGACAGCTCGACCACGGTGTCCCATACCACCATGCCCGGCTCATGAGTCTTCGTGGATCAAGGTACCATGATTAACAGGGTTTACAATGGTAAGTTCAGTACCCTAGGTTCAAGCAGTTATGACTCATGCAGGGTGAACATACAACGGCCAGTCGGGTTACTTGACGGGCTCGACTAGCACGATCGCATCTCAAGTTGAACGACATGAAGTGCGTAAAACACTTCGTGTGGCCTAACCACTGCCGCCAACTCCAAAACACGGCTCGCGTTCATCGACGGGTCGTTCGTGGCAAAGATAAGCCAACCACGAATTCGCTCGGTTACCGACTGCCTGGACTATAGTCCCAAACACATATGAATCCACATCAACAATCATGTGAGAGTATTGGAAATGAGACACAACTACGTGAGCATGTTAACACATGTTATATCGTACAACTCAAGTAAATCATCTGACACATGCCTTTCATACATATAATGAAATTATGCATATCGCCAACATATAGGAAATCATTTCCATCAGCATATTAATTGAGAATTCAATCTCGAACTAAATCACAATGAAATCATCAAGCACATGTTATAACATACAGCTTAAGCGAATCGTCAAGCACATACATTTCATTCATATTATGAAATCATGCATATGGCTAACATGTAGAAAACCATTTACACCAACATATTAATTGAGAAATCAATCTCAAACTAATTCATAACACCATTTAATTCAATACATACTAATACAAACATTTATACAAACACTTACACTACACACTTAAGTCTACATATAGTATGTCGACCCGAAGTGCGCATTTAGGCGAATCTCTTCACCAAAATAATTATGCACGTATTCCTAACATTCTAATGCGACAATAAACCATGTCAATCACATCAGCAAAATATGAATAAAAACAGTACTTCCTACAAATGACTAAAATGCCCTAAATCTCATATTCTTCGTTGGTTTACGAAACAGGAAACAGACAGCATGTTGTACATGTCAAACGGCGTTGCCGTCAAGAATCTACTATTAAACGACATTGAAAGCGTTGGAAACAGTGAATCAAAGCGTCTAATATCCGCACCTTTTCCCTTATAAGTGAAGTGATTCGAATGGAGCGTATACGCTTCGTCTACGGCGATCAGACAACCTGATACACATGTACATCAGCTACTATTCTATTTGAATCGAAAAAATCTCCAAATCAGCAAGTGGTTAGGGTTTTCCTTACCTAGAAGTGCGTTGGAATCGTCGGGAAAGTGATTGGAGTGCGTCGCCTAAACACGTGCAGCAGTAGCCGCAGGTGGCGGGAAAATCACTCCCACTCTCTCTCACAAACTCTCACCTTTTCTCTCTCCCAATCTAGGGCTTTTTGCAATTTTGGATGGGAGAGAAGAGTGAGGGTTTCAACCCCTTTTATAAGCTTAAAAATGCCCGAAATAGGCTCGGGAACGAAGTTTACTTAGTGCATATCCAATTCGGGGCTGTTTCGGTCCAAAAGATGCTTTCTGGTGGTCCCCTGACCGAATGCGATCGGACTTAAGCTCACGCGTACCAGATCTAGCACGTATTAAGTTTTCAGTCCGGTTGGGTCAGCAGATCGCACGTGGCGGACCAGTTTCAGTTCAGCGGTCACCGCATGTAGATTAGGGCTGAAAGTCTCATGATATAAAATAGAAATTTTTCCTGATCCGAGGGTGTAATCTGGCTAAATTCTGACAGCCAGAATGCTCAATACTAACGCGTCAAGTCGTGTGTCAGATTTGAATTTGAAATTCCAATTCTGTCCCTATTCGCACTCTCTTCGGTCCGGGCTCAATGAAATGGCCTGTGATTATCGGTTTAACTTGATTTTCGAAATGAGTGTCAAGTCCAACTAGGCGGTTCTAACGGTCTAAGATCGGAGGTATCGGACTTTCGATGCGCGGTCTAGATCCAATACAAAATTTCAAAGTGGTCCAGAGAACAAACCTGCTTAGAGTTTGATCCGAGGTTATAGAGTATTATAGAGTCATACGTTCTACTCGATTTGGGTCTTATAGAACGTATTTAAAGTGATCAGGGACTGTTTCCCAGCTACTCTAACGTTGCGCTAGCTAACTTACGCTTAATTTCTAAAGGAATTAATCCTAAGTGGTTTCTTTGGCTATGGAATTGGGTTCTGAATGATTTTCCAGGGGTTTTAATTGACCCACTGCCTAAGGACATCAAATCCCAGATTGGCCAAAATCCGGGGTGTTACAGAGATGGATGGAAGGGATAGGATTGATGGTCCACCATGATCACTCCTCCCTCTACCTCTCTCTCTCTCTCTCTTATGGTAGGAAATGGTGAAAATGTTGACAGATGGAGGGGTATTTGTAGAGAAATGGATAAAAATGTGATTAGGTTATTAATGTGATTATGGTTGGCTTAAGCTAGGATTATGAAAATTTATGTATGATTAGGACTTAATGGTGTATTAAAGGGACATGGGGTAACATGGTATGATGACATCATGCATATGGTGTTTTATGGAGAGGGTTAACTTTGGACACACACATTGGAGAGGGATGGTATGGGTGTGTGACATCACACACATGGGTAGAGATTCTCTCACCCATTTGTAGCATGGTGTATGTGTGCATGGCATGTGTTGTGTACATGTGTGGAATGCAATATATGGCACCCTATGCACATGATACACTAAGGATTCATCACAGCGTATCTCACTAACGGAGCGTCGTATAGATGCACGGGTGATACCTCCGCGATTGTAGCGATGGAGTGGTCGATATGAAATAGGTTTTGAAGTCCTAGGATTCTGGTTAGTTAGGTGTGCACTATGCATGTCTAGTCTAGTTCTTGCCAAGGGCGTCAATCATCTTGCACATAGGCATAGAAAATGGTACAAAATAGATGGGGTGGTAATCATGGTATCAGTTTCAGTTATTTACGGTCTCATTATCAGGGGTGTACTATAAGAGGTTCTTTCGAGTATTTGAATTGTATATGCAGGCATTATCGGATTTTATTTCGGTAGGTGAGTCTCATCGACTAACCAATCGATTGTACTTATAGCCTGGATCGGGTATTACAATTCTCCTCTCCTTATAAAAATTTTATCCTTAAAATTTCTACTACATTGGATAAAACGCAGGCTTCATTATCGAAAAGTGAAATAACTGAAAACACTTTTTAGTGCAAAAAGGATATCATACATCGGTGATGTTTTTCCAGTGTTTATAAAGTTCATTAAAACAAGTGGGGATATTTCTTTTGGATGTCCTCCTCACGTTTTCACAAGGCCTCCGCTTCATTATGGTGTCCCCACTGAACTTTCACTCAAGGAATCGTCTTTGACCGAAGGACCTACTCCTTTCGATCCAAGATACTAATCGGATGTTCTATGCATGACACGTCCTTATGGATTTAGATCGGTTACTAGTCAATAATGTTCTCTGTCTCCAGCTCACACCTCCTCAACATGGATACATGAAATACATTGTGAACACCTAACAGCTAGGGAGGCAAGGCTAGTCGATATGCCACTTGGCTAATCCACTCAACTATCTCGAAGGGACCTATATAAGGTGGGGCGAGCTTCCCTTGCTTGCCAAATCGAAATATACCCTTCATGGGTGAGACAATGAGGTAGAAAAAATCTTCGATAGTAAATTCCAATTCCCTACGCCGGCGATCAACATAACTCTTCTGTTGGCTTTGAGCGGTGCGCATACTCTTTCTGATAAGCTTTATCTTTTTCGAGGTTTACTGAACAATTTTAGGCCCGAGAAAACTATGCTCTTTGACTTCTTTCCAACAACTGGGTGACCTACAAGGTCGGTCGTACAAGGCCTCATATAGAGCTATGCCGATGGTTGCTTGATAACTATTATTATATGCAAATTTGGCCAATGGCAAATGATTATCCCAACTACCCTGGAAATCCAGCACATACGCTCTAAGCATATCCTTTAGAATCTGATTGACTCTCTTAGTCTGCCCTTCTGTCTGGGGGTCGTAGGTAGTGATGTACTTTGGAGTCACATCCAAGGCTCGTTAAAAGCTCTTCTAGAATTGCGACATGAACCTCGGGTCACGGTTAGATACTATTGATACCAGCACTCCATGCATCTTGATGATCTCACTAATAAATAATTGAGCAAGTCGGTCCATGGAGTAGGTAGTACGTATAGGTAGGAAATGTGCTGACTTCGTCAGTCGATCAATGATGACCCAGATGGCATTATGACCTTAAGAAGTCCGCGACAATCCCATAATGAAATCCATTGTAATGTGCTTCCACTTCCACTGAGGAATCTCTAGTTGTTGCACTATACCTGAGGGTTGTTGATGCTCTACCTTAACCCATTTACATGTATCGCATTGGGTGACAAATTGAGCAATGTGAAGCTTCATCCCTAGCCACCAATATTGTCTCTTAGCATCGCGGTACATCTTTGTACTTCCTAGGTGGTTCTTGAATTTGGATCGTTGTGCATCGGTCAATATTTTTTGCCTCAGGTCCGCATCTTCCTGCACATACAGTCGCCCTTTATAGCGAAGTCCACCATCCACACCGACCTGCCACTCGGATGAACCATCATTAATCATTTCCTTAAGGAGATTGATGATTGTTGGGTCAGCTTGTTGTCCCTCAATGACTCGAGATATTAGTGATGGTTGAATGGATAATCTTGCAAGATGCATAGTAGCTGACTATAAGCTCCACTCAAAATCAAAGTCCCTTATTTCTTCCAACATTTGGCACTGCCGAACCATAAGGTGAGCAATAATTCCTTGTGGCTGACGACTGAGGGCATCAGCTACAACATTGGCCTTACCTGGGTGGTATTGAAGAGAAAAATCATAATCCTTTAACAACTCTAACCACCTTCTCTACTGCATATTAAGCTCCTTCTAAGAGAATAAATATTTAAGGCTCTTGTGGTCCGTGAGCAACTGAAAACCGACCTCGTATAGATAATGCCGCCATATATTTGCTACAAACACTACCGTGACCAACTCTAATTCATGCGTGGGTAATTCTTTCTTCTCATAGGCCTTCGATTCTTAAAAGAAAATATCATTTCCTGGTTAGGAATGCATCAGGCCATCATTAGTGATGGAGGTTCACACTTTTGTAATAGGTCATTTGAGAACTTAATGAAGAAATATATCATCTCTCATAAAGTGAGCACTCCATACCACCCGTAGATAAGCCGAGATTTTCAAGAGAGAAATTAAACAAATTCTGGAAAAATGGTTAACCCTGACCGTAAGGATTGTCAATTCACTTGACTGATGCCTTACGGGCTTACTGTACAGCTTTTAGGACCCCCACTGGAATGTTTTCCTTTAGACTCCTTTATGGGAAAGCTTGCCACCTACTTGTGGAGCTGGAGCATAGAGCCTATTGGGCTATCAAAAATTTAAACTTTAATTTGTATAATGCTGTCTCGCTGTGCAAACTTCAATTGAATGAACTCAAAGAAATCTAAAAAGTTTCTTATGAGAACTCAAGAATTTACAAGGACAGGATGAAGGTATTGACAGGAATATCCTTCGAAAATCATTCATAATCAGCCAAAAAGCCCTTCTGTACAATTCTTGGTGACATCTTTTTTTGGGTAGACTTCAATCTTATTGGATCGATCCATTTATTGTTGTTAATGTCTATCCTCATGAGGCCGTCGTGATAAAGAATTCGATGAATGGAAATGTTTTCAAAGTGAATGGACATCGTCTTAAGCCATTTGTTGAGAAGTTTGTTTCAGAGGACATATCCATGCCTCTAACCGATCTTGTGTACCAGGATTGACCTCTTACTCTAACGGAGGTGTAGTTAGGTCTATTGCTTTAATAAGATTTAGGATTAGGATAGTTTGATTTCAGTTTGTTTAGTCTTCGTACTAACCCATTTACATGTTATGAACTTTGAAAAAGCTTCAATTCTCCTTCGTCAAGTATTATCTTCCCATCACTTTTCATTTCTTTTCATTATCTCATGTGCATTACATGCTCATTTCTGTTATATTGGGGACAATGTAGGTTTTAGGTTAAAGGTGTGAATTAAGTAAACTAATCATTGTTTTCTTAGTTTTGAGCAAAAATTGTAAAAAATTTCAATTTTTCAAGCTAAAAACATGTTTGGAAAATGAAAATTTATGGAATTAAGAATACTTTAAGTATGATGATAAGATAAGAGATTGAATTTAAAATTATTGGAGTTTGATCAATTGAGTAAGACTATCGCTTAAGTTCTTTCATTTAATCAATTAAGAGGATGTTTGAATATCATGACAATCTAAATCATAAGACATGTTCAAGTTGTTTTCTATGAATAGTACTAGAATTTTTTATTGTTAGTACGTATATCATTGAAAGATATTGAGAATTAAGTCTGGAGAATTTTATCCACATTAAAAATAATGAAAAGAACCAGTTAAAAAATAAAGAGATAAAAAAAAAGTCATTTATGATGAAAAGACTAGAAATGAATGAAAAGTATAAAAAGAATGAATAAATAAAAAGGGACCGTCGATATAAAATCAAAAACTGAAAAAAGAAGGAAAATGTGATAAGTTCAGAATCAGTGCTTGATTATTCAATAAAACTTGAGGTGATGAGCATGGCTAACATTATGAAATAGTAGTATGTTATGAAAAGTAAATAGAATTCACTAAGAACATTGGAAAAACTTGATATATAAACTTATGCTCTTAAATGATTGATAAAAAAACTTTTTGATTGATCACTTGTGTAATTTGGCTTTGGGTTTTTAAATTTTTTCTCTTATTTCTTTAGATTGTATTCATTCATATTTGATTGCACAAAAGATTATTTTCTGAAAGTGATTTAAACATTAAAGATTGAAGATCACTTCATGCATGTTTTGCTCGGGACTAGCAAAATGCTGGTTGGGGGGTGTGTTGAGTATGAAATATTACATATTTCTCCCTATTTATACCTTGGTTCTATAAACATGATAGTGCTTAATTGATCTAATTATGCATGTTTTCTTGTGCGAGGTGATTTTGAGAGCTTAAAGTGAAATTGATGTCAAAAGGAAGACTTATGCTCAAAAGATTACTAAATGAAGATTTAAAGATTTGAAAGTCATTGATGAAGAATTCATATGACAAATATCCCAGGAAATCATGTGAGGAATAAAGAGAATTGAAGATATAAAGTGAAGAAAAAGAAAAGGAATCCTGAAAATTGTCCTAAAAAAACATATTCCTGAAAATTGTCCTAAAAAATATATTCTGAAACTCCGAGTCTAAAAGATGAAAGTTCTAAAAGTCTATTTTGGGAACCATGCACAGTGAGTAAATTTGAAGCGGTTTTCGAATTTTTTCAACTCAATGCGAAAGATGGAGTTTCCCAACTATAAATAGGAGTCTCTTAAATTTTTTAAAACATCTTCTAGGATTTGGAAAGGGAGAGAATGCCTAGGAGGAGCGCTAAATAGGTTCTTCCACTTCTATTTCTTCATGGATTCTAGTATATCTTTTATGTTTTCTTTTATTTTTGAGTTAGTTATGACTAACTAATCTCTTAACTATGGTTAAGAGGTGAAACTGTAGTTTATTTTGATCCTTCCTTTGCTTTGATTATTGTTTATGTTGATAGTCATTGATTTCTAGTTTGAATTGAAGGAATATTTTTAATTTTCTATGATTTATTGTAACTTAAATCACAATAGATGTTGTGATAACTTTAAATATTTTCTTTTCCTATTTTGAGATTGTGAGATTGGTAAGACTCGTGATTCGCCATCGTCTCTTAGGCATGGTGGATGCATGAATTCTCTTCCAATCATCACAATACTTCTTCATTAAGGACTAGATTATTGAAAAGTTTAGAGATTTGATTTAATTACTTCATCTTCCAATTGGATTAAATAGGATTCTGATTCTAGTTGTGTTTATTGAATCAAGGTAATATCCTGATAGCTACAAGTGGATCCTTAGCGCTCTAGTTTTCTTTTGATTATTGAAACTTTATTCAAAATTCCTCTCAACTATTCCATAATTCAATTTAGATCCTTTTCTAGTCTAGTTCTAGTTATTTTTAAATTACGTACAAGTTTAGTCCCTGTGGATTCGACCTCGATCTCATCGAGTTATTACTACATCGCGACCTTGCACTTGGGATTGTGAATAGAATCCCCCGATGACATTTTCTTATCTCCCCAACCAAGCTCAGAAGTACTCCAATGCAGAGGAGATTTTTAGCTCGCGGAAAGCCATCGGGAGTGGTTAAAGCTCGACTAAGAAGAAATGGCTCAAGGAGAAACAAGCATCAGCTCCCATCAACAAGTGTAGAAGGGATGATGATCCAACCAGGGGTCAACATCTGAGTAGGCTACCTAAGAACAAATTTCACTCTTACACTCCCCTCAGCACTATGCCCGAGCAAGTCCTCATGGAAGTTCGGGACAAATGACTCCTCAAATGGTCGAACCGAATGAGGACTGACATCGAAAAATAGGATAAATGGAAGTACTTCCACTTCCACCATGACCACGACCATTCCACCAGCGATTACTTCGACCTTAAGGAAGAAATCGAAGCCCTCATCTACAACGGACATCTATGGGAGTATGTCAATAGGAGGGAAGAACAGTAGGATCGAAGGCACGAACAACTGAAAAATTAATAGGAGGTTGTTGGAGAAATTTGTACCATCTTTAATGGCTCTGCGGGAGGAGGAGACTCAAATCGGGCACGCAAAGCTCATGCTCTGAGCATCAGCCATAGCAATTTGGAATATCAAGTCCACCTCACTAACAAACTTCTAAAAGAATAGAAGGTGGTCTCCTGCGAACTAACATTCATTGAAGAGAATTCCTGAGGAGTCCATCACCCTCATGACGATGCCCTACTGGTGTCCATGACCATAGCCAGCCACAAAGTGTTTCAAATTTTGGTGGACATCAGTAGCTCGGCCGACATCCTCTTCACTGGCGCCTTCGATAAACTAGGGGACAGAAGATCCCGACTCCTACCTGTCAAAACTCCTCTACTCGGAGTCACGGGGGACAGAGTCATCTTCAAGGGATCTATACAGCTTCCAATTACTGCAGGAGAAAGACAAAATTATATGACAAGATGATTGATTTCCTAATGGTTGACTATCCTTCCGTCTACAGTGTCATCCTGGGATGACCGTCCCTCAAAGCCATGCAAGCGGTGGTATCAACCTACCACCTCACAATGAAGTTTTTGACTGAGCATGGTGTTGGGAAAGTCAGCAAAGATCAGTAGGAAGCTCGCTAGTGCTAGTCCACGACCTTAAGGACGCAGCATCACATGATGGTCATAACTTCTCTTGATCCCCAGGAAGAGTCGCTAAAGAGAGGATCTCTAGTCGAAGAACTTGTAGCCATCCCCCTCAGCGATTCGGATCCAACCCGTATTGTCCACGTCGGCTCATCGCTAGCTCCAGATCTACGGGACGAGATCATGTACCTCCTTCGGCGCCATACTCTCCCTTATTTATATATTCGTGTTGAGTGTCAAATATTGCATACTCTCCCTTATTTATATATTAATTTTATGAACATGATAAGGCTTAATGGTATATTTTATACATGTTTGTGTTACAAGGTGAATCTGAGAGCTTGGATTGAAAAGAATGTTAAAATCATGTATTTGATGCTCAAGAATTACTAAGGCAAAAGATGGATCATAGGAGGCCAAGATTGAAGAATTCACATGCCAAATATATTAGGAAATCAAGTGAGGAATGAAGAGAATCGATTATTTGAAGTGAAGAAAAGGAATACGCGTGAAACTCGACTAGCCCAAGCTCTGCTTCGACTAGCCCAAGCTTTGCTTCGACTAGCCCAAGCTCTGCCTCGACTAGCCTAAGTTCTGCTTCGACCAGCCTAAGAAACTTTAACTATAACTCTAGCAGCAATATCTTTTAAATTCACATGACCTTTGACCTGTTGAAGATTCCACTCGACTAGTCGAAGGTTATGCAGATTTTTCGTGGACTGCATAAATTTGAGGCCATTTTCAGACTTTTCCAACTCGGTATGAAATTTGGAGTTCCCCAACTATAAATAGGAGTTCCTAGGATGCTCCAAAGCATCTTTCAGGGTTCATGGAATGGAACAAAAGGTGGAGCCACCGCTCGAGAGTTTTTATTCTTCTTCCTTAGTTGGTCTTTTTGTTTTATTTAAGAGTTCTTAATTCAATCGTGTCTATGGCTGGCTAAACCTCTTATCTTGGGCTAAGAGGTGAATCTTGTAGTGTGATGAGGATGTTTACTCTTCTTTGATTCTTGTTTATGTTGAACTTCATTGATTTCTAGTTGATTTTAAGGAATATTTTTAGTTTTCAATGGTTTATTATGACTCAAATTATAATAGATCTGCGATAGCTTTAGATATCTTCTTTTCTTAATTGAGACTATGGGATTAGTAAATCATGTTGTTTTCCATCATTTGTGGAGCATGGTTGGGTGACAAAATCCCTTCCAAATCCTCACAATTCTCCTCCTTTAAGACTGGATGAATGAGAAGTTCAGAGATTCGATCATCTCTTTCTGCAACTGGAAAAGATAGGACTCTGATTCCAGTTGGATCTCTTAAATCAAGCAAGGTAGCATCTCAATTGCTACAAGTAGATCCTTGGTACCCTAGTTCCCACTTTTACTTAATAGTTTACACAATATTCATAATTACTTCCTTTATTCCAGATTTTAGATTTACATCTTCTTCTAGTTCTACTTCTAGTTACTTTCAGAAACCTATAATAATAGTCCCTGTGGATTCGACCTCAGTCTCACCGAGATTATTACTACATCACGACCCTACACTTAGGGTTGTGAACAATTCACCTGGTCCCACCAAGACATGCCGGATATTAACCCGGAAGTGATGGTCCTGAAATTACGGCTAAATTGTTAATTAAAGTATGAAACTATGTCCAAGACTCATAGAGGGGTGTGAATTGGACTTTTCAAAATTATTAATCCTACTAAAAGTAATTATTATGTTCTTAAAAAATAACAAGCATAGTTAATGGATAAATAAAAACATGCACAATGAAATATATCTTAGTTGCATTTTATCAAACATATAATGTGCATAATATAAACATATCATCAAATATCAAAAACACAACCACAAGCATTCATCTAAACACAACGATATATAGTGGTTCAGCTACGTGCCTACTCCACTCTCGATGGAGGCACTCAACCCATGTGTGTACCAGATTTCACTATCTAATGGTTTTAAATCAAGTTAACCATGAACCTCTACAACTCACACAAGGTTAAACTAAGGAGCCAATACAAGGCAACCTTAGGTGCCTACACAAGGAAACACTATGCCTACAAAAGATAATGCACAAGACAACAGGTCCTACATAAGGACACTTCTAGGAGCCTACACAAGGAAACCTATATGCCTACATAAGGAAGTAGGTCCTAAACAAGGACACTACTAGGAGCCTACACAAGGCAACATGTCCTACACAAGGACACTTCTAGGAGCATACACAAGGCAACCTATATGCCTACAAAAGGAAGTAGGTCCTACACAAGGACACCGTATGTATTCTTCCGTCGGAGGCCTAAGAAAGGACTTAGTGAGTTTGTCAACTCAAACTTTGAATCCTAGTCCTACACAAGGAAATGGCTTCAAACTCAATGGACTCTAAGTACTTACTTGTAAGTGAGTGAGCCTCGTTTTAGCATTTGTTATTGAAGATTTTCCTTGTGATGTAGAGTATTCAACTCCCTTGATTCATAATAGTAGTAGATGCTCCAATGGAAGTTGTCGGGAGTTAGGTTAAAGTACTTGGTGAATCTTATCTATTAAATGTGGATCTTTAAGTCTAGATGAGATTCTCTAAGGTTAGGCATTCAAAAGATCATAGCTCAATGATTTACCAATAAATGAGATGCCAGAAGATCCTTGAATGCTGGAGTTCATTTTTCAATCCAATTTATTGATTTTCCAATTTAAGCATTTAAGAAAGGATTTAAAGATGAACTCCCATCAGGAAAGGGATTTAAGAGCATATGTGGTTTTCTTCAAGTAATAACTCTCTCAAATCTCTCTTTTTCTCATTAAACAACCAAAGAAACAAGCCCCTAAATTTATAAGCAAAAATCCCAACAATAAAAAATGGGTAGATTTTTGTCAGGATTCGATGTTATCGAATCTCCTTCGATGTTATCGAATCCATGCATTAAGATTTTCATATAAGTGCTATCTAGTTTTGCTCGATGTCATGAAGTGGCCTTCGATGCAATCGAAAGTTACCTTCGATGTCATTGGGATTTTCTCTGAAAAATGCTTGGAGTTTATGGGACCATTTCGTTCAAATCTTTGACATCATTGAGGTTTGAAATTTGATGTTGTCAAATGCAGTTCAAGTCATTGAACATGTATCTAGATTTTTCTTTTAATCTTGGTGGAACTTAAGTACCTATTTTTCGATGTTATCGAAAGAGGTTAGATGTCATCGAACTTATAAGTTTGATGTCAACGAAACATTTTCGATATTATAGAGAATATCTTAAGGTATATTTGTTTGGTTGTTGGACATATTAGGGCACTTTTTTGATGTCATCAAAGTCTGTTCAATGTCATCAAACTTGTAAGTTCGTGTCTTCGAAACCTGTTCGATGTCATCGACAGTTGTAGATTTTTTATGTTCTTTTACAGATCATCTTATAACTGTGTTTTACTTCTTCCAAACTTACCAAGAAGTTTTCCTAGTTGGTTTTGGGTAAGATTGGACCATTTAAAGGGTTTATTACTTAAGGTGTTTTGGTCATGGGTTGTGAGGCTTAATTTATCTTTCGAAATGTCTTAAACCCCTTGTCCTTGTTTAGCCTTCAGTCTTATAGTCTTCAATGTGGGGCTCACTTTACTTTATGACTCAACCATTATGTTAAGTAACAAACAAGGGCACTTTCAGGTCCATAAGTTGAACGTTGATCCCTACCACTGGCTAGTGAGACAGAAACAATGATCGTTTGAACTAGAACATTATGCCATCATTAGGGAGGAGGTCAGTAAGCTCCTAGAAGCTAGATTCATTGAGGAGTTCTATTACCATGATTGGGTCACCAACGTTGTCTTAGTGAAAATTTTCAATGGGAAATGGTGGGTTTGTGTTTACCTTACAAACCTGAATAAGGCCTGTCCTAAGGATAGTTTTCCCCTCCCGAGGATCAACCAGTCGGTCAATAGTACTACCATCCATAAGTACCTAAAGAATACTGGAGCCACGTACCAGTGACTAGTCAACAAAATGTTTGCTCGACAGATCAGACACTCCATGGAGGTTTACGTTGACGACGTGCTCGTTAAGAGCATAAAAGCAAGTGTGCCTTTAGTGTCAGCTCAAGAAAATTTCTTAGATTCCTGGTCAGCTAAAGGGGAATGGAAGCAAACCCCAACAAGATTCAAGCTCTACTGGATATGAGCTCGCTTAAGACGAGGAAAGAAACTTAGTGCCTCACTAGAAGGGTTGTTGCCCTCAATCGCTTCTTCTCCTAAGTCACTGACAAGTGCCATCCTTTCTTCCAACAATCTAAAGGAAAACAGAAGGTGAAGTGGATCGAGGACTGCAAGTTAGCCTTCCAACAGCTCAAGCAATACTTAGGTACACCTCTGCTGCTTTTAAATCCAGAGCAAGGAGAGCCCCTACTACTCTACTTGGCCATATTTGTCATGGTGGTTAGCTCGACCCTTATCCAAGAGTAAGAGGGGAAGCAACTCCCAATGTACTACATTAGTAAGGCCTTAGTCTCAGCTGAGACTAGGTACCTAGACATTGACAAGCTCGCCCTAGACTTGGATTTATAAAGAGATTTACCCTTAATAGGAGGAAAAACTGGAAGTTTCCTACTGAAATATGGTTTTCATTTGGTAAGATTTTTAGGGATTCTTGTTCAAACATCTTCCTTCAAGCATTGGATCTTCGGGTGATTTACTCATTGATTTATGGTGGACAACCATGATCTTCCTAAGGAATGGCTACGAACAGTCAATGATAGCTCCCAGTGATCGTTATTTGTTTAGTTTTAGAAGGAAAGAATGGAACTAGTTGCAAACGCTGGACATACAACAACGATTTTGATTTTTTTAGTTTTATGCATTCACACACGTGCGACGAGATGAGGTCCACTATGATGTTTTTTTTTATGAAATCCAGTCCATTCATTGCCTTGAGCAAGTCATTTTGGGCTACGGTCCAAAATATAAAGTAAATCTGAGCCTTAGGTGGGCCACACCTTGTTAAAAACCTGTTAGTGAAACTCACCACAAAAAAAATCCATAGAAAATGTGAGACCTTACTGTATATTTAAATTTTATGTTTATAATTACAAATTTTCCCTTCTCCCTTTTCATAAAATTTGCTATCCGGATCTCTTAATTGTACCGTCCAAATGCAACGAAACTTCACCACTATTTGTCATTTTTCACACTCTTTCTAACGCCTCCGTTTGGATCTTGATTGCTTAAAGATGACCAAGATACCTTTTTAAAGGACTGTACTACTTTGAGGTTGAATACAACGTTTATATACATTTAATGAAAAATTTATTCGGTAGTCTTGGCATACATTATAAGATCTTCATAATGACTGATTTATCATAATATTCAGATGGCTTGTTTGGCAGATCCAAATATGATTGATGGTCAGATGACATGTTAAAAATAGGAAAACTTGATGGTTAGCAATCTTGTCATGTATCTAGGTGATTATACAGTCAATTTCATAAATGGATCAAGTGGGTTTTTGGGGTGATCAAGAGGTAGAACATGTATACTGTTAGATTCAAGTGACTTTCTCACATATGTAATTTCCTCCGATTATAGTTTTGATCGTGGTTCAAGCATATTCACAGGTGGTGAATAAGATGAATGGATCAGAATCTCAATTTGATATGTGTATGAGTCGATGTACAAATCACATAGTTAGTATACTATGATCATGTGGTCCAAAATTAAAGTGGACGGTCAGATGTCTCTATTTAGCAGTGAATATTTGATTAAGTGGTTGGTTATAATGGACAGGTGAGGATACTTAGATATATGATGGTCCTGTCTTAAAATCAAGGGTCGAATTTATGTGGGAGAGTAGATGTAAGGTTAGGATAGATAGATTGGTATCGTACACATGTACATAATAACTTAAATTTCATGGTAACACTTGAGAACTTTCAATACTTGCGTATTGAAAATTTCAGGGTGTTACATCTCACTTGTTCATCATAACCAACCATTCAATCAATTATTCCCGCTAGGTAAAGATATATGACCGCCCACTTTGAGTTTGGACCACCCAATCATAGTAAACTAACTACCTGATCTCTATATTCGCTCGTGCACGTATCGAATCAAGATGTTAATCCGTTTATCTTGTTCACTACCTATGAATATTCTTAACCCATCATCAAGACTATAATTTGAGAAACTTACACATGTGAATAAGTCACTTAAATCTATCGGTATACATGTTCTACCTCTTGATCACTCCAAAAACTTATGTCCATACGTTTACAAAACCGACCACACAATCACCTACATACATGATCTTTGTACTAACCATTAAGTTTTCCTATTTTTAACATGTCATCTGACCGTCTATCATATTTGGATCCTCAAATGGGCCACTTAAATATCAAAATGAAGATCGTAAGGTATATGCCACAACAACCGGCTAACTTCTCTATTAGATATATATGAAAGCATTGATTTAGACCTCGGAGAGGTATAGCCTATTAAAAAGGCATCTTGGTCACTGTAAGCGATCATGGCCTAAAATTGGGTGATGAAAAAAGAATGAAATATAAAGAATGTCTATTAAATTTCAGTACATTTGGATGGTGTAGTATGACATTACGGATGGTGGAAGTTGGAGAAATAAAAGATGGAAAAATCATAAATACTTAATAATATTAACCTTTACCCTTGAATTCTAAATCACGTAGTTCTCATGATCTGTTTCATGTGAAATTTTATACCATGTCTCTTTATCATAATTATTACCCATGGCAGGATTGTCCCCTATTGCCATGGGATAAGATTAATGCTATGCTTTGTTGGTAATACAATGGTACAATGAATGGATAGACCCACCATCATTTGAAATTACAGGGAATAACACACGTGTTATATCTAAACTGTTCATTTATTTTGTAACCTCATTTTATGGCATGGGCCTAAAAATGAGGTAGATCTAAAACTATGTGGCCCCCAAAAAGTTTTCAACTGTAAGTATTCAATTCCCATTGCTTTCTATGGTGGGGTCCACTTGAGCTTTAGATTTACCTAATTTTTTTGCCCATGCTCTAAAATAATCTCAAAAAATGGGTGGACGATGTGGATATAGCCCACACATCATGGTGAGACCTACAAAACTTGCTAACATTGAGTGAAATTGACATGGCACCCAATGCAATTCCATATAATCTAATTCCAAGCTTTTCCATTATTCCCAAACATGGAGTGGAATTGGCACTGAATCCCATCACACTTAATCCCTTCTAATCCCACTGCCCAAACATGCCATTAGATCATTGTAAATGTGGCCCAATTAACAAATTATCCCCTTAACCATTGATTTTGGTGTCCATTGAGTGAGGAAAGCTCGTTGGTAGTTGTAGTAGGATATTCCCTCCATATAAACAACTTGGATTTCCCATCATATGGACCCTTGGTAGGGCTTTCCTTAGGCGTGAAGTAAGCCGTTTTAGGCTTATTAACTCTTCTTAAATCTAGAGTTTCCGATTGACGCACATTAAATGATCAATCGCAACTTAAATTTGGACCAGACTTTAACTTCATATGACTATGATATCATACAAAATTTAGACCCCGCTATATGATCCTACATCATTGAATGATGACCACCTTGACTCTAATTCCTTCCTTTTGGTACAAAAGGTGAAATTTCAGATTTAGGCCTTTTTCACCATTGATCAACCACCAACTTTTTTCTAACCATTTGCCTATCCTGATTACACATTCTCTCAAAATTGGGCCATGATTATTAAGTGTGGACCATTAATTGTGATCAAATTCATTTTGGCACCAATTAGGAGAAATTTCAAGATAGGTCAATCTAAATTTCAGATCACCAAGAAAATTAAATACCTCAGCTCTATTCGACGACCCCTACATACTGGATGAATTATATTTAAAGAAAAATTACTAAAAAAATGTCAAATTGAAAAAACCCAATCCAAGTAGGATATGAAACAAACCCCTCTCACACACCCACTCCTTTATAAAAGGGTGTGTGGAATATGTTACCTATCGATCCTAGACATTCATCTAATCATGCATACTTAATTAAGCATTCAAACACATAAACATAATTAAATAAATGTATAAATGACAATCCCAAACAGAAGCATGTATGGTGGTTCGGCTATGTGCCTACTCTATCCCGGCAGACTCACTCTCTCCTAGAGTGTACTAGATTTCAGTATAAGAGGTTTTAAATCAGGTTCACCTCAAACCTTTAAAGCCCTACACAAGGACTGTACAATTTATGCCCTACACAAGAGCAAAGGTCCTACAAAAGAACCTAAAATTTATGTCCTACACAAGGATAAGGATCCTAATCCTGAATCTGACAATTTAGGACACACAGGCTAATGTCTTATACAAGGACAAAGTTCCTAATCCCAAAGCCAACAATTTAGGCCACATAGGCCAAAGTTCTACATAAGAACCTAACAATTTATGTATTATATAAGGACAAAGGTCCTACACAAGAACTTAGGTTTATGCCACATAGACCGAGGTTTTAATCCTGAACCTAAGATCTATGCCCTACACAAGAGAAAGGGTCCTACTTTCGAACCCCACACGTATTCTCCCGTCAAATTCTTACATAAGACTTGAATTAGTTTTTCCTTTGGCTAACCAACAACCTAGGTCCTACATAAGAACCACGGATTTAGGCCACACAGCCTAAGGTCCTACACAAGAAGCTAGTAGAGTCTGTGGATAGAAAAATCATAGCCTTAATCCTTCACAAGGAAGGAGGCTAACCTATGGACTCCTAACAATGACACTTACTTTTCGGATTGAGTCCATTTTTGTAGCTCTTCTTGAGTTACTTGATCTCCGCTCCCCCGTGCTTCAATTAGCTCCCTGATGCTCCTCCGATCATGTTGTCGCTGCTTCGCCATGGCTTCAGCTCTATGATCTTTCTCCTTGCATTTGACGTGTCTTCAAGATGACTAAGGTGATGGGAGTGAGTTGAATCTCCTATGACTAATGAGTAGTTATCCTAAGGGATTCAACTAGATGGGTCTCTTAAAAGAGTTGGATAATGATTTATCAAGAATGCTTAAGTATAATCTCTAGGAAATGGAGGAGTTCAACCGCAACTCAATGTTGAGGTTGGAATCCTCATTGGAGTTGTAATCCTCATTGGAGTTGTAATCTCAAAGGAGATGAATTTAAACTCAATGGAGTAGAGGCTAGGGATGATGGGTATGCATGTGGAATCACCCTACCTTTGGTTGTTCCAAAAACCCATCAAAATGCCCAGGAACCGACTGCCTTTTATAAAAAGTTTGAGCTCCAACGATAAAAATGGGAGGAAAATGGTCCTGTCGATTCCACCGAAGGTCCTTCGATTCCATCGAAGAGTCCTTGCAATGCCATTGAAGAATTCCAGCCAAATTTCTAGATTGGTTGTTATACTTCCCTAATTCTCCTTCAATTCCATCGAAGAGTCCTGTCGATGTCATCGAACATGCCCTCAAATCTACTATTTTTGGGCTATCTTTGATGAAAAGGGTGAGCTCTCAGTTCTAGAGGGGGGGGGGGGGTTGAATAGGGCTATGCCAAATAAAAATAATTATGAAATATAAAATGAAGATAGTTGAATCAAATAACAATCTCAATTACAATAGTATTGAGAAGTTTATTCAAACGTTGTTCAAAGGACAACCTTATGCCAAAAACTAAGTTTATGGTAGGACAACTTGATTTCTTGAACTTGGTAAGGATCATAAACCCAAACTAAAATAAGAGGTAAAATAATGAAATCTAGCTATTAAAACATTCACCACATTTACATGAAAAAGATACAATCATTCACCACTTATACATCACATACATCAATCGACAAAACACCAAAAATTATAGTGGTTCGGTGTGTATACCAACTATTCACAAATAGCCACACCTACTCCACTCCCAATAATCACAACCCACATGATATTGGCTTTCACTAAAAATGAAGGTTTTCCAAGGTTCGCCTTAAAACCTTTATAATTTCATTTTCAATGGGCTACCACAATTAAAAACCCCACGTTGAGATTTTCTGGCTATCTCAATCAAAATCACAATAGAGATTTTCTGGAAATCTTAAAAACCAAAAGCAATTTAAACAAAATACTTATCTAAAGATTCTGCTTGATGTAGCCCAGTGGAACTGCTTCCTTTGAAGATGAAGATGTCTAATGTTTAATCACAAATACAGAAGGGTTCTAGGTATAAATGAATTTTAAATTAATCCAACCTTGTGCTACTTTGATTTAATTCCCTGAATCTCAAAAGTGGTAGAGAAGAACACCCTTTTATAAAAATCAAATCAAATCAAAGAGAGATCAAGAAATTAGAAATTAAAAAGCTATAAAAAGAATCTTAATATACCGGACAATAGCTTGACAATCATGGGGGATTTTCTCTCAAAGAGGAGGCTTGATTTGGCTTTTTCTAAATGAAAAAAAATTGAGAAAAGTCCTCTATTTATAGGCTGGAAAAAAATTCCTTCAACTGGTCTGAGATTCAACCAAATTTTAAAAATTCTTGCGCGATCGAATAAAACTGACCTATGACTGGTCGATCGGGCTGCTCGACTGGTTGAGCATGGCCTAGGACCGGTCATGGGATCTAAAAAAATGTTGCTGGATTCAAGTCGAGTGGTCCACGACTGGCCGAGCCAGTGTCCACAACTGGTCAAGTAGGGTGCTCGACTGGTTGTGAACCTACCAGAAAAATCACAAATTTTACAACAAATCCTGGACAGGTTGAGCCAGAGCCTAGACTGGTGGAGCCAAAGCCTGGACTAGTCGAACATAGATTAGGACTAGTCGAAATAGAGCCTATAACAAGCACAATATAACATACTAAATGTGCAATATGAATGACCTAAACTTAAGATCTTTCTAGGGTCATTTATACTTGAAATATTGAACATTGAACTTGTAGCTTCAGCTACTTTGGTTGATGTTTAACTTGATTTACTTGAAGCTTAATCTTGTACACTTGAAGCTTGATCTTGATCTTCAACATGTAGTGCACTTCGACTTGAACTTGAAGCAACACTTGAACTTGGTCTAGCTCTTGAACTTGAACATGCACTTTAACTTAAATTTTGAAATAGAACTTGCACTTGCACTAAAAGTAGCACTTGAAGTTGATCTTGAACAATGTAGAACAATCTTCATGACTTGAGCTTTGCAGCAAATCTTCTTATGAAGGTGAACTTTCCATCTTTGAACAAGTCTATCATTCTAAAGTGGTTAGTCACAATGGAATTTGACAACACAGGGTGCTTGATATACAACATTACACTTCTAATCTACCCCTTTGTCAAATTCATGACAAAACCAATTTAGAAGATTATAATACAAACTTCACAAAATGCACAAATTCACAAACTTCATAAAACTCTCCCTCAGTCTACTCTCCCTCAAACTGAGCATGGTGACATGTAGAGCACCTGTATTAGAAAATACAAATATCCAAAAAAAAATAATAATAAATAAATCCACTCTACACCATACAATCAATGAACATAACCACAAAGCTCTCTCTGCCTTTTTGTCACAACTTGACAAAGGAAGATATAAATATTGAGATTGAATGTAAATGTGATTATGAAGAGAATAACAGAAAAAAGAGTTAGCATATTGAACATAATCATAAACTAGAGTGTCATCAGCATCAAGTCATACACGCTAATGAAAAAATGAAAGATAAAGTTAAAGTTAAACATGCCCAAACATCAAGAAATAGAACTAGTCTGATCCAGATGAAGAAGGTGGAATGAACAGATCAATCTAATAGAGTCCCTTAGTTATGCGAGGAAGTACTTACACATATATTTCATAGATGATTTGTGGCTCTCGTGTAAATTGTCCTAAGAAATTTTTAGTTCATCCACCTTCTCCTCCAAAGCGCAAGGGCGCTCATCAAACTGAGATGGCTGAAAATCAGGGCCAGCCTCAACATCATCTGATTCTAGTTCATCAAAAATATTGTCCATCATTGTGTCAGTTGGCAAGGCGTCTTCTTCTTCAACTTCCTCTGCTTCCTCATCTCTTTGGCCAGGATTGAGCTTCAAGTTCATCTTGATAATATTAGAATTGTTGAAAGGAAGAACCGTAATAGGAGCTTCACCAGGTGGCAAGACCACATTACAATGTAAAGCCAAAGTGATCATCAAGTAGGCAAATGGAATATATCTGTGGCCCAGATGAAAACAGAATTGAATGATAATATAACAAATTAAGGGCAGAAGACAAATAGGAATACCTGACACAACTGAATGTAGAATGCGAACCATTAAAGAAGTCAAATCAACTTTGTTTCCAAAATGGGGATAAACATTTGCAATGAAGATGTGATGAAGTACCCTATATTTGGGCAACATCTGATTGGGCTGAAACGTATTCCCCACACTCCATTCAGAGTCCATGCGACATAATTTACGGATTAGTGATCGATGTTCCGATTCAGTCATTTTTTTTACTAAGGTTGATATCGAAATAGCATCATCATTAACATTAACATCAAGCAAACCTGAAATTAAAAATCAATCAACTTGAAATGTACCTTCTCTAAAGCTAATAGAGAAAGTTAAGTTTTCAAGAGATACATCGCTAATGGAAGCGAACATCCCTTATGCAATGGAACGATATGCCGGTCTGCCCCAATTCAAGATGTTTTCCCAACCTACAGCGGTAAGGATGGGAAGAAGCTGAAATTAAGCAAGGTGATTAGCATTAACCGAATGCTCGATGATAATCTCATAATTATAAAGATTTCGCACATACTCAGGGTCTTCCTCGGGAGGACGTAGGGTTCTCACCCTAATAGGAGTGGATTGAGAGGAGGAATCTCGAGTAGCTTTCTTCTTAGATCGTCCTTCCATTGCAAGATTAAAATGAAGAAATACAACAATGAAATGAAGGGTTTCAAATATAACAGATTTTTATCTAAAAACCCTTTAAAATCACAAGAAAAGCTCAAATTGACTATTAAATCTATCAATGTATGAACCAAAGAACCCAAATATGAAAGGAAATAAAAAAATGGAGCACTTATAATATACCAATCGAAGATGGGTTCGACAAGTCGAAAGGGGGCTGAGTGAGGAAGAAGACATGACTGATCGAGGACGTGCTCGACTGGTTGTGGAAGCACTAAAAATACAGAATTTTTATTTAAATTTTATTCAATAATTATTTGTATAAAAAACATAAAAATATATCATGATAAACTCAATTAGAACTACACATACCAATATCCATTTTCAATATAGAAAATCAATTCCTGTCAAGTGGTTTAGTAAAGATGTCAGCAAGCTGATTTTTCATTTGAATGTATTCCAACAAAATGCTTTTATCTTCAACCAATTCCTAAATATAGTGATACCGAATGTTAATATGCTTTGCATGGGAATGATGGATGGGATTTTTAGATATATTAACGCTAGAGTTATCGCAATACAATATCATTCTATCTTTCACAATTCCATAATCATTAAGCATTCTTTTCATCCATACTAGCTGGGTACAAGCATTTTTTGCTGCAATGTATTCAGCCTCAGCTGTGGATAATGATATAAAACTATGTCAAGAAACTAAAAAATTCTTAACATAAAAACATCCACCACTGGTAGATTTTCTATCATCTATGTTCCCAACCCATTCAGCTTCTGTATAACCAGCTAATTGAACATTTGTATCATGTGGATGCCAAAGGCCTAGATTAACCACACTTGTGACATATCTAATAATATGCTTGAAAACAAAAAGATGACATTCCTTAGGTCTAATTGATATCTAACACAAATACCTACATTGAATGCTATATTAGGATGGCTTGCAGTTAAGTATAGCAAAATATCAATAATACTACGATATAACCAAGGATCTATACTTTTACCGTTGCATCTTTTGAGAGCTTGAGAGTCATACTCATAGGAGTATCAAATTTCTTACCCTTTTTAAATCCAATTTTCTTAACCAGGTTTAAGGTATACTTGGTTTGATAAATGAAGATATCTAGTTGTTTAACCTGTAAACCTAAAAAGTAGTTTAATTCTCCCACCATACTCATTTCGAACCTGGATTTCATAAGCTCTGCAAACTCAGTGGACAAGTTAGAGCAAGTAGAACCATATTTAATATCATCAACGTATATCTATACTGTTAATATGTGTTCATTATATTTTTTAACAAAAAGAGCTATATCAACACTCCCCATAACAAAATTATGACTTAGTAAGAACTTAGTTAATTTTTCATACCACACCCTAGGAGCTTGTTTCAAGCTATAAAGTTCCTTTTTAAGGCGATACACATTATTAGAGTGTTTGGGGTCCTCAAAACCCTTAAGTTGTTCAACATAAAACTCTTCATGTAAATCATCATTTAAGAATGCACTTTTAACATCCATTTGATAAATTTTAAACCTTTTAAAGCACGCAATGGATATGAACAATCTGATGGATTCAAAACAAGTTACTGGGCAAAAGGTTTCATCATAATCGACTCCTTCTATATGAGTGTACCCTTGTACAACCAGTCTAACCATGTTTCTGATTATATTTCCTAATTCATCAGATTTATTTTTTAAAATTCACTTGGTCCCAATTATATGTTTATCAGATGGTCTTGGAACCAAATACCATATATCATTCCTAAGAAATTGATTCAATTCATCTTGCATGGCCACAATCCAATTTTTATTAGTGAGTGCCTCTTTTAGGTTGGCTGGTTCGATTTGGGAAGCAAAACACACATATTGAATATGTTTTCCAATTATTTTTTAGTACGCACGCCAGTGAAAGGATTACCTAGAATTTGATCAGTAGGATGGTCTATGACTGATCATAGTTCAGTATTGATTGGACAAGATGAGGAGTCAGGTTTTTCAATTATATTAACATCATCATCTTCTGAACTAGATGTTGATGTGTTCAGGTGATCATCAATAAAAACATTTATAGACTCCTGAATGAAACCAGTTCTTGTGTTTAGAACATGATATGCTCGATTATTCAAAGCATAACCTAGGAATATCCTTTCATCACTCTTAGTATCGAACTTCCCAAAATTTTCCCGGTCTCGTAAAATGTTGCACTTACTTCCAAAAATTCAAAAGTATTTAACTATAGGTTTCTTATTAAACCATAATTCATAAGCCGTATTTAACTGCCATGTTGCACTTTGTATTCATCACATCCTCATTTACACTTTCTATGATATAACAGTTATCACTAGTGCGCAATCCGTTTATGAGAGATTTTCCTATGTGATCTAAAATTCTACACACATCTTTCGGGAAGGTGACAAGATGTTCCTTATCATAAATTTGAGAAATGCTAAGGAGATTGTGTTCAAACCTTCTACAAAGAGAACATGTTTGATTTTTGGAAGACCTGGTATGGCTATTGTCCCTTATCCAATAATTTTGGCTGAACTACCATCTCCAAATGTGACCGATCCTCTATCAAAGTTTGAGTACTCACAAAAATGAGTTTGGTCACTAGCCATGTGTCTGGAGCATCCACTATCAAGATACCACTTTGAACTATTGCCGGCTTTCAGAGTAATATGGATTACAAGGCAATTGTTATAATCTAACACATCCTCTGGGACCTTCTTGAGCATGATTCCTTTTCAGTCAAGATCACTCTCTAGGCGGTGAAGCCCTTAAAGAGAGACCCTCTCTGATACCAATTGAAATAGCGGTGAAGATCGCTTGAGTTGAAGTAGGAATATGCCAATATGTCCTAGAGGGGGGTGAATAGGACTATTTAAAGTTTTACAATGTATTTAAAAATTCTATTACACTAATCCTATCAGATAAACAATTATCAGGATTACTCAAATGTAACTCTACTGGCTTCCAAGCCTAGTAGAGGGTTCAATCACAAACTATTCAAAAGATAGCAATATAGAACTTAGTTCATGCTGGATATGACTGTGTATGTGTGTGAGGTGTGATCTCAAACATTCAGATATTGAAATAGTAAAGAAAATCACACAAACAAGGTAATCAAAAACACAGTCATTTTTATAGTGGTTCGACTACTTGTCTACTCCATTCCCGGCTGTCGCACTCAACCCTTGAGTGTGCTGGATTTTACTAAGGAGGTTTCTTAGGGTTCACCTCAAACCTAAGGTTTTAAATCAGGTTCACCTTCAACCTTTAAACGGAGGTTTCTACTCGGTTCACCTCTAACCCTGGAGTTTTGCTGGTGCACTCCTAACTAGATGTTTATGCCCACACAGAGCAAGGGTCCACACAACGCACCCACAGCGTACACAACGCACCCATAACACACCCAGATGTTTATGCTCTCCACAGAGCTATGATTTACCTATGGCGAGCTTCCACACATCCAGTTGAGGCAAAAACTTGAATTGATCTTCCTGTTAGGCGCTGTTGTTCGACTGACTCAACTTGCACCATAATTGACAAACAAGAGCACTAGTAGGTGCACTTACACCATGAAGAAGACAGCCCCTTGAATGAATTAGAAGATGATGTAGACTCATGCATTCTAGATAAATCAGATAACAAAATTCCTTCATCTAATGAACCACAACCGTCAACCAACATACCCATCATTAAGGACCACCCTCGAGAGTAAATCATTGGAGATCCTAATGATGGTGTGAGAACTCAACGGCAGATAGAAAATATCTATAGTCACTTTTGCTTTACCTCAAAGATTGAACCTAAGAATATTGTGGAAGCTCTTCAAGATGAACATTGGATAAATGTTATGCAAGAAGAACTTCAACAATTCCAAAGAAATGAGGTATGGTAATTAGTTTCTAGACCACTCAATTCAAATGTCATTAGAACCAAATGGTTCTTCAAGAACAAATCCAATGAATCTAGTAATGTGATCAGGAATAAAGCAAGGTTAGTAGCTCAAGGGTATTCACAAACAGAAGGCATAGATTTTTATGAAACATTTGCTCATGTAGCTCGTCTTGAGTCTATCAGGATTCTCATGTCTATTGCATATGCATTAAAATTTGAACTATTTCAAATGGATGTAGAAAGTGCATTTCTTAATAGGGAACTTGATGAAGAAGTTTATGTGAAACAACCTAAAGGATTTTTAGATCCTAAGTATCCTCATCATGTCTATCGTCTGAGCAAAGCACTTTATGGTCTCAAACAAGCACCACGTGCTTGGTATGAACGATTGACGATATTTCTTTTAGATCAAAAATTCTATAGAGGGAGTGTAGATAAAACACTTTTCACTCAAAAGACAAAGGATTCATTGCTCATTGCTCAGATCCATGTGGATGATATAGTCTTTGGTTCTACATGTGAAGATACTGCATACAAATTTTCTGATCTCATGAAGTCAGAATTTGAACTGAGTATGGTCGTTCAATTGAATTTCTTTTTAGGCTTACAAGTGAAGTAATTAAACAATGGAATCTTTATATGTTAAACCAAATATACAAAAGACTTTGTGAAAAGATTTGGACTTGAGTCTAGTCGCACTTATCATACTCCCATGAGCACCACACTCAAACTCTCCGAAGACGTTAATGACAAAAGTGTGGATCAACATCTCTATCAATGTATGGTAGGAAGCCTACTGTATCTCACAGCCAATCATCCAGATATATCTTTCAGTGTGGGAGTGTGTGCTCGATATCAGGCAGATCCTGAGGAATCCCACATACCCACATAACAGCTGTTAAGAGAATTATCAAATATATAGCAGGAACTACCTCTTTCGGCCTATGGTATCCATTTGAAACATCCACCACCATTGTGGAATACTCTTACGCTGATTGGGCTGGAAATTTGGATGATTGAAAATCAACAAGTCGAGGATGTTTTTATATTAAAAATTGCCTAGTCTCTTGGCTAAGCAAGAAGTAAAATTCAATATCTCTGTCCACTTTCGTGGCCGAATATATTGTTGCAGGTAGTTATTGTGCACAACTCCTCTGGATGAAACAAATGTTGTTGGAGTATGGGATTGAGCAACCCACAATAAGCCTCTTCTGTGACAACACAAGTGCTATCAGTATCTCAAAAAATCTAATTCAACATTCTTGGACCAAACATATTGACATTCGTCATGATTTTATCTGAGAACGTGTTGAAGATAAGATTATTATGTTGGATTATGTGTCTATAGAAAAGTAACTTGCCGATATCCTAACAAGGCCTCTTGATGCAAATAGGTTCAGTGATCTTCAAAAATCAATCGGAATATGTGCTCATTAATGATGTCTCAGGAAAAATAGTCCACATAGGAAAATCTTCAAACTAAGATATTCATGTTTAATTATCAACAACAAAGTTTAAACTTCATGTATTAACCATGTTAACTATGGGAAAAGAAATTTTGAATCTTCACACACTCGATGATATGTAGTCGTTTTCAATATCAACGAGATTCAAATGTCGATGATATCGAAGGTCACTATCGATGTAATCGACGGCTCTTAGGAATGCCATGTTATAACCATTGGTCCTTCCCAACGGTTAGACTGCCTCAATATCTACTGGATATTTACATTTTTCTAATGGTCATCGGCACAATCTTTGAAATCTTTATGAGTCTGATTTCGATGACATCGATGAGATATCGATATCATCGAGACCCTGCTATAAGAGAGAAGCAGGCATCAGATTTGTATCAACTTATTCCTTCTCTTCTCTGGTTGTGTCATGCCCTAAACTCAGAAATTGGGCTCACAAAATTCCCGATCGCCGAATCTGGCGCCGACAGCCTCCGTAGAACCCCATTCTCGGTTCCTAGTGCCCATTCGCCAGGTTCTGATCCTGGGATGCTACAAGGAGGATTTTCAACATCAGTTTGATTCATAATAAGCATAACCAAAGGCATTACCCACAAACAACAACCAAAAACTCCATTACATTTTCACTATGATCAAAAACTTTACAAGTACAATGAGCATAAAGGGAAATACAATGATAATGGACAAAAAGCTCCAAGTTAATCTGCGTCGTGCTCAAGCCTCAACACTGCTGCGATCCAATGTCACCTGAATGTGCATAATCTTATAGAAAGCTTAGAGAGTGGTGAAAGTGTGTGCACAAGGTGGTAATACAGTTATGCAGTATCAGAGTAATGCAGAACATACTGATGAATTCATAAATACCATTAGCCATACCAAGGCTATGCGATGCAAGACATGAATGATGTCGGCCATACCAAGGCCATGCAGTGCAAAATGTAATTCAAGCATACAAATCCTCATCTAAGTCCACATATCAATACAGCTCAAATCTGAGATATCACCGGGGTCTAGTACACTCTAAACTAGATCACCGCTCCATCGCGCGCAATAAGGTAAGTGGAAGAGACCTCACTATCCGCCTGTCAATATCGAGCTCGGCTCGTTGATAGCGGACCCATTGCTCGAGCTGGTCAAACTCAGCCTAGCTTTGCCCCCTCCTCTCAGGCGGGTAAGGCCGCACCCCCTTCCAACTGACCACGACACAGTGAAAAGCGTGGCCTTCTGGTAATCGGCACTCGGCGCTCATACACCCACTCGGTTTAGACGTTGGAGCAACCTCTTGGTACCATAAGGGTTTAGGAACTTTCACCTAAGGATATCTATAATACCTCATGTAGAATAAGATTTTTGGTATCCAATCTTGCCAACCACGATACTGTAACACCCTGAAAATTGGGGGTCGTGTATAAACTCAACTACCGAGTTCCAGACCGTCACTTATGCAACAAAAATGATTATGATTCAATGTTGTCTGAGTTAAAGCATTCACATGAGTAAAAGTATACCAAAACTATAATTCATACTCCAGATTCAGTGATAAAAGCAAGCGGAAGACTAAAAGAATATATATATCACTGTATAGAAAATAAAGTAGATCTCGACTATCTCTAAAGTATGAATACATCTCTGAGTCTCATATACATGTAAATAAATAAAATTAAATGTCCAAAAGAGTCCCACTGAGAAGTCCCGTCAACCCAGGCCACCTAAGCAAAGCCGTCGTGGTGCTGCATATATGAGAACTCATCCTGGTCCTCATCATAGTCCGGCTCTGCCTCCTGGATCTCTGCCTCACCTGCATCTAAGACAGTGTTTGGTGGGTGTTGCAAACACCATCCCGTAACGTGGGAATGAGTAGCTAACTCAGTGGAATAAAAGAGCAAGGATTAACATGTTCTCAAATCAATCATGCGATAATAGTAAAGTAGTAAATCAAACAATCCTAATACTGTTGTTAATGCAATATGACATGACGTGATAGATGCCCTCACCGACGATCTCCCTCATACGGTACCATCTTATGACCGCGGCATGCAATCGTCCCACAGTGCTCCACATCTTCCACGCACATGCAATGTAATGGTAATATGATTTCTGAGTTGTTATTAGTCCATTCAAACAGTAGGATTGGGAAACTAAGGTACTTCCCTTATATTAATCCCAACACAGATCCTGTCTAGGGTCGTCACTCCTAGTAATCTCATACGAAGTATATTTTGTAGGTCGCTGCAAGGGCTTCCAGGGCTGTTGCTCGCACTCGTTGCACCGCTCCCCCATCACCTTATCAATACAGGCCTACTGTACTCTCACTGCTACGGAAGGGTCGTCGCCTCCCGTAGACTCAGAATACGCTCGCGGTCACTATAAAGGACTCGTCGCCTGATCAGTGTAGGCCGACAGCAAGAATATAGTGTCCCATACCACCATAATCTTCTCACGAGACATAGGTACTCACTGGTCACTATGGGGAGGTTTGTGGCCCCAGCGTAGGTCGACAGCTCAACCACGGTGTCCCATACCACCATGCCCGACTCATGAGTCTTTGTGGATCAAGGTACCATGGTTGACAGGGTTTACAATGGTAAGTTCAGTACCCTAGGTTCAAGCAGTTATGACTCATACAGGGTGAACATACAACGGCCAGTCGGGTTACTTGACGAGCTCGACTAGCACGAGCGCATCTCAAGTCGAATGACATAAAGTGCGTAAAATACCTCGTGTGGCCTAACCACTGCCGCCAACTCCAAAACACGGCTCGTGGCAAAAATAAGCCAACCACGAACTTGCTCGGTTGCCGACTGCCTGGACTAGGTATAGTCCCAAACAATTATGAATCCACATCAGCAATCATGTGAGAGTATTGGAAATGAAATACAACCATGTGAGCATGTTAACACATGTTATAACATACAACTTAAGTAAATCTTCCAACGCATGCATTTCATACATACAATGAAATCATGCATCTAGCTAGAAATCATTTACATCAGCATATTAATTGAGAAATCAATCTCAAACTAATTCATAACACCATTTAATTCAGTACATACTAATACAAGCATTTATACAAACACTTAAACTACACACTTAAGTCTACATATAGTATGTCGACTCAAAGCGCGTATTTAGGCGAATCTCTTCGCGAAACTAATTATACACGCATTCCTAGTATTCTAATGCGACAAGAAGCTATATCAATCACATCAGAAAATTATGGATGAAAACAGTACTTCTTACAAATGACTAAAATGCCCTAAATCTCATATTCTTCATCTACTTACAAAACAGGAAACGGACAGCATGTTGTACATGTCAAACGGCGTTACCGTCGATAATCTACTATTAAACGACATTGAAAGCATTGGAAACAGTCAATCAAAGCGTCTAAAATTCGCACCTTATCTCCTAGAAGCGTATCTATTCGAACGGAGCGTATACGCTTCATCTACGGTGAATAGGCAACCTAATTTACAAGATCCATAAGCTAACATGCTATGAAAATGAAAGAACACTAAATCAGCAACTATTTAGGGTATTTTCTTACCTAGAAATGTGGAGAAATCACCGGCCAAGTGATTGGAGCGTGTTGCTTAGGCACATGCAACAGGTAGTGCAGCAGCAGGAAAATTCTCTCCTACTCACTCTCACAAACTCTCACTTTCTCTCTCACTCTTGCTAGGGTTTCTAGCGAATTCGGATGGGTGAGAGGAGTGAGGGTTTCAAGCCCTTTTATAAGCCCAAACATGCCCAAAACATGCTTCAGGCCAAGGTATACTTAAGGTATATCCAAATCGGGGCTGTTTCGATCCAAAAGGACATTTCTGGTGGTCCCCTGGCCAAATGCGATCAGACTTAAGTTCATGCGCGTTGGATGTCGCTCACATCTCATTTTCAGACCATCAGTGTTCGTAGATCGCCCGTGGCGGTCCAATTTCAGTTCAGCGGTCACCGCATATAGATCAGGTCTACAAGTCTCATGATATGAAATAGAAATTTTACCTGATCCGAGGGTGTAATTTGGCTGAATTCTGACGATCAGAATGCTTAATAATAATGCGTCAAGTCGTGTGCCAGATTTGAATTTTAAATTCCAAATCTAACCCTATTCTCACTCTCTTCAATCCAGGCTCAATGAAATAGCCTGTGAATGTCGGTTGGACTTGATTTTTAAAATGATTGTCAAGTCCAGCTAGGCGGTTTTAACGGTCTAAGATTGTAGGTATCGGACTTTCGACGCGCGGTCTAGATCCAATACAAAGTTTCAAAGAGGTCCAGAGAACAAACCGGTTTAGAGTTTGATCCGAGGTTTTAGAGTATTATAGCGTCATTGGTTCTACTCGATTTGGGTCTTATAGAATGTATTTAAAGTGATCAGGGATTATTTCCCAGCTACACTAGCGTTGCGCTAGCTAACTTACACTTATTTTCTAAAGGAATTAATCCTACGCGATTTCTGGTCGAGTTGGTACTTGAGTCCAAGTACGGATTTTTCCAGGGCATTACAGATACGCATGTGGAGGCTACGGCCCTGATGTCACTAGGGCGTATAGTAACCATGTCACATAATGTGAAATGTATGAATCACACTATCCAGTCATGCGGCAATCCTACACGTATCGTGCACTCATGTGGGGTAACACCGCCTAACCAGGAGCCCCTATACAATCTGCCCAAAGGCATATGCTATGATCAGTCACTTCTCATATTAAGCATACATATTATGCGTATGATCATGAATCATGGAACTATACTAAACATGTTATATAGTGATGGATGTTGTGTATAACGAAGATGGGCCTAGACGACTTACGAGTATGGGACTAACAATGAGCCATAGGGAGGATCGTAATGCGGACATTTAACCAATATTATTCTTACAATGTGGACGTTAAACCAACATTGCTCCCAAGGCATAGCCCGTTGTAAATATCATTACATAAACCATTTTGGGATTACACATTGCAATGGACCTTAGGTACATCCCATTGGGCCTTAAATACATCAAATGGGCCATATCATATGGGCCTTATATTCATCAAGTGGGCCACATCAATAGGCCACACCAATGGGCCTTATGCACATTGCAATGGGCCATAACCCATGGGCCTTAGAATGCATCAAAATAGGCCTCGAAACATGGGCCTTATATATAACCACGGGCCACAAATACATCGAATGGACCTCATAACATAGGCCTTACATCCACATCAAAGTGGTCCCCAATGGATTACTAAAGATAAATCAAGATGGGATTCGTAACATGCCAAGGTGGGGTGTGACTTGAACTATGGATCTTGCTCATTCTTTAGCTCATGCCATGAAATGAGCTTTTAAAATAGATGGATGGATTGGATGCAACCCATACATCATGGTGGGGGCCCACATGAAGGCCCACTATCATGTATATTATATATAATATAATATATAAACTATATATAGTATATATATACAATATTACATATAATATAATATTATATATACACACACACACGCGCACACATACACCGTCCCACACGTGGGGTAGGTCCCACTGTCCAGTGTGGACGGTGCGGATAGAAAAAATAAATCATGGTGGGTCCCACCATCTAGGGGTGGACAGTGCAGATAGAATACATAAATCATGGTGGGTCCCACCGTTCAGGGGTGGACGGTGCGGATGGAACACATAAATCATGGTGGGTTCCACCATCCACAGCCGTGGACGGTGTGAATAAAACACTTACATCATTGTGGGGCCCACGTGGGGCCCACCATAACGTTTATTTATCATCCAATCGTTGATAAGGTCATACGGTCCTGGATGAACAGGAAAAATAAATTTCATATTGACCCAAAGCTTCTGTGAACCCAAAAAAGCTTCAAGGGCAGACGTTCCATCCCATTGTTTCCCATGATGTGGGCCATCGAAAACTCAGATCAGCCTGATATTTGGAGAGGGCCCACCTCAGGAGGTGGCCCACCATATGAACGGTGTGGATATTAAACATACATCATGGTGGGGCCCATGGCTGAGACCGTGGGTCCCTGTCCGTTTCTGTCCACGGTGTTGACAGCAGTAGCACCTGCTGCAGCAACCTCCTTCCCTTTCTTTCTTTTTTTTTTGAAACCAGTTTCCCTGTGGTTTTTCACGGGTGGAGCCCATATCCAGAAAATCCATCCCAGGCATGAGATTCTACGGCTCATGACAGGCTAAATGAGTCCAATGTTCGAGATTTGAGATTTCAAGGGTAGAAAACACTATTCTCTATGCTATGGCCCGTCAAATAATCAGGTTGACCCCATCTTTTAGCTCAAAACCTAAAATGAGCTTGGGAAAGGAATGGACAGAGTCGATTGAATACATACATCAAGGTGGGGCCTATATGAGTGGGCCACCTCATAAGCTTGGAAACAAGCAATTATTTGTGTTTTCCATTCAATCGTCCAGCGTCCAGGGACACTAGACGGTTGTGCATTTCAAGTGGGTTGCACTCATGGGCCACCAAATGATGGATGGTGTGGATACATTGCTTATAACGTGGGCTCCACCTATAGATGACTTGAATCAAATACATGCCTTATGGTGGGGTCCATCAGGGTGGGCCACATGGCCAAATCATCACACGAAAACATGATAAAGATGGGGAGAGAGAGAGAGATCGAGGGACACACGTGCATGGAGGGCTCCACCACTATGAGCCCTCCCTTCCATACATCCAATTATACATTAAGCGGGTCTCATTGCATGTGAGCCTACCAAATCAAAGATCAACGGTGGAGATTCCTTCTCCACCAAAATGGAAGGTCTAAATGACCCTTATCAACTAGAAAGTAAACATCATGATGGAGTCCATGGAGATTGGCTCCATCATGGAATGATCATGATGATCAAAGTGGGCCATCGGCCACATATTAGGGTCCCAAGTGAGATCCAAACCATTGATCGGTATGCCTCACTTAGCCCATCATGAAAACATGAAAAAAAACTAGCCTATACAAGCACCCACCGTTCGATCTTCTTACTCCCTTGGCTTCCTTAGCTCCGTAGCTTTGATTCCAACGGAGGAGATGAAGTTTGGATGGTTAAGATGGAAGATTAGAGGGTAGAAAGTGGGCCACCTTTGTTGCTTGGGAAAGCTTGGAGAGGCTCATATGTATGGTGCTCACTCTTGCTTGGAAAGGAAATTTGATAAATGAAATGAGAGAGGGAGGATTGTAAAGAGAGAGAAGTGATGGGTGATGGATGGATGTGGTGAGTGATGGGTGTAAGAGACCATTTTTAACGTTTGTGGCAAATGGTGTAAGAGATGTTTGGCTTGTATAAGAACTTTTTGACTTTAGGGCTTGCTTGGGAAAAGGTGAAAGGTGATATGTACTTGACATGTACTTGACATGATTGGATTGATTGATTGATTGATTGATGTGACAAGTCATAGAGATTCTCTCGAAATTCGTACGCATGGCATTTTCCTTGCATTGAACGTTGACCCATATCTCCTGGCCTGGGCATCACCTCGGCACGCAAGATGGGGCATCGGAACCGCGGCGACTGCGCGGTCACTATGGTACAAGTCTTGGGTTGAGTCGACTCGGGTTAACGGTGTGCGAATCAGGGTTGCACGCAAATACCGGTTAAGGGTCGAAGGTTATCGAAATTTGACCTGAAAGACCATGGAAGTTTATGGAATGGTACGGTCTAGGATACGGGGCTTACAGGTTGCTTCTCCCTATCTCTACCTATCTTCTTGGGCTCCTCTCTAAGACAAACCATGGTGAAAGACAAAGGGAAGAATCTTACTCAATCGTCCAAATCAAAGAATAAGAAACTAAAAACAAATCAGTCTCATCTTAATCAGGCGGCTTCAAGACAAGTTACAATAGCTAAACGCCTTGTCCTTAACAGTGTCATTGAACCATTTGGGGTGGATCTCCTCTTAGAAGTTATAGGGTGGCAAAATATACTCAATCTTGGTGGAACCTATCAACTTGAATTGATTCATGAAGTCTTCAATAGCTGTCATATCATTCATGATAATCCCCCATGTATTCGAGTAGATCTTGTGTATCACACAAAACTCATTACCCAATCATTCTTGCTCATCTTCTAAACCTCAAAGTCACTCGAATCCCTGTAACAAATCGAAATCTAAATGGGTTAGGTGTCTAGGGTGAGATAACGCGAGCACTGTGTCATGGCACCACAGTTCCTAGGAATGATGAAAATTCTCTTTGTGTCAACCATCTTGGACCCTCTTTTAAAATTCTTCACAGCATCCTAGGGACTAATGTGTATCTGTGTGATGCAAAGGATAGTCGCCTTACTCCCTTTGAGCTAAATGTCCTATATGATGAGTATCAAGAGGTATAAGTATGTCTTCCAACTCTTCTCCTAAGGCAGCTCATTCGTATAATCAACGGCGACCATCGAGATACACTACCATTTCCTACACTCATATGCAAGCTTGTTCACTATGTGGGCCTCCCGGCCACATCAGATGTTGTTCATCCAGAAGCATGGTTCAATCACGATGAAGCCCAGGAGGCACAATAGCTATGCTTCACTTCCTCTCTTCCAGTGAATAGTCCTCCTGTACAGCCGGCTGGCGTTAAAAATGACCAATCCTCGTATCCACCCACACCATGGGGATCAAATCGCACGCCACTACACAGTTCGGAGTCCATCACCAATCACCAAGACCATCACCTTGAACGTCATCTACTGACTAGGCTAGCTAGTGTTGAGGAGTGTCTTTACAACTACGAACGATGTCTAACCACAATTGAGGATAAAGTTAACGCTCTCCAGCACACCAGTCAGCAAGTAGCTGACTTGCTCACCAATGGCGGCACTCGAGGACCTTAAGTGCCAACAGAAAAGTGTGGTATTGCTGAGGCCATATCTAGACATTGCGGCTGTCACGCCCCAAACCCGAAAATCAGATTCACATGAATCCCGATTGCCGAATCCGGTGCCGACAGCCTCCTTAGTGCCCCATTCTCGACTCCTGACAATCAAATGCCAGATTCCGATCCTGGGATCCTACAAGGAGGATTTTCAAAATGAATTTTTTTTTTGTAATGGAGCATAACCACAAGCATAACCAAGTCACAAAAAAACATCATCACATATCCACTATATCAAAATCTTTAAGTACAATGCAGAAAGGAAAATACAAGGTGATCAAAAAGCTCTAAAAAAAAGGTCCTGATATGCACTCCTGCCTCAGCGCTGCTGCTGTCCAACGCTATCTGCATGCAACAGTCATACATAAGTTTACAAAAGCTTAGAGGGTGGTGTAAGTGTGTGCGGAGGGCAAACGCCGAGTGTACAAGATCAGGTAATGCGGAAGTATGCGGTAAGTCCATGAATATACCAAGGCTATGTAATGCAAGGCATGATGCGAGATATGAATGCCATCGGCCACACCGATGCAATGCAAGGCCTACATAGCCGAATGTCATATGCAAAATGCAACCCAAGCAAGTCGGTACTCATCATGTACACATATCAGTACAGTTCCTCTCTAGATATCACCGGGGGTCTAATACACTTCGCAGAGACTGCCACCTCCCTAGCTGCATAGTCAAGCAAGCGGATAAGACCTCACTATCCGCCTGACCAGTAGTATGCCAATACCTACCCGGCTCATCGATAGCGGACTCATTTGCGTGCTGGTCAAACTTAGCCTAGCTTATAGCCCTCTCACTCAGGCGGATAAGGCCACACCCCCTTCCAACCGACCACGACACAGTGGGAGACGCGGCCTACTGGTATTTGGCACTCAGGCGCTCATGTATCCACTCGGTCTAGACGTTGGAGCATCTCCTGGTATCAAAAAGGTTCTGGGACTTTCACCCAAGGACATCCTAAGTGCCCACAGTGCTAGAATAAGTATTTTCGGTATCTAATACGGCCATCCACGATGTACCTGTGGAGCCACGGCCCTGATGTCGCTAGGGCGTGCAGTGATCAAGTCACACGTATGCGAGATGCATGAATCACGCTGTCAAAACATGCAGCAATCCAGCGCGTACTGCGCGATCATGTGGGGCACTCAGTCACATAACGAGTCCCGTAAATGGTCTGCCCAATGGCGTATGTTATGATCAGTCATTACTCATATCAAGCATACATATGATGTGTATGGGCATGAGTCATAAGATTATACTAAGCATGTTATAAGGCAATGAATAGCAACGGGTATGGACCTATCAATGGGCCCTAAAGAGAGTTACAATGCGGAAATTTAACCAACATTGTATACACAATGTGGACGTCAAACCAACATTGTTTCCTAGGCACGGCTTACCATAAATATCATTTCACGAACCATGAGAAACGTACATTGCAATGGACCCTAAGGACATCCGTTGGACCTCGATCCCTGGGCTTTAGATATATCAAATGGGTCGTATTACATGGGCCTCACATTCACCAAATGGGTTGCATTAATGGGCCTCACCAATGAGCCTTATGTACATTGCAATGGTCCATGACCCATGGGCCATGAAATACATCAAAGTGGGCCTACACACATGAGCTTAAATATGTCAAATGGGCCACTCCATTTGCGCTTCATGCACATCAAATGGGCTTAATCCCATGGGCTTTAATATGTATCAAATGGGCTTGAAACCCGTGGGCCTTATATAGGATAAATGGGCCGGATCCCATGGGCATTGCATATGTCAAATGGGCCCAAACCCATGGGCATTACATATGCCAAATGGGCTTAATCCCATGGCCATAGATGTGCACCAAGGTGGGCCTAAATGAATGGCCATAAATGGATCAACATGGGCCCTATATACATACCAAAGTGGGCCCATTTGAACCATAGATCTGGCTCATTTTCAGCTCAAGACATGAGTTTTTAAAATGGATAGACGGTGAGATGCAACGCATGCATCATGGTGGGGGTCACATGAAGGCCCACCATCATAATCATATTTTAATATAATATATAATTTATATACAATATATGTATCTACACATGCACACACACACGCATACACACACACGCACACACACATACGCGTACACTCACACATGCATACACACACACGCACGCACACACACACGTGCACTCACACACGCGTACACACACACCGTCCCCTGGACGGTGTGGGTATAACATACAGGCAGTGGGCTCCACCGTCCGTGCGGACGGTGGAGTTAGGCACTTACATCACTGTGGGTCCCATGTGGGGCCCACTGTAATGTTTATAATCCATCCAACCCGTTTATAAGGTCACAGGGACCTGGGTGAATAGGAAAAACAAATTTCAGCTTGATCAAAAACTTCTGTGGACCCCAAAAGGATTTCAATGGTAGAATTTAATCACCACTATTTCTTGTGATGTGGGCCACCTGAGTCTTGGATGGACCTCATTTTTGGGGAAGGCCCACCTCAGAATGTGGGCCACCTATTGGACGGCGTGGATATAAAATATACATCATGTGGGGCCCATGGCAGGGGTCGTGGGCTGCTGTCCGCCCACCCGCTGCAAGGCCGCAGGCAGCAACTGTAGCTCTGACGGCAGCACCTGCAGCTCTGACTGCAGCAGCAGAGCTGCTGCTTTGCTTATATATTTTTTTTTTTTGGAAAAAAAAAATTCTGTGGTTTTTCATATGCGGGGCCCGCTTGAAGTGCATCCACTCCGTCCATTGTATTCCCAAGCACAAAATACACCCATCAAGACCAATATCGGCCATTTTTCAGCGTGTAGAAAGAGTTTTGGTAGAGTTCAATGGTAATGGTACCATTTTTAAAACTATGGCCCACCAAATGCTCCGATCAACCCCATCTTTCATTTCAACGCTTAAAGTAGAGCTCTAAATGGGATGGACTGCATGGATTGAATACATACATCAAGATGGGGCCTATACACGTGGTCTTTCCCAAAGGCTTAGAAATAAGCCAATATTTGTGTTTTTCTCTTGATGTCCAGCGTCCAGGGACGCTGGACGTTTGGACGTATATGCTTAAGGTGGGCCCTGCTTTAGGTGGGCCACTACATGGCTACATGGTGTAGGTATTATATCTCTAAAGTGGGCCCCACGTACGGATGGCTTGAATAAAATACATATTTCATGGTGGGGCTCATTCAAGTGGGCCATGTGGCCACATCAACCAACAAGGAAGGTAAATAAATAAATAAAAAAAAGGAGGAAGAGAGAGAGTAAGCGAGTGGGACACGCGTGATGGAGGGACCCCGGCACTATGGGCCCTCCATTTCAATCATCCAATCATACATCAATAGGTCCCATTGCACATGAGCCATCCAAATAAAAGATCAACGGTGGAGATCCCTCTCCACTAGAAATGGACGGTCTAGATGACCTCTTTAATACAAGGAAAGTAAACATCATGATGGGGTCCATGGAGAATGGCCCCATCATGGAATGATTTGATGATCAAGATGGGCCATTGGCCACATCTTAGGGTCCCAAATGAGATCCACACCATTGATCGGTGGGCCTCACTTGGCCCATCATAGAAATATGAAAATCTAGCTTATGGAAATACCCACCACTTGATCTTCTTAGTCCGTTGGATAGCCGGTCTCCTAGAGCTTCACTTTGATGTGGAGATGGAAAATAGATGGCTAGGATGGGAGATTTGGGAGTGGAAAGTGGGCCACCAAAATGCACATTTCTCATGAGAAGAGCTTGGACGTGAGAGGGCTCCCTTGCTTGGGTTTGGAGTGTTGAGAAATGAGAGGGAGAGAGAGAGTTGTAAGAGTGATGGAGTGATGTGAGGTGAGTGATGGGTGAGGTGAGTGATGGGTGAAGTGAGAGGTTAGTTGACTTTGGTGGTTGCTTGACTTGTGGAGAAAGGAAGCATGGGTGCTTGTACTTGACATAAAGTGATTGATGGGTGATTGATTGATGGGATTGATTTGACACTTCGTAGAGATTCTTTTAGGATTTGCAACGCGCGGTGTTTTTCCTCGAACTGAACGCGGGTCCGCATCTCATCATCTGGGTATCGGATCGGTGTGTGAGTTGCTGCGTTGGAACCGCGGCGACGGTACGGTCGCAACGATACAAGTCTCGGATTAAGCCGACTCAAATGAATAGGATACGACTTACGGTCGTGCGCAACCTCAACTACAGGTCGCGGATTGCCAGAATTTGACGAGAACGATCGCGGGAAGCAACGGAACAGTACAGATTAGGATACGGGTCTTACAGCGGCTGACTTCTTTTTGGTGTCCACATGTGGTTCTTCTTTGCCTCATTTTGGTTTATTTTCTATCTATGGTAAACACCTCATTTTTTTTATGCTCATGATTGGGACAGAATGGTTGTTTTTTGTTTTGAGATTGAAGTTGCAAGACTTCCATGCTTGGGAAGTTCTTCTTTTGGATATTTTTTTGATGGTTGTGTGATGATTCGTATATATATTTGTTGTCATTTCTCTCTCCTATCACTTATGCACCTGAGTCTATGGACTACTAACATATATTATGTTTGCTTACCTCTGCATATTCTTATCAGTTGAGAATTGATTATGTGATTTATGTCATTCATGTTATTGTCCGTTCAAACATAGCTCTCCTTTGACCTAGTATGCATACATGTTTTCTATAAGAGATGTCATTATCTGTCTTACATCTATCTCTTCTGATTATGCATTTTATTTTGAACTGTTATCTGAGTTTTGATTCTCCCATATGCTTCAACTCCATTCAACATCTATCGCCCTCTGGTAATGACTAACAAAAAGGGGAAGAACAAATCCCACCACTATGAAAAATTGTGTATCTATTTGTAATGGTGGTACAGGTGTTAGGGGGAGCAGCTACTACTGAATGATATAGTTTTTTTGTGTGTGTATGAACTCACTAGCTTTGTAAAATTATGTAAAGTGCATGTACACATAATTTAGGGTGTTGGTCTAGATATTTTTCTAGAACCCAGGGTGTTTTGTCAGGTAATTGACAAAGGGGGAGATTGAAAGTGCCCTGGTTTGTCAATTAGTGTGAGTGTTGAGTCTACAAGACAAGTCAGCCTCATAGGAAGATTGTTCAAGCATCTACCTCAACAGGATATGTACCCGAACTCGTCAAAGTTAAACCTTAGCCTCACATCTCATGTTCCAAAGCACCAGGTATATAAAACCCTTAAAAATTGATAGAACATCTTAGGATTTCTAGTAAGAAAACTAATTTGCAAAATCAAAAAAATCTTTAAGTTTTCTACATTTGTCAATTTATCTATACGTGGTTAGATAAAATTAAACCCTGTTATCGATGTCCTCGAAACTATCTCAATATTATCGAATATAGGACTTCTAATGTCCAGCAACTACAAAGAACTCTAGACTAATTATTGATGAATCGATGGACTGTTCGATATCAACAAATTTTGAATCTCAAGTTCATCGAGTCAACTCTATAAAATCAACATCTGGTCAGTTGTGTCCAATATTCTGTTAAGGCAAATCATGTGAGTCTCAATATATCGAAGATAGACTCGATATTCTCGATATTCAAATCTCGATGATATCGATAGACCTTTGATGATATTAGATTGGGACACAAATATATCCAGCAAGTTTTTAAGTTAAAAATTTCATGTATCAAGGATCACTCGATAAAATCAATATTCAAATATTGATCATATCAAGACGTGGTCAATGTCATCGAAATAGAACATAATCTGTCCAGCAAGCTTATAGGAAAATTCCTTGAAATTATCGATGAATCAACACTATTAGCGATATCATCGATATTCAAATTCCAATGATACGAGTGATGATCGATCATATCTTATACCTGTTAAGTTTCAAAGGCATTTTCTCTCTCATTTTCAAATGTCGAGGAATCGAACCTCATTTTGATGAAATCGGAGTTCAAAATGCAATGACATCAAAGCATGTTCGATTCTCTCGACCAGTTGGAAAAAAGGTTTAAAAGAGTTTGACAGATTGAGTTCGTATCATCGAGCAATCATTCGATGCTATCGAAAGTATACGTTCGATGATATCGAACCCTGTTTGATGATATCGAAGTCTTTCAAAAATATGACTGTCCGTTGAAACTTTTTTCCTATTTAATGAGAGCTTACCTTTGGTTGTTTGTAGAAAAAACAGAGAGTTCTTTTATGTGTTTAAACCCAAATCATATGCCCTAAGCATTTTCTCTCATGGAAGTGCATCCTCCAATCACCCTCATCATTGATATTCAATAGAGTGGATTGGGGAATGAACTTCCGCATTCAAGGATCCTACAACTACCATCCTAATAGAAAATCATTAAGTTCGGATGCCTTGAATGTATAGATGATTGAAATCACTCTGTCTCCTTTATAGGAAAACATCTAATAGAGTAGGATTCCATCATAACCTTGACCCAACCCATTGCTTTACATTGGAGCATCATCTAAGTTGCGGTTCAAGGGAGTTGAAGATTCTTCGTGTCAAAGGAGGAGATCTTTATCAAACGTGCTTAATAGGGCTCATTTACTTATATAACGCCCTGAAAAAATCCGTACTTGGTCTCGAGTGCCAACTCGACCAGAAATCACGTAGGATTAATTCCTTTAGAAAATAAGTGTAAGTTAGCTAGCGCAACGCTAGAGTAGCTAGGAAATAGTCCCTGATCACTTTAAATACGTTCTACAAGACCCAAAGCGAGTAGAACCAATGACGCTATAATACTCTAAAACCTCAGATCAAACTCTAAACCGGTTTGTTCTCAGGACCTCTTTGAAACTTTGAATTGGATCTAGACCGCACGTCAAAAGTCTGATACCTGCAATCTTAGACCGTTATAACCGCCTAGCTGGACTTGACAATCATTTCAAAAATCAAGTCCAACCGACATTCACAGGCTATTTCATTGAGACTGGAGTGAAGAGAGTGAGAATAGGGTTAGATTTAGAATTTGAAATTCAAATCTGGCACATGACTTGATGCGTTATTATTAAGCATTCTGATCGTCAGAATTCAGTCAAATTACACCCTTGGATCAGGAAAAATTTCTATTTCATATCATGAGACTTGTAGACCTGATCTACGTGTGGTGACTGCTGAACTGAAACTGGACCGCCACGTGTGATCTACGAACACTACTGGTCTAAAAATGGGATGTGAGCGACATCCGACGTGCATGAACTTAAGTCCGATCGCGTTCGGCCAGGGGACCACCAGAAATGTCTTTTTGGACCGAAACAGCCCCGATTTGGTTAGGTATCAAGTAAACATTGTTCCCAAGCCTGTTTTGGACGAGTTTTAGGTTATAAAAGGGGCTTAAACCCTTACTTCTCTCACCCATCCGAATTTTCTAGAAACCCTAGCTGGTGTGAGACAAAAGGTGAGAGATTGTGAGAGAGAGTGGGAGAGAATTTCCTGCTGCTTGTACTACCTGTTGCACATGCTTAAGCAACGCGCCTCAATCACTTTCCCAGTGATTTCGCCGCGATTCTAGGTAAACAAATACGCCAAATACTTGCTGATTTAAGGTTCCTTTAGTTCCTTAGCATGGTAGCTGATACATCTTGTAAAATAGGTTCCCGGTTCACCGTAGACGAATCGTACACGCTCCGTTCGAATCAATACACTTATAGGAGAAAAGGTGCAGATTTTAGACGCTTTGATTGACTGTTTCTAACGCTTTTAATGTCGTTTAATAGTAGATTATCGACGGCAATGCCATTTGACATGTACAACATGCTGTCCATTTCCCGTTTCGTAAGCAGACGAAAAATATGAGATTTAGGGCATTTTAGTCATTTGTAGGAAATACTGTTTTCATCCATATTTTGCTGATGTGATTGACATGGCTTCTTGTTGCATTAGGATACTAGGAATGCGTGCATAATTAGTTTGGCGAAGAGATTCGCCTAAATGTGCACTTTGAGTCGACATACTATATGTAGACTTAAGTGTGTAGTTTAAGTGTTTGTATAAATGCTTGTATTAGTATGTATTGAATTAAATGGTGTTATGAATTAGTTTGAGATTGAATTCTCAATTAATATGCTGATGTAAATGATTTCTTACATGTTAGCTATATGCATGATTTCATTATATGCATGAAATGTATGTGTTAGATGATTCACTCAAGTTATATGTTATAACATGTGTTAACATGCTCACATTGTTGTATTTCATTTCCATTACTCTTATATGATTGCTGATGTGAATTCATAAATATTTGGGACTATACCTAGTCCAGGCAGTCGGCAACCGAGTAAATTCATGGTTGGCTTATCTTTGCCACGAACGACGCGTCGATGAACACGAGCCGTGTTTTGGAGTTGGCAGCAGTGGTTAGGCCACATGAGGTGTTTTACACACTTCATGTCGTTCGACTTGAGATGCGCTCGTGCTAGTCGAGCCCGTTAAGTAACTCGACTGGCCTTTGTATGTTCACCTTGTATGAGTCATAACTGCTTGAACCTAGGGTACTGAACTTACCACTGTAAACCCTATTAACCATGGTACCTTGATCCATAAAGACTCATGAGCCAGACATGGTGGTATGGGACACCGTGGTCGAGCTGTCGGCCTACGCTGGGGCCACAAACCTCTCCGTAGTGACTAGTGAGCACCTATGACTCGTGAACAGATTATGGTGGTATAGGACACTATATTCTTGCTGTCGGCCTACACTGATCAGGTGACGAGTCCTTTGTAGTGACCGCGAGCGTATTCTGAGTCTACGGGAGGTGACGACCCTTCCGTAGCAGTGAGAGTACAGTAGGCCTGTATTGATAAGGTGATGGGGGAGCGGTTCAATGAGTGTGAGCAACAGCCCTGGCAGCCCTTGCAGCGACCTACAAAATATACATCGTATGAGATTACTAGGAGTGACGACCCTAGATAGGATTTGTGTTGGGATTGATATAAGGGAAGTACCTTAGTTTACCAATATTGCTATTCGAATGGACTAATAATAACTCGGTAATCATATCACCATCACATTACATGTGCCTGGAAGATGTGGAGCACTGAGCGGTACGCAAGCATGGTGCCGTATGAGGGAGAATGTCGGTGAGGGCATCCATCATGTCATGTCATATTGCATTAACAACAGTATTAGGAATGTTTGATTTACTCCTTTACTATTATCGCTTGATTGATTTGAGAACATGCTAATCTTTACTCTTTTATTCTACTGAGTTAGCTACTAACTCCCACGTTAAGTGATGGTGTTTGTAACACCTACCAGACCCTGTCTTAGATGCAGGTGAGGCAGCGATTCAGGAGGCAGAGCCGGACTATGATGAGGACCAGGATGAGTTCTTATATATGCAGTATCACGACGGCTTTGTTTAGGTGGCCTGGATTGTCGGGACTTCTCAGTGGGACTACTTTGACATTTTAATTCTGCCTATTTACATGTATATGAGACTCAGAGATATATTCATACTTTGGAGACAGCCGAGATCTACTTTGTTTTCCATACAGTGATATATATATTCTTTAGTCTTTCGCTTGCTTTTATCACTAGATCTGGAGTATGAATTGCAGTTTTGGTATACTTTTACTCATGTGAATGCTTTAACTCAGAAAACATTGAATCAAAATCATTTTTGTTGCATAAGTGACGGTCTGGAACTCAGGAGTTGAGTTTATACATGACCCCCGATTTTCAGGGTGTTACAACTTATCTGTAAGTCACTAGAGTTGAGAAAACCCTTGTGATCATTCCTTTTGTAAGATTGGGTCAAAGGTGATTCTCACCCATTTCAATTCCTCGTAGGAGGCCTCCGACAGGAGTGTACGTGGGGATGTTTTGTGTTGACCCTTACTCTATGAAGAGCATAAACTTGGGTCCTTGTGTTGGTCCTTGTAACGCCCCGAAAATCGGGAGTCGGGTAAAAACCCAACTCCCAAGTTCCAGAACGTCACTTAAGCAACATAGATAATGATAAATGCATGTTGTCTGTAAAATGGTATTAAACAAGATTGAGACTAAGCCAAAATAGCATATCATACTCCAGAGACAGTTAAATTAGCAAGCGGAAGACTGTGATAAATACATAAAATATATAATTAATTGTAAGTCTCCAGAGTGTGAACATGTTACCAGGTTAATTAAATACATGTATACTCCAAAAATGGAAAGAAAAGAATATACATGAGTGCTCCAAAAATATAAAACGACAAGTGTCAAGGCGTTTAATCAACCTCCCTGTAATCCCGTCTATCAGAACACGCATAAAGGAGGGATCCTCCTCATCATCATCAAGTCCGGCTCCGCTTCATAAGCAGCGCCATCATCTGAAACTAAAATAGGGACTGGTGGGTGTCCGGAACACTATCCCGTAACGTGGGAATGAGTAATCAACTCAATGGAATCATAGAGCAAAGATTAGCATGTTATCAAATCAATCACGCGATAATAGTAAAGTAAATAATCAAACATTCCTAGATACTGTTGTTAATGTATGCATGAAATGACATGATGGATACCCTCACCGACATACTCCCTCATACGGCACCAACTTACGCTCGCGGCATGCTTTCTTCCCGCAGTGCTCCACATCTTCCAGGCACATGCAATGCGATATGGATAATGATTACCAAGTTATTATTAGTCCTTTTCATACGGCAGGATTGGAAAACTAAGGTACCTTTCTTATATCAATCCCAACACAGATCTTGTCTAGGGTCGTCACTCCTAGTAATCTCTTACGATGTTATATTTGTAGGTCGCTGTAAGGGCTGTCAGGGCTGTTGCTCGTACTCATTACACCACTCCCCCATCACCTTATCAATACAGGCCTAATGTACTCTTGTCACTACAGAAGGGTTGTCACCTCCCGCAGACTCAGAATACACTTGAGGTCACTACAAAGGGCTCGTCACCTGATCTGTGTAGGCCGACAGCAAGAATATAGTGTCTCATACCACCATAATCTACTCACAAGTCTGGGTTGCTCACTGGTCACTACAGGGAGGTTTGTGGCCCCAGCGTAGGTCGACAGCTCGACCACGGTGTCCCATCCCACCATGTCCGGCTCATGAGTCTTTATGGATCAAGGTACCATGGTTAACAGGGTTTTCAATGGTAAGTTCAGTACCCTAGGTTCAAGCAGTTATGACTCATGCAAGGTGAACATACAATGGCCAGACGGGTTACTTGACGGGCTCGACTAGTACGAGCGCATCTCAAGTTGAGCGACATGAAGTGCATGAAACACTTCATGTGGCCAAACCACTGCCGCCTGCCCAAAACATGATTTGCGTTCATCGACGCGTCCTTCGTGGTAAATAGAAGCCAACCATGAATTCGATCCATTACCAACTGCCTGGACTAGGTCATAGCCCCAAGCATTTGTCTATCAACATCAGTAAGCATATGTGAGTAACAGGAATGAATATAAACAATACAAGCATGTTGTCACATGTTATAACATACAACTTAAGAAAATCAAGCAACACATGCATTTCGTATATATAATGAAACCAAAACATATAACCAACATGGAAAATCATATACATCAGCATATTGATTGAGAATTCAATCTCGAAACTAATTCACAACACCATGTACACAATACATACTGATACAAACATTTATACAAACACTTAGTCTACACACTTTAGCCTACATAGCGTATGTCGACTCAAAGTATGCATAAGGGTGAATCTCTTTGCTAAACAGATTATACACGTATTTCTAATATCATGGCACGACAAATAACCATGGCAAATATTTCAGCAAAATATGGATTTAGACAGTACTTCCTACAAATGACTAAAATACCCTAAATCTCATATTTCTCGTACGCTTACGAAATAGAAAACGGACAGCATGTTCTACATGTCAAACGGCGTTCTCTTCGATAATCTACTATTAAACGACATTGAAAGCTTTGAAATCAGTCAATCAAAGTGTCTAAAATCCACACCTTTCGCCTTAAACGTGTATCGATTCGAATAGCACGTATACGCTTCGTCACCAGCCTAAATGCGACCTAATGCACAAGATACATAAGCTATTTCGATATTTGAATCGAAAGAATCCCAAAACAATAAGTAGTTAGGGTTTTTCTTACCTAGGAGTGCGTTGAAATCACCGGGAAAGTGATTAGAGTGCGGTGCTTTGGCACGTGCAAAAGCTGCAGCAAGTGACGGGAATTCTCTCCCACTACTCTCTCAAAATCTCTCACTTTCTCTCTCTCTCTATCTAGGGTTTGTTGCAAATTCGGATGGGAGGGTTATGAGAGGGTTTAAAGCCCTTATATAGGCTAAAACCTAACCTAAATAAACTTGGGAATAAAGTATACTTAAGTTATAACCAAATCGGGACTATTCCGATCCAAAAGACCATTTCGGGAGGTCCCCTAGCCAAACGCAGTCGAACTTAAGCTTATGGTTACTGGATCCTTCTCCCCTGAAGTTTTCAGTTCAGTAGAGTTCTCAGATCGCACGTGGAGGACCAGTTTCAGTTCAGCGGTCACGAAGACTCGAACGAGAATTCCGAGTATACTGACCTGAGTGAGAAATGTTTCCTGATCTGAGGGTGTAATTGGGTCAGATTCCGACGGTCTGAATGCTTATACTGATCCCGCAAACGAAACATGCCAGATTTATTTAAATCCCATTTAATTTTTTATGAATTTCACTCTTTCTCACACTCCCGACTCCAGGCTCAATGAAATAGCCTCAGAGCACCGGTTGGGCTTGATTTTCAAAACGATTGTCAAGTCCAGCTAAGCGGTCATAACGGATCCAATACAAAGTTTCAAAGGGTTCCTGAGAACAAACCGGTTTAGAGTTTGATCTTGGATTTCAGGGTAAGATAGCGTCAATGGTTCTACAAGTTTTGGGTCTTGAAAAATGTATTTAAAGCGATCAGGGACAATTTCACAGCTAATCTAACGTAGTGCTAGTTAACTTACGCTTATTTTCTAAAGGAATTAATCCCAAGTGATTTCTTTAACTTTGGAATTGGGTTCTGAGAGGTTACCAAGGTGCTATGGTTGACCCATTGCCTAAGGACGTCTAACCCCAGGTTGGCAAAAATCTGGGGTGTTACAGTCCTTGACCTGTGTGGTCTAAAACTTAGGTGCTACGTGTTGACCCTTACTCATGTGAGCATAAACTGGTAGATTCCTTGTGTGGATCATTGGCCTGTGTGACCTAAAACTTGGGTGTTGTGTGTTAACCCTTGCTCATGGGAGAATAAACTGGTGGGTTCCTTGTGTGGATCCTTGACCTGTGTGGCCTAAAACTTAGGTGTTGTGTGTTGACCCATGCTCCTGTGTGGGGCATAAAATTATGTCATTGAGACACGCTAGAGTCAGCTTAGAGTAGGCTGTACTGGTTTTGAGGTAAACCTGATTTAAAACCTCAATTAGTGAGATCCAATACACTCATGGGTTGAGTTCATCCGCCGAAAGTGGAGTAGACACGTAGTCGAACCACTATAAAAATAACTGTGTTTGAGATTATCATTTACTTCTTCTGCTTATGTGATTTCTCTGAATGTTCTCATATTGCATGAACACATAATTATCTGGAACTGAGTAGAATCACACCTCACACACAGTCACATCCATCATGAACTATGTTATGCATCTTGTCTATCCTTTGAATATTTTTGTGAGTGGATCCTCTATTTGGCTTGGAAGTCATTAAAGTTATTTTGAAGAAATCCTAATACTTGCATATTTATTCATGATAGGGTTGATAGGTTTTAAATTATCATAAAATATTAAAAATTCCTATTCACCGCCCTCTAGGACATCTTGGCATATTCCCACTTCAACTTAAGTGGTCATTACCGCAATTTCAGGCCCTAGCTCAAGCACATGCACGCTGCATGGGCTGGGTTGGTCAATGTGGGTCTAGTCGGATCTACTGTCTAGTTAAGATGGACGGCTCAGATCATGGTGGGTGGGCCTCATTTTGAATGGACGGACGTCGTCTGTTTGAATTTCGGTTGGCGAGAGAATCGTGTGAGAGAGAAACCTCTCTTTTATTATTTCTTTAGGGTCAAGGCAGCGTTGACTACTCTGCTAGTCTGGTGCTCATTATGCATTGTCACGCCCCAAACTCGAAAACTGGGCTCACAATATTTTCAATCACCGATTCCGGCACCGACAGCCTCCGTAGTACCCCATTCTCGGCTCCCGGCACCCATATACCAGGTTTCGATCCTGGGATGCTACAAGGAGGATTGCTAATAACTATTTGATTCGTAATGAGCATAACATAAGCATAACCCACGAACAATAACCACAAGAACACCACCACAAAATCCACTATGATCAAAAAGTTTTGAGTACAATGCATCTGAAGGGAAATACAAGATAATACAAGTATGAAAACTCCAAAAGCTCGGCTGCACGCTCCAACGACGGTGAGACTAAGGCTGCGTCCTGGCGTCACCTGCACGCATCAATCGTGCATAAGCTTATAGAAAGCTTAGAGGGTGGTGTAAGTGTGTGCGTAATATAAACATGCTCAGAATGTAAGGTCAGAGTAATGCAGATTCATGCTGATGAATACATGAATACAATCAGTCGTACCAAGGCTATTCAGTGCAAGATGTGAATGCGATCGTCCATATCCAGACCATGTGATGCGAGATGCAAATGAAGCATGACAATCCTCATCATATATCAGTACAGTTCTCATTCTGGATAATCACCGGGGTCTATTACACTCTACGCCAGCTTGTCATCCCTATCCGAACGCATACCTGGGAGAGCAGAAGAGACCTCACTATCCGCCTGCCAATATTGGGCCCGGCTCGTCGATAGCGAACCGATTCCTCAAGCTGGTCAAACTCAACCTAGAAGTTGCCCCCTCACTCAGGCGGGTAAGGTCACACCCCTTTTCGACCGACCACGAAACAGTGGGAGACGCGGCCTACTGGTATACGGCCATCGTGCACTCGTGTATCCACTCGGTCTCGACATTGGAGTCATCCTCTGGTACCATCGGGTTTAGGAATTTTCACCCAGGGACATCTATGGTGCCCGTATGCTAGAACCAAACATTTTCAGTATCCAATCCAGCCACCCACGATGCATCTGTGGAGGCTATGACCCTGATATCGCTAAGGCATATGATAATCACAATCATACAAATGCAAGTGCATGAGTCACACTACCAGTCATGCAACAGTCCTACGTGTGCCATGTACTTATGTAGGGCAACTCCGCCTATCAGGGAGCCCATAAACATTCTGCCGAAGGTATATGCTATGATCAGTCACTCCACATATCAGTCATACATATGATGCGTATGATCATGAATCATGGATCTACACTAAACATGTATATAAAGATGGGTCTTGTATATAATAAAAATGGGCCTAGACAGCCTATTCAATACAAGTATGGGCCTACCAATGGGCCTCAGGGAGAGTGATAATGCGGGCATTTAACCGACATCATCCTGACAATGTGGGCATCTAACCATCATTGCTCCCAAGGTTCGGCTCACCTTAAATATCATTAAATAAATCATGGCGGAATCACACATTGCAATGTGCCTTAGGTACATCCCATTAGGCCTCAAATACATCAAATAAACCGTATCTCATGGGCCTTATATTCAGCAAGTGGACCACCCCAATAAGCTTCACCAATGGGCCTTAGGTACTTTGCAATGGGCCATCACCCATGGGCCTTGGAATGCATTGAAATGAGCCCAATCACATGAGCTTCAGATGCATCAAATGGACCTAATTACATAGGCCTTATATATACCAAGGTGGGCCTCAACAGTAGGCCACAAATACATCAAATGGGCCTACACACATGGGCTCATATATAACAAAGTGGGCCTTGACAATGGGCCACAAATGCATTAAGGTGGGCTTAATCACATGTCAAGATGGGCCTAAATACATCAGCCCATATATACCGAAGTGGGCCTCGTGTGAGGCCCGCCAAAATGTTTATTTTCCTATCCAATCTGTTGATAAGGTCATATGAATAGGGGCCCACCAAAATATTTATTTACACCCAATCTGTCCAAGCCCACAGCGATGTTTATTTACCACCCAAACAGTCCATAAGGTCATGTGGACCTGGAGCTCATGGTGACGTTGGTTCACCATCCAAACTATTCATGAGGTCAAGTGGACCATAGGCCCACTGAAATGTTTATTTGCCATACAATTTTTCCATAAGGTCACATGGACAAGGAGGGCCCACTGTAATATTTATTTGACATCCAATATATTTAAAACAAATCGCGTGGACTTGGGAAAGCTGGGGTCCACTAGAAATGTTTATTTTCCATACAACCTATTCATAAGGTCATGAAGTCAGGGGGCCCACTGTGATATTTGTTTGACATCCAAACTGTTAATAGGGTCACACGTACGTGGAGCCCACTGAAATGTTCATTGCCATCCAAACTTGTTCATAATGTCACATGGCCAGGGGCTCACGTGATGGACGGCATGGACACAATACATACATCTGAGTAGGGACCCACGGCCACGCCACCGCTGGGCGCTGGCACGTTCCAGCGGCATGGGCCCACTATAATGTTTATTTGTCATTCAACCAATTCATGAGGCCATGGTCGGGGGCCCACCGCAGGGTGGTTCGCCAATCCAACCCACTCATTATATGTGTCCCATCTAACTGAGGGTCCAGACCAAGTTTCAGCCATGTCCTAATCTCAGGTAGGCCCCACCAAGTGCTTTTATATGTTTCAGGCGTGTCTTCACATGATTTTAGATGGTATGGCCCACCTGAGTCCGTATACGACTGATTTTTGGCAGGGACCCCACTACCCTAGGGGGCTTCCTAATGGACGGTGTGGATTTTTGAATCGCACCACGTGGGGTCCACTGCTGGGGCCGTGAGCCCCAGCCACCTCGTCCGCCCGCCACTCGCCAGCACTGGATGCTGGCGTCCCTTTTTTTTTTCCTTTATTTTTTTTATATTTTTTTATATGGGGCCCACAATGAGATGATCCAAACCATCTATTGCGTGAGTCCCACATGGTGGACCGTCCATTCAAATTTTAGGGTGCATCCAAATTTCAGGTAGGCCCCACCAAGTGCTTTTATATGCTCAGGCATGTCTCCACATATTTCTAGATGGTATGGCCCACCTGAGAATCAGATTGATCCCAAATTTTGGCTCAACTCTTAAAATAATCTGATAAAGAGAATGGACGGCTTGGATCAAGAACATACATCAAGGTGGGGCCGTGTTGGAGCAGCCCACTATTTCTCTTCCTTAACGTGGACGTCTCTGGACGTCATGGCATAAAGTCATGCCAATAAAAAAATATTCTTTTTATCCTAGCTGGGACCCATGTTAACTAGATCTATCCCGTCCATTGCATGTGTCCCACAAAAATAGGGGTCCAAAACAAGTTTCAGGTGGGTCCAAACTTCTGGTGGACCCCAGCAATCATTCTTCCAAGTTTCAAAGAAAAATACTACCATTCTTAATACCACGGCCTGCCAGATGATTGGATCGGTCTCATTTTTCGGATCAACGCCTAAAATGATCCCAAGAATAGAATGGATGGCTTGGATCAAATATAAACATTAAGGTGGGGCCATGTTGGAGGGCCCACCATTTCCCTTCCTTTTCTTCTTTTTTTTTTAAAGCTTGTAAGTAAACACTCCTAACAGTACACACACTCCACGTTAACCTCTTCACTCCCATGCCTCTAGTCCAGCGTCCCTGGACGCTGGACGGCATGGATGAACACATCATCATGATGGGTCCCACATGTACGTGGCCCACCATACCCATATACATATATATATATAATATTAATATAATATAATATATATGTATATATATACATATATTAATAAATATGTATATATACATATATCATATCACCTAAAATGTGGTGGACCACACCATTGATGAATGGAGTGGATTTAACATGGCCCACTTCATTCTAGGGAGAGGAGAGAGAGAGAAAAAAAAAGAGAGGAAAAGAGAGATACGGTGAGATAGAGGGGAGGGTCCCCACCACTATGGGCCCTCCATAGTTACAACACATACATCGAGTGGGTCCCACAACAAGTGGGCCCTTAAAAATTAAAATGAAGGATGATCACCCACCGCTAAGCCTCCTCCTTGCTCCCTTGGCCTCCAATGCTCCTTTGCTTGACTTTTAACGGTGGTAGATGATGGATCAACGGTTGAGATGAGAGATGAGAGAGTAGGGAAGGTGGGCCACACTTAGCATTTGGGAGAGGGAGAGAGAGCTTGGACGTGTGAAGCTCTTTTGCTTGGAATTTTTTTTTAAGAATGAATGAGAGAGAGAGGGGAGTGATGGGTGAAAAAGGGTGATGGAGTGATGTGGTGTGATGGGTGATGGATGGAGTGGTGTGTTGTAAGAAGGGATGGGTGGAGAGAGAGGTGAAGTGATGTGAGGGTTGACCTTGGGCTTGCTTGTGTAAGAGAAAGGTATGGGTTGTTGTACTTGGGTATGGAGTGACTTAACTTGTACCTGACATGAGTGATTGATTGATTGATGGGACATCTCGTAGAGATTCCCTCGTAATTCGTAATGCATGGTGTTTTCTTCGAATTGAACGCAGACTGACATCTTTTAGCCTGGGTATCGGATCGGTGTGCGAGTCACGGCGTTAGAACCGCGGCGACGGCGCGGTCACTAAGGTATAGGTTTCAATTTTAGCCATCTTTGGCATACAGGTCTCAGCTTAGGATCAGGCGCAAACATCAGAAAGTGGTCGAGGATTGCCGAATTCGACCGGAAGGATCGCGGGAGTCGATGGAACAGTACGAACTAGGATACGGGTCTTACATGCATGTTGGTTGAGGTGCACACGCACCTCTGTGTGGGGTCCATCATGATGTTTGTGAGAAATCCACTCCACCCGTGATCCTCCATGGGCCCATCTGGGTCGTCTCGCCAGAGATGAGGGAAATCTAAAGCTTAGGTGGGCCATATCAAGTGATTTACAGTTTTTATGTGTTGATTTCATCGATATGACGGTCAAATTAATTCCAATCTGACCATCAACGGTCAAAAGGTCCTACAAGTTCACTTGTATGTTCAAGATCATCGTAATATGTCACTATACAGATAATCATATTTATTTTAATTACCCTATCATGAATTATCTCACTTTTACTTTGTATATGCATATAATTTTAATCGTGTGGTGGGTCCCACTCTGATCTTAGTCCATTCCTATCTAAGATGTCCTAGGGGCTTCTCACGTTGTAATTAATGGTAATTTCAATGATTAGATGTTCTGACGGTGATGATTAAATGATGGATTAATAGATTAGGGGGTTGTGGGCTACAAATGATTTAATTACAATCCATATAAGTTTTGAAATCCCATAGTCTTTTTGGTTTCAAATTGTTAATCCATATCAATCCAATGGTTGGGTAACTCTCATTACTAGCTATGGATTAGTTGATTAGTGGATCTATGGATTTGGTCCTGATTATAGTGATTTGTAGTTCAGTTTCAGTATGGCATGATGGTCCACCCTAAGAGTCAATGGTTGGATAGCTTAACTACAAATGAAGATTATTCCATGTAGATTGATCTCGCAGTCAATAAAATGAGTTGTCTAATTCATGGTTGGATTAAAGGGTTATACAAATTAGTTTGGGATCAAGGAATTTGAGGTTTGATTTATACTTACGATCAAATGAATGTGACGGAGCAAACCTCAACTATCAGCTTAGATCATGGGTCGATCGGATGATTGTTTGTGATGCAATCCTTCTATGAAATCAAGTGTCAATTCAAAGAGTCCCAATGTTATAATTGTCATAAGTATGGGCACATCTCCACAGAATGTTCCTCAAAGAAATCTAAAGGAAAGGTTATGGCAGCCACATGGGATGACACCAAAGACTCTGAATCTGATTCAAGTAAGTCTGAAGTTGATGAAGATAAAAAAATTATTGAAAATAATCATGGCCTCCATCACTTTTGTCATTCCAGAGTTAAGGGACATTGAGGAATTGAATGAACAACAAATCAAAAAGGCACCTTCCTCAGTTGAATAAGAAAAAGGAAAAGATAGCATCCAAGTAGCTTATGACCAACCTTATACACATAATTTACACACACTTAGAAAACTTGGTCTAGTCAACAATGAAAACAAATAGCTACAATCAAACTTGGATAAACGTTAGCTACAAATATACAATTGGCTGATAGCCTAGATGAGTATTTTGTTGAAAATACCAAGCTTAAAAGAGAAGCTGCTGATGATGGTTTTATGATTGAAAATCTAATCAAGAAAATCGATCATCTAGAATTAGAAACTGAGAAATTGAAAACTGAAAATAAAAACCTAAGACCAGATGCACAAAAATCCAATCACTCAGCAGAACTTAATCATAGGTTCACCCGAAGTAATGAAAAAATAGAAAGACTTCTAGGCTTAGAAACTCTAAATATAGGAGAGGCTTCGGCTATCAGACTGATAAATCTAGCCCTTCTCTTATACCTCTTATTACTACAAATCTGTAGCTTAAAGTAGCAAAAAATAGGCAACTCCATTCTGTCATGCATGTGGAGTATGGGCACTACAAATTTGAATGTCTTGCACTTAAACAACCCACACTCCACTTCCAGGTTGAGCTATATAGGTAAATTCAAAAGAACTAGAGAGATAATAATGAATAACTACCCTAAAAGAGAAAATGAAACATCATTTTCAAAAAGGGTGATCACCAAATGGGTGATAACAAATAAATATGAATGCCCCATGATTCATGCTAAACTTAACTCGAGGACCAGTAGCAGTTGCTCCAAGCAAATCACTAGTAACCATGACCCACTTTTGCGATAACATTCAAATTGATGATGGGTCGGTTACATTTAAAAGGAGCTCCGTCAAGATAATTGAACAAGGGATAAGGACTAGCTTAGATTGCCCAGAATTGGAGATGCTCTTAAAGTTAAGGGACTAAAACACAAACTTCTAAATATTTCCCATGTTTATGATAAAAATAACTTTTTAGGACATGTGCAAGATCTTGTACTACCTAGGTAAATCAATATAAAATATTTGCACAAATAACTGTCAACATGGTCAATTGATGACTAACCACATGACTAAAATATTCCCCTCACTAATATGGAAGATTTTTTGAATCATGCATTATAGGAAAACCTGATAACTATTTCATTCCTCCATTTGAGTCTCAAAAGTGTGGTATCATACCAGTTTTTAGAATCATCACCTCAATCAAATTATTGGAGATCCTAAAGCCAGTATGAAAACTCGGCAACAACATAAGGCCTCATTTAGTCATCTCTGTTTCACCCCTAAAATTAAACCTAAAAATGTTGCAGAGGCCCTTAAAGATGAATATTAGATTGCAGCAATGCATGATGAACTGCAACAGATTGGAAGAAATGAGGTGTGACAGCTTGTTCGTAGGCCATTGGAACAAAAAAAAAATGGTAATGCCTTACTGATTGCCCAAATTTATGTGGATGACATTATAATTGGATCCACTTGTGAAGATAATGCTCATGAACTTGCTGAATTAATGAAATCTAAATTTGAAATGGGCTTAGTAGGTGAACTCAACTTCTTTTTGGGGTTACAAGTGAAACAGTTGTAAAATGGGATTTTTGTGTGCCAATCCAAGTATGCTAAGGAATTGGTAAAAATATTTGGACTTGAATATGGCCGCACTCATCACACTCCCATGAGCACCACACTCAAGCTTTCTAAGGATACAAATGGAAAGATTGTGGATCAACACTTGTACCAAAGCATGATTGGGAGTTTACTATACCTAACCGCGAGTTGGTTGGATATTTCATTTAACATAGGTGCATGTGCTATATTTCAAGCCGATCCTAAAGAATCACACTTAACCGCAGCTAAAATGATTATAAAGTATGTAGCTGGGACTACAGGTGGCTTGTGGTACTCATTTGACACATCTACCATCATTGTCGGGTATTCAGACGTTGATTGGGCCAGAAACATAGATGATCACAAATCAACCAGCTGTGGTTGTTTCTATATCGACAATTGCCTTGTATCTTAACATAGTAAGAAACAAAAATACATCTCCTTATCTACTGCCAAGGCCGAATACATTGCAGCCGATAGTTGTTGCACTCAGCTTCTTTGGATGAAACAGATGAGGCTGGATTATGGCATTGATCAAAATACGTTGACACTATTTTGTGATAACACTAGTGCCATCAATATTTCAAAAAATCTAGTGCAATAGAACAAAACACATTGATATCCGACACCATTTTATACGAGAACTAGTGGAATAAAAAATCATTGTGTTGGATTAGTTGTCTACAGAGCGACAACTTGCTAACATATTAACAAAGCCGCTAGATACCGATAGATTTGGGGATCTCCAAAAATCTATTGGAGTATGTGTGATCTAACATCTTTTGAATTCCATGAGTGTTTAATGCTATATTTGAGGATTTAAGCCTCATAATTTTTTTTAAACAAACATAGGATATTTTATCTTATTCTCGTTATTTTATTTACCTCTGTATAAATTTTATTGAGTGTACAAAGTTTGATATATAGGTATATGTACATCTCATAGTTTGAGTTGAAGCATGAGGAAAAAGATGAGACTTAGTGTTTCAATGAGACATTTGATGTCATCGAAGGTAACTTTGATGACATCGAACGCACTTCGATGTCATCGATGTCATCAAAGTGCATACAAGAGCTGAATCATTGGAGGAAGTTCGATGTCATCGAACATCTATTCGATGACATCAAAAAACTCACCATCGATGTCTTCGGACGTCTTTAATGACATCGAAGAATCCCGTCAATATAAATATCGGGCAAACACAAAAATCTCTTATTTTCATCTTTCTTCACCAAGCATCTATTTCTCTCTTCCTACTTTTCAGTGGACCTTCGGTGGATGATTTTCAGTCAATATCCCTTTGCCATTTCGCTTCATTTCGGTAAATCCTCCTACATTGATTCCTTGCTTCATCTTCCTTGACCTAGGTTTTAGATTTGGGATTTGTTTTTGGGATTTTTTTGGCTTTTCTGCTTAGATTGGGGACCTTCTTGGCATTGTTCATTTTTTATCCTTCTTGGTATATCCTATCTATGCACACATGCATAGTGAGAAAGGCAAGGCTCTGACATAAGGGGAAACTTTTTGACCCTCAAGGTTTAAGAGGTTGGCACCGCGAAAGCGGGCCAGACCTCCTGCGGAGTCTTCGGCTCCAGCTTCTCCTACCTCACAGTGAGGGACGCTGAACTAAAATGCTCCTCAGGAAGAAATTCATGTCTTACATGTACCTCTACCCAATGAATCACTCTTAGAAAAATACCAAGGGAGGTGACTAATCTATGAGCGCCAAGTTGACAAAGAGTGTATTCGACCCTATAAGATTGAGTCACTTTTGACCGCTGTCAGATGGGAATAACTCTTAAACTTTGGTGGCATTACCCGTGCTGTGAATGTGTATTAATTCTTAGCTTATTGCCACACTCTTGGCCTCAACCCTCCATCAGTATTCATCACTATTGAATAGTCCACCATTATCATCATGATTAACATGATTGCACGACTACTCAGTCTCACTCCATCCCTTATTGGTCTTTCTAATTTGGACACAGATGATCCAATAGTCTGCTCATTAATCACGAAATATATGTGTAGTGGAAAAGAAGTTTCATGGCAAGGGAACGCCTTAAAATCCAAGCACATGTTACTAAAGTACTGAATCCTTCATGCTACCTTCACCACCAATGTACACCCTCATGGTACAAATCGGATGGATATCACTCCCTTCATGCTTGAAATCATATACAGCATCGCATCAGGTAACAAACTATATTTTGTCTGTTATCCTACACTAGATTGTCTTTATTGTTCACAACACCAAGCCAATCATCTTCCCTTCCCACATTTGATGTGTATGTTGTGTCGAGAGTGTGGTTTGGTATCCACTGATGACTGAGAGCATCCAACACAAACCTTCACCTAGCTAAATATCCAGCACATGGACCTAAATATTCACTCTGCCACTGCATCGGCATCTAAAGCTATGGATGGAGATGATACCCATGCAGAGACGGAGGTTGGGGAGACAGAGGATCCCATAGATGATGAGACCCGACCGCTGCCAATCCTTCTGAGCACACCTAACTCGACACGCACACGACGACACCAGCGCCATCAGGATCGGATTGGATCCATTCTCTGAGGACATATTTGAGTTGAGTGACTTGATCAATACGACGAACGATTAACGCGGAGTGAGGAAAGGATGTCTGGGATCAAGCGGATCGTCGACGCAATGCAGTGCACTACGCAGCAAATGTTAGAGTTGATGACTTGCCAACGTGATGACTCGGTTCCCCGAGATGCAACACCTACACCATAGTCCAGCATTCTCCGCATGCATGTGTGTCTGAATGATGACTAGGAGATATCTATCTTTTTACTTCCCTAGCCTCTGTGTGTGTACAACATTATATACATTCTCTTGGGGTTTGTGCTACTTGTCTGGTTCTGGATTTTATTGCCCATGGTTAGGGCTATGTTCTTTTTAGATGATGATATTTTTGGATATTCATGCCATTTTGGGCATTCTATTTGATACAGATATGCATGTGGCATGTTTTTAGTTGTTTCTCACATAATTATTGTCCTCAATTCTATTACTTCAAGATATGTGATTATCTTCTGATATGTCTAAATTGTGATTGTTTCTCCAACTTCGATTATGTAGAGTAGCATTGCTTTATATACACTAGCCCTTTGCCAATGACTGACAAAAGGGGGGAGAACAATATTCCCACCATTATGTGCATACGTTTGATGATAATGGTGATGCAGGAAGATAGGAGGAGCAGTAACTCAAGCAATAGAATTTGTTCTTGTAAAAGTGTAATGTTTGAGTTATAATATTATGTAATTTTCAATTATACACACAATTTATTTTTTCTTACATGTTTTGTCACGTAATTGACAAAGGGCGAGATTAAAAGTTCCCTTGTTTGTCAATTAATATGACAGTTAATTCGAAAAGTCGTTTGAACCCCACATTAAATATTACAAGATTGAAGACTCAACACGGTGAAGATGTTCAAGGCATTTCAAAGGCAAAGTAAACCTCACATCCCATGACCAAAACATCCCAGGTAATCATCCCTTTAAAAGTGGTCAAATCTTACCTAAAACTAACTAGGAAAACATCTTAGTAAGGTTAGAAAAAGAAAAATTAAGTTGCATGCTAAATTGAACTGGAACATGTATTTTTTGCAACAATTGATGACATCAAGAACCACTCAATGACATCGAACCTTAAGGTTCGATGACATCAAAACTGGTCGATAACATCAAAAAAGTGCCCCAAATTGTCCAGCAACTAAACATATATTTCTGGAGCAATTCTCAATGAAATTGAATAAGTTTCAATGACATCGAACATATGTTTGATGACATTGAAAAATGGGCACACAATGTTCCAGCAATCTCAAAAGGAAAATCACTAAAATTCTTAATGAATTCGATGACATCAAATGACCATTCGATGACATCAAAAATGGACCAGTTTTGTACATTAAGTTTTTAAAGAAAAATAATAAAATCTTCAATGACATTGAAATTCAAATTCCAATGACATCGAAGTACGTTTGATGACATCAAGAATGTGAACCAAATTGTCTAGCAAGCTCTAAATGTTTTTAGAGAAAATCTCAATGACATAGAGCCAACGTTCAATGACATTGAAGGTCACCTTTGATGGAATCAAACACCACTTGATGACATCAAGCGGATCTATACGGCACTTATATGAAGATCTTAGTGCAGGGATTCGATGACATCGAAGGAGATTCGATGACATCGAAGGAGATTCGATGACATTGAAGCCCTTCGATGATATCAAATCCTGTCGAAAATCTGTCCATTTTTTTACCATTGGTATTTTTGCCTATATATTTGGGGGCTTGTTTTCTTGGTTCCTTGTGAGAAAAATTGTTAGATTTAAGAGATTTATTGTTATAGGAATACCACCCACCATCGTAAATCCTTTTCTCATGGGAGTTCTGTAACATCCAGAAAATCGGGGGTCGGGTAGAATCCCAACTCCTGAGTTCCAAAATGTCACTTATGCAACATAGATAATAATAAATGCATGTCGTCTGTAGAATGGCATTAAATAAGATTGGGATTAAGCCAAAACAGCATATCATACTCCAGAGACAATTAAATTTTACAAGCGGAAGACTGTGATAAATATTTAACAATGTATAATTGATTGTAGTCTCCAGAGTGTGAGCATATTACCAGGTTAGACATATACATGTATACTCCAAAAATGATAAAAAGGATATACATGAGTGCTCTAAAAATATAAAATGATAAGTGTCATGGTGCCAATCAACCTCCCTGTAATCTCGTCGGTCAGAACACGCATATAGGAGAAATCCTCCTCATCATCATTAAGTCCGGCTCCACTTCACAAGCAGTGCCATCATCTGTAACTAAAACAGGGACTGGTTGGTGTGCGTGACACCGTCCCATAACGTGGGAGTGAGTGATCAACTCAGTGGAATTATAGAGCAAAGATTAGCATGTTATCAAATCAATCACGCGATAATAGTAAAGCAGGCAATCAAACATTCCTAGATACTGTTATTAATGCAAGCATAAAATGACATGATGGATGCCCTCACCGACATACTCCCTCATACGGCACCATCTTACGCCCGCGGCATGCTTACGTTCCTCAGTGCTCCACATCTTCCAGGCACATGCAGTGCGATATGTATAATGATTACCGAGTTGTTATTAGTCCATTCATACAGCAGTATTGGAAAATTAAGGTACTTTCCTTATATCAATCCCAATACAGATGTTGTCTAGGGTCGTCACTCCTAGTAATCTCATACGATGTATATTTATAGGTCACTGTAAGGTCTATCAGGGCTGTTGCTCGCACTCGTTACACCGCTCCCCCATCACCTTATCAATACAGGTCCAATGTACTCTTGTTGCTACGGAAGGGTCGTCGCCTCCCGTAGACTCAGAATACGCTCGAGGTCACTACAAAGGGCTCGTCACCAATCAGTGTAGGCTGACAGCTCGAATGTAGTGTCTTATACCACCACAATCGGTTCACGAGTTAAAGGTGATCATTGGTCACTACGGAGAGGTTTGTGGCCCCAGCGTAGGCTGACAGCTCGACCACGGTGTCCCATACCACCATGCCCGGCTCATGAGTCTTTATGGATCAAGGTATCATGGTTAACAGGGTTTTCAATGGTAAGTTCAGTACCCTAGGTTCAAGCAGTTATAACTCATGCAAGGTGAACATACAATGGCCAGTCGAGTTACTTGACAGGCTCGACTAGTACGAGCGCATCTCAAGCTAAACGACATGAAGTGTAAAAAACACTTCGTGTGGCCTAACTACTGCCGCCTGCCTAAAACACGACTCGCGTTCATCGATGCATCCTTCGTGGTAAATAGAAGCCAACCACGAATTTGAACCATCACCGTCTGCCTGGACTAGGATATATCCCCAAGCATTTGTAAATAACATCAATGACATAAGAGAGTAACAGGAATGAATATAAACAATACAAGCATGTTGATACATTTTATAACACACAACTTAAGCAAATCAACCAACACATGCATTCCATATATATAATGAAATCAATTCGTATAGCGAACATGGTAAAAATCATATACATCAGCATGTTAATTGAGAATTCAATCGCAAAACTAATTCACAACACCATTTACTCAATACATACTAATACAAACATTTATACAAACACTTAGACTACACACTTTAGTCTACATAGCGTATGTCGACCCAAAGTGCGCATTAGGGCGAATCTCTTCGCCAAACAGATCATGCACGCATTTCTAATATCCTAACACGACAAATACCCATGGCAATCATTTCAAAAAAATACGGACGTATTCTGTATTTCCTATAAATACCTAAAATACCCTAAATCTCATATTTTTCGTACGCAGTCGAAATGGAAAATGGACAGTATGTTCTACATGTCAAACGGCGTTCTTGTCGATAATCTACTATTAAATGACATCGTAAGCTTTGAAATCAGTCAATCTAAGCATCTAAAATCCTCACCTTTTTCCTTAGACGTGTATCGATTTGAATAGAACGTCTACGCTTCATCAACGGCGTTACGGCAACCTAATGCACAAGATACATAAGCTACTTTGCTATTTAAATTGAAAGAATCCTTAAAATAGCTATAGGTTAGGGTTTTCTTACCTAGAAGTACGTTGGAATCACCGGGAAAGTGATTTGAATGCGGTGCTTTGGTATGTACAAAAGCTGGAGCAGGTGGCAGGAATTCTCTCCCACAACTCACTCACAACCTCTCTCTTTCTCTCTCTCTTTCTAGGGTTTATAGCAAATTCAGATGGGAGAGATATAAGAGGGTTTAAAGCCCGTATATAGGCTAAAACCTCACCTAAATAGACTTGGGACAAGGGTATACTTGGGTTATAACCAAATCAGGTCTTTTCTGATCCAAAGGAGTGTTTCGGGAGGTCCCCTGGCCGAACACGGTCGGACTTAAGCTCATGCACATTGGATCCTGTTCACATCAAGCTTTCAGACCGGTAGAGTTCCCAAATCACACGTGGCGGACCAGTTTCAGTTCAGCGGTCACGGAGACTCGATCGTGGATTTCAAGTACACTGACCTGAGTGAGAAATGTTTCCTGATCCGAGGGTGTATTTGGGTCAGATTTCAACGATCTGAATGCTTATACTGAACCCACAAACGAAACGTGCCAGATTCATTTAAATGATATTTAAATTTTTATTAATTTCACTCTTTCTCACACTCCTTACTCCAGGCTCAATGAAATAGCCTCAGAACATCAGTTGGGCTTGATTTTCGAAACGATTGTCAAGTCCAGCGAAGCGGTCATAACGGTCTAAGATTGTGGATATCGGACTTTCGACGTGCGGTCTAGATCCAATATAAAGTTTCAAAGGGTTCCTGAGAATAAACAGGTTTAGAGTTTGATCCTATGTTTTAGGGTAACGTAGCGGTAACAATTCTAGAGGTTTTGGGTCTTACAGATCATATTTAAAGTGATTGGTGCTAATTTCACAGGTAATCTAGCGTAGCGCTAGTTAATTCATGTTAAATTTCTAAAGAATTTGGTTCTAAATGATTTCTTTGGCTTTGGAATTGGGTTCTAAGAGGTTACTAAGGTGTTATGGTTGACCCATTGCCTAAGGACGTCTAACTCCAAGTTGGCAAAAATTCAGGGTGTTACAAGTTCATCCTTCAACCATATCTTAAATGCAATCATTCAAAAATCAATAAATTGGATTGAAGAATGAACTCCACCATTCAAGGATCTTCTAGCAACTCATTCATTGGTAAATCGAATCATGTGAATGCTTAATATTTAGGAATCTCATCCACATTTAAAGAACCATATTTTATAGATAAGATTTACTAAAACACCTTGACCCAACACCGGCGACTTGCATTAGAGCATCTATAGTTGTTGTAGATCAAGGGAGCTAAAGATTCTCCACCACTAAGAAGATCATCATTAGCATGTGCTAAAAATGGGCCTTACTCACTTTCAAGTAAGTATCAAGAGTCCATTAAGTCTGAATCCCTTGTGTGGGATTGGGTTTCAGAGCTTGATTATACAAACTCGCCAAGACCTTTGGTAGGCCTCCGATGGGAGAATATGTAGGGTGTCCTTATGTGTAATACCTCGAATTTTGGCCAATCTGGGATTTGACATCCTTAGGCAGTGGGTCAATTAAAACACCTGGAAAATCGCTTAGAACCCAATTTCATAGCCAAAGAAACCACTTAGGATTAATTCCTTTAGAAACTAAGCATAAGATAGCTAGCGCAACGCTAAAGTAGCTGGAAAATAGTCCCTGATTACTTTAAATACGTTCTACAAGACCCAAATTGAGTAGAACCAATGACTCTATAATACTCTATAACCTTGGATCAAACTTTAAGCCGGTTTGTTCTCTGGACCACTATGAAACTTTGTATTGGATCTAAACCGCACGTTGAAAGTCTGATACCTCCTATCTTAGACCGTTAGGACCGCCCAACTGAACTTGACAATCATTTCAAAAATCAAGTCCAACCGATAATCACAGGCCATTTCATTGAGCCCGGACTGAAGAGAGTGCGAATAGGGACAATTGAAATTTCAAATTCAAATCTGGCACACGACTTGACGTGTCAGTATTAAGCATTCTGACCGTTAGAATTCAGCCAAATTACACTCTCGGATCAGGAAAAATTTCTATTTCATATCATGAGACTTGCAGGCCTGATCTACATGCGGTGACCGCTGAACTGAAACTGGACCACCACGTGCGATCTGCGAACCCTGCCAGACTGAAAACTTGATGTATGCTAGATCCAGTATGCTTGAGCTTAAGTCCGATCGCGTTCGGCCAGGGGACCACCAGAAATGTCCTTTTGGACTGAAATAGCCCCGATTTGGTTACCCCTCAAGTGAAACTTGTTCCCGAGCCTATTTTGGGCAAGTTTGGGCTTATAAAAAGGGTTGAAACCCTCACTCCTCTCTCCCATCCGAATTCACAAAAATCCCTAGATTGGGAGAGAGAAAAGGTGAGAGTTTGTGAGAGAAGGTGGGAGAGAATTCCCTACTGCTTGTGTCACGTGCTGTACGTGCTTAGGCAACGCAACTCAATCACTTTGCCGGTGATTTCTCCATATTTTTAGGTAAGAAATAACCCTAGGAAGTTGCTGATTTGATGTTTCTTCCGTTCCATAGCTTGATAGTTAATAGATCTTGTAAAACAGGTCCTCTATTCGCCGTAGACGAAGCGTATACGCTCCGTTCGAAACGACACGTTTATAAGAGACAAGGTGCGGATTTTAGACGTTTGATTGACTGTTTCCAAAGCTTTCAATGTCGTTTAATAGTATTTTATCGACGGCATCGCCGTTTGACATGTACAACATGCTGTCCATTTCCTGTTTCGTAAACCGGCGAAGAATATGAGATTTAGGGCATTTTAGTCATTTGTAGGAAGTACTGTTTTCATGCATATTTTGCTGATGTGATTGACATGGTTTATTGTCGCATTAGAATGTTAGGAATGCGTGCATAATTAGTTTGGCGAAGAGATTCGCCTAATTGCGCACTTCGGGTCGACATACTATATGTAGACTTAAGTGTATAGTGTAAGTGTTTGTATAAATGTTTGTATTAGTATGTATTGAATTAAATGATGTTATGGATTAGTTTGAGATTGGTTTCTCAATTAATATGCTGGTGTGAATGGTTTCCTACATGTTAGCCATATGCATGATTTCATTATATGAATGAAATGCACGTGCTTGATGATTCACTTAAGTCGTATGTTGTAACATGTGCTTGATGATTTCATTACGATTTGGTTTGAGATTGAATTCTCAATTAATTTGCTGATGGAAATGATTTCCTTTATGTTGGCGATATGCATAATTTCATTATATGTATGAAAGGCATGTATCAGGTGATTTGCTTAAGTTGTATGTTACAACATGTGTTAACATGCTCATATGGTTGTATTTCATTTCCAATACTTTCACATGCTTTGCCGATGTGATTCCACATGTTTGGGACTATACTTAGTCCAGGCAGTCGGTAACCGAGCGAATTCGTGGTTAGCTTATCTTCTCCACGAACGACACGTCGATGAACGCGAGTCGTGTTTTGGAGTTGGCGGCAGTGGTTAGGCCACATGAAGTGTTTTACGCACTTCATGTCGTTCAACTTGAGATGCGATCGTGCTAGTCGAGCCCGTCAAGTAACCCGACTGGCCATTGTATGTTCACCCTGCATGAGTCATAACTGCTTGAACCTAGGGTACTGAACTTACCATTGTAAACCCTATCAACCATGGTACCTTGATCTATAAAGACTCATGAGCCGGGCATGGTGGTATGGGACACTGTGGTCGAGCTGTCGGCCTACGCTGGGGCCACAAACCTCCCCGTAGTGACCAGTGAGCACCTAGTCTCATGATCAGATTATGGTGGTATGGGACACTATATTCTTGCTGTCGGCCTACACTGATCAGGCGACGAGTCCTTTGTAGTGACCGCGAGCGTATTCTGAGTCTACGGGAGGCGACGACCCTTCAGTAGCAGTAGAGTACAGTAGGCCTGTATTGATAAGGTGATAGGGGAGCGGTGCAATGAGTGCGAGCAACAGCCCTGGCAGCCCTTACAGAGACCTACAAAATATACATCGTATGAGATTTTTAGGAGTGACGACCCTAGACAGGATCTATGTTGGGATTGATATAAGGGAGGTACCTTAGTTTCCCAATCCTGCTGTTTGAATGGACTAATAATAACTCGGAAATCATATCACCATACCATTGCATGTGCCTGGAAGATGTGGAGCACTTGAGGGTCGATTGCATGCCGCGGTCGTAAGATGGTGCCGTATGAGGGAGATCTTCGGTGAGGGCATACATCACGTCATGTCATAATTGCATTAACAACAGTATTAGGAATGTTTGAATTACTGCTTTACTATTATCGCATGATTGATTTGAGAACATATTAATATTTGCTCTATTATTCCACTGAGTTAGCTACTCACTCCCACGTTACGGGACGGTGTTCCTGGACACCCACCAGACCTTTTTGTGATTGCAGATGATGGCGCGGCCTGCGAGGTGGAGCTGTACTTGATGATGATGAGGAGGATTCCTCCTTTATGCGTGTCTGATTGACGGGATTACAGGGAGGTTGATTAGATACTTTGACATTTGTCATTTTATATTTTTAGCGCACTCATGTATATTCGTTTCGTCTACTTTTGGATTATACATGTATGTGTATAACCTGGTAACATGTTCACACTCTGGAGACATACAACAGTTTATATATGTTATACATACTATCACAGTCTTCCGCTTGTTAATTTAACTATCTCTGGAGTATGATATGCTGTTCTATCTTAATCTCACTCATGTTTAATGCGTTATCACAGACAACATTCAATCATACATATCTATGTTGCATAAATAACATTTTGGAACTCGGGAGTTGGGTTTTTGCTCGACCCCCCGATTTTTGGGATGTTACATTATGTAGGACCATTGCCTTATGTCGACATAGGTTACCTTCTGTAGGCTCCTACTTGTGTCCTTGTGTAGGACCCATTGCCTTATGTAAGCATTGGTTGCCTTGTGTAGGCTCCTAGTTGTGTCCTTGTGTGGGACCTGTTGCCTTGTGTAGGCACCTAAGGATGTCTTGTGTATGCTCCTTAGTTTAACGTTATGTAGGTTGTAAAGGTTTATGGTTAACCTAATTTAAAACTGTTAGATAGTGAAATCTGGTACACTCATGGGTTGAGTGCATTTGCAGGGAGTAGAGTAGGCACATAGCCGAACCACTATATATTATTATGTTTGAGATTGTCTTTGAGCATCTATGTAATTATCCTTATATGCTTTAAATGATTAGTAATGATGCATGATTAGAAAGATTATTTGAGATTGAAATGAAATACAACCCACACACTCTTATACACTATCTTTAGGCTAGTTATTTTATACTAAATCATTTGTAGCCTATGTGATTGGATCCTCTGAGGCTTGGAAGTCTTAGAGTTACGTTGTCTTAATTTAATTTGTTAATTAGTTTAAGTCAGGCATTATTTGTTCTTAATAAGCAAATATTGTTAAAAAGTCCTATTCCCCCCCCCCCCCTCTAGGACACTTGGACAGTATTTCATACTTCGATTAGTGTTCTCAACCATAATTTTAATTTTAACTTTTATGGGTAGAACAACCTCCATTTCATATGTGAGTTCATATGGAGTGACGCCCATTGTAGTGTGCATGGATGTTTGATAGGCCCAAAGCACGTATGGGAGCATTTCTAACCAATCGTAGTATGTTTTCACCATTTTTTTTCAAGGATGCAATCAGCATTTAGTTGGCAGCTTCCACCCCTCCATTCATTTGTGAGCAATAGGGGCTTGATCGATGCCTTTTGACTATAAATTTCTCAACGAAGTTATCCACATTTTGGTTCACAAAGGGTGTCCTGTTGTCTGTGATGATGACATGTGGGATGTCGTATCGGCTGATGATGTTGTTCTTTAGAAACCGTACCACATGAGAGGTTTTGATAGTGATAAAAAGATGTTACTTTCACCCACTTGGTGAAATAGTCGACTGCTACCAGAATATATTCATGTTCGTTGGATGCCTTGGGGCTGATTTTCCCAGCGATGTCAATGCCCCACATTGAAGAAGGTCAGGGTGTGGTCTTGCTATAAAACTCAGAAACAGGCGCATGGATCCGATTCGCATGTTCTTGGCATTTAAAACACATCCTGACATGTCGGCAACAGTCAGTTTCCATAGTTAACTAGTAGTATCCTAGTCGTAGGATTTTATAGGCCATCATATGTCCATTCATGTGTGGACCGCAGATTCCATTGTGGACCTCAAACATAATTTTTACAGCTTCTGCCTCATCCACACATCGCAACAAGACCTAGTTTAAGGACCGTTTGTATAAGATATCATCGTTAATTGTAAACTATGTGGCTAATCGTTGGATCATACAACGGTCCGTTACCGTGGCATTTGTCGGGCATACCTAGTCTTCTAGGTATTTCTTGATATCGGTATACCAATGGTGCTTGCAAGGTGGCATTTCAGCTTATTCGATCTGCAGGCAGAATGCTGGATCTTCTTATAATTCGATTATGAGTTCCCATTGTGTTGCTCCCTTGGGAATGTCTAGCATAAATGCTAATGTGGTCAGGGCATCAGCAAATTGGTTCTTGACACATGGCATGTATGTAAATTAAAGTGACTTTGTGGAATTTGTCAATGAAATTCTCAAGATAAACATAGTATGGAATCAGCTTCTCATCCTTCATCTTCCTATCTCCATTTGTTTAATTGATGATGAGCCGAGAGTCACCTAAGACCCTTAGCTTTTTTCACCCCCAAAATGATTGCTTCTTTTAAGCCTGATATACACGCCTCGTACTCAGCTACGTTGTTCGTGCACCCAAAGGCTAGCCTTCTTGAAATAGGGATGGGGATATCATATGGAGAGTAAAGAATTGCCCCAATTCCACTTCCTTTGGCATTAGCTACACCATCGAAGTATAAGGTCCATTCATCTACCTCTAGTCCTTCTTCTCCCTTGAGGAATAAGATGTCTTCATCGGGAAAGAAGGTCTTCAATAACTGGTAATCGGGCAAGGAGTGTGTTGCGAGATGGTCAGCCATTTTACAATTAGTTTTTGAGTAAAATAAGTGACGTCAAACTCGAAAAGCAATAATTGTCATTTTGCAATTCTTCCAATTAGAGTCGATTTCTTAAACAGGTACTTTAATGGATCCATTCATGTGAGCAGGAGGATTGGATAAGCGATCATGTATTGGTGTAGGTGTTGGGTGGCCCATACGAGAGTGGGCATGTCTTTTGGATCAGTGCATATTAGGACTCCTAATCGGTAAATTGATGTGCAACATCTTGAAAAAATCCGTCCAAGGACCCAAGTACCATCTCAGGAAGAACTACCAGAGGATTGCATACTGTCGTATAATTTAGGCAGAATTTAGTTATGTACTGAACTAAATAATGGGTGGATTAGGCTTGGTCCACCAATTCCATAAATGAAAAGGCTTAAAACCATTAATACCACTAACTCAACGTCACATAAAGACCTATGAGAAATCAAAAGAGCCTGTTGCTCTCGGGAGTACATTAAAACTCTGTATCGGACCTAGACCGCACATCGAGGGTCCGATGACCATGAAACTATAGGGTTACGTCCGTCCTACTGGGCTTAACAACCATCACGGGAATCAATCCTAGATAGTGACCAAAAACTTACAACTTGAGCCCTAAGTGAAGTGTGTGAGAAACGCGAATATCTTTAGAAAATGTAGTAAAGCTTAAGTGAATTGGGCTATTCACTCACACGCAAAATTGAGGATTTTGGACCGTTAGTTTCTGACCGAACTTCACCCATGGAATAGGAAAATTTTCTACATATATCCGTATAACTGTGGCCTCGATTGAGTAAGTATGACCGTTGATCTGACACAGGTCCTCCATGGTCGATCAGCTTATCTGATCGCACTAAAATCACATCCTGGCATAGATCCATTGTCAAAGAGCATACCCTACGATATAAGTGAGTATTGGGCCTCCCTATGAGCCCTGTTTGTCAAAAATAGCTACCCAAAGGGTATAACCCATGTACATTGTAACATCCCAAAAATTGGAGGTCGGGTAGAAACCCAACTCCAGAGTTCCAGAACGTCACTTCTGCAACATAGATAATGATAAATGCATGTTGTCTATAGAATGGCATTAAACAAGATTGAGACTAAGCCAAAACAACATATCATACTTCAGAGACAGTTAAATTAGCAAGCGGAAGACTGTGATGAATACATAAAACATATAAGTAATTATAAGTCTCCAGAGTGTGAACATGTTACCAGGTTAATTAAATACATGTATACTCCAAAAATGGAAAGAAAAGAATATACATGAGTGTTCCAAAAATATAAAATGACAAGTGTCAAGGCGTCTAATCAACCTCCCTGTATTCCCGTCTATCAGAACACACATAAAGGAGGGATCCTCCTCATCATCAAGTCTGGCTCCGCTTCACAAGCAGCGCCATCATCTGAAACTAAAATAGAGACTGGTGGGTGTCCGGAACACCATCCCGTAACGTGAGAATGAGTAATCAACTCAGTGGAATCATAGAGCAAAGATTAGCATATTATCAAATCAATCATGCGATAATAGTCAAGCAAACAATCAAACATTCCTAAATACTGTTGTTAATGTATGCATGAAATGACATGATGGATGCCCTCACCGACATACTCCCTCATACGGCACCATCTTACGCCCACAGCATGCTTTCTTCCCGCAGTACCCCACATCTTCCAAGCACATGCAATGCGATATGGATAATGATTACCAAGTTGTTATTAGTCCTTTTCATACAGCAGGATTGGGAAACTAAGGTACCTTCTTTATATCAATCTCAACACAGATCCTGTATAGGGTCGTCACTCCTAGTAATCTCATACGATATTATATTTGTAGGTCGCTGCAAGGTCTACCAGGGTTGTTGCTCGCACTCGTTGCACCGTTCCCCCATCACCTTATCAATACAAGCCTAATGTACTCTTGTCGCTACGGAAGGGTCGTCGCCCCCCGCAGACTCAGAATACACTCGAGGTCACTACAAAGGGCTCGTCACCTGATCAGTGTAGGCCGACAGCAAGAATATAGTGTCCCATACCACCATAATCTGCTCACGAGTCTGGGTTGCTCATTGGTCACTACGGGGAGATTTGACTCATTACAAATCAAGGTACCATGGTTAACAGGGTTTTCAATGGTAAGTTCAGTACCCTAAGTTCAAGCAGTTATGACTCATACATGGTGAACATACAATGGCCAGTCGGGTTACTTGACGGGCTCGACTAGTACGAGCGCATATCAAGCTGAGCGACATGAAGTGCATAAAACACTTCGTGTGGCCTAACCACTGCCGCCAACTCAAAACACGACTCGCGTTCATCGACGCGTCCTTCGTGGCAAATAGAAGCCAACCACGAATTTGATCCATTACCGACTGCGTGGACTAGGTCATAGCCCCAAGCATTTGTAAATCAGCATCAATAATCATATGAGAGTAATAGAAATGCAATACAACAATACAAGCATGTTGTTACATGTTATAACATACAACTTAAGCAATTCATCTAATACATGCATTTCATACATATAATGAAATCCATACCTATAGCCAACATGGTGAAAATCATATACATCAACATGTTGATTGAGAATTAAATCTCAAAACTAATACACAACACCATTTACTCAATACATACTAATACAAACATTTATACAAACACTTAGTCTACACACTTTAGTCTACATAGCGTATGTTGACTCAAAGTGCGCATAAGGGCGAATCTCTTCTCCAAACAGATCATGCACGCATTCCTAATATCATAACCCGACAAATAACCATGGCAAACATTTCAGTAAAATGTGTATGTAAACAGTATTTCCTACAAATGACTAAAATGCCCTAAATCTCATATTTTCCATACGTTTACAAAACGGAAAACGGACAGCATGTTCTACATGTCAAACGGCGTTGCCGTCGATAATATACTATTAAACGACATTGAAAGGTTTGAAATCAGTCAATCAAAGCGTCTAAAATCCTCACCTTTTACCCTAGACGTGTATCGATTCGATTTGAACGCATACGCTTCGTCAACGGCGTAAAGGCGACCTAATGCACAAGATATATAAGCTACTTCGCTATTGAATCAAAGGAATCCCTAAAATAGCAAGTGGTTAGGGTTTTCTTACCTAGGAGTGCATTGGAAATCACTGAGAAAGTGATTCGAATGTGGTGCTTCGGTACGTGCAATAGCTGGTGCAAGTGGCAGGAAATTCCTCCCACAACTCTCTCACAATCTCTCACTTTTTCTCTCTCTTTCTAGGGTTTAATCCAAATTCAGATGGGAGAGATATGAGAGGGTTTATGTAACACCCTGAAAATCGGGGGTCGTGTATAAACTCAACTCCCGAGTTCCAGACCGTCACTTATGCAACAAAAATGGTTATGATTCAATGTTGTCTGATTTAAAGCATTCACATGAGTAAAAGTATACCAAAACTGCAATTCATACTTCAGATCCAGTGATAAAAGCAAGCGGAAGACTAAACAAGATATATATCACTGTATGGAAAAACAAAGTAATCTCAACTGTCTCCAAAGTATGACTACATCTCTGAGTCTCATATACATGTACATAACAAAAGAATAATGTTCAAAAAGAAAAGTCCCACTGATGTCCCCTCGATCCAGGTCACCTACGGGAAGCCGTCATGATACTGCATATACGAGAACTCATCCTGGTCCTCGTCATCATCTAGCTCCACCTCCTGGATCTCATCGTCACCTGCAACTACAACAGGGTCTGGTGGGTGTTGCAAACACCATCCCGTAACGTGGGAATGAGTGATCAACTCAGTGGAATCATAGAGCAAAGATTAGCATGTTCACAATTCAATCACGCGATAATAGTAAAGCAGTAAATCAGACAAGTCCTAAAACTGTTGTTAATGCAAGATGATATGACGTGATGTATGCCCTCACCGACGATCACCCTCATACGGCAACATCTTACGACCGCGGCATGCCACACTCCCTAGAGTGCTCCACATCTTCCAGGCACATGCAATGCTATGGTGATATGATTACCAAGTTGTTATTAGTCCATTCAAACAGCAGGATTGGGAAACTAAGGTACCTCCCTTGTATCAATCCCAACACGGATCCTGTCTAGGGTCGTCACTCCTAGTAATCTCATACGATGTACATTTCGTAGGTCACTGCAAGGGCTGCCAGGGCTGTTGCTCGCACTCGTTGCACCGCTCCCCCATCACCTTATCAATACAGGCCTACTGTACTCTACTGCACGGAAGGGTCGTCGCCTCCCGTGAACTCAGAATACGCTCGCGGTCACTACAAAGGGCTCGTCGCCTGATCAGTGTAGGCCGACAGCTAGAATATAGTGTCCCATACCACCATAATCTGCTCACGAGTCAAGGTGCTCATTGGTCACTACGGGGAGGTTTGTGGCCCCAGCGTAGGCCGACAGCTCGACCACGGTGTCCCATACCACCATGCCCGGCTCATGAGTCTTCGTGGATCAAGGTACCACGGTTAATAGGGTTTACAATGGTAAGTTCAGTACCCTAGGTTCAAGCAGTTATGATACATACATGGTGAACAAACATCGGCCAGTCGGGTTACTTGACGGGCTCGACTAGCGCGATCGCATCTCGAACTGAACGACATGAAGTGCGTAAAACACTTCGCGTGGCCTAACCACTGCCGCCAACTCTCAACACGAATCACATTCATCGACGCGTCATTCGTGGCTATGACCAGTCAGCCAAGAATTTGCTCGGTTACCGACTGCCTGGACTAAGTCAAGTCCCACACATCTATGGAATCACTATAAAAGGTATTGGAATTGAAATACATCGTGTGAGCATGTTAGCACATGTTATAACATTCAACTTAAGCAAATCTTCAAGGCATACTTCCCATGCATATTCAACTTAAGCAAATCCTCAAGCACATACATTCCATGCATGTAATGAAATCATGCATTTTGTCAACATGTAGAAAATCATTTAGGTCGGCATAATAATTGAAAAATCAATCACAAAGTATCAAATAACATCATTTAATTCAATACATACTAATACAAGCATTTATACAAACACATGCACTACACACTTAGGTCTACATATAGCATGTCGACCCAAAGTGTGCAACTAGGCGAATCTCTTCGCCAAACTAATTATGCACGCATTCCTAACTTCCTAATGCGACAACAAACCATGTCAATCACATCAGCGAAATATGAATGCAAACAGTACTTCCTACAAATGACTAAAATGCCCTAAATCTCATATTCTTCGTTAGCTTACGAAACGGGAAACGGAGAGCATTTTGTACATGTCAAACGGCGATGCCGTCAAGAATCTACTATTAATCGACATTGAAAGCATTGGGAACCGTCAATCCAAGCGTCTAAAATCCTCACCTAGTGTCTTGTAGACTCGGGAATTGAAGCGGAGGGTATATGCTTCGTCTACGGCGAGTAAGGAGCCTAATACATAAGATCCATAAGCTACATCGCCATGGAAACAAGAAAAACTCAAATCACCAACTATTTAGGGTTTTTACTTACCTAGGATTGCGGTGGAATCGCCGGGAAAGCGGTAGAGGAGTGTCGCTTAAGCACGTGCAACACGTAGCACAAGTGGCGGGAAGAACTCTCCCACTCTCTCACAATCTCTCACTCTTTTTCTCTCTCCCAAGCTAGGGCTTCTCTCAAATTCGGATGGGAGAGAGGAGTGAGGGTTTCAACCCCTTTTATAGCCTAAAACATTCCCAAAATAGGCTTGGGAACAATGTTTACTTGGTGCCTAACCAAATCGGGGCCGTTTCGGTCCAAAAGGGCATTTCTGGAGGTCCCCAGGCCAAATGCGGTCGGACTTAAGCTCATGCATACTGGATCTAGCACACATCCAGTTTTCAGACCGGTTGGGTTCCCAGATCGCACGTGGCGGCCCAGTTTCAGTTTAACGGTCACCGCACCAAGATCAGGCCTATAAGTCTCGTGATATATAATAGATATTTTTCCTGATCCAAGGGTGTGATTTGGCTGTATTCTGACGGTCAGAATGCTTAATACTGATGCGTCAAATTTGTGTGCCATATTTGAATTTGAAATTCCAACTATGTCCCTATTCACACTCTCTTCGGTCCGGGCTCAATGAAATAGCCTGTAATAATCGGTTTGACTTGATTTTTGGAATGAGTGTCAAGCCCAGCTAGACGGTCCTAACGGTCTAAGATAGGAGGTATCGGACTTTCAACGTGCGGTCTAGATCCAATACAAAGATTCAAAGTGGTCCAGAGAACAAACCGGCTTAGAGTTTGATCCGAGGCTTTAGAGCATTATAGCACCCTTAGTTCCACTCGCTTCGGGCCTTGTAGAACGTATTTAAAGTGATCAGGGACCATTTCCCAGCTATTCTAACGTTGCACTAGCTAACCTAGTCAAATTTTCCAAAGGAATGAATTCTACGCAAATTCGGGTCGAGTTGGTACTCGAGCCCAAGTATGGATTTTTCACGGGCGTTACAATCTACCCCCCTTAACAAATAATTTCGTCCTCGAAATTTTGTACCTTTTCGTACTCCTTGAGAAGCTGTGGGTAGTTCTTTCTGATCTCGGCTTCTGTCTCCCAAGTAGCCTCCTCCTCAGTATGATGCGTCCATAGCACCTTCACAAGGGGGATCACCTTGCTACGCAGTACCTGCTCCTTCCGGTCTAAGATGCGTGACGGTCGCAGGATATAAGTAACATCCTCTCCTAACTGCACCTGCTCCCATCTGATGATATGAGAAGGATCAGCAACATACTTCTTCAGCATAGAAACATGAAATACGTTGTGGACGCTCGCGAGGGGCGTGGGTAAAGCCAATCGGTAAGCCACTGCTCCCACACGATCGAGGATCTGAAATGGACCAATGTATCGCGGTGCCAGCTTCCCCTTCTTTCCGAACCGAAGGACTCCCTTCATAGGGGAAACTCGCAAAAACACATGATCCCCGACTGTGAACTCTAGTGGTCTCCGTCTCGTATCGGCGTAGCTCTTCTGTCTGCTCTGCGCTGTAAGAAGCCGACGTCGAATAATATCAATCTTCTCTGACGTCGCCTGCACCAACTCTGGGTCAATCAAGCTGCGCTCACCGACCTCTAACCAGCAATGCGGTGCGCGACAAGGTCGCCCATACAGCGCCTCATAAGGTGCCATGCCGATACTCGCCTGGAAGCTATTGTTGTACGCAAACTCCGCATATGCAAGACAGTCGTCCCAACTGTCCTTGAAGTCCAATGCGCAAGCTCGCAACATGTCCTCCAGGATCTGGTTCACTCGCTCTGTCTGTCCGTCCGTCTGTGGGTGGAAGGCAGTACTGAACTTCAACTTCACACCCATAGCCTCCTGAATGCGAGTCCAGAAAATAGAAGTGAACCGCGTGTCTCTGTCCGACACGATCTCCAACGGAACTCCATGCAGACGCACGATCTCTCTAATATACAATCTAGCCAGCTCGTCTGCAGAGTTCGTAACTCTGATCGGTAGGAAGTGCGCCGACTTCGTCAATCGGTCGACGATCACCCAAATAGAATCATGCCCCTTCCTCGTCTTCGGCAACCCAGAAATGAAGTCCATGGAAATAAAATCCCACTTCCACTCTGCAATCGGCATAGGCTGCAAAAGTCCAGGTGGTCGGCGATGCTCTGCCTTCACCTGTTGACAAGTGAGACAACGGGACACGAACTCAGCAATGTGGGTCTTCATACCTTCCCACCAGTACGTCCTCTTCACGTCACGATACATCTTCGTGCTGCCAGGATGCATCGCGAGTCTAGTAGAATGCGCAGCCTCGAGAATCTCTCGTCTCAAGTCAGGGACATCAGGAACGCATAGGCGGCCACGGTAACGTAAACCCCCATCCATGCCAACTCGCCAGTCGGCGTCATCATCATCACTGGCCTGCTCTCGAAGCTCAGTAAGATGCGCGTCGTCCCTCTGCGCCTCGATGACACGGTCATCGATCGGGGATCGCACCTGAACATGTGCGATGAACTCAAATGGCTCCTCTACGGTGAGTTTCTGCTCAAAGTCTCGCAAAAACTCAACCATATCCCACTCAGCAACCATCAGCGGAGCCGCAAACTCTATCGCCTTCTTGCGGCTCAACGCATCAGCCACAAGGTTCGCCTTCCCAGGATGGTAAGAGACTTCAAACTTGAAGTCCTTCAGCGTCTCCATCCATCGCCGCTGCCTCATATTCAAGTCCCGCTGTGTGAATATGTACTTGAGGCTCTTGTGGTCGCAAAAGAGCTCGAACTCCTCTCCATAGAGGTAATGTCTCCAGAGTCTCAGTGCGAATATCACGGCTGCCAACTCCAGGTCGTGTGTAGGGTAATTCTCCTCGTGCTTCCTTAATTGTCTCGAGGCATACGAAATTACCCTGTCCCTCTGCATAAGGACACAACCCAAACCAACGCTAGACGCGTCAGTGTATATAGTGTATTTAACCCCTTGCTCTGGCAATACTAGCACAGGGGCGGACGTAAGTCTGTCCTTCAGCTCCTGAAAAGCTGACTCCGCCTTATCATTCCAGGCGAACTTCACGTCCTTCCGTGTCAACTGAGATAAGGGTCTCGCGATCTTCGAGAAATCCTGAATGAAGCGCCGATAGTAGCCAGCGAGACCCAAGAAACTCCTCACCTCAGTGACAGAACCAGGCTGCTCCCAGTCCTGCACCGCAGCTACCTTAGACAGGTCAACTGCCATGCCATCCTTGGACACCACGTGTCCCAGAAACTTCACCTCCTGCTTCCAGAAGTCGCACTTCTTATACTGTGCGAACAACTGATGCTGTCTGAGCGTATCAAGGACCAAACGCAAGTGCTCCTCATGCTCCTCTCGACTCCTAGAGTATACCAAAATGTCGTCGATGAAGACAACGACGAATCGATAGAGGAAAGGCCGCAATACCCGGTTCATCAGATCCATGAACACGGCCGGTGCGTTCGTGAGACCGAACGACATCACAAGGAACTCGTAATGACCAAAACTGGTCCTGAACGCTGTCTTCTGCACGTCCTCATCTCTGACGCGCAGCTGATGATATCCTGACTGAAGATCAATCTTCGAGAAGTACTGCGCTCCTCTCAACTGATCAAATAAGTCATCGATCCTGGGCAAAGGGTACTTGTTCTTCACTGTGAGTTGGTTCAGCCTGCGATAATCAATACACAATCGCAGCGAACCATCCTTCTTCTTCACGAACAAGACCGGTGCTCCCCAAGGAGATACGCTAGGCCGTATAAGGCCAAGCTCTAGTAGACCATCAATCTGCGTCCTCAACTCCTCCATCTCACATGGTGCCATGCGATACGTCGGCAGTGAGACGGATGTAGAACCAGGAATCAGATCGATAGTGAAATCGATCTCACGTCGGGGCGGCAAACCAGGGATCTTCCTGAACAGATCCCCGAACTCAGAAACAACTGGCGTCTGCTCAAGTACCTGGGCACCAGCGTCGCGCAACAGGGTGGCGTAGCTAAGAATGCGGAAAGGAAGATTTACCCGCACTGAAAATGTGAAAGGCGTGCCCTCAGGCTCGTACACCGTCACCACACGAGCCTCGCAGTCAATCTCGGCTCTCGCTGCAGTCAACCAGTCCATGCCAAGAATGACGTCGAGATATACGAGCGAGGGATCGACGACCAAATCAAGAGTCATCGTCCTGCCTCCCAGATCAAGTAAACAACCCTCACACATCTGGGTGACATCCGAATAATCTCCATGAGCTGCAAGGACTCGCACGCTATCCATAGTAATAGTCTGCAACCCAAGACGTCTGACTACGGCACGCGATATCAAAGAAATCGTGGAACCAGTGTCCACCATGACAAGAACGGGAGTACCTCCGATATGGCCCGTGACCTCGAAGGCTGAATGCTGGAAAGTCGGCGTCGTAGCTGCCTCAGCGGTCAGTGCATGAACTCGAGCCTGCTGTGGCCGGTTCGGCCGCTGTGTCAAGGGCCGTGGGGGCTGTCGAATCTGCGATACTGTGGGTCTGAAAGAGGACTGCGCAGGAGCTGACCGTATAGGCGGTGCTGATATCGCCTGTGGACGTACACGATCAATCTTCTGCGGCGGCGAGAACCCACTGTCCCGCATCCTCGTAAAGCAACTCGGCGCTAGGTGGCCCGTCCTCCCACAGTATGTGCATGATAGATCAGGGCGCCGAAACGGTCCTACTGGCGCCGTGGTCCTGGTAGGAGGATCAATGCGAGGCCTCTTGCCCGCGAAGGGCCTATCTGGCAACTCCGGTCGCGGCCTAGAAGTAGTCGGGCCTCGTGATCGCGCAAGTCGATCCACGTCCTGCTCTGCCCGCATGGACATGTGAACCAACTCCGCATAGGAGGAGAAACTGATACAGCACATCTTCGACCGAATATCCGGTCGCAAGCCCTCCAAAAAGCGCCGTATGCGCATCTGCTCATCAGCTAAAATCGTCGGGACGTACCTGCCCAACTCTGTGAACCGATGCTCATACTCGGTGACCGTCATCGCTGCCTGCCTGAGACGGAGAAACTCATTCTCCCTCTCGTGTCTGTAGGTCTGAGGATAATACTTCTCATGGAAGCGAAACTCGAATGCTGCCCATGTCCATACGAAGTCTGCGGTAACAGTCCGCAATACACTATCCCACCACATACTGGCCTCTCTCTCAAACTGGAAGGTAGCCAGCTCTACCTGCTCTGCCTCAGTACAGTGCAACATGCGCAGAATCTTCGACACTCGGTCGAGCCAAAACTCAGCCTCCTCGGGTCTGTGAGAACCCGTGAAAGTAGGAGGCCGCAAGCGCTGAAATCGCTCCAGAAGGCCCCGTGTGTCGGCAGGGTTCCCCGCAGGGAAAGCAGGCTGCGCAGGAAGTGCTATGCCCTCATCCTGGGCGTAAGTATAGGCATCCTCAGCTGGATGCGCAGGTGGTGTAGGCGGAGTAGGTGCAGTCGCACCCCCACCCTGGGCTAAAGTCCCGACTATGGTAGTCAATAGCTGCTGCTGCTGTAGCATCATAGCCATCATCTGCTCGAATCTATCAGGTGGTGGAGCAGGCTGTGGCGGATGAGGTGCGGAAGTAGATGCGCGCTGTGGCTCTCTAACTGATGGTGTAAATGGCGGTGGTCCATCTGTAGGACCAGTAGCAGGCTGAGACGATCGAACAGTCTCAGGAATCGGGCCCACAGCAGGGTCCGGACGAGTGCCAGACTGAGAAGGAGCCTGATCCATCTGCTCTAACAATGAAAGCCGAACCGCGCTCCTCGTAGTCTTAGGTGGCATTCCCTATATTCAAAATAGGGCGCAACCTTGTCAGTCTCAATTGCACAAATACACCACAATCATTCACTAAAGAGTCAAGGCATTCCATGCATTTCAATTAATCAAAATTGTCACAATACAAGGGATATATCCTTACAAGCATCATGACTAGAATGACATGGAAATTAAGACAGTTAAGCAACAGCGACAAAAGCAAAGCACTAGCCCTAATAGGCTTTACACACATGAAACAGAAAATAGCTAACTACTCATAACAACATCAAAGATCGCGTTGCTAGTCGGAGTCTGGCGACGGAGGAGGAGCACCCTTATCCTGTAAGCAACAAAGGATTGCCTTCAAGGTGCGAGTCACCTTGCCAAATTTCTTCTTCGTAACGGCCTTGGCATCAGCGACCTCTGCTCGAAGTTCTTGGACTTCCCTTCGCAAAGCGGTCTGACTCTCCTCCATCCGAGCAATGCGATCGTCAATAGTAGTCTGCGCAGAAGGAGGAGGGCTCTCGTCAGTATCCTGAGCCTCCTCTTCTGCTTTTTCCTGAGTCTCTTCCTGAACCTCTGCACTAGGTTCTCCTTCGCTTTGATCTTCCTCTTCATCAAAGTCGTCCCCACTATCCCTTTCAAGTTGATTTTCACGATATTGCGACCCAATCTTCATCTTAACCATCGTCGACTCATCGATGGTGTGAATCGATACCGGCAACTCGGGTCCAAGTCTATAGGCAAACTCAAGCGCAATCTTGCAAATGAGTCGGCCAAAGGGAAGGGATTCGGATGTTCTTCTCGACCTGGCTATGAGAACTATCTGCCGTAAGATGAAAGTGGTCATACATACGTTCTCTCCCTGGGCCACCAGAAATAAGAAATCGACCATAAGACGTGTACATTCAATACGGTTCGTCGACCTAGGATAAACATTGAACGTGCAGATGTGATGCAGCAGACGTAAATCCTCAGACATGTACGTCGCCTTGAGGCTATTATTAGGCTGCCATGGAACCAACTTACCGCACAGAAACCTGGTGCGGCGATCTCGTTCACGTCTAGTCCTCAAATTCTTCTCACTTGGATGTACATCACCTAGAGGCACGTTGAGAAGTCGCGCAACCAACTGGACGTCGATCGTAGCCATCCGATCTCTACCAAAAGGGATTTTGAACTGCAAGGGCTCCAAGGTAGGACTCTGGATGCTAGCATAGAAGGCACGAACAGTGCTCACATTAGCACGAGCGCGAGCTTCAAAGATCGGTCCCCAGTGCGCAGCTTCAATGCGTTCGAACAACAGATATTCGCCGAACAATCGCCCATCTACGTCCGCCTCAAATAACACTCTACGATCAGTGTATTCACCATGAGGCATCTCTGATAGGATGGTTCGTCCAAGGTGTGCATGGGGATCCAAATCCCGCTTCGTACGGCACTCCAGGACTGCAGCTGGACCTGCGGCGGCGCTTGAACTTGCGGCACCACCCCGCAGTCTTCTCAATCGAGCAGGGCGGCTCGGCCCAGCCTCGTCTGTTGCAGTTTTCCTCTTACCCATCAAAGACAGGATGGATGAGAGTGACAAAAGACCCAAAATAGCTTCCACGAAAGCCATGGAAAATGCCGAAAATGCGGAGAAATGGCTGCCCAATCTGACAAAAGGAAATCTAGGCGTCGTAGAGGGATGCTTCAAGCTTCCCAAGGCTGTAGTTTCAGGGAAAAATAAGAACAAAAAGATGGAATGGAGCTGCTCACGATTTCATCACTATTTGGGGGATTTTGGAGCTCCAAATGGGAAAATCTTCAAGGAAAGAGGCTGCCAACACCCAATAATCGATGGGTGGTGGTCGGTTTTGGCCAAGGAAGGGATTAGGAGGGGTTTGGGTCGCCGGGATTTGGAATGGAGCGCTGAAAATCAAATCTAGGGCATGCAAGGGGGCTGTTTGTGAAGGAGAGGGGTGTTTTAGGGGTTTTCGTGGGATGGGAGGTACCTAGGGGTGTTGTGGGAGGCATTTAAGTGGGTGCGCCCAAAGGGCAGCACCATCGGAGATGGCCGGCCGGCGATGCATCGCCCGGCCGGCGATGGCATCGCCGGCCAACCTCCAGGTTGGCCAGCGGGACCCCATGGGTCTGGTCCCCCATGGTCCCAGGGTCCCAAAAACTCTGGTCCCACCCCTTAGTTCATAGTATTTTGGTCCCTATGAGCCCAAACATGTTTTTGGGGCTTTCCGGGTCCACATCGCAGTCCCGAATACCAAACCATATGATGCAGCATATGGATTTGGGGTAGAAGGATCCAGTACATCTTTCTAGCTCCTTAGTTGCTAAAGAAAGTGAAGTTAGAATGGCTTTATGGCCATTTTTTATGAAATTTTACTATTCACTGTAAAATTTGGTGAATGTACTAATTTGTGTTATTTTCACATTAGGTTTGATGCCTAACATGAAATGGATACAAAAGAACTGAAGGTTGAAGTGTTTAGAGAAGGAATTTTGAGAATTTTTGGCAAAACGGGGTTTTTAAGCCCTGGCGATTGATTACTAGAGTCGTGGTCATTCCACGGCCCATGGATTCACTTTTGCGGTTTAAAACCGCTCATAGGACATCTCCACCCGACTTCCTACAGCTTAGAAGTGATTCGGGTTGCTTAACGCGACCCGAGATACGTTACAGACTCGATCTTGCGATCGATCCTTATAAACTTCGCCTATCGGCGAATCTGTGATCCTAGAAGTGTTTCTAGACCCTTCTCGCACCCACCTAAGTCAAAGGAAGCGACAGCGTACGTCGCAAGACCATAACCCAGGCCCAGTATACTCTCATTCATGCTCTGATACCAACTTGTAACACCCTGAAAATCGGGGGTCGTGTATAAACTCAACTCCCGAGTTCCAGACCGTCACTTATGCAACAAAAATGGTTATGATTCAATGTTGTCTGATTTAAAGCATTCACATGAGTAAAAGTATACCAAAACTGCAATTCATACTTCAGATCCAGTGATAAAAGCAAGCGGAAGACTAAACAAGATATATATCACTGTATGGAAAAACAAAGTAATCTCAACTGTCTCCAAAGTATGACTACATCTCTGAGTCTCATATACATGTACATAACAAAAGAATAATGTTCAAAAAGAAAAGTCCCACTGATGTCCCCTCGATCCAGGTCACCTACGGGAAGCCGTCATGATACTGCATATACGAGAACTCATCCTGGTCCTCGTCATCATCTAGCTCCACCTCCTGGATCTCATCGTCACCTGCAACTACAACAGGGTCTGGTGGGTGTTGCAAACACCATCCCGTAACGTGGGAATGAGTGATCAACTCAGTGGAATCATAGAGCAAAGATTAGCATGTTCACAATTCAATCACGCGATAATAGTAAAGCAGTAAATCAGACAAGTCCTAAAACTGTTGTTAATGCAAGATGATATGACGTGATGTATGCCCTCACCGACGATCACCCTCATACGGCAACATCTTACGACCGCGGCATGCCACACTCCCTAGAGTGCTCCACATCTTCCAGGCACATGCAATGCTATGGTGATATGATTACCAAGTTGTTATTAGTCCATTCAAACAGCAGGATTGGGAAACTAAGGTACCTCCCTTGTATCAATCCCAACACGGATCCTGTCTAGGGTCGTCACTCCTAGTAATCTCATACGATGTACATTTCGTAGGTCACTGCAAGGGCTGCCAGGGCTGTTGCTCGCACTCGTTGCACCGCTCCCCCATCACCTTATCAATACAGGCCTACTGTACTCTACTGCACGGAAGGGTCGTCGCCTCCCGTGAACTCAGAATACGCTCGCGGTCACTACAAAGGGCTCGTCGCCTGATCAGTGTAGGCCGACAGCTAGAATATAGTGTCCCATACCACCATAATCTGCTCACGAGTCAAGGTGCTCATTGGTCACTACGGGGAGGTTTGTGGCCCCAGCGTAGGCCGACAGCTCGACCACGGTGTCCCATACCACCATGCCCGGCTCATGAGTCTTCGTGGATCAAGGTACCACGGTTAATAGGGTTTACAATGGTAAGTTCAGTACCCTAGGTTCAAGCAGTTATGATACATACATGGTGAACAAACATCGGCCAGTCGGGTTACTTGACGGGCTCGACTAGCGCGATCGCATCTCGAACTGAACGACATGAAGTGCGTAAAACACTTCGCGTGGCCTAACCACTGCCGCCAACTCTCAACACGAATCACATTCATCGACGCGTCATTCGTGGCTATGACCAGTCAGCCAAGAATTTGCTCGGTTACCGACTGCCTGGACTAAGTCAAGTCCCACACATCTATGGAATCACTATAAAAGGTATTGGAATTGAAATACATCGTGTGAGCATGTTAGCACATGTTATAACATTCAACTTAAGCAAATCTTCAAGGCATACTTCCCATGCATATTCAACTTAAGCAAATCCTCAAGCACATACATTCCATGCATGTAATGAAATCATGCATTTTGTCAACATGTAGAAAATCATTTAGGTCGGCATAATAATTGAAAAATCAATCACAAAGTATCAAATAACATCATTTAATTCAATACATACTAATACAAGCATTTATACAAACACATGCACTACACACTTAGGTCTACATATAGCATGTCGACCCAAAGTGTGCAACTAGGCGAATCTCTTCGCCAAACTAATTATGCACGCATTCCTAACTTCCTAATGCGACAACAAACCATGTCAATCACATCAGCGAAATATGAATGCAAACAGTACTTCCTACAAATGACTAAAATGCCCTAAATCTCATATTCTTCGTTAGCTTACGAAACGGGAAACGGAGAGCATTTTGTACATGTCAAACGGCGATGCCGTCAAGAATCTACTATTAATCGACATTGAAAGCATTGGGAACCGTCAATCCAAGCGTCTAAAATCCTCACCTAGTGTCTTGTAGACTCGGGAATTGAAGCGGAGGGTATATGCTTCGTCTACGGCGAGTAAGGAGCCTAATACATAAGATCCATAAGCTACATCGCCATGGAAACAAGAAAAACTCAAATCACCAACTATTTAGGGTTTTTACTTACCTAGGATTGCGGTGGAATCGCCGGGAAAGCGGTAGAGAAGTGTCGCTTAAGCACGTGCAACACGTAGCACAAGTGGCGGGAAGAACTCTCCCACTCTCTCACAATCTCTCACGCTTTTTCTCTCTCCCAAGCTAGGGCTTCTCTCAAATTCGGATGGGAGAGAGGAGTGAGGGTTTCAACCCCTTTTATAGCCTAAAACATTCCCAAAATAGGCTTGGGAACAATGTTTACTTGGTGCCTAACCAAATCGGGGCCGTTTCGGTCCAAAAGGGCATTTCTGGAGGTCCCCAGGCCAAATGCGGTCGGACTTAAGCTCATGCATACTGGATCTAGCACACATCCAGTTTTCAGACCGGTTGGGTTCCCAGATCGCACGTGGCGGCCCAGTTTCAGTTTAACGGTCACCGCACCAAGATCAGGCCTATAAGTCTCGTGATATATAATAGATATTTTTCCTGATCCAAGGGTGTGATTTGGCTGTATTCTGACGGTCAGAATGCTTAATACTGATGCGTCAAATTTGTGTGCCATATTTGAATTTGAAATTCCAACTATGTCCCTATTCACACTCTCTTCGGTCCGGGCTCAATGAAATAGCCTGTAATAATCGGTTTGACTTGATTTTTGGAATGAGTGTCAAGCCCAGCTAGACGGTCCTAACGGTCTAAGATAGGAGGTATCGGACTTTCAACGTGCGGTCTAGATCCAATACAAAGATTCAAAGTGGTCCAGAGAACAAACCGGCTTAGAGTTTGATCCGAGGCTTTAGAGCATTATAGCACCCTTAGTTCCACTCGCTTCGGGCCTTGTAGAACGTATTTAAAGTGATCAGGGACCATTTCCCAGCTATTCTAACGTTGCACTAGCTAACCTAGTCAAATTTTCCAAAGGAATGAATTCTACGCAAATTCGGGTCGAGTTGGTACTCGAGCCCAAGTATGGATTTTTCACGGGCGTTACAGTTTAAGGCCCTTATATAGGCTAAAACCTAACCTAAATAGACTTGGGAACAAGGTATACTTGGGTTATAGCTAAATCGGGGTTGTTTCCATCCAAAAGAGTATTTCAGGAGGTCCCCTGGCTGAACGCGATCGGACTTAAGCTCATGGTCACTGGATGTTGCTCACACCAAGTTTTCAGTCCGGTAGAGTTCGCAGATTGCACGTGGTGGTCCAGTTTCAGTTCAGCGGTCATCGTACCTAAATCAGGCCTACAAGTCTCATGATATGAAAGAGAAATTTTTCCTGATCCGAGGGTGAAATTTGGTTGAATTCTGACGGTCAGAACGCTTAACAATAACGTGCAACGACATGTGCCAGATTTTGAATTAAATTTTCAAATCTTTACTCTTTCTCACTCTCTTCACTCCAGGCTCAATGAAATAGCCTCAGAACATCGGTTGGGCTTGATTTTCGAAACGATTGTCAAGTCTAGCTAAGCGGTCATCACCGTCTAAGATTGTAGATATCGGACTTTCGACGCGCGGTCTACATCCAATACAAAGTTTCAAAGGGTTCATGAGAACAAACCGGTTTAGAGTTTGATCCTGGATTTTAGGGTAACGTAGCGTCAACGATGTTAAAGGTTTTGGGTCTTACAGATCGTATTTAAAGTAGTTGGTGCTTATTTCATAGGTATTCTAGTGTAGTGCTGGCTAATTCTCGTTAAATTTCTAAAGGAAGTAGCCTTTATTAATTTTTTTTTTAGATGAGAATTGAAGGGTGGAGCAAGGGTGTTTGGAAACGGAAGAAGGAAGAGTTTGGAGGGGTGGTTTTTGCCAAAAATCAGATATTTTGGTGAGAAAGGAGAGCTTGGAGGGTCACTTTGTGAAGGAAGTACCTGATCGGGGACGTTTTAAGGGACGGCCCACATACCAGGGGGCTACCCTAGCCCCCAAACACCTCCGGTCCGAAGCCCGGACCCAACCAAGCATTTTGACCGGCGATGACATCACCGATGAAAATCATTTTCGGTGAGGCTGGCCATATGGGCTGGGTTCCCCCTGCCCTAGGGACCCCAAATATATGTGGGACCCACCCTGGTTCATTGTATTTGGGCTTGGATAGGCCCAAGACTCCATTTGGGACGTTTCGGGACCAGTTTGTAAACCAGAATGAGTTTATGCATCATGTGGTATATGATTTTGGGGTAGGAGAGCCTAATCCATCCAACTAACCCATCTATTTTTTTAGATTCCAAAAGGTTAAGGGTCGAAACCCATTTTACCCATTTATTTACTATTCACAGAAATTTTTAGCTTCGGTATTGTTCTTCATCGTTAATACCTTAGGATTGGTGTTCTTTACTATTTAAACTTGAGGAGTCGTGTCTAATATGAAAATACTTAGAGAAGTTTGAAGAATGAGGTGGTGAAAGGTGAGTTTTGAAGGAAATGGGTTGAAGAGTAATTTCTTTGGCTTTGGGATTGAGCTCTGAAAGTGATAAGGTTGACCCATTGCCTAAGGATGTCTAATCCCAGGTTGGTAAAAATCTGGGGTGTTACAATCTACCCCCCTTAAAATAAAATTTCATCCCCAAAATTGGCTAAGGGTAATGAGTACTTAAAGAGACTTTTGTATTGACATTCTAAGGAAGGTTCAAATCCTATTTAATGACCTAACCTTACGTATAACCTAAATCAACTGTTTCGATCCTGGGCCAGTGGGGAAGGGGCTAACCATGCTTATGCTGCGCCACTCTGATCTAACGATTGTATTAGCTGACCTAACTAGATTGGACTCAAAATGTTCTACCCCCCTTAAAACTTAGTTCTACTTAAGGTTCAAGAATCTATGTATCGATCCGTATATCGGAACGAGGTGCAACTTAGGGGCTATCCTTGACATAAAATGGGAAATAACCTCTCACTACATTGATCTTCATTTGTTAGTGATGCGTTCTATGGCATTGGTACCTATGGTTGTAGAAATAAGCCTACTCTCTATTGGCTAGATGTCCTCAACATTTCCCAAAGGCAAAGCAATAACTTTTGGTTGTATGTGGTCGAGCCAACACGGAAGAAAAGTTATGTAGTGGGTCTGAGCCGGATACATAAACCTTCTGCCCCGTGATGACAGAAAATATGTTGTATCAGTCCTCAATCCTAGTCAATGCTAATCTTCCGCTTGATCAGAGCATTGGATTCATTGGTAACTATTAGGATTCAGAAGTTGATTCAAACCGCGAATACATTGCTAATATACAATTCCTTTACTCCATGTTCCCGATTGCAATAAATCCTTGGGAAGGCAATTCTAAGGAGAATTCTAAGGGGTGTGCTGGTTTATTCTAAGTTCAATCTGAGGGATTTATAAGTTTTTCCTGAGAGCGAATGGTTCTAAGTTAAAATAACTTTCCTAAGGGTTATAAAAGAAGTCTATAAGTATTAAGGGGATCTATCGAAAGAATGAGGTTTCACTTCAACCTAATCAAGCTGACTAAGTTTATATTTCACTTATCTTAGCAAAATCAGTCTTTTACATTCCTTAGTAACTAGTAGCCTAGTCTTAACTTATGGGTAGTGGCAATCCACTAGTTGTAATCTAAAGTCTACGCTCATAAGCGAGATGATTTGATATCATTTCTAATACACGAAATTTATTTTATCACTTAGGGTGAAAGGTCACCTAATTGGAATTGAGTTGCCCAAACCTAAACGTAACTGCACTCGAGCACTACACAAATGCTCATATCAACTAAGGAGGTCCTAGGGTTTACATTATTAATTTATTAGATTTCTTATACTATCAGATCTTTCTAAATCTAGGAATACCAACTCTAGGTCCAAAATTCACTATTTGGGCTAGTGGTATGAAGTTGTATTAAATGGATAGCGTTGCTAATCCCACCTCAGGATTAGCAATGACATATTTGGTAGGAGGGTGGGAGGGGATTAAAATCGATTCATAGACTTTGAAAAATGAGTCTTGTGTTGGGAAGTAGGAGATGGGATTTCCAAATCCCAAGATGAAGAATTTCTAAGTGTAATTCATAAGGAAATCCCGGGATTTACTTCTAATTATATACATTCTAAACATGGTATTAAAAATCTTGGGATACACCTAATCTAGGGGCAATACCTTACACCTGCATCTATTCTTCGGTAGTTAATCTCGCCCGTCGGTGAAACTTGGGATTTTAATATGGTTTCTAGATTCCATCACCCTCTTCCTAAGTCAGAGTGCGTTAGTGTGCGTTGTGTTACCATAACCTAGGTCCGGTTTAATCCAAATTATGCTCTGATACCATATGTAACATCCCAAAAATCGAGGGTCGGATAGAAACCCAACTCCCGAGTTTCAGAACGTCACTGAACGTCACATGCAATGCGATATGGATAATGATTACCAAGTTGTTATTAGTCCTTTTCATATAGCAGGATTGGGAAACTAAGGTACCTTCTTTATATCAATCTCAACACAGATCCTGTCTAGGGTCGTCACTCCTAGTAATCTCATACGATGTTATATTTGCAGGTCGCTGCAAGGGCTGCCGAGGCTGTTGCTTGCACTCGTTGCACCACTCCCCCATCATCTTATCAATACAGGCCTAATGTACTCTTGTCGCTACGGATGGGTCGTCACCTCCCGCAGACTCAAAATACGCTCGAGGTCACTACAAAGGGCTTGTCACCTGATCAGTGTAGGCCGACAGCAAGAATATAGTGTCTCATACCACCATAATCTGCTCACGAGTCTGGGTTGCTCACTGGTCACTACGAGGAGGTTTGTGGCCCCAGCGTAGGGCGACAACTCGACCACGGTGTCCCATGCCACCATGCCCGGCTCATGAGTCTTTATGGATCAAGGTACCATGGTTAACAGGGTTTTCAAAATGGTAAGTTCAGTACCCTAAGTTCAAGCAGTTATGACTCACATATGGTGAACATACAATGGCCAGTCGGGTTACTTGACGGGCTTGACTAGTACGAGCGCATATCAAACTGAGCGACATGAAATGCATAAAACACTTCATGTGGCCTAACCACTGCCGCCAACTCAAAACGTGACTCGCGTTCATCGACGCGTCCTTCGTGACAAATAGAAGCCAACCACGAATTTGATCCATTACCGACTGCCTAGACTAGGTCATAGCCCTAAGCATTTGTAAATCAGCATCAGTAATCATATGAGAGTAATAGAAATGTAATACAAAAATACAAGCATGTTGTTACATGTTATAACATACAACTTAAGAAATTCATCCAATACATGCATTTCATACATATAATAAAATCCATACCTATAGCCAACATGGTGAAAATCATATACATCAACATGTTGATTGAGAATTAAATGTGAAAACTAATATACAACACCATTTACTCAATACATACTAATACAAACATTTATACAAACACTTAGTCTACACACTTTAGTCTACATAGCGTATGTTGACTCAAAGTGCACGTATTCCTAATATCATAACCCGACAAATAACCATGGCAAACATTTTAGCAAAATGTGGATGTAAACAGTATTTCCTACAAATGACTAAAATGCCCTAAATCTCATATTTTCCATATGTTTACGAAACGAAAAACGAACAGCATGTTCTACATGTCAAACGGCGTTGCCGTCGATAATATACTATTAAACGACATTGAAAGGTTTGAAATCAGTCAATCAAAGTGTCTAAAATCCGCACCTTTTGCCCTAGACGTGTATCGATTCGATTTGAACGCATACGCTTCGTCAACGGCGTAAAGGCGACCTAATGCACAAGATATATAAGCTACTTCGCTATTGAATCAAAGGAATCCCTAAAACAGCAAGTGGTTAGGGTTTTCTTACCTAGGAGTGGGTTGGAAATCACCGGGAAAGTGATTCGAATGTGGTGCTCCGGTACGTGCAATAATTGGTGCAAGTGGCAGAAAATTCCTCCCACAACTCTCTCACAATCTCTCACTTTTTCTCACTCTCTTTCTAGGGTTTAATTCAAATTCGGATGGGAGAGATATGAGAGGGTTTAAGACCCTTATATAGGCTAAAACCTAACCTAAATAGACTTGGGAACAAGGTATACTTGGGTTATAGCCAAATCGGGGCTGTTTCGATCCGAAAGAGCATTTCGGGAGGTCCCCTGGCCGAACGCGATCGGACTTAAGCTCATGGTCACTGGATGTTGCTCACACCAAGTTTTCAGTCTGGTAGAGTTCACAGATCGCACGTGGCGGTCCAGTTTCAGTTCAGCGGTCATCGTACCTAAATCAGGCTTACAAGTCTCATGATATGAAAGAGAAATTTTTCCTGATCCGAGGGTGGAATTTGGCTGAATTCTGATGGTCAGAACGCTTAATAATAACGCGCAACGACATGTGCCAGATTTTGAATTAAATTTTTAAATCTTTACTCTTTCTCACTCTCTTCACTCCAGGCTCAATGAAATAACCTCAGAACATCGGTTGGGCTTGATTTTTGAAATGATAGTCAAGTCCAGCTAAGCGGTCATAACCATCTAAGATTGTAGTTATCGGACTTTCGACGTGCGGTCTAGATCCAATACAAAGTTTTAAAGGATTCGTGAAAACAAACCGGTTTAGAGTTTGATCCTAAATTTTAGAGTAACATAGTGTCAACGATGCTAGAGGTTTTGGGTCTTACATATTGTATTTAAAGTGGTTGGTGCTTATTTCACAGGTATTCTAGTGTAGCGCTGGCTAATTCTCGTTAAATTTCTAAAAGAAGTAGCCTTTATTGATTTTTGTTTGAGATGAGAATTGAAGGGTGGAGAGAGGGTGTTTGGAAACGGAAGAAGGAAGAGTTTGGAGGGGTGGTTTTTGCCAAAAATCAGACGTTTTGGTGAGAAAGGAGAGCTTGGAGGGTCACTTTGTGAAGAAAGTACCTGATCGGGGACGTTTTATGGGACGGCTCACATACCAGGGGGCTACCCTAGCCCCCAAACACCTCCGGCCCGAAGCCCGAACCCAACCGAGCATTTTAACCAGGGATGCCATCACCGATGAAAATCATTTTCGGTGAGGTCTGCCATATGGGCTGGGTTCCCCCTGCCCTAGGGACCCCAAATATATGTCGGACCCACCCTGGTTCATTGTATTTGGGCTTGGATAGGCCCAAGACTCCATTTGGGACATTTCGGGGCCAGTTTGTAAACCAGAATGAGTTTATGCATCATGTGGCATATGATTTTGGGGTGGGAGAGCCTAATCCATCCAACTAACCCATCTATTTTATTAGATTCCAAAAGGTTAAGGGTCGAAACCCATTTTACCCATTTATTTACTATTCACAGAAATTTTTAGCTTCGGTATTGTTCTTCATCGTTAATACCCTAGGATTAGTGTTCTTTACTATTTAAACTTGAGGAGTCGTGTCTAATATGAAAGTACTTGGAGAAGTTTGAAGAATGAGGTGGTGAAAGGTGAGTTTTGAAGGAAATGGGTTGAAGGGTGATTTCTTTGGCTTTGGGATTGATCTCTGAAAGTGTTAAGGTTGGCCCATTGCCTAAGGACGTCTAATCCCAGGTTGGCAAAAATCTGGGGTGTTACATATATAATGGCCCTAGGGCCATATAAATAGCCCTTATATCACCCCACCTCTCTCATATACAAATTTCTCCAAAACCTAAGGGAGAGAGAGAGAGAGAGAGAGAGAGAGAAATAAAGAGAAAAGAGGGCTTTTGGTAGATTGCTGTAATAACTCTCTCCGATGACTCCACGCACTGAATCACCTCCCCATTACGCTACACAATCTATTTTGACTACGATTTTAGGTAAGAAACCCTAACCCTAATCTTGTTATAGAGATCCAGGCTGATTATTTGTCAAACTAGCTAATTTATTATGTCATTTAGGTGCCCGAGGTTCCGTTTCAGGAACATAGAGTTTAAACTGAGCCCGAATCGAGTATTCTAATAAAAGGTGTGGACTATAAATGCTTAGGTTATGGTTATCAATACTTTCAATGTCAGTTAATAATTTATGTCTGACTTGATTACTGTCATATTGTCTTAGATACACCGTTTTCGATATAATATACATGTATACACCGTTTTCGATATAATATACATGTATGAACTAGGTTGAACAAAAGATGCATCCCATGTGTTTGTTAAAATGTTTGAATGAACATGTAAACATGATTTGTGCTTGTCATGACTATTAATCTAGGATTCATCATTGCCATATGCATGCTGACCTCTCTATATAAGGATTTGCTAAAATATACATTGTAACTAACTTAGTCTATATATTCGGTGAAGTGTAGTCTAAGTGTCTGATGAATTGTCTGAATGAGAAATTTTTGATGATTCGTATTTATTAAGAGTATTAAGATAGGATAATCATATTTTCCACTACGCAATTTATGGATAAAATGCAAGTTTTTGGTAACATGTTCAATATGTTTGATGAAATGCTCAAATGAGGAATTCACTTGAATTGTTTGTTAAATGCTGAAGTGATTATCACATGTGTTTACATGTTACATTTGAGTAAGACTGGGACAACAACGTAGCCCAGGCAATCGGTAACAGTCCCTGTTTGGGTGGCCGAATTAGTCTCGCCACTTGGGTAAGCTCGATGAATCTGGGTCGCACGATGATTATCGACAGTGGTTAGGCCACAAGGAGTGCTTATGCGCTCCATGTCGATTAAGTCAACGTGTTCCCGTACCAATCAAACTTATGTAACGAATCAATTGGTCCATTGTGTTTTTACCATATATGGACACTACTACTTGAATCTAAGGTACCCCTCACCAATGTAAAGGCTCATTTTTAACCATGATACCACGTTGCGCTAAGACTCATGAGTCGAGCATGGTAGTATGAGATACCGTATTCAAGCTATCAGCCTACGCTGGGGTGACGAGCCTCCCCGTAGTGACCAATGAGCAACCAAGACTCATGATCGGGCATGGTGGTATGGGACACCATGTTCGTGCTATTGGCCTATGCTGAGTGACGAGCCTCCCCTTAGTGACTGCGAGTATAAACTTTTGAATTTACCTATCGACTGCTTTTCATTGGGAGTGATGACCCTACAACTTGCCTATCGTATGTGATTGACTACCTACTAGTGCCCTGGTTTGTCAAATAGCGTATGCGTTGAGTCAGTCGGACTGCAGAGCCTCACAGGAAGAACAATTCAAGTGTCTGCCTCAACCGAATGTGTGGAAGCTCATCATAGGTAAATCATAGCCTCACATCCCATGTCCCAAAACACCAGGTGATTAAAACCCTTAAGATCAACTTAGAACACATGAGGGTTTTTAAGTAAGTGAACTTTTTTAAATAGCAGAAAATCTCTAAGTTTTCTTGTCCTGTCGATTGTATCGATACACCTTTCGATATGATCGACCTGCGCTGTCAATGTCCTCGACTCTTGATCGATACTATCAATAAGAGGACTAAAAGTGTCCAGCAACCACTTACTCATCTGGACGAATTTATCGATATATCGATACAACCATCGATATCATCGATATTCAAAAATCAATCCCATCGGTAGTGGGTCGATAATATCGACAGGCAGATTTTCGGCGCCCCTGTTTTTCTAAAGAAAACTACTATGAGCTTCGATATATCGATGGTTGTCTTGATTCAATCTGAATTTCAAATATCGATCATATCGAAAGTCCATCAATCATATCGATAGGGCACGGATTTCTTCTAGCAAAATATTTCAGGATGTTCTTAACTTTGATCAGGGGCCACTCGAGGAAATCAATATTCTTATGTCGATGCTATCGAGACAGGGTCGATTGGATCGAGATTGGACACAAATTGTCCAGCGTTCTTATAGGTAAATCTATATGATTTATCGATCCCATCGACAAGGCCTCGATATCATCGATATTCAAATTCCAATAACATCAATTGACCCTTGATCATATCATAAAAACCTGAAATATTTCTAGCTAGTATCTCTCATTTTTTAAATGTCGATAGATCGATCCCAGTCTCGATGGAATTGGAGTTTAAAATTCAATAACATCGACACAAGTATCGATCTCATCGATCAGTTGGCGAAAGGTTTCAAAAGCGTATGACATTTGAGTTTGTGTTATCGAGAGGATAGTCGATCCTATCAAGAGTATACGCTCGATAATATTGACTCTGCTTGATAATATCGAACTCTGCCATAAATATGATCATTTTATATCCGTTGAAACCTTTTGCCTATATAAAGAGAGACTTGTCCATATTGCTGGCAGAGAAAGAAGAGAATGCTTTTGTGTGTTTTACCTACCCAAAGCACTTTCTCTCACGGAAGTTCATTGACATTCAATAGAGTGGATTGGGAAATGAACTTCCACATTCAAGGATCCTTCAGCAACTATCTTAACAACATATCATTAAGTTGGGATGCCTTGAATGAATAGATGACGGGAATCACTCTATCTTCCTTATAGGAAAATTCTAAGAGAGTAGATTTTTGTCCTAACCTTGACCCAACCCGAAGCCAAGTACTGGTATATCTTTTGTATTGCGGATCAAGGGAGCTGAAGACTCTTTAACAACAAGAAGGAGATCTTCATCAATGCGCTAAATGGGACTCATCAACTTATCTGTAAGTACTTAGAGTCCAGAGGACACTTGTGATCATTCCTTTTTAGGATTGGATCTTAAGTGTTGCTCACCCTTTAAAGTCCTCATAGGAGGCATCCGGTGGGAGTGTACACTGTGGGTGCGTTGTGTGGACCCTTGCTCTGTGGAAAGCAAAAACATCTGGGTGCGTTATGTGGACCCTTGCTCTGTGTGGGCATAAACATCTGGTTAGGAGTGCACCAGTAAAAGTCCAGGGTTAGAGGTGAACCGAGTAGAAACCTCCATGTAAAGGTTGAAGGTGAACCTGATTTAAAACCTTAGGTTTGAGGTGAACCCTGAAAAACCTCCTTAGTGAAATTTGGTACACTCAAGGGTTGAGTGTGACAGCCGGGAGTGGAGTAGACAAGTAGTCTTTAAAATCCCAAAAATCGGGGGTCGGGTAGAAACCCAACTCCCGAGTTTCAGAACGTCACTTATGCAACATATATAATGATAAATACATGTTATCTGTAGAATGGCATTAAACATGATTGAGACTAAGCCAAAACAGCATATCATACTCCAGAGACAGTTAAATTAGCAAGCGAAAGGCTATGATAAATACATAAAATATATAATTGATTGTAAGTCTCCACAGTGTGAACATGTTACCAGGTTAAATAAATACATGTATACTCCAAAAATAGAAAGAAAAGAATATACATGAGTGCTCCAAAAATATAAAATGACAAGTGTCAAGGCGTCTAATCAACCTCCCTGTGATCCCGTCGATCAGAACACGGAGGAGAAGTCCTCCTCATCATCATACAAGTCCGGCTCCGCTTCACAAGCAGCGCCATCATCTGCAACTACAACCGGGTCTGGTGGGTGTCCGGAAACACCATCCAGTAACGTGAGAGTGAGTGATCAACTCAGTGGAAAAATAGACCAAAGATTAGCATGTTATCAAATCAATCACGCGTTAATAGTCAAGCAAACAATCAAACATTCCTAGATACTGTTGTTAATGCATGCATGAAATGACATGATGGATGCCCTCACAGACATACTCCCTCATGCAGCACCATCTGCGTCCGCGGCATGCTTTCTTCCTGCAGTGCTCCACATCTTCCAGGCACATGCAATGCGATATGGATAATGATTACCAAGTTGTTATTAGTCCTTTTCATACAGCAGGATTGGGAAACTAAGGTACCTTCCTTATATCAATACCCAAACAATGATCCTGTCTAGGGTCGTCACTCCTAGTAATCTCAAACGATGATATATTTCTAGGTCGCTGCAAGGGCTGTCAGGGCTGTTGCACGCACTCGTTGCACCGCTCCCCCATCACCTTATCAATACAGGCTTAGTTTATATCCTTAAGACTGCATCAGGACTCGTCGCCCCCATGCGGTGTCAGGATAAACTCAAGGTCACTACAAAGGGCTGCCAGGGCTGTTGCTCGCACTCGTTGCTCCACTCCCCCATCACCTTATCAATGTAGGACGACAGCAAGAATATAGTGTCTCATACCACCATAATCTGCTCAGAGTAGGGTGCTCACTGGTCACTATGGGGAGGTTTGTGGCCCCATCGTAGGCCGACAGCTCGACCACGGTGTCCCACACCACCATGCCCGGCTCATGAGTCGTAGGGGATCGAGGTACCAAGGTTAGAGGGGCTTTCCAATGGTAAGTTTAGTACCCTAGGTCAAGCAGTTATGACGAATACAAGGTGAACATACAATGGTCAGTCGGGTTACTTGATGAGTTCGACTAGCGCGAGTGCACGTCGAATCGACCGACATGAAGTGCACAAGCACTTCGTGTGGCCTAACCATTGTCGACGACTCGAGTTCGTCATACACATCCTTCGTGGCGAATAGAATCCGACCACGAATTTTAAACTGTTACCGACTGCCTGGACTAGAGTATAGCCCCAAGCACATGAAATGTGAATCAGTAATCATATGAGATAGAAAGAATTGAATAACAAGTGATTCAAGCATGTTAGCAACATGTTATAAGATACAACATATGCAATTTAACCATACACAAGCATTTCATATATATAAGGTAATCAATTCAGATAAACAAACATGGAGGAAATCATATACTTCACCCAAAGAGTTGAGAATCCTATCTCAACGCTTATCTACACCCTCATTTACTCAATACTTACTTATACAAACATTTATACAAACACTTAGACTACACCACTCCAACGTACTTGACGTATGTTGATTTCAACATATAATATGACAGATCCTTATATCAAGGAGATGTCTAATACACAACAATCATGTTCGTACATTCAAAACATGTGGCAAGCATAAATCATATTGATTTAGGCATTTCCACAAACACTTAGTCTACACACATTAGTCTACATAGCATATGTCGGCCAATATGTGCATTAGGGCGAATCTCTTCGCCAAACAAATCATACATCCATGACTAGTATAAATACACGGCAAATACCCATGACAATCATATCGGTAAAATACGTATGTATACAATATTTCCTACAAATACATAAAATATCCTAAATCTCATATTCTTCGTACGTATTCGGAATGAAAAACGGACAGCATGTTGTACATGTCAAATAGCATTCTTGTCAACAATCTACCATTAAACGGCATTGAAAGCTTTGAAAACAGGTAATCTAAGCATCTAAGATCCGCACCTTAAACCAGAAATTGTGAAACGGAGTTGATTCAGACGATAAGTCTTCGTCAATGGCGGGTACGGTACCTATGGCATGAAACGGGTTAGCTATACCAATACTACAATAATTCTAAGCTTTAAATCAGGTTAGGGTTAGAATTTCTTACCTAAGAATGGAGCTAAAAATATTGAAATGGCGGTGCAGAAGCAGTGGCTATGGAACATGGAGCAGTAGGGAAGAATCCCAGGAGAGAGCTCCAAATCTCCCTCCCTTTCTCTCTCTTTCTCCCTCTCTTTTCTCTCTTCTCTCTCCAAATTCGTATGGAATGAAAGAGTAAGGGTCTAAGCCCTTTTTATAAGTCCAAAAGTGACGAAAATAGACTTGGGGCCAAAGTATACTTATTTTATGTCCAAATACGGACTGTTCCGTCTCAACGGAGCATTTCTGGAGGTCCCCTGGCCGAATGCGGTCGGAGTTAAGCTCATGGATACTGAATCCTGCTCACATCAAGTTTTCAGTCCGGTAGTGTTCCCAGATCGCACGTGGCGGAGCAGTTTCAGTTCAATGGCTACCGGTACTCGATCAGGGCCACAAGTGCGTTGACATGTAAGGGCCACCTATCCTGATCCGAGGGTAAAATTTGATCGAATTCTGACGGTCAGAACGCTTAGAAAATGTCACGCAAGCGACACATGCCAGATTTCATAAATTTTATTAATTTCTAACATTTCTCACACTCTTCACTCTAGACTCAAGGAAATCGTTGTGGGATATCATTTAGGCTTGATTTTCGAGGTAATTGTCAAGTCCAACTAGGCGGTTAGGATTGTCTAAGTTCGGGGTAATCGAACTTCCGACGTGCGGTCCAGAGCCGATACAAAGTTTCAAGGTGCTCCCGAGAGCAATCGGGATTAGATTTTGATCCTAGGTTTTACGGTATTGCAGCGTCACTTATCCTATACGTTTTGACTTTAGCAGATCGTATTGAAAGTGATTGGTGAGAATTTCACAGGTCATCTAGTGCAGCGCTAGTTGATTCTCGTTGGATTTCTAAAGGAAGTAGCCTTTATTGATTTTTGTTTGAGATGAGATTTGAAGGGTGGAGCGAGTGTGTTTGGAAACGGAAGAAGGAAGAGTTTGGAGGGGGTAGTTTTTGCCAAAAATCAGGCATTTTGGTGAGAAAGGAGAGCTTGGAGGGTCACTTTATGAAGGAAGTACCTGATCAGGGAGGTTATAAGGGACGGCCCACATACCAGGGGGCTACCCTAACCCCCAAACACCTCCGGCCCGAAGGCCGACCCGAGTGGGGCATACTGTACGGCGAGCCCTCGCCGGTCAAACTGTAAACCAACGATACCGGCCACATGGGGCGTGGTCCCCCTGTCCCCTAGGTCCCAAAAATATGTGGGGCCCACCTTGGATCATTGTGTATTAGCATGGGTGGGCCCACGACTCCGTTCGAGGTGTTTCGGGGCCAGTTTACAAACCAAAATGAATTTTTATGGCGTATAGCATATGATTTTGGGGTAGGAGACGCTAATCTATCCAACTAACCTATCTATTTTGTTAGATTCCAAAAGGTTAAGGGTCGAAACCCATTTTACCCATTTATTTACTATTCACGGTAATTTTTAGCTTCGGTATTGTTCTTCATCGTTAATACCCTATGATTGGTGTTCTTTACTTTCTAAACTTGAGGAGTCATTTAATATGAAAGTACTTGGAGAAATTTAAAGAATGAGGTGGTGAAAGGTGAGTTTTGAAGGAAATGGATTGAAAAGCGATTTCTTTGGCTTTGGAATTGAGCTCTAAAAGTGATAAGGTTGACCCATAGCCTAAGGATGTCTAACCCTAGGTTGGCAAAAATCCGGAGTGTTACATAGTCGAACCACTATAAAAATGATTGTGTTTGAGTTTGTTATTGTTTTTCATTGTGTGATATTCTTTACATATTTTTATATTTGATTGTCTAAGATCACACCTCATAAACATACACAGTCTTATCCATCACAATCTTATATGCAACTTGTTTATCTTTCAAACAGTTTGTGATTGGATCTTCTATAAGGCTTGAAAGCCAGTAGAGTTACATTTGAGTAATCCTGATAATTGTGTGTCTGATAAGATTAGTGCAATAGGATTTTCAATACATTAAAAATTTTAAAAAGTCCTATTCACTCCCCTCTAGGACATATTGGCAAATTCCTACTTTGATTCAAGCGGTCTTCACCGTAATTTCAATTGACTAAGAGTGTACCATAGCTTCTCAAATATGTTGTATGAATAAGCTTAATTAACTACTTGGCTAACATAACCATGCATCGTACTGCATTAGTTAGGACGTGCTTTAAATGCGTTAAAGTCCCACCAGAGGCAGTGATGTCATATGCGAAATAGGTTGTCAGAGTCGCTTTTTGAGGGAGCTTTGATGCTAGGGCATACATCATTACTTGCACTCCGTTCCTGCATTAATAAGAGTAGTTAGGAAGTGATTGTTATGTTGTTTTATCATTACTACTTGATTGACTTGATAACATGTTAACTTTTACCTTATAGTAGCACTGAGTTGATCACTCACTCCTACCCTGGGATGGTATTTTAAAACATCAACCAGACTCTAGTTTAGATGTAGGTATTGATGAAGTCTATGCAACAGAGAAAGACTTTATGGATGACGAGGAGTTCTCCTATTTTCAGCTCTCGGGCAAGTCTATGTAGACCTCGTGCTAACACGCAGGGAACACTGGGATATTTGGATTAGTTGGACTCCTTACATTTTCACATTTTATATATTTTGAAACAATACATTTATATATTCAACCCAGTTACATACTCATACTCTGGAGGTTGTGAAACATTTACACACTTAAATATATATGCTTCAGACTTTCTCTTGCTTAGTTTAATTATATCCAGAGTATGATATGTTGTTTTAGTATAATCTCACTCTTGTCTAACTCATTAATATGGACGAAATCTAAACATCATTATCCATATTGCATAAGTGATGTGCTGGATCTCATGAGTAGAGCTTTGCTCGACCCTCGAAATTCAAGGTGTTACATGATGGCTGAGATAGTATATTACTTGCTCCTTTCTTCCCATGTCGTCATGCTGGCTAAGGACGTACCTAATGGCGTTAGTGGCTACTAAGATATATAGTAGCAGGGGTTGTACAGGCATTGGCAGGACTAGCACTAGCGGGTCTAGCAGATACTTCTTGATTCTGTCGAAGGCTTCTTGATAATCCTCATTGCATTCCTTTGGCACGTTCTTGCGAAGCAGCTTGAATATGGGCTCGCATATGGGTGTAAGCTAGGCAATGAAGTGACTGATATACTAGACTCTGCACAAGAAACCCTAAATTTCTTTCTCATTTTTTAGAGGCAGCATCTTAAGAATTATTTTTATCTTTGATTCGTCAACTCAGATGACATCCTCTCTAACAATAAAACTAAGTAACTTTCCCATGGTTTTCCCGAAGACACACTTTTATGGATTGAGATGGAGCTTGAAATTTTTCAATCAGTCGAAGAGTTTTTCGAGGTCTTTAAAGTGCCCCTTGATGATCATATCATCCACATAAACTTATACCTCTTTGCTCATCATGTCGTGGAATAGTGTCGTCATGGCTCACTAGTATGTTACTCCGACATTTTTCAACCCGAATGGCATGACTCAGTAGCCAAAGGTTCCCCACGATGTGATGAATGATATCTTTTGACGAACTTTTGTGGCCATTTTGATTTAGTTGTAGCCAGAGAAACCGTTCACAAAAGAAAAGATTTTGTATCCTACCGTGTTGTTGACTAAAGTGTCGATATAGGGCAGTGGGAAGTCATCTTTCAGACTAGCTTTATTGAGGTCGCAAAAGTCAATACACCTCCTGACCTTGCCATCTTTCTTAGGAACGAGAACAATGTTGGCAAGCTATTTTGAATAGTTAAATACTACCAGGAAATCGGTATTGTATTGTTTGATTACTTCCTCCCGTATTTTCATGATCCATTATGGTTGCATTCCCCTCAACTTTTGTTTGATCGGCTTGATTGCAGGCTTCATGGGTAGATGGTGTATCACCAGATCTTCGGCAAGTCCAAGCTTATTTTTGTAAGAGAATGCAAATTTTGATAACCATGGTTTCAAAAACTCGATCATCCTCTTCTTGTTGCTAGGAGACAAAGATTTTCCAACATGTACTTCCTAGGAATTCTCGGAAGTTTGAAGATTGACCACTTTGAAATCGTCAGGTGCGACATTGGCTTTTGAATCGAACTTATTGAGGAGATCCTCATATTTAGGAGTTGGGTCATCATTTCTCTCGTCCTTGACAACTTTTAAACCCATGAGTTCAAAGTATAGTTCTATGTCAAAGTCATCGATGTCGACCTCGGCTTCATGCAGCTCTTCAGATGAGTCTGGCACTTTATTGCATGTGATTTTTGAAAAGTTTTCTAATTTTTTGGTATTTTGAAAAAAATATATATATGTTTTTTGTTTTTGTAAGGTTTCTTCTATCTTTGGGTTTTATGGATTTTCTATTATTTTTTAGTTTTGAGAATTTTATATTATTTTGGGATTTTGAGGATTTTCTATTTTTTTTGTTTTTGAGGGTTTTTCAGTTTTTTTTTTTTTTTTTGTGTTTTAAATTTATCGAACGTTGAGAAAGTAGGCGTTTCGAACGATGTCTATCTTGGGCTTACCTAGGGTGCGAATGTCTATTTACAGGGACATTTTTTTTTTCAAACTGCCACTCTAAGTATCCCTTGCCCATTTGTTACTTGGACAACTCAGTGAGGGTGAGGCTATTATCATGACCTGGTGGGTCAAAATATGGATCTTGACTTGGATGAATAACTCTGACGCTAACAAATTGGATTGGTGTGAAAGGGGAGGGATGGCTTATAGTAAAGCTAAGTGGCCCTGGGTCAGCAAATAAAATAAAAATGCAGTGAATAAAATAAAACGATAACTAGCCTTACTTCGCAAGATTTAAAATCCTAGGCAGGCAAATAAAGAAATAGAAAATGGAAGATGGAGGATAATGAAGAATGAAATATAAGAAAATGTGGATATAGTTGATGCACTTGAAATGTGTGGAGTGGAATGCAAATTAATAAGAGAGATAAACTCTTAGCATCAATGACTTATTTAATGGTCATTTTTTCTCCTATGTTGGGCAACGTGTCAGGATATTGGAAATCTTTAAGACACCTCGAGCAGCAACCCGGGTGAACTCCAACCCTCGGACCTTTTCTATATTTTTCTCTCTTTCTGCTCTATATTTTTTTCTTTCTCACTCTATTTCTTTTTCGTTTTCTCCTTCTTTAGCTCACTTCCCCTGTTTCTCTATGTGTATATGTGTCTTTGTACTTTTCTTCATCCCTCAGATCCCTTATATAAGTGTTGTCAACCGAATTCTACTGTCAACGGCCGTAATTCCTCAGTCTGTGTCGTTGGTGCACATGGAGAAGGATGACTGTACTTTCCTCAATCTTGAAGATATGACCTCTCATGCCTCAAAACAATATTATTCGAGAATACTAAGTAGTACAGAGAATGATCCATGGGTATAAAGAGTTCATTTTATCATTTTTCGCACATCGGTTGCCACGTATAGAGAGTTTTTAGGGTTTTGGATTCGAATATACGGCCGTAACCAAATCCCTACTGAATTTGGTGCTAGCCGATCGAGTCCATTAGTTATCTCTTGGACGTGCCGAGTATGCTTCCAATTTGACCTGTTTAGATTTTTAATGATTTGTAAGTCAATAGGAGACAATTTATTGAAGTTAAGTCGAAGCTTAAAGACTGGCTTGTCCTTGTTTTAAGTGGGGTGTCTACACCCATGAAACCTTTGGGGGCCGACTTTTACCCTTATCCAAAACTTTGGTGGCCATGGCAAAAGAGAGACAAATCACGAGAGGAATTCCTTTTTCCATAGCCCACCAAAGTTTTGGATCAGAGTGAAAGTTGGGCACCGGGGGTTTCATGGGGTGCTGCATCACATGGACGGTTCAAATTTTGAGCCCACATCATGTGTGATGAGTTCTGAAAAAGTTCTCATGAGTTTATGGGTGTGTAGGTGAGCATTCATGTATGTGTGTGTGGATTTGTTGGTATGAAAGGGGGTATAGATAGAGGTGCACACGGATCGGTTCAGTCCAGTTCCAGGATAAAACCGAAACCGAACTGTTCCTAACGATTCTACCATTTTTGGAACCGGAACCAAACCGTTGGTACCCTGGAACCGAAACGAAACCAGATCGTGAAAAACGCTTCGATTATGGATCAGTTCCACGATTCTGGCCTAAGAGTAGTACTAATCCAACCACGCAATACTAGGTCATTGTATCATTTCTCACACGAGAATAGCCTCTTGCATCACAACCTAGCTCCATAGATGTTATACTCCTTAGTTGGGGAAGATCTAGAATACATGAAAAAGGACAAAATGCATGTTACTAGGAACTTTCCCTTCAAGATGGATTGAATCGATCAAGAGAGAACTCTATTTGTCCTTTTTTTTAAAATATTGTCAATGATTACAGATATACTAACAACTGCTAACTTTTTCTAGCCATAAATCCTGCTTCCATAAGTTGATATAGCATCATGGAATCAATATATGTTAAAAGAATAACAAACTATCACAAAAGTCCTACTTACATATAAATAAAAAAGAGGGTAAATGGCTACAGTAAGCAATCGGATAATGTCAAAAGGAATCTCTATTTGTTACTTGTTTAGTGCAGACTGAATCCATTCATGGAACTAAGCTGCTACAAGAGACCATACATATTGGTCCAACACTGATGCAAGGCCTAATGCAACTTAGATGGATATGCATTTATCAGTGGCGGACAGTTAGAAACTGACCTAGTTCCATATCAGTTAGAGAGGGAGGGCGCCGCATGGTGATTGGGTAGGGAGCCAGGGACTGGCCTGATTGGGTAGGGGCCTGGGCTGCACGGTGATTGGGTAGGGGCCTGGGTTGCTGGTGATTGGCCTGATTTGCCAAATAGAGAGAGAGAGAGAGAGAGAGAGAGAGAGAGAGAGAGAGAGAGAGAGAGAGAGAGAGAGAGAGAGAGAGAGAGAGAGAGAGAGAGAGAGCAGAGGCAGGGGCGGCAGTCGGCGAGAGAGAGGGCAGGGACAAGGCAGGGACTGCAGGGGTTTAGAGCATTGGACAGGGATTTAGGGTTTTTTTTGTTTTAAAGTAAAGGTTTGAATCGACGGTTCGGATCCATGGTTCTGGTCACGGTTCGGATCAATGGTTCGGATCTACGGTTCCGATCAACAGTTCGGTTCACGGTTCGGTTCGGTTCTACGGGACCTTAAACTGGAACCGATCTGTATCCAACAATTCTCGAAACTGATGCTATCTAGAACCGGACCAAACCGGACCGATCCAACGATTCCGGTCCGGTTCCATGGTTCTACCGGTTCAATGTGAACCCCTTGGTATCGAGACCATCAAGAGGCCTTTATGCGGAAGTACCATTTTTTCAGGAAGCGCACCTGCACTTTTGAGGACGAAAAAGGGAGAGAGAATTTACGGGGGTTGGCCACTACCCCATCATCCAAATAATGGGGACAATTCAGATAACAGATGTAACCGGGCCCTTTTACATTACAGATACAATCTTAAATTGGCAAACTTCCTATAATGGTCAGTTTTGTAAGTTGTTCCATGTCAATGTAATCAAAATCAGCCATAAGTTATTACCTCACTAAGTTGCCGAGCAACAGATGGGCAAAAATGTACCCTAAATACCATCTGGGCGCACCAGATGGGAACCACTCAAATGAGACCACCCATATTATGGAGGATCATGGGCGTCAAACTTGGATTAAATGAGAGAGATTATCCATTCCTGAGGCACCCTAATTTATACTTGTGGGCCTATGACAAAAATCAGTAGAGGAAAATTATTCGGAAGACACCCATTGGTCGGAAGAAGGGATGAAGACATGATAGCCAAGATGTTCCAATCTGGTATATATCTTACAGCATCCCCAACCAACGATGGCCCATTTTATCAAAGGCCCACTACAAATCTGTTTACAGCCCACCAGACAGGATAGCTAGGATCATCCAATCGAATGCCTCAAGTGCTCTTGCTACTGCATGAAATCTTCCCGTTCTCTCTTCTAGTCCTGCCGGCTCTGACCACAGCTCTACCGTGCAGATTATCATATTTTGGAGTCAGACAGTCATGCTCGAACATGGTTCTTCGTGCTTTATTTCTCATAAAAATTGGTGCTTGTTGCTGGAATCCAACTCGTTGATTGTAATCGGGCTTATATCTGTGATAGTTATGTCCTCTGGTTAAGTCCCCAACCCAGATGAAGTCTTGCTTCCCAGTCTGCTCAAGGTGCTTCCTCTTCATCAGCAAGCAGTTCAGATTGAAGTTGAAAGTAAGTTAAAGTGGAACATCTACTCCTCGTCCCTTGATGGGTTTATTGGAGAATTAGATTACGTACTCGATAAGACTTGTAACATACTTTGTAACTTCCAGCATTTCAAGGTATTCCAGCTCATCACAGATCAGCCTTTATGAACATGACGCACCTCCGCATCTCCACAAATTCCCCCGTTACAATCCCTGAAGCACAACTTTGCCTAATTGCGATCTCTAGGCTTTTTCCTTGCTTCTAGCTGTCTCCTGCTTTGCTGGTTTTTTTTTTTTTTTTTTTTTGCCACATGCTTCATGTTTGCTCAGGCTTTGGCTTCAAAAACAGTTGGATAACTAAACCATGTCATCCAACCATATAAACCAGGGCACCCCCGAACAGCCCAGGACCCTATAACACGTTGAGGATCCAGACCAGACACTTCCTCATCTTGATTTGTAATTCAATACACAAATCAATTGGTTCCGTCACGCTAGTCATATGCTGTGTAGCAGCTGGTGGGATGATGTCTTGAAACTCAAAAAACCCTAGCAAATGCTGGGACGGCCGTTTCACCAAAAGGCTGCTGCATCATGCGGTCACATCCAACTAAGTAAAGCCGTATAACTCTAAAAGCTCACTCAGCTTGGCTCAATCTAGCTTGGTTTGACTTGGACAATCTAACTCAATTTTACTTAGTTTGAACGGCTATTCGAAATAAGCCAACCTTCGTATAACCCAACTCGTTGGAAGCCAAGCTGAGATTGAGCAGATCCGAGCTTAACTCGGCTTGGTTCTAATATTATACATAGAGAGAGAGAGGAATGCTCAACTTTGCACTAGCTCTCGAGAATTTTATAACTTTTTGAGAACTCATTTCCTATGATATGAATCCAAGGTTTGAACCGTCCACATGATGTAGCACCCCATGAAACCTCTAAGGCACAACTCTTACCTTGATTCAAAACTCCAGTGGTCTATGGAAAAATGAAACAGTTTACTCCCTTGATTTGCCTCTCTTTTGTCATGGACCACCAAAGTTCTGAATCGAGGTTAAAGTTGGGCCTTAGGGGGTTTCATGGGGTGTTGCGTCACGTGGACGGTTCAAATCTTGCACTCATATCATGGGAAATGAATTCTCAAAAAGTTCTCACTGATTCCGGTGAAAACTTTTTGAAAACTCATTTCGAGTAATATGAGCTTAAACTTTGAACTGTTCAAGTTCTCACTGATTCTCGTGAAAACTTTTTGAAAACTCATTTCCAGTTATATGAGCTTAAACTTTGAACTGTTCGCCTGATGCAACATCCCATTAAACTCTTAGGGCTCAACTTTTATCCTAATTCAAATTTTTGGATCATGACAAAAGGAAATAGTTCTCCCTCAATTTGCTTCTCTTTCATAATGGCCCACCAAAGCTTTGAATCAGGGTAAAAGCTACACTCTATGGGTTTTATGGGGAACTACATCAAGTGGACGGTTCAAATTTTGAGCTTATATCACCAAAAAGGATTTCTCAAAAAATTCTCAAGAGAGTTTGTGAGAATTGGTGTGCATTTAAGCATTCCTCTCTCTCTCTCTCTCTCTCTCTCTCTCTCTCTCTCTCTCTCTCTCTCTCTCTCTCATGTAGAGCAGGTCACAGACACTTTCATGTCCATGATGGACTAGAGAAGGCCCGATCAGAGGCAGAAGTCATCAAGACCGTCAAAACCTTAAAACAAGCATATCTCGCAAACCAAAATGAGTTACTCGACGTACCATATATGATTTTGGGGTAAGACAAGCTACATTAACCAACCAACCCAGCATAGCCGGATTACCCATGCCAAATTTACGAGATTCCATCCTATCGACAGCCAAATTCCATGTTTAGTTCTGTTTTTACTCTAAATAGTAAATTTTACTTTGATTATAACTCTTCATCCATTGGGCTTTAGGAGTTGTGTCCAACATGAAAAGTGCTTAGAATAATTAGGAGAACAACGTGTCTAAGCCACGTAGAAAACTTACTATAAACGTAAATTTACTATTTATAGTAAGTTACGAATTTTATGAAATTTTAATTATAATTTGTTTCTGATTTCTCTCGTATTGCTTGGTATCCCTATTTAAAGGGTTATGAATTCATTTGTTTCAATCAATCAATCAAATTACGAATTTCTTTAGAATTTTATTTCTATTTTTATTACTTTTTCCTCGTGGATTCGAGAAGTCTCTGTGAGGAGTCCAAATAAGCTTCTTGGATTCGAAGTAGTTATCCTTGAGGAAGATGATGGTCGACCTCTCTCTCTCTCTCTCTCTCTCTCTCTCTCTCTCTCTCTCTCTCTCTCTCTCTCTCTCTCTCTCTATATATATATATATATATATATATATATATATATATGTGTGTGTGTGTGTGTGTGTGTGCGCGCGCGCGCGTGTGTGTGCACACCTTTGCACACTGTCTTAGGCACATAATCTGAACAGTCCATGTGATGTGGCACTCCTCGAAACCTCATAAGTCACTTCCAGCCTGATACAAAACTCTAGTAGGCCATGGAAAAAAGAAACAGTTTCCTCCCTTGATTTGCATTTCTCTTTGCAATGGCCCATTAGAGTTTTGGATCAAGCTGAAAGTTGGAGTTGTGAGGTTTTAAGGGGTGCCACATCACGTGGACCGTCCAAATTTTGTTCCTAAGACGTGCAAAGGTGCGCACGGGTGCTCACGTAAGAATATGTGTGTTAAAAACAAAAATATCCTTAAGGCACTACCATACCCGCCTCTTTCTTTAACTTTCCCTTTACAAACCCAACCCGACGCGCACTTCCGACCTCTCTCTCTCTCTCTCTCTCTCTCTCTCTCTCTGCACCAAGAAACCTCTAAATCTAATTTTTGAATTTTTTTATGTAATTATTTAAAAATACAAAAATCTCAAATCCCAAAATTAGGATTTTGAATTTTGAATAATATATTATTTGCAAATTGAACGTTTTGGGGGTCGAGTTGGGTTGAGGCAAGGAGCTCGAATGGTAAGCTCAAGCTCAAGCTCAAGGGGAGAACGAATGAGAAGCCAAGCTACAATGGCAAGATTGAGAAGAGCACCTAAGAGTCGAGCAAAGCTTGGCCCACCTCGACTCGACTCGGCTTGGCTCGATGTAAGCAAACCAATGAAATCATGCCACCCGGGCACTACCAAACCAAGGGACATGCCACATCAGAATGGGAAACCACTCTAAGCGGTCCACCAAAAGACATACTAGAATAGGGCAATGCCAATGGATCAATAGAATCAATACTTGTAACCTGATTACTTAGATATGACTAAACTGCACAATTTTGTTCTAAGCTTTTCCTTCCTTCCACTGCAAAATGTGACCTTGTGCCATCAATGGTTTCCAATCAGCATATATAACGAGGAACTTTCTGTTCATCTTTAAATAACAAAAAAAAATAATAAATAAAAACGTGACCTTTTGCCCTCGTGGTTTCCAATCAGTACAAAGCACAATTCACACTGCATATCATAACACAAGGATGAAAAAACAGTACCATTACCCCATTAATTTCCAATGTCATTTTTTTTCCACACGGATTCAGGCAGCCCCTTCAAAAATTGGGACACACTACCCCATGAGATCATGCAGGATCAAAGCAAACGCAGCAGCCCATCACAAAATCAACCACAAGGCTAAAATAGTCATTTTCCTGGAGACAAGAAATTAAAATTCCATCACGCTTCCAAGCTAAATGTGAACCCTTTACTGGACCAAAGCCAAGTATGCAAAACAATTTTACAATATCATAACTTGTGTTTTTATCACCCACATGGTCATAGAAAAAAAAAAGACGGGCTGAAAAAAACATTGACAACAAATCCAGAATAAACCCACTTGATCAAAAGGGGATGATGATAATTAGGGGATAAAAAAACAAAACAAAGAATCAGAAGAATGTACAAAATGCTCTTGCACCACAACAGGGAGAAGCGAAAGCCGAGATTGGTTAGCATTATACTGTTTTCCCTTTTCTTTTTCTCTTTTTCCTACCCATCTATCTCTATATATGCAGAAGACCTTCATATCGCATTCAGACAGACAAAGGAGGGAAGTCTTCGTCATCTTTTAGATGGTACGATTGTGCAGCCCTGCATGTTTGAAATTAGAGAAAAGCTTAACTGGCATCATTGGGCTATTAACTATATCTTCCAAACAGTTAAGTTCTTTTATCTTGTGTTTTCACCTATTAGAATCCAAATAGTGATGCATTAGGATATCCCACCATGGACATGGGATAAGTGGGATACAAGTTTTGATGACCCAGACAGTTGACCGGATCATCCCACCATGGATGTGGGATGACTTTGTTACAGATTTGAAAACACAAGCAGTTGAGGACCTTTGGCCCTTTGTTTTTTACCTAGACGACTGTCGTGTTTCTTTTCTAACCATCTACTTCAGGCCACTGATTGAGTGGTTAGGATCTTCTACGTAGGATAATTTTGGGGCACCTACCATCCATGGGCAACACCCATCTGGATCACAAAATAGTAGGGCTCGCTTGTATGGACTGGGAAACTTGGGAACTCATAATAGCTATTTTTAAAAAAATCATACCTTTCCTGATTCACGCTCGACCCAGATCTTGGAGCCGATGATGTTGGAAAGATCTGTCCAGAGCCCTGAATATGCTGTAGAACACCAGACTCAAGCTGCCGGCCTTGTTCCAGTGGGGGAGCACCCAACTGCACAGACCCAAAAGTACCAAACTCGAGCCTCTCCGGTGGTGATGTGAAACCATTGGCAATGGCATCAGTGAACCCCCTCGGAGCTTGATGCGTGGAGATGAAATCCAAAGGACTGGGCTTCCCACGGCCGTTTCCACTGAAAGCCGGGTGTTGTGCAAGCTGCGTCTGTGGTAGTGGCTCTTGACTGCCTTTCTCTGGCAAATTTGACCCGTCTGGTGGCGTTACTGCCCGGCCATTGTTTCGGGGTCTCAGCAACTGAGTCACTGGCGCTGTATTCCTCCCTCTCCCTAGCAATGGCCTCTCCCTATATGAACGATGATTCTGCAAAACTCATGCATAAATACACTTTGAGATGCAAACAATTTGACAATAAACCTTAGTTGGAAAATTGCAAGCCACCCAAAAAGATCAAGTGTGAGACCCCAAAATGATACTTCAATTCCAAGACACTGGAATCACAGAGCATCATTACAGAAGAGCCATGTGACTCAAAAAAACTCAATCGCTCAACAAGTGTTGTTGTGGGTATTCACAGAGTAGGATGAGAAATCAGTCTCCCCACAAATTCCTATGAGGCAAGCTGTGTAACCCCAAGACCACTCACAGGGTGGGCCCCAACATGTATGTGCCATGGCCCAAAATTCAGGTGCACCCGTCACATGGGCCACAAAGGTACACTGAACATGGGTGGTAGGTTAGTTTTGTTTATCTATTTTTTCCATAAATCTTTGCCAGCATGATTTTAAGGCCACAGGACACAGTGGGAAGACCTAATAAATAGCCCAGATCCGGCACATCACATTTCTCCAACTCAAATTACCCAAGAGATTGAAATTAATGTACCGTATTCGGAAAGTATGTGCCCGTTCCCCGCGGCTTTGGCATTTCCTCCACACCGTAAGCACCAGATATTAAGGGTGGGTTCACTGGATAATATCCAGATGCAGAAGAAAAGGGTGGTCCAGTGACAACACCATTCGCATTCATGTGTGTGAACATGTTTCGCTTCACGTGTGGCGACCGACGAACATCCCATGGGTGCCTACTGTGAAACTGAGATGGCGATGTTGGAGGGACAGGTAGAACTGGACTGCATAAGATGTACTCATAGTACCGCTGACCATATAACAGACTCTTAAGGTGACTGTCATAGTCTCCGATGAGGTCTGCTAAACCATTCAGAGCTTCATGACTCCCAGAAGGGCCAGCTGAGTCCATGCTCCTACTACTAGACTCTAGAAAATTCTCAGAGTTGTTTGTAGCCAGTGATTGGTTTCTAGGAGATGGATCTTCCGCTGGATAAGCGTTCAAACCCGGAACCAGTAAATGGTCAGCAGCAATTACACCAGAAGAAGTCTTGTGATTAGTGCGTGATGGGAATGTATTGTTTCTTGCAAGCTTGCTCCCATCAGGTTCTAGCCATGAAACAGTGCTGAGTTCTTCACCAGGAGCTCTAATCCTTGATGATGCTTTATTGTCAGGAATGCCGGAGTTCATCAATTTTGTTTGATCTGGATTCCCGTTCTCAATCTTCCCATTTTCCAGCACTGAGTGATTGAAATAGAGATGGGGGGCATGGCATACCATTCCAAACGACAAAGTACCCGATTCACTATTGGGAGAGGACAATTTATGCATCTCGTTTGTGATTCTCGAACTCAAAACTTGGTTGGTAGCAAGTTCTTTCGCATCCCCTGCCAAGCGACTACCTGAAACGAAATCTGCCTCTGTCGAACAACCAGATCCCAACAGTGTTGAAGCATGGGCCACTTTATTACTTCTTTGCAGATCATTTCCAACAGCCTGATGATTGGACAACTGTCTTCCCACTTGCATTCCAGTCATACTATGTTTCTTTTCCGGGCCTGAAATCCGAATCTTATCGATCTCCTCATATAACACCCTCTGATGATCAACCGTACCCTCCCCCATAGTGCCATGGGAATCACAGGACAGATATCCTGAAATTGGCATATCCTCTGTGCATTTCTCGCTGGACCCATTAACAACGTACGGCTTACTCTCCCGAAAGCTAGGGACAGGATCCTGCACATCCGGCCTTTCTCCACTTCCGTGTCTATCCAACGTGTTCATGAAGAACTTGTTGAGTTCATCCACAATACCCTCTCCTGGAAATAGAAGGATTCGCCCAAGCTTTCGAGCTCCATATGTGAACGCACTACGTATCCGGTAGAAATTACCTAAAACAAGAACAGAGATGTCAGAAAATAACAAGAAAAACACATACACCCCTCGATTAACAGAACTTTGCCCAGGACAAAAGCACGAGCATTTGCATTAGTGCTAAGGCAACTCCATAAATGGTACAGTGATCCAGACCATTGCTATGTAAGGACCCATTGTGTATGATGGGTGTTCCAACCATCTTCCAGAATGGAAGATCCTGACGCTTCAATCTTTGGTCTATTTTCAATGGACAGTTGCTGCATTTTCTTTTTTCCTTCGAAGTGAATTTTTGAAAGCCACTGATCAAAGTGTTAAGATCTGCCAAAATGGAAAGTTTTTGGTGCATCTTCCATCCACAGTTGGGCCCATAACCTCACCAGTACATAATTCTAGATCACTGTCCCTGCCTATCCAGAAACTAGTTTGATGAGGTTGAAAACCACGAAATTTGTCCAGTACCACAGCACATACCTTTGCTGACACTGCGACCAAGATTGTTATTTTCTTTCAGAGGATCAACTATGTTCAGATGCTTTCGAGGAAACGATCTCGCATTGCTCTCGAGCCCCCTTGATGAAACTGAGAACTTGTCTACACAGCTCCTAAGGAATTCCTTGCTAAGCAACAAATCACCACCATCATTTTCCGGTGTCTCAGCTGTGAAATCATAAGAAAATCACTAGCTTAAACAAACGATGTAAACAAGGTCGCAAAGCTCATGAAGAGAAGTGTAAAGCATATTCGCAGCATCCGTATAGGGACTATATATCATGTGGGGCACCCCATGCTGAAGATCCATTCCCGAAATCACGTCAACCCCAACACATCAGAAAGTTCACATCTGTACGTTTACTGCAGAAGTTGGCCTATTTACTTTAACCATTCATTTTATTGAAAAATTGCTGCCCACTAATGAGTGGACCAACCTGATTTTCGGGCAAGGGCATGCTCAAAGAGGGACCACCTGATGAATGGCCCAGAACTCACACACTCATTCCATGTCCGCACGAATGCTACAAAGATGATTCTCAATTCCCCTTAGATTATCCATGGCAGGGCTCTTATTTGAATGATCAACAAGCTGCTCGAAAGGATGTTGCTTACCCACTATTTCTGGCAGAGAAGATACGGCGACTGGACCATTTAAACTGACACAATAGTTATCCCAGTCGAATTTGCTGAAATAGTCCAAAAACCTATAAAGAACCTAGACATAGGCAGTTTTTTTCTTAGCATAAGCCCTTGTGGATCCCTGACCCGCAAAGACAGACGAATGCAAAAAAAAAAAAAAAAAAAAAAAAAAAAAAAGGAAAAGAAAAGAAAACGAGAGAGAATGAATCACGATGCTTCCAGCATTGCAACGATGGGGAAATCTAACATGAGTGCAGTCCAACAACTTCCTATGTCTGGTGCACTGCACTCAAATTGGATACACAGTACAACAGTGCATGATCTGACCATTCATCGGGTGTGTTCCACCTTGGGTCAGCCACAGCATAAAATCTCAGTGAAGGTCAGAGATTTCAGAATGGTAACCAAGAAACGGAAGGTTCATTCATCATGTAACACAAAAAAGGCCCAACCAGATGGATATGATATGCAATCGACGAGGATTTTTGGACAGCAGTCCATCCATGGTCAGACTCACCCAATAAATGCTCTATATTGTCAAACACTCCATCACATGCCCAATTTAAGTGCTGCTCCCCAAATAAGAAAATCATTGTGTGGCGCTGCGCTCAACTTCCCCTTGGAATGATTATTTCCCATTAAGTACTCACCGCCAGGGGGCCATGTAAGGAAGAATGGAAGAGATGGAAGATGTAAAGGACCAATGTTTCCAACGCATATGTAGAGATCAGACCGTGATGAGCGCCAAGAATGCGGCTCTCATAATAACACCAAGCTTTTATCAGTATAATACTGCGCTTAAAGAGATGATCTTTGCCAATAAGACGGTCAACCTGTTAAAGTAGCAATAGAAATGTCAACTTATATTCAAGAACTCATATCTGTTAATCAATTATTATTTTATTTTTTTAAAATTTTTTTTAAAAAAAAAAAAGTCAGTTTGGTTTAGGAAGAAAACCGGTAGTGCGGCAGAAACAGGATCCTGATGTGAATAGTACCCTGATGAACTGGCGCATGCAGGAGGAGCCCATGTTTCAGTAAAATCCAGATCATACATCCATGGATCCAATTGGCCCCACCATGCATGTATGATCCCCGATAATCTTCCATAATGAAAGATCCCAACCACTTTGATCAGTGACCTACAGTAGGTCAAAGTGTAAAAAAAAAAAAAAAAAAAAAAAAAAAAAAAAAAAAAAAAAAAAAAAAATTGTAAAGGAACTTCCCTTAAAAAAGATAAGGATTTTTTTTTTTTAAAAAAAAAAAGGCCAAAGATTGGCCAGCTAGGAACTTCAAATCTGGAAGATTTTTTGGGCATCCCCCATCCCCAATGGGGATCATTGGATCAAACATCTAGATCACCAAATCATGGGCTGCTCTTGCACGGAATGGGTGCATCCGGATTCGGGGTGCCATTGCCACCCTTCGCATCAGAACCAATAATTCGTCAGTAAATGTAAACCACGACTTAAGGTGGTTTTGATATAATAAAAATAAAATAATGGGGTTTATTCTAAATTGAATTGCAGCAAGAAGTGTTAAGGCCGCCATACCCGTTCAAGAAAGCATAGTGCACAGAGCCCACCTAATTGATTGAAGGAGATGTCCACTACAATATTCTGAACAAGGCATTTGACAAGCTTGACCTGCCATCAGAAACCATGGGATCAGAGACACCCTTGCAATGTTTTGAAAACCGCAGTAGAGAAACTAGACAGTCTCGGAAAAGCAGTTAACTTCCAAGTAGGTTACTAGAATTTAAAAGTATCTCATATAAGATCCAATAAGACATAAACAACATGAGTAGTCGAGCAGCCACCTCTTTTCTTCAAAGAAATTTCGGTCATAAACTTATGAGTGCGACAAGAAAGCAGGAACAGCAATCCCAATACAATGAAAGCCTAAGCGAAACCCTCCCGGTGATTTCATTAGGCTCCCCGTGAACATGGATAAATGACATGTTTATCCAGAGGCAAAATCAAGATTTTCATCAAAGGCGAAAGCCATCCATCATGGAATGGAAAGATAGCTGCCAATGATATAAAGTTGCTCAAGTCTTCCTACAATGGCAAGCCCCCCACATCCCAAGACAAAAACAAGAGGAAATTCTCAACCCCTCCCCAAGAACCATCTTTCCCTTCCATTGGAGTCCGCCTGGCGCCTATACCTGAAGGACCAGAAATACCAAAACAAAATCTGTTGAGTTCAATTTCCCAAATACTGGGGGGGGGCAACATCTTAGCATGTTCTAGGAAAACCAGCAGTTTCAATTGCAACAATCTCATTAGGTACTTGTGGTATGTCATGGGAATATACATCCATATTTGATACCAGATCCCTGATTCTGTCAAGATGAAATGCGATCTCCATGGTTTCAATATCTTCAAGGAGGCCCACTTGATGGTGTTGAAAGAAGTCTTTTCACCATTATCGAACTGGAACACAATATTTAAAAAATTATTAATCCTTTTCTTATAGCCCAGACCTTTTTCATGCTTAAATCATCCATGTCCTTCAATCCTGAAAAAAGAAAAAGAAAAAGAAAAATTCCTGATGTCTCCAATATCTTCTTAGTAAATTTGACAATTTACAAAGTGCCTACATTATCGATGGGCCCTTTCTTTCTCGAGGTAGATAAGTCATGGGCTATTATTATTAGCCACTGAATCTTCTAATGTGAGGTTCTATCAATTTTGCAGTCATTTTTCTTTGTTCTTGCTTCCTTCAGTCTTGGGCTATTATTATTAGCCACTGAATCTTCTAATGGGAGGTTCTATCAATTCTGCAGTAATGTTTCTTAGTTCTTGCTTCCTTCAGTTAACACTTATCATAGTTCCATGACATTCCTCCTTACTAGCACACAACTAACAAGTAGATTTGAGGAAAAAGACAATCTTCCAAAGTCCGTGAAGATTTTTTTTTATGAATGATAAAAGTAAAAATATATTGAAACAAAATAATATGCAAGAATATACTACGCCTCAGAAATACAATTCTAAGCTGCATGCATCAGCCCTCTCTTCTAAATTTCATTAAAGACCAGATCGATGCCATGAAGGTTAGCCTCCATACAGCTGTCCTTCTGTCAAAATGTATCCCTTTGCATGTTAGTAGAAATGAACCAAACAATTCAGGCATGACCCGCACTATTCCAAACAGATTGAGAAAACACTTCCAAATTCCCAACGCCACTTCACAATGACGAAATAAAATAGTAATGATCTCCTCATTCCTCATACATATTATGCATATGTTTGTCCTGCAGCCGGTCAATAGTGTAAGTGCTATGGTTTCTTACTCCTTTGTCAAATTTTGTTGAGCCAAAACCTCAATTTGTGTCTTGTGTAGCACGTTGATGTTCAAGTCATTGCATCACAATGCTTCAAGTCAAGAATGAAGATCTACTTCAAGAAATGCAATGTTAAGTACATTGTCCACTCCTGTATGCTTCAAAGTTCAGAGTTTTTAAAGAGCTACATCAAAAGACAAGTTCTTGTTCAAGACTCAAGATGAAGTACAACTCAAGATGAAGTATAACTCGAATCCAAGCTTTAGAAGATCTCAAGTTCAAGTTACGTCATGTGTAGAGATCTCAAGCTTCATAATCTTTAAAGGTCAACAAAATCTTCAAAGGTCAACAATCATCTGAAGAAATGAAGACTCAATGATCGTACGTCACTTTCCAGGTATAATTAACCTTAGACTGACCTTAGGGTAGGTCATTTTGTATACATAATTCGAATTGAATCACTTTATAAGTGTTTGGACTATTTTAAGACTAGTCCTAAACCCTGTTCAACTATTCCTAGCACTGGCTCGACCAGTCCAAGAAATTCCAGGACCAGTCCTAAGTTTGTTGCAATTTTTCGAAATTTTTTGTTCATCCACGACCAGTCTCGGACTCTGCTCGACCGGTTGTATGAACAGTGCACGACTCGATCCACGACCAGTCCAGCAGTTTCGACTCAAACTCCATCAACTATTCCTGGCTCCTCACGACCAGTCGTGAGCAGGTCACGACCGGTCGTGGACAGCCTTCGACCAGTCGTGGAACGGTTTTATCCGATCACGCTCAAAAATTCAAAAATCTGTTCGACCTTCGACCAGTCGAAAGTATCCGATCACTCTTATATCCAAAGATGATCCATTATATGTTCGGGATATAAGAGTGCGCAATGTTATTGTTGAGCGACTTCTGTGTATTGAACACATTGCTCCTTTTGGTCTCCTTCCACTTCTTCAAGTTGTAGGATGGGATAACATCTTACATTGGGGTGAGCCGGCATACCAGTCTATTGCTCAATCCATGTTTGCATACATTTATGATTTTTCGACTGAGAATTTAACGTTTAAAATTACTACTAGAGAAGGTCCATTTGAGATTGACCTTCTTGTGATTTCAGCTCTAATGGACATACCTGTTAATTATGAGGGTATTCCTATTCATACTCTAGTTGAGAAACCCTCAGAATCAGAAAAACGCATGCTCACTAAAGCATTATGCAATATGGATGCGCAATGGAGTCAGAAGGAAAATGCCCTTGCTTCCAAGTACCTGTTACCTAGATACAGGGTTTTGCATCAAATTTTTATTTCCAATCTGTATCCTCGTTCTGGTAACAAAACAGAACTGACTTCCTTTATGGTCCGTATTTTGCATTTCATCATCACTGGTGCAAATGTCTATCTGCCTTCTTTAATATGTCATTCCATTATTCAGTTTCGTCTCCATCTAGGATACAGTGATATTCCATTTGCCTATCTTATGACTGTGTTAGCTACTCACATGCTAATTGCTATGCCTGTTGGAGAGGCTCCTATCCATCATCTTAGTTTCAACAACTCTAATATAAACAAGATGAAATTGGAATTGGCTCCTGGCCAAGTAGATGTTTGTGGTGGTGGAGCCGAAGGAATGAATGAAGACGAAATTGGTGATCTTCCTCCTGATGATATAAATATGGATGACATGTTTAATAAAATTGAATCAGACTCTGCAAATGATCCTGACTATAAGCCATCAGATTTTGATGCGTGTTTTTGTGCTCTTGAGGAAAAAGTAGAGAATATGAATGTTGCCCATGATTTGCAATTTAAATATATGCGCAAGTATCTTAGGCGCTTAAATAAGGGCCTTCATCAAATTGATCCTACCATACCTGCTCCTTCAGGATCTGATTAAGTGTTTTATCCTTTGGTCTGTAATAACTCTAATACTATTTTGCTTTTATTGGTATGTGAACTTTAATTTTACTTCAGTTTGTGAGACTGCCTTTTGTTTAAGCTGGTTATTGATATGAGAACTTTGAATTTGCTTATATTTCTTTCATATCTTGACTAGTCAACTCCTTTTACTTCTTATTCGTTTTTCCTCTTCCATATCTTACTTACTTCCTTTGTCATAATGTGACAAAAAGGGGGAGAATGGATTATATGGATGGATTATGGATATGTGTGTTACTCAGGAGAAGGAGGTGTTATGACTGGTTCATGATGTATGTGCTAGTTGATGATAACTGGTGCATGATTCTTTAACCAGGCAGTAGCTAGTTTCTTTTTATAATTGATGCATGATTCTTTATGTGTATACTGGTTATATTTTTATTGAGTGTGTTTTGTCACAAATTTGACAAAGGGGGAGATTGTAATTTGTAAGTGCTATGGTTTCTTGCTCCTTTGTTTGTCAAATTTTGTTGTGCCAAAACCTCAATCTGTGTCTTGTGTCGCACGTTAATGTTTAAGGCATTGCATCACAATGCTTCAAGTCAAGAACGAAGATCTACTTCAAGAAATGCAATATTAAGTACATTGTCCACTCCTATATGCTTCAAAGTTCAGAGTTTTTAAAGAGCTACATCAAAAGACAAGTTCTTGTTCAAGAATTAAGATGAAGTACAACTCAAGATGAAGTATAACTCAAATCCAAGCTTTAGAAGATCTCAAGTTCAAGTTACGTCATGTGTAAAGATCTCAAGCTTCATGATCTTCAAAGGTCAACAATCATCTGAAGAAATGAAGACTCGATGTTCGTACATCACTTTCAAGTTATAATTAAGACTGACCTTAGGGTAGGTCATTTTGTATACATAATTCGAATTGAATCACTTTATACATGTTTGGACTATTTTAAGACTAGTCCTGAACCTTGATCGACTAGTCCTAGCACTGGCTCGACCAATCCAAGAAATTCCAGGACCAATCCTAATTTTGTTGCAATTTTTCAAAATTTTTTTTTCATCCACGACCAGTCCTGGACTCTGCTCGACCGGTCGTATGAACAGTGCACAACTCGATCCACGACTAGTCTAGCAGTTTCGACTCAAACTCCAGCAACTATTCCTGGCTCCTCACGACTAGTCGTGGAGGACTCACGACCGGTTGTGGACAGCCTTCGACCAGTCGTGGAACGATTTTATCCGATCACGCTCAAAAATTCAAAAATCGATTCGACCTTCGACCAGTCGAAGTGTCCTCAGGACCAGTCGTAGGTGCAATTTCTGCAACTATAAATAGACAACGAATTTCAGAGTTTGATAATCCAATTCAAGATATCACTCTGAGAGATAAGTTTGTGTTCTTTTTAAGCTACATTATGCATATTTAATATTCTCTTTTGTTAGCTTTTCATATTTGATTTTGTTTCTGCATTCCAATCTGATTTGAAAGAGAAATTGTGATATTTCACTTCTTGGAATCAAAATCAAATAGAGCTAGCCCGACTTGATTTAATCTAAAATCAACTTAGACCTAGAACCATTTTAAAGTGAGTATTGGACATTGAACTTCCATATTGGAACTCCTACTCCGACTTGGTTCTTCTGGGTTGCAACAAAAGGAGAAATCCAGGTATTTTACATGTGTAAATCTTCTGTTATTTTGGTTTCTTTTGAGATTAAGCCAGAAAAATCTCATTTGTTTGGTTATCTGAGGAGAGCCAGAAAACTCAAAGTGGGGTTTTTTTTAATTGTGTAAGCCCATTTGAAAGACAATTGTGAGGGTTTTAAGTGAACCTAAGAAAAATCTATTTTCATAGTGAACGCTAATATCCACTATATGAGGATATTAGGAGTGGAGTAGCAAGCTATGGTTGTTGTTTAATAGTTGGTGTACACACAGGCGAACTACTATAACTCTTTGTGTTTTGTGGATGTGTGATTTATTTTCTATATCTTTTATTATTCAATATTGTGGGATGTATGTGTGGATGTGAATGTTGTAATCTTTCATTTCAAGCATTGTGGGGAATGTTATAATAACTTAGATTTCATTTCTTTGTTATTTATTCCTCTGTATCAAGTTTGAGTTTTTGATACAAAGACCTTACTAGAAATCAGGTTGTCCTATCATAAACCTTAGTTTTTAGTGTAAGGTTGTCCTTGGAACAACATTTGTATCAATCTCTCAATACTCATACATTTGAAGCTGCTTTACTTTTCAGTATTGTGGTTTGTTTAAAGTGCTATCTTTCCTTTAATTATTTTTATTTCCGCTGTTATCTTTTTAAACTTTGCCTTTTCAAATAGAACCCATCCTAATATTACCATCGAGTGGGGCGGATTGTGCCAAGTTTGAGTTCCCGGGTTCATGTGGTTTCCTCCTTCCCCTTCCAGCACCAAATAAAATGAATTTAACAGAAAAACAAACATTATTTTCATGAATCCAACTCCACGTCTCTTTCCTTTCTGAAGCGATCATGCACATTTTTTTATTTTTTCCTGCATCTGGATAAAATCTTCTATTTCCTCATCCACATGTCTGAATCTTGGAGACTACAACCAACCTTCTCCCTACCTAATGAAACAGGCCAAGATTTGTTTTTATTGGCTTTAATGCCATAGAGCCTATTGAACTCTTCACAAAGCAGATTCCTGCTGATCGCTTTAATGCCGTAGAGCCTATTGAACTCTTCACAAAGCAGATTCCTGCTGATCCATGGATCAGCCCAGAATTTAATATGTGCCCATCCCAACTTTGCAGGTCACCCCTGTTTTAAAATCCTGCCACTCCCCATCACCACTTTCCATACCCTGGTTTCACCGCCCAACCACCCTCTTTCGAAGCATATTTAGTATTTACTAACAATTTCTTTTTTTTTGAAGCAAGACTTCTTCCCTAGTGAATTTCCAAAGCAATTTCCCAGTCAATACATGGTTCATCATCTTCAAATCACTAATACCAAGACCCCTTCTTCCCAACACTTCCAATTTACCAAATGGAATTTCTTCCTCCACCTTCCCTTTCCATAAGAAATCCCTTTGAAGCCTCTCAATCCAATGAGAAACACTGGTGGGACATTTGCATAAGGACACAAAATACACTTCAAAATTTGACAAAGCTGCCTTTATGAGTGTAATACACCCCCTTATTGACAAATGTTTATGCTTCCATGCTGCTAGTTTCCTTTCAGTACGTTCTATCACCAACTTCCAGAGTTTTTTTGTTGGTTTTCCAATTCATAATGGTACATAAGTTGCAGGAAGGCTTCAAGCTTTACATCCAAACATATATAGCCATTTCGTGTATTCTCTCCTGAATGCAGAGAGGTTTCAGCTGGTGTGGCCCACCTGAGTTTTGAATCGAATTGATTTTTGGGCTGAAGGCCAAAGATGGGAAGGCATATCTGATGAACAGGTCCAATGTCATGCACACATCATGTGGGGCTCATTTTTAGTTGTTACTCCCATAATTACTGTGGTAAATTTCCAATTTAATCATTTCCTCACACACACACACACACACACACACACACACACACACATATATATGTGTGTGTGTGTGTGTGTGTGTCGGTGTTTTAAATAGAAGTAGCGTGTTGCGTAGCGTCCAACCCTCCGCAGCGTATAGCGTAAGTAGTGTAACATGTAATGTAAGCTACATGATACTTCTGTTTTTAAATATAAAAATAGAAAAAATATGACAGACAGTAACAAAAACAAAAATAAGCATAAAAAATGATTCATTTTTTCAAGTATAAGCATATTCGAACAAGTTATTAATTATCATTTATCAAAAGCCAATAATCCACATATAAACCAAATCAAATCATTATCAAATCAACGACTTTCTAAGCAAACCACCTAAATTAATAATGTCTAGTTGAAACCACGAGTCACAAGAAATAAAAATCAAATAGGTTGAGGTACAAAACACAAAATACAATTATCATTTATAAAAAATAGCATAGCATATGCTACATACATTACGTGTACGCTACATATACTACAACACTATGCATATGCTACGCTACAGGGATTTAGGATATTTGCTAACGCTACGTAGCATCGTAGCTACACCACGGATGCTATTTAAAACACTTGTATGTATAGATATATATAGAGAGACAGATAGAGAGGCGCACTCACATGGTACAGCTACTACCACATGTGGTCTATGCATGGCATCTGCTCCAACCATCAAGTTTGCTTTCCCATCTTGGGCCTGGAGCGCAAAAATTAGGCCAATCCAAGACTCAGGTGGACCACACAACAGGGAATAGTTAGAAAGGGAGCGCACCGCTAAATCTTCCAGATTGGTTCTGTGGCCAACCAGTGTGTATATATGCTGTTAAATCCAGCATCGTATGCACCCACAGAGAACTGGTTACCCAAAAATGTGTCTACTGTAGAGATCATTGCTTTGTGATTCTCTTGTTGAGATTTGGCAAATTCAACAATGCACTACATTTATGTTGTCAAATCGCATCATGTGTTGTCGCTGGGGGCTGTACGCACATGTGATCGCAGTCCCTCTTTTTAAAAAAATAAAAAAATATATAAGAAAATTCAAGGAAAATGGATAAAATATGTAAAAATGCTGCAAGTGTGGGAATTGTTTTTTTACTATTATTACCAACTTCATTAAAGTTTTGTAATATTTATTGCGCTTATTAGACTATTCAAATGAAAATGATGTGAAAAGATGAAAGCATAATTGCATATACTCAAATGAATTAAACTAGCAACTACTCAAATGAATGCCTCCAAATATTAGACTATTCACATCTAAGTAGTTGTTTGACTATTTACATTTGAGTAAGTGTTAGTTATTAATTGTGTAGGGTATCTTTAATGAAAATCCTTGTAAGTATTAGATTGATTATAACTACTCGAACGAATGCATCATTCCATGTACTAAAAAATGTGAGAATCAGAGTGATGAGAGTATTATTGTGTGTGTGTGTGTGGGGGGGGGGGGGGGGGGGGGGGGGTTGCGAAGTCGAGAGAATATGATGAGAGAGAGTAAGATAGTAAGAGAGGATGAGAATATGAGAATAGAGTGATGAGAGAATAAGAGAGATTGAGAGAATGAGATATTAGAGTGAGAGAGAGAGAGTGAGGCTTTAAGGTGTTGAAAATAGGGGATGGGAGTGCTAATCTATAGGCAATAAGTGAAAGAAAATCAAGAAAAGAAAAAAGAGATTATGTCATCGTATAAGCATGCAGTGGCATAATCACATAAACATGGCTTATGCAATCGTATAAGCACCAATGGTCCAAAAACTGCATATGCGCCGGTATGGAATATGCCATCCAAGAACCCAAAATGGCATATGTGATCGCATAATTGCTTATGTGATTGCATATAACAACACTGCTCCACAGCCTGCTTCATTTCCAGTTCAAGCCAAGCCAGATTGTACTCTCCACCACTGAAGCCATGGTTTTAGAGTATCCAAAGTGACCATCAAGGCCCCCATACTGCAGCTGATCAACGACATTTCCACACAGAGATTCATTGGGAATGCATAAACATGCCCTGTATAAGGTAAATCCATCATGCATGATAGACCTAGATATAGAGTCGGTAACCCTTCACTGGAGCCAGCCAAATCACCCCAAAATAAGGGTCCCCCAAACCCTGGTCCTTGATTACATCAAACACAATGACACAATGTGTGTTCATGAGCTTAGAATCCTATGTAAGTGCTGGCCACCTGATTGTGCGCACCAACTTTATGCTTGACTCCAAAAATGTACACGTGAAACTCTACCCTCTTGGCATTTCAATAACTAAGCTTATACTGTGAATTCAGATAAGTGTTTCAAATAGTGCCCGTAGCGTAGCGTAGTGTAGCACTACATAGCGTCCTAAATAACATAAATCCGCTGTAGCGTACGCTACAAGGGTCATAGCATACACTACAGCTACATAGCGCGTAGCGTACGCTACAATGTATTTTTTTACTATTTTATTTTTTAATTATTTTTTCATGTTTTCTTTGTATCTAATGTTGAGGAATGTGACACTTGGATTGTACTTTATACTTTTAACCTATGGTATTTTTATTTTTATTTTTTCATAATTGTGACTTGTGGCTTCAATTAGACATTATTAATTAAAGTGATTTGCTTAGAAAGTTGTTGATGTGATAATTATTTGATTTGGTTTATATATGTGGATTGACTTTTGATCAATGATAACTAATAACTTGTTTGAACATGCTTATAAATGAATCATCTTTTAGGCATTTTTATATTTTTCCCTTTTTTCCACTATTAATTATATTTGTCCTATTTTTAAATTATAAAATAGAAGAATCGTGTAGCTTATGCTACACATTATAGAGGGCCAAGCGCTACGCATCACGTACTGCTATTTAAAACTCTTATTCAGATTCCAAGGAGCTTTGTGATACGAAACAGCATAAACTTGATTTGAATAAGGAAATGCTGCCTAGTGCCTACACACCAAGTCCTGCACAAGCATGTGAAACTATATGTCATATGTGGACTGGAGTATCAGGTTCTTGCATGATCAAGTTCCTCACTGAAATTAGCATTAAGTTGTCCCACTCGACTTGGGACAATGGCTATGCCTACATGTGAAGCATCACGATCAACCTCAAAGACCTTTCCAAAGTTGGGTAGAGCTAACAAAGGTGCATTTTTCATCTTTGCTTTAATCACATGCAAACTAGCTTAGCCTCTATGCACCATGGAAAGTACCCTTTTCCACATACGGTCAATCAATGGCGCAATCAACGTGCTGAAATCTAGGATGAACCTCTAATAGCAGAAGGTTGTTAATCCATGTAAGCTTCGCAAATCTCAAACAAACTTAGGTGTTGGCCACTCTGCGATCTCTTTAACCTCCAATAGTCACCTATTTGTATCTCTATCATAGAGTACCTCCTGCACATATTTATCTGAGAAAATACACAAGCACCAGAAAGAATATCCAAGATTATGCCATTGATCCACAGAATTGGGAAATGGTACTTAATTGTGACTTTGGTGAGAGCCTGGTTATCAACACACATTCGTCACAAACCATTTTTCTTTGGCATTTTAGAAAGCAAGCACTGGTCATATTTTCATGCTTTCATAGATCAACCCCTTTTGCAAGCATTCTTCCACATATCTCCTGAACTCATGCTTATGTGAGCTCATAACAGAGTTCCAAATATCGTTGGTAATATCGATATTATACGTATCGCCATAGATATTTTCAGTATTGCTAGCTCAGCAATACCAAAACCCCTGGAAAGTGCAGTTTTCCAAATATCGCCGAAATATCCGCGATATATCATTAAGTATATCACTAAACGATATAATCGCTAAAATATCATTATTATCACCCATATAAAACCTCCCTTGCATTGGTTGTATCCAGTGTACATAGTATCAGTATCGTTACATGTATTGCTGACTGGGGATACAGAAATAGGTTTTGATATCGCCAATATTATTGCTGATACCGGGAAATGTATCGCTGACTGAAGGAAACATTGGAGAAATACGAGGAAAATGGGAGGATTTCTAAATGAAACTTCAAAAGCTGCTAAAATACACATATTTGCATGTTTAGGAATCAAATAATTGCAAAAAAGGCACATACATGATAAGTTCCCCTTTAATAGGGACCTAAAAGCATGTAACACTGACTCAGTGAAACATTGAGGAAATATGGGGGAAATGGTGGAGTTTTTCAATGATACTTTCGAAAATGCTAAAATACACATATTTGCATATTTAAGAATCAAAAATAGCAAAAAAGACGCATATTTGCATATTTAGGAATAAAATAATAAGTTTTCCATTAATGGGGGCCTAAAAGCATGTATCGTTGACTCAAGGAAACATTGGGAAATTTTATGAAGGGTGCGGAGACGTGAATACTTGTTCATCCATTGTGTGTTCACCTGTAAGGTGTGGGATTGGTTCCTTGGCCTCGTTGAGACCTCGTGGGTAATGTCGGAGTCACTGGAGAGCTCTTCCAAGAGTGGCATTGGGAAGGAGTCCCGAGTAAATGAAGTTTGGTGTGGAGGTTAGTTTTGTCGACAGTCCTTTAGGACTTATGAGTCGAAAGGAGCAACGGGTCCTTCCAAAATGAGAGCAGTACAAAAGCAGTTTTGTTTAGGAGGGCTCAATTAGGTGTTGTTTCCTGGGTCAATTATATTGAAGTCTCCAACCTTAGTAATTGATGGATGATGGATGGGTTGTTTTGTGTAAAAATGAAGGGAAATAGGAATTCCCCCATTTTTTCACTTAAATGTTGAATTTTTTGCCACAAATCCATGTCAATGCATGAGAATCGAGCATATACATGGATTTCCATTACAAATCATGCTAACAGTTGATAAAAAAAAATGAATGAACTTTCAATGTTTTTTTTTTTTGGGTCACCTTTTGACTTCCAATCAATCTCTGCTTCAAGACGCGATTTCTCCCCCAAATCCAAGCTTTCATTCAACAAAAACCAAGAGTGACTGAAATCCCCTAAGGAACAAGATTCCCAAAACAAAATCCCACAAGTTGTTATTTTTTTGCATTTTGGAGATTTTTCCAAATTTTTTGTCAATTTTTGCCTATTTATGAATGTTTCCATAGTATTGGGGATATTATCATTGATATCGGGGATATTATACTTCGTATAGAAAATACTAGGGAACTTATATAAGCGATTCTTTTCAAAATATTGTTAAGTCGATAAAATCACCAAATATCACTAATATTACTAAAAATATCAGTGATATTTGGAAAATTTTAAAATACAAACAATTTTGGTGCTAACCTGGCAATACCAATAATACAGGGATATCATCAATAATATTGTAGAGATTTGCTACAATGGACTGTAGAACAAAATACAAACAATTATGGTGCTAACCTGGCAATACCAATAATACAAGGATATCATCAATAATATTGTAGAGATTTGCTACCATGGACTGTAGAACAAGGATTTCACTATCATTATTATAACACTCGGTTCTTAACTACTTGTATGTCATCACCTTACTCTGCATTTTGTTTGCTTTGTTCTCAACAAGTTCAGTGCTTCTTTGATCTTCTTTTATGTCACATTAGGGTGTTTCTCTGGCTTGACCAACTTAGTTGTATACTAGGCACTTATAACAAGCAATTAGGTGTCCTACATGACTACGTCTAGACAGAACACATTTGAAGCACCTAAATACATCATCTCCTTACACTCTAGTGGTTAACCCATGTATTTTCCACCACCCCTCCATGTCCTCCAAGAAGAACTAGACAATGGAATGCAATGGGCATCATTAAATAAAACCAAGAACTCATATCCACCATAACAATTTCTTTTCATGGTGCTAGTGGTTATATTTCGTGCAAGTTTGTAAGTATCATTAACCCTCCCAACAAGCCGGATGCTCATCAGGGGCCTAAATTGGCATGCACAACTAACATAAGATGCATTTTGGTCCAACAAAAAAATGCAGCCATGAACACTGGATGGCCCACAAATGGATCACCCATCAACCCATATTTTCAACACATCCTGTGTGGATCATCATCTTGGACCCAAGAGGACTGTGATCGTTGTAGACCAATTGACCCGTCTAATCAGTCCCACCTCCACGGGTTCCACATTAAGTTGTTCTGGAGAATAAGTTTCCTTCAATTTAATTAGTTTCATGGTTGATATTTTAGTTTGCATAAATTGAATAGCATGTTCCCTTAGTATTTATACCACTTATCTTGTGGCTTAAATTTTGGGTATCAAATGATGTCAAAGCAATAAGAAATTAGTCCCCTTTGAAGGCTTACTAAGTTAGCTTTTTTATTCGGACATCCGAGCTCCTTTTAGAGTTTATCAGAGACAGAGGGGAGCTACCCCAATTTCATTATGACTGGATGATCATTACATGGGGCCTAGTGAGACTAATTTCAATGGCCTTCAAAGGGGACTAATTTCTTAGCCCTATAAGATGTCCCCTAAGAAGATGTGTGTGGGTTGTTTAGTTGGGAGTGTTGGGCCATTGAATTTCACACATGGATCGTTGGATCATGACCATGGATCATCTTGATCGTAGACCCATTAGACACGATGGAGCCATTGGGATGGTGTAGTTTAGTTATTTTGTTTATTTATTTTAGGTATTTTGGTTTATTTTATAATTTAGTTGAAATAAGGGCGTTTTAGACATTTTATTTATAATAATGGTAGTTTTGTAAAAACACCTCAAAAGACTATTAAAGGGTTGGGCGTGTGAAGTCCTAGGGGAAGATGGAAATAAAATTTCCTTCTTTATTGCTTTGAGCAAAGAAAAAGCTTCCTGTTATTGGTGCCCCCCCAGTCCTTGATCCTTCCCCTTTAAAACCTTAACCCTAAAACCTAAGAATTCCATACCCTAATCTCCCAAATTCTGTAAACCCTAACAAAGCGCAAATGAATCCTCAGATTTAGATCAAATCATATGCTAGATGGAAGTTCAAACTTCCATTAGGCTGCTTTTGATCGACAATCTTAAGATCCATCTACGAGATTGTGATGTGGCCTTGAATTTGAGCATAGTTGACTCCTTGAATTTGAGCATAGTTGACTACTTGATTTCTTTGGATTTGTGATATATTGACAATATTTTATATTTTGATTTACTCTAATAATCTGTTTATTAATTCATTCGCATCATTATAGTTTAGGCTATCCGTCTTGCATCAAATTTTGTTATTAGAGCCTGGGGTTTAGAATAGGGTTAGTGTGGTCCTCAAATTACCATAGGGTTTTCATATCGCATTTAGGGTAGGTTTTCATATTGTCGTGTCTAGAGTTAGCAGTCTCTCCAATTTCATCACATTGCATCTAGAGTCTTTAGTTCTTAGGTTCCTCGTTAGATCCTCCGCTTATGCCCACTCGTACTAGTCGTGGTTTTGGCTTACACCCCACAATGAGTTTAGAACAGCTTATCGAGGCTATCAATGACATGAATAACCGTCTTGACTACCAACAACCAACTGGTAACGACCAACACTCACAGAACCCAGTTGGAAGTTTCCCTCCAAGCAAACCCTGACAATGGAGAAGATGACTAATCTCAAGCAGGAGGGGAAGTTGGAGGAAACCAAGTTTCCCTCCAAGCAAACCCTGTCATGGTCGTAGTGGAGTGCGTACCCAGCCACCCCTTGAAGAGTATCAAAACCATCATGATCCTAATGAGCGAGTAATGAAGAGTATCAAGATTGAGGACCTGAGTTATGGTGGTCACTTGGACCCCAAGGCCTTCCTCGATTGGCTTTCATACATGGATCATTGTTTCAAGTGGTACGATAGCTCCAATCGCTATTGGGTAAGGTTCGCTAAGATGAAATTGGTGGGCCAAGCCAAGTTATTTTGGACGAATGTCAAGCAGAAGGTGGAGAGGTCTAGAGATGGCCCAGTCTCACTGTGGGCTAAGATGAAAGAGATCTTGAAAGAAAGTGCATTCCATTCTTACTGTCAGAGCGTTTGGATTAGTGGCAATTCCTTCGGTAGGGATTAATGCCTATGGCTGATTACATCTCCAAGTTTGATGAATATATGATGCATTGTAACATCAAGGACCTGTTAGTGACCCTTTCCCGTTTCAGAATGGGCATCCGATCCGAGCTTCAACGTCAGCTCATTCCTCTCGACATCAGCACCCTAGAGCATGCCTATCAAGTGGTGCAAGAACTTGAACGGTATCTGAAACCGCAATTCATGAGGCAATATGACCCTCGTGAATCCAATGTCAAGACCACTCTCCAAAGAACTAAGCCTAGTTTCGGGAGTCAATCCAGAGCCCCTATTGGTAATCAATCCAACAATAAAGATGTGATAAGGGTCTAGCTAGTACTGGCTTGAGGGAAGGTGAACAAATGCGGTGTTACAACTGTCAAGGATATAGTCATTTCGCATACTAATGCTCAATGATCAGGGCGATTGTGAAGAAGAAGAATATCAACCCAAAATTAGTGCTAGTGATGAAGAAGATGGAGATGTTGAGATCGTGCCACTTGTAGTTCTCAGATGCACCTTAGCCCAGGACAGAGAGTGATGATTGGCGGAGGAATTTAATTTTCCACACTTGCGTCAAGTGTGGTGACAAACTATAAGGTGATAATTTATAGTGGTAGTTGCACCAGCATGGTCTCTGCTAGCACTATATCTCGTTTGGGTTTAAAACTTGTTCCTCACCCTCAAACCTATCAAGTTGCATGGGTTAATGCATCCTCGATACCAGTCTTTCAGTGGTGTCTTATTCCCATTCAGTTTGCTTCCTACATAGACACTTATGGTGTGATGTTTTTCGTATGAATGTAGGCCACATCATCTTGGGCAGACCTTGGTTGTATGATCATGATGTGACACTATTCGGTCATTTGAATACATGTTCATTTATGTATGAAGGTAAGAGAATAAAGTTAAATCCTCTTCCGCCCAAAAGAACACCGGGGAAGGAGGACGTCAAAAAGGGTGATCCAAAAGATGTAAGGAAGTCCCAACCTAAGTCTCTCCACATAATAAACGCCAAAAAGTTTGAAAGGAAAACTAAGACTATTCGATGGTGTATGCCCTCGTGGCAAGAGAGCTCACACCCAAGGTTAGCGTAGAGTCGCCACTTGAAGTGATTCCGATGTTGGAGGAGTTTAACAATGTTTTCCTTGAGGACCTACCAGATGAGCTTCCACCTATGTGGGACATTCAGCATGCCATAAATCTTGTCCTCAACTCGAACCTTCATCACTACCGAATGAAACCCATGGAGCATGCATAGTTAAAAAAGTAAGTTGATGAGCTTCTTAGAAAATGCCTCATTTAGGAGAGTTTGAATCCATCTGTCGTGCTAGCTCTCTTCATGCCTAAGAAAGATGACACTTGGTGCATGTGTGTGGACAATCGGGTCATCAACAAGATCACAGTCAAGTATCGGTTTCCTATACCGCGCCTTAATGACATGTTGGATATGACGGTCAATGCCACGATCTTTTCCAAGATTGACCTTAAAAGTAGGTATCATCATATACGTATTTTCCCAAGAGATGAATGGAAATCCTTCAAGACGAATGATAGGCTATATGAGCAGCTAGTCATGCCTTTTGGCTTGACCAACACTCTGAGCGCATTCGTGAGAAATGACCCATGTGTTAAGGCCCTTAATGGGTAAGTTCTTGGTGGTATAATTCGACGGCATCCTCATTTATAATACCTCCAAGGAACAACACATCCACCACTTGAGGCAAGATTGTGGGATCCGTAGAACGGAGAAGTTATATGCCAACATGAAGTGTTCTTTCAGGTCTGATAAAGTTTTCTTAGGCTTCATTGTTTCATCTGAGGGCATGTCTACAAATCCCGAGAAAGTAAAGGCTATAATAAGTTGGCCTGAACCGCAAAACATTTATAAGGTGCGTAGCTTCCACAATTTAGCCACTTTTTATAGGCAGTTCATTTGAAGCTTTAATTCTATTATGGCTCCCATCACAGATTGCATTAAGGGAAAGTTCAAATGGACAAGTGCAGCCTCCAAAGCATTGAAAGAGATTAAGGGCAAGATGATTGAAGTTCCTACCATGCGCCTTCCTGACTTTTCTAAAGTCTTCGAGGTTGCGTATGATGCATCTGGACTAGTTATAGGTGGAGTGCTTAGCCAAGAAGGGCATTGTTGCCTATTTCAATGCGAAGTTGAATGAGGTGAAGCAACAATATTTACCTATGAAAAGGAATTCTACACAGTAATCCACTCCTTGCGACATTAGCGACATTACCTACTACCGCAAGAGTTCGTTTCGTTTTCCGACAATGAGGCTTTACGATACCTCAACTCCCAAAAGAAATTAAACCCAAGGGATGCCAAGTGGGTTTAGTTTCTCCAAGAGTACACATTTGTTCTGAAACACAAGGTCAGGGTCAACAACAAACTTGTTGATGCGTCATTGAATGGCATTACTCTAATCTATAAGGGTGGAAGTCATTGGATTCGAACAATTGAAGGAAGAATATTCCGCGTGCCCAAATTTTGGGAAAGTATACACGTCACTTTGGGATGATCAATCGAGGAGTGGTGGTGGATTTGTCCTAATCGATGAGTTTTTATTTAAAGGTGACAAACTCTGCATTCCCCCTCCCTACGGGATTTTCTAGTTTGGAAGCTTCGTGCCAGATGAGTAACCGGTCATTTTGGTAGAGACAAAACTATTACCCTTGTCGATGATAGATTTTATTGGCCAATCTCAAGTAAGACATTGCCAAAATTATTAGGCAATGTAGGACTTGTCAGTTGGCAAAGCAAAAAAGGCAAAGCACCGGATTATAAATGCCTTTGCCAATGACACACACTTCGTGGCAAGATATTAGTATAGATTTCATGCTTGGGCTACCCAAGACAATTAGAAAGCACGATTCCATCTTTTGTGGTGGTGGACAATTTTTCAAAAATAGCCTATTTTATCTTATGTTCTAAAACGTTTGATGCCTCCAACATTGCCAAGATTTTCTTCGGAGGGGTGGTTCAATTGCATAGTTTGCCAAAGACCGATTCATGAGTTATTTTTGGAAGACACTTTGGCATATTATGGGTACGAGAGTCCAGTTCTTGTTGGCATACCATCCCCAAACTAACAATCAAACGAAAGTGGTTAATCGAAGCTTAGGAAACCTGTTATAATGTCTTGCGTGTGACCATGTTAGGACTTGGTATTCAGTTTTACCAGTCGCAGAGTTTGCCTATAACAGTTCAATCAATGGGCCGATACGCATGAGTCATTTTGAAGTAGTTCATGGTTATAAACCTAGGAAGCCAATAGATCTCATTCCTATGTCGGTCTCCCATAGGCCATCAGAGTCTACAAATGCATTTGCACAGCGCATTCATGATTTGCTTGTTGAAATTAAGAAACGGATTAATGTGAGCAATGAAAAGTACAAAATATTTGTTGAGTCTCATCATGAGTTTAAACAGTTTCAAGTAGGAAACTATGTGATGGTTCGAGTAAGGCCAGAACGGTTTCCACAAGGGGTCGTGATGAAATTACAATCCCATAGTGCAAGACCTTATAAGATATTGAAAAGACTGGGCTCCAATGCGTATGTTGTAGATCTTCCACATGATATGGGCATTAGAGTTACATTCAATGTAGATATTGAAAAGACTGGGCTCCAATGCGTATGTTGTAGATCTTCCACATGATATAGGCATTAGTTCTACATTCAATGTAGAACATCTTATGTCTTACAAGGGTCCAACAGTTTCACTTGCTAGCCTTTATCCCGACCCTCACATTGACACAGATGGTGGTGCTCCCAACCTGCCTGATCTACCCCACGACCCATGGCCCTTGCCAGACTATTCTTCCCAGCCTTTACCTTCTTTACCATCCATACCTGCTAGATGAGAAGAGATCGAAGGTGGATGAACAACTAGAAGAACAGACCAGAGTCAAAAGTACGTGGATTACAGAGATCGAGCTTCAGAGACAAGACTCAGATCTCCTAGAGCATTATCGCAGTTTTATTTCACCAGAGGCAAACTCTTCTCAACCAAAGAGAGTTGATGAGGACATCCGAGCTCCTTTTAGAGTTTATCAGAGACAAGGGAGAGCTACCACAATTTTGTTATGGCTAGATAATCATTACATGGGGGCCAGTGGGCTCAATTTAAGTTCTAAGCCCCATTAAAGACCCCACATGCATGATCGTGCATCTTTAAAGACCCTACACTAAGAAGATGCATATGGGTTGCTTAGCTGGGAGTGTTAGAACGTTGAATTTCGCAGGTGGACCGTTGGATCATGATCGTGGACCCATTGGACACGATGGAGCCATTAGGATGGACCGATGGAGTAATTTAGTTATTTTGTTTATTTATTTTAGATATTTTATAATTTAATTGAAATAAGGGCATTTTAGACATTTTATATGCAGCAAGGATAGTTTTGTAAAAACACCCCGAAAGACTATTAAAGGGTTGGGTGTGTGAAGCCCTAAGGAAAGATGGAAAATAAAATTTTCCTCTTTATTGCTTTAAGCAAAGAAAAAGCATCCTGTGATTGGAATAGCCATAGAGTGATTCCAACCATCTTCTATGTCTTTTTTCTTCACTTCTCTTCTTCCCTCTCTATTTTCTTTCTTTTTCTTTTTGTTTCCTCCCAAATCTCATCCCCACCATCCCCGAAACCCTCTAGACCTAAACCCTACCCAACCATGCCACCCCCACCCCATACGACCGCATGGACATAACCGTATGGCCGTCCATACGGCTAGCCCCATTCCCCCCTTCTCTCTTTTTGGTCATTAATCCTTCCCCTTTAAAACCATATAACCCTAACCATAGAACAAAGAATTCCAAAACCTAATCTCCCAAATTCCATAAACCTTAAATCTCCAAACCCTAACAAAGCACAAGTGAATCCCCAGATTTAGATCGAATCCTATGCTAGATGGAAGTTCTGCGTTCCAATGGGCTGCTTCTAATCGATAATCTTAAGATCGATCTGCGGTATTTGTGATGTGGCCTTGAATTTGAGCATAGTTAACTACTTGATTTCTTTGGATTTATGATAGATTGGCAATATTTTATATTTTGATTTACTCTAATAATCCGTTTATTAATTCATTCGCATCACTACAGTTTAGGCTATCCGTCCTGCATCACTTTTTAATAAACCCAAGATCATGTAGTAATTCCATAACCTTTTGAGTTTTGAGCGAGTCAAGGTTGATTTTCTGCAGACATGCATTTTACGGGGTTAAGAGATACTTCAGTTATTTTTTTATGTTTAGAGATATAAATGGCTAGGAGAGAAGCAATTGATCAGTAGACTGGAAGGAGAGAGGCAGGGGGAGAGAGAGAGAGAGAGAGAGAGAGAGAGAGAGAGAAGGCTTGGTGTAACCCAGTTATCAAATCAATGAGATATTGACACCAGATCGCAAACAAATAGACAAGAATTGCACTCACAAGAATTTTGAGTAGTGAGGGAAAAATAACTTCATTAATTATAAACTTCTTCTTACAATACTTAAGAAAAGAACTCACACTTAGAAGAATTTGAAATGACTAACTCCTTCACCACCTACCCCTTTTATAGACCTTAAATGAATCTTTAATGAAAATCCCCCCAACTAAGAGATTGATTTCAAATCAAGCATAATTTATTCAAACCAATCTAATCTACCTAAGATGGTACAAGCTTAATAATAGTAAAAGCAAACATATAAAGAAATCCAAATTACATCTCTAAATAAGCCCTATATCTTCCATCACATCCTCCGTCATATCTTCAATCACCTCAATCACATATTCAATTGCATCTTTAAATTAGCCCCCAAATCTCCAAAAACTAGTAAATTGCAATCCCCCAAATCTATAAATAAATAGTCCAAGAGTCAACACATGTTGGGCCCTACGGCGGGCCTAGATTAGCCTAATTGGACCGTGGGCCTACATCATCCCCCGGGGTTATAAAGAAATGGACTCCGACGAGTTGGGTGCTTCATACGAGTAGTAGAGGTTCGCACCCAATCTTTTCAATTTGTCGGCTGTCATCAATGTGCATTCAAAATGGGGCTTGTTCTTCCATTTCACCAAGTAGTGTTTGTATTGGCCCCATTGAGGGTTAGTAGTGTTCATTCGTAACACTTGTTCCACTTCTTTTTTATTCTTTGGGAGTTGTTTATCCATACCGACAATGGCTTCATCTTGCATGTCAGATGCCTCGCCATGATACTCGAATAAATTCACCACATTGAAAGTCATTGAGATATCCACGTCATTTGGCAACTCAATTTCATAGGCATTGTTACCCAACTTCCTCTTGACTCAACATGGACCAATATTCTTAGACTTAAGCTATGTATGTTTCCCTCGAAAGCCTTTCTTTGCGGAGATAGACCATAAATAAGTAACCTTCTTTATTTATGTTCTCACACCGATGTTCGTTTGCAGCTTCTCGGTATCTAGTGTTGTTGTCTTCAATCCAAAGTTATTGATTTCGATACCCCGTGAAGTCGCACAATTTCTGTGAAAAATATGTTGGCAATATACATAGCGTCCATCATCCTTTTGCGTGGAATGAAGTGGGCCGTCTTTGAAAAACAGTCCACCACAACGAAAATCGAATATGCTCCCCTTTGGATTTTTTAGGAAGTCCATAAAAAATCCACCCATGGTGTGACTAGAATGGTTAGTAGCGTATGAAGGCCAATATTCTACACATGATCTTTAGAGACTTAGCAACTGTGACATCGTGCTATGAACCGTTCAACGTCACAGCACATATGAGGCTAGTGGTATTTTTCCTCCACCATAGCCAATGTATTCTCTCGTCCAAAGTATCCACCCGGTCCTCCTCCGTGCAGCTTAGATAGGATCTTCTCTTGTGACAATCCTTCAGGAATGCATAAGTGAAACCCTTGAACGGATATCAATCGTGTGAGATGAATTCCCACTTTGGATCTTAGCCATCCACACGCCCATCGAGTATTTTGCAAAAAATAAGGTCTTTTGTATTGTTCTTTTAATGCCCCAAATATGTCGACCTCAACGACGAGAGTTCCTAATAAAACCACCCTCTTACTCAAAAGCGTCTGCCGCTTTGTTCTGACTTCCAACTTTGTGACACAAAAGGAAAGTATATTCCTATAGGAAAGCCATCCACCTCACGTGATGAGCACTCGACTTCTTTTGGGAGTTAGGATATCTCAACGCCTCACGGTCTAAGTATAGAACAAATTCCCAATTCATCAAGTAATGTCTCCAATGTCGTAGCACCTAGACCATTCCTTAGAACTCGAGCTCATGCGTAGTTCTTTTGTGCATCATTAAGCTTCTCGCTAAAGAAAGCAATTGGCTTCACTTCCTAATTCAATGTCGCGTCAATGCCAACATTTGAAGTGTCGCTTTCCATTTTAAAGACTATCAAAGTTCATAAGTGCATGAACTGGAATTTCTGTCGTTTTCTTTTTTATGGCACCGAAGCTTCGATTTGCCACTTTAGTCCATTCGAACTTGCCTCCCCACATGCAATTGGTGACAAGTGTAATGATAGTGCTTTCCGAATAAATCTCCAATAAAATGTCACTGTGGAAAGAACAAACCTACAAAAGGGTTTGTCGGGTGGACTACTCCGTAATAGCATTGATTATCTCTTAAGCAACCTTGATCCCTTCGGCAGATACAATATACCCCAAAAACACAACACCAACGATAAGGAAAGAACACTTCTTCAAGTTAACAAATAGTGACTCCCTCCGTAGTACATCAAATATTTGTCATAAATGATCAAGATAAACAGATGAATAAAGACTAAAAACAACAATATCATTAAAATAGACAACTAAGAACTTTCCCATAAAGGGGTAGAGTGCCTCTATCATCGGCCTCATGGTAGTGCTCGACACATTTCAAATGCTTAATGGCATGACGAGCCACTCGTACCACCCATCTTGAGTCTTAAATGTAGTCTTCCACTCGTCCCTAGGCCAAATACAAATCTTATGATATCCACTCCTCGGGTTGACATTTGAAAAGACCTTTGCTCCATGCAGCATGTCGGCATATCATCTAAGCAAGGAATGGGAAACCAGTACTTGATAGGAATCTAGTTGATCGCACAACTGTCCACGCACATCCTCCAAGATACATCTTTCTTTTTTGAAAGAATAAAGGAAATTTTATTAAAGGCACGCAAGCAAGCAAAACAAAAAAAGAAAATAAACGGAACTCAAGGATTACAGCCCTAAAAATGACACAATAAGATCATGCTCCACGTTAAGGATCATAATCCACTCAAACGCATAAGTTTTAATCAAGGTGTCCCGTATCGGTATCGGTTGGCGTAACAGTGCCATCCGAAACCAATACGAATACGGGGGCGTAACAACGATATAGGGGCGTAACGGCGCAAAATTATTTTTTTGCCAAAAAAAAAAATTGAAAAAATATGGATTAAATCCGGAATATTATAAGCATACCAAATGTGCATTCATTTATAAATTAGAACATGTTTATAGTGGTGTAACGGTCCACTCTTTGGTGAGAAGTTGTATCGGACTGTCTGATTAATTTTTGAACCAGGTAACATGAATTTGACTACAAAATTCATATATTTAAATTTCTAAATATAATTTATATACTTGACAACTTGATATCATTTCTCCTAATTGTTCTTTAAAAAAAGAAATTAAATTCAGGTAGATGGCATTGCCAATTTAGGACTGACTTGGAGGACCAATCTATGCTCCAAATCAGCCTCAAATTCATGCAATTTATTTCCATTATCCTACTTATGAATTGGTGGACATTTATTGGATAGTGAATCATGAAAAAAATCAAAAGGCCCTATTTTAAAAAATAAAAGTCCACAAATTAACAATTAAAACTAATCAAACAATTTGATTTTGGCATTGTGAGTTAGCAATTGCAATCCATAATTTAATTGCTAAATTGTAAGTTAATATATGTCTCGCGTACAATTTTTTAAGGCCCGAATTAGACGAGACTCGGATTGTGAAGTGTAGCACATGTGTCAAAGTTTTTTGGGCCCTACCCGTGATGTGTTATATCCACATCGTCCATCCATTTTGCCAAATAATTTTAGGGCATGAGCCCAAAAATGAGGCACATCCAAAGCTCAGGTGGACTAAACCATAAGAAACAATAATAATTAAACGTTCACCTTTAAAAATTTACTGGGGGCTACAAAAGTTTTAGATCAAGCTGACATGTGTGTTTTCCCTTCATCCACGTCAGTGTGACCCAACTAATAGGTTAGATTGAAAATAAACATTACAGTGGACTTTAAGAAATTTTTAATGGTGAGCATTCTATAACCGCTGTTTCCTATGGTGTGGTCCACCTGAGATTTGGATATTACTAATTTTTTGGATCCTGACCTAAAATGACGTGGCAAAATGGATGGACGACATGGATAAAATATATACATCATGGTGGGGCCCACTCGGGTCTGATCAGATTGGATGGAAAATAAACGTTACGGTGGGCCCTACGAATTGTTTAACAGTGAAAATCATTATCTCCGCTACTATTTTTGGTGTGGTCTAGATGATCTTCGGATATAATTCATTTTTTTGTAGTGCTCTAAAATGATATCTGAAAATAGATGAACGGTGTAGATATAATAAATACATCACTATGGAGCCCATGTAACTTTGATCTCCTTTGAACCGTTCGAGTGTCAGCGCTCGTCTTAGCGTGACACATACCTACAACAGCTAGTTGCTGCGTGGTACACCTGCAAATTAAAAAAAGGGGGGGCGAGAGGGAAACTGAAAAGAAAAAAGAGGGAGAGAGAGGAGGAGGCCGCAGCCGCAGCAGGGCCGCAGCCGTAGCTACCCGAGAAGAAGAAGAAGAAGAAAAGAAAGAAAACAGGTAAGGTTTTTTTTTTTTTTTTTAAGGCCCGTAACAGTCGTTACGGGTCCGTAACGGCCGTTACGATCACAGAATTCCGTAACGGCCGTTTCAACCCCGTATCGCGTAACGGTGTCAACCGTTACCGTTACGTATCGGCCGATACTGCCGTATCGTAACGGATACGAGACACCTTGGTTTTAATATAAGTTATCACAGTATCACTCAATCCTAAAGCATCCCAAAAGAGGTGTCTATTCCGCTCACCCCAAACAACCCACCATATTGCAGCAAGATCAATTGAAACAGCACATGGTGACATAATTTCCTGAATTAAACCCTTCTGTAGTAAATAACCTGTCGATGGAACTCAGCATGTTCAACTGAACCCATCCGGTAGTGTGCAAGATTCGGTGGACTCGAACCCAGCACTAAATAATGTGGTGTTGAATGTTCCTCATATGAGGAAATCCGGTTGAGAGTTCTTCAGACACAAAGTCTTTATATTCACAAAGGAGCTCTTGTATAGGAGGCGAAACATCTAACTACTTCATTTCTTTAGCAACCAAAGACAAAATGATGCCAATCTCCTTGTGAAACTCTTCAAACTTCTGCACACTACGTGATTTTTTACCCTCTTCTTTATCAAATTTGGCCGTTGGAAGATGTTTTATTGGGTGCAATACGATATTAACACCATCCTTAACAAAGGAATAGGTGTTGGCGTGAGTCAAACGCAACATATCTTGGTCTTACAACCACGGTCTCCTTAAAAAAAATGTGGCACGCATCTATGGAGACCACATCACACCATACCCCATCCCTACCCTTAATCCAATAGAGAAGGAGACTAAGCATCTGGAGTTAACAGAAAGTTCTCTCCCTTTAAGCACCCAGAGTCAACAGAAAGTTCTCTCCCTTTCTTGAACCAACGGATCTTATATGGTCACGGATACTTGTGTTCTTTGAGTTTAAATTTATCCATCATTTCTTGTGAAACAATGTTCTCACTACTCCCCTAGTCTACCAAAATTGTGGGGATATTGTGCACAGCCATCGCCCCTCATCAACCACTTGAGGCATTGATAGCATAGTCCGTTGAATAACCAACGACTCTTCCCTACCATCATACACATCCACTACATCTTTCCCAACATGCACCTTATCCTCATATGCATGTTCTTCATATTATTTGTTGACTTCAACTTTCATTTGACCGTAATCCAGAGTGTTTTCAATATATTTTCATTCCCCAACCAAATTTACTTTAATTGTGGACTGATGTTTCGGACAGTGAAAAGAACAATGTCCAACTTAAAGCACTTGAAAGAAGTGTTGTTTTGTCCCATCTTGGATGCATTAGCCCCTCATCAATAACCACCTCCTCTCGGGTTAGGGCTTAGCTTCATTGTTGGATGACAGCCCATCATCCCACGACTTGTGGGAGGCCTTGTGATTGCCTTATGTAGAAAGTTAGCATGCTCCCCCGTCATCGATGACAACCCTCATGGGGTGCAAAATTGTCTCTCAAGTCCTTGATTAACTATCTTCTCAGCTTTCAATGCAAGTGTGTATACATTCTGATATTTTAAATACATCTTTGAAAGACAATTCATCTCTGCTATCCGGATTAAGACCAGTAAGATATCTTAAAATCTTTTTATCTTCATACTCACATAACCCTGCACGTGATGCCAAAGTATGGAACTCCTAGGTGTATTCAACTACCAACTTGTTCCCTTGACGTAGATTGTTACATCTTTGATAGAGGTCATGGCCCATAGGCATAAGTAGCAAGTAGGAACTTTCTTTTAACTTCTTTCTCATCTTTTTCCAAGAATTTATTTTCTCCTTACCGTGATAGATTCATTGGGCTTGGAAATCATCCCACCATGCTAACGCATGACCAAAAAACATCACAGCTACTAACTTCACCTTACAATTATCCGCGATTTCCTTATACTTGAATAGCTTTTCCAATTTGCTTAACCAATCGATAAAGTCATCAACATGCAGCCGTCCATGGAATTCCAAAATTTCTACCTTAATTCCAGGCTCTCTGTCACGTTCCAACAATCGAAGGATTCGATCATTGGTGTCTTCACAAACCCAGGGCCACCTATTGTTCGTTAGGACCTTGACAGAGACCTCCCCCTATGTGTGGATGTTTTCCAACTTCGGTCTCCAAATTCCCTCCGCCTCAAAGCTCTCCCACTTGATAAGTGAGATTGCCTACAGTATGCGTGAGTTGATCTACTCGTCATGTGAGCACAAACTCTTCTTGTGTCACCCCCTTTGAAGCCATTAAGAGATGATGTAGAGTTGGTAGTTTCCCAACAATCACCTGCTTTAATAACAAAATCGTGCAACCCGGTTATTGAATCAATGAGATGTCGATGGTAGACAAGAATTACACTCACAAAAATATTTGACTAGAGAGGAAGAAATAACTTTATTAATATCAAACTTCTTCTTACAATGCTTAAGAAAAGAACTCACACTAATAAGTAAATAAATAAATAAATAAAAATTGGAATGACCAACTCCTACACCACCTCCCTTTTTATAGAGACCCTAAATGAATCTTTAATAAAAATCACCCCAACTAAGACATTGATTTCAAATCAAAAATAATTTATTTCAAACCAATCTAATCTAGTTAAGATGGTAAAAGCCTAATAACACTAAAGGCAAACCTAGAAAGTAATCCTAATTACATCTCTAAATCAGCCTCATATCTTCAATCACATCCCCATTTATATCTTCAATGACATTAATCACATCTTTAAATCAACGTCCATCTCCCAGAAATTGTAAATTGCAATCCTTAATTTAGGCCCCCAAATCTATAAATAAACAATCCAAAAATATGCTCATGTTGGGCCTTGCGGTGGGCTATGGGACCTTTGCAATGCTGGGCCTATGGTGGGCCTAGATGGGCCTAAATGTGTTAGGCCTTACAGTGGGCCATAGGCCTTTCTCCACGAAGACAGGAAACAAAAGAAGGAGAAGAAGAGGAAGAAGCAGAAAAAGAAGAAGAAGAAGACACAGCAATAGCAAAAGAAGAAGAAGAAAGAGGAAGAAATCCAGGTTTTCTTTTCTTCTTTTTTTAATTCTTCTTACAGTCTATTGGGGTGTTACACAAGGCCGTAACATAACAGACCATTACGGTCCTTTTTTTTTTTTTAGAAGAGCAATTTTGACCTCGTAACGCGTAACAGGTCAAGCCGTTATAACAATTACATAACCTATTTGGCACACCTGGCTTTGTTTATGGTCCATTAGACTTATTGTGTACACCTTATTGCAATTTCATAACCACACATAAGGGCATTTTTGGCATTTCTGGATTTTAACTTGAGTGAATATAAGAGGAGGGGGGTGGATACATCCTACCCTAATCCCATTTTTTTCTTCTCCCCCTTTTTCTCCTCCTCTCTTCTTTCTTTTTTCTTGTTTCTTTCTCTAAGAAATTCCACACTTAAAACCCAAGATCCATGCACAAAAGTGGGGTTTACGATTGAAGCACAATAGATCAACAAATAAACCCAAAGCTCAATAAAACCGCTAAACCCAATTAGGCTCTCCAAGCTCTTATACAAATTTGGTGTGCCAACTAATTAAAAATGTAGACAAAATGGCCCCACAATGATTCAAGACATTCAGGACTGTCTTAAAACAAATATCCAGTTTGGTGCGAAGTGTACTGCAGGTTGTTCACATCTTCAACCAGACTGTCCATCAACCAAAAGGATATCCATTCAATGGTACAGCCAATCTCACCCGCAATCCTAAGGTTCTAGTGGAATAAAATGGCTAATAAACTAAAATGGATCAAACGGGTGATTAAATTCCTCATGTTAGAACTTAGAAGACAAGACTGATAAAAAACGATAAAACAAGTCTTGGGGAATTAATCTCAACAGAACTAAGTAAAAGAGGGGAGCACAAGGCTGAAGGCTCAAACCCTAGGTGAGTTCAATTTTCAAATGAATAGAAAGGACCAAGGTTTGAAATATCATCCAAAACCAGTAGCAGGTATCTCCCAATACATACCGGAATGGTCTAGGAAAACAGCCAGATAGACGGCCACATCAGTGGTGAATGATACAATACCCAATGAAATCGCCCCTAAAATAGACAAAGCAAACCCCCCCCCCCCCCCCCCCCCCCCCAAATCAAAAAGTAAATAAATAAAAGAGGCCATAAAGTCCCATTGCTAGAATCTTAAATATGTACAAAGCAATTCAATGGTCCAACTGATGCGATTTCTCCACCAACATGTAGCTCTCCACATGTAGAAGACATCCAATGGGTCCCAATCAAGATGTGAATCCATTTTGCATCATGCCATGTCTTCAAAACTTGGTCAGAAGGAAGCATCAACAACTTAAAAGCCCAAAGTTTCATCACAACCTTTTGCCACTTCGTCATTGTAAACCAGGAAACAGATTTTTCATCATCTCAACGTAAAGGAAAAATGGCTAAGTGGTAATTACATAGAATAACTTGCAAAATTCAAAATTAGACATTGATACATGCAACTAAATTCATGTTGCAATTAGAAGAATAGGAAAAATAAAAAATAAAGTGCTTATCCAACATAGATAAGAGAAAAGGTTTAATGAAAAACCTCGGCATGAATGTATTGCACGTCTTTTACTTCGAACTCAGCATCGCGGTTCTGCTCTTCTACTTCAAGGACACTGCGAACATCATTTGCCAAAGCATCCTCAGCATTTTGATAACTAAGTGCAGTCAAATCAATATCTCCATCAGGAAGATAAGTCTTTAGAGGCACTGATCCAAATGGAAATACCTATAAAAATCGCATAGTCAAATGGGAAGTTAGACTACAAACACTTCTTGCGATGAAATGAGAGTTAACATCCCCAACAGCTATTCTACCCTCCAAAAGCTTAGAAGAAAGGATCCAATGCTACATCTAAATGAGATTGTATCCAATATTAAATGCTAATATCTAAGTTAGTTATCAAGCAAAGCACTCTTGTACACATGGCAGACATGTAAAAGATCTGAATTGTTCGTCTATTGTATCCTACCGTGAATGGTCCAATATCTAAAACCTAACAGCAGTCAGAAGATTCAAGCCTTTTATCGGAGGATTTCCACCCCTTCGATGTCAACCATTGGCTAGAACTTTTCATAACCACCCACTTGTAATCTTCAAAAGTCCTCCAATCAGTAGTTAGGAATAGGATCACCCGAGAGTTGCACTTACCACGGTAGGGCCAATCATTAAAGGTCTGGATCTCATATGTGTAGCATGGGTAAGGATACAGAATGCTAGATAGCTCGGATAACATTCCCAGCACTGTATCCTATCTCTCTATCCATATCACATTTCATCAATCAATTCATCAAAGTCACCGACTTATATCATAATAATATCAAGATTTTCCCACAGAATCTTAGTCCAAACTCTACAAATTGTGCCCTTATTGTGATGGAGCACTACCAAAACAAAACAAAACAAAAAAGAGCCTTACGGGACAACATTGTCCATCTGATATGGACCACTGGCCATTTCCTGTTTAAAATTCATTTGGTCTCCAATTGGATGCCAAAATTGTTTCATGAATGGATTTTTTTTGGGGTATGCTCCATCCAACAATGGACCCACAACTTGCACCAACTAGAATGGTGTACAGGTATGCCTCAGCATACTTCATGAGTCACCACCACTTAACAAATTGTGGCGATTCAGTTATAGAATTTCTAGATAATATGAAAAACCAAATGCTGCTTCCCAGAAAAAATGTAGCTGACGGTACTTAGAGATCAAATAAAATTACATGGAAGATAAAAAAGGAGTGATAGACCCATTTCCCTCTACATCTTATTAATATAAACAAAAGAAACAAAAGATATAAAAGAAAATATAAATTTGATGAAACAAATCTTAGAACAATTTACACTTGCACCAAAACAAAAATAGCCTATCAAAATAAATTATTATAAACTAAATAGAAGAAATTTCCTTTTGTGAAGACATTAAATTGGATTTATATATATATATATATATATATATATATATATATATATATAAAAGAAAAGAAAAGAAAACCATAGGCACATTTGGATATGAGGGAAACCATGGAAATCCAAGGAAATGAAAAGGTTTTCCATTGATGTGACCTTTTGTGTTGTTTAGATAGCAAAGAAAATAATGGATTCCACCAAGCAGTCATTAGCCTTTTCCATTGTTTGAACTCTCAAGCACAAGATATGTTGACATAATTGGGCCATATCCCTCTAGGCCATGGGCCATTCCCTTTATGTGGGCCTGACTTGGGCAGTGAGCCTCTTATTTCCCTTTTATTAGTTCTCTTTTATTTTTGTTCCTTTTTTACCCTTTTCTCTAAGCGTAACTTATGTAATTTTGCCATTCAATTAATACATAAAGAGAGAGGATTGGAGATCCAAGGCTCTCTCTGCATTTTATTTTTTTCTTTCCAATTTCTTTCTTTCCTGAAACAGGGTATCAAAGCGAGAAGGTCCCTAGGATTTCTTATTTCTTGATCTCTTCCCCTTCTCTTCTAATCTCATATCTTCTTCTCTTCTTTTTCCTTTCATATAATCTCTCTTGGCTTGAGGGTCTTAACCTTTTAATCACTGATTGTATGTGATTCGTAAGGGGTGGTCTAGCAGCTATGGTGTCTTGGAGATCTTGTTGAAGTTTTTGTTGGAAATTCTTAACTAATTTGTCCCCTTTGGTTGGATCAAAAACAGGTTTTACTGATTTCAATTTGCTTGACTTTCATATTTTTTCGGATTTTTTGAATTGTTTTTCTTCCAGATTTACTAAAACTGAATTGCAGCAATAAGGGTTTGCTATTCATTATCGTTTGGGCAGTTATTTTGTCATCTTTCTTCCCAATTTACAAAATCTCCTTATAGTAACCCTAGATTTTCCTAAATTTGTTTTCTTTTAGTAATTCAGTCGTTAGAACCCCCCCCCCCCCCCCCCTTTTTGGTATCTTGACGATTTGTTGATTTGAATTCATTCTTTGAAATTTATTTCCTTTTGAGTGTTCCTTTTGGTTCTTGAGTATTCCTTTTGAGATTATTGCATGCTATATTAGCCTATAGCGTCCATTGAGTTCTAGTTAGTGAAATTTTGAGACTTGTTGGGTATAAATATGGCTTCTTCGTCTACATCTATGACAGTTAATACAATTAACTCGAAGATGGAATGGTCGATTCTTCTTTCTGAGAACCCTAGGTTACATATTACAATACATTAGCTTAGGTCCAGCAATTATCTTTAGTATTATCATAACACTGGTGGCGGAAGAGGAAGAAATACTTGAAGAAAAGGCCGGGATTCTAACCGTTGCCGTAGTCACAGCATTGGTCGCAATCATCGTGCAAACCGTTTGTGTACTCATTGTGGTCAATATGGTCGCACAATTGATTATTGTTGAATGGTTCATTGTAAACCGCCTTAAGGTTGCTCTACTAATTCAGCCATTATAGACGATAAAGACTTTTACGCATATTTTCGGTGAAGTGGCTTCTCTAGTGACGTCACTCGTAGTTCAACCAACTAGGGATGTAATCCATCTCTCAAAAAGTGAGTATGACGCTTTTTAAGGGAAGTCATATATAATAAGGCCTCTCCATCTACATCTTTGACTCAAAAACGTAACACCTTCTCTGCCCTTCACACTGCTTCTGCTTCTAGCTTCGGGGGCTATAGATCATGTGACATGCACTTGTGTCTCTTTTTCTTTGTTTACCTCAAATCCTTATTTAAGCCGTGTGAGGTTACCTCAACAAAATGCACCCTATTCCCCACCTCCAACTTGAACTGGACACCTAGCCATGCTCATAATATGACCAATCCTCCTTTTCATATTTCCACACTACGGATCCACCTCTTCTCAACATCAACCCTTTCAAACTACTACATTTCTAAAAATGCTTGCCTAAAGGGAATTTGGCTCCTCAATGAATCTACACCGCCATTCACTTTATAAAGCCCAATTCCTTTCTTTTATACTCCTGATCCCTATCCCCATTTCTCTTTTAGCTTTTAAACCTCTTTCTAGTTCATGAAATGAAACTTTTATTGTTTACTTGTCCCTTACTAAAGGAATTTTCTCTAAAGTGCATCCATCTTCCTTCTAACCGGCATTATTGCTCTACATCTCAATCTCAACAAATAAGATTGGATGCATTCACGATCAGCAAGGCGATACCAGAAGAAAAGAGCAAGCAATCTATTACTTGAGCCAAAGGTTCATCGATTAGAAGACAAAATACTCAACAATCGAGAAGACATGCCTAGCCCTCATATAGTAACAAGTTTTCACTTCTCAGTAAGCGAAAGATTTTACCCCACCCCTTAAATTCATTTGCTTTTGGTTCAATAGTGTACCAATGCCAGAATAAATGAAAGAGATAGAAAATACACAGGGAGAATTTGATAATGTGGCCTTGATGAGGGTAATTCCACCGCCTAAAGAGAGGTACATTCTTTTCCATCCTGTATTTAAAAAAAAAAAATGTTTTTTTAGAGATAACTGAAAATTTATTAAGAAACCGCAAAAGCAGGAAAGAATACAAAAATTAAGAAAGAAACCAGGCGGAAAGATCAGCGGGCAACGTTGATTTAACATATAAAGCCCATTCCAAAATTGTTAATTTGATCGTTATATGATTTCCCCAACAGAATAGTCATTGTTTTGGAAACAATAGCTTCAAGCTCTGCAGATATACCAAAGGACCCCCATCATCACTAGCCTCCAAATAGCTTTCAGGGATTTACCCCCTACGCCCCATGCCACGCCCACAGAAGTTGATCAACCGACTTCAGCATTACCCAAGAAATATGAAAAATATTAATGAAGTGTTCTCACACCTTTCGAGCGAATGGACAATGGATAAAGAGGTGATTAATAGATTCTACATCCCTCATGCACATCAAACAAATGTTTGCGAGGATAAGAGATCTCCATTGAAGATTGTCAATGGTTAGGACCCTTTTTCTTCCTACAAGCCACATTAAAGTTGCGATCCTTGGAGGCGCTCCATAAGACCATTAATGGAAAGGATAGGAGTGGCGCGAAGACGGCTTTGATATCGGCTCGTAGAAGGATCACATATAAAAAAGACTAGAGCAATGCACTTTCCAAACCAATGAATCTTTGTCTAGAGGCGAAGGCAAGTGAAGCTTCAAAAAGTCAAGCAGAGAAAGAAATTCTTCAAATTCATCATTTGAAAGATTTCACCAACAAGGAGAAGACCAAGCAATGGTTTTGTCGATGAGTGAGTAACATCGATCCAACGTGATAAATTGGTCGGTGGCAAGACAGGCCAACCCTGGAAAAAGATCCTTTAATGGTCTATCTCTGCGCCAACTGTCAAGACAGAAGCAAATATAATTTCCCCTTCCCAAAGAAAAGGAAATTCCCACATGGAATAAGTGCTTGATGGCAACAATAGCCTTGCGAACATTAGATGTGCGGTAAAGAGACGGGAGTTTTGTGCTCCAACCACCCGTTTGTGTACCATATTTGGAGATTAGATGTTCCCTCCACAACTTACCCGCTTCAAAGACGAACCTCCAATGCTATTTTCCAAGAAGAGTGTTGTTCATAAGAGCCAAACTTTTCAAACCTACTCCTCCCTAGAAAATCGGCTTGCACACATCATCCCATTTAAGCAAATGAAATTTCATTTTATCTTCATACCCTTTCCATAAGAAGTCTCTCCTCAGTTTATCAAGTATCTAAAACCCTTTTATGGCATTTGATGAGAGACAAAAAGTAGACCCGCATGTTGGAAAAGGACCAAAACTACCTCGAAGCAAACGAAAATTTTCCAGAGGTTATCAACCGGAGAAATATGCGTCGCAAAAGAGAATCATATCGTCCACATATTGAAGATGATTAACCGGCACCCCGGCCACCTTGAAGTTGTGGATTAGACCGTTATCCCCTTATTTATGAAGCATTCTACTGAAAGCTTCCCCAATAATAACAAAGAGATATGAAGATAAAGGGTCGCCCTATTTGATACAGCGAGAAGCTCTAAAGCAGCTAAAAGGTGAACCGTTAATGAGGATTGAAAAAGATAGAGATTGAATACAAGATTGGATCCAACCTCTCCATTTAGTGCCACAACCAAGTCTTTCAAGCATATATTCTAAGAATCCTTAGTCTATGTGATCATAGGCCTTCTCGATATCTAACTTGCAAACCAATCCTCTCTTCCTTTCTCTCTGTCTTGGGTTGATGCACTCACGGGCTGTGAGAACAGAATTAAGAATCTGTATACCTGCTATTAAAGCAACTTGATTTTCTGAAATGACTGAGGATAAAACTTTTTGAATCTCAGGACCAAAACTTCGGCAAGCATTCAAGGTTGAGAAATTCCCTCCAAACTTTCAGGGATTTTTTAGCCTTTAACCGCTGCTCTTCGTAGAGTCTTTACACCCCTTTCCCTTTTACAAACTGAACAAAGTTGTAGACATCTTCATCTCTAACGCTGAAAGACATACCCATCATCCCTCCTCTTTCGAGAATGTCCTTGGACCAAATGATTTGAGCCTAAGATAAATTGAAGTCTTCAAAGGGTCTAGTATAGCTTTCTACCATGGTTGGCAGGGTATCTGCAATGGGATCATTTGGGCCTTTCGTATCACAGTGGTGTAACTATTAGGGCCTCCTCCAGCATACAATCTTTAGAGACCACCTGTTCCATTGCAAGAAACTCCTGATTGTGCTCTTTTGGCATATCATCAAGAGCATAGTCATTGTCGCGTCCTATTTCTTCACCCTAGTCATCTTCTTGTTCTTTTGAATCTCTCGACTAGCAAACAGTAGTTGTAGAAGCGATGAGACTGGCGTCGTCGAGGGTATCTTCGAGCTCTGTATTTTAATTGTCGTGGTAGGAGATAATATCTATAAGTGCTTATTTGCTTAGCATACAAGGATTGTCAAATTTCGTAAGACAAAAGTGGTTCAACTCAAAATCACAACTAAGTGTTTCAAGTATGGAATCACAACTACTCTACATGCCTGAAGATCAACTCAATATCGAGATCGGCTTATGATCAGCTCAAGATCAGCATATCGTCTCAAGTAGTCGTCGCCCGATTTCAAGACAAGATCAAGTCAAAGCTCAAGACAAGTTGTCCAATGTATTTGCTAAAACATAAGTGGTATAACCCTAGAAAGACCTTAGGTTAGGATCTTTCAAAAATTCATTAACTTTGGATTTTTAATAATGTTTTGACTCTGGAGTTCAGCCAGCCTAACTTCCTCGGCTAACCTAACTTGGGCAAAATAACAGGTTGAAAATTCGGCCAACCGAAGTTTTGGTTCGGCTAGCCTAAACTTCAAATTCGGCTAGCCCAGGTGAGTTCGAGTCAAATTCCAGCAATGCATTTCTGTGAAATTCGTAGGAATTCGGCCAGCTGAATTTTGGATAAATCTTATCCCGCACAATCCGATAGCCGTTGGAACAAATCCGGTGGAATCTGGCCAGCTAAAGCTATTCTTAGGCTAGCCGAATTTCTAATATCTTTGGTTATAAATAAAGGCCTTGTCTCATTCTAAATTAAAACAAAAAATCACTCCAAACCTTCTACAAGTGAGAGAAAAGCCCAAGTCATCGGCAAGCTGCTAGTGTGGTATTTATAATTTATTTTTAGCTTATTCAATCCCCTTTCTCAAAGATCATTTCAATCTTATTCTAAAGAGTATTTTATACTCCTTTTGAAATCTAAAGAGAATTGAATCAAGTGGCATTTGGGTTTTTTCATCTCTAAAAATCTACGGAACCCTATACTCTTTCTTTTGAGCACATACTGCCTCCTCTGCATTCAAGAAAGAAGTTCCTCTGCTACAAGCTTCTACTGCATCTCTGAATCTACGTTTGAAGATAAGTACGCTATTTACTTTATTTCATTTATGTTTGTCTGAGATAGCCTATGCATATCTCAGTGGGTTGATTTGTGATAGCCCGTGAAAATCACAAAGTGGGTTTTTATTTGTGATGGCCCGCCAAAATCACAAAAGGGTTTTTATTGTGGTGAGCCCGTGAAAATCACAAGGAACTGTATTAGGTTGTTAAGGTGAACCAGTGACAACTTTGTTATAGTGAAAGACAAAATTACAAGGGCAGTAATTTTGGGAGTGGAGTAGGTGTGGTTGTTTTAAGCACTGAACCACTATGACTCCTTGTGCATCTGTGGTGAATGCTTATTTCCTTTTGGTGGTGGATGTTATTTATTTTATTCTTGTGGTGAATGTTGTAATTATTTTATATTCTCTTGCTAGTTTGAAAGATCATTTTTAAAGATATTCATGAAATAAGGTTGTCCTGCATAATATTTTAGGAGAAGGTTGTCCTATGAATTATTTAGAATCAAGATTTCAATACCTAAGCGATTGAGATTTTTTATTCTTTATATATTCCGCATTTATTTCGATTATTTGGCATTATCCTATTCACTCCCCATCTAGGACATCATTAGCTCTCCTTTTCAATATCTTTATTGAGCTCGAGAGACCCTGCAATCTTCTCGCTAACTAAAGGGGAGATTATATGAAAAGGAAAGGAGTTGTAGCTATCCCACATGCTAACATGAGCCACACGGTGCTAAAGGGGTAAGCTAACCACACGTGTGAAGGGGCACACAAGCTCAAGGTCAAGATTCAGGACATCACTAGGTGTGGTTGAAGGGTGATATTTTCAACATTCACACATGCGAGAAGAGGACACGTGCCGGCCAAAGACAAGATTTTCTCTACTGCATTAAAAGCAAAATTTGAAATCTAAGGTTTGGAGCTTGGATCGGAGCTACTCCTAGGCAAAACCCCATCTTCTGCAACTTTCTCCTCATGTCATGGATCCCAAAGCAAAACCCGAGGCTGTTTGAATCTAGCAATCGTGTCTGAACCTGTCCCAAGAGTGAGGTTCGGATTCGAGGCACATAATGTCTGATGGCTCGGGCTGGAGCGACGTTCTCCCCCTCCTACAAAGCACTGAAAGCCAATAGGCATTGTTTGATTTGCCCGATTCCCACCTACCTCTAGTCCGCCGTCCAACTACTAACACACGTCCGTTTTTTCATTCTTTCAATGAATGCATCCCAAAAGATCGTCGATTTGAGTTTCCTCCTAATGGAAGCCCAAGGTAAAAAGACTAGAGCTTTACCAAATTTCCATATCAACACTCATGCTAACCTCTAACAACTTCCCCTTTGTTGCCAACCTTAGTATGGCACTTTTCTTAAGATTAACTCATGAACCAAAATGACTTAATGACACCTTTAAGGCTTTTAACTTGATCCATAAATGCATAACACAAGATGAGAGTGTCATTGGCGAAAGAACAACATCTGCCTTTGAGGAATGGAGAAGCTCTTTGACAACAATCTTTTTATTGAGGCACCAAACCTCTTATATTCCACAATAGAATATTCATCTGAAACTATAGCATGCCATTTCTCTCCAATCTCCCTTGACCCGCTCTGTCCTCCTAGGCACATGATCATAGTTAATGGTAGACTGAAGGTTTTTAAGTTCACTATCTTAGCCTTCTTCCATGATGACTTCATAATGATTGAAATGCAACCCATTTTGATCCCCCCTTTTAACCGTCACATAATTTCTGAAATTTTCTCTTCTTCCCCCAAAATGTCCACCCCATTATATTCAGCCACTTTTTTTAAGCTTTTATTAACCCAATGAGAAACAACAATCCGACACCCTTCGAGATTCATATCCTCAAGATTACACATAGATACTATTGTTTCCTTCGACCTACTGTGCCTAGAGTAGCTCCACAGGTAGCGAGACCCTAGGTCGGAAATCAACATAGAGCTAAACCCCAGCCAGACAACAGAAATCGAAGTAACAACGCGGCTAGACCAAGTATTAGGCCTGTGATGCCAGGGCAGGGCTACCGCTATGGTGGCATGGGTCACATCGCCGTGGAGTGTTCAAATAAGGGTGGGCGCATTGCCGTTGTTTCCGAACATCCCACAGAAGAAAAAGTGGCAGATAAAGTTGATGGTGACCAGGATGATGAGGAGATCATTATCCCATCACTTAAGCCGGCCAGTGATGTCGAGGATGATATTGTGGAGACTACCGCACTTGCAGTGGCAAGGTGCGCCTTGACCCAGGTGAAGGAAAGTGAAGATTGGCGCAGAAGCACCATTTTCCACACGCCAAGTGTAGAGAAAAGAGCTATAAAGTGATCATAGATAGAGGAAGCTATGAGAATGTAGTTTCCCCAGTTTGAATCGCCTAGGGTTGAAGCCAGTCCCTCACCCCAACCCATACAGAGTTTCTTGGGTGGATGCGACATCCCTCCCAGTGACCCAGCGATGCCTTGTTCCGATTGAGTTTGGACCATACAAGGACAAGTTGTGGTGTGATGTGGTCACGATGGACGTTGGTCATATCATCATGGGAAGGCCATGGCTCTATGACAAAGATGTCACAATATTTGGGTGTACGAATAATTGTGTTTAAGCATAAAAAAAAGAAGCTTAGTCTTGAGCCCGCTCCCTACCAAATTGTCCACAGGAGCGAATGATGCTGCGTCCCTAGGCGATCCTACGAGTCAAAGGGCACCTCAATCGAAGTCTCTCCACATCATAAATGCTAAGGAGTTTGATAGAGAGACCAAGGCAGGCACAATGGTATACGGCCTACTGGCTAGCGAGAGTACACGCGAGGTTGCTATGGAGATACCCCAAGAGGTCCATCCGATCCTAGAGGAGTTTCGGAATGTCTTTCCTGTGGACCTTCCAAACGAACTTCCACCGATGCGAGACATTCAACATGCAATAGATCTCGTCCCAGGGGCTGCCCTACCAAACCTCCCTCACTACAAAATGAACCCCGTCGAGCATGCCGAGTTGAAGAGGCAGGTGAATGAATTACTTAAAAAGAGATTCATTCGTAAAAGTTTGAACCCATGCACTGTGTCGATAGTAGAGCCATAAACAATATCACTACGTATCAGTTTCCCATCCCGAGGCTTGATGACATGCTTGACATGATGGTCACTTCTACTATCTTTTTGAAAATTAATCTCAAGAGTGGTTATCACCAAATTCATGTGCGCCCTGGAGATGAATGGAAGACTGCCTTTAAGACGAAGGACGGGCTATACGAGTGGTTGGTTATGCCCTCCAAGTTAACCAATGCCCCAAGTACGTTTATGAGGGCGACGACCCAAGTGTTGCGACCCTTTTATGGGCAAGTTTTTAGTTGTGTGCTTCGATGATATCCTCATCTATAATACGTCCCCTAGCCAGCAAATCGAGCACATGAAGCAGGTATGCAACACCTTGCACGTAGAAAAGCTCTATGCGAACCTCGAGAAGTGTTCCTTCTTGACCTCCCGAGTTATCTTCCTGGGGTTTGTTGTGTCATCAGAGGGTATGTCTGCAGACCCTGAGAAAGTCAAGGTCATTGTCAATTGGCATGAGCCACGTACCATACATGACATGCAAAGCTTTCATAACCTAGCTACGTTCTATCAGTAGTTCATCCGTGGATTTAGCTCGATTATGGCTCCCATCATAGATTGTATACGAAAAGGAGAGTTTCAATGGACTAAAGCCGAGGCGCAGGCTTTCTAAGAAATTAAGAAAAACATGACGAAAGCACCAATCATGCGTCTACCTAACTTTACCAAAGTCTTTGAGGTAGCATGAACGAGGCTAAACAAGTAAACAACGCTACTCCACTTATAACAAGGAGTTCTATGCAATTGTGCAATCATTGTGCCATTGGCAGCATTATTTATTACCGCAAGAATTCATCCCGTTCTCTGATCACGAGGCCTTCATATATTTGAGCTCTCAAAAGAAGTTGAACCCTAGGCATGCCAAGTGGGCACATTTTCTTCAAGAGTACACATTTGTGCTTAAGCACAAGTCCAGAAAAGAGACTAAGGTCGTTGACGCACTTAGCCATCGTGTCTTGATGGTACGGTCCACGAGCATTGAAGTTAAAGGCTTTTAGCAACTCAAGGGTGGGTACTCAAATTGTCCATTTATGTGTCATTGTCTAGTGACCCGCCCTCAAGGAGTGCAGAGTTCGTCCTTACAGATGGATATCTTTTTAGAGGGGACGAGCTCTTTATCCCACGCACTTCTCTTCATGATTTTCTAGTTTGGGAGTTGCATGATGGAGGGATGGCAGGTCACTTTGGTCGAGATAAAACAATTGCCCTTGTGTCTGATCGTTTCTATTGGCCTAATTTCCAGTGAGATGTGGCTAAGATTGTAGGGCAGTGTTGAACATGTCAACTAACGAAGCAAAGGAAATAAAATACAGGTTTATATGCTCCTTTGTCAGTTCCACATGCCCCGTGACAAGATGTCAATATGGACTTCGTTCTTGGGCTTACCAAGACTATTCATAAGCACAATTTCATGCTTGTGATTGTTGATCAATTTTCTAAGCTGGCCCATTTCCTACCCTGTGATAAGACCTCAGATGCCTCCCACGTTGCTAAGTTATTATTTCAGGAGGTTGTACGACTTCATGGAGTACTTAGATCCATCGTGTCTAACAGAGATACTGGATTCACTAGTTATTTTTGAAAGACTCTATGGCATCTTTTGGGTATGAGGCTCCAGTTTTCTTCAACATATCATGTAACACCCCATACTTTTCAATACTCGGGTGTTACCGAGTAACCCAACTTAGCATAAATACAAACTTAGCTTAAGCAAACGTTCGCATGCATTCTAGCCTAAATCCGACCATTGAAAGCAATCCTCATCCATACATCAAGCTATCCATCCATTATTATTAAAGCAGACCATCACATCATTAGAGAAACCTATTTTTAGCTTTCAATTTCACCGATGGACAAATCTAACTGACCATCTGAGATTTAGAACTCTGAATCACAAGATCCACCATTCATCAAGTCCACGCCTTCCTGTGGGATGATTTGACAATTAATCACACAACATAACCACATCTATAGATTCCCATCCTAACTTGGACAATTGAAGCAAGTTCATAACATATCATTGTAGTACACTCTAGGACGATGTGTGCGCACCCACAGTACACTTTCATTGATCAAGTAGAAGATCTGATCCATCCATTAGGCCCATAACATATCATTAGACGATATCCACCAGGTAGTGATCACCTAATTCAGAAATTCCTAGAACCATTGATGGTTAAAAAGAATTTGACTGTCAGATTGACGTAACTCAACATTTAAAGTCCCGCCACCTGATCATCACACCTAGGCTATCAGACCACCAATTCAACTGTTAAATCTTATCTAGGCAAACCCTAGGACCCTTATAACCGTGGATGATCATATTGAATGCAATTTGGTCATCGAATAGACGAAAACTTACAATTAAAGGACAAAAACCCAAAGCTATGGCCCATCTGGCCGTTGGATCTGCTGAAAATTGGTCTGATGACCTGTTATGAGTAGTGGAGTCAGGTTGATGGTGTGGATTCACTAAAACATCACTGTGGACCACGCAATTGATTCCCGAGTGTGCACTAGCAGTGCACTAGACTACACTACCAGTCAAAGTCGGGTTGACCCAACATTTCCAAACAAAGGAGTTTTCCTCCCTTCTTTCAATTTCCCACCAACGACAAACGGAGACCATTCGTTTGAAATGAGGCCCACCTCATCACCTAGACTGATGATCTAAACTGTCCATTTTGTTCAGAGCAGTGGGTTGACTAAACCCCAACAATCCTCCCGTGTTGGGAAACCCATGCACATGCACAATCTCAGGCGCAATCCCGTCTACGTGTGGTTGTTTTGCTGGTGACAAGCTGGAAATCCATTCTAGCACTCCCTTCTCAATCCCAACTGTTCATTTAGGGTTATCTCAGCCCTCCATTTCACGAGGATTAGGGATTCATTCCTTAACAAACTAAAAACCACGGCTTGTTTTAGTTTTGCTGGCTTTATTTGGAGGTGGTTTCTACCAGACCAAATCTGGACCGTTTGCTATAAATCCGACGGTTTAGAAACGTTTAGGCAACACTATAAGATAGGCTGGGATCGAGCGCAAACCAATCCTACCGCCCGTTCCTACAACAACCCTAGAAAACAACCGTTTTCCTATTTGCTTGAATCCACCAACTAAACCTCAATGGAGCTTCATTTTCCTTCTTCCTCAAGCTTCATGGGATACATCCAGGTCGTCCAAAAGCTCCGTCTTGAAGGAACAAAGCACCGGGTTGAGATCTACCATTAACAACTGAGGTTTCTTCCTCGTTCGGAGTTAAGCCGCACCACGCTGAATCTGTCTGAGTCTGGGTTCGTGTAGGCCCTCTTGAGCTCCCAAACAAGGAGAAGATCATGGTATTCTAAATTGGTTACGTAATGGCCGCTACGTAACGGTAACGATCATAACCGTTACGCATTACGGGGTCGTAACGGCCATTACAGAAAAACGCACTATAAAAGTCCCGTAATGGTCCGTAACAACCCCGTAATGGCTTGTAACGGACCGTAACGGTCCAAGAAGAACAATTTTCAAAAAAAAAAAAAAAAAAAATGGCCGTAACGGCCGATACGGGGGCTGTAACGGCCGTTACGGCCCGTATCGTAACGGTAATGGTCGGGGTCGTTCCGTAACCGTTACGGCCCGTATCGTAACAGTAATGGTGGTGGCCGTTATGGCCACCATTACCGTTACGGAACACCTTGGAGAAGATAGCAAGAAGAAGAAGAAGAAGAAGAAACCGGAAAGGAAGGGAGAAAGAGCGGGCGATGTTGCTCGTTGTGTTGCATCGACTCGACTTGCCCATGCCACGGGTTGGGTTTGGGCGTGTCTGGCTGAGTTGTCTCAGTCCAGAGATCGCTAGACGTGCAATGGGAGAGGGAGAGAAAAAGTGTGTGTGTGTGTGTGGGTGGGTGGGTGGTGGTCATGCTGCACCCATTGTCAAGTCGTGACCAAGTAAGGTGAGTTGGGGCAGCGTCTGAGTCGAGTCCTGACTCACTTGATCGTGCAGGGACTGAAGGAGAGAGAAGGAGAAAGTAATGGGATGAGGAAGAAGAATCAAAAAGAAAGAGGGAGATTGGGTCGCGAGTCACTATCGGGTCAACTTGCTGACTCAAGTTGAGTTGCCGACTCATTTTGGGGCCTGGGACTGGTCTGGTATTGTTGGGTTTCCAGCAAGGAAGAAAGGAAGAAGAAAAGTAGAAAAAGAGTGAGAAAAGATAGAGGAAGAAGAGAAACTAGAGAGAGGAGACCGAGTCAACTCGGCTGGAACCGAGTCCAGCTGGATCAGGTCATGCTTGGGCCTGGTCTAGGCTTGGCTGAGGTCCAGCAGGGAGAGATAGAGATAGAGATAGAGAGAGATATAGAGAGTGCATGTGGTGGCTGTTTGCCACACCACCACGAGTCATGGACCAAATTGGGTTCGTTCTTGTGCAAGTCCAACCTGTTGTTGGGTCGAGTAGACTCAGCACGCTGAGTGTGAGTTGGGTCTGGGTCGCCAACCAGGTATTTGGACGTGTAAAGGAGGAGAAGATGTGAATTGTTGCACCGACTCGACTCCACCGAGTCGCTAGTGAGTTGCACAAGTTGTGGTTTGGCCATTGGAAACCGATCGGGTTTGGGGAGCCCGATTCGTTGCCAGGTCTTAAGTTAGGCAAGGTCGTGGGTTGAGTTAAGCATGGTTGGGCTGAGTCACCAAGTTAAAAAAAAAAAAAAAAAAAGAAAACCTCGAGTTTAACGTCAGTTTATACACTGCCAGGTCAAGCCACCGAGTAGATTAAGGATTCACGCATTCCCTAGCAATATTGGTAGCGGTTCGACACATAAGGTGATGATTTCTTCCCCTTAAGCTTTCCACTTTCCTGTTAGTTTAAGTAATAGTTCAATTTTTATTTCAGCTGATAATTATCTCTAATTTATGATTTACTTGTGTTAGTTGTTGAATCTGATTATCAATCATGTGTTCAACACTTATTTTGCATGAACATCTATATGTTGTACTTGTAATCCTTTCGTGTTTATGAATTGCTTGTGGAACTTGAATTGGTACATTTATTATTGGAAAACTCCACCAATATTTGTACATCCAGACTTGAGATGTAACTCGATTGATTGTGATTATAATGGACCTTAGACCTAGTGGCTACTTTCAATGATGGGTTAAATGGAATTTTGATGTGGGCTTATCATCCATAGATTGTTGTATCTACGTGACTTTTGGAGATGATATTTTTTTTATCGCATTGACTTGATATTTACCTTATGTGGCTTTGACTTGATATTTGCTCTATGTGGCTTCGATTTGATATTTGCCCTATATGGCTTCGACTTGATATTTGCCCTAAGTGGCTTTGATGGGATTATTTTTATATAACCGTGCGATTGTAAGTTCCCGTTGTTAAACTATGATTGGCCACTAGTCGATGAGGTTACCATTAAACATCCTAATGATGGAGTCTCACGAGCCAGGAATGGTGGTATGGGACACTATGTCCGAGCTGTTGGCCTATGCTGGGTGATGAGCCCCCGGTGTTTTTATTTGCTTATATTGGACAGGTTTTGGAGCTTATTAGGGTTTAGTTAGAACATAAAATCATCGTTATTAACATAGGTCATACTCATACACTCATACTCATATCTAATTATCTAGTATCTACCTAAACCTAAAAAAAATGTTTGGGTCTGGCCAACAACAATTGAGGATATTGGATGGCAATATTGTAAGAGGGTTGGTGGTACTAGGCACCAAATGAAGTGCAAGTATTGTGATAGACTAGTGACTAGTGGAATTACCCGTCTCAAACAACATTTGGCACATCAAAAGGGTCAAGTTGCATCATGTAGTAGAGCACCGAAGGAGAATACTTTTAATGCAAGCTAGTCTGGATGAGTCGAAGAGTAAACGTACTGTTGTACAAAAGAAGAAAGATGATATTTTGAATGCAGCTCGACAGGAGGTGTTTGGTCTTGAATATATAGGCATTCATGATGAAGATATTATTGATTCTGACGAAGATTCAGATCGGGAACTAACTATAACTAGGAGAGAGAGCTTGCGTCTAGCTCGTGAAGAGGAAGAACCTCGCCACATGTTTGGCACGCATGGGTCAGTGCGTGATACAGGGGGGGCAGTGGGAGGGGGAGTGCAACTGCTTCTGCAGGTGGGGGTGGGGGGGTAAGGTTTGGTGGGTTACGACGTGGTTTGGGAGCCGACGACAAACATCTTCGCCCTATACGTTTGGATGAAGAAATAAATAAGCCTAGGAGACCCTCTATTGATCTAATCCTGTTTAGGAAAGAATCAACTAAACAAAAGAAGATAAAACAAATGTGGAGTAGAACTTCCATTAAGAAATTAGGTAGAGCAGCAGCAAAGTTATTTATACATGCCAACATACCTCCTAACGTGGCCAATTCTCCATATTGGCAGGTGGTAATTGATACAGCAGCAAAAGCAGATGAAGGAATAAAAGCTCTCACGGCTAAGGAGATTAAGGGAAAATGGATAGATGCATAGTATGCGGATGTGAAAGCATACGTGGCTACCTTTAAACCTATATGGCAAGCCAAAGGATGCACGATCATATGTAATGGTTGGACTGGCCCAACCTGACGCAGCATGATCAACTTCATGGTGTACTGCCACTAAGAAACTATATACCACAAGTCAATTAATGCCTCAGAAGTAACAAAAGATTATAATTATATTACTAGACTAATGGATAAAGTTGTGGAAGAGATTGGAGAGGAGAATGTAGTGCAGATTATGACAGATAATGAAGCATCATATAAGCTTGCAGGACATGTTGATGAATAAGAGAAAACATCTTTTTTGGTCACCGTGTGTTGCCCATTGTATTGATCTTGTATTAGAAGATATTGGGAAGAAGAAGAATGTTAAGGAAATGGTCGAAAGGGCAAGAGAAGTGACAACGTTTATTTACAACCATAATCAAGTAGTCGCAATAATGAGAAAGTTCACGAAAGGACGAGAGTTGTTAAGGCCTGCGGCAACTAGATTCAAAACAAACTTTATAGCATTAGAGAGTTTATTCCAACATAGGGGAGAGTTGAGTAAGATATTCGCTTCCCAAGAATGGCTCAACACAAAACATGGGAAGACATTAGGGACACCGATTGAAGTTATGGTGGAGCCACTAATAAGGGTACTCCATCTTGTTGAAACCGACGAAGCACCTATCATGGGCTTCCTATACTATGTCATGGATAAGGCAAAGTTGGCAATTCAACGTAATTGTAGAAGCTAAGAGTCTTATTGAAGGATGATCGACAGGAGATGGACAAGACAACTCCATCATGATCTTCGTACAGCAGGTTACTATCTAAATCCTAGGTGATATGCCCAATCACTTGTTGAGGATGATGAAGTTCGTGTCGGGCTAAAAAAATGTGATAAAGAGATTAGAGCCTGACTTAGATATGCAAATAAAGGCGTTAAATGAATTAGATACATTTGGAAATCGCCTTACTAGCTTTGGAAATACTCTTGCACAGCATGCAGTATCTAGGTTGCAACCGACCGAATGGTGGATTAATTTCGGAGAGAGTACCAAGTCTCTCCAAAAAATTGCAGTAAAAGTTTTAAGCCAAACAACATCTTCATCTAGCTGCGAAAAGAATTGGAGTTGTTTTGCACTTATTCATTCAAATAATAGGAATAGATTGCAGACTAGAACATTAGCTAGACTTGTCTTCATGCACTGCAATATAAAACTAAAAATGCGATGACATCATAGGAGTATTACAGCTGTCGATGACGGAGACTACTGTCCAATAAACTTGGACAATATTTATGATGAGGATGACCCGCTTTTACCTTAGTTGGAGACAAGGGAAAAGCAAATTGAAGAAGATAGTGAAGAATTGTAAATTGATGACCCAGAAATACGTAGAGCGCAACAAGAGAGTCGTGCAGATGTGTTGGACCCAGTAAGAGGCAGCGTTTATGCCAAGTATGGGTACGGCTCAAGATCAACAAAAGACTACGAGCAGTGGTAACGTGACCATGTCGGATAATGGTGACAATGACCCCCCTGCCCCTAGTGTTAGCACTTCTGATGTTGCTCAGCGCCCTATACAGCCCATCTAGAGATCGCGATGCCGATAAACATCGACGAGGTGGTACACGAGGTCAGACTTATGAGTGTACCGAGTCACGATACAGCCAGTGGGAGGATACATCTAGTGGTGCACCGGATCCGGGAGGTCCGAAACATCAGCAGGATCATGATCTTGGTTATTATGATGGATATTCTTATGGTCAATTGGATTATGATTATGATGGTTATACTGAGCCTGTTCCATCGCATTCATGTTAGAGTAGCCCTCCCGATCAATATCCATATGATTATAGATATCCAGATCCAAATCCAAGTTACTCATCACAGCAGACGTACTCTCAATCTCAAGATTCTCAACAGCCTAAGTATGGGCACCAGTATGACTATTCGACGAGCACTGGTGGATATCCTTACTCGGGGTCAGAGTCGTTGCCTAGTCAGGATCAGTCATCCTCTGGTTTCGTTGATCTAGTATTTCCTTCTGGCACTGGATATTATGGATATGCAGCATCTACACCTATTGGACAGCCTCAGCCTGATGGTGACGATGACGATAATGTGGAGGTCGAGCAACCACAAAAAAACAGATTTCATTTTGGTGGTGACTTGTGATTGTGAGTATATATTTGTATTAAGGTAAGTATTTGCAGCAGACAGCTCACAGCATTATTATTGCAAGAAGCCATGCAGTCATGCACACACTTGCACTGCCGAACTTGTATTTAAAATAGCTCCCCTGACAACCAATCAAGTAATCCTTAATCAAGTTGCAGGGGAGTATATCAGACACCACTATTTTTTTGAAAAAATATTCTTGACTTGAGGATGACAGGTCATGATAGACAGAAATCACAGTCACGTGCACAGGTACGTTCGAGAAATTTCTCAAAAATAATTACAAACACCTTATGTAAGATATTTTCATATTACATTCATTTTAATATATTTATCATTGATAGTAGATAGTTAGAAAATTAAATATATGAATTTTGTAGTCAAATTCAGGTTATCTGGTTCATAAATTCATCAGACAATCCGATACAACTTCTCACCAAGGAGTGGACCGTTACACCACCATAAACATGTTCCAATTATAAATGAATGCATATTTGAAATGCTTAGAATATTCTGGATTTAATCCATATTTTTTCATATTTTTTTGGCAACAAAAAAAAAATTGTGCCATTACGGGCCGTTACACCAACCGATACCGATACGGGACACCTTGGTTATAATCGGAATTATAACGATTGGACTAATCATGCATTCGTAGTATACGGGCGATGACGGGTGGCTAATTCTAGATATTATATAACGTGCCCTTAGCGTGGTATCATTTCACTAGCTCCTAGACCATCGATTATCGACCGATGTACGTGATGTACTTTGGGCTTGGTCACTATACTTGTAAGTGATGTACGCACGTGATGTGCTTCACTGGTGACCAGCCATATGCATGGGCTTCGCCCAAATTCCGACTAGATGAGCATCCCCAGGTTGATGTACACTTATGCATCCATGCATTTAAATAAGACTGCATCTTCTAATGTTTCGAATGCCTTATTGCTTAAAACTGTGCTTGACTAATGCAACGGTGTGTAATCTTGAGGGGAATTCACACCGAGTTGGCCACTCGTTCATCAAATATATAACCATACAAGTAGTGCAGGTGGCATAAATGATATTCATGTTCAGATTGTGAGAAGCAGGGTACAATTGTCAAGGATGCATGGCTGTATTTGCCAAGAGAATTTGCGCAATTTTACAGATCAAGACTAGTTGTAATTTACTTTGTTTCGCATGCTATATTATTTCATTTTGTAATTGTACGTATTGAGACATTGGTTTGTATAAGTTATTTGGCCAGCCGCTTGTATATTTTAAATATGTATGCAGATTTCCTTTATGTTGGATTAGTTAATCCTCCGCTAAGCTGCTAACTCTAATAAAAAGAAAAGCAAAAAAAATATACGTGAAATTTGATTATCTATATAGGTTAACACTCGGGTTTTTGGAGAACAAGTCATATACTCGAGTTCTGAAAACCGGGACATTACATATCATCCCCAGTCGAATGATCAAACAGAGGTAGTGAACCGTAGCCTGGGGAATTTGTTGAGATGTCTAGTTGGAGACCACCACAGGACCTGGGACACTGTTCTTCCCACGGCAGAGTTCGCGTATAATTCTGCAGTGAACAGGTCCACAAGAATGAGCCTGTTCGAAATTGTTTTAGTTTTTAGACCCCGAGCCCCCATAAATTTGATCCCCATAGCTACCCTACAGTGTCTGTCAGAGTTAGGAGAGTCATTCGCCCAACATATACATGCATTGCATAATGAGACGAGGAGGAAGATTAATTCAAGCAATGAACATTATAAACTTTCCATTGGCACTCACAGGAGATTTAGGGAATTTTGACCTGGAGATGACATCATGGTTCGTATTAGGTCTGATCGGTTTCCACCTGGATCCGTAAAGAAGTTTCATGTCCGTAGCATAGGCCCACATAAACTTGTGAAAAGGTTGGAGTCTAATGCTTAGGTTCTTTGATATCCCTGCTAACATGGGCATCAGTTCCACATTTAATGTGAAAGATCTAGTTCCTTATCACAAGTCATCACCTCTATCTACTAGTTCCCTTATTTCTTCCTAGACCCCCCCCCCCCTAATATGGACCTTGGCCATAGCCTGACCTGCCTGTAACTATCTTACATTCTCTTCCACCTGCACCGAGAATAGACGAGACAAAGGAAATTTAGGACTCTAAGGCGGTTTCCACTCGCTCTAGGGGTTTTCAAAAATTCCTAGTCAAATAAAGGAATAAGCCCGTTACAAATAACTCTTGGATCACAGAGACAAAGCTGCAGCGCATCGACCTCGATTTGCTCAAGAGATACAGAAGTTCACTTTCGTCGGTGGCGAATTCTTCCTACCCAGGGAGAATTGATGCGGACATCAGTGGTACACCCTTTAGAGTGTAACAAAGGAGGAGGCGTCGCCGACAGAGTACCTGAGAGGAGTTGATGTGGATGGATGTCGGGTCAATCGGACCCATTTCTAACGCGCTACGTGCACAGGAGCAGCATGACCGCACCTTAACCGCAGGCCCATACTTGTTGCTCTACGAGTACAGGAGTGGATTTCACACCCTGTTGCACGGGTGTTTTAGTGTTAGGCTTTTTTTGTTCTTTTCCTTGTTTTCGGGGGCTTTAGTACACTTATTGTTTTGTTTTCGTCTTTTTGTTATTTTCCTTGTTTCCAAGGGTTTTAGTGCACTTTTTGTTTTTCTATGGCTTATACATACACTGTGAGAAACCTCATTTTATTTAGTGAATGAATGAAAATTCATAAGTTTTCTTCCTCTTTTACCAAAGAGATTAGGCTTTCAAGATTGGCCCTTGGTGGTTGAGGATTCACACCGGTTTCAAATTTTCCTTCTTTCTAGATCTTCGAAGTGTAGGAAAAGGTAAGACTCAGCCATCTTCTTTTCTTTGATGCCCCCTAGAATTCGTACTCTCTTTCATATCGAGCCCATCTCTTCTTCATCTCTTTCGTTCCTATCTGGATATTCATTTTTGGTCTGAACAGAAAAGAGGGATGGCTAGTCATGAGAATCGGATCCAAACTTGACTAGACTGGTTTATGCTAGATCAAGGATATCCTCATGTCCCTAGGTCCTCCCTTTTTACTATTTACGTGATTTTATGCTAAGGGGCATGATCCTGACGGAATGATTTCATCTCTATGTTGAGATTTGCTTAATCGACATGATTGATAACAGTTAGTTGATTAATTTTATTATTTGAATCTCTTCGATATGATTATACATGCATCTATGGTTAGGCCATCACATGTCCCTGCATCACCCCTCCAAAAGGTGCATCCGAATGGACCCAAACGGAATGAGGGGAAACTGTAAGCACAATATGCTGAGAATTATCCACTTCCTCGTGTTCCTTTCAAAAACAAACTCATGAGTGGATTAGGATCAGGATGACACCTGCATAATATATAGGCATGTTTCACAAGGAAAAAAAAAAAAAAAAATTTAAAAGCATATGAGATCCTTGCCCAGACTACAAACATGACCCCTTCATCAAATCATTTTTTATAGGTAATCTGGGCTTGAACCCAAGTCCTCAACATTGAAACAAAACCTGTCTACCATTAAGCTACGGGCTACAGGTAAGTCGAGAAAAATGTGAGCAATTTATTAATCATCATTATCGTCATCATCATCTAAGCCTTATCCTAACTAATTGGTTCGCTACATAAATCCTTTTCCACCATTGCACTCTATTAGGACCATTACTTCAGTTAGACTATAGGCCATCAAGTCTTTTCTTACTACCTCTACCACGTTCTTTTGGACCTTTCCCTTGCCTTTTAAAGCCTTCAACTTGTACGAACTCACTCCTAAGCAGTGCAGTCATTGATCTTTGTTGCACATGACCAAACCATCTACGTCTACTCTCCCTCATCTTGTTAACTACTCCTAGATTCCCTCCAATGCATCCATCCTTCTTTGCCTTGTCACTCATCCATCTCAACATCCTCATTTCAGCTACACTCATCAATGGACACAGCTCTAATCACTTCTGATTTTTTGAGATGTTTCTCTACTCCCCAACATTTTGTCCCATGAAGCATGGCTGATCTTATAACCATCCTATAAAATTTCCCTTTCAGTTTGAGCAGTACGCAACATTCACATAAAACTCCAAACTCATATCTCCATTTTTTCCATCCCACCTGAATTCTATGGGCAACAACCTTCTCAATCTCTCCACTCTCATGAATTATCAACCCAAGATATCAAAAGTAGTCATTTTGGGAAACTTCTAGGTCAGAAATCTTTACTAATTCCTCATTCCCACTCCTATGTTACTAAAATTGCACTCCATATCCTTTGTTTTAGTTAGACTAATTTTAAATCATTTATATTCTAAAGCACCTCTCCATAAATCTAGCTTTGTGTTTAAGCCCTCAAAACTATGTCATCTGCAAACAACATACACCATGGGATCTGTTCCTGCAAATGATGTAAGCAATTCATTGACCATTTGTTTTCATAAACGATGAAGACCTGCTGACAGAAACATGTGTTGCTTCAATTATAACAACTACATTACCATCATCAAAAGAAAGAGTTAGAGAAATATTTAGTAATGACAAACGCATGATCCTCAAAAGAGAAAAGAAAAAGGTGGGTGGTGCTATCCTTGACTGTTCAATACCAACTCATCCAGCTTACACTGGCATGCTTGCACATCAACCTAGATCGTCCAATTGTGGAGCCATTTTTGGATTGAGCATGGCCAAAATCACTCTGATCAGACAATCTTAACCATCTGAGTTTGCACAGTGAATTTGGAGCTCTGGCCATTTTCTTTTTGAAAGTTTATTGGATGGTTCAAATCATATGATCAGTGTGAATTTTTTAACTCTGCTCCATCCACGAAGGGCTCATGTATGGGCAGTCTGGATTGATCGAATGTATGCCACATGTCCACTGGATGAGTCAAGTCCATTTAGAAAAAGATGGAAAATGCACATGGCAGTCTAACCCTTTACTTCCATACATGATGAAGAGATTGGAGCAGAAACATGCGGTGCTTAAGTTGTTACAACAATGTCCATCCATTGAAACAACATTAGCACCGTTAGGAGAGTAGTTACTAAAGTTGTCAGTAACAACAAGCTCATCAATCTATATTGTTCAAACCAAATAAAAAATACAAAAAGCACATAAAAAATGCACATGGTAAACTAAAGTAAAAAAAATTTAAATAAAAAAAAAAAGTGACATCATGAATTTCATTGATTTCAAGTTACTTGAGAAGCATGGAATCAAAACTCAGCTGAAACCAAGTCAACTCAGTTTCACCAGTCATCATTCCAAGTCACCACCCAAAAGACGTATATTTTTATGGATGGGTCCCAACGTCTTTGGCTGAGTCGAAATGAGTCATAATCAACATCTTTTGTTGAGTCAGAACAGTTTTGTACCCAGGCGAGTCGAACTATGTAACTTTGTTTTGATTCCTAGTTGAGGTGGGAGTAAAACCAATGACCAAATTCAAGACAGATCAATATGCAACCAAAATAGGCAGGAAGTGAGAGCAAAGATAGACCAACTGTAGTCAATGGAGAAAAGAGAAGAAGAAAAGAAGAAAAGTGAGAGGAGAAGGAGAAGGAGAGGAGAGAGCTTGGAATGCTCCACATGCCCCCACCTCTTTTATTATGATTGGAGCAATCACTTAGGCCCCGTTTGTTAAATCTGAAGTCTAAAGCCTGAATCTGAAATCTGAACCTGAATCTGGAATCTGAAGCCTAAATCTGAAATCTGAAGTCAAAAAACTTGTTTGGTAATTGTGGCTGAAGTCTGAAAAGTAAGTACTGAATTTGAAACAACTTGTTTGTTAACGAACATCTGAAATGTCTGAAATATGTTAATTTGACACATTTGCCCTTATCTCCTATTTGGAAATGTTTTACATTATAAAGAAATTATTTTTTATTAAATGAAAATAAATTATTCTATTTAATTTATTAAATAAAAATAAAATTATAAAGAAATTATTTTTTATTAAATGAAATTATTTGTTCCATGCTTGTTTGTTCAAGCTTGACCCTGACCTACCACCCTTATGCGCTTCTTCAAGACAACAATCAATAAATAATTTTTTGTCGAAATCACTCTATCTTACCCTGCCACTATCCCCTGAAGCCATCGCTACAATAGTCTAATATAAACTGAGAATTATTTAAAGAAGAACAATTGGGTAAAAATCTTTTAATAAATTTACTTGCAATTTTAATAAATATCAGCTTGATCAAAAACTTTTGCGGCCCCTAAGAAGTTTTGAACGGTGGATGTCACTGTCCCCACTGTTTTCTATGGTGGGGTCCACTTGAACTTTAGATCTATTTCATTCTTTTTCTCATGCAAAAAAAAAAACGATCTCCCCAAATGGCTGGACGATATGGATACAACACATGCATCATGGTGGGTCCACAGGGCGTGCTGACGACACTTCAGTGGGATTTGGCTACTGACCTTGTCAGTATCTAATCTGCGTCCGTATACCACACACCAGCTATATAGCTGAGTAGATACATGTCGTGCGAATACACTCCGAGCTCCAAGTTGTACGAAGTTGTACGAACAATTCAATGGAGATCAAAGTGACATGGGCCCTACAATGATGTATTTATTATATCCACACCTTTCATCAAATTTTAAAGTCATTTCAGAGCATTGGCCAAAAAATAAATCATATCCAAAATTCAAATGTACCACACCAAAAATAGCAGCGGGATAATGATTTTCACCATTAAAAAATTCGCAGGGCCCACTATAACGCTTATTTTCCATCTAATCTATTCATAAGGTCAAAAATATCTAGATAAAGAGGAAAAACAAATTTCATATCGATCCGAAACTTCTGTGACCCCAAAAGGGTTTCAATGGTAGACGCTCAATCCTCCACTACTTTTTGAAGTGTGGTCAACCTTATCTTAGATCTATCTTATTTTTCAGTTCAAGCCTTACGACGAGATCGCAAAATGGATGGACGGTTTGGATATAACAAATACGTCATGATGGGACCCACAGAACTTGCTGATGTCAATACACCAACTAATCCGCTTCCCATCCCGTACCCAGCCATCAGCTTCAGACGTGGATTGCTTCGTACCCACGCCCAAATGGTAATCCGTCCAGGCAGGGCTCTGTGGGGCCCACCGTGATGTAAGTGTTTTATCCACGCCATTAATCGTTTTTTTAATGTCATTTTAATGCATTATCCTAAAAATGAAGCAGGTCCACAGCTCCAATGGACCACACCAAAGAATGCTGCAATGATGATGACATCCACCATTGAAAGCTTTCTAAGGGCCGCTATGATGTTTTTTTACCATCCAACCTATTCATAAGGTCACGTAGACATGGATGAAGTGAAAACACAAATATCAACTTGATCCGAAACTTCTACAACTTGCAAGAAGTTTTTAATGGTGGATGTTCAATCCCCACCTTGTGATCCAATTAATCCCTGGACCTGCCTCTTTTTTTGGCTCATACCTTAAATGATCTGAAAAAGTTGATGGACGGTGTGGATCAAACACATAAATCATGGTGGGGAATAAAGAAGTTTTACATGTTAAAAGGTTTTGTATTGCGCAAACAATGAGATAAAAAATTTCCATACTAACTTGAAAGGGGGTAATTTTGGAAGTAAATTTTTTTTTTTAATAGAAAAATCATGGAGCGCATTCTGCATTCACCATTAAGCCAGACTCCTGTCACAGAAAGAATTCAGTGAAAAATCACTTAGTGCTTTCCGATTTCAGAGTTAACAAACAACACTTGATACAGAGAATTTTCTCCATTCCGCGTTAAGTGCTACTTGTAAGAGTTAGCAAACAGGCCCTTAGTATGAGAAAATTACACTATACCCCTCTTAACTAAAAATAAACCAATAACTTATAGGCCTAAAAACTATACCACAAACATATATGACAAAGGCCCAATAAAGCCAAACGTATGAAGACCACATGAGTGACCATGGGCCCACACATGTGGTCATGATGCATCAACACCAACAAATTGAAACGATCTAATAGAGTTTTGCACTAGTCCTTGTCCAAAATGAATAGTGATGTAAGAGATGATTGGAAAAGCAATCAATCTCTTCCTAATCTTGGAATCAGTAGAGAGAGGAAATTTTAAAAAAAGCCCAATTTGGTACTATCAAGACTCAAGACTTTGAAATGTATATCAAGCTTACAACTTAAACACATCACAGTAAGAAGCATCCTTCAGCACTGTCCAAGATTGAAGAGCATGTGTTAAGCTTATGGGATCTAAAACGTTTTTTAACATAGAAAAGGCCATATGATCTAAAATAAAACTCTGTCAAGAATGCATAAGACAGACTATATATCATCATCATAGCCTTGTCCAGCTGTTTGGGTTCAGTTTTCTCATGACTCATGATTGTTTTGCAGAAGCTATACCACCGGCTGCCCTCTTGACATCAACCCACCTCAATCCGCACTCAGGAACAGCTGGCACATCGCTTCCAGATGGAGAATAAACTATACATAAAGGGCAGTTTAAACCCATGCACGAATGGTAAAAACTAAAAAGTGAACATAACATATGAGACTGAGCTTCAATCAAACAATTCATGACAAGGACTTTTTTTTAAGATGATAATTTTATTAATAAACAAAAGGCCGAAGCCAATTCATGACAAAGATTGTTAATGCTTCAGGTAAATGAATTGTAGTGCTCATAATTGGCGTATTTACAAAGAAGAAGTATGCAATCGTCAGCCAAACTAGCAGCATTTGTTTTTTCTTCTTTCTTTTTTTTAATTTCTTTCTGTGCGTGTGTTCAGGATAGCATTCTATGCAGGTGGGAACCAATCTTTCAGCAATCCAAACAGGATAGGCTGAAAAGGGAAAAAATTCCATCAGAAAATCCTATCAATCCAAGTATAAATCTTCAAATGAATAGTTAATACAAAGCTAAAGGTCCATTGCAAGAGGAACACATACACCAATCAGATGGCTGATACTGTTCAATGAAGGAGATTTTCGGTCTGTCATCTGTCCAGTTAAACCAACCAGACAGACATACCAAATTATTGAAAGATGGTCCCACTTGTACACAACAAAAAAAATAAAAATTTAAAATTTAAAATTTAAAATTTAAAATTTAAAAAAAAAAAAAAATCAAAGTAGCTTAATTTGGAGGAAGGCAGCACATTCCCGAAATGGTTATATGTGGAAAGCTTTTTCCAGAGTTAAGGCAATACATCCCCAACATAGTTACAGCTCTTTTCTTTTCTTTTCTTTTCTTCTTTCATTCTTTCTTTGAAAGATGACTCAAATTTTATTTAGAAAAAAAAAAAAATGAAACAAACGACAAAGATAACTCAAAAATTAAGGGAAAGATGATGAAAGATTATCAACTCAATAGAAGGATGACTCCTCACCCCCCAACAACCATCAATTTTCCCAAAGCTACAACTGGAAGATATCTTAATCCCCAAAATAAATATACTTGAAACCAGAATTTGACAGTTTTATTTGAGAAATGACATTGTGACAGGATGATTCTACTAACACAAACAATACTTATGGCCTACAAATCAAAGATTACTTGCAAAGAGAAAAGACAAACAATAAAACCAAAATCATGACATGCAAGGATGCACGGTTTTCTAGACAACCAAATTCTTGACTCAAAGAGCAAGAGCAGACTAATAAAATTCCAGATGGAAATTACAGAGAAGCAACAACAAGACACTGCCTGGAAAAATCAAACCTATCCCCATCATCATACAAACAGTTGTCTTTAGATTCCAGCATTATATTCATCCCTTTCCTCATGGGGTGCCATTCTCAAGGCAGTGAAACTATACAAAATAGCCTACGCAACCGTCTAGCAAGTATGCATGAACTGTCCAACCATCAAAAGTCATGAACTTCATAGAAATTGAATCACTATAATTCACATATCATAAATCATAAATCAAGATTCTTAATGATCTTATTCTATAGAATAATTCAATGCTGCCAAAATTGTAATCATATTGCAAATTGTGATAAGGTTGTATTGTTTGCAAATCGTATTGTAAATCATAAGATTTTTTATAATTTTCTTAAACTTTTGAAGAAAAAATCTGGAAAAAAAAATATTTCAAAAAAAAAAAAAAAACTTATCAATCATCCATTTCCCATCAATATGCACCAAGTAACACCATATCATGATAACGTTAGAGGATTCTCGTCTTTCCATTATTTTTTGTCTTTCTAGAAATTTACCTTAAATAACATACAATAATCCTTGGATGATGTATGTTCTTTTCGCCTTTCTTGGGTGTAGAATCACGTTGGAAAAGGCAGCATTTGATTTTATAGACCAACAAAAAATATTTTGATTTCTAACCATCATTACCACACTACATATAGGTCAACATGATCATGGCCATTCATAAAAACATTCCAGATAAGTCATACATCAATTTGGTGTTTCAACCAGTTAAGAAGTACAAAATCATAAGAAAATGCAACAAGATTTAACATTGAAGAGAATATCTATCACCTAATCTCTTATAATGAACAACAATAATGATTGACCTCTTCTATACAGTTCTTAAAGCCCCCACCAATGTAAAAACATGAAACGAAAGCCAAGTAAAGCTTAAAATAGAAGAGAACAAGTATAACTTGAATTGTAAATAGTAAGATTCAAATCATAGAATCTCAGGATTCATATATAAAATGATTTGACATAGGACTCAACCGTTTTGCTTAAGATTTAACTCAAATCATAAATCATAGGATTTTGACAACTATGCCCTAGATGACTGCTCATTAACCTACCCCAAATAGCTGATAAAAGGCTACAGTGATGATGACTGCTCAGGTGTAGATTTGTCATTTTCATTCTCTGTAAACAATAGGGCATGAATCATTCAACCATCCAAAATCCGAATTTCCCATTTCCTACACGATCACACTACGGGCATATCAGTCATTTTTCCACCCCCCACAAACAACCGGTTATGGAAGCATAGGGTGACCACTGCCTTGTCATCGTGACAGAGGAACACTGCATGTATGAAGATGGGAAAAGTTTTATTGCCCGCGCATGTCAGTTTATAATATTTATGATGAATTAAATGTACGGTCCAACAAAATACTGTCCCAGGTGGGCCCACCTGTCATGCATGGACTGAAAGATCATGCTATATATAATTCTAGATATCTATCAATTCAATAAAAAACTAAAATAAAATGCAGCTATAAATCAGTTTTAAAAATGCAATTAAGCTACTAAACATGCAAAAAAACAAAAAAAAAAAAAAAGTATTGCTCAAAGAGACCCACCAAAAAAATATTAGATAAGAAAAAATAGGTATTTAAAGATTAGCTGAATATGAAAGACACGATTACCAAAAACCCATTAAGGAAATACTTCAAAAACACAAAAAGGATAAAAGAAAGCTCACCTCGCTGCTAAGTACTCCTCTAATGAGCCTCTGCACATAGTCAACAACGGCCTTCCTCCGCCGCTCCGACACCACTGTTGGCTGAATCCGGCATATTATCTCGCAGGTCGCCTGCTCAGCCCACCGCCAACTGTCTGCCCCAATCGACAGCGGGCGCGGGTTATTCGACGGTGACAACGATGGGGATGGGGACGGGCTGTCGTCTGTCAGGATGTTGTTCGGCTGTGGCAGCAGCCAAACTTGGAGATCGCCCATGCAATCAAAAAGCTAGAAAATTTCAACCCCCAAATGAAAAAAAAAAAAAACTCAAATAGGGAAGAATACGAAGGCTGCTGAAGCACAGAACTGCACGAAATCCATCGCGAGATAGAAGAATCGGATGGTTCAGAGAAAAGGGTCATTTGGGTCGGTCGGAATCATGGCTGGGGAGGACAGGAACCGATCGGACCGCAGAGATTCTGGGTTAATTCGATCTAGGTCAGAGACAGACTCCGAGAAGTATTGGTATTGATACGATGATAGGGAGCGGTTTTGGGGTGTGATTCGATCCGAGGTACTATTTGACACTTCTGATGTTTTGCAAGGCTTTGCAGCGAAAAACCCAAATTCTCTCTCCCTCTCTCGTATACGGCTGTCTGTCGAAACGTAGTGAGACCGTTTTTACTTTTGAGTCCGGATCCTCTTTTAGTGCGTAACAGGGATTCTCAGCTTGCAGCTTTCTATTTGTCCACGTCATTTATTGTTTATATATATATATATATATATATATATATTTATATATATATATATATATATATATATATATATATATGTATATATATAGAAGAATGCTCATCAAAGCACCAGTTCGCAGGTCATTACATGTGGACTTTTCTATCAATCATTAGATAAGGTAGACGGTCGGGATAAAGGCACTTTTAGCGCGAGTTTAAAAAAGCAAGTTTTCTTCTCTCGCATGCCTTTTCATCCCTCTCCGCCAAAAGCCTTTTCACATCAAATTCATTCGTCATAATGGTAGGTGGGTCCCAACAAGATGTTACTGATAAATTCACATCGTCCATACATTTTTAATAATAATTTTATGGTATGAACCCATAACTGAGGTAGATCAAATTCTCAAGTGGGCCACACAGTGTTGATTGAACTCTCACCATTAAAAACTTATTAGAGCTACCAAAATTTTGAATTAAGCTGATATTTGTTTTTTTTTTTCCATCATTCAGGTCTGTATGACCTAATATATAGGTTAGATGGCAAATAAATACCACAGTGGGCCCTAAAAAATATTTAACGATGAGAATCATTATCACCGCTACTTCCAATGGTGTGGTCCACTTGAGATTTGGATCTGCCTCAGTTTTGGGATAATGCACTAAAATGATAAGGAAAAACGGATGGACGGTGTGGATAAAACCTATACATCACGTGACCACTCAAAGCTCCTGCCCATTCATAGCCGGAGATGGGCGATAGGACGACATTAGCGTCCCCTCTCCATCACGCCGAATGGTCAGTTGTGCGCTAGTAATACTTGTAGTAACTTTTTTAAAAAGTCATCGTATTTGATGTGACTCCAAAATCTGAACGGTCCATTTAAGCAACACCTCATAATACCTCTTGGGCCCAATTATTACTTTGATCCAAAACTTTAGTGGGCCATTAAAAATGAAAACGGTATATTTCCTTGATTTATGTTTCTCTTTTATATGGTACACCAGAATTTTTTATCAGGTTTACAATTTGTGCCTTGAGGCTTCATAGGATTCCGCATTAAGTGGACCGTTAGGATTAGACATCCATGATACGTGCACAAAGTGACTTCGGAAGCAGTGGCTTCAGAAGCGGATTACCTGGACACGGATTAGATATAAAGAGGTTGAGTAGCGAGACTCACTACATAAGTTACGTCTCCAAGTTCCGTGAACCCATTATGATGTATGTGTTAACAATGCATTGATAAACACCACTAAATATGAAAAAAAATTCTCATTCCTTATTAAGTGCAAAAATTCAGTGTTAACAAACACGGCCTAAGGCATTAGCTAAAGAATGAGGCAGATCTAAACCTTTAGCAAACCCCACCATAGAAAATAGTGGTAAGATTGATGCCCACCATTGAAACTTTCCTAAGGCCTGCTATGATGTTTTTTCAAAATCCAACCAGTTAAAAAATTAACAAAAACTTTAGAAAAGGAAAACACAAATATCAGCTTGATTGAAAACTTTTGGGGCCTTTAGAAGTTTTTAATGGTGGCGTCAGTCTCCCCAATATTTTTTGTTGTGGATTCTACTGGAGTTTTGGATGTGAATCATTTTTTGGATCTTACTCTAAAATGATCTCTCCATATAGATGGACGGTGTGGATATAAAACTTACATCATGGTGGGGCCTACAAAACTTGGTGATGTGACTTTTGTAGCATTCTCGCTACTCAACAGGTCAGTAACCAATCCGCGTTCAAATTACCTACGGAACGCGGATTGCCCATGGAGGAAGCGGATTAGATATGGCTACTGAAGTGACATCACCAAGCCCTGTGGACCCCACCATGATGCATGTGTTGTATCGATACGGTCCAACCATTTTTAGAGATCGTTTTATGACATTACAAAAAGAATGAGATAGATCTAAAGTTCAAATGGACCCACCATAGAAAACCGTGGGAGCAGTCACAACCCACCGTTGATATATATATAAGGCCGACCGTGATGTATTTTTGAAATCCAACCCATTCATAAGTTAACATAGAGATAGATGAAGTGAAAAAAAAAAATATCAGCTTGATCGGAAACTACTGTGGCCCCTAAGAAGTTTTGAACAGTGGAAGTCACTATCCCCACTGTTTTCTATGGTGGGGTCCAATTCAACTTTAGATCTATCTCATTCCTTTTCTAATGCCACAAAATTATCTATCCAAATGTTTGGACGGTATGGATACAAACATGCCTCATGGTGGGGTCCACGGAGCTTAGTGACGTCACTTAAGTAGCAATTTGGCTACTGACCTTGTAAGTATCCAATTCGCGCCCACCCATGGATAGGTTGAGTAGCTAGGCTCCCTACCTAAGTGACATCATCAGCTTACGTGGGGCCCACCATGATGTTTTTGAGAAATATACCCCGTCTAGCCATTTTTCCTTATCATTTCAGTGCATTATCCCAAAACTAAGGTAGATCCAAATCTCAAGTGGACCACACCACAAGAAGCAGCGGTGATAATGACTCTCATCGTTAAATATTTTTTAAGGCCCACCTTGATAATTATTTGACATCCAATCTATAGATTAAGTCATACAAACCTGATGGAAAAAAAAAAAAAAAAAACAAATATCAGCTTAATCCAAAAATTTGTTAGCCCCATGAAGTTTTTAATAGTGAGAGTTCAATCAACACTGTGTGGCCCACTTGAGAATTTGATCTACCTCAGTTTTGGGTTCATATCATAGAGTTATTTTTAAAAATGTATGGACGGCGTGGATTTATTACTAACATCTTGGTGGGACCCACCTACCATTTCAGCGAAAGAATTTTATGTGAAAAGACTTTCGCCACATCTTTCGGAGAGTGGATGAAGAGGCGTGCGAGAGAAGGAAATTCGCTTTTTTAAGCTCGCGCTAAGAGCGCCTTCATCCCGACCGTCTACCTTATCCGACGGTTGATAGAAAGGTTTGCACGTAATGACGTACGAACCGGTGCGTAGTTGAGCGTTCCTCTCTCTCTCTCTCTCTGTGTATATATATATATACAAAGAACAAGAAGGAAAGGAAAAGTACCACAGGATGAAAGAGTCGTGCCCTCTTCTCTTCCAACTCTCCCTCTTTTCTCTCAACTTCTCCTCTTCTCTCTTAATATTTCTTTTTAAAATAGAGGATCCAATGTCTCTTCCTCTCCCAACATTTCTTCACGTTACAAAAAAAGGTTCGAACTTATGCAATGTCGAGGCGATTTGTGTGGTCATGGATGCAGGCCAATGTGAAACAGGTATGTGTAATCTCGGCCATTCAAAACTCTAGTGGCTCACAGAATATATAAGATATAGGGTTGATTTTCGTCCATTACTTTTTATGGTGACCCCTTTGATTTATTTAAAGTATTTTTAAATTTATTTGAAGTGTTTTTAAATTTATTTGAAGTGTTTTATGTTAGATGATGGGTTGAGTCTCAGTTCAACATTGGTCAGATGTTCAGGTCAATATCTTAACATGGTGTGTGTGGCGTGATGATTCCCATGATATGTTTTTTAAGAATGTCATGTATCTTTTATAATGTGAGATCTTGTGTGCATCAATAAGTTGCAATAGTAGTGCCCCTACATTGAAAATTCTGAAGTTATTATTAGGCCCTCTGCAAACAACAACAACATAATTACACCAAATTCTTGTATTTATTTGCACAAAGATCCTTTGCACTTGCTTGCACGCATTTACATAGGTAAATTTCAATTGGCATATATGATTCTAAAATCTATAGGAATAAGCATCTTTTTTTGTTGATCTATGGTGTCACCCACAAACTCGGAAACCGGTCTCATAAAATTCCCGATCGTCGAATCCGGTGCGGACAGCCTCCGTAGTACCTCATTCTTAGCTCCTAGTGCCCATACGCCAGATTTCCGATCCTGAGATCTTACAAAGAGGATTTTCAGTATAAATTTTTTGTAAATGAGCATAACCACAAGTGTACCCAAATCAAAAGAGCAACATCATCATCATATATCCACTAATATAAAGCGTTGATTACAATATTGAAAGGAAATATATATATATAATAAAATCTCCACAAATCTCTGCCACACGCTCCTACCTCAACACTACTACATCCTAGCGTCATGTGCACGCATCTATCGAGCATAAGCATGAGAAAGCTTAGAGGGTAGTATACGTGTGTGCGCAACGCAAGTGCCACGTATACAGTACAACTCCACAATTCATACAACATAGGAAATACTGGCAAGTTCATGAGTCTTACGATATCAGAGTAAGCAGAAATACTGACAAGTTCATGAGTCATACAATATCAGAGTAAGAAAAAATATTAACAAGTCCATGAGTCATACAATATCAGAGTATGCAATTCTAACGTCTCGAAAAAATAGGTACAAAGACCCGAGTACCACCTCAGGCAAAAATCATTAAGGACCAAATCCTTTAGAAATTAGACAAGAATTAACTAAGTGATAAACTAGGTTATCTGTGAAATTAGCACCAATCACTTTAAATACGATCTGTAAGACCTAAACCGGGTAGAACCATTAACGCTACATTATCAAAAAACTTAGGATCCATCCTAAAACCCAGTTGCTCTCGGGAGTATCATGAAACTCCGTATCAGACCTGGATCGCGTGTCGAAAGTCTGATTACTCCGAAACTATACGATTATGACCGCTTTGATGGACTTGACAATCATCTCAAAAATCAAGTTCTAAAGATATCCAGAAGTGCACAACTTGAGTGCAAAGCGAAGTGTGTGAGAAACACGAATATCTTTAGGAAACAAACTGAAACTTAAGTGAATTGAGTCGTTCGCTTTCAGGCCGAACCTAAGGATTCAGACCATTAGATTTTGACCCAATTACACCCTTGGATCAGAAAAAATATCCAACACATGTCAGGGTATTTATAGCCCTGATCGAGTGTTGGTGATCGTTGAATTAAAACCAGTCCCCCGCGGTCAATCCCCAAACCCGATCGGACCGAAAACTTAGCCTGACCTAGATCTAATATCAGGAAGCTTAAGTCCAACCGCATGCTGAAAAGGAGCCTCCAGATTAGCTCCGTTGGACTGAAACGACCAGTCTTTGGCTATAACCTAAGTATACCATGGCCCTGAGGCCATTCCCATCAGTTCTGAGCCTATATAAGGGCCTTAAACCCTCTCTCTCCTATTCCATACGAATTTACAAAACCCTAGGAGAGAGAAGAGAGTAAAAGGAGAGAAAAGATAGAGAAAGTGAGAGAGAGAGAGAGTTGGAGTTATTCCTGAGGTTCGATCCCTGCCACTTCTCGTGCTTAACCACTGCTTCTGTATCACTATACTGGTGATTTTGATCTAGTTGTTGGGTAAGAAATCCTAACCCTAATCTGTTCTAGATATTTAAATAGAGTAAATGGTGAAATAGCTAACCTATTTCATACTATAGGTTGCCGTCGTACTGCAGATAAAGACTTAGGATTTAAACTGAGTTTGTTATGAGTCTACCGGCAAAAGGTACAAATTATAAATATTTAGGTTATGGTTTTCAAGGCTTTCAATGTCAGTAATGATTTATGTCTGACTTGATTATTGTCACATGTGTGTAGATGCGACGTTTTTCATATATTACATATATATGTAGAGTATGTTGATTTTAATGCATTCCAGGTATTTGTTGAAATGTTTAAATGAGTATGGAATTATGATTGATGCTTGCTATGTTCATTGACTAAGAATGCATGATTGTTGTACGTATGGTGAACCTCCTGTAAAGGAATTTGCCATAATACCGGTTATATCTACTTTATTACATGTATATGGTATAGGTAACCAAGTGTTTGATAAAATGCTTGAATGTGAAAATGATTGTTTAAATTCATGTAATGAGGGTGTTGAGATGAGGTTCTCAATCACCTTAGCTATATGATTTGATTCCTACTGGTAGTGTACATTTGGCTATGTGATTCATGTATGAAAATCCTGTGTTTGATAACATGTGTATTATGTGTTTATTAAAATGCTCAAATGGGATGCATATGTGAATTAATTATTAACTGCTATTAGGCAGTTATATATGAATGCTTATTTCAACCGAGTGTGTTTGGGGCTACGACGTAGTCCAGGTGATCGGTAATAATGTTCAAGTTAGTAGCTGAGGTCGTTTCGCCACACTAGATAAGTTCGAGAAATCCGAGTCATACGCTGCTAATTGACAGTGGTTAGGCCACGCGGAGTGCTTACGCACTCCATGTCGATCAACTCAACATACGCTCGTACCAGTCGAGATTGTCAAGCAATCCAGTTGGCCTAATGTATGTTCACCATGTATAGACACTCCTATTTGAATCTAAGGTACCAACTTACTAGTGCTAAGCCAGTTTAACCTTGGTACCTCGATCCGCTAAGACTCATGAGTCGGGCATGGTGGTATGGAACATCGTGGTCGTGTTGTCGGCCTACGCTGGGGTGACGAGCCTCCCCGTAGTATCCAGTGAGCAATCCAAAACTTGTGAGCCGAATACGGTGGTATAGGACACTGTATTCGAGTTGTCGGCCTATGATCAGGTGACGAGCCTGTAGTGACCTCGAGTATACACTAGAAACTACGTTGAGGTGATGAGCTTTTCCGTAGTAAATTAGAGTATAAACCAGGCCTACGCCGAGGTGACAAGCCTCTCCGGAGTGACCTAGAAACTTCCTATCGTATCTAACTACTAAGAGTGATGACCCTAGATGGATCAATGTTTGGGTATATGATATAAAGGGAGGTGCCTTAGCTTTCCAATCATACTGTATGAACATGTCTAATTAGGAACTTGGTTAATCACGCACATGAACCGCATTTGCATGTGCCTTTGGCGTTAGAGTTGAGCACAGAGGAAGGGGTGCATGCCGCGATCGTAAAATGTTGTCACAGAGGGAGTGTAGGCGAGGGCACGTATCATTATTATATACCATCCTCGCATTAATAAGAGTATTTAGGACTTAATTGTCGTATTGCTTTATTATTACTGCTTGACTGAATTGATAACATGTTAACCTTTGCTTCATAGTTCCACTGAGTTGATCACTCACTCCCACGTTCTGGGACAGTGTTTTTAACACCAACCAGACCCTGTTGTAGATGCAGATGATGGCGATGTTTTCGAGATAGAGCCAAATTTTTACGATGATGAGGAGGAACTCTCCTACATGCAGCTATCAGGCGGGTCTATATAGACCGTGATCTAATCGACGGGGTTATAGGGATGCTAATTAGACCTCGTTACACTGTTATTTTGTTACACTTTTGGAATACCCATGTATATTCATTTTATTCATTTTTGGAGTATACATATATGTATATATATTTAACCTGGAACATATTCACACTCTAGAGACCTACATCAGTTTATATATTTTATATATCTATCACAGTCTTCCGCTTACAAAATTTAACTGTCTCTGGAGTATGATATGCTATTTTGGTATAATCCTACTCATGTTTAAGGCACTAATATGGACAACATTTAATCATCATTATCTATATTGCATAAGTGATGTGTTGGAACTCGGGAGTTGGGCTCCTGCACGACTCCCGATTTTTAGGCATTACAAGTTGGTATCAGAGCATGATTTGGATTAAATTGGACCTGGGTTATAGTCACACGACGCACACTGACATATTCTGACTTAGGAGAGTGTGATATAATATAGAAACAGTCGTATGATCCCCAGTTTCTCCAATCGATGGAATTAATCGAAATTGACCCTTGGAATTAGGGCCCGTACGCATCCAAGATTATGTGTGGTGACCCCAGACCTTTGTTAGACCATCAATCAATGGGTTTAGATGATAAATTGACACGTTCCACTTTCAAATAGTTTGAAACGCATGAATATATGCGAGATAGGACTCGAAATGATTCAAACGAACCAGGGGGCCCAAATAGTGCAAATTAGGGGATCCAAAGTGGACCCCGCATACATACGGCACCCTGGGGACCGACGAGGCCTCACTGCCCGCTTGGTCCAGGCTTATCGGGCCGCAGCAGGCCGGCATCGGGCCGACCCCCCAACACGTGTGGGTCCCACGAAATGGTGTGAAACCCCCTATATCCTTCTTATTTGGCTCCTTTTCTCCTATTTTCACCCCACCAAGCTTTCCAACCTTCAAAAATTTCATTTCCCTCTCTCAAATCCTTCCTTCACCTTCTTATTTCTTTCATTTCCTTCATTCCATACACACCTCCACCACCTTCATTAAAACCCATCTTCTATCTCCTTCATTTTCCCCTTTTAAGCACACAAGATCATAGTTGTGTCTTATACATCTTCGAATCCAACCACCCATCCTATTCCCCATTGTTATCTCACTCAAATAGCTCTTTTCGAGCTCATGACAATAATATTTTCATTTTTTGCTCCTTCTTTATCTTATGGGGAAGAAGAAGGCTTCCACGAATGAAGTTGGGCCTAGTCGCCTTACTCGATCAAGGAGGTAGACGGGCGGTGCCGCAAGTGTGAGCATCGATCGAGAGATAAGGATAAAGTGAGATCTTGATCCCCAGGCTCCCCTTGAAAGGGCTCTACTGGCAGAGTTGTCTCATGAAAGGTTTGAGGGCCGTAGGGTCCTTTTTGAAGCACATGTGGACGAGAGGATCTTTGGGCAATATTTGAGGGTAAGACTCAGGCAAATGTGAACATTGTCCAAGCCTTCTACGTGCATATCCGAGAGCCGACGTTGGAGCCTTTGCAGTTCAAATTTCTTGTGGGAAGGCGAGACCTTATAGTCGATGTTAGCTTGATAGCCCGAATCATGGGAATGCCGCTTGGCGAGGTCCATGCTAGTGAGAAGAATCTTGCAAGTACACGTGAAAGGGACTGCCGCACATAATTCCATTGTGGCCAACTGGTCTACTGGAATCCAAACAATAGCCTCCTAGCGTCCAAAATGACCAATGACTTTCGCCTACTCCACTACATCTTCACGTACAATGTGTACCCCAGGTGAAGTAATCGCAGCGAGTGTACGCGCTTGATGGTGGACTTCTTGTACTGTGCTAAGCAGGGAGACAACCTGTGCCTACCTACCTTCATCCTAAGGGAGATAGTCCTCATCACACTCTACTAGGACGACCATTTTACTCCCATTCGGCTGACTCATATTGTAACACCCCGGATTTTTGCCCACCTGGAGTTAGACGTCCTTAAGCAATGGGTCAACCATAACACCTTGGAAACCTCTTAGGAATCAATTCCAAAGCTAAAGGAATCATTTAGAACCTAATTCTCTAGAAATTTAAAGTGTATTAGCTAGCGCTACACTAGATTTCCTGTAAAATTAGCACCAATAACTTTAAATACGATCTGTAAGACCCAAAACCTCTAGAATTGTTACCGCTACGTTACCCTAAAATCTAGGATCAATCTCTAAGCCCAGTTGACCTCGGGACCATTTGGAAACTTCGTATCGGACCTGGATCGCGCGTCGAAAGTTCGATAGCGATAAACTTAGACCATTATGACCGCCTAGTTGGACTTGACTATCACTTCGAAAATCAAGCCCAAACGATGCTCTGTGGCAATTTCCTTGAGTCTGAAGTAAAGAGAGAAGTAAAAGAAAGATTTTTAGAAAATAAATTAGAATCTGGAACGTTTCACTTGCGCATTATTTTTAAGCATTCTAACCGTCAGGATTCGACCAAATTTCACCCTCAGATCAGAAAAATTTGCCCTTACATGTCCAAGGACTTGTGACCTTGATCGGAGTTCGGTAACCGTTGAATTGAAACTGGTCCGCCACGGACGATCTGGAAATCTGATTGGACTGAAAACCTAACTGACTAAAGATCCGATGTTAGTGAGCTTAAGTCCAACCGCATTTGATAACAGGACCTCCAGAAATGCTCCGTTGGATCGGAACAGACCCGATTTGGTTATAACTTAAGTATACCTTGACCTCAAGTCCATTTTCGTAATGTTTGGGCTTATAAAAAGGCCTTAAAACCCTCATTCCAAATCTCATACGAATTTGGGGAAAACCCTAGGAGAGAGAAGAGAGAAAAGAGAGAGAAAGTGAGAGAGAGTTGGGGTTTTCTCCTGGGATTCTTCCCTGCTGCTCCACGTGCCAAAGCCATCCACCTGCATCACTATTCTGGCGACTCCAACTTCGTTCCTAGGTAAGAAATCCCAACCTTAACCTATTTTGAAGCCTAGAATAGTTCCAATGATATTATAGCTAACCTGTTTCGTGCCATAGGTAGCGTATCCGCCGTTGACGAAGACTTATCGTCTGAATCATATCGAATACATATTTTCTGGTTTAAGGTGCGGACTATATGCGTTTAGGTTATGGTTTCCAAGACTTTCAATGTTAAGTAATGATTTATTCTTGCTTAGGATGCTATTTCACATGTATAAAGTGCTGTCTGTTTCTTTTTTCAGTTATACATTTATTATGTTGAATATACTGTATTCCTCGTATTTGTAAAAAATACCGTATACGTATAAAATTTGGATTTATGTTCAACATGATTATTTATCGTGTATATATGCTTGTTGCATGTGTGACAACTCCTTAACGAAAGGACTTGCCCTAAATCACGCCACGGCCAATATACGCTGTATATGTTAAAGTGTGTAGCCCACGTGCTTGTGAAAATGTCTAAATGAATACGGAACCCGGATTCATACATACCATGATTATCCGTTGTGGGTATATGCAAGTGGTATATGGGGTAACTCCCTAATGAAAGGATTTGGCCTAATACATGTATAACCAACATACACATATATGATAATGTATGTATTCTAAGTGTTTGTAAGAATGACTGAATGAGTATGAAATTCGCTTTCGTGATCGCCATGACTAACTGTCATGGATATATGGTTGTTGTATAGGCGATAACCCTTTGAAGAAAGGATTCGCCCTAATACGTATGCTAATAAATGCAAAATATGTATGATATAATGTGTAATCTAAGTGTTTGTATAAATGCCTAAGTGAGTTAGTAGTTAATAAAAATGTGATAGCTAGGGTTGTTGAGATATGAATCTCAATCACAATACTTGAATATATGATTTCCTCCATGTAGTGTGTAACTTAGATTATTTGTATTAAATATGTATATGATTTTCTCCATGAATTGATTAACTTAGATGAATCATGTTAAAGGTGTATATGATTTCCTCCATGTATTGTATTTACAATTAAGTTATACTTCATGAATGTCCACATGATTGTATGATATGCCTCATATGCCTGTTATGGAATTTGTATGTGATTGGGGCTGTACTACAGTCCAGGTAATCGAAAAATGTTCCGTAAATAGTGGTTAAAGTTGCTTTCGCCACACGAGATAAGTTTAGCGAATCTGAGTCGTGCTTGGGGTGTTCGACAGTGGTTAGGCCACACGGAGTGCTTATGCATTCCATATCGTTCAACTCAACATGCGCTTGGCCTAGTTGAGCTTATCAACCAACCCGATTGACCGATGTTTGTTCACCATGTTTAGTCGCTACTGCTTGAACCTAAGGTACCAAACTTACCAACGAAAAATTCTTCTAACCATGGTACCAAGATCCCCTAAGACTCATGAGCCGAACATGGTGGTATGGGACACCGTGGTCGAGCTGTCGGCCTACGCTGGGGCCACAAACCTCTCCGTAGTGACCAGTGAGCACCTATACTCGTGAGCAGATTATGGTGGTATGGGACACTATATTCTTGCTGTCGGCCTACACTATTTGGTGATGGGGGAGTCGAGCAACGATTGCGCGCAACAGCCCTGACAGCCCTCTGTAGTAACCTCAAGTATATCCTGACACTGCATTAGGGCGACGAGTCTTGATGCAGTATTGAGGATATAAATAGGCCTGTATTGATAAGGTGATGGGGGAGAGGAGCAACGATTGCGCGCAACAGCCCTGACAGCCCTTGCAGTGACCTAGAACTGTAACATCGTATGAGATTATCTCGGACTGACGACCTGAGAATGGATCACCGTTTGGGTAATGATACAAGGGAGGTACCTTAGCTTCCCAATACTGCTATATGAAAAGGACTAAAAGATCTGAGTAATCATATTCATGACATCGCACTGCATGTGCCATTGGCGTTGGTGTGAGAGCACAGTGGTAGTGATTCATGCCGCGATCGTTAGATGATGTCGCATGAGGGAGTTTGTGGTAAGGGCATGCATCATCTTCATATCATCCTTGCATTAACAAGAGTATCTAGGACATGTTTGATTGTACTGCTTTATCATTACTGCTTGATTGGATTGATAACATGTTAACCTTTGCTGTATATAAATTCCACTGAGTTAATTACTCACTCCCATGTTACGGGACGGTGTTGGCCACACTAACCAGTCCCTATTTTAGTTTCAGATGATGGCAATGCTTGCGAAGCAGAGCCGGACTTGATGATGATGAGGAGGATTCCTCCTATATGCAGGTTCTGATCGACGGGGTTACAGGGATACTGATTAGATGCCAATACACTTGGTATTTTACCTTTTATTTAAACACCCATGTATATTCTTTTCTTTTCATTTTGGAATACACATGTATTTAGTTAACCTGGTAACATGTTCACACTATGGAGACTTACAATCAATTATACATTTTATATATTTATCACAGTCTTCCGCTTGAGAAACTTAACTATCTTTGGAGTATGATATGCTGTTTTCACTTAATCCACTTCATGTTTTATGCACTACTACAGCCGACATTCATCCATCATTGAAAATGTTGCATAAGTGATATTTTGGAACTTGGGAGTGGAGTTTATGCTCGGCCCCCAATTTTTGGGATGTTACACATATGCAAGCTTGCACGTGAGTTCAGTTACAGAATTGGCGCAGAGATTCTGGTGCCGATCCATTTCATCAATGACACTACTCTCAACAACATGGAGATTGAGCCACAACAGCGTCGAGCCTGACTTGACGAGAGTGAAGATAAGACGAAGAGACTGATGAAGAGGGTGGCGATCAGATAGAAGAAGGGCAAAAAGGAGAGGAAGAGGAGGCCCGGGACACTGATGAGGGCTCTCCTATTGTTGCTATGCGAGAGCGTGACAGTGATCAGGCTATCAGGGAAACCCGCTTGACTCAACTTGAGGAAGACCAAATGTAACACCCTGAAAATCGGGGGTCGTGTATAAACTCAACTCCCGAGTTCCAGACCGTCACTTATGCAACAAAAATAGTTATGATTCAATGTTGTCTGATTTAAAGCATTCACATGAGTAAAAGTATACCAAAACTGCAATTCATACTTCAGATCCAGTGATAAAAGTAAGCGGAAGACTAAACAATATATATATCACTGTATGGAAAAACAAAGTAATCTCATCTGTCTCCAAAGTATGACTACATCTCTGAGTTTCATATACATGTAAATAAACAAAAGAATAAAGTTCAAAATAGTCCCACTGAAGTCCCCTCGATCCAGGTCACCTACGGGAAGCCGTCGTGATACTGCATATACGAGAACTCATCCTGGTCCTCGTCAATCTCCGGCTCCACCTCCTGGATCTCGTCCTCACCTGCAGCTACAACAGGGTCTGGTGGGTGTTGCAAACACCATCCCGTAACGTGGGAATGAGTGATCAACTCAGTGGAATCATAGAGCAAAGATTAGCATGTTCACAATTCAATCACGCGATAATAGTAAAGCAGTAAATCAGACAATCCTAATACTGTTATTAATGCAAGATGATATGACGTGATGTATGCCCTCACCGACGATCACCCTCATGCGGCAACATCTTACGACCGCGGCATGCCACACTCCCTAGAGTGCTCCACATCTTCCAGGCACATGCAATGCTATGGTGATATGATTACCAAGTTGTTATTAGTCCATTCAAACAGCAGGATTGGGAAACTAAGGTACTTCCCTTGTATCAATCCCAACACAGATCCTGTCTAGGGTCGTCACTCCTAGTAATCTCATACGATGTATATTTCGTAGGTCACTGCAAGGGCTGCCAGGGCTATTGCTCGCACTCGTTGCACCGCTCCCCCATCACCTTATCAATACAGGCCTACCATACTCTACTGCAAAGGAAGGGTCGTCGCCTCCCGTGGACTCAGAATACGCTCGCGGTCACTACAAAGGGCTCGTCGCCTGATCAGTGTAGGCCGACAGCTAGAATATAGTGTCTCATACCACCATAATCTGCTCACGAGTCAAGGTGCTCATTGGTCACTACGGGGAGGTTTGTGGCCCCAGCGTAGGCCGACAGCTCGACCACGGTGTCCCATACCACCATGCCCGGCTCATGAGTCTTCGTGGATCAAGGTACCACGGTTAATAGGGTTTACAATGGTAAGTTCAGTACCCTAGGTTCAAGCAGTTATGATACATACAAGGTGAACAAACATCGGCCAGTCGGGTTACTTGACGGGCTCGACTAGCGCGATCGCATCTCAAGTTGAACGACATGAAGTGCGTAAAACACTTCGCGTGGCCTAACCACTGCCGCCAACTCTCAACCCGAATCACGTTCATCGATGCGTCGTTCGTGGCTATGACCAGTCAGCCACGAATTCGCTCGGTTACCGACTGCCTGGACTAAGTCAAGTCCCACACATCTATGGAATTACATTAACACTATATACCAAGGTATTGGAATTGAAATACATCATGTGAGCATGTTAACACATGTTATAACATTCAACTTAAGCAAATCTTCAAGGCATACCTTCCATGCATATTCAACTTAAGCAAATCTTCAAAGCATACTTCCTATGCATGTAATGCAATCATGCATAAGGTCAACATGTAGGAAATCATTTAGGTCAGCATTTTAATCATGAAATCAATCTCAAACTACTACATAACATCATTCAATACAATACATACTAGTACAAGCATTTATACAAACACATACACTACACACTTAAGTTCACATATAGTATGTCGACCCAAAGTGCGCAACTTGGCGAATCTCTTCGCCAAACTGATTATGCAATCATTCCTAACTCTCTAATGCGGCGACAAACCATGTCAATCACGTCAGCAAAATATGCATGTAGACTGTACTTCCTACAAATGACTAAAATGCCCTAAATCTCATATTCTTCGTTAATTTACGAAACAGGAAACGGAGAGCATGTTGTACATGTCAAACGGTGATGCCGTCGATAATCTACTATTAAACGACATTGAAAGCATTGTAAACCGTCAATCAAAGCGTCTAAAATCCTCACCTTATGTCTTGTAGACTCGGAAATTGAAACGGAGCGTATACGCTTCGTCTACGGCGAATAAGGAGCCTAATACACAAGATCCATAAGCTACATCGCTATGGAAACAAGGAAAACTCAAATCAATAACTATTTAGGGTATTTACTTACCTAAGATCGCGGTGGAATCGCCGGGAAGGTGGTAGAGGTGTGTTGCTTAAGCACGTGCAACACGTAGCACAAGTGGCAGGAAGAACTCCCCCACTCTCTCACAATCTCTCACTTTTTTTTCCTCTCCCAAGCTAGGGCTTCTCTCAAATTCGGATGGGAGAGAGGAGTGAGGGTTTCAACCCCTTTTATAGCCTACAACATGCCCAAAATAGGCTTGGGAACAATGTTTACTTGGTGCCTAACCAAATCGGGGCCGTTTCGGTCCAAAAGGGCATTTCTGAAGGTCCCCTGGCCAAATGCGGTCGGACTTAAGCTCATGCATACTAGATCTAGCACACATCCAGTTTTCAGACCGGTAGGGTTCCCAGATCGCACGTGGCGGTCCAGTTTCAGTTTAACGGTCATCGCACCAAGATCAGGCCTATAAGTCTCGTGATATATAATAGATATTTTTCCTGATCCAAGGGTGTAATTTGGCTGTATTCTGACGGTCAGAATGCTCAATACTGATGCGTCAAATTGTGTGCCAGATTTGAATTTCAAATTCCAATTCTAACCCTATTCTCACTCTCTTCGGTCCGGGCTCAATGAAATAGCCTGTGATTATCGGTTTGACTTGATTTTTGGAATGAGTGTCAAGTCCAGCTAGACGGTTCTAACGGTCTAAGATAGGAGGTATCGGACTTTCGACGTGCGGTCTAGATCCAATACAAAGATTCAAAGTGGTCCAGAGAACAAACCTGCTTAGAGTTTGGTCCGAGGTTTTAGAGCATTATAGCACCATTGGTTCCACTCGCTTTGGGCCTTGTAGAACGTATTTAAAGTGATCAGGGACCATTTCCCAGCTATTCTAACGTTGCACTAGCTAACCTAGTCATATTTTCTAAAGGAATGAATTCTACGCAATATCGGGTCGAGTTGGTACTCGAGCCCAAGTATGGATTTTTCACGGGCGTTACACCAAATTGCCCCGAGACAGGAGATCCAAGAGACCTGGGCCGAAGTAAGGCACAAGCTTGAAGAGAACGAGGCCTTCATGAAATAGAAATTCAAAAAGGTGTCTCGCACCTTGAGGGTCATCCTGTGCTGTATACAGGATAAGAGTGCACATTTACCATTGCCAGATTCTGACGACTAGTCACACATGTAGTCATCTTTTTAGTTTGCTTTGTGTGTATTTCTTTTCTTGTTACTATATATAGCCTTGTTAGGCATAGTAGTGTAGTAGAGTGGTTAATATGTTTTAGTGTTTGAAACCTTGCTTATATTAGCTCACATGCATGTTCTGTCATGATCCATGTAATATTGCGTCTCATGTATTGTGACAATTTTGGTAAATGAAATGCATGAAGTTTCTTTAAGCTGCAAGTGATTGCTATATGGTTGAGTTTGTGAGTATGCTGAATTTGACCTAGGTTGCACCCTATGTTATATATAGGGAATGCCACCTAAGGCCGCACAGAGTACGACACGTATCACACTTGGTGACTCGATTGGTGGGGCACCTCCCCTAAGCGACAGCCAGACAGACCCTAGTTTGGGCCTGACTCACGATACTATGCCGGATTCTCAGCCGGCCACTGGCCCCACTAATGGGCTGACACCTATTGCACCACCGATTCCAAAGCAGAACTGTGCATCTACTTTGACACCACACTTGCCTCAGTCTGCTCCCCCTACTGATAGGTTGGAGCAGATGATGCTCTTGATGTAATAGCAGTAACAACAGTTTCTAGCTACCATGGCCGGGGTCTTTGCCCATAGCGTGGGTGTGGTTCCATCTGCACCTTTTGTGCAGCCCGCGAGCAATACGAGTGTTAGTAGCCTCTTTGAGCGATTCCACCGCTTCCGACCTCCTACCTTTGTGGGTACTCACAGACACAAGGAGGCTGAGTATTAGCTTGACCGCATCTCTAAGATGCTAAATCCGTTGCACTGCACTGAGGCAGAACAGGTGAAGTTGGTCACCTACATGTTCGAGAAGGAGGCCAGCCTTTAGTGGGACAGCATCCTTCAGACCATTGTTATCGGATATGTCTGGACATGAGAGGCCTTCGGGACCCGCTTCCATAAGAAGTACTTCTCTCTCATGTATCGGCATGAGAAGGAGAGTGAGTTTCTTCGCCTCCGTCAGGGAGGGATGATAGTGGCGGAGTACGAGAATAGATTCACGGAGCTAGCTAGGTATGCTCCATTGATATTAGCTGATCAGCCGATGAGTATGTGGCAGTTTTCTGAGGGCCTGCGACTTGAGATACACTCAAAGCTGTGCTGCGCTAGCATATCTACCTATGCTGAGTTACTGGGCATGTCTCTGCGAGCAGAGCAAGATGAGGATAGATAGTCCTACATGCGCATGCCTATGGTTCCTAGGCTGCGATCGGATTTACTGAGTAGGCCGTTCCTCAGCAAGAGGCCCCGTGCAGACTCTCCTCTCAGGCTCGCGGCTCCACCAGCCCCTATGAGGTGACCAGACTTGTGGTGCACTTACTATAAGAGGTCGGGCCATGCAGATACCTACTATTTTACCAAGATGAGGGACAACGACTTCTCGCTGCCTTAGAGGATTAACTGCTAACCTCCTCAGACGATTGCAGCTCCACCTCTACGGTCAGTACCAGCACATCCATCATTTCGGCTGCCTATACCTCGATTCAGGCCGCCTCAGCGACCTATGGTACCGCAGCCCAACTGTTCTCAGCAGGCGCGTGTACATGCTCTCATAGCGGAAGCGTCTCATTCAGTAGCTACAGTGCCTCTAGCTTTTGAGGTCACTGCCTACATCTAAGGTACCCCAGTATTTTTTTGGTAGACACCGGGTCCACTATTTCAGTGATATCATGCTCTGTAGTTAAGTGCTTAGGGTTGAATACAACCCCGATGGTTGGGGTGAGAGTTATCGCAGCCCCAGGAACTTTTACTGATGCCACCAAGATGTGTGAGGGTTGCTTGATAGATCTAGGGAGCAGGATGATATGCATTGACCTGATTGTCACCACGATATCCATTTCGATATCATCCTAGGCATGGATTGACTTACCGAAATGAGGGTCGAGATCAACTGTGAGACCTGACTAGTGACAGCTCACGGACTTAAGGGCACGACTTTTACATTTCCCATATAGGTCAGTTGCCCTTTTCGAGTTCTTTATTATGCTTCCTTACTGAAGAATGATGATGGTCTAGCACTTGGGAACATGTCAGTAGTTCGAGATTTTGAGGACGTGTTCAGTAAGATACCTGGACTACCCCTTCAGCGCGAGATTGGCTTTTCCATTGATCTAACGCCTGGTGCGATGCCCATTTCATTGCCGACGTATCGCATGCCTCCATGTGAGATGGAGAAACTGAAGAAATAAAATGATGATCTGTTGGATATAGGCCTCATACGACCTAGCGTGTCTCTGTGGGGGGCACCTGTGTTGTTTGTGAAGAAGAAAGATGGATCTCTGTGATTGTGTATTGATTATCGCAGGTTAAACTAAGTGACGGTGAAGAACAAGTATCCTTTGCCTAGGATAGATGACCTATTTAATCAGTTGAAGGGAGCGCAGTACTTCAACATGATCGATTTACAGTCAAGGTATCACCAGTTACGCGTCAGGGATGATGACGTGCAGAAGACAACTTTCAGGACTAGTTTTGGGCATTAAGAGTTCCTTGTGATGTTGTTTGGATTCAAGAACGCACTGGCCGTGTTTATGGACTAGATGAACTGGGTGTTTCGACTGTATCTATTTCGATTCATCATCGTATTTATAAAAGACATCCTGATATACTCCAAGAGTCGGGAGGAGCACGAGGAACACCTGCGAGCAGTCCTTGATACTCTTCGAAAGAACCAGTTGTTTGCACAGTATAAGAAGTGCGACTTCTGGAAGGAAGAAGTTAAGTTCCTGGGACATGTGGTGTCCAAGGAAGGGATAGTGGTGAACCTTGCTAAGGTAGCCGTAGTTTAAGACTGGGAGTAGCCTGGGTTGACTACTGAAGTGAGGAGTTTTCTTAGCCTGGCAGGCTACTACCATCGGTTCATTAGGGATTTTTCCAAGATAGTCAGAACGTTGTCTCAGCTGACTCAGAAAGATCTCAAGTTTGTCTGCAATGAGAATGCAGAAGCAGCTTTTCAGGAGCTGAAAGATAAGCTAACGTTCGCCCCTATGCTAGTATTGTCAGAACAAGGGGTTAAGTATACCATCTACACTGACGCCTCTCGTGTTGGTTTGGGTTGTGTTCTGATGCAGAAGAACAGGCTTATTGCCTATGCATTGCGATAGTTGAGGAAACACGAGGAAAACTACCCTACGCATGACCTGGAGTTAGCAGTCGTCATCTTTGCATTGAAGATCTGGAGACATTACCTCTATGGAGAGGAGTTCAAGCTCTTTTGCGACTACAAAAGCCTCAGGTACATATTCACGTAGAGGGACCTGAATATGAGACAACAGTGATGGATAGAAACCTTGAAGGCTTCAAGTTTGAGGTCTCCTACCATCCTAGTAAGGCCAACCTTATGTTAAATGCGTTGAGTCGCAAGAAGACTATAACATTTGCGGCTCCGCTGATGATAGCAGAGTGGGATATGGTAGAGTTTGTGTGAGACTTTGAGTAGAAACTTACGGTAGAGGAACCGTTTGAGAGCATCGCACATATTTGAGTTCGGCCACTTATCGATGACTGTATCATCGTGGCTTTGAGAGATGATGAGCTATTAGCGAAGATGAGAAAGGAGGTTAGCGACGATGAAGACTTAGAATGGAGAGTTAGTACGGATGGAGGTTTACGTTACCGTGGCCGCCTATGCGTCCCAAACCTCCCGGACTTGAGACGGGAAGTTCTTAAGGCTGCTCACAATTTGAAGTTGGTAATGCATCCTGGCAGTACGAAGATATATCGAGACATAAAGCACTCGTACTGGTGGGACAACATCAAGGCCCACATAGCAGAGTATGTGTCCCGTTGTCTCATGTGCCAGCAGGCAAGGCAGAGCATCGCTGACCTCCTGGACTGCTTCAGCCCATGCCTATAGCTTAATGGAAATGAGATTTCATTTCTATGGATTTCATCTTAGGGCTATCGAAGACGAGGAAGGAGCATGACTCCATATGGGTGATCGTGGACCGGTTGACAAAATCGGCTCATTTTCTCCCTATCAGAGTTTCTAATTCTACAGACAATTTGGCCAAGCTGTACATCAAAGAGATCGTACGTCTGCATGGAGTTCCTATGAAGATTGTGTCGGACCGAGGCACGCGATTCACATCTATCTTCTGGACTCGTATCCAGGAAGTAATGGGTGTAAAATTGAAGTTTAGTATCGCGTTCCACCCACAGACTGACAGGCAGACGGAACGGGTAAATCAGGTGTTGGAAGATATGCTGCGAGCTTGTGTGTTGGATTTTAAGGACAGTTGGGACGACTGTCTTCCTTATGTAGAGTTTGCGTAAAACAACAGTTTTCAGGAGAGTATTGGTATGGCTCTCTATGAGGCCTTGTATGGGCGTCCCTATCGAGCATCGCATGCTGGGCAGAGGTTGGTGAGAAGAGCTTGATTGGCCCAGAGTTAGTTCAGGTGACTTCAGAGAAGATCGACATAATCAGGCGTCTACTTTTGATAGCACAGAGCAGATAGAAGAGCTATGCCGATACGAGGTGGCAACGACTAAAGTTCAAGTTTGGGGATCATGAATTCCTAAAAGTTTTCCCAATGAAGAGAGTTCTTTGGTTTGACAAGAAGGGGAAGCTCAGGCCGAGATTCATTGGCCTATTCCATATACTGGATCGATTGGGGGTGGTGACGTACTGCCTGGCTTTGCCCACACCACTCGTAGGCGTGCAAAACATATTTCATGTGTCGATGTTGAAGAAATACGTTCCTGACCCTTCCCACATTATCAAATGGGAGTAGGTACATTTAAGTGAAGATGCTACTTATGTACTGCGATCGACGCGAATTCTGGATAAGAAAGAGTAGGTGTTACGCAGTAGGGTGATTCCACTTATGAAGGTACTGTGGATGCATCATAATGAGGAAGAGGCTACTTGGTAACTAGAAGCCGAGGTTTGAAAGAACTACCCTCAGGTTCTTGAGGAGTACGAAAAGGTACTAATTTTGAGGATAAAATTTTTCCTTAAGGGGGGTAGATTGTAACGTCTCGAAAAAATTCATACAAAGACCCGAATACCACCTCATGTAGAAATCACTAATGACCAAATCCTTGAGAAATTAGAGAAGAATTAACTAAGCGTTAAACTAGGTTATCTGTGAAATTAACACCAATCACTTTAAATACGATCTGTAAGACCTAAACCAACTAGAACCATTAACGCTACATTACCCAAAAACTTAGGATCCATCCTAAAACCCAGTTGCTCTTGGGAGCATCATGAAACTCCGTATCGGACCTGGACCGCACGTCGAAAGTCCAATTACCCTGAAACTATATGATTATGACGGCCTTACTGGACTTGACAACCATCATAAAAATCAAGTCCTAAAGGTATCCAGAAGTGCACAACTTGAGCTCGGAGTGAAGTGTATGAGAAACGTGAATATCTTTAGGAAACGAACTGAAACTTAAGTGAATTGAGTCGTTCGCTTGCAGGCTGAACCTATGGATTCAAAACATTAAATTTTGACCCAATTACACCCTCGAATCAGGAAAAATGTCCAACACATGTTTGGATATTTATGGCCCTGATCGAGTGTTGGTGACCGGTGAACTGAAACCAATCCCCCGCGGTCAATCCCCAAACCCGATTGGATCGAAAACTTAGCCTAACCTAGATCCAATGTCAGGAAGCTTAAGTCCGACGCATGATAAAAAGGGGCCTCCAGATCAGCTTCGTTGGACCAAATCGACCGGTCTTTGGCTATAACCTAAGTATACCATGGCCCCGGGGCCATTCCCATCAGTTCTTGGCTTATATGAGGGCCTTAAACCCTCTCTCTCCCATTCCATACGAATTTACAAAATCCTAGGAGAGAGAAGAGAGCAAAAAGAGAGAAGAGAGAGAAAGTTGGAGTTGTTCCTAAGATTCGATCCCTGCCACTCCTCGTGCTTAACCATTGCTTCTGTATCACTATACCAACGATTCTGATCCTATTGTTGGATAAGAAATCTTAACCATAATCTGTTCTAGATATTCAAATAGAGTAAATGGTGAAATAGCTAACCTATTTCATGCTATAGGCTACCGTCGTGCTGTAGACAAAGACTTAGGTTTTAAAATGAGTTTGTTACAAGTCTACCGGTGAAAGGTGGATTATAAATGTTTAGGTTATAGTTTTCAAGGCTTTTAATGTCAGTAATGATTTATGACTGACTTTATTACTGTCACATGTGCGTAGATGCAATGTTTTTCATATATTACATATATATGTAGAGTATGTTGATTTTAATGCATTCTAGGTGTTTGTTGAAATGTTTGAATGAGTATGGAATTATGATTGATGCTTGCTATTGTCACACCCTGAACTCGAAAAATGGGCTCACAAAATTTTTGATCATCGATTCTAGCATCGACAACCTCTGTAGTACCCCATTCTTGGCTCCCGACACCCATACACCAGGTTCCGATCATTGGATGCTACGAGGAAGATTTTGAATCATCAATTTAATTTGTAATGAGCATAACCATAAGCATAACCCACGAAAAGTAACCATAAGAACATCATCACAATAACCACGTCAATAGTAGACCTATTTATGAGCTAGTCAGACTCAGCCTAGTATTGCCCCCAAACCTCGGGCGAATAAGGCCACACCCCTTTCCAACCGATCAGGACACAGTGGGAGACCCAACCTCCTATTATTCGGCCCTCGTGCGCTCATATATTCACTTGGTCTCGACGTTGGAGTCATCCTCTGGTACCATCGGGTTTAGAGATTTTCATCCAGGGACATCTATGGTGCCCCGATGCTTAACAACAATATTTTCGGTATCCAATCAACCACCTACGATATGTCTATGGAGGCTAGGGCCCTGATGTCGCTAGGACATATAATAATCACAATCACACAAATATAAGTGCATGAACCACCCTACCAGACATGCAACAATCCTGCGCGTACCGCGCGCTCATGTAGGAAAACTCCGTTTATCAGGGAGCCCATAAACAATCCGCCCAAAAGCATATGCTATGATCAGTTACTCCTCATATCAGGCATACATATGATGCATATGATCATGAATCATGGATTTATACTAAACATGTTATATGGTAATGGGCTTTGTTCATAAGGAAGATAGGCCTCGACGGCCTACATGCTACAAGTATGGGCCTACCAATGGGCCTCAGGGAGAGTGACAATGCGGACATTTAACCGACATCATCCTTATAATGTGGGCATCTAACCATCAATGTTCCCAAGGCACGTCCCATTATAAACATCATTTTATATACCACAGAGAAATCACACATTGCAATGGACCTAAATACATCCCACTGGGCCTTAAGTACATCAAATGGGTCGTATTAATGGGCCGTATCACATGGGCCTTATATTTATCAAGTGGGCCATATCACATGAGCCTTACGTACATGACAATGGGCCATAACCCATGGGCCTTACATACATCACAATGGTCTCACAACATGGGCCTTATACATATATACTAAGGTGGGCCTCAACAAGGGCCACCAACACATCAAGATGGGCCTCAACAATGGGCCTTATGCAAATTAAGGTGACCTCAACAATGGGCCTTAAATTATCTCCAAAATGGTTGGACGGTTTGGATGAAACACATGCATCATGGTAGATCCCATAACGATTGAAAGGATGGATGACATAGATGAGGTACATACCCACGGTGGGGCCCACACTAATGGGAGGTGTGGATTACAATACATATATCAGGTGGGTCCCATGTGGGGCCTACTATAATGTTTATTTTCCATCCAACCCATTGATAAGGTCACTCAGACTTAGGACCCACAGTAATGTTTATTTTCCACCCAACCTGGGCCCACTGTAATGTTTATTTGCATCCAATCTGTTCATAAGGTCACGTGGACCAGGGGCCCACCATAATGTTTATTTGCATCCAATCTGTCCAGGGGCCCACGGTGATGTTTATTTGCCACCCAAACTGTTCATAAGGTCACGTGGACCTAGAGCCCACGGTGATGTTTGTTTGCCATCCAAACTGTTCATAAGGTCACTCAAACTTGGGACCCACCGTGCTGTTTATATGACATCCAAACTGTTCACAAGGTCATGTGGACCAAGGGCCCACTGTAATGTTTATATGACATCCAATCTATTCACAAGGTTACATGGACCAGGGGCCCACCATAATGTTTATATGATATCCAATCTATTCATAAGGTCACGTAGACCAGGGGCCCATCGTAATGTTTATATGCCTCCCAACCGTTCATAAGGTCACGTGGACTTGAATGAAGAAGAAAAACAAATTTCATATGGTCCAAAACTTCTGACCAAAAGGGTTTCAATGGCGGATGTTCAATCCAACTGTTCCCTGTGATGTGGACCACCTGAGTTCCAAATATGGTTGATTTTTGGGCTGGCCCACAGTCAGAAGGGGGCCCACCCGATGCACAGCGTGGATATACATCACATGTCACGGTGGGGCCCACGGTTTTTTTTTTTTTTGAAAATGGGTCCTCCTGAAGAACTTCCTAGGTGGGGCCCTCATCAGGGAAATCCGCCTCGATCATTAGCTTCTACAGCTTAAGACAAGCCAAACAAGACCAATATGCAGCGTATTTTGGTGAATGAAAACATCAAGGCAGTTTTTTAATGGTAACCATTACTATTTCCTATGGTATGACCCGCTTGATTATCGGATCAACCTCATCTTTTGGCTCAACGCCTAAAATGGGTTGAGAAGTAAAATGGACGGCGTGGATTATATACATACATCAAGGTGGGGCCTGCATGAGTGGCCCACCATTTCCTTCACTTCTCTCTCTCTCTCTCTCTTTTGTTAGCTTGCAAGTACACACCCATGTCAGTGCACATACTCCATTTTAGCCACACCCGTCCAGCATCCAGGGACACTGGACGGCATGGATAAACACATGCATTGTGGTGAGTCCCACATGGATGTGGCCCACCATTCTAACCAAGGTGGGTCCCACATAAACGTGGCCCACTTAACCTAGATCAATCTGATATTTATGTTTTTCCTTCCATCTGGGCCTGCTAATGGGCTGGATGGGGTAGATCCAACACATCCAACCGATGGGTCCTACATGAAATATATAATTCATGGTGGGCCACACTCACCCTTTAATCATCATCACCATTCAAAGAGAGAGAGAGAGAGAGAGAGAGAGAGAGAGAGAGAGAGAGAGAGAGAGAGAGAGAGAGAGAGAGAGAGAGGAGGGACCCTGCCACTATGGGCCCTCTATTGATACAACACATACATCAAGTGGGTCCCACAACAAGTGGGCCCTTAAAGTTGAAATAAACGATGGACACCCACCTCTAGGCCTTCTCCCTACTCCCTTAGGCTCATAAGCTCCTTGCCTTCAACTTTGATGGAGGTTGATGGGGTTTTGATGATGTAGATGAGAGATGAGAAGGTGGGCCACACTTAGTGTTTTGGAGAAAACTTGGGAATGCTTGGACGTGTGGGGATTTTTGTTGCTCGGGAGGTTTGAGAAATGAGAGAGAGAGTGAGAAGATGGGAATGATAAGAGGTGATGGAGTGATGTGGTGGTTGTAAGAAAAAGGTGATGGGAGGTATGTTTGTGGTTGAAAATGGAATAAAAGAGGGATGGTGAGGGGAGAGAGAGTTGACTTTTAAAAAGGGAGGGATGGATTGTTGTACTTGAGGTATGATTGTTTTTGATATTGATTGATTGATTGATTGATAGGACATGTTGTAGAGATTTCCTCGATATTCGCAATGCGCTGCGTTTCTTCGGAATGAACGCAGGTCCACATCTTCTAGCCTAGATATCGATTCGATGCGTGAGTGGTGGCGTTGAAACCGCGGTGGCGGCGTGGTCGCTATGATACAAGTTTTGGATTGAGTCGAGTCAGGTATGCGAGACTACTTAAGATCGTGTGCAAATGTCGAATACAAGTCGAGGATTGTCGGAATTCGACTGGAAGAACCGCGGAAGCCTACGGAACGGTACATTCTACAATACGGGCCTTACAGCTATGTTCATTGACTGAGAATGCATGATTGTTGTACGTATGGTAAACTCCTTGTAAAGGGATTTTTCATAATACCGGTTATATCTATTTTATTACATTTATATGGTATGTGTAGCCTAAGTATTTAATAAAATTCCTGAATATGAAAATGATTCTTTAAATGCATGTAATGAGGGTGTTGAGATGAGGTTCTCAATCACCTTGGCTATATGATTTGATTCCTACTGGTAGTGTACATTTGGTTATGTGATTCATGTATGAAATGCCTGTGTTTGATAACATGTGTATTATGTGTTTATTAAAATGCTCAAATGGGATGTATATGTGAATTAATTGTTAACTGCTATTCGACAGTTATATATGAATGCTTATTTGAACTGAGTGTGTTTGGGGTTATGTCGTAGTCTAGGTGATCGATAACAATGTTCGAGTTAGTAGCTCGTTTCACCACACCAGATAGGTTCGAGGAATTCGAGTCATACGCTGTTAGTCGACAGTGATTAGGCCACGTAGAGTGCTTACGTACTCTATGTCGATCAACTCGACATATGATCATACCAGTCGAGCTTGTCAAACAACCCGATTGGCCTAATATATGTTCACCATGTGTAGACGCTCTTGTTTGAATTTAAGGTAACAACTTACTAGTGCAAAGCTCGTTTAACCTTGGTACCTCGATTCGCTAAGACTCATGAGCCGGACATGGTGGTCTGGGATACCGTGGTCGTACTGTCAGCCTATGCTGGGGTGACAAGCCTCCCCGTAGTGTCCAGTGAGCAATCCAAAACTTGTAAGCAGAATACGGTGGTATGGGACACTGTATTTGAGTTGTCAGCCTATGATCAAGTGATGAGCCCGTAGTGACCTCGAGTATACATTAGAAACTATGTTAAGGTGACGAGCCTTTCTGTAGTAAACTAGAGTAAAAACCAGGCCTGCACCGAGGTGACTCGCCTCTCCGTAGCGACCTGAAAACTGCCTATCGTATTTAACTACTAGGAGTGACGACCCTAGATGAATCAATTTTTAGGTATATGATATAAAGGGAGGTGCCTTAGCTTCCCAATCCTGCTGTATGAACATGTCTAATTAAGAACTTGGTTAATCACGCACATGCACCACATTTGCATGTGCCTTTAGTGTTGGAGTTGAACATAGATGAAGGAGTGCATGTCGCGATTGTTAGATGTTGTCACAGAGGGAGTGTAGGCGAGGACATGCATCATTATTACTGTAACACCCCAAAAATTGGGGGTTGGGTAGAAACCCAACTCCCAAGTTCCAGAATGTCACTTATGCAACATAGATAATGATAAATGCATGTTGTCTGTAGAATGACATTAAACAAGATTGAGACTAAGCCAAAACAACATATTATACTCCAAAGACAGTTAAATTAGCAAGTGGAAGACGGTGATACATACATAAAATATATAATTAATTGTAAGTCTCCAAAGTGTGAACATGTTACCAGGTTAATTAAATACATGTATACTCTAAAAATGGAAAGAAAAGAATATACATGAGTGCTCTAAAAATACAAAATGACAAGTGTCCAGACATCTACTCAACCTCCCTGTAATCCCGTTGATCAGAACACAGAGGAGAAGTCCTCCTCATCATCATACAAGTCCAGCTCCGCTTCTCAAGCAGCACCATCATGTGCAACTAAAATAGGGACTGGTGGGTGTTTGGAACACCATCCCATAATGTGGGAGTGAGTGTTCAACTCAGTGGGAGAATAGAGCAAAGATTAGCATGTTATCAAATTAGTCACGTGTTAATAGTAAAGCAAACAATCAAACATTCCTAGATACTGTTGTTAATGTATGCATGAAATGACATGATGGATGCCCTCATCAACATACTCCCTTATACGGCACCATCTTACGCCTGCGGCATGCTTATGTTCCTCAGTGCTCCACATCTTTCATGCACATGCAATGCGATATGGATAATGATTACCGAGTTGTTATTAGTCCTTTTCATACAGCAAGATTGGGAAACTAGGGTACCTTGCTTATATCAATCCCAACACAGATCCTGTCTAGGGTCGTCACTCCTAGTAATCTCATACGATGTTATATTTGTAGGTTGCTGCAAGGGCTGTCAGGGCTGTTGCTCGCACTCGTTGCACCTCTCCCCCATCACCTTATCAATACAGGCCTAGTTATATCCTTAAGACTGCATCAGGACTCGTCGCCCCCATGCGGTGTCAGGATAAACTCAAGGTCACTACAAAGGGCTCGTCACCTGATCAGTGTAGGCCGACAGCAAGAATATAGTGTCCCATACCACCATAATCTGCTCAGAGTAGGGTGCTCACTGGTCACCACGGGAAGGTTTGTGGCCCCAGCGTAGGCCGACAGTTCGACCACGGTGTCCCATACCACCATGCCCGGCTCATGAGTCTTTATGGATCAAGGTACCATGGTTGACAGGATTTTCAATGGTAAGTTCAGTACCCTGGGTTCAAGCAGTTATGACTCATGCAAGGTAAACATACAATGGCCAATCAGGTTACTTGACGGGCTCGAATAGTACGAGCGCATCTCAAGCTGAACGAGATGAAGTGTATGAAACACTTCGTGTGACCTAACCACTGCCGCTAACCCAAAATACGACTCGCGTTCATCGACGCGTCCTTTGTGGTACATAGAAACCAACCACGAATTCAATCCATTACCAACTGCTTAGACTAGGTCATAGCCCCAAGCATTTGTATATCAACATCAGTAAGCATATGTGAGTAACAAGAATGCATATAAACAATACAAGCATGTTGTTACAGGTTATAACATACCACATAAGCAAATCCTCCAACACTTGCATTTCATATATATAATGAAATCAATACATATAGTCAACATGATGGAATTCATATACATCAGCATATTAATTGAGAATTCAATCTCAAAACTAATTCACAACACCATTTTACTCAATACATACTAATACAAACATTTATACAAACACTTAGTCTACACACTTTAGTCCACATAGCGTATGTCGACTCAAAGTGCGCATTAGGGCGAATCTCTTCGCCAAACAGATCATACATGCATTCCTAATATCATAACACGACAAATAGCCATGACAATCATTTCAGCAAAATATGAACGTAAACAGTATTTCCTACAAATGACTAAAATACCCTAAATCTCATATTTTCTATACGCAGTCGAAATGAAAAATGGACAGCATGTTCTACATGTCAAACAGCGTGCTCGTCGATAATCTACTATTAAACGACATTGAAAGCTTTGAAATCAGTCAATCAAAGCGTCTAGAATCCTCACCTTAAACCAGAAATTGTGAAACAGAGTTGATTCAGACGATAAGTCTTCGTCAACGGCGGGTACACTACCTATGGCATGAAACAGGTTAGCTACACCAAAACTACAACTATTCTAAGCTTCAAATCAGGTTAGGGTTAGGATTTCTTACCTAAGAATGAAGCTAAAAACACCAGAATGGTGGTGCAGAAGCGGCGGCTATGGAATGAAAGAGTAAGGGTTTAAGCCTTTTTTATAAGTCCAAAAGTGACGAAAATAGACTTGGAGCCAAGATATACTTATTTTATGTCCAAATACGGATTGTTTCGTCTCAACGGAGCATTTCTGGAGTTCCCCTGGCTGAATGCGGTCAGACTTAAGCTCATGGATACTGGATCCTGCTCACATCAAGTTGTCAGTCCGATAGTGTTCCCAGGTCGCACGTGGCGGACCAGTTTCAGTTCAACGGCTACCGGTACTCGATCAGGGCCACAAGTGTGTTGACATGTAAGGGCCACCTATCCTGATCTGAGGGTAAAATTTGATCGAATTCTGATGGTCAGAATGCTTAAAAAATGTCACGCAAGCGACACGTGCCAGATTTCATAAATTATATTAATTTCTTACATTTCTCACACTCTTCACTCTGGACTCAAGGAAATCGTTGTGGGATATCATTTGGACTTGATTTTCGAGGAGATTGTCAAGTCCAACTAGGCGGTCAGGATTGTCGAAGTTCGGGGTAATCGGACTTCCGACGTGCGGTCCAGAGTCGATACAAAGTTTTAAGGTGCTCCCGAGAGCAATCGGGAATAGAGTTTGATCCTAGGTTTTACGGTATTGTAGCGTCACCTATCCTATACGTTTTGACTCTAGCAGATCCTATTGAAAGTGATTGGTGAGAATTTCATAGGCCATCTATTGTAGCGCTAGTTGATTCTCGTTGAATTTCTAAAGGAAGTAGCCTTTATTGATTTTTGTTTGTAATGAGATTTGAAGGGTGGAGCGAGGGTGTTTGGAAACGAAAGAAGGAAGAGTTTGGAAGGGTAGTTTTTGCCAAAAATTAGATGTTTGGGGGAGAAAAGAGAGCTTGGAGGGTCACTTTGTGAAGGAAGTAACTGATTGGAGGGGTTCTAACGGACGAGCAACATACCAGGGGGCTACCCTAGCCCCCAAACACCTCCGGCCCTAAGCCCAGACCCAATCGAGCATTTTGACCGGCGATGCCATCGCCGATAAAAATCATTTTCGGCGAGGCCGACCATATGGGCTGGGTTCCCCTTGCCCTAGGGACCCCAAATATATGTGGGACCCACCCTGGTTCATTGTATTTGGGCTTGGATAGGCCCAAGACTCCATTTGGGGTGTTTCGGGGCCAGTTTGTAAACCAGAATGAGTTTATGCATCATGTAGCATATGATTTTGGGGTAGGAGACTCTAATCCATCGAACTAACCTATATATTTTGTTAGATTCTGAAAGGTTAAGGGTCGAAACCCATTTTACCCATTTATTTACTATTCACAGTAATTTTTAGCTTCGGTATTGTTCTTCATCATTAATACCCTAGGATTGGTGTTCTTTACTATTTAAACTTGAGGAGTCGTGTCTAATATGAAAGTACTTGGAGAAATTTGAAGAATGAGTTGGTGAAAGGTGAGTTTTGAAGGAAATGGGTTAAAGAGTGATTTCTTTGGCCTTAGGATTGAGCTTTGAGAGTGTTATGGTTGACCCATTGCCTAAGGACGTCTAATCCCAGGTTGGCAAAAATTCGGGGTGTTACAATTACATATTATCCTCACATTATTAAGAGTATTTAGGACTTAATTGTCGTATTGCTTTATCATTACTTTTTGACTGAATTGATAACATGTTAACCTTTGCTTCATAGTTCCACTGAGTTGATCACTCACTCCCACGTTCTAGGACGGTGTTTTAAACACCAACCAAACCTTGTTGTAGATGCAAATGATGACGATGCTTTCGAGGGAGAGCCGGATTTTTACAATGACAAGGATGAGTTCTCCTACATGCAGCTATCAGGCGGGTCTATGTATACCATGATCTAATCGACGGGGTTACAGGGATGCTGATTAGACCCCATTACACTGTTATTTTGTTGCACTTTTGGAACACCCCTGTATATTCATTTTGTTCATTGTTAGAGTATATATGTATATATTTAACCTGAAACATGTTCACACTCTAGAGACCTACATCAGTTTATATATTTTATATATCTATCATAGTCTTCTGCTTGTGAAATTTAATTGTCTCTGGAGTATGATATGTTGTTTTAGCATAATCCCACTCATGTTTAAGGCACTAATACAGACAATATTTAATCATCATTATCTATATTGCATAAGTGATGTGTTGGAACTCGGGAGTTGGGTTCTTGCTCGACCCCCAATTTTCAGGGCGTTACAGCAATGTAATCAGCTATGCAATGCGGGGTCATTGTAAACCATATGCCATATGTTTGCGATGCAATGCAATATGCGGTGCGAAAGCAATGACCAAGTTAGGGCGTGAAGTTGGGATGATAGTACATAGTATCGCAAGCTTTGGGGTCCATCACAAGAGACTTCCATCCAAACCAGTCACATACCTAAATTTGGATAACCAGACTAAATGTGGTAAACTCCTGATATCAGGTTGGTCTCACGCCCCAACCGAAATCATGGCCACTGCGAAGGTAGACACAATGATTTGATTGTGCACTACCAGCCCGAGTGGATAGTGAATGAATGAATCAATCAAATGCTGAGTACGTAAATCCTGCTCAGTAGGTCCACATATCAATACCGTACATCTCTGGGATCATCACCGGGGTCTAGTACACTCCACACTGGCCGCTGTCCCCCTGGGTGCACAACCAAGTGAGTGAAAGAGACCTTACTACCCGCCTACCAATATCGGCCTAGCTCGTTGGTAACGAACCCACTTATGAGCTAGTCAAAATTAGCCTAGCTTATAACCCCCTCACTAGGGCGGATAAGGCTACACTCTCTTCCAACCAACCACGACACAGTGGGAGACTTGACCTAATAGTATACGGCCCTCATGTGTTCATGTATATCCACTCAGTCTAAACGTTGGAGCATCCTCAGGTACCATGAGGGTTTAGAGAATTTCACCCAGGGACATCTATCGTGCCTCATGTAAAAAAGGATTTCTAGTGTTCCATCTGGCCATTCACGATATGTCTGTGGAGGTCACGACCCTGATGTCGCTAGGGCGTACGGTGGTTATATCACAAAATGTGAGATACATGAGTCATACCATCTAGTCTTGCATCAAACCTGTGCGTGTCGCGCGCTCATATGTGGCAACTTCATCTCTCAGGGTGTCACGCCCCATAAATAATCAGCCTAATGCATATACTATGCTCAATCACTCTTCATAACAAGTATGCGGATGATGCGTATGGGTGTGTATCATGAAGTAATAAAGTATATAGGCATGATTATCTGATAAGGTAGACAACAATAATTCACAATCGACCATCACCAGCATGTCACATACTAAGGGTGTAAACTGAATGACGTGCTCCTTCTACAACTATAGGAGCCCATGCGGTATATCTTACATTAGCCTTCTGAGGCTCTGTATGATCCAAGACGGGAACGTCAGGTCTAGTCCATACGTTGAGATAGGTTTTACATAGTGGATATGCCAAACCTAATACTAAGTATTCTTCCATCTATAGCAAGGGAGGTGATGATGATATACTAATGTCAAAGATAGGCCTCACACTTGTCCTAAGAAGGTGAATGGACAATGTGAATGATGCATACATAACATGAGTTCTTAACAATCGATTACAAGGTAGGATACATCTCACAGGATGAGTCAAGCGGGTATACAACAAGTGGGCTTTCCTATGAGGGCTTGATACGAATACAAGGTGGACCTTGGTGAGATCCACACATCCAGGACTATGTTACCCTACAAACAGTCCTGCTCATTATCTAACTGGGCCTTGGGTTTGGGTTACTAAGCTTGGACAAACACATACATCTAGGTGGGCCACATTCCCCATGGAAGGCCTGGTATAAACACAAGATGGGCTCTAAGGCTTGGGTGATCCTACTGGGTATGGTGGAAAGCATCATTTATTAAATGGGGGCCGAACCGTTTGGGGTAGCCCAACAAGAAAAAGATGGGTATTACTAGCATCAATGGGGTTCAACGGTTTGGGATAGCCTAATAAGGGAAGGTGGGTAATACAATCATCAATGGGGGCCTAACGGTTTGGGGTAAACCCAATAAGAGGAGATGAGAATGGGCCTAACAATGGGCATTATGGAGATTACAATGTAGACATTTAACTATCATTGCTCCCAATGTAATGGACTTAACAATGGGCCCTAGGGAGGATTTCAACGGTGGACTTTTAACCACTATTGTCTCGTAGTGTGTGGTTCACTTGGGATTTGAATTTAACTCTCTATGAGGCCCACGACCCTTATACAAATCGAAAAATGGATGAACATCATGTATGAAACACATACAACATGATGGGCCTCATAAGGCAGCCCCATGGTGGGCATATAATCTATAAATCAGGGTGGGCCTCTCAAGGCAATGGGGCCCATGACCTTAGAGAAATGGATGAATGGTGTGAATATAACAAATACATCATGGTGGAATCACTCATCATAATTGGGCCTCATATAAGGGCCTCACATGCATCACATTAGGCCTCACTCATGGGCCTCATATACTTCACATTAAGACTCATTATCTGGGCCTCAAATGCATCACAATGGACCTCACTATCGGGGCCTCACATACATCACACTGAGACTAACTCATGGGCCACATACACTTCACATTGGGCCTTACACATGGGCCTCAAAAACATCACAATGGGCTTCACACAAGGGCCTAATATACTTCTCAATGGGCCTCAAAGACATCACATTGGGCCTCATTCAACGGCCTCATATACATCATATTGGGCCTCATTCAAAAGCCACAAATACATCACATTGAGGTGGGCACTGCACATGTCACGCCTTAAACACAGAAACCGGATTCACAGGAATCCTGATCGCCAAATCCGGTGCCAACTGCCTCCATAGTATCCCATTTTCGATTCCTAGCGTCCATGTGCTAGATTCCAATTATGAGATCCTATAACGAGGATTATTTTATTTTATTTTATTTTATTTGTACATTCAACTCATAATAAACATAACCATAAGATTACCCAATTCACAAAGGCAACATCATCATCACATATCCACTAATATAAACTTTGAATATAATGCTAAAAGGGAAATATATATGTCAAAAATCAAGGCTCCAGAAGACCTTTGCATGCTCCAAGCTCAATACTGCTGCAACTTAACATCACCTATACGCATCTATCGTGCATAAGCTTATAGAAAGCTTAGAGGGTGGCGTAAGTGTGTGTACAAGGTAAGTGCCAAGTATTCAATACAATGCCGTAATTATACAATATCAGAAATACTGGCATGAACCATATGATATCAGAGTAAGCAGAAATATTGTAAGTCTATAAAAATACTGTCAGCCCCATTCAGGATATGCGATGAAAGGACATCACTAGCCGATGTCATATACGAAGAAAATAATGTAAATCGGCTATGTAATGGGAAAACATAATGAACCAAATATCATATATCGAGGATGCAACACAATATGCAATTTGGAGGAGCTACTAAAATCATCATAAATACAAAAATATAGCAACCCGAAATGCCATATGTCATGGATGTAATGCAATATGCGGTGCGAATGGAGTGACTATGCTAGAGTGTGAAGTTGGGATGATAGTACGTAGTATTGCAGGCTATGGGGTCCGTCACAAGGGACTTCTATCCAAACTAGTCTCATACCTAATTTGGGTAGTCAGACTCAATATAGTAAACTACTTATCTCAGGTTAGTCATGCGCCCCAACCGAAATCCTGGCCATTACGAAGGTACACGTAACAATTAGTTGCGCACCACCAGCTTGAGTGGATAGTGAATGAATGAATGAATGAGTATACAACTCCTGCTTAATAAGTCCACATACCAATACAGTTCCTCTCTAGGATCATCACCGGGGTTTAGTACACTCCAAATGGCACTGCCTCTCTCTCAATAGTACAGTCCAAGTGAGTGTAAGAAACCTCATTATCCGCCTGGCCAATAGTCTGCCAATACTTATCTGGCACGTCGATAGTGGACCCATTCACGAGCTGGTCAAACTCATCCTAGTATTGCCCCCTACTCTCAGGTGGGTAAGGCCACACCCCCTCTCAATCCACTACGATATAGTGAGAGACGCGGCCTCCTGGTATTCGGCATTCGGACGCTCATGTATCCACTCGGTCTTAACGTTGGGTAGTCCTCTAGTACCAAGAGGGTTTAGGAATTTTCTCCTAGGGCCATTTATGGCAGCCTGATGCTAAAACAAATTTTTGGTGTCCCATCTGGCCATCCACAATATACCTATGGAGGCTACGACCCTCATGTTGTTAGGGCGTACAATAATTATAATGCAAGATGCATGAGTCATACAATCTAGACATGCATCAATCCTGTGCATACTGTGCGCTCATGTGAGGTTGTCTCCTCCTATCAGGGAGTCTCATAACAACCTGCCCAATGACATCTGCAATGGTCAACCACATCTCATAATAAATATGCATATGATGCGTATGAGCATGTATCATGATGTTATGCTGTCAAGTATTCATAATTGGCATCAATAATTAGCAACGACAATCGACCTCGACAATGTAGACATTTAACTAACATTTCTCCTAAGGAATAACCCACATATAGCCTAACATATAGTGGACTCATGACCTCACACAAGGGCCAAATATACAACACCATGGGCCTCACTCAAGGTTTAATATACATCACGATGAGCCTCTCACATGGGCCTAATATACAACACAATGAGATCTATCTCTAGGCCCTCAAATGCATCACAATGGTCCTCATCACATAGAGCTTGGATTCATCATATTAGGCCTTAAACACGGGCTAAATACACATCACAATGGGCCTCAAATATGGGCCGCATATACATCACATTGGGCCTTATCAATCGGAATCGGCTATCAGCCACGACAAATTGAAATCAGTCTCTATACTAGGCCTTGACAATCGAAATCAGCCTATATAATCAACCTCAATGAATTAGGATCGGCCAGGATACTTGGCCTCAACAATCAAAATCGGCCTACACAATTAGCCTTGACAAATCGGAATCGGCCACGATACTTGGCCTCGACAACCAGAATTGGCCTACACAATCGGCACCAATGATTAGCATTGACAATCGGCATAAAAAATTAGCATGATAATCGACACCGATAATTAGCATATAAACAAGGCAGACTGATCACCCATAATATAAAGATCGGCCCTCGGCCGTGGTTATATCAAATCCGATAGCATGAAACCATCCGTCTATGGAGAATGGGACCTACTTATTTGGGTTAACCCACAAGAGGATTATAAAATGGGCCTAACAAGGGTTAAGGGAAGGTCACAATGTGGACATCCAACCATCATTGCCCATCAATGTGGACATCTAGCCAATATTGCTCCCAAGGTGTGGCCCACATAGAGCCAAACATATAGTGGGCCCATGGCCTCACACAAGAGTCTAATATACCATATCATTGACCTCATACAAGGTTACATACACATCACTATGAGCCGCATCACGTGGGCCACGAATACATCACGATGAGCCTCACTCATGGGCCTCATATACAAGAGGTGGGCTGCATCAATGGGCCGCACTAATGGGCCTCATATACATCAAGTGAGTCGCATCAATGGGTCACACTAATGGGCCTCATACACATCAAGTGGGCCACATCAATGGGCCATGCCAATAGGCCTCATACACATCAAGTTGGTTGCATCAATGGGCCGCACTAATGGGCCGCAAGTATATTAAAGTGGGCCTCATCACATAAGCCTCACATACATCACATTAGTCCTCATATAAGGCCATATGTAACATTATAATGGTCCCCATATACGGGCTGCATGTACATTACAATGGACCACATCCCATGGACCCCGAACACATCGTAATGGGCCACACCCCATGAGCCTCTCATACATAACGTCGGGCCTTGCCATTTGGGCCGAAAATAAATCACAATGGGCCATAACCCATGGTCCTTAATACACAATGGGTAGGCCTTACACATGGGCCTAATATACATCACAGGTGGGCACTGCACATGGGCCTCAAATACATAGCATGCGGGCCCTACACATGGGTCTCATATACATCAAATGGGCCACACACCTGGGCCTCGAATACATTAAGTGGGTCACACATCATGGGCTTAATAGATATAAAGCTGGAGTGAGTACACTAGGCGATCGTCCAGCAGGTGGGTCCCACATGGGGCCCACCACAAACACGTATATATATATATATATATATAAATATATCATATATAATATGAGATTATATAATATTTTATTTTATTATTTTAAAAGGGTCCAGCGTCCAGACCTTTTGGATGTTGGACAGACGGTTTAGATCTAGGACAGGTATTCAAGGTGGGGTCCGCATGCTGGATGCATGTGTCTTCAAGGTGGGCCCCACATCCAATGGGCCACACGTGTTGTTGTACAGCATAAAAAAATACACATATCATGATGTGGCCTGTCAGAGGCGTGGATGCAATGGATGGACGGTGTGTGGAAGACACATTAAGGTGGATCTCACTGTCCAGGCCTTTGCACTGGACGGTGCAGATGGAATACATCATTAAAGTGGGTCATGTCCCACGTGTGGCCACCACACACAGGTGCTGCACGTACGACGGTTGTACGTCAGGGGTCCCACCGTTCCACAGAACTTGCTGACTTGGATATAGCAACTTGAGCTGTTGGCTGGACGATTGGGATATAACACGTCCCTCATGGTGGAGGCCCACTTGCTGATGTCCATATTGATGGACGGCTGTAAATGAAACACACACATCACGGGGTCCCCAAATAATAGGGAAAGCAAATTTCATAGAGATCGAAAACCCAAAAAAGGGTTTCAATGGTAGACGTTCAATCCCCTGCTATCGAGTGGTGTGGACCACCTAAGACCCATATACCACTAATTTTTGGGGTGACCCATGGGTTAAAGGGGACCCATCAAATGCACGGTGTTGATGATCAACATGCATCATGGTGGGGCCTGAAGTGGGGCCCACTCTCCCAGCGTCTAACCAGGCTGCAGACGCTACTTGCCGTGGTGTCCTCTGGATGCTGACAGCAACAGCGTCTACTTTTTGAAATAATTTTTTATTTTATTTTATTTTTTTATTTTTCAAAGGGAATTCATAGGTGGGCCCCACATCAGGGCGATCCAATCCGCCCACGGGGTCTCCGGGCTCGGGACAGATCCAATGAGCCCAATATTGGGTATGTTTGATGCACAGAAAACATTTCAGCAGGCCCTAACGATTTAAACACTACATAACACTGTTTTCTACGCTATGGCTCACCAGATTTTTAGATTGGCTCCATTTTTTGGCTCAACGCCTGAAATGAGCAGGGAAATAAGGTGGACGGTGTGGATTAAATTCATGCATCATGCATGGGGCCTGTTGTGGGTCCCACTCTCCTCTTTAGTAAAAGCAAACTGGAGGCTGGCGGTAGAGTCCACCACACATACACCACCATACTCATGATGTGGTGGGATTTCACCATCGGTGTGGGCCCATTTGGTGGATGGGTCGGATAAAATATATATTTCACGGTGAGGTTTCTTAGGGTGGGCCACAAGGCCTCATCGTCGCCATAAAATAAAGGAGAAGGAGAGAGAGAGAAAGACGCATGAAGGGTAAGGACCCCGCCACCACGGGCCCTCCCTACACCCAATACAAAGCATACATTAAGTGGGTCCCACCATAAGTGGGCCCTACAACAAAATCACGATATAATTTTAAGAATACCCACCTATGATCTTCTCCTCCTTCTTTCGCCAAAGTATACTAGAGCTTCAATGGACGAACTTCAACGGTCGAGATTGGATCATGGATGGTGGAGATGGGAGTAAGGAAGGTGGTACACACTGGCTTCTCCTTTTGGAAGCCATGGACGTGAGTTGCTTGGAGAGAGATGGAGTTTGAAAAAAAATGAGAGAGAGAGAGAGGTGTAAGAGAAGTGATGGGAGAGAGGATGATGAGGTGATGGGAAAGTTGACTTTTGAAATTGCTATTGTACTTGGGAATGGGGAGAGTAATGGGTTGAGTGATGGGTGTACTTTTGACAAGTTAGGTGATTGATGTGAAGTATTCTCTTAGGATTTGCAATGCGCGACATTTTCCTTGAACTGAATGCGGTCCCACATTTGGTCACGGTACAACATCGGTATGCAAGACGCGACATTCAAACCGCGGCGATGGCGCGGTCTCACTGGTACAATTCTTGGGTCGAGCCAACTCAGATATACAGGACACGTCTCAGGGTCGCGCGTAAATGCCGATAATCGATTGCGGGTTACTGGAATTCGACCGGGATGACTGAGGAAGCCTATGGGATAGTACGAACTAGGAACGAGTCTTACAACACATTCTAAATGGGCACTGCTAGATGGATAGCTTGGATCAAATACGTACACCACATGAGGGCCACATGGATGGATGATGTGAATATACAACACATCACAAGGTGGGCCCCACCCATCCAGCAAATGGACGGGTGTGGATATACATCATCTGGGTATGCCCCACGCCTTGCATGTGGGCCCTATGGATGGACGATAGGATATAACGCATACCTCACGAACAGGCCACAAAACCTGCTGACGTCAAACAACAGCTATGTAGCGTGTGGAACCCACTGTCCACGTGGCTGGATGGTGTGGATTTCACACACACATCATGGTGGCCATGGAAAGACAACATAGTTAAATCACATACATCAAAGGTGGTCCCCACTGTCCAGACCACTGGACGGTGTGGATATACATACCTCATGATCAGACCCACACAACTTGCTAACGTCAATCCAGCAGCTAGATAGCTGGTGAGACCCTCAGATCTTGCTGACGTCATACAATAGCTATATAGCTGGTGTAAGGTACACCAGCCAATCCGCTTATGGTGGGTCCCACGTGATCTGGACGACCAGGATAAAACACGTATATCAAGTGGGTCCCATGGACGGTGTAGACCCCACACACACATCAAGGTGGCCCCACATCCAAGCAATGGACGGTGGGGATAGAACATAAACATCAAGGTCAGTCCCACCGTCCAGGGACTGGCTGATGGTGGATAAAACACTTATATATCATGGGGTCCACATCCAAGGTTTGGACGTCATGGATAAGATATATACCTCAGGTGGGTCACACTATCCTTAGCTAGATGGTGTGGGTTGAATACATACATCAAGGTAGTTTCCCACCGTCCAGACAATGGACAGTGGGGATATCACAAGCATCAAGGTGGGTCCACATGAGTGGCCTGCCAGAATTCTTGGATCAAGCAGATATTTGTATTTTTCTTCCATCCAGCGTCCAGGGTATGGACAATATGGATGGAACACATACATCATGTGGGTGGGTCCCACCATCCCAGCTAGACGGTGAGGATACAACATATTCATCATTGTGGGGTCCACGTGTACATGGCCCACCTTAAAACAAGCTAATATTTCTGTTTTCACCTGCGACCAGACTTGGACGGTCTGGATAGCAGTCATTATGGCTAGTCACGGCCCACCTGGCCTAGCTAAATTTTGGCAGCTGATGGACAGTGCGGGTTTCATACATGCAACCAGGTGCGGTCCATGACAGTGTGGCCCACCCGTTTTGGATCAAGGCTGATACTTGTTATTTCCCTTCACCTAGGCCTGTCCAAACAGACAACAGGGAGGTTAACAAGGTGGGCCCATTGTGGATTTACATACATGAATCATGGTGGGCATTGGCCACACCTTGGGTCTAAAGTGGGATCCATACCATCAATCGGTAGGCCCCACTTGGCCCATGCATCAAAATCAATGATCTAGACCTATAAGCACCCACCTATTATATTTCTTCTTGGCTTCTTAGAATTCCTAGCTCCTAAGCTTCCTCTTTAATGGAGGATGATGAAAATTGAAGGGTTGGATTGAGAGTCTTAGGGGTAGGAAGTGGGCCACACACTTGGCTCTCTTTTCTCTCCTTAGAGCTTGGAAATGATAGAGAATGAGATGGGATGGAGTGAAATGAGAGAGGAGTGGGGTTATGTAAGAGGGATGGGATGAGAGGAATGGGTGTGTAAGAGAGGGATGGGTGAGAGTTGACTTTTGGATGAGAGAGGGATGGGGGTCATGCCTTATTTGTAAGAGAGTGATGGATTAGGTATGGGTTGTACTTGATTGATGGATGTAATAGGTTGGGTAGAGATTTTCTCGAAATTCTCAACACGCGGCGTTTCCTCGAAATATACGCAGGCCCACAACTCCCGACCTGGGTATTGCATTGGTGCGCGTTAGAATCATGACGACGACGCGGTCACACTGGTATAAATCTTGGGTCAAGTTGACCCAGATCTACAGGATGCGACTTAGAGTCCCAAGCAAATACGGATTACAGGTCGCGGGTTGCTGGGATTTGACGGGGAGGATCACGGGAGTTTAAGGGACGGTACGGACTAGGATACGGGCTTTACACATGGTTTCAATTACTCATTCTTAACTCTCACTCAACACACACATGAGAACTGAAACTGATATAGTATTGTCATTACACTATGAGTTATATTGTTCCTATTTGTATGCGAACACATGGACAATAGTTAAGTCCATCAATGTAGAAGAAAATAGGAAACCAATATTGTGAAGAAATGGAGAGGACATGTGCAAGTTGATGGAGAAGAACAAAGAATGAGATAAAATGTAACACGCTAAAAATTGGGGGTCGTGTATAAACTCAACTCCCGAGTTCCAGACCGTCACTTATGCAACAAAAATGATTATGATTCAATGTTGTCTGAGTTAAAGCATTCACATGAGTAAAAGTATACCAAAACTACAATTCATACTCTAGATCTAGTGATAAAAGCAAGTGGAAGACTAAAGAATATATATATCACTGTATGGTAAAACAAAGTAGATCTCGACTGTCTCTAAAGTATGAATACATCTCTGAGTCTCATATACATGTAAATAAACAAAATCAAAATGTCAAAAGTAGTCTCACTGAGAAGTCCCGTCAATCCAGGCCACCTAAGCAAAGCCGTCGTGGTACTGCATATATGAGAACTCGTCCTGGTCCTCATCATAGTCCGGTTCTGCCTCCTGAATCGCCGCCTCACCTGCATCTAAGACAGGGTCTGGTGGGTGTTGCAAACACCATCCCATAACGTGGGAATGAGTAGCTAACTCAGTGGAATAATAGAGCAAGGATTAACATGTTCTCAAATCAATCATGCGATAATAGTAAAGCAGTAAATCAAACATTCCTAATACTGTTGTTAATGCAATATGACATGACGTGATGGATGCCCTCACCGACAATCTCCTTCATACGGCACCATCTTACGCCCGCGGCATGCAATCATCTCACAGTGCTCCACATCTTCCAGGCACATGCCATGTGATGGTGATATGATTACTGAGTTATTATTAGTCTATTCAAAAAACAGGATTGGAAAACTAAGGTACTTCCCTTATATCAATCCCAACACAGATCCTGTCTAGGGTCGTCACTCCTAGTAATCTCATACGATGTATATTTTGTAGGTCGCTGCAAGGGCTGCCAGGGCTGTTGCTCGCACTCGTTGCACCGCTCTCCCATCACCTTATCAATACAGGCCTACTGTACTCTCACTGCTACTGAAGGGTCGTCGCCTCCCGTAGACTCAGAATACGCTCGCGGTCACTACAAAGGACTCGTCGCCTGATCAGTGTAGGCCGACAGCAAGAATATAGTGTCCCATACCACCATAATCTGCTCACGAGTCATAGGTGCTCACTGGTCACTACGGGGAGGTTTGTGGCCCCAGCGTAGGCCGACAGCTCGACCACGGTGTCCCATACCACCATGCCCGGCTCATGAGTCTTCGTGGATCAAGGTACCATGGTTGACAGGGTTTACAGTGGTAAGTTCAGTACCCTAGGTTCAAGCAGTTATGACTCATATAGGGTGAACATACAACGGCCAGTCGGGTTACTTGACGGGCTCGACTAGCACGAGCGCATCTCAAGTCGAACGACATGAAGTGCGTAAAACACCTCGTGTGGCCTAACCATTGCCGCCAACTCCAAAACACGGCTCGCTTTCATCGACGCGTCATTCGTGGCAAAAATAAGCCAATCATAAATTTACTCAGTTGCCTACTGCCTGGACTAGGTGTAGTCCAAAACAATTATGAATCCATATCAGCAATCATATAAGAGTATTGAAAATGAAATACAATAATGTGAGCATGTTAACACATGTTATAACATACAACTTAAGTGAATCATCTAACACATGCATTGCATACATATAATGAAATCATACATATAGCTAACATGTAGGAAATCATTTACATCAGCATATTAATTGAAAAATCAATCTCAAACTAATTCATAACACCATTTAATTCAATACATACTAATACAAGCATTTATACAAACACTTAAACCACACACTTAAGTCTACATATAGTATGTCGACTCAAAGTGCGCATTTAGGAGAATCTCTTTGCCAAACTAATTATGCACGCATTCCTAGTATCCTAATGCGACAAGAAGCCATGTCAATCACATCAGCAAATTATGGATGAAAACAGTAATTCCTACAAATGACTAAAATGCCCTAAATCTCATATTTTTCGTTTGCTTACGAAACAAGAAACGGACAGCATGTTGTACATGTCAAACGGCGTTGCCGTCGATAATCTACTATTAAACGACATTGAAAGCGTTGGAAACAGTCAATCAAAGTGTCTAAAATCCACACCTTTTCTCCTAGAAGCGTATCAATTCGAACGGAGCATATACGCTTCGTCTACGGCGAATAGGCAACCTAATACACAAGATCCATAAGCTATTTCGCTATGAAAACTAAGGAACCTTAAATCAGTGAGTATTTGGGGTATTTTCTTACCTAGAAACGCGGTGAAATCACCGGGAAAGTGATTGAGTCGCGTTGCTTAAGCACGTGCAACACGTGGCACAAGCAGCAGGAAATTCTCTTCCACTCTCTCTCACAAACTCTTACTTTCTCTCTCTCTCTTGCTAGGGTTTCTAGCAAATTCGGATGGATGAGAGGAGTGATGGTTTAAGCCCCTTTTATAACCCTAAACATGCCCAAAATAGGCTTAGGAACAATGTTTACTTGATACCTAACCAAATCGGGACTGTTTCGGTCCAAAAAGGCATTTCTGGTGGTCCCCTGGCCGAACGCGATCGGACTTAAGTTCATACATGTCGGATGTTGCTCACATCCCATTTTCAGACCATTAGTGTTCGTAGATCGTACGTGGCAGTCCAGTTTCAGTTCAGCGGTCACTGCACGTAGATCAGGTCTGCAAGTCTCATGATATGAAATAGAAATTTTTCCTGATCCAAGGGTATAATTTGGCTGAATTCTGACGGTCAGAACGCTTAATACTGACGCGTCAAGTCATGTGCCAGATTTGAATTTCAAATTCCAAATCTAACCCTATTCTCACTCTCTTCAGTCCAGGCTTAATGAAATAGCCTGCGAATGTCGGTTGGACTTGATTTTTGAAATGATTGTCAAGTCCAGCTAGACAGTTCTAACAGTCTAAGATTGTAGGTATCGGACTTTCGACGCGCGGTCTAGATCCAATACAAAGTTTCAAGGAGGTCCAAAGAACAAACCGGTTTAGAGTTTGATTCGAGGTTTTAGAGTATTATAGCGTCATTGGTTCTATTCGCTTTGGGTCTTGTAGAACGTATTTAAAGTGATCAGGGACTATTTCCCAGCTACTCTAGCGTTGCGCTAGCTAACTTACATTGATTTTCTAAAGGAATTAATCCTATGCGATTTCTGGTCGAGTTGGTACTCGAGTCCAAATACGGATTTTTCCAGGGCGTTACATAAAATAGAGAGAGAGAGAAGCATAAAAGTTAGTGTGTGGTCCAATTATTAGATAGAGAAAGGTACTTTTAGCTATTTGCATGATGTGGATGGGTTAGATGACCTTTTATCTGATGGGCTAGATTACTGCCATACAAGTGAAATACAAGCACGCCAATCTAGGTCATCATGTTGTACATCAAGTGAGGCCAAAGCATGGATGATGTAGGTTGTTGTCATTGCTAAAGACATCATCATCCAGTTTTTAACAAGGTTTGGTTTGGATTGGATTTTGTGCAAGTATGGCTAAAATGGAATTGCAACTTGCACCATTACCTTGTGTTGTAGACTATCATATATAAGCATATTGAAAATTGCATACATATTCAAGCAATAAGTAGAATTAGCATTTGCTTAATTATGATTCAACATTCTGCATTGCCATAGTTGATACATGCCACATCAACGTCCATCTTGGTGATAAATGTGGTTGTTTGATTGAGGATGGTTATGATGATAGAATTTACAACTATTACTTAGATATCTTTTTTAGAATGTTTAGGAGATTAGTCATTCTAAATTGACTTTAGCAATCTTGCTCATGTTTGTCTACAATTTCTATTTTCGAAGGAGAGAAGCTATGGTTTTTGTATTCTTTCTCCTCTTTTTGTTGCTGGAATATAAAATTTGTAATTCTTTCACCCAATTTTTGTTAAGTTCATAAGGGCATATTTGGCTGCCACTTAAAAATGAATTCATCTCATCTTAGTTAACATTAATAATGTATTAGATGTCATAGTTTATATAAATTGTTGGTTATATGTTTTAATCCATACAAAACTTTGAGCTCTAACATATAAATACTATTAAATGAAATAGGATGACTCATTTATAAGTGGCACCCAAACAGTCCCTAAGTAGTTTCTATCTATATCTTCTCGTTATAAGCTCGTATTATGTTTTTGGAACTAGTGCCTTCTGTAGAGAAAGTTATGCCAATATTTCGGTTTGACTTCTTGGTGAATCTGGTTGACTCTTTGATTTACCATCTTAATTTATAAGTGACACTTTTTTTTTTAATTGTATCCATCATTTAGAAAAACGCATAAAAAAAAAATTTGAAGAAAAGAAAAAAGGAGAAAAAATGATATAATTTTACATTCACATCTTCAGGGGATTGCTTCTAAGCCTGATGTTTCCCTGTTATTGTCATTTCCTTTCTTTAAGTTTTATAAAACATTTAAAATTTTGATACCTTACAGAGTTAGTGTATAAATATAATAATAAAATGTTTGATCAGAACTAAGTGATAACGGTTTTGCTATTTTGCAGATGAGGCAACCTTCAGCTCGGTAAAAACATAAATGATGATGCATTGCTCAAGATTGACATGATTCATGACATCATTGGGGTGCATGATGCTCCATGTTTAAATGATGATGATCTAAAGACTTGGCATGTGTAGGAAAGTAAATGTATTAATTTGTGGAGTTTGCTTTCACATGATTTTCATGCAAGTTTATATTCATTCGGTCACTTCCCCAACTTGTGTAGGTTTTTCATTCTATTAATTCAAATTCAAGAAAGCTATAAATCTAAAAGCCGGAACTAATCGAATTTCCCTTATAGGCATGACGGTCAGACTTTTGATAGAGAATTCGAACATCTAACAGAAAGTTGTGCCTTTTGAGTTATTATTTTCTTTCTAACAAGTGCATATATGTTTCTCTTTCTTGATGAAGGATAGCTGATCATACTTGGATTGGTTGGCGAATGAAGGATAGCTGAGTTCATCATTGCAATTCAATTCAATTGGCTATCCAAACATGGCATTAGCCATTCAAAAGTATTGTTTTCTACTTGTTGTTGTTGTTGTTGTTATTATTGTTGTTGTAAAACAAGTCAAGTGATCTAATTTTCAATTTTCATTTCTTCATTCTTGATTTCAGATTATTAAAGTAAATGGGATGACTCAGGCCACTTTTACAGGCCTCTCCAAAGCAATGATTGTGGCTCCAAAGATATTTTAATTGAAAGAGAACTAAGAACAGGTTCCAAGTCATCTTTATCTTGTTCAAGTTTCTTAAAAAAAATCTATCATTTAAAGTTCAAATAGTAATATTCTTTCATCTGGCAGGTCTTTACAACCTCGAGGCCTGGCAGAGACATTGTGTGATTCACCACTCTACATGGCTCTAGATATAGTACAATTTCGAAAGTATGATGCCAATGTGACATTCATCTCTTTTTGTCTCCATGTTTCCATCCACATGTTCTTTCTCAGTTTGATCAGTCATTTGCCCGTTAAATTCTATTTCTGGAGTTAGGTTGCCACTACCCTGCCAGGCTTGTGCTATCCAAACACAATATCTTTTTTGTACATGTCGAGGATTTAAAATTTTATCATGGACAATATTGTCTTAAGTGAGCTTTTCATGCATTGAAGCAAGTGGGCCAAGAACATGTTGGTTATTATTGTCAAGGACAAGAAAGCAAAAGGGCAGTGTCTTATGGTTGCAATGTAGATGATTAAATGTATAACTAGAGCATAATAAAATATTTTGTCCTGAAGAGGTTTGCTAGGCCCTCATGTACAGACATGCTCATGTACATGTTAGCACATGTGTGCAATATCTGAACATTCCTCAATATGTGGCACAATATCCAGATCACTTGGCCCAAAAATAAGGCTGGATTACTCCTTATGTCTGCTACAATATAGAACACAAATGCACAACTAGAAAAAAAATCATCTAAACCTATTTGTTCCATATACTCTAGCCTAGCTGAGAGTCAACACCCCTACGTTTTGTACTAGATGATTGAAGTGGCCCATCACGTGGAAAACTCAGATATTATACCAATATGACATATTGGCCAGTCTTTGGTGTGTGAATGAATGATCAGAGCAGTTCACACATGTGGGCTTAACAAATGTCCTATCCTAAATTGGTTGATTAGTCCTTTGTGCTGCATGACTGAATCTTAAGGCTGATTGCTTTTCTTTGTGTTAGCTAAATTTTTTAGCGATGGTCACCTCTTTAAAATCTACACCATGTCTTGTTTGACTTACTTCTTGACATGTTTGTTCTCTTAAACTTGAAGATGGAGACTTTGGTAGTAACCGTTGCAGATGAGTACCAATGCTGCTTGGTTGAAGTGATGTGTGAACAAAGAGGCTAGAGATAGTTTACTGTATTGGCCAATTAGGAGTGGACCACATGGAGAATTTTTTTTTCTAATGTATTTTGATAATTTTCAACTTGTTGTAAATATTATATATTTTTTATTATAAAGTAGTACAATATTCATTTAATATTCATTTTTAATTGTACTGCAACATTCTTTGGGTTTCAAACAATGGTTGAAATCATAAGATATGCTATCCAAATAATAGGAAATGGTTGAAGTGTAATTAATTTTTTTTGGTTATTTTGTCTTGCAAGTTGCAGGCAAAGACAAATGGTACCTGGATAGAGGAATTTTTTTTATTATTATGTATTTAGAACATTTTCAACTTATTATTTTAAATATTATATAAATTTTATTGTAAAGTAATATAAATTTAATTAGTATTCATTTTTAATTATGTTGTGCAACATTTTTTAGATTATATATATATATATATATATATATATATATATATATATATATATATATATATATATATATATATATATAAAATACATATTCTAATTAAATATAAACAATTAAATGGATTAAGAAAAAAATTAACCAGCAGACAACAATTTTTACCAGCACATATGATATGGTTCCTCGGACGTTTTCCATGGCACATACCAGTATTTCATGTCATTTGAAGAATGATTGGCTTGTTAGGAGACTTTTACTGGTGCTTTGATAGATCTGTACCGGTGCTTCCATGGACTTATACCAGTATTTTAATATGTCTAATCGACTTTTCGACAGGCCATTTTCGGTGTTTCTATAGATCTTTCCCAACGTTTCGACAAGCTTTTGCAGTGCTTAGGTAGCATTTTACAGGTATCAATCTAGGTTTTATTGGTGGTTCTCCAAGCTTTACCTACGACCAGTAAAAGCATTGGTAAAGGATGATGGTTGCCGGTAAAACTATTCTTTATAGAGGTGGCCATCAAAAGCACCGGTAAAAAGATGCGACTATCGGTAAATGATTTAGCGACACCCCATGTCACGCCCCAAATTCAAAAATCTGGCTCACAAAATTTTTGATCGCCGAATCCGGTGCCGACAGTCTCCGTAATACCCCATTCTCAGCTCCCAGCATCTATATGCCAGATTCTGATCCTGAGATCCTACAAGGAGGATTTTCTAATGTACATTTAACTCGTAATAAGCATAATCACAAGTTTACCCAAACCACAAAGGTAACATCACCATCACAAATCCATTAATATAATTATTTGAATACAATGCTAAAAGGGAAATACATATATCAAATTTAAAGCTCCAAAAGTCCTTTGCATGCTCCAAGCTCGTCACTGCTGCAACCTAATGCCACCTGCATGCATCTATGGTGTATAAGCTTATAGAAAGCTTAGAGGGTGCTGTAAGTGTGTGCACAAGATAAGTGCCAAGTATTCAACATAATGCCTTAATCATACAATATTGAAATTACTGGTAAGATCATGAATCATATGATATCAGAGTAAGCGAAAATACTGCAAGTCTATAAATCATACAATATCAGAGTACGTAATATAGATCAGCTATGTAAATGAGGAGTCTCAGATAGTCAAATATTAGATGCCGATGATATAATGAAATATGTAAATCCTTCTAAGTCTGTCTAGGCCATATAAGTGCAGAAAAATAACAACGCAAAATTCCATATGCTTGCGGATGTAATGTAATATGCGATGCGAATGAAATGGCCAAGCTGGAGTGTGAAGTCGGGATGATAGTACATAGTATCGCAGGCTACAGGGTCCACCACAAGGGACTTCTATCCAAACCAGTCCCATACTTAAATTTGGATAGTCAGACTCAATGTGGTAAACTCCTGATCTCAGGTTAGTCGCGCGCCCCAACCGAAATCCTGGCCATTGCGAAGGTACATGTAATAAATAGTTGTGCACCACTAGGCCAAGTGGATAGTGAATGAATGAATAAATGAGTATGCAACTGCTGCTCAATAAGTCCAGATATCAGTACTGTACATCTCTGGTATCATCACCGCGATCCAATACACTCCAAACTGGCTACTGTACATCTCTGGTATCATCACCGCGATCTAATACACTCCAAACTGGCTACCGCCCTTGCAGGCCGCATAGCCTAACAAGTGGAAAAGATGTCACTACTCACCTGCCAGTAGTATACCAATGCCTACCCGACTCGTCAATAGTGGACCCATTTAGGAGTTGGTTAGACTCGGCCTAGCCATGCCTACTCCCTTATGCGAGTAAGGCCACAGTCCCTCCCAACCGACCATGACACAGTGGGAGACGTGATCTCCTTTTATTTAGCACTCGAGCGCTCATGTATCCGCCCGGTCTCGACGTTAGGGTGTCCTCTGGTACCACGAGGGTTTAGTGATTTTCACCCAGGGCCATCTATGACAGCCTAATGCTAATAATAGATTTTTGGTGTCCCATCTGGCCTTCCACGAAATGCCCTGTGTAGGCTACGACCTTAATGTCGCTAGGGCATACAGTAATCACAACACAATGCAAGGTGCATGAGTCATAAAATCCAGTTATGCATCAATCCTATGCATATTGTGTGCTCATGTGAGATAACCTCTGCCGATCTGGGAGTTTCATAACAACCTGCCCAATGACATATGTAATGGTCAATCGCATCTCATAACAAATATGCAGATGATGCATATGGGCATGTGTCATGATGCTATGCTGTCACATACTCATAACCGGTATCAATAATTGGCATCGACAATCGACCTTGACAATGTGGACATTTAACCAAATTACCTCCAAGGAATGACCCACATAGAGCCTAACATATAGTGGGCCCATGACCTCACACAAGGGCTAAATATACAACACCATGGGCCTTACTCAAGATCGTAATATACATCACGATGTGCCTTTCACATGTGCCTTACATACATTATAATGGGCTTCATCGCATGGCCCTCAATGCATCATAATAGGCCTCATATACATCACATTGGGCCTTAAACACGGGCTGAATACACATCACAATGGGCCTCAAATACGGGCCGCATATACATCACATTAGGCCTCAAGCACATGCCAAATGTACATCACAATGGGCCTCAAATATGAGCCGCATATACATTACATTGGGCCTTGACAATTAACCTCGATATCTGGCCACGACAATCGAAATCGGTAATTAGAATCAGCGTCGATAATTGATCTCGACAATCAGCCTATATAATTGGCCTCAACAATTAGAATCGATTAATAATTGGCCTTGATGATTGGAATCGGCAATCGGCCACAACAATCGGAATTGATCGATAATTGGCCTCAATAATCGGAATTGATCGATAATCGACAGTCGACCATGACAATTGGAATCTGTAATCGGTCACGATAATCAGCCTAATCAGCAATCAACCACAACAATCGAAATTGATTGATATCGGCTTGGATAATCGAAATCAGTAATTGGCCACAACAATCGGAATCAATCGATAATTGGCCTTGATGATCGGAATCGACGATCGGCTACAACAATCGAAATCAGTAATCGGTCATGATAATCAACCTTGATCGCTAATCGGCAATCGGCCACGACAATCGAAATTGATCGATAATCGGAATCGGCAGTTAGCCATGACAATCAGAATCTGTAATCGGTCATGATAATCAGCCTAGATCGTGAATAAGCAATCAGCCATAATAATCGAAATCGATCGATATTGGCCTGGATAATTGGAATCGGTAATCGGCCACAACAATCAAAATCAATCGATAATTGGCCTCGATGATCGGCCACAACAATCATAATCAGCAATCGGTCACGATAATCAACCTCGATCGCTAATCGACAATCGGCCACGATAATTAGAATTGATCGATAATTGGCCACAACAATCGGAATCAATCAATAATCGGCCTCGACGATCAGAATCGGTAATCGGCCACAACAATCGGAATTGATTAATAATCAGCCTCGATGATCGAAATCGACAATCGATCATAATAATCGAAATCGATCAATAATCGGCCTCGATGATCGAATTTGAAAATTGGCCACAATAATTAGAATCGATCAATAATCGGCCTCGATGATCAGAATCGATAATCGGCCAAAATAATTAGAATTGATCGATAATCGGCCTCGATGAGAGTGGGCCTAACAAGGCCCAAGGGAAGGTCATAATGTGGACATTCAACCATCATTCCCCATCAATGCAGACATTTAACCGACATTGCTCCCAAGGAGTGGCCCACATAAAAATCATTACATACATCATGGCAAAATTACACATCACATCGGGCCTTGAATACACAACAGGTGGGCACTGCACCTAGGCCTCAAATACACAACAGGTGGCCCTACACCTAGGCCTTAAATACATAATAGGTGGGCCCCATTACATGGGCCTTAAATATATCACATGGGCCTCGTACACGAGTTGCATAAACATCACAATGGGCCTTACACAAGGGCCTTATATACATCACATCAGGCCTCACTCATAGGCCGCATGTACATCACAATAGGCCTTGTCGAATGGGTCAGAAATACCTTACAATGAGCCTCATCATATAGGCTGGAAATACATCGCAATGGGCCACGACATATGGACCGAAAATACATCAAATGAGGCACGTATCTGGGCCTCGAATACATCAAATGGACCACACGTCATAGGCCTAATACATATCACAATGGGCCTTTTCCATACGCCACAGATACATCAAAACGGGCCTTACCCATAAGCCTTAAATTCAAGCAGATGGGCCCCATCATACGGGCCTTAAATACTAGGTAGGTGTGCCCTATCACACGGGCCTCAAATACAGGGCAGATGGGTCCCATGGATGGGTCGCACCAATGGGTCTCAAGTGGGCTTGGACTACACCAAAAATTATTTCAATAGTTGTATGTGTAACATGTGTATCACTATACACCATCATTCCCTGTGGCACATGGCCCACTAATAATGATCAGCACTGTCCAGACATTGTCTAGGTAAATCAACGCCATCTAAACATTTCCCATATAAATCAGCACCACCCAAACATTATCTATATAAATCTACACCATCCAAACATTGTCTATGTAAATCAGCACCATATGGACAATGTCCAGCTCATCAGCATCATCCAAATATCATCCATGTAAATCAGCACTGTCTAAACGTCGTCCAACATGATTTGAACAGTGTGGATGAAATAAATACATCATGGTGCCCTAGCATGGTGGATGGCGTGGATACATATATCATTAAGGTGGGGTCCACGCGAGATGTGAACGGCGTGGATGGAACGCATATGTTATGTAGGTCCCACGTGGACAACACGTGCCACCAAGGTAGGCCCCACAACTACATACATCAGGTGGAGTCCCACTATCCAAGGTTTGGACGGTGTGGATGCCACACGTGTGGCCTGTCTCCACCGTCCAAATGGATGGACTGGATATGACACTTACATCGTGGGTGGGTTCCCACCATCCTAGACGTTGTGGATTAAACCCACACATCACGCTGGCCTGTCATGACACTGTCCAGTAATGGACGGTGTATATAAAACACATACATCACGGTCTGGCCCATCGTCCAACCATCTGGACGGTGCAAACCGTCACATACATCACGGTCTGGCCCATCGTCCAACCATCTGGACGGTGCAAACCGTCACATATATCACGGTGAGCTCCATCCAAATGTACGGACGGCTCAGATAAAACACTTGCAGCGCGGTGGATCCCACCGTCCTTACTAGACGGTGAGGATTGCCACATGTGTGAAGCCACATGTGGATGGACGGTTTGTATATATAAAATAATAATAATAATAATAATAATAATAATAATAATAATAATAATAATAATAATAATAATAAAACATAAAGGTGAGTTCCACCATCTTGGCCAATGGACGGCTGGATGAAACCATACATCATCAAATGGGCCCCACGTAGCTGGAGGTGGACGGCCAGGATAAGACACATATACCAATGTGGGCCCCACCGTCCAGCAGCTGCTGGATGGTGCTGAAACACATACATCATTGGTGCGTCCCACATGGCACGCTCCACCTAAGATTTGAATCTGCCTCATTCTCTAGGCCTGGGAGGCCTAGATGGATGGTTGAAATATAACACATGTATCATGTATGGCCCCACAGATGGGCGGTGTTGATGAAACACATGCATCACGGTGGAGCCCCACGTGATGGATGTAGCACGTCATCGAGGTGGGCCCCATGTGCTATGCACAGATGGCTTGGATGAGATCCATACCTCGGATCAAACCCATGGACTTGCTGTTTGATAAAACAACAGTTATATACTGTTGGTGTGCGGTATGATAGCTAATTTGCTTTCACGGCCAAGGTGAGTCCCACATGATCGGACCATCAGAACTTGGGAACGCCAATACATCAGGTGGGCCATACAATCAGGGAAGAGAGAGAGAGAGAGAGAGAGAGAGACAAACAGACACGTGAAAAGCAGAGGGGCCCCGCTACTATGGGCCCCTCTTTGATACAAATCATACATCAAGATGGGTCCCACCATAAGTGGGCCCTCAAATCATCAAATCTAAACCATAAATCACCCACCTATGGCCTCCTTCTTTAGCTCCTTAGACTCCTTGGCTCCTAAGCTTCAACTTCGATGGAGGATGATGAGATTTGAAGGGTGGAGATGGGAGATAGGGTGGTAGGGAGTGGGCCACACATAAAACTCTCTCTCACTCCATGGAAGCAATAGACGTTTTCCTCTCCATGGGTTGCTTGGAAAATAGTTAGAGAATAAGAGAGAGATGTGAGGAGAGGGATGGATGATGGGTGTTGTAAGCAAGGGATGGAGAGGTATGGGTTTGTTTGAATTTTAGGTAAAAGAGGGATGGGTGAGGAGAGAAAGAAAGTTGACTTAGGGAAAGGAGGGATGGGTGCTTGTACTTGAGGTATGGAGTGTACTTGACTTGACTGATTGATTAATGAGACATGTTGTAAAGATTCTCTCAGAATTTACAATGCGGGGTGTTTCTTTGAAATGAATGTAGGCTTACATCTCCTGGCCTAGGTATCGGATCGGTGCGCGAGTCGCGGCATTGGATTCTCGGCGATGGAGCGGTCGCAGGGGTACAAGTTTAGAGTCGAGTTGACTCTGATATACGGGAATCGACTTAGGATTGCGTACAAACATCGGATACGAGTTGAGGATTGCTAGAATTCGACCAGGAGGACCGTGTAGGCCTATGGAACGGTATGGGCTAGGATATGAGTCTTACACCCTACTTTATCACCGTGTGCCAAATGTGGTGATTTAGTAGGTCTATACAGCGCTTCGCTAAACTTTTAAAGATACTTTTTTAGTGATTTGCTAGCACTTTTTTAAAATTTATATGTACGTTTTTAGGACTTGTTGATACTTTCTCAGGATTTACCGGGGACCAATAGAAGCGTCGGAAAAGGCCGCTGGCCACCAATAAACGCCTACTCTATAACAGAGGCTATTAAAAATGTCAAAAAATCTTATTAGCCATTGGTAAAAGATTTAGTGACGCCTCCCTTTTTCGGTGTTTGTTTAGACACCATGATAACTTTCATTGACAGTTATTTTAACTTTTACTAGTATTTTTTACTGTTGGTGAATGCCATTTTTCTTGTAGTACCACGTGATGAGATTGTACTTGAGGATGTGATATGGTAGTATGATAATGTGATGAAGTTACACTTAATAATGCGATACAATTGATGAAATATGTGATGAGGTTACACTTGATAAAGCGATACAATTAATGGACTATGTGATGAGGTTGCACTTAAGAGATGATATGATATGGTAGTATGAGAGTGTGATGAGGTAACACTTGAGAATGTGATACAATTGATGGACTATGAGATGAGGTTACACTTGAGGATATGATATGTTTATGTGATAGCGTGAAGTGGTTCCACTTGAGAATGTGATGTGAACTATGTGATGATGTTGAACTTGAGGATATGATATGGTTGTGTGAAAGTGTGAAGTGGTTCCACTTGAAAATGTGATACGGTTGATGGACTATGTGATGAGGTTACACTTGAGGATGTGATATGATTGTGTGATAGTGTGAAGTGCTTCCACTTGAGAATGTGATGTGAACTACGTGATGAGGTTGCACTTGAGGATATGATATAGTTGTGTGATAGTGTGAAGTGGTTTCACTTGAAAATGTGTTACGATTGATGGACCATGTGATGAGGTTGCACTTGAGGATATGATATAGTTGTGTGATAGTGTGATGTGGTTACACTTGATAATATGATATGGTTGATAGACTATGTGATAAGGTTGCACTCCATGATATGATACAGTTGTATGATAATGTGATGAGGTATATCCACTTAAGAATGTGATATGGTTAGTGGACTATATGATGAGGTTGAACTTGAAGATATAATATGGTTGTATGATAATGTGATGTGATTCCAGTTGAGAATATGATATGATTGATTGACTATGTGATGAGGTTGCACTTGAGGATATGATAAGTGTTGAGGGTTAAATATTGCATATTATCCCTAATTTATTACTTGGTTTTATGAACATGATAATGCGTAACGTTCTATTTTAATCATGTTTGTGTTGCAAGGTGAATTTAAGAGCTTGGATTGAAAAGGTTACTAAAAGCATAGATTTAACATTCAAGAATCACCAAAGCTAAGGATGGATCTTATGAGATAAGAATGAAGAATTCATATGCCAAAGATCTAAAAAAACTAAGTGAGGAGTGAATAGTATGGAAGACTTGAGCTGAAGAAAAGGAACCCCAAAAATATGCCTCCTTCGACTAGTCCCTCGACTAGTTGAAGATTCCTCGACTCGAACTCCAGCAATAAAATTCTCTAAAATCCCGTCATCCTTAACTTGTCGAAAGTGACCCTTGACCAGTAAAAGGTTGTCCTTGACTAGTCGAGGGTTACGTAGGTTTTGCGCCGACTACATAAATTTGAGGCAGTTTTCGAAATTTTCCAAGTTGGTGCAAAAAGAGGTGATGCACAACTATAAATAAGAATCCTTAGGATGTTCCTAGGCATCTTCTAGTGTTTGAAAAGTGGAGCAAAAGGGTGGAGCCACCGTTCGAGAGTTTTTCTTCTTCCTTGGTTAATGTTTTGTTTAACAGTTCTTATTTTAATCATGTCTATGGTTGGCTAAACCTCTTAGCTAAGGCTAAGAGGTGAAGCTTGTAAGACCCTAACTCAAGTGTGTATGTCTTTCCTTTAGGTCTCGCGATCTTACCAGTCAAATTCTGGTGACCCACGACCTACGGATAGTATTTGTGATCGTTCTTAGTTCTGGTCACGTAGACTCGACTCAGATCGACCCGAAACCTATGCCATTGTGATCGCATCGTCGCCACGATTCCAACGCCGCATCTCGTGTGTTCATCCAAATTTTAAATCATGAGATATGGGGCATACACCATGATGGACCATTTTGTATGATTGTAGGGCCTACCTAGGGTGGTGTGCACGTTCCCCAACGTGGCCCACTCTATTGCACGTTTTCCCTAGCCTACACCACCTACACCTAGCCTACACTACCTGCACCTAACTTATATCCACCACCTACCCCACATTTGCTAGCTAATGATGACATTTCTCTAACCAATGCCTCCCTTTTCTAAAGAAAACATCATTTCTTTTCTCTTCTTAAGCCCTCTTGTCATGATGACCTTCCTACAAGCCACTCCCTTCTCTCCTTTCTCTCCCATTTCTTTCTTCCTCTCTATTGTAAGAGCATGGACGTCCACACCTTGCTCTCCCATTCCAGCCCTCCTTTCTCCTATTTTTCCCTCCATCCTTCCATCACAAACTGATCTTGGCCTTTGATCTTACTTCCTTGGTACGTAAGAAGCTTGGAGTTGAAGTTTGGTGGAGATCCAAGAGGTGGGTGCTTCTCTAGGATAGAAATGTGATTTTTATGGCTTAGATCATCTTCTTTCTTTCATGAGGGACGTGTAGGACCCACCAATCAATGGTGGAAATCCTACACAATCCCATGGGTGTGGCCAACGGCCCACCATATGCATGCATAATCCATGTACGGGGCTTTCTTTATGGGCCCCATCATGGTAGTTTTTCTTTATTTCATGATAAGATTGGGTCATCTAGACGTTAGAACTCTAGTGGAGATGGCCTCCCTACCCTAGATGTGGTTTTATAGGGCTCATACATACATGGGATCTATAATCATCTTGCATGTACATGTTGTTTCCTTATTTGTAGAGGGCTCATATATAGTGGCGGAGCCCTCCCTATGGTCGAATTATGTCCCTTCTCCATCTTTTCTTTCCTTCCCTTGTAGTGGATCTGATGTTGTGAGGCCCACTCTACCCCTTGTTGGATATGCCTTGGTCGTTGTTTTGGGTATATGGGCTGCCCATTTGTTATTATGATGCATAGGCTGAGGGCCATTGTTTTTAGGCCATGTCTTCCCCTTTAGGCCATTTCCTAAAGGCCCATCATGTGGTATTAGAGATATATATAAGGTTGCCCAATTCTTTTTGTGGTTGCATCTGGGCCATGGGCCTAGCCTTGCCTAGTTTTCTTGTTGGGCCACCTTTGTAACAACCTCAGTTTTGGGCGCCTAGTGGCATACATTTGTACATATGGGAAAATAATGAATATTATCATCGTCCCTAATCATAATAGAAGCACTGAATTTCGGGGATGAAATTCTCTTTAAGGGGGGTAAATTGTAACACCCTGTAATTTTTAGTACTCGGGTGTTGCCACGTAACCTAACTTAGTATAAACACTTGTATAATTAAATTGAATGTCCACACGTCCTAGCCTAAAACTGAACGTAAAGACCGCTACATCATCAAATAAATCTTGTATTAGAATTTCAATCACTTGATAAATGAATCAAACCATCCAGAAGTCATATGATATTTAATAAGTATATTATTTTACACAAACATAGATAAAAAAAATTTAGATAATAATCTATCTGAAAATGTATCGTAATAGGGTGATTTGTATATATTTAATGTATATGAAATATTATGAAAATAATTTTATATTTATAAACATAATGAATGAAAATTTTACAATGCATGATTGAACTATAAATATTAATTTAGTATTAAATATCTTTTAATAAATATGTATATAAAAGATTATTTGATATTTTAATAAAATTGTATATTATCTAACAATATTACTGAATACAAATATGATTTTAATTAAATATGATATTTTCAATTCATGTATACGTATGTTTATTTATAATGTAATATTATGAATTATGTGTTAATAAATATGTGATTAATAGCATGTATGTAAGAGTATTTTAATATTAGGAATTATATTTATATATATGTATGAGATTTTGATTATTTTAATTACAAGTACTATACAAAAGTAATGGAATCTATATTAATACTAGTATTGACTAATAATAAATGATGAAAGCCTTATGAATGGCCCCTTGGACCTTTTCAATTGTTGACGCTTAATCTCGGGACGATCTGACCACTAGATCAATGGAAAGCCACTATTAGAGCTAGGAATCAATCCGTATGGCCCACCTAAACCTCAGAGTTGTCTGATCCTTGGCCAAAGGTCCTAATTAGACCTATGAAACTAAATGAACGGAGTAGATTTCATCCAAACATCATTGTGGACCCCACCCAAATGGCGCGTGTGCACATTTCATGTGCACCCGCTGTGTGTTGGTCGACCCAACACGTTCTCTCCAAGAAGGAGAGATTTCTCTCTCACTTCGCTGCTGTCAGCAGATGGTCAGGCACTCGTTTTCCTTAATCAGTGGTCCACCTGCACGGTCCATCTGGACAATCCAAACCGCCCATCTGACAAAGGACGCACATGAGACCAAAACCCAACTTTCACATCAGATTTTCATGCATGCATGGACACACAAACCTCATTGCAAAACGACCCTACAAATACATGTTTCTGAAAATGGAAATTGTTACCACTCCCCGTTGGTGATCCGTGTGCATGGAAATCCTTTAATCCCGTCCCTTCATCTGCAAGAAATCTCAGCCGTCTACACCTAGTTATTAGGGCTTGGCAAAGGAAAAGATCCAAAAACCTGGCCGTCTTCTTCTCCATGCGAACCCACCACGAAAATGTTGATGGAGCTATACTTTCTTACTCCTACAAGCATTGTGAAGCAGATTAAAACCCTCCAACAGCGTCGTTTCGAAGATAGGTGGCTGTCACTTAAATCTGCCATTAATGTCCGGGTCTTCTCCCTCATCGTTTTACCGCACCAGGTCGACGTGGTTCGACCCTGGTTGCGCTCAGGCTCGTTTCTAGATATCTCTGACAAGGAGAGAAGGAGGGAGGTAGGAACCCATCCACCATGCTGTTCATGTTTTATATCCATCTGTCCTAATGGTGAGACCCTCGTGATGTGTGTGTTTCATATCCATACCGTCTGTCCATCTGGACGTGTGGTGGGCTGTCTAATGTATTTGTTATCCACCGTCCATTGCTTGGGACGGTGGGAATCTCACCTTGATGCCAATGTTTCATCCTAACCATTCAAACAGTGAGACCTTGGCGTGGTGTATGGTTTTTATTTGTACCGTCCATCTCTGGACGGTGGAGCTCACTTGTTGTGTGATGGCCACGCCATCCATCTGTGACGACCCACTGTGATTTATGTATTTTAGCTACTGATTGGTCGTTAGCAAGCTCTGTGGGACCCATGCACATGTGGGAGATCATGGTGGGAGCGCACATCCAGACTGTGCATAAGAAGAACATCTAGGGCTAGACGTTTGAATATATATAATATGGTGTGTGTGTGTGTGTGTGTGTGTGTGTATATATATATATATATATATATAGAGAGAGAGAGAGAGAGAGAGAGAGAAGTGAGGTGGCCCACCTACGTGGGACCCACCTGAAATGGAAGTGGATCGGCTGGGGTATTGACGTCAGAGGTTCTGTGGGTCCCTCACGATGTATGTATTTTATTTCCACGCCATCCATCTATAGCCCAACAGCAGAACGACTGCTATATTGACGTTACCAAGTTATGTAGGTCTGACTGAGGTATGTGTTATTCAACATCTTCCATCCATTTTTCTTAAAGTGGGATCCCACCTAGATGTATGTTATATCTCCACTGTCCATCCCATTTCCCATCTCATTTTAGGCGTTGAGCCAAAAAATGAAGCCAAACCGAATCTCTAACGGGCCATATTGTAGGAAACAGTGATTTTGGGTGATGTAAACTATTAGGGCCTGCTGTGATGTTTCAGTGCGTCAAAACATATCCAATATTAGACTCATTGGACCTGTCCTGAGCCCTGGAACCCAACTGACGGAGTAGATCCTTCTGAGGTGGGCCCCACCTATCAAAAACCACTAGAAAATAAAAAAATAAATAAATGGATAAATATATACGAAACACGCTGGATGTTATAGCTGTAAACATCTAGATGACACTGCCTCCTTATGCTTAGATTTTGGCCAGGACCATGGGCCCCACCACAGGCCTTACCATGATGTGTGTTGAACATCAACACCATCCATTTGATGGGTCCCCTTTTATATATGAGGTGCCCCCAAAAATCAGCCATACACAGAGCTCAGGTAGCCCACTCCATCTACAATCTTGTGAAGACATGTTAAACCATATAAAATCTCTTGCTGGGGTCCTACTAAGATTTGAATGCATCTGAAACTTGGTTTAACCCCTTAACCTAGTGGGACACACATAAAGGATGAGTTAGATTTGTGAACCACAACTTGGTGGGCCCAACAAATGATTATGAATGCTTTAATGGTGAATTATAATATCTATTATCATGATTAGATCCACTATTAATACTTGATAGCTATTATTATTATCATTAGTATTTTGATAATAATTGCGGTTATTAAACACAACTAACCATTAGTAGATTATCCATGCTAACAGCAGTGCTTACAAACAAAATTATCATTATTAAATATTGGTCATTTAATTATCATTCTTAGGTACAATCGTTAATAGTAGATCATAACATTATTAGCATCATAATGATTATTAATAATAAATTGGCTAATGTTAATTATAACACTAATGTTAACCATTACTTTTCAATTATTAAATTAATATGGTAAATTATCATATGCCAACTACAATCCAAATCCTAAAAATTTATTATAGACCTAAACTTAAGGGTGAACCCTAGACCTAGGTAATCCAAACCTTGGGTTAGGGTTTTAATCATAAACAAGGTACTAAGCAGGATTAACCATTGGTTGATTCTTCATATTAGCATTGAATATTATAAACAAAACTATGATTATTATACACTTACACTCCTTAAGTAGACAATAGGTTATTAATTATTATAAGAGTATTAGATAAGTTCGGTACATTTAAAAACGAACTTATGAATCATCATTATTAATATTGATGGATTAATACCCCTATAATAAATACTATTCGATCAGTTGTACGATAATAATAATAATAATAATAATATTAATAATTCAGGATTCAAATTCTAGAATCTAAGTTTAAGACTAAACCCTAAGATGAAAACCTTAATCCTATATTAAGACCCTAAGATAAATAATCCAAACCCTAGGTTATAATCTCAACCATAAATAGTGTGTATAACTCGATCTAACAATGTAATTTCCTAATTCATGATAGGACTCAATTATAAGGGACCACACGTCCCCTAGCCATGCTGGTAGGTGATCTAACTATAAGTTGATGATTCTTCCCCTTGAGCTTTTCATTTTTCCATTAGCTTAAGTTATAGTCTTCATTATTTATTTCAATTGATAATTGATATCTTCATCTTATAAATAACATGTGTTAATTGTTGGAATTGAATTGCTTGATTACATGTTTAATATTTATTCTGCATATCTTCTTATGCTTATGATTACTTGTGGATTGCTTCTGGAATTTAAGCTGGTACATCAGTGGGAAACTCCTACTTATAAATGTACACCCATACTTGAGATGTAACTTGATTGATTGTGACTATAATGGACCTTCGACTTAGTAGTTATTGAATGGTAGTTTAAATTGACCATTGATGTAGGCCTACCATCAAGGGTTGTTGTATCTAATGGTTTTCAAGGATGGTCCTTTATCGCATGGTTTTGATACTTGCCCTATGTGGCTTATTTTGATAATTGCCATATGTGACTTGTTTTAATATCGCCCTATGTAGCTTTGCTCTAGTATTTTTTCTATATGGGTTTGATGTTTTATACTGTGCAACCATGCGATGGCAAGTCTCATATACCATAATATGATTGGCCACTAGTCGACGGGTTTCCATTAAACATTCTAAGATAGTAGTCTCATGAGATGGGGATGGTAGTATGGGACCTATGCTCGAGCTGTCGGCCTACGCTGGTAACAAGCCCCCGTAGTGACCTTTGAGCTTATTTAAAATGGTTGGTTATAATTAGACTAATAATGGGTTGGCTAATCATGCATACATGACATCGACTAGCATCTATTGCTATCATACGTGATGTACACATTTTTTCGACTTGATGCTTTTCCCAGGTCGATGTTGTCCGACTAGATGTTTTTCCTAAGTTGATGATTACATGGGTGACGAGCCCACTGTCCGCATGGATGAGCATCTCCAGGGCAATAATTGCATTCATGCATTCATGCACATAATAAGACCCGCATCATGTACTATTTTGTTGTCACGCCCCAAATCCGAAAATCGAATTCACTGAATTTCGATCACCGAATTCGGTGCCGACAGCCTCCGTAGTACCTCATTCTCGGCTCCTAGCATTCATATGCCAGATTCCGATCCTGGGATCCTACAAGGAGGATTTTTTTTTGTCAATGTACATTTAACTAGTAATAAGCATAATCACAAGATTACCCAATTCACAAAGGCAACATCATCATCATATATCCACTAATATAATCATTTGATTACAACACTGAAAGGGAAATACATAAATAGAAATTCAAGCTCCAGAAGACCACTGCATGCTCCAAGCCCAACACTGCTGCAACCTAACATCACCTACACGCATCTATCGTGCATAAGCTTATAGAAAGCTTAGAGGGTGGTGTAAGTGTGTGCACAAGGTAAGTGCCAAGTATTTAATACAATGACGTAATCATATAATACCGGAAAACCGGTAATCCATAAACTATACAATGTCTGAATAAGCAGAAACACTGACAAGAGCAATAATTATCAGAGTAAGCAGGAATACTGACAAGATATAAATCATACGATAACAGAGTAAGCGGAAGTATGGACAAGTCTATAAGTCAATCAATATCAGAATACGTGATATAGAACAGCTATGCGATGAGCGGTCATAAAGAGCCAAATATCAGATGCTGAGGATGCAATGCAATATACAAATCCTGCTAAATCTGTATAGGCCATGTAAGTGTAGAAATAGCAACCCAAGATGTCATATGCCTATGGATGTAATGCAACATGCAATGCGAATGAAATAACCATGCTGGAATGTGAAGTCGGGATGACAGTACGTAGTATCACAGGCTATGGGGTCCACCACAAGGGACTCCTATCCAAACCAGTCCCATACCTAAATTTGGATATTCAGACTCAACGTGGTAAACTCCTGATCTCGGGTTAGTCGCGCTCCCAACCAAAATTCTTGTCATAACGAAGGTACACAACAATTGGTTGCACACCACCAGCCCGAGTGGATAGTGAATGAATGAATGAATGAATGAGCATGTAACTCCTACTCAATAAGTCTACATATCAGTACGGTTCCTCTCTGAGAAATCATCGGGGTCTAGTACACTCTAAACCAGATCGCCGCCACATCGCGCTCAATAAAGTAAGTGGAAGAGACCTCACTATCCGTCTGCCAATATCGGGCTCGACTCGTCGATAGCGGACCCATTCCTCGAGCTGGTCAGACTCAGCCTAGCATTGCCCCCTACTCTCGGGCGAGTAAGGCTGCACCCCCTTCTAACCGACCACGACACAGTGGAGAGCGTAACCATCTGGTAATCGGCACTCAACGCTCATTCACCCACTCGGTCTAGACATTGGAGCAACCTCTGGAACCAAGAGGGTTTAGGGACTTTCACCTACGGATATCTATAGCACCCCATGTAAAATAGATTTTCGGTGTCCCATCTAGCCATCCATGATATGCCTGTGGAGGCTACGACCTTGATGTCGCTAAGGCATACAGTAATCACAGCACACAATACAAGATGCATGAGTCATACAATCCAGTCATGCATCAATCCTACGCAAACCGTGCGCTCATGTGAGACAATCACCGTCTATCAGGGAGTCTTATAACAACCAGCACTATGACATATGCAATGGTCAATCATATCTCATAACAGACATGCAGATGATGCGTATGGGCATGGATCATGATGCTATGCAGTCACATACTCATAATCGATATCAATAACCGACATCAACAATCGGCCTCGACAATATGGACATCTAACCATCATTGCTCCAAGGAGTGACCCTCACAGATCCAAACATATAATGGGCCTACTGCCTCACACAAGGGCCTAATATACAACACAATGAGCCTTACTTAAGGGTTACATGTACACAACAGGTGGGCCCTGCTCATGGGCCTAACATACATCACAATGGGCTCCTTTACCCGACCCTCAAATGAATCATAATAGGCCTCATCACCTAGGCCTCAATATACATCAGATTGGGCCTTAAACATGAGATGGATACACATCACAACGGGCCTCAAATACGGACCGCATATACATCACATTGGGCCTCAAAAATCGGAATCGGTGATCAGCCACGACAATCGGAATTGACAATCGGCCACGATAATTGGCCTAGATCGACAATCGGCCTCTATAATCAGAATCGGTCAATCGACCATGACAAGAAGAGTCAGCAATTGGCCACGTCAATCGATGATCGACCACGATCGGTAATCGGTCACGATAATCGGCCTCGATCGGTAATCGGTCAATCGGCCACGACAAACAGAGTCAGAAATCGGTCACGTCAATCGATAATCGGCCATGATCGGTAATCGGTCACGATAATCGGCCTCGATCGATAATCGGTCAATCGACCATGACAAACAGAATCGGCAATTGGCCACGTCAATCGACAATCGGCCGCGATCGGTAATTGGTCACGATAATCGGCCTCGATTGATAATCGGTCAATCGACCACGACAAATAGAATCGGCAATCGGCCACGTCATTTGATAATCGGCCACGATCGGTAATCGGTCACGATAATCGGCCACGATCGGTAATTGGTCACGATAATCGGCCACGATCGGTAATCGGTCAATCAACCATGACAAACAGAATTGACAATCGTCCACGTCATTCGACAATCAGCCACGATCGGTAATCGGTCACGATAATCGGCCTCGATCTGTAATCGGTTAATCAACCACGACAAACAGAATCGGCAATCAGCCACGTCATTTGACAATCGGCCATGATCGATAATCGATCACGATAATCGGCCTCGATCGGTAATCGGTCAATCGGCTAAGAAAAATCGGCACCGATAATAAACACCAAAAATCGACACCAACGATCAATATCTATAATCGACACCAACAACCAGTATATATATAAATGAGGCGGGGTCCATAGATGGACATCCAATCAATCATGATATAAAGATCGACCCTCGACCGTGGTTATATAAAATCCGATAGCTCGGAGACATCCTTCTATGGTGAATGGGGCCCACGAATTAGGGTTAACCCATAAAAGGATGATGAGAATGAGACTATCAAGGCCTAAGGGAAGGTCACAATGAGGACATCTAACCGTCATTGACCATCAATGTGGACATCTAACCAACATTACTCCCAAGGAATGGCACAGATAAGAGGTTCATACACAACGTAGCAGCCACACATACATCACATTGGGCTTCATACAAGGGCCTCAGTATAACATAATGGGCCACGCCCTTTGGCCTTAAATACATCACAATGGGCCTCGCCCATGGGCCTTAATACATCACAATGGTGCACGCCCATGGGCCTCATACGTGGGCCTCGTATATAACAAACGAGTCGTACTGCTTGGGTCTCTTATGCATCAAATGGGTCACGTGTCTGGGCCCAACAATACAAACAGGTGGACCCCACACATGGGCTACAAATACATCATGATGGGCCATATCAAATAGACCAAGTCAAATGGGGCTCAACAATGGGCTTTATTTTCATTAAGTGGGCCCATTGTAACATTTATTTTTCATCCAATCTGATTGTAAGGTCACAAAGACCTGAATAAGAGGTAAAAAATAAATTTCTTACGGATCCAAAGCTTTTGTGACCTAAAAAGGGTGTCAAGGGTAGCCGTTCAATTCTCTAATATTTTCTGCTGTGTGGTCCACTTGATAGCTGGACGGTGTGGATCACAAATGCATCACGGTGCGCCCCACATAGCCTGTCAGATGGATGGCTGATACAAAATACATACAATCAAAGCGGGACCCATGGAACGCACTGACGTCTTCACAGTAGCAAAAATGCTGCTGATGGATGGTGAGATATAACATATACGTCAGATGAGGGCCCCACCGTCCAGGGTCTGGACGGTGTGGCAAAACACATATTTCACGGTGGGTCCCACCTGATCTGGATGATCAGGATAAGGCACGTGTATCACGTGGGTCCCATGAACGGTGTAGATATAACATACCAACGTGGTGGGGTCCACACACGTGGCCCAAGAGGGACAAGCTTGCCCAATGCATGGACGGTTTGGATGGAATGCATCCATCAGGTGGTGGATCTCACCGTCCAGCCATCTGGACGGTGTGATGAGACCAATACATCACGCGCGGCATCACACGACACCATCCTTGAATGGACGGTGTTGATACCATCAATATCAATGTGGTCCCACCCTGCCAAAAATAGATGGATGGTGTGAATAAAATCCACACCTCAGATGGTCCCACCATTTTAGATGGTGTGGATTGAAACCACACATCACGTGAGGGTGGGCACGTGGATGAAATCCACTAACGGTATGTGTGAAGCACATATATGAAAGGTGGGTCTCACGTGGGAGGGTGGCCCACCATATCAGGTATTTAATAAAAATAAATATATATATTATATGCATATATGCACGTGTGTGTGTGAGGGAAAGTGAGGTGCCAGCGTCCAAGCTCTCTGGACGTTGGATGGATGGCTGGAGTTACTGCATAGTGGTGGGCCATCTCCACCACTGCCAAAAATAGAATGGATGAACAGTTTGATATAACACATACTGCCTGATGGTGTCCGCAACATTTACTTACAGTGTGGATTAAAATCCATAGATCTGGTGGGCCCCACCCTCACACGTGCCACACGTGTGAGGTGGTTCCCCACGTCCTATGAATGGACAACATTAATGAAACACTTACATCAGGGTTTGTACCACCGTCCAGCTGCTGGACGGTGGATACCACACATTACAGTGGTCCCCACAACGCCATCCAGGGACGGCGTACATCTGATGGGTCCACACGTGTGGAGCATAGCCATCCAGGGCTGATAGCATATAAATATGATGGTGGTCCCACATGGGTGGGCCACACATTTTAGATCAGTATAATATTTATGTTTTCTCTCTGTCCAGGCATGATGGACATGCTGCCTACGGACGGTTTGGATTAACACACCGTCAAGGTGGCCCCCTGTCCTCGACGGATTGGATGAACACATCATCAAGTGACCCTAGGATCTGGTAAGATGGATGAACAATATGGATACACACATACCGCAAGGTGGGACCTAGAACTTGCTGGTGTTAATAAAGCAGCAATAGCTGCTGGCCGTCCAGAAAATGGACAGCCCTGATACAAGTACACACATTCAAGGTGGGTCCCGTAATGGATGGTGGGATGTAACACATACCTCGGTAGTGGATCCACCGTCCACATGGTTGGACGGTGTGGATCTAATATATACTTCATGCGTGGGTCCCACAAGACCGTCCAGACACGGACAGTCCTGAATATAAACAAATATACCATGGTGGTTCCCACCTGTCAAATTCATGGGTGGTGTGGATGGTGGAACCCACAACACTTGCTAATGTCAGTGGGACTGACAGTGCCCGGTGGCACCAATACACCAGCAATATAACTGGTGTGAGGTATCCAACCAATCCGTTCAAGGTGGGGTCCATCTTGTGGACGTCATGTATCAAGGTGGGCCATAAAAGGGAGAGAGAGAGAGAGATGAGTAGGGGAGGGACCTCGCCACTACGGGTCCCTCTTTGAACCGTGCATGCATCAAGATGGGTCCCACCATATGTGGGCCCTTAAATCACAAAATCACAACATAAAATCACCCACCTATCATTCTTCTTCCTCCCTAGCCTTCCAAAGCTCCAAAAGTGCTCCTTCAACGGTTGAGATGATGAACCAAGGGTGGAGATGGGAGATAGGGTGGTATGGAGTGGGCCACACATGGCTCCTCTCATGGAGAGCTTGGATGTTTCCTCTCCTTGGGAGTTACTTGGGAGAGTGAGAAATGAGAGAGAGAGAGAGGAGTGGTGATGGAGTGGAAAGGGATGGGTTCTTTTGACTTTTGTAAGAAAAGAATGGGCTAAGCATGGGTTGCATTGACTTTGAGTAAGGGGAGGTAAGGGTGAGTGATGGCTTGTGATGGGATGTACTTGATTTATGATTGATGTGATTGATGGGACATATCGTAGAGATTCTATTGAAATTCACAAAGCGCAGCGTTTTTCTCGAATTAAATGCGGGCCCACATATCCTGGCACGGGTATCACCTTGACTAGCGAGATGTGGCGTTGGAACCGCGGCGACGGCGCGGTCGCAAGGGTACAAGTCTCGGGTTGAGCCGAATATGGAATGCGAGAAACGACACCAGATTACGCGCTAACGCCGATAACAGATCGCAGGTTACCAGAATTCGACCGAGAGGACTGTGGAGGCCTATGAAACGGTACGGGTTGGGATATGGGTCTTACATTTGCATTCTTTATTTTATAACTATGCTTACGTAATGCGGTGGTATGTAATCTTAAGGGGAATTCACACTGAGTTGGCCACTTATCCATCAAATATATAACCATACAGTTAGCACAGGTGACTTAAGTGATTTTCAGGTTCGGTCTAATGAAGAGAAGAGTACCACTGTCGAAGATGCACGATCGTATGGCCAAGAGTTGCTACGTGGCTTTACAGCTCCAGATTTATTATAACTTGCTTTGTTTATATGTCACATTATTTCACTTATAATTGTAAGTATTGGAACATTGGTTTGTACAAATCATTATAGGCAACCTCTTGTATATTCTAAATGTAATTGCAATTTTTCTTTATGCTAATTTGTCCACTCTACGCTCATTTGCTAACTCTGATGAATGAATGAAAAAAATATACTCAGATTTGACCATCCTTTAAGGTTAACACTCGGGTTTTTGGGAAACGGGTTATGTATTCGGGTCCTAAAAATTCAGGGTGTTATAACCTTCTTGGGGACAATGGTGGTTAAATGTCCACATCGTGTACCCCTAGGCCCCCTTGTTAGGCCCATTCTCATATATTGGTGGTTAAATGTCCACCTTAGATCTTGATTTAGGCCCATTCTTCTCCTCATGCTATATCACCTTTATTATTTGATCTCCAGACCCGACTTCATCATAGTGAGTACATCATCGTTGCATGTCGTACTTGGACATTCTCATTCTCATGTGCATCATATGCATGCTCGGCTTGGGAGTGATTGAGCATGGTCGGTGCCATTGGACAGATTGTTATGAGACTCCATGATTGAAGGAGTGACCCTCATGAGCGCACTGTATGTGCAAAATTGATGCATGGTTGATTGTTGTGATTCATGCATTCCGCATTTACATGGCATAATTATTATTGCCCTAGTATCATCAGGGCCGTAGCCTCCACAAAGATATTGTGGATGTCTGTGTGTGGACACCGAAAATAATACTCTAGCATTTGGGGCGCATAGGATGTCCCTGGGTGAAAGCCCCTGAACTTCCACGGTACCAAGGAGATGCCTCAACGCCAAGATCGAGTAGAAAACATGAGCGCCAGAGTGCCATATACCGTTAGGCCGTGACTTCTATTGTTGCGAGGTTTGTTTGAGATGGGGTTTGGCCTTACCCGCTTGAGTGAGAGGGCATAACTAGGTTGAGTCTAACCAACTCGTGAATGAGTTTTCTACCGTCGAGCCTCGCTGGTGATTGGCTGTCCATGGGCGGGTAGTGAGGTCTCATATGCTCGTTTGACTATGAGGGTCTTGCAGAGCGACAGTCATCCTGCAGTGTACTTGACCCCGGTGGATTCCTTATGATGGAACTGTACTTGATATGTGGATTGATATGAGGACTGATATTATTTCGCATCACATTTGCATCGGATGTATAAGCCTTATATTGTATGGCGCCTAGTACTCATGTATTGCATTCATAACTTAGCCTCGGTACAGCTAGAGGCGTTGGATTGTTCATTAGCTCCTCCTGCATCCTTCTTATTCTTCTGAACACCATTATCACACACACTTACACCGCCTTCTAAGCTTTCTATAAGCTTATGCACGATTGATGCGTGCAGGTGATTTTAGGTCAGCGCAGTAGTGGTCGGGGCATTGGATTAGAGCGTGTCAAGCACCCATTGTAAACTTTTCTCTTTCTTTCTTATCTTATGTATATCCTTTTGAACCTGTAAAAGCTTAAATTTCTAGTGGATTTTGCAATGCGTTCCTATGGTCACCTTCTGAGATTTACTTGCTATGATCTTGGGTGTGTTCGATTGAATTGGATTTATGTTATAGAATTCCTCCTTGTAGGATCCTAGGATCAGAACTTGTCTCAGGAGTCAAGAATGGGGTACTACGGGGGCTGTTGCGGCTGAAACCGACTATCGGGTTCCTTGTGAGTTCGATCACTGAGTCGTGGGGTGTGACAAAGCATGTAGCGTGATTGGGATATTTGCTTTGTTTTGATTCATGTTTTGTTAAATTCTCTTGGATTCTAGTTTGATTATTAAGGAATATGTTAGTTTTTAATGGTTTGTTGTGACAAATTACAATGGATCTGTGATAGCTTGAAATATCTTCTTTTCCTGAATTGAGATTATGAAATTAGAAAATCCTATTGTTCACCATTGTCCCTTGGGCATGGTAAGATGATGGAATCCTTCCTAACCTTCACAATTCTCTTATGATAGGTTGTGGGATTGATAAATCCTATTGTTTGCCTTGTCTCCTCGGCATGGTTAAGTGATGGAATCACTTACAAATCCTCACAACTCATTCATTGATGATTAGATCCATGAGAAGTTCAGAGATCCAACAAATCTCTTATTACCAATTAGATAAGATATGAATTTGATTCCAGTTATGTCCTTGAATCATGCAAGGTAGCTTCCCAATTTCTAAAAGTGGATCCTTGGTACCCTAGTTCCTACCTTTAAATTCACTGGCTTTAATTACTTTAACTACAATTACTCTCTCAAATATTCTAGATTTAGGTTTATATCTTCTTCTAGTTCTGCTTTTAGTTGCTTTCAGAAATGTACGAGATTAGTTCTTGGGGATTCGACCTTATTACTACATCGTGACCCTACACTTGAGGTTGTGAACAAGTTTTTGGCACCGTTGTCATAAACTAACGGTTGCATTTTTCTAAGATTAGCTAGTTTTGGAATTAGTTTAAGTTTAGGATTTTTCTATTTTCTATTTTTAGGATTAGGTTTTTCTGAATTATTTTAGAAGCTAACTTACTTTCTAATTCTAGGTTTAGAAACTTTCCTTTTTTGTTTTTAGAAACTAACTTTTTCTCATTTTAGAAACTTTATATTTTCTGTTTTTAGGAACTTTCCTTTTTTGTTTTTAGAACCTAATTCACTTTCCTTTTTCTTTTCCAGGATCATAACATAGATCTCCTCCAATATGGTAACTTTCTTCTAACTTCTCCTTTACTTACTTTCCATATTGCTATAGGAATTTTCTTTTATTCTTTTTTAGGTTTAGATTTAGAGTTGGGGTTTTACCATGTAAGAGTGGGAACGTCAGTATGTTGAGATAACTAAGAGACATTAAAAAGGGATGTATGATGATCACGATAGGAAATAACTTATGTCTCAAAAATTTTCTAGAAATATTATCGAGAATCAAACAAAAGACAATGCTCCACTGCTTAAGTAGTCATTACGCGATCATATGCGGGAGAATAATTACACCCCACGGATTAAGAAAACAGTATGTGAGTGTAGGAGTTATCATAACTATGGGAGTGAGAATATTATCACCTATTAGACAAGAAGAAAACAATGCGTGATTATATTATGGGTGATAATATGCACCAACAACCATCAGATTCTTCCACCTATGACCCATATGACTATAATCAGTGGAAACATCAATGTTGGGAAGATGAACCAGCAATATAATATTGTGAACATTCTCTTACGTCCTCTACCTTTAAAACCCAATTAGAAACGATCCAAGAGGAGTCACTTCATGTAACGCCCTGAAAATCGGCACCCGAGTACATAGACTCTGGTCCCGAGTTTGCAGGTGTTAAGTTAATAAAATACACACGTGTCTTCTTTTTAATTCATATTAAGTCCACACACGAATAATTAGAGTTACACAATTCAACTTAGCGGAACCAAAGCGAGGCAGGGGTAACGAAAATTAATAAATATATGGCAAATAGTCAAAGTACAATTGAAAAGTGGTGTCCGCCCTAATGAGGATTATACAAGCCACAATATATATACCCAAGATGGTTAAAGTGTAAAGTTTCCAATATATTCCAAATCTTACAAAGCATAACGGTGGTGGCGTAAACCGATCTAAGCCTATCCACCGAAGGCCTTGATAGAACCTGCATCAATAATATGCCTAGTTGGTGTATTAAAACACTGTCCAAGGTGGGAGTGAGTAGCTAACTTAGTGGTTCCATTAGTTTAATTAAGGTAGTTAATGATAAACAAGAAACCAAATAATTCCTAAATACTCTTATTAGATGTGCATATGAAGATATGACATGATGTATGCCCTTTCCAAACAACACTCCCTCATAGTACGCGACTCCAACCACCTAGTTTGCAAATGATAACACTTCCTCAACATGCGACTTCAATGCCTGTTTTGCCACATTCTAAACTAATGCGATGCAATGAATAATCATGTTAGCCGAGTAATTATTAAGTTCAGTTCATCCAGCATATTGACGAAGTTAGAATACCGACGTTGTATCACGAGTCCTTATTTGGATCACGTGGCTCGTTCCGTACGTAGCGGCTCCTTACCAGTATCCCTTGATCTAACTTTAGGTATCACCCATTTTCTCACAAATCAATAATTCCAAAGGTACGGTATGATGCCTAAATGTATGAGGATTAACCCGGTAGGGGTCGCCGCCCAAACCAAGTATGATCACTTAGTTCCGAGGTGGGGGCTTGTCATATATAACGAAAAACACATAAAAGAAAGGGCTCGTCACCCAATTCTATTCATGTACGGGGTTGTTCGAAAGGTACTCTGGCACGAAACCATTGACCAAGTAATTTGATGGGGGGCCATTCGAAAAATGATCTATCACCTCCATTAGTGCTCATTGGTCACTATGGGGAGGCTCGTCACCCTAACATAAGTCAACAACTCAGACACGGTGTCTCATACCACCATGCCAGGATCATGAGTCTTAGTTGCTCACTAGTCACTATGGGGAGACTTGTCACCCCAGCGTAGGCCGATAGCTCGGACATGGTATCCCATACCACCATGCCCGGTTCATGAGTCTTAGTGGGATTGTATCGTACTAATGGTTATGAATGGACACATCCATTAGGAACGGGATATCCTAGATTCCATTTAGTCATGTCATACATTGTGAACATATATGATCAGTGGACTAGTGGACTAATTTGATTGTCTTAGGAGAACCACAACACAACTGGCATTGGGTGCAAGCAGCACGTGTAGTCCAGCTACTATCGGTCATCCGTGTTCAACTTGGGTCAATCAAACAAGCCTACAGTAGCCGCCCTAACTCAGGCCACCCATTGATTTGGGCGATTTACCGACTGACCCAACATCGTAGAAATCCTAAGCAACGTTATGAACTAAACACTACATCATGTAATTACAACATACATACTACTATGCAACGACCTAGACATTTTATCGAACATATAAGTATCAATACAACAGTACCTTTGCTTACACATTTCATCAAACAAGTGAGCACCAATGGAATAATGGATTCAATCACTTAGGCATTTCATCAAACACGTGAGCAACAATAGAGTAATACATTTATTGGAGCATGTAATCAAACACATGAGTATTAACAAACCAACGCATTCAATTCAGAGTTCAATTAATCATGTGAGCATCATTAGAATAACATGTTTAATCACTTAGGCATTTTATCAAACATTTGAGCATGCATAGACAAGTAATGACACATAATACAATCAAGCACGAAATATGAACATGTTAGCTATTTACAAATCATTCACCACAACAAATCATTAACTAAGACCCTCAAGGGTCTATAAATGAAAACTTAGGCATAATGGTCTGCACCTTAAGAAGAAATATTCGATTTTGAGCTCCTAAGGTTAGGGATTTGAGGAAAATCATAAATTCCTATATAAACACCAAGAACTACATGAGATTTATGCAATTCGTTTTAGAAAAACTTAGGTTAGTAAGTAGGATTTATTTCTTACCTCCCAATCGCAAGTAGGGTGGATTCGGTGAAGAAAAATGATCGAGGCTAGAGCATTGGTTGGTGGAGACTGATGAAAGGAACACAAAAACCTCCAACTCTTACTCCCACTCTTCTTCTTCTTCTTTCTCTTTCTTTTTCTCTCTTTCTCTCCTTTAGAAAATGCAAATTCGTATAAAGAGATGGGGTGCCTAAATGAAGCCCTTATATAGTGCCAGATTTGGTGTAAATGGCCCCAAGGATTGAGTTTTTATTATACTAGCCCTATAGGAGAGTTTTTCTAACCTCTAGGGCCCATTATGGGGTGTACATGCTGATATACATCGTAGGATATTTAACCCTAATGATGATCTACATATGGATATGATCGACCCGTTGTTTGGATGTGCCGATCGACATATATGATTAGAAGTCTATTCAACGGTCACTGATAATCGATCGGGGCCACGGTTATATGGATATGTGCAGGAAAATATCCTTAGTCAGTACCACGACTTTGGCCATGAATTGACGGTCTGAAAGTCACAACTTTGTGAAAGAACAAAGTGATTAGTTTCACTTAAGTTACAGATTTCAACTTAGAGGATTCACATGTTTGAAGCACTTAAATTCTGGCCTAAGTTGAGTAATTCTGGGCACTATCTTTGTTTACCACCGGCGATGGGCGTCAAGCCCAGCGAGGCGGATATTATTCTATAGTTTCGTAACTAGTGGCCCACTAACAAGCGGTCTAGAGCTTGTTTAAAAAATTGAGGCATTTTTGAAATAAATTAAGTATCAATATTTCTTGTGCATAATTTTTACGGTTCAGATTAACTACGTTCATAGGGTGGCCTATTTATAATTAGTGAAAATGGTGATTGGATCTTAATATCCTAAACTGTTGGTTTTTAGGTTAAATGGGTATCTGGATCGATTTGGTTTGTTAATTAAGATCTGACCCCTACTTGTCTCGGCTTTGGGTAGATCTTTATTTAGTTATGGTTGTCTTGATTAGTTAGTGATAGGTCGACTAAATTTGGACCCTACGTGAACAAATCTCGAGGCTAAGCTTGATGTTTAAGTGATCAGGTAGATTCTTTGGCTTTCTATAGTTGATTAATCGGACTTGTATAGTTCTTTACCAGTACCACCTGCGTATAGGCTTACTTCAAGCGTCAAGGGTCAATAAGCGACAGCGTAGGCTGGTCTTATCAAAAGTTTTCAAGGGTTTTTGAAAATTCAAAATAACAAAAATCTGGGACGTTACAATCTGCCCCCCTTAAAAATAATTTTATCCCCGAAATTACATAATATAAATAGGTAAAAATATTCTAATTTCATACGCCTAAGTTTTGGTTGATTTTACGTTCATATACGTGTTAGGGTATATATACTAACTCTAATGGCTTGGCTTATTGCGGTCTACCCCCTTAAAAATTTCCACCTATGAGGTGCAAAAATGATGTCAAAATCATTATTATTGCACTGTGTGTTAGACAATAAAGTTTACTTAAGGGTGGTATATCATGCTCTTCACAATTGGGTTAATACAGAAAAAATGTTGTGATAGGCTCGAATTCGATACGTTGATTGTCTGCTTGACAAAGGCAGACAACTCATTGTATCCCTTTAGTCTTGGTGGTTCCTGGTCTTCTGCTCGGTCAAAGTAGTGAGTTCATTGGTAGTCGCCTAGGATTGAGAATTGGGTCAAGCCGCGAATGCCTTGCAGGGATATGGTTCTGTAATTTCAAAATACGATCATCCTAAGTATTTAAGGAGTATTAAAATTCATTAGGAGGTTCAAGCCTCATGTTTATAAGGTTATCCTTAGGGTCTTGTTCAACGAGAGTTCTTGTTTAATATATGTTTAACTTGGTGGATAATAAATTCTTCCATAGTGCTTATAGCAAAAAGACTATACTAGAAGGTTTTTTTTTTTAATATCCTAAAATTATATTCCGTATGTCACCATTTCAATTATATGGCTAGTGGCTTATGAGTAAACCATTCTTCAATTTCGTTAATTTCGAGAGGAAATGAAGAATCGAAAGTTTTAGGGTATTTCAGAGGTTTGGAGGACTAATGACGCTAAGAAGGGCACGAAAAATGAAAGAGGAAGAATATCGTCTTCTCAATTTGGTATGAACTTTAAATCCACAAATTAATAAGGAACTCATATTATTTTAGTGAAGTTCGCCCCAGATATGAACTTAGAGAGTATTAAACTATGAAACTCAACTCAACTCTAGAGCCGTAGTTCAACCATACTACAAACTATTTGAAATATAAAAATAATCTAATTTAATTATACAAGATGATCCCTGACATGATTAGAAGCAATTTCTAAAACACACAAAGTTTTAAAACTCAAATATAAAAAAGATACATCCGGTATATCAACAACTCGAAGTTGCAGAAATTTTTACTTTCAACCCATTTATTGTTCATAACATCTTTGTCACATTTAGTTACTATTTTTTTTTTTTTTAATTTTTTTGGTAATACATAATTAATTTAACATTTATCTCATAAAATTTTATTTCATTTCTTTTTAGGCTCCAGAAAAATGATAAAAATTTATGGAAGCAATGGTTGTCCAAAACCAATGAATTTTTTATGATTCCAAAACGTCTCTATTCTTGTAATGTTTCTTATATATTTAGTACTTAAATTATTTTTAAATTTTTTATAATAGTTTATCATTAAGTTTAAACTCACTCCATAAAAATTTATTTCATTTAGAGTTGTAGAAAAAATATTAAAATTCTAGAAGGTACATTTGTCTGAAACTAATGATTTTTTGTATGATTGCAAAATGTCTCTATTTCTTGTAAGGTTTATTATACTTTTAGTAATTTAATAATTTTTAAATTTTTTATAATATTTCATAATTAATTTTAAAGCCTTCCCACAAAATTTCATCTCATTTAAAGTTGTAAATAAATTATTAAAACTCTAGGAGTAACAACTCTCCGAAATTAATAATTTTTAGATAGTTGAAAAACATCATAAAATATACTATATTATAAATTTTATTTAATTTTATAATTTTATATAAAACTAAATTCATCAAGCTTCAATCTGGCTTTTGAATCACCTAAATTGGAGTTATAATGAAGGAGATATGAATTTTTGAAGTTGACTAAAAAATGTAAAAAATTTCAGCAGTGGCATCGCCGATTTCCAGGTGGCACCGCCAGATTTTGTCTGAAATTAGCAGCGGACCGCTGATCCGGTGGTGGCACCGCTGCCCACTGCCCAAAATCGCCGGGGTCACTTCGATTTGGCGTGGTCCCGTCACTCTATTTGTTGAAATTGTTGTATCTCGCAATCTGGGATGAGTTACTTGACGTTCCATATATGATGTTGGGGTAGGAGGAGCCACTTAATCCAAAAAACTAGGTTATTGTGTGAGACTCCATCATATTAATGTTAAAAAGTACATTTTATTTACATTTTTACTATTTATAGTAAAAAAAATTTTAACTATAGATTTTCATCCTTTGAGCCTTAGGAGTTGTGTTCAACATGAAAAGTACTAGAAAAAAATTAGTATAATAAAGTGGTTAAGCCAAATAAGACATTATAAATAGCAAATTTACTATTTATATTAAGTTATTTATTCTAGAGAGTTTGAGTTGGAGTTTGATTTCGAAACTTCTTACAAGGTTTGGTGTGACTATTTAAAGGGTTGTAAAATTCATTTTAATGATCTGCCAATGGGATGTTAAATTTTCAAGAATTTATTTCTATTTTCTTATTTTTCCTTGTGGATTCGGGGTATCTCCGTGAGGAGTCCAGAGTAGCTCCGTGGATTCAGTGTAGTTGTCTCCTTGAGGAAGATGGTGATCAACCTCATTACGCCCATTCCTTTTCTTTATTTCTTAGGCCTTCCATTTTCTTATGAGCTCATTTGGGAGCGTGGATTTGGAACCCTCTGGACTTAGAACCCCATGGATTTGAAATCCTCTTATTGTGTATAAAATCATTGATTTGGAATCAACTTTAATCCAAAAGCAGTTATACATGGTATATTTGAAAAGGGTTTGAATTTAATTACTAAATCAACTTTAATATCTCTAATTAGTGAACGCATGTAATTTTTGACATAATAGTTGTAATAAGTCCATTGAAATATATATACTTTGATAAAAAATGATGAAATTCCAAGTATTAGAGGGGCCACAAGCACAAGATCATGTCTGAGTGACTAACAAACAACTTTTAACCGTTGGTTTACATGGACAATGTTTGGATGGCACTAATCATTATATTAAAGTAATTATAGTGATGCAATTGAAAATCTAGTTGTTTTAGGATATCAAAGTAATTATAGTGTGCCCAATGGTTTAATAGTCTAGTGACACACATATTACACATGCAACTCTTGGAAGCAATTTAGATGTAATACAACTTTCACCGAGGATTTCAAACCTCCTCTTTGAGTGGATTTGAAACTCCCAGTTACTTTGTGGTACCAAACAGCCAGGGCGGTCCTAAGTTAAAGTTCAAAAACATCACAAAATTGGGGATTTGATCCTATAGTTCATCATTTCTAAGTTCAAATTCAAAACCATCAACACAATAAGAAGTTAAATTGTAAACTCTGATTTCTGAGTTTCAAGTTTCAAACCATAGCAAACCAAAGAGTTTGTTCCTAGGGTTCATAATCTCTTATTTATTAGATTTTCTGCACTAACATGTATTCCTAAAATTTGGAAGATCCCTTATAGGACCAATTTCTAATCCTAAGTATCTCAACCCTAGTTATTGTGGTTTATATAGTCCATATTCTGAAGGTCCTGGTTATCTCAATACTTCACTTTGATACCAACTTGTAATGCCCCGAAAATCGGCACCCGAGTACATAGACTTCTGTCCCGAGTTCCCAGGTGTTAACTTAATAAAATACACATGCGTCTTCATTCTAATTCATATTAAGTCCGCACATGAATAATCAAAGTTATGCAATTCAACTTAGAGGAACCAAAGTAAGGCGGATGTAAAAAAAATTAATAAATATAGGGCAAACAGTCAAAGTACAATTGAAAAGTGGTGTCCAACCTACTGAGGATTATACAAGCCACAATATACATACCCAAGATGGTTAAAGTGTAAAGTTTTCAGTTTATTCCAAATATTTCAAAACATAACGGTGGTGGCGCAAGCCGATTTAAGCCTACTCACCAGAGGCCTCGATAGAACCTGCATCAATAATATGCCTGGTTGGTGTTTTAAAACACCGTCCCAGGTGGGAGTGAGTAGCTAACTCAGTGGTTCCATTAGTTCTAAGTTACACATGTTATCGACATAATGAGCGCAATTAATAATAAATAAGAAACCAAACAATTCCTAAATGCTCTTATCAAATATGCATATGAATGTATGACATGATGCATGCCCTTTCCAAACAACACTCCCTCACATGCGACTCTGACCACCTAGTTTGCAAATGACAACACTTCTTTCATATGCGACTTCAAAGCTTGTTTTGCCACATTCTAAACTAATGCGATGTGATGAATGATCATGTTAGCTGAGTAATTATTAAGTTCAATTTATCCAGCATATTAGCGAAGCTATGATACTGACATTATATCACGAGTCCTTATCTGGATTACATGGCTCGTTAGCGCACGTAGCGGCTCCTTACCAGTCTCCCTTGATCCAACTTTAGGTATCATTTATTTATCTCACAAATCAACAATTTCAAAGGTATGGTATGGTGCCTAAATGTTTGAGGATAAACCCGGTATAGGTCGTCACCCAAACTGAGTATGATCACTCAGTTTTGAGGTGGGGGCTTATCACATATAACCAAAAATACATAAAGGAAAGGGCTCGTCACTTAATTCTATTCACGCCTAGGTCATTCGAATGGTACTTTGGCATGAAACCATCAGCCGGATTAATTGACGGGGGCCGTTCGAACAATGATCTATCACCTCCATCAATACTCACTGGTCACTATGGAGTTGGGACATGGTGTCCCATATCTCCATGCCCGATTCATGAGTCTTAGTTACTCACTGGTCACTATGGGGAGGATCGTCACCCCAGCGTAGGCCGACAACTCGGACACGGTGTCCCATACAATCATGCTTTGCTCATGAGTCTTAGTGGGATCGTATCACACTAATGGTTATGAATGGACACATCCATTGAGAACTGGGTATCCTAGATTCTATTTAGTCGTATCATACATTGTGAACATACATGATCAGTCGACTAGTAGACTAATTTGATTATCCTAGGAGAATTACGACACAACTGACATTAGGTGCATGCAGTCCATGTAGTCTAGCTACTGTCGGTCGTCTGTATTCAACCCGGGTTGATCGAACAAGCCTAGGGTGACCGCCTTAACTCGGGCCACCCATTGATTTGGGCGATTTACCGACTGACCCAACATCGTAGAAATCCTAAGCATCACTATGAACTAAATACTATATCAAGAAATTATAGCATACATACTACTATGCAACAACCTATGCATTTCATCGAACATATAAGCATCAATAGAACAATACATTCACTTAGGCATTTCATCAAACAAGTGAGCACCAATGGGATAATGGATTTAATCACTTAGTCATTTCATCAAACATGTGAGCAACAATTGAGTAATACATTCATTGGAGCATATAATCAAACACGTGAGCATCAACAAACCAACGCATTCAATCAAGAGTTCAATCAATCATGTGAGCATCATTAGAATAGCACGTTTAATTACTTAGGCATTTTATCAAACATGTGAGCATGCATAGACAAACAATGACATATATTACAATCAAGTACGAAATATGAACACGCTAGCTATTGACAAATCATTCACCATAACAAATCATTAATTGTGACACTCAAGGGTCAATAAATGAAAACCTAGGCATAATGGTCTGCATCTTAAGAAGGAATATCCGATTTTGAGCTCTTAGGGTTAGGAATTTGAGAAAAATCATAAATTTCTATATAAACACCAAGAACTACACGAGATTTATGCAATTCATTTTAGAAAAACCTAAGTTAGGAAGTAGAATTTGTTTCTTACCTTCCAATTGCAAATAGGGTGGATTAGGTGGAGGAAAATGATCAAGGCTAGAGCATTGGTTGGAGGAGACCGATGAAAGAAAGCACCAAAACCTCTAACTCCTACTCCCACTCTTCTTCTTCTTCTTCTTCTTCTTCTTTCTCTTTCTCTTTCTCTCTCTCTCTCCTTTAGAAAATGTAAATTTGTATGGAGAGATGGGGTGCCTAAATCAAGCCCTCATATAATGCCAGATTTGGTGTAAATGGCCCCAACAGCTGGGTTTTTACTATCCTAGCCCTATGGGAGGGTTTTTCAAACTTTTAGGGTCCGTTATGGGGTGTACATGCTGATATACATCATAGGATATTTAGCCCTAATAATGCTTTATATATGGATATAATTGGCCTGTAGTTTGGATGTGCCGATCGACAGATATGATTAGAAGTCTGTTCAACAGTCACTGATAGTTGATTGGGGCCGCGGTTATATGGATATGAGTAGGAAAATATCCTTAGTTGGTACCTGACTTTGGTCATGAATTGACGGTCTAAAAATCACAACTTTATGAAAGAATAAAGTGACTAGTTTCACTTAAGTTACAGATTTCAGCCTAGAGGATTCACGCGTTTGAAACACTTAAATTCCAGTCCAAGTTGAGTAATTCTGGGCAATATCTTGGTTTACCCCTTGTGATGAGTGTCAAGCCCAGCAAGGCGGACATTATTCTATAGTTTTGGAACTAGTGGCCCACTAACCAGTGGTCTAGATCTTGTTCGGAAAATCAGAGCATTTCTAGAATGAATTAGGTATCAAGATTTCTTGTGCGTAATTTTTATAGTTTATTTTTAACTACGTTCATAGTGTGACCTATTTATAATTAGTGAAAATGGTGATTGGATCTTAATAATTATAAACAGTTGGTTTTTAGACTAAATGGGTATCTAGATCGATTTGGTCTGTTAATTAAGATTTGACCCCTACTGTAAGGCCCGTATCCTAGACCGTACCATTCCGTAGGCCTCCGTGGTCCTCCCGGTCAGATGCCTGCGACTCACGATCTGTTATCGGTGTTTGTACATGATCTTGAGTCGTGTTCCATATATCAGAGTCAGCTCGACCCGAGACTTGTACCCTTACGACGGCACTGTCGCGGCAGTTTCGATGTCATGTCTTGCGTGCCAAGGTGATACCTAAGCTAGGAGATGTGGGCCTAGCGTTCAGTTCGAGGAAAAATGCCATGCATTCCAAATACCTAGGGAATCTTTTTGACACATCACCTCAATCCATCAATCAAGTACACATCACACCCCATCACTCACCCATCCCCAAGTACAACCACCCTCCCCAAAGTCAACTCCCCCCATCACCCATCACTCACTCACCCATCTCTCTCTCTCTCTTTACATCACATCTCTCATCTCTCTCATCCCTCTTATCTCTCTCATTTCTTCCAAGCAACTCACGCCCCAACCTCCATGAGAGAGAGCTTGGTGTGGCCCACCTTCTTACCTTTTATCTCCATCATCCAAGTCCAATCTCAACCGTTAAAGTTTATCCATTGGAGCTCTAGATCGCATCAGTGGAAGGAAGAGTCCCAGATCTAATGGTGGGTGTCTTCTATGGATAGATCCCTCTTTTTCTCTCTCTTCCTCTTCTCTTTATTTTTCTTTTTATGATATAATGATATGTGTGTATGGCCCACCTCATCGATAATCTGGACTGTCCAGATTTTCTGGATGTCCAGTGAATGGGGCTCACCTTGCAGCCCATTTTGGGGCAGCTAGGATGGAGGGAAATAATAAATATCGGCTTGGTCCGTGTGGATCCCACCTTGATTAATGTATTTCATCCATGTCGTGAGGGGTGGTCTCATTCATGTGGGACCCACCTTAATTTATGTATTCACGTCGTTCGTCTAGTGTCCCTGGACGCTGGATGTGTTTAGTGAACGTGAACAGGCAGTGGGTTTCCTCACTGCAGTAAAAAAATTAAAAATACATATATCTATCTATCTATCTATCTATCTATCTGTTTGTTTCTTTAGACTTCTTGGGTGAACCGCTCATACAGGCCTCACATTGATGTATGAATTCAATCCATGCCATCCATCCTATTTCCCAACTCATTTTAGGCATTGACCCATAAAATGAAGCTGATCCGACTATTTAGTGGGCCATATCATAGAAAATAATATTATTGCCATTGAAAACCACTTCGATATTTCTATACATCGAAACATGCTCAATATTGGGCTTGTTTGGATTGTCTTGAGCCATAGGAGCCAGTGGGCAGGTCGGATTCTCCTGATGTGGGCCCCACCTGTGAAAATTGGCAAAAAATACGTTTAAAGAAAAAAATGTATGCAGTAGGCGCTGCTACTGTCCAGAGGATGCGTAGCGTCCCATTGCGTTAGATGTTAAAGGGGCTGGGACGTGGGTCCCAGCTGCATGCCCCACCATGATGTGGACCCCACATCACCATCGTGCATTTGATGGGGCCCCCTTTAGGCAGTGCGACGCCCAAAAATCAATTGTATACTCAGCTCATGTGGCCCACACGGCAGGAAACAGTGTGATTAAACGTCTACCATTGAAACCCCTTTTTGGGTCCAGAAGTTTTGGATCATTATGCAATTTATTTTTCCTCTTCATCCGGGTCTGTGTGACCTTACTAACGGACTTGATGGAAGATAAACGTTATGGTGGGCCCCACGTGGGACCCACCCGACGGGATAGCGGATTGGTTGGTGAAGCGCTGACAACAGCTACACTGCCGTTGTCATGACGTCATTAAGTTCTGTCGGTTCCACATGTATTAACATCAACAGGGTCTGTGGGACCCACATGTGGTATGTCTTATATCCAAACCATTCATCTGTTGAACGGTGTGCTCTAGCAGCCCTCCTAACTGTTGTGGGTCCCATAAGATATATGTGTTACATCCAAAATGTCCATATGCACGGACGTTAGAAGTTTCATGGAACTCATCATGAGGTATGTGTATTAATCCAAACCGTCCATCTGTTTATCCACATCGTCTAGATTATGCTGGATGGTACTAGACAAGGTTTGGATGGTGCTAGACAATGTTTGGATGGTACTGATTTGCTTATGCAATCTTTGGATGGTACTGATTTGCATAGGCAATGTTTGGATGGTACTGATTTGTATAGGAAGTGTTTGGATGGTGCTAATTTTTAGGACAATGTTTGGATAGTGCTGATCTTCATTAGTGGGCCATGTGCCCCATAGAATGATAGTGTATAGTGATTTACATGTTACACATATAACTTTTGAAATGATTTTAGATGTAATCCAAGCTCCCATCTGAGAGGCCCACTTTGATATACTTGTGGCCCATCATGATGTATCTTTGACCCATGAGTGGGGCCCACCTGTTGCCTGTTTTGAGGCCCAGGTGTGGGGCCCACCTGTTGCGTGCTTTAAGGGTGTGGGGCCCACTTATTGTGTATTCAAGGCCCGATGTAATGCATTTGAGGCCCATGGGTTGAGGCCCATTGAGATGTATACTCGGCCCATATGTTGTGGCCCATTGTGATATATGTATTAACTGTCCATCTTGTGTGGCTGTTGAGATCGTACTGAGGTCCTGCTGTGTGGCCCATTGTGGTGTATTTAAAGCCCAGATTGTGAAACCCATTATAATGTATTTGTGGCCCATTGGTGTGGCCCATCCATGAGGCTGATGTAGTTGTGGCCCATCCACTAAGGCCCACCTTGATATACATGAGGCCCATTGGCGCGGCCCGATTTGATATATATGAGGCCCATTGGCGCGACCCGATTTGATATAGATGAGGCCCAATGATGCGACCCGATTGGATATACATGAAGCCCATTGGTGCGACCCATCATGATGTATTATGGCCCATGGGCAGGACTCACCCGTTTGTATTGTTAAGCCCATATAACGAGGCTTACTCGATATATGAGTCCTAGTATTGAGGCACATGCGATGAGGCTCATATGATATATTTGAGGCCCAGGTGCAAGGCTCACCTATTGTGTATTCAAGGCCCGATGTGATGTATGTTGGCCCATATGACGAGGCTGATGTGATGAAAATGAGGCCCATCGTGATTATATGTGAGGCCATGGGCCCACTATATGTTTGGCCCTATGTAGGCCACTCCTTGGGAGCAGTGTGGTTAGATGTCCACATTGATGGGTAATGATGGTTGAATGTCAACATTTTAACCTTCTCTTACGCCTTGTTAGGCCCATTCTCATCATTCTCTTGTGGGTTAACCCAAATAAGTGGGCCCCATTCGCCATAGACGAATTTGATATAACCACGGCCGAAAGCCGATCTTTACATTATGGTTAATTAGTTGTCCATCTATGGACCCTGCCTTGTTTATATATGCTGGTTGTTAGTGCCGATTATTAATGCTGATCATCGGTGCTGATTATCGATACTGATTATCGAGGTCGATTCCAATTGTCGAGGCCGAGTATCGAGACTGATTCCGATTTATCGAGGCCGATTGTATAGGCCAATTCCGATTGTCGAGGCTGAGTATCGAGGCCGATTCTGATTTTTCGAGGTCGATTGTATAGGTCATTCCGATTGTTGAGGCTGAGTATCGAGGCCGATTCTGATGGTCAAGACCTATATGATGTATATGCGACCTGTAGTTGAGGCCTACTGTGATGTATTCATGGCCCATGGGCAAGGCCCATTATGAAGTATTCATGGCCCATGGGCAAGGCCCATTGTGAAGTATTCATGGCCTTTGGGCAAGGCCCATTGTGATAAGTATTATGCCCATGATGCATGACCCATTTGATGTATTTGAGACCCATGTGTAGGGCCCACATGTCATATATTTGAGGCCCATGAGTAGGGCCCACTTGTTGTGTATATGTTGCCCTTGAGTAAGGCTCATGGTGTTGTATATTAGGTCCTTGTGTGAGGCCATGGGTCCACTATATGTTAGGCTTTATGTGGGTCATTCCTTGAGGGTAATGCTAGTTAAATGTCCACATTGTTGAGAGCAATTGTTGATGTTGGTTATTAATACTGATTATGAGTATGTGACAGCATAACATCATGACACATACCCATACACATCATTTACATATTTGTTATGAGATGTGGTTGACCATTGCATATGTCATTGGACAGGTTATTATGAGACTCCCTGATGGGCGGAGGTTATCTCACATGAGCGCATGGTATGCATAGGATTAATGCATGACTGGCTTGTATGACTTATGAACATTGCATTGTGTGATGTGATTACTGTACGCCTTAGCGACATCAGGGCCGTAGCCTCCACAAGCATATCGTGGATGACCAGATGAGACACAGAAATATGTTATTAGCATCGGGCTGCCATAAATGACCCTAGGTAAAAATTCCTAAACCTCCGGGCTAGGAGACACCCCAACGTCGAGACCGAGTGGATATATGAGCGCCTGAGTGCCGAATACCAGGAGGCTACATACTGTGTCGTGGTTGTTTGGGAGGGAGTGTAGCCTTATCCGCCCAAGGGTAGGGGGCATAGCTAGGTTGAGTTTGACTAGCTCATGAATAGGTCTACTATCGATGTGCCGGGTAGATATTAACTGACTATTAGCCAGGTGGATAGTGAGGTCTCTTCCACTTGCATGGTCGGGCGTCAGTGGCGACGATTTGCATGTAGAGTGTACTAGACTCCGATGATGATCCCAAGAGGAACCGCACTGATATGTGGACTTATTGAGCAGAAGTTACATACTTATTCATTCATCCATTTACTATCCACTCGGGCTGGTGATGCACAACTATTTGTTACGTGTACCTTCGCAATGGTCAGGATTTCGGTTGGGGTGCATGACTAACTCGAGATCAGGAGTTTACCACATTGAGTCTGACTATCCAAATTTAGGTATGAGACTGGTTTGGATATAAGTCCCTTGTGATGGACCCTATAGCCTGCGATACTACGTACTATCATCCCGACTTCACACTTCAGCATGGTCATTCCATTTGCACTGTATTTTGCATTACATCCGTAACATATGAAATTTTGGGTTACTGTATTTTTGCATTTAATTGGTCTGGATACGACTAACAGTATTCGTGAACTCATCAGGAATTTATATTACATAACATTCTTGGCATTTGATATTTGGCTCTTTATGACTCCTTATTTGCATAGTTGATCTGTATTGCGTACTCTGATATTGTTTGACTCATGGACTTGTCAGTATTTCTACTTTAATTTGATATCGTATGATTCATGATCTTACCAGTATTTCTGATATTGTATGATTATGGCGTTGTGTTAAATACTTGACACTTACCTTGTGCACACACTTACACTATCCTCTAAGCTTTCTATAAGCTTATGCATGATAGATGCGTGTAGGTGATGTTAGGTTGCAGCAGCATGGAGCTTAGAGCATATAGCTGACTTATGGAGATTCGATTTTATTTTGACATATGTATTTTCCCTTTTAGTATTGTATTCAAAGTTTTTATTAGTGGATATATGATGATGATGTCACTTTTGTGATTTGGGTAAACTTGTAGTTATGCTTCTTACAAGATAAATGTGCGTTGGAAAAAAAAAAATCTCCCTTTAGGATCCCAGGATCGGAACCTGGCATATGCTGCGTTGGGAGTCGAGAATGGGTTACTACGGAGGCTGTCGGCACCGGATTTGGCGATCAGGATTCCCGTGAATCCAATTTTTGGGTTTGGCATGTGACACCTACTTGTCTCGGCTTTGGGTAGATCTTTATTTATTTACGGTTGTCTTGATTAGTCAGTGATAGGTCAACTAGATTTGGACACTATGTGAACAAATCCCGAGGTTAAGCTCGATGTTTAAGTGATCGGGCGGATTCTTTGGCTTTCTACGGTTGATTAATCAGATTTTTACGGTTCTTTACCAGTACCACTTGCATATAGGCTCACTTTGATTCTTAAGGGTCAATAAGAGACAACGTAGGCTGGTCATGTCAAAATTTTTCAAGGGTTTTTGAAAATTCAAAATAATGAAAATCTGGGACGTTACACTTCAGGGTTATATATACATTAGAAGAACTATAAAAGCGCTTGAATCGCGCGTTGATAAGCTAATGGAGGCTAGTTCACCCCAGCCGTAACCCAATCTAATTCTTCATTCCCAACTCCCTATGCTCAGTGGAAACATCAATATTGGGAAGTTAAATCAACAATGCATCATAATGACAATTCTCTTCGGTCCTATACCTTTGAGATCCAATAAGAAACGAAACTCTAGAGCTTATCCAACAAAACCTACTCCAAAGATTTTAAGAACTTACAAACGATATACAATAGTGGAGTTCACATGATGCGATTATGGAGAATACTGAAATTGAGAATGAAGAGTTGGATTGTATTAATGAGTATATGGTGTAATTTTTTAAAGAATCGATCCCGATGACGATCTAAAGGAATGATCAAGAGATGTGGGTGTCTTTCAAATATAATAATACTGATACACTTCACTCACATGACACACTTGGTTTCAATGATGAGGAAGAGGTTAGTTTATTCGAACCTTAACCTAATCTAGGAACAGAATGTGAGGAAATCGATCCCATTCCACGGGTGTACTACAATGAATTGGAAGATGATGAATATTGGGATGACAATCATGAATGTATAGCTCAAATCTCCCTAGGTTCAATCTTAAGTTTGGCTTATATCAATGATCAAGAGGTTTAGGAAGTTGTCGACCATAGTGATTTACTCCACTTATTTGACATGACCGATTTAATTTTGGAGGAAGAACCACTTTCAACTAACCCTTCTAACTTTTGTGATGTATGTTTAGACCACTCCACTGATTTAACTAATAAGATGGTTAGGGAGATGGATGAGTTGCCCGATATGACTCTGGAATTTGAAACCTCCTAGTTGAGGCCACCATCTGAGCTGTACACTTTTGACTATTCAATGCCTCTACTAAGAAACTTCAATGAACAGAGTCTTCACATCAATGCTTCGCCTATTGATCCTCAATCTGTTTGTGCAGGGCAAGAGTAAGAGAGTAATGAATGCCTTGATACAACTGAATTTCCCAACTCTTTGAAAATTTCTTGGCACACTGTGCAGATTCAAATGATCCAATAATAAAAGAAATAGTGGATGCCTCGCAAGACAATACCTCGGTAGTTGTCACTGACCTAGAGAACCCTTATTCTGAAATATCTTTTTCCCTAGATCCTAAATGTTTACCATTAAAAGAGGAGAAGTTAGAAATTGAACTAAAGTCTGAAACTTCAGATGTGTTGAGACTACATCATCTACTGAGAATTTTTCTAAATTTTATCTACTTGTAGTCTCTAATTCACCATGGGGTACTAACTCTGAAACTTTCTCTATCATGGGTAAATCATATGTACTTTGGACACCTTAGGAGATTAAAAAGAAACCTTATGCTAAGGTCCATAAATTTCTCTGGAAATTCATGCTCCAAGGCATTCAAGCCTATTGCAAAAAGGGCTTTTGGATGATCTTGCTGAGAAACCTGCTGAGAAATTTATTAAGATATTGGCTGGAGGAGGAACCCTGTGGCATGACTGAGTCGCTTTTCCCTTGCTTTCCTAGTTTAAGATTAGTTTATTGCTTTCATAGGACTATGGTAGTTTTCTTCTGCTATTTTAGGATAGTTTATTTATTATCTGTTGAGTCCTCCTGCTAACCCATCTTCACTTTGAGACCCTTGGAAAAGTATCTAGATTCCTTCTTCATGCACTACCTTTCTATCACCTCTCCTTTACTTTCATTATCTCATGTGCATTGCATGCTTATATTTTTACATTGAGGACAATGTAGATTTTAGGTTGGGGGTGTGGATTAGGCAAGCTAATCGATGTTTTCCATGGTCTTTGAGCAAAAATTGTGAAAATTTTATAAATTTGAGTGATTTTGAAGTTCATCCATGATTTAGAAGTATAATATACTTAATGTTGGTGATTTATGACTCTTGGATTTAGTTACCTATTAGATTTCATAGTTAAGTTTGAATTATTGTTCACAACCCCAAGTGCAGGGTCACGACGTAGTAATAATCTCGGTGAGACTGAGGTCGAATCCATGAGGAATAATCTTGTGTGTCTATTCTGAAATTAATTAGAATCAAAACTAGGAGAAGATCTAACCTAAATCTGGAAGTGCAGAAGTAATTGTGAGAGATTTAATAAAAAACTTAAGAAATTCAAAGGTAGGAAACTAAGGATTCCAGGGATCCACTTGCAGCTATTAGGATGTTTCCTTATTCGATTTAAGATGCTCAATTGGAATTGGAATCATATCATATCCAAATAAAAGATATTCAATAAACTTAGATCTGAACTTCCATTGACCTAATTCTCAACGGATGAAAGTTGTGAAGATTGGAAGTGATTCCATCACCTAACCATGCCCAGGAGAGAATGGTAGACAACGGGATATATCGATCCAACAACCATCATGGGAGAATTTTGAAGAATAGACGGGATTCCATCACTCATCCATGCCCAAGGGACGATGGAGAACAATAGAATTTCCTATTTTCACAAACTCCGAACAGAAGAAGAAGATACTTCAAGCTATTGCAAATATATTTTAATTTAAGCCACAACAAACCATTAAACACTAAAAGTATTCCTCAAATATCAAACTAGAATCAAAGGAGTTTAATAATAACAAGAATTAAACAAGAAAACATCCTAATCACGCTACAAGCTTCACCCCTTAGCCCTAGCTAAGGGATCTAGCTAACCATAGACATTATTGGATTAAAAATCCTAGAAGAAAGCATTAAAAAATAAGAAGAAGGGAAGAACTCTTAGAAAGTGGCTTTACCCTTTTGTTATGCTCCTCTAAGCCCTAAATATCCTAGAATGTGCCTAGAAACCCCTATTTATAGGCAAAGTTCTATAAAATTGCAAAACCAGATCAACTTTAGGCAGAAGGTGTAGCGCCTTCGATGTCATCGAAGGGGTTTGAATTCGAAAGTCATGCCTTTTCTTCTTTCGCACTGCATAAGTCTCTGTGTCATCGAACCGCCCTTTGATATCATCGAGTGAAGCTTTGATACATCGAACAGGTCTTCGAGTTATCAAAAATGTGACCAAAATAGTCCAGCGAGTTGCTTCAATTTCTTCAATAAATTTGATGTCATCGATCACCTTCCTTCGAGTCATCAAATATGTCTTTGATTAATCGAGAAAATCACCCAATATGTCTAGCAACCAACTCAATTTTTCCTTATAAATTTGACGTCATCGACCAGTGTTCGGTGTCATCGAACAGAACTTCGATGTCATCGAACGGTTCTCGATGATAGAGTCTTTGTGATTTTTACACTTGTTCTTTTGACTTCCTTCCTTCTCTACTTTTTTTCCTTAGATCTTGGGGTCTTGAAATCTTCAATCTTGGTATCTAAAGATTCATTCTTTGCTTTGGTGTCTTTTGAGCACTAAATCCATGCTTTTAGCATTCTTTTCATTCTTAGCTCTTAAATTCACCTTGCAACACAAACACATGCAAAATATACCATTAAGTCATATTATGTTTGTAAAACTAAGAAATAAATGAGGGATAATATACAATATTTAACCCTCAATACAACCCCCAACCAACATTTTGCTAGTCCCGAGTAAAATATGCGAAAAATAATCTTCAATCTCAAGTTCAAAACCTTTTTTAGAAAATAATCTTTTGTGCAATCAAGTATGAATGAGTAGGAACAAGATAAGAAGGTGAGATTTTGAAAACTTAGAGTTGAATCAAATATACAATTGATCAAGTATATTACTTAAATCAAAATAAAAATTCAAATATCAAGTTTTCCAATGTATGTCAACTTACTTCCCATGGGAGTACTAGTGTTTCATAATGTTAGTCATGTTCATCATATCGAAATAAGTCAAAAAATCAAGTACTGATTCCAAATATTTCTCCTTTTTCTTCTTTCTCCAGTTTATAATTTTTTTTATCGACGACTACTTCTTATTTTAGACAATTCATCTTTTTCAAAGACCTTTTTCATTCTCTTCAGCAATGTTGTCAATCTTTTTCATTTTCATGGCCTTTTTGTCGATTTCCTATTTTTTTATACTGATTTTTCATTTTTTAAGGTAGATAAAATTCTCAGACTCGATTCTCAATATTTATCAATGATTCTTATACTAACAATTAGAAACCCCGGCATATCCCAAGGAAGCAACTTGAATGTGTTTTGTGATTTAAATTATCATGATATACAAATTTGCTCTTAATCATTCAAGAACCCTATGTGATAATTTACTTAAATGATCAAGCTCCAACAATCTAAAATCCAATCTCTTATCTCATCATACTTAAAGCATTCTTAATTACACAATTTCTTCCCTTCCAAATAGAGTTCGACTTGAAACATTGAAAAATTTAAAAAATTTCCAATTTTTTTGCTCAAAATTGAGAAAAACACTGATTACGTTACCTAATCCCACACCCCCACAAAAATCTACATTGTCCTCAATGTACAAGAAAGAATCATGTAATGCAAATGAGGCAACAAAAAGAAAGGGAATGATGATGGAAAGATAATACTTGGAGGAAGAAAATTTGAAGCTTTTCCACGGATCTTAGCATAAAAATGAGTTAACACACAACAAAAATTAACAGAGTATAAGCAAACTATCCTAAATAGTATAAAGAAAACTACCCTAGTCCTATTAAAGTGATAAATCTACCTATACCTCTATCAAACTAGGAGATCAATCCTGGTAAACAGGATCAGTCAGAGGCATGGACATGTCCTCTGAATCAAATTTTTTAACAAATGGCTTTAATCGATATCCATTTACTTTAAAAGAATTGCCATTGTTTGGATTCTCTATCTCAACAGCCCCATGAGGATAGACATCTGTAACAGTGAAAGGGCCGGTCCAACGAGATCAGAGTTTTCCTGAAAAAAGATGTAGTCGAGAATTATACAAGAGGACTTTCTGGCCAGTTAAGAATGATTTCTAAAGGATGTTCTTATCATGGAACACCTTCATCCTGTCCTTGTAAATTCTTAAATTCTCATATGCATCGTTACAGATCTCCTTGAGTTCATTCAATTGAAGTTTACGCAGCGCGCCAGTGTTGTCCAAGTCAAAGTTCAAATTCTTTATAGCCCAGTAATCCCTATGTTTCACTTCCAAAAGTAGGTGGCAAACTTTCCTATAGACAGGTTTGAAGGGAGACATTCCAATGGGAGTTTTAAAGGCTGTACGACACGCCCATAAGGCATCAGTCAAGTGGATTGACAAATCTTATGGTCAGGGTTAATTGTCTTTTTCAGGATATGTTTGATCTCCCTATTAGAAATCTTAGCTTGCCCACTTATCTGTGGGTAGTATGAAGTGCTTACCTTGTGAGAGATGCCATATTTCTTCATTAATTTTGTGAATGGCCTATTACAAAAATGTGAGCCTCCATCACTAATGATAGCCCGAGGCGTTCCGAACTAGGAAAGGATGTTTTGTTTTAAGAATTTAATGACCGTATGATGGTCATTATTTCAGCACGGGATCGCTTTGACCCATTTAATGACAGTCTAAGGCTAATATACGTATAAATTTTCATGAGATTGGGGGAATGGTCCCATGAAATCGATGCCCCAATAATCAAAAGCTTCAATTATGAGAATAGGGTTCAGAGACATCATATTCCAACAGGACGATGCTCTCAATTTTTGACAACACTCATAAGCTTTGTAAAACTTATGAGTGTCCCTGAACATAGTGGGCTAATAGAAGCCACAATGTAAAATTTTGGCCGTGGTCTTTTTAGTGAAAAAGTGATCACCACAGGCCTGAGAATAACAAAAGGAGATGACACTCTAGTATTCATTGTCTAACACACTTCTCCTTAAAATCTCATCTGGAAAATATTTAAATAAATACGGATCATTCAAGAAGAATTTGCATACCTTGGTGAAACATTTCTTCTTATCTTGTGCAATCCAATGTGTCGGTGTGAAACCTGTGGCAAGATAATTAACAATATCAGTAAACCAATGTGAATGAGAGACTTTAAATAGTTGCTCGTCAGGGAACATGTCATTTATGGGTGTCGACTCAAAGGAATCAGATAGGTCAAGTCTCAAAAGGTGGTTAGCCACTACGTTTTCTATTCATTTTTTATCTTTTATTTCCAAATCAAATTCTTGGAGGAGGATCCATCTTATCTAGCAGGGCTTAACATCATTATTTGAAAGAAGATACTTGAAAGCCGCATGATCGGTGTAGATAATGATCTTGGATCCGAACAAGTAATATCTAAATTTATCTAAAGCGAATACTACGACCAAGAGTTCTTTTTCCTTAGTAGAGTAATTCACTTGGGTAGTATTTAGAGTTCTACTTATATAATGAATAATGTAGGGCTTCTTTTCTTTTCTCTGGCCTAAAACTGCCCTAGGAGCATAGTCAGATGTGTCAGACATAAGTTCAAAAGGAAGGCTCCAGTCGGGTGGCTATAGATAGGTGCAGTGGTTAACATGCCCTTGAGCTTAGTAAAAGTTTTCTGGCATTGCTCAGTCCACTCGTTTGGTACATCCTTTTAAAGTAGATTATATATAGGACTAAAGATTTAGTTGAAGTCCTTTATGAATCTCCTATAAAACCCAGCGTGTCCTAAGAAGGATCGCACATCTCGTATGCTTTTGGGTGGAGGTAGGGTAGAGATAAGATCAATTTTTTACTTTATCTACCTCAATTCCCTTGGAGGAGATGATTGGTCTAAGAACAATTCCCTTACAAACCATAAAGTGACACTTCTCCCAATTGAGTACTAACTTTTTTTTTTTTGCATCTTTTTAGCACACATTTAAGATTTTCTAAGTAATCCTTGAAAGCTGGACTAAAAATCGAGAAGTTGTCCATGAAGACCTCTAAATATTACCCCACCATGTCAGAAAAAATACTCTTCATACAACACTGAAAGGTAGTGGGGGCATTATATAGTCCGAATGACATCCTTCGGTAAACATAGGTGCTAAAGGGACATGTGAATGTGATCTTTTCTTAGTCTTCATGGGCTATCTCGATCTGATTGTAGCCCCAATATTCGTCAACGAAACAGTAATGAAATGACCATCTAGCCTGTCTAAAATTTGATCGATGAAGGGAAAAGGGAAGTGGTCCTTCCTTGTGATGGTATTCAACTTCCTGTAGTCAATACACATTCTCTAACTAGTAGTAACTTTAGTTGGCACAAGTTCATTATTGGCATTAGCTACGATGATGATTCTGGACTTCTTGGGAACCACCTGAGTTGGACTCACCCATTGGCTATCGGATATAGGGTATATGATACCCACATCTAATAGCTTAAGAACCTCGGCCTTAACCACTTCCTTTATGTTTGGATTTAATCTACGTGGTGGTTGCCGGGAGGTCTTCACATTATCCTCTAGATAAATGTGGTGAGTACAAATCAAAGGGTCAATTCCCTTGATGTCTATAATCGACCATCTAAGGGCTCCTTTATGCTCAATGAGAGTAGAAATAACCATACTCTCCTATTCTTCCTCAAGGTGGGAAGAGATCACCACCAAGTATGTCTCATCTTGACCTAAATAGGCATATTTTAAATCAAAGGGCAAAGGTTTTAGGTTAAGCTCTGGTGCCTTGAGGTTAGACGATAGAGACACTACATCAGTTTGGGGTAGTTCTTAAAATTATGGCGTCCACCGGTTAACTTCAAGTACTGGAATGGTATCCAGCATGGCCCCCATCTCCCTAATATGTTATCATCCAAATCCTGAGAGTAGGTCAGACACATCTCTAGAGGGTCAGAGGATAAAGTTAAGAGTGTTCCATCTTTCATGAAAGAGTCAATCAGGTTAATATCGTGGAGATCGTCATCATCCTCTGACAATTTTCCTGTATTGAAAACGATATTCAATTTCAATGTCATATTCCTGAAATATAAACTCATGACTTTATTCTTATAATTAATGATTGCATTTGAATCGGCAAGAAATGGGCGACCAAGAATGAAGGGAATTTGAGCACTCATGTCTACGATGAGTTGAGTATCCAGGATGATAAAATCTACCGAGTAGTAGAATTTATTAACCTAGACCAACACATCCTTAATTATCCCTCTTGGTACACGAACTGAGCGATTAACAAGTTGTAATGTGGTTCGGGTGGATTTTAATTCACCCAAACCTAGTTGTTTGTAGACCGAGTAAGGAATCGAATTTACACTTGCTCCTAAGTCAAAAAGTGCATGCTTAATTAGGTAGTTCCCAATTACATAAGTGACGGTTGGGCTACTGGGATCTTTGTATTTCTGTGGCACATCTTGCTTTTGGATGATACTCAATTTTTCAGTTAAAAAGATTTTCTTTTGAATATTTTACCGTCTTTTGGTCGTACATAAGTCTTTTAAAAATTTTGCATATAAAGGTATTTGTTTTACGGCATCAAGTAAAGGAATATTGACCTTCACTTGTTTCAACACCTCTAGAATTTCTAAGAGTTAGAGAGAGGTTTTGGTACAATTAATTGTTGGGGGAATGGTGCAATCAGCTTGCCTTGAAGTTCTGATTCTATTTATTATGGAGCAGTGCTAGGTCTATCATTGTTGTCCTCTTTTAGGTCCTTAGGCTTTTCAGCCCTAATTGGAATAGTTTTGTCAATGGTCTTTCCACTCCTAAGAGTGGTGATAGATTTAGCTTACTCCATCTGATTTGAAGAGCTTGGATTACTTATCTCATATTGTGGTTTGGGATTGAGGAGAGTTTGAGCAAGAAGCATCCCCTTTCCCCCAATTGTTTAGTGCAATTTTATCCTTTGAATAGATGACGCAAGCATTCCTAATGCTGATCTGATACCCTGGTTAGTAACTCTTAGTCTCAAATATATTTTCAAATTGGATCCTCTTGAGGTTTCCCTTGAATTGGAATTTGATTAGGGAATCCTTAAGGAGTAGTCATTTGTCCATTCTTCCAACTGAAGTTTTGATGATTTCTCCAATTAGGATTGTATGTATTGGAGGTGGGTCTATTGAAAGGTCTTTAGTAACTATTCATGACATTAGATTGCTCATTCAGTGCCTCTTAAAAAGCAGGTATTGTTGGACAATTTTCAGTTGTGTGAACATTACAAGCACAAATACTGCAAATAGTTTCCTTAGCCTTATCCTTCTTTAGTTTCATGGCCTCGAATTTTCTTATGAGATTAGCCACTTTAGCAATGATATCATCATCCTCTTTCAGAAGGTATATTCCACCCCTCTCCTTTGATTGAGTGGGCCTAGAGGTGGTTCTTAATTTTGGGGAGATGTCCCATGATTGTGCGGTTTCAGCGAGTTTGCTAAAGTAATCCCACACCTCATCGACATTTTTGTTCATGAACTCCCCATTGCACATCGTCTCAACGAATTGGATTATGGAAGATGTTAGTCCATCGTGAAAGAAAGTTGTTATGCACCATGTTTCAAAACCGTGTTATGGGCACGAACTGATGAGATCCTTAAACCGTTCCCAACATTGGAAGAATGTTTCATCTTCCTTTTAGGAGAAGTTCATGATTGACTTCTTGATGGTGTTCGTCTTATGGTATGGAAAGATTTTTTAATGAACTCCTTCATCATGTCATTCCATGTGCCAATAGATTGCGGACGTAGTGAGTGCAGCCACATCTTAGCTTTCTCTTTTAAGGAGAAAGGAAAGAGTTTCAGCCTGACCGTGTCCTCAGACACATTAGGAAGTATAAAGTGGCTATCACCTCGTTAAATTCTTGCAAATGTAAGTATGGACTTTCAAATTCAAGTCAAAGGAACTTTAGAAGGATTTGGATTACTCCAGGCTTGATAACCATGTTTCTTGTATTCTCTGGAAAAACCATACAAGAAGATGTGCTCACCCCCTCCGGTTATAAATAATCTCGTAAAGTACGAGGCGGGGGTGCATTGTGCACCTCATTCTCATCCTGGACTTCCGCAATGCGAGGTTGAGGTTGTCTTCCCGGTTGATTGACAGGTTGATTGGAAACCATAACCTCAATAACTCTGAGGATCTTGAGTGGTGTCTAATCCTATAATGGATAAATAACCCCTTGACTAATCCTCCTTTACTCGAAAGACATTGAGTGTTGTCACGAACCCACTTGGGTATGAAACACTCTCAACCCTCAATTTTAGATTCCAACCTAAACTTAAAAGAAAGAAGGGAAATAAAAATCTAGAAATAGAAAGAGAGAGGGAATTAGAAAGAATTTACCAAATTATAAGTTCCTAAATTAAGATCCTGCAGAACAAAACAAAACAAGTTAGTTTCTAAAAACAGAAATTCTAAAATTAGAAAGTTTCCAAAAATAATAATAGAAAGATGAGTTAGTTTTTAAAAAGGAAATAAGGAAAGCCCTAGTTTCTAAAAATGAAAAAGGAAAGTGTCTAAAAAACAAAAATAGAAATTTTCTAAAAAGAGGAAAAGTTAGTTTCTAAAATAATTCAGAAAAACTTTAATCCTAAAAATAGAAAGTAAATAAATCTTAATCTTAACCTATTTCTAAAACTAGTAAATCTCAGAAAAATACAGTCGTTAATCCCCAACAATGGCGACAAAAACTTGTTCACAACCCCAAGTGCAGGGTCACATGTAGTAATAATCTTGGTGAGACCAAGGTCGAATCCATGAGGAATAATCTTGTGTCTATTTTGAAATTAATTAGAATCAAAACTAGGAGAGATCTAACCTAAATCTGGAAGTGTAGAGAGTAATTGTGAGAGATTTAGTAAAAAACTTAAGAAATTCAAAGGTGGGAAACTAGGGATTCCAGGGATCCACTTACAACTATTAGGATGTTTCCTTATTCGATTTAAGACACTCAATTGGAATTTAAGTCCTTTCTTATCCAATTGAAAGATATTCAATAAACTCAGATCTAAACTTCCATTGACCTAATTCTCAACGGATGAAAGTTGTGAAGATTGGAAGTGATTCCATCACCTAACCATGCCCAGGAGATAATGATAGGCAACAGGATATACCGATCCAACAACCATCATGGGAGAATTGTGAAGAATAGAAGGGATTCCATCATTCAGTCATGCCCAAGGGACGATGGAGAACAATAGGATTTCCTATTTTCACAAACTCCGAACAGAAGAAGAAGATACTTCAAGCTATCACAGATCTATTATAATTTAAGTCACAACAAACCATTAAACACTAAAAGTATTCCTCAAATATCAAATTAGAATCAAAGGAGTTTAACAATAATAAGAATCAAATAAGAAAACATCCTAATCATGTTACAAGCTTCACCCCTTAGCACTAACTAAGGGATCTAGCCAACCATAAACATTATTGGATTAAAAACTCTAGAAGAAAGCATTTAAAACTAAGGAGAAGGGAAGAAGAACTCTTGGGAAGTGGATCCGCCCTTTTTCTCTGCTCCTCCAAACCTTAGATATCTTAGAAAGTGCCTAGAAACCCCTATTTATAGGCAAAGTTCTGTAAAATCACAAAACCGGATCAAATTTACGTAGACTGCATAATGCCTTTGATGTCATCGAACACTCTTCGATGTTATCGAAGGGGTTTGAATCCGAAAGTCACGCCTTTTATTCTTTCACTATGTGTAAGTCTTTGTGTCATCGAACCACCCTTTGATGTCATCAAGTGAAGCTTTGATCCATTGAACAGGTCTTCAAGTCATCAAAAATGTGTCTAAAACAATCCAGCGAGTTGCTTCAATTTCTTCAAGAAATTCGATGTCATCGAGAAGTCTTCAATGTTATCGAGCATCTTCCTTTGAGTCATCGAATATGTCTTCAATTAATCGAGAAAAGCACCCAATATGTCCAACAACTAACGCAAATTTTCCTCATAAATTCGATGTTATTGACTAGTGTTTGATGTCATCGAACACATCTTCGATGTCATCGAATGGTTCTCGATGACAGAGTTTTTATGATTTCTACGCCTGTTCTTTTGACTTCCTTCCTTCTCCACTTGATTTTCTTGGATCTTGAAGTCTTGAAATCTTCAATCTTGGTCTCCAAAGATCTATTCTTTGCTTTGGTGGCTTTTGAGCACTAAATCCATGCTTTTAGCATTCTTTTCATTTCAAGCTCTTAAATTTACATTGCAACACAATCACATGCAAAATATACCATTAAGCCATATTATGTTTGTAAAATTAAGAAATAAATGGGGGATAATATGCAATGTTTGACCCTCAATAGTTATTAATCCATGATTAGAAGTTTTGAACATTGAATGAGTCATGATTTCACATGTCACATCTAGCTTACACATTAAGGTGTCAGTTTGATATTGAATTGTTAACTTGGTGATTATTAAGCATGGAAGGAACTAACCTGGGGAATTTGTCCATCATGTTCAATGAGAAAAATTAATAATAATAATAATAAATAAATACCCAGTTAAAATAATAGTTATCGTCGAAAATGACTACCTTTAAAGATTTTTAAAAAAGGTTGACGTAGCGTGAAGGCCATTGATGGAAAAATCAAAAGCTAAAAGAATGAAAAGATGAACTGTAAGGTAAGTTTTGGTTGTCCTGAATGATCTTTTGATTATCAATGTTATCATGAAAATGAAGAATTGAACCTTTGAGTGTGATAAGTGTAAGCTTCACTATGCACCCATGGAATTCAATGTTTAGAATTGTTCTAATTTGTGAATTAATACTTTGAACTTGACTAGGAAATTTACCGAGTGCTACAGTTTAGGAGAAAGCAATGTTCGACATTAATGTATCATAGAATTCTATTATTTGGATCATTTTTAAAAACCACTTGAGCTTATAGAAATTGTCTTGTGGTTCTCGAAATAATTTTTGCATACTTTGCTCAGGACTAGAAAAATGCTGGTTGGGGATCGTGTTGAGGGTCAAATATTGCATATTATCCCCCATTTATTACTTGGTTTTATGAACATGATAATGCTTAATGTTCAATTTTAATCATGTTTGTGTTGCAAGGTGAATTTAAGAGCTTGGATTTAAAAGGATGCTAAAAGCATGGATTTAACGCTTAAGAATCACCAAAGCCAAGGATGGATCTTATGAGACCAAGAATGAAGAATTCACACGCTAAAGATCCAAGAAAACTAAGTGAGGAATGAAAAGCATTAAAGACTTGAAGTGAAGAAAATGAACCCCAAAAATCTGCCTCCTTCGACTAGTCGAAGATTCCTCGACTCGACCTCGGCCTCACTAAGATTATTACTACATCGCGACCCTACACTTAGGGTTGTGAACAATATGGTTGTGTGATAGTCTGATGCAGTTATACTAGATAATATGATACGGTTAATGGATTATGTGATGAGGTTGCACTTGAAGATATGATATGGTTGGGTGATGGTGTGATATGGTTACACTTGTAATATGATATGGTTGATGAACTATGTGATGATGTTGCACTTGATGATAAGATATGGTTGTGTGATTGTGTGATGAGGTATATCCACTTAAGAATGTGATATGGTTGGTGGACAATGTGATGAGGTTGAACTTGATGATATGATATGGTTGTGTGATGGTGTGATGTGATTCCACTTGAGAGTGTGAAACGGTTGATGGACTACGTGATGAGGTTGCACTTTAGGATATGATATGATAGTATGATAGTGTGATGAGGTTACACTTGATAATGTGAAATGTTGATGAACTATGTAATGAGGTTGCACTTGAGGATGTGATATGATTATGTAATAATGTGATGTGGTTGTTCCACTTGAGAATGTGATGCGGTTGATGGACTATGTGATGAGGTTGCACTTGAAGATATGATATGGTTGTGTGATACTATATGTGGTTCCACTTAAGAATGTGATATGGTTGTTCATTTTGGCGAATATTATAGTTTATTTTTCTGTATCCAGTTTTTTATCTTCATTCATTTAAATCCCTCTAAAGAAAGAACAAAAGAAATAATTGAAAAGAAAAAAATAGAAATTCTTAGGTCCTAAAGCAAAAGTACCAGCTACCTAGGTAGATTCAAGTAATAAATTTTAGTTAAACAATGGATCATGTCAGTTTGGTGAATAAAATGTCATATTTGGATGTTCAATTGAATTATGACAATACAATGCAATAAAGTAAATAATGAAAGTGAGTTCCATTACATTTACAACCGAGGTTTTTGTGGTTACTAAACAACAAAGTTAGAGCTAATAGTTAGCTCAATTTCATTATCATTCAAGGACTTGAACTTTACTGTTGTTACTTGCATTTTTAACTAATAAGATGGACCAGACTATTTAGCTTATCTTTTTGTTGAGGACCATTCCATATTAGCATCTTAACAAACATCAACATCAATTCACATCAACTGGAATTCAACACCTAAGCTTGGAGATGTGGTATTTAATATACATGTATGTTTTGTTTGTAAATCATTAAAAGTAAGCATCGACTCATTTCAAGAGCCTCCAACAATCCCCAAACTTGTCACTTGCATCACTTCAACTTCCTTCATCATTATCACATCTCAAAAGTGAAATTTCAATATGTGGATGACATTCCAATGCATACATAAGTAGAATTTCAATACTTAATTTTATCAAATTTCAAAATTACTGTACATGAATTCTTGCAGACCTACAAAAGAAACAAGCTTCACTTATCGTATAATGCACCTAAACAACACAAAATGTACATGAATTTAAGTGGGCCTCACAAAAAAAAAAAAAGAAATGGGGTTCACCTTTCTCACTTATCGTATAATGCACCTAAAAAGTACAAAATGTACATGAATTAAGACAGGACCCACAAAAAAAAGACTTCGCCCATCGTATAAGGCACGTATATAATACAATATATACATTAATATAAGCAGAGAAAATATAGCCATTCTGAGTTCTTGTAAGTTTTATGGCTCCTTTGGTTGTTAAATTTTGTAGTGCCAAAAATACTATTTTTGTCTTTTGTCTTGTGTAACACATTGCTTTATATATGTTCAAGGCATTGTACGACATGTTTGTGACATGACAAGTGCTTCAAGTCAAGAACAAAGTTCAACTTCAAATGCAAGATCAAGTACATTGTTTGAAGCTTCAAGTGTCAATGAATAAAGCGACATCAAAAAATGTGTATGGTCCAAGACTTAATGTGAAGGTTAATATACTACAACTTCAAGATCTCAAGGTTCAAGATGCTCGGTTCATGGACTTCAAAGAAATACTACCAACTACATGGAAAGAAAGTTCAATGTCCGCTCATCTCTAACAAGGTTTGTGTGACCATAGATTGAACTTAGGGTAGGTCATTTTAGATACATAATTCAAATGTTGATATTATAGGTGTTTGGTTTATTCTTCGACTAGTCCTGGACTCTATTTGACTAGTCCTAGCACTAGCTCGACCATTCTAAGAAATTCTAAGACCAGTCTTACGTTGTTAGAATTTTTTTTAAATTTTTTGTTAAGCCACGACCAGTCCTGGAGACTGCTCGACCGGTCGTGTGAACAGTGCTGACTTGTTCCCGACCAGTTGTGTGTCTACTACTCAAACTCCAGCGACTAATTCAGTGTCGCATGACCAATCGTGGGAGGCTCATGACCAGTCGTGAATGGCCTATGACCAGTCATGAAATGACTTTATCTGATCGCGCTCAAAATTTTAAAAATTCATTGGTCCTACGACCAGTCGTGGTGTCCTTAAGACTAGTCGAAGGTGCGATATGTTCACCTATATATAGAGTATGAATCTTAGATTTCTAGATATAGAACTCAAGAAAATTCAATACGCCTCTCTGAAAGATAAGTCTGTGCTCTTTATAAGCTAAATTGTTCTTATTTAATATTCTCCTTTTTTAACTTTCACATTTGATTTTGTTTTTGCATTCCATTCTAACTTGAAAGAGGAATCATAATATTCCACTTCTTAGAAGAAAAATCAAATTAAGCTGCCCAACCTGATTTAATTTAAAATTAATTTGAACTTAGAACCATTTTAAATGTGAGTATTGGATTGTACATTGAACTATTCTTCTACTCCGAACTTGGTTCTTCCAAGCTGCAACAAGGAGAAATCCAGGTATTTTACAGCTTTGTAATTTTCTTTCTTTTGGTTTCTTTTAAGATTGAGCTATAAAAATCTCATTATTTTGGTTATCTAAGGAGAGCCAGAAAACTCAGAGTGGGTTTTTTTTTTTAAAATTTTTTGTAAGCCCACTAGAAAGACACAATTGTAAGGGTTTTAGATGAACTTGGAAAATCTATTTTGATAGTGAACGCTAATATCCACTGTGTGAGGATATTAGGAGTAGAGTAGCTGCGTGGCTGGTGTTTAACAATTGGTGTACACATAGGCGAACCACTATAATTGTTTGTATGTTGTGGTTGTGTGATTTATTTTATGTATCTTTTATTTCTTAAGTTTGTGGGATGTATATGTGGATGTGAATGCTGTAATCTTTCATTTCAAGCTTTGTGGGAATGTTGTAATAGTTTAGAATTTCTATTCTTGCTATTTCTTTTTTTAAAAAAAAAATAAAATTTCATTCCTCTTCGCTTGGGATTTTGATACTCAAATAGTTCTAGAAATAAGGTTGTCCTACCATAAACCTCAGTTTTTGGTATAAGGTTGTCCTTCGAACAACATTTATATCAACCTCTCAATACTTAAATTCGAGGTTGCTTTACATTCTGTATTGTGGACGGTTATCTTTCCTTTACTTGGCTATCTTGTTATTTTATTCCGCGGTTATCATTTTTAATTTGGCATAGTCCTATTCACTTCCCCTCCAGGACATATAGCTTGGCCTTTTCAAGTGGTATCAGAGCTTAATAGCTCATTTTAATTGTTATATTCTTCGATTTATTTCTTGAGCTAATCGATCTAAGCTATTTTTAAGATGTTAAATTTTGATAGTCTTTTAGTCACTAGGCCTCCACCATTCGATGGCACCAATTATGCCTATTGGAAAGCCAGGATGAGGATTCTCCTTAAATCCATGGATGAAAGTGTGTGGCTAGCCATAGTGAATAAATGGACCCTCCTACCACTGAAGTTACTGGAATCGATGGATCCAAATCTATGAGAGTAACACCTTACTTCTCTTAGACCACACTTCAGAAAAATGAGAGTAGTGCAAATGCAAAAGCACTAAATGCAATAACTTGCGCACTATCACCAGATGAATTTAAAAGAATTATATCCTGTGATTCTGCAAAGCAAGCCTGACCTATTGTAGAAATGACACACGAGGGTACATTAATTGTCAAGAAATCTAAAATTCAAATCCTCACAACTAAATTTGAGGAAATACATTTGGAAGAAAATAAAATGTTCATGGACTTCTATACAAGATTGAATGACATTGTGAACTCTATATGGGGTCTTGGTAATAAAATCCAAGAAAGTAAAATATGTGCTAAAATCCTACGCTCTCTTCCTGAATGGTTCAATTCTAAGGTAACTGCGATCAAGGAACTTCGTGATATGGATAATATGTGGGTAGAAGAATTAGTTAGCTCTTTACAGACGTACAAGTTAACTTTTAAAGCTCCTAAAGGTAAATCTATTGCCCTTAAAACTTCTAAAAATATTTCACATGAATAATAATTCAGATTTAGAAAACTATGAAGATGACATGACTCTTTTAGCGAAAAAGTATTACAAAATTTTTAAAAGTAAAAAGAGGGTTGATTTTCAAAAATCTAATAATAAGAAGAAATCTAAACTTAAAACTCGAAAAACTTTAAAAGATAGTCAATGTTACAACTGCCATGAATATGGGCATTTAGCAAACAAGTGTCCTAAAAAGGACAAACCCAAAAAGAAGGGTATGTTGGCTACTTGGGATGAATCCTCTAATTCTAAAGCCTCTTCTGAATTCGAAGATTCTGAAACCGAGTTGGGCAATGAAGTTAAAGTCCTTATGACTCTAGCCAAGTTCAATTTTTCAGATAATGATGATTCAACTAGTGAAGAAAATCTGAATAGTGATTGTGAAAATGAAGATGATCTTCAAGATGCTTACAATGCCCTATACAAGGAAAGTTGTAAAATTGCTGTAAAACTTAAACTTTAGAAAGAAAAGTTTTAAAACTTAAAATAGAATTTTGATTCACTTGTTTTAGAAAAATCCCGCATTTCAGATTATTTTGAAAAATCTAAATGTGATTTAGAATTCAAAACCTCCCTGATTGAAAATCTTAAATCTGAAAATGAAAAACTTAAACTTGAAGTCTCTTCACTTTTGAGTTTGAAGGATACTTGGAAGTATGCCTAAGGAGATTCAAAGTTAGAAAAACTTTTATCTGGATCAAGGAAATATGGTGATCGATCCGGTTTAGGTTATGATAAAAATGTTCCTCCTAAATAGAAGAATACACCTCCTAAGTTTGTAAAATGAGAGATCTTAAACTCAAAAGAGAAAAGTACAAATCTTTCTAAAAATACTAAAACTTTCCTAAAACCTAAAAATAACTATATCAAGTATAAAAATCAGAATCGAAACTCTTTAGACAAAAAAATAGTTGATTTGCTTAAGGAGCTCTTAAAATCTAACTCAGTAGGTCACTCTTACAACAACTACAAACAAAAGAAGACTAACTATACTCCTAAACCTAAAACAGTTATGAAATGGGTTCCTAAGGTTACCTGCTTGGTTGCCCACATGGCTTTTAAAGCTTCAAGCCATTCAAAGTGGTACCTAAACAGTGGATGCTCTAGGCACATGACTGGTGACAAAGGACCGTTCACCACTCTTAAAGACATGATTGATGGTTCAGTCACATTTGGTGATGGTAGGAACTGCACGATCATTGGCCAAGGTACGGTTCAACTATCCAACCTCCTCTGATTTAAGAATGTCTTGTATGTTGAAGGATTAAAACACAACTTACTAAGCATATCTCAAATATGTGATAGCAATCATAACGTACAATTCACTAATCAAGGTTGTGAAATTTTGAACAAAAAGGATTTTGTAATATTAACTGGTCACAGAACTTCTGAAAACTGCTACATCGTTAGTGATTCTAGCTCATCTAATGAATCGTGTTACATGGTCCACACAGATGAGACTGAATTATGGCATAAATGCCTTGGACATGTACACTATCATAATTTATATAGATTGAGTAAAAGAGAACATATACGAGGTCTACCTAAATTACAGAAAGTAGACAAAATATATGGTGAATGCCAGATTGGCAAACAAACTAGGAGTGCTCACAAAAAGGTGGATTCCAATGCCACATCCAAACCACTCGAACTCATCCATATGGATCTTATAGGACCAACCAGAATGGAGAGTTGAGGAGGTAAAAGATATATACTGGTAATAGTACATGACTATACCAGATTCACTAGGGTAGCCTTTTTAAGAGATAAATCAGAAACCCTTGATGAAGTGAAAAGAGTTCTCAAACAGATACAAACTGAAAAAGGTTCTCAAGTCTGTAAGATCCGTAGTGATCATGGATCAGAATTTGAGAATAGCAGTTTTGAAAAATTTTGTTGCGATCAGGGAATATCACATAAATTCTCTGCGCTCAAAACTCCACAACAGAATGGTATTGTTGAAAAAAAAAATAGAGTGCTTCAAGAAATGGCTAGTGTAATGATGAATAGTATGAAGCTCCCTAAAAATCTTTGAGCTGAGGCTGTAAATACTACCTGTTATGTAATCAGTCGTGTTTATACTAGTAAGTCAAATAATAAAACTGCTTATGAAATGTGGCTCGATAAGAACCTCACTATCAAATACTTTCGAGTTTTTGGCAAAAAGTGCTATATTTTACTTGACCGTGAGAATCTGGGAAAATTTGATACTAAAAGTGATGAAGGGATCTTCTTAGGATACTCTTTGAACAGTCGAGCATATCGTATATTGAATAAGAGGACTGGTGTCAATCAAGAATGCATCAATGTGGTCATTGACGATCACTTGAATACACGTACTTCTAGTTCAGATAATGATGAAGTTCTCTTAATTGATAAACCAGATACTTCATCTAGTTAAAATAATTCTGAACTAAGGACTGTCAAAGATCAACTAACTACTTAAATTCTTAGAAACCCTCTCATAGGTGTACGTACTCATAAACAACTAGAAGATATATGTAATTACATGTGCTTTACATCTCAAATTGAACCGGCAAACATAAAAGAAGCTCTTACTGATGAAAACTAGATAATTGAGATGGAGGAAGAGCTTAATCAATTTATAAGAAATGATGTTTGGTACTTAGTTCCTATACCTAAAGATAAACATATTATCGGAACTAAGTTGATGTTTAAAAATAAGTCTGATGAACTTGGTAATATAATTCGAAACGAGGCTAGACTGGTTGTACAAGGGTATATACAAATTGAAGGTATCGATTATGATGAAAACTTTGCCCCAGTAGCTCATCATGAATCAATTAGATTATTTATATCCATTGCATATTTCAGAAAATTAAAAATCTATCAAATGGATATAAAAAGTGCCTTCTTAAATGATAATTTACATGAAGAAGTATATGTTGAACAACCTACGAGTTTTGAAGACCCTAAAAATACTAATCATGTGTATCACCTAAAAAAGGCTATCTATGGTTTAAAACAATCTCCCAGGGCTTGGTATGAAAAGTTGACCAAGTTTTTACTCGGTCATAATTTTCTGATGGGAAGTGTTGAAAAAACTCTATTTATAAAGAAACAAAATGACATATCTTAATAGGCAGATCTATGTTGATGATATTATTTATGGATCTACTTGTTCTAACATGACTGTTGAGTTTGCAGATCTCATGAAATCTCAATTCAAAATGAGCATGGTTGGAGAATTAACTTATTTCCTAGGGTTGCAGGTAAAACAACAACCTGATGATATTTTTATTTCTCAGTCCAAATATGCTCTGAACTTGATTAAAAAGTTTAGTTTTGAGAATGAAAAGAATTTTGATACTCCAATGAGTACATCTTTAAAACTCTCAAAAGACTCTACAAGTAAATGTATAGATCCTAAGTTATATCGCAGTATGATTAGTAGTTTACTCTATTTAACTGCTAGTAGACCTGATATTGCCTTTAGTGTTGGAATCTGTGTAAGATATCAATCCAACCCTAAAGAGTCATATTTAGCTGCTGTTAAGTAGATTATGCGATATGTCACAAGTACAGTAAATCTCGGTCTTTGGTATCCACATGACACTAGTGTTCAATTAGTTGGGTATACTGATGCTGATTAGGCTGGTAATTTTGATGATAGAAAATCAACCAGTGGTGGTTGTTTCTATATTGAAAATTTTTTAGTTGCTTGGATTAGCAAGAAACAGAGTTCCGTTTCACTTTCAACAGCTGAGGCTGAATACATTGCAGCTGGAATTGCATGTACTTAACTTGTATGGATGAAAAGAATGTTAAGCGATTACGAAATTACACAGGATTCAATGGTTTTATATTATGATAATTCTAGTACAATTAATATTTCAAAAAATCTAATCTAACATTCATGAACCAAGCACATTGACATTAGATATCACCACATTCGTGACTTAGTAGAAGAAAAAGTTATTTCTTTAGAATACATTCCAACCGAGATTCAACTTGCTGACATTTTCACTAAACTGCTCAACAAAAGCAGGTTTAATAAATTAAAATTTGAACTTGGTATGTGCAACTTAAATTGATTATGCATGCATTTCTAATTTATAGTTTATATATTTATTAATTTAATTTTTAAAATTTTTTAAAATATTACATGATAAATGCATGTTTATGATTGCACGACCAGTCGAGGTTATACTTGACCAGTCGTGGTACGACCGGTCGAGGACAACCACGACCAGTCATGATGCGTGGTGACCCTTTTTATTTTGGGGAAAACTGTTTCTTCTTCATTTCCCCTTTCTTCTCCATTGGGACAAGCACGACTAGTCGAACCCAACTCTTTGATTCTTGAAGGTGAGTGCTATATTTTAGTTTCTAGATTTATGCTCTAAACTCTTTATTATCTTCCTTGGAGTGTTTGATTTTAAGTTCTCTTGAAATTTTTGGGGTTATCTTCTCAAAAATCTAATTTTGAGGATACCCATTCTCCATTCTTTGAAACTCCCTGTGTCTTTGATTTCTTATTGCCAAATGGATACTAGAGGTCGTAAAAGAGCATCTCGTGGTGCATCATCCTCTAAATCGGCACCTATCACATGGCACCATCTTTGGTCACCCGAAGACAATCCTCCCTATGTGCGGGATTTACGATTACGCAATGTGATAGTTGAGCGACCTGTGGATGTTGCTCATATTGCTCCTTTTGGACTCCTTCCACTTCTCCAATCTATAGGATGGGATAACCTTCTACGTTGGGGTGGGCCGGCATACCGATCTATTGCACAATCCATGTTTGCATGTATTTCTAATTTTTCAACTGAAAATCTAACTTTTAAAATTGCTACTAGAGAAGGCCCTTTTGAGGTTGATCGGCATTTAATTTCTGGCCTTATAGAAATACCAGTTAATGATGATGGTATCCCTATTAGCCCTCTAGTTGAAAAACCATCTGAAACGAAAAAGTGCATGTTTACTAGAACTTTATGCAACATTAATGTGTAATGGACTCAGAACGGGAATGCGCTCCCTACCAAGTATTTGTTACCCAGATACAGAGTCCTTCATAGGATTTTTACTTCTAATGTTTATCCTAGATCTGGTAACAAAACCGAACTTACTACTTTTATGGTTCAAGTTTTACATTTTATTATTTCTGGAACCAATGTCTGTCTTCCCTCCTTAATTTGCCACTTCATCATTCAGTTTCGTCTCCACCCTAGCTATAACGATATTCCCTTTGCCTATCTTATGACTGTATTAGCTACTCACATGCTAGTCGCTATGCCTGATGGAGAGGCACCTATTCATCAACTCATCTTTAACAACTCAAACATAAACAAGATGAAGTTGCAATTAACTGATGGTCAAGTAGATGTTGTTGGTAGAGCTGAAGGGATGAATGAAGACAAAGCTGATAATCTTCCTCTTGAGATATAAATATGTATGACATCTTTGATGAAATTGAGTCAGATTCTACAAATGATCCTGATTATGAGCCATCAGATTTTGATGCCCGTCTTCATGCACTTGAGGAGAAGGTTGAAAATATGAATGTTGCCCATGATTTATAATTTAAATATATGCGCAAGTACCTTATGCATATTAACAAGGGTCTTCATCAAATTGATCCTACCGTACCTGCTCCTTCTTCAGGCTCTGACTAAGTTTTTTTTTTTTTTTTTTTTGTAATAACTTTTATGATGCTTATACTACTTATCTCTAGATGACTTTGGTTTATTCTGGTTATTACTATCAGTTTACTATGTTTTCTTTTACTTCTATCTCTTATCTCTTGGTTGCTCCATTCTTTTGTTGCTCCCTTTGTCTTATTGTGATAAAAAGGGGGAGAATATTTATGGTTAGTGGGTAGTAGGCAATGTTTTTTTTTTTTTTTTTTTTTTTTTTTTTTTTTTTTTTTTGTGCTACTCAGGAGGAGTCTGTATGGAGATGGTTAACTTGCCATCCTATAGCCCTATTCCCTATTATCTTTATGATATATTTTGTGATTGGCATGGGCTATGAATATTAAGGGAGAGTATTGTTGAAGCAGAGTTTATGCACGTTGTTGGTACTGTTGCATGATTCTTTAACCAGCTCATAACTGGTTTCATTTGATACGTTTCTTTGTACATGCTAACTGGTGTATGATCTTCCTTGTGTATGGTGGTTATAATGTATGTTTTGTCACAAATTTGACAAAGGGGGAGATTGTAAGTGTTATGGCTCCTTTGGTTGTCAAATTTTGTAGTGCCAAAACTACTATTTTTATCTTTTGTCTTGTGTAGCACATTGCTTTATATATGTTCAAGGCAATGTATGACATGTTCGTGACATGACAAGTGCTTCAAGTCAAGAACAAAGTTCTACTTCAAATGCAAGATCAAGTACATTGCTTGAAGCTTCAAGTGTTAATGAATAAAGCGACATAAAAAAATATGTGTATGGTCCAAGACTTAATGTGAAGGTCAATATACTACAACTTCAAGATCTCAAGGTTCAAGATGCTCGGTTCATGGACTTCAAAGAAATACTACCAACTACATGGAAAGAAAGTTCAATGTCCGTTCATCTCTAACAAGGTTTGTGTGACCATAGATTGACCTTAGGGTAGGTCATTTTGGATACATAATTCAAATGTTGATATTATAGGTGTTTGGTCTATTCTTCGACTAGTCTTGAACTCTATTCAACTAGTCCTAGCACTAGCTCGACCAGTCCAAGAAATTTCAAGACCAGTCCTAAGTTGTTAGAATTTTTTTGAAAATTTTTGTTAAGCCACGACCAGTCCTGGAGATTGCTCGACTGGTCTTGTGAACAGTGCCGACTTGTTCGTGACCAGTCGTGCGTCTACGACTCAAACTCCAATGACTAATTCAGTGTCGCACGACCAGTCGTGGACAGGTCACGACCAGTCGTAGGAGGCTCACGACCAGTCGTGAATGGCCTACGACTAGTTGTGAAATGACTTTATCCGATCGCGCTCAAAATTTTAAAAATCCGTTGGTCCTACGACCAGTCGTGGTGTCCTCAAGACCAGTCGAAGGTGCAATATGTTCACCTATATATAGAGTATGAATCTCAGAGTTTCAGACATAGAACTCAAGAAAATTCAATACGCCTCTCTGAAAGATAAGTCTGTGCTCTTTTTAAGCTAAATTGTGCTTATTTAATATTCTCCTTTTTTAGCTTTTGCATTTGATTTTGTTTCTACATTCCATTTTGACTTGAAAGAGGAATCGTAATATTCCACTTCTTGGAAGTAAAATCAAATTGAGTTGCCCAACCTGATTTAATTTAAAATCAATTAGAACTTAGAACCATTTTAAATGGGTATTGGACTGTACATTGAACTATTCTTCTACTCTGAACTTGGTTCTTCCGGGCTGCAACAAGGAGAAATCCAGGTATTTTTCTATTTTGTAATTTTCTTTCTTTTGATTTCTTTTGAGATTGAGCCAGAAAAATCTCATTGTTTTAGTTATCTGGGGAGAGCCAGAAAACTCAGAGTGGGGGTTTTTATTTTTAATTGTGTTGGCCCACTAGAAAGACAATTGTGAGGGTTTTAGGTGAATATGGGAAACCTATTTTGATAGTGAACGCTAATATCCACTGTGTGAGGATATTAGGAGTGGAGTAGCTGTGTGGCTGTTGTTTAATAGTTGGTGTACACACAGGCGAACCACTATAATTCTTTGTGTGTTGTGGTTGTGTGATTTATTTTCTGTATCTTTTATTTCTTAAGTTTGTGGGATGTATATGTGGATGTGAATGTTGTAATGTTTCATTTCAAGCTTTGTGGGAATGTTGTAACAGTTTAGAATTTCTATTCTTGCTATTCCATTTTTAATTCCTCTTCGGTTTGGGATTTTGATACTCAAACAGTTCTACAAATAAGGTTGTTCTACCATAAACCTCAGTTTTTATTGTAAGGTTGTCCTTAGAACAACATTTGTATCAACCTCTTAATACTTGAATTTGAGGTTGTTTGAAATTTTGTATTATGGACTATTATCTTTCCTTTACTTGGCTATCTTGTTATTTTTTTTCGCTGTTATCATTTTTAATTTGACATAGTCCTATTCACCCCCCCTCTAGGACATATAGCTTGGCCTTTTCAGTTCTTGAAACATGCCAAAATCTGAGCATCCTTCGACTTGAACAATGATCCTTAACACAACCGAATTACACTCCCGAGATACATAAGGAAGGAGTTGTTGTTGCTTGAACTTCTTATCTGAGCAAGCCCATTCACAACTAGATTATCCTCCCGTATCATATAATTCAAAATGAAGTTGACCCTCATGAAGATCCCATTCATAACAACACACTAATCCTAATTTAAAGCAATACCTACAAAAAAATGAAAGAAATCAACAAATATTTAATTACACATTTAATCCACATTTTGTATATTTGGGTTATACACCTAGAGGTGCATATATTTACATTATACATGAGAATGTGAAGAGGTTCAATGACTAAGAGATGATACGGTTTAAAGATAGTGTGATTAGGTTACACTTGAAGATGTGATATGCATTTTAAGAAAGTATGATGCAGTTACATTTAAGAGTGTAATGAAAATGAAGGTGTGTATGAGTTGGTTACACTTAAGAATGTGATGCGGTTAGAGTATATATATGAGTTAAAATATGTGATAAGATTACCATTGAGATTGTGATCTGGTTGATTGAGAGTATAACTTGGTTCCACTTTAGGATGTGAATGAGTTTTCAGATAGAGTGGTCCTATTACACTTGACAGTATGATGGTGGTGATGAAGTGTGTGTTGAGGTTGAACTTGAGGATGTGATATGGATAGTGGAGAGTGTGATTGGTTTACACTTGATGATGTGTTATGCATTATAAGGAAATGTGATGTGATTATACATAATTGTGTGATGAGGGCGGAGTATGTGATTATACTTAGGGGCTGAGAAATTTTATGAGAAATATGAAAACATTTTAAGAAAATATTAGATATGGATGAACCTTATTGTATTATATTTCCATAAAGGTTGTTGTCATTTGTTCTAAATATTGAACTACTGCCTCTTACCATGGACTGTTGGAATACACCCTATGTAATGGGATACTGCACAGTCAATATTCCATAAATTTTGAATTAATTTTATTAAGATATAGCACAATCAATGAAATCAAAGTTCAATTTGAATAACTACTTTTTTAATTAATAAAATACTTAAGTGTGCAAAATCTATATACATACATTTTCATTTTACAAAACTAAATTATATCATCTTTCCTTAAATGTTATTCATTACCTGGATTAATTGAGCAAAGCATATGAAATTTTGAATCAAATTGATACTGGACAGATGGATGTGGTTGATCCATGAAAGGAAACAACTGTGGTTGACATCAGGAAGGAGGGAGTTGAGGTTGAATCTGTGCTTCCGAGAATGTATGTGGTCATGGGGAGTGACCCAACATTATGTACAAGTAAATATTAAGTTTATCAAAAAATTCAATTTTACTATAAAATAATTTTATCTCATCCTCTATTCTTCTCCATCAACTTGCACATGTCCCCTCCATTTATTTTCTATCCTAGTTTCCTACTTTCTTCTACATTGATGGACTTAACCATTGTTCATGTGTTGGCATACAACTAAGAACAATATAACTCATAGTGTAATGACAATGCTATATTAGTTTTAGTTCTCATGTGTGTGCTGAGTGAGAGATGAGAATGAGTAATTAAAACCATGGATTAACAAAAAAAGATGCTTACTCCCATGGATTTTAGAATCATATATGCCAATTGGAATTTACCTATGTAAATGCGTGTAAACAAGTGCAAGGATCTTTGTACAAATAAATATAAGAATTTGGTGCAATTATGGTCCTGTTATTTGCAGAGGGCCTAATAATAACTTTAGAAATTTCAATGTAGGGGCACTACTATTGCAGCTTATTGATGCACGCAAGATCTCACATTTTAAAAGATACATGGCATTCTTGAAAAACATATCATGGGAATCATCATGCCACACGCCATGTTGAGATATTGACCCGAACATCTGACTAATGTTGAACTGAGACTTGGCCCACCATCTAACATAAAACACTTTAAATAAATTTAAAAACACTTTAAATAAATTTAAGGGGTTACCATAAAGAACAATGGACGAAAATCAACCATAAATCTTATATATTTTATGGGCCACTGGAGTTTTGAATGGCCCAATGAATGGCCAAGATCACACATACCTATTCCACATTGGCATGCATCCATGATCACACAAATTTTCTCAACATTTCATGAGTCCGGAACTTTGTTTGTAACAAGAAGAAATGTTGAGAGAGGAAGAGAGTTTAGATCCTCTGTTTTAAATTGAAATGTTGGAGAGAAGAGGGAAAGCTAGGAGAGAAGTTGAGAGAGAAGAGGGAGAGTTGGGAGAAAAGAGAAAGAGACGCTCTTTCTTTCTTTCTTTGTTATTTTACTTTTTCTTTTTTCTTTTTTCCTTTTTTTTTTTTTATATTTTGATAATATTTTCGGATATGTTTTTTTTCTTTAGTTTTTTTTTTTTTTTTTTTAAATAGATGACCTGGACCAATAGGAAAGCTACAATCAGAGTATGCCCGTTACAGTATAACAGAGGATCCAGACTCTTTTACTTTATGGAGCCATCGTCCATTCCTATGGGCACGTATATAGGTCCCACGAATTCTCTCTTTAACTCTCTAACTCTCTGTAGTTGTAGGGGACTCCCGTTAAATATTTTCGTGGCCATACAACCTTTATAATGGCAAGTTCTTCATCAAAGACCCTTTTGACCTTTTTTGTGCTAATGGGTTGTGTTTGGTGTGTGTGTGTGTGTGTGTATGTGTGTGTAATTAATGTTCGTAGTTAGTGACATTTTTATGCTAATGGATTTAATTTATTTATTTTAGCGATGTTGTACCTGGTGGGGTTGGCCATGTCATGGAATCCAAACCATCGGCCGGATTTCATTTGAATCCTCCTTATTTGTCATGGATTTTCTTCTCTTCACTTCTTTTATCCACTTGAGCTACAATTGTTGCGAGAGGAATGTTACAGCTTTGATCAACTTCAGCTCTGCGGAACTCATTTTACTAGGAATTTAGTTGTTGGATTGGACTTGTCTTAGATGTAATCAGATTCAGAGTCAAGGTATGCATGCATTCGCCTTTCCTATCCTTTATGTGCTTTAACGGAAAAGCTATCCATGGAAAGCGTTGAAGAATTGCAGTATATGTGTATAGCTTGAATCTCGTTGAACCCACAGTTTCACCTTAGGTTCTTGAGTACCTACACCAGCAGAGAGTAGAGGACAATGGGGCGCCAATTATGCCCGGGACCCTTCGATGCTTAAGGTAAATGAACCTAAAATAAGTGTGACTCGAGTTAGGATTTTCATGCGTACCTTTTACCCCAGGTATGGGGCATATTTATATATTTTCTAAGCATTTTGTCTATCTCAGTATATATGTTAGATATGTTGGAGGAGCTCATATTAGAGTAGGAGTTTGTTTATGAGAATATCTCTGATTTAGCCTAGATTGGCATGATTTTTGGTTGGGATCTCGTCGGATCAATCCTGGCCCAATACAACACAAGATTTTCTCTAGACATTTATATTCCAAGGTTGAAGTCGATTTCGAAGGTCGAGGTCGGTTCGTTCAGATTGCTCGGTTGATATAGTCAGGCCTGTTGGTGAGTCTCACTACTGAGTTCTGAGCTTCATCAGTTCGACTTAGCGGGTGAGTCTTTCATTGAAGCTCAGTTCGGCTTCCCAGGTGGTCGATGCATTTCTGACTTTCAGCCATGTGTCTCATATCATTGGTCAGTTTGATTTTTTCCATAACAGTTGCCCCCTACTTTTCGAGTTCAACATTTATGAGATTGGAAGGTAATAGCCTAAACTGATCTACAAGTGCGGGAGTTTAGAATTTCAAATTATGAGTAGATAGCTCGGTTTATCCGTCTTTTTCAATTTTGCCACCTGGTGATGAGTAGATAGCTCGGCTCGTCCTTCTTTTTCAACTTTTCACCATGTTATGAGGGTGGGAAGCAACTGTCGAGATGATGCTGAATTTGAGATTCAACATATAAACTTTGTCAATTCCAATATTACGTATTTCAAATGATCTATCTTGGAATCAAGAGACACTAGAGGGATGTAAATGAATTTAGCATTAACAATATGATGATTGTTCTATGTCTATTCTCTTTGTTATATTCGAATAAGATAATTTTCCCCAAATCCAATGCATTTGTTTCTTGTTTGAAACAAAATGGTGACTCTGCTAGGATTTAATTATTTTTTTGATACCAACATTGAGAGTATTATAGAATTTTCATTGTGGTTTGGCATCTTCTGACGCCAAATGGTTTGGCATCTCTTGATGCCAAAATGGCTACTCTTAGTGGGAACATCCCACCTTCATCTCTGAGATAGATTATTCGATTCTTTGGTACTAACTATGATTATATTTTATGATTGAAGGTTTCTGAATCCAATTAGAAATTACAATCAATGGCAACTTCTGTAAGGAAAGCGAGCTTTCGTTTCACTCCGACCAGATTCTTGATAGAATACGCACTGAACCAACCTTCGGAGTACATGAACCGACTTCCTACAAGCAAAGGCAACTTGAGTCGAGAAACAACTGGGGTTGTATCTGTTTCACCTCAACCGCCAGAAGGAGATAAGAGTTGGACTATTATAATGTCTCGTAGGACAAGAGCACGGAATGCAAGAAGCCCTAGGATGAATCTGCCTTCGCCAAGAGTTAGAAGGCCCATAACATGCAATGCAGCTAGAAGGAATCCTGAACTCACTCCTGCGATATATCCTGAGTGAGTAGTTCTGCAGTTAACATTGTGGGATTCTTGGCTTTAGTCGCCCAAAGGGTTAGATGGACAAAAGAGCAGAAAGGTAAAGTGCTGATTGCAAGTTTGTTAATGTCTGTATCACCTCGATCGATTAATGGCAGCGAAAGCTTAGAGAAGTTGAATGAAACTCCATCCTCTCCTCTCTTCATAAGTCTTATTATGTCCACATATTCTCGCCCCACTCCAACTACAGTTTCGTCGAAAAGTGGAGAAGCTACAGTGCATATGTTCAGGATAAATTAGGAGAATATGCCAACTACAGAGGATCGCATGAATGAGATGGTAGAAGCACAAAGGACACTAATGGAAGAGTGAGAAAATCTCAGAGAAGCCTTAGCGACTCTTTCACACAATGTAGCTCAGATAGCAGCTCCCTCGATGATGGGCATAATGAATGGACAAGAAAACCAACCCGAAGGTTTTCAACCATAAGGGGCGGGATCACTGGGATCTGTTCCAGCAACAAGAACCATGACACAAGATAAGGTGAGGCAAGTCATTGAAGAAGCCGTCAGAGTAGAAAGAGAACGTGAGAATATTGGCCATTTCAAATACTGAACGCCATATCCAAGAGAGGTAGAAGATGTCCCATTCCCAGCCAACTTTAAACACCCTGATTTTCAGAAGTTCAATGAGGAAGGATCGCCAGAGGAACACTTAATACACTTCATCACTAGCATGGGAAATTTTTCCATGATATCGCAATATTGCTTGCGATTGTTTAGGTCATCTCTGATAAACAAAGAATTCCATTGGTATTCTAGCTTGACTCTGAGATCGATACATACTTGAGAACAAATGTAAGATGCCTTCATGCCAAACTTTTTGTCTTCAAAACATGATGTTAGTGTTACGGAATTTGCTTCTGTGCGACAGAGAGAAGGAGAACTGGTAGAAAAGTTTATAGACAAGTGGGAGACATTGGGAGCTTCACGTAGACATCTGCTGGAAGAAAAGGAACATGTCAATATGTTTCTAAACTCCATGGAAACGGGAATCATGTTTGGACTGGCCAACGCCGATATCGAAACTTTTCGTGATCTAGCCACTAAGGCTCATGCTTTAGAGCTGATGACTTGGAATATGCCGACATTTCACTATGAGACACCTAAGAGGATACTAAGCAGGATGGCCGCAAACACCGTTGATTGTGAAAAGAGAAGCGAGGACATAAGAGACTCAAGAGATAAGAGGCTGGAATGGGAAGAAGAGTCAAATCAATCAAGAAATAGATACAGTGGAAAAATGCCTAAGATGCTCAATTCTCATGAGGGATTTGCGTTCGATAGGGAAGATGTTGTTCCTATGATGAACCAATTGCTAAAAGCCAATACGATAAAATTACCAGAACCCAAACGCCCTGAAGATGTGACAAGAAACAGAGAGAGGGATTTTTACCGCTATCATCTCTCGATGAAACATCTGATGGAGAATTGTTATACACTGAAATGTATAATACAATAAATGATAGAAAAGGGTGAAATAGTAATTGGAAAAGAAAAAGAAAAGGGTATAATGGCGATAGTGAATATGGTTATGACTGAATAGTTATCGAAAGAGGATCCTAAAACGGTCGAGCATCATGAAATATCTCCAAAGCAGATAGAAGACGGGGGCAGCCGACAATAGATAGTTTGCGAGAGATAAACTTAAGTATGGAAGAAGAGCCAAGGAACACATTTGTCAACGCTGGTCTTTCTTAATAAGAGTCTGAGGAATATGTTCAATTCTTTAAAGAAAATAAAGACGTCTTTGCTTGGACATATGCGGGGATGCCAGGTTTGGAGCCTTCCATAACAATGCACTGGTTAAATATTTCTAAATAGAAAATTTAAAGTTGGGGACCATGTATTCCTTAAGGTTTCCCCAATGAAGGGAATACTTCATTTTGACAAGAAAGGAAAACTCACGCCGAGATTCATTGGCCCATTGGAGATTCTAGACCGAGCGGGTGTGATGGCATACTGTCTCGTCTTGCCCACACCACTCGCGAGCATGCACAAAGTATTCCATGTATCGGTGTTGAAGAAATATGTTTCGACCCTACCCATATTATCAAATGGGAGCAAGTACAACTAAGTAAAGATGCTACCCATGTATTGGGACCAACAAGTGTTCTAGATAGGAAGGAGTAAGTGTTATGCAACAAAATGATCCCGCTTGTGAAAGTGTTATGAACACATCACACTGAGGAAGAGGCTACTTAGGAAATGGAAGTCGAAGTCCGTAAGAACTACCCTTAGATCCTCGAGATGTATGAAAAGGTACTAATTTTGGGGATAAAATTTTTCTTTAAGGGGGTTAGATTGTAACATCTTGGAAAAATTCATACAAAGACCCGAGTACCACCTCAGCTAGAAATATCTAAGGACCATATCCTGCTATAATTAAGGTAGAATTTAGTTAAGTACTAAATTGAATAAGCAGTGGATTAAGCTTGGGCCACCATTTCTACAAATTAGAAGACCTAAAACCATTAATACCACTGAATCAACACTACATAAAGACCTAGGAGAAAAATCCCAAGAGCCTATTGCTCTCGGGAGTATATTGTAACCCCGTATCGAACTTGAATGGCACGTCAAAAGTACGATGACCATGAAAGTATAGGATTATGTTCGTCCTATAGAGCTTGACAACCATGGCTAGAATTGAGCCTAAATAGTGTCCAGAAACATACAACTTGAGCCCTGAGTAAAGTGTGTGAGAAACATGAATACCTTTAGAAAATGTAATGAAACTTAAGGAATTAGGCCATTCGCTCATGTATGAAATTGAGGTTTTTGGACAGTCAGTTTTTGACCAAACTTCACCCATAGGAAAAGGAAATTTTTCTACACATATCCATATACTTGTGGCCCCGATTGAGTAAGTACAACAGTTGATCTGACACGGGTCTTCCATGATCGATTGGCCTATCCGATCTCATTGAAAATCACTTCCTAGCATAGATCCATGGTCAGGGAACTTACACTGTGACGAGAGTAGTGGGCCTCCTTGTGTGCCCCATTTGTCAAAAAAGATGCCCTTTGGTTATAACCTAAGTATACTAGGGCCCTGGGGCTATTTGCATCACTTTTGGGCCTATATATAGCCCTTATACCACCCCATATCTCTCTCACACGAATTTCTCCAAACCCTAGGAGAGAGAATAGAGAAAAGAAGGGAAAAGAGTAAGGAGAGGAGAAATCCTGGGAGATTGTTGCTATGATTCACTCCCACAACTCCACGCCTCAAATCACTTTCCCATTTTTCTACACAATATGTTTCGGCTATGATTTGGGTAAGAAATCCTAACCCTAATACCATAGTTGAGATCTAAAATGGTTGTTTGTCAACCTAGCTAACTGATTTCACTATTTAGGTACCCGACATTTTATTTTGGGAACGTATAATTCAAACCAAGTCTGAATTGAGTATTTCGATGAAAGGTGTGGACTATTAACATTTAGGTTATAGTTTTCAATACTTTTAATGTCAGATAATGATTTATGTCTGACTTGATTGCTACCATATCATCTTAGAGACGCTGATTTCGATATATTTTACATATACGAACTATGTTGGACAAAATATGCATCCTATGTGTTTGTTGAAATGTTTGAATGAACATGTAAACAAGATTTCTGCTTGTCATGACTACTAATCTAGGATTCATGTTTTCATATGCATGATGACCTCTTTGTGTAAGGAATTGGTATGATATAAGTCATAACTAATCTATTCTATGTATTTTTGGTGAAGTGTAACTTAAGTGTTTGATAAATTGTCTGAATGAGAAATTGTTGATGATTTATATTTATTAAGGGTATTGAGATAGGATTCATAATTACCTTATTCATATGTATAGTTTCTTTCATGTAATCTTAATTCCATCTACGCGATTCATGGATAAAATGCAAGTGCTAGGTAAGATGATCAATGTGTATGATGAAATGCTTAAATGAGGAATTTATTTAGATTGTTTGTTGAATGTTGGCATGATTATCACATGTTTCTACCAATTGCATCTGAGTAAGAATGGGGCTACAATTTAGCCCAGACAATCGGTAATAGTTCTGTTTATGTGGCAAAATTAGTCTTGCTACATTGGGTAACTCGACGAATCCGGGTCGCATGACAATTGTCTGTTTAAGCCACACAGGGTGCTTATGTGCTCCATGTCGATTAAGTCAATGTGTGCTCATACCAATCGAACTTTCCTAACAAACTGATTGGCCAATTGTGTGTTTACCATGTATGGACATCACTACTTGAATCTAAGGTACCACTTACTAATGTAAAAGCCTGTTTCAACCATGGTACCACGATCTGCTAAGACTCATGAGTCGGGCATGGCGGTATGGGACACTGTGGTCAAGATGTCGGCCTACGCTGGGGTGACGAGCCTCCCCGTAGTGAACAGTGAGCAACCCAGACTCATGAACTGGGCATGGTAGTATGGGACGCCATGTTCGAGCTGTCGTCCTATGCTGAGGTGACGAGCCTCCCCATAATGACCGCGAGTATAAACTTCCAACTTGCCTATCGACTGCTTTTCATTAGGGGTGATGCCTTACAACTTGCCTATTATAGATGGTTAAGTTAGATTGATGACCCTAGATGGATCCTTCGTTTGGGTTAATGATATAAAGGGAGGTACCTTAGCTTCCCGAACCTGTTGTATGAATAAGCTTAATTAAGTACTCGGCTAACACGGCCATGCATCGCATTACATTAATTAGGATGTGCTTTTGGCGAGGAAGGTGCACTTTAGGGAATATTGTCAAATGTGAAATTGGTTGTCGGAGTCGCTTGTAAGGGAGCTTTGTGTGAGGGCATACATCATTACTTGCACTTCATTCCTGCATTAAAAAGAGTAGTTAGGAAGTGATTATTTTATTGCTTTATCATTACTACTTGATTGACTTGATAAGATGTTAACCTTTGCCTTATAGTACCACTGAGTTGATCACTCACTCCCACTCTAGGATGGTGTTTTAAAATACTAACCAGACTCTGGTTTAAATATAGGTGATGGGGAAGCCTATGCAGCGGAGTTGGACTTCATAGATGAGGAGGAAGAATTGTCCTACGTTTAGCTCTCAAGTGGGTCTATGTACACCTTGTGCTGATTCAACGGGATTATAGGGACATATGGATTGGTTGGACACTTTACATTTTGATATTTTGTAAATTTTGAAATAATACATGTATATATTTAGCTTGGTAACATATTCATACTCTGGAGGTTATGAAACACTTACATACTTAAATATATATGTTTCAGTCTTCCGCTTGCTTAATTTAATTATATCTGGAGTATGATATGCTGTTTTGGTATAATCTCACTCATGTTTAACTCATTAATATGGACGAAATCTGAACATCATTATCCAAGCCGCATAAGTGATGTGCTAGATCTCGGGAGTAGAGCTTTGCTCAACCCTCAAAATTCGGGGCGTTACAGGTTAGATCAGAGCATGATTTGGATTAAACTGGACCTGGGTTATAAGTAACACGATGCACTCTGACGCACTCTGACTTAGAAAGGGAGCAATGGAATCTAAAAACCACATTAGGATCCCAAAGTTTCACCGACAGGCGAGATTGACTACTGTAGTGTATCCCGTACGCGTCTTAGATCATGTAAATTGGTCTCAGTCATCATTAGGCTATCAATCGATGGGTTTAAACCATTAGTCGACAAATATAAAACTTAAAACAAGTCAAGAGGTGTGAATACATGCTCGTGCAGCTAGGAAAATATACCGTGCGGGCCTAAAAACTAAAATCACAAAATTCAATGGGGCCTAGGCACCTATACGGCACCACGGGAGGGGGTGGCCACCACCCTAGGGTGGAGCCACCGCTGGACATCCGAGAGGGGCGTGACAGCACCGCCTGCCCCCACAATGGGGTGAGGTGGCATCGCGACATTAGTGGCGCACTACCGATCGATAGTCCATGTCGGACCTCCCACTTAACCCATTTTTTACCCCTTTTGTTCATTTCACCCCATTGCATTCCTATTCCTACTCCAAAAACACCCCCAAACCCATTAACCACTCTCTTTCTCTCTCAAATATCCACCATACATTTAAACCTTCTATTTCTTTTACATCCTACACCCATTCACCAGCATTTCCCTAAAACTATCCCTTACAACTCTCCATCTTCCTTATTTCCACTCATTTGAGCACAAAAACTCTCTTTTTGTGTCTCATAACTCCCAATCTTCAAACCCACTTCATTCCCAAAGCTTTACCAACTCAATGGCCCTCTTTGAGCTAGTCACCACCATTTTCTCTATCTCAACGCTCCTCTCCCTTATGGGAAAGAAGAGAGCGGACCCGGATGAAGTCGGGCCTAGCTGTCCAAGCCATTCTAGGAAGAAGGTGAGCGCCAAGACTGGTGTAAGCGCTGAGCGAAGGTTGAAACCGGATCTCGACCCTCAAGCCGTAATAGAAAGGTTGTTACCGACTGGTACCGAACTCGGTAAGTTCCGTGGTCGCAAAGTTATGTTTAAAGCTCATGTTGACGAGAAATTATTTAGATTATTTCCCGTGATCGATATCCTTCTGGAGAATGGGTGGGGTCTCATATTTGAAGGAAAAGCTCACGTAAGTGAAGGCATCGTACAAGCCTTCTATGCTAACATACGAGACCCAACCCTATGCCTCTTCAATTTATCATACTGTTGGGAAGATCTCATGTCAAGGTCGATGTCGATGTCATGGCACATATCATGGGAATAAAATGTGGAGTTGTACATGCAAGTGAGACAAATCTCCCTAGTGAGCGGGAGAGAAATCACACACTCGTTTCCTTTGCGGCCAACTTGAGCGGTGGAGGCAAGTCAATAACCTCGCATCGACTCAGATGATGACAAAATTTTGCCTACTCCCCCATATATGCACGTCAACGTATATTCTGAAAGTGCACCTACTACGTGCCCTGGTTTGTCAATTACGTCGTAAGTTGAGTCAATCGGACAACAACGCCTAACAGGAAGATCAAGTCAAGCGTCTGCCTCAACTGGATGTGTGGAAGCTCGCCATAGGTAAATCATAGCCTCGCATCCCATGTCCCAAAACACTAGGTGATTAAAACCCTTAAAAAGAACTACAACATCTTAGGGTTTCAGTGTAAGAAAACTTTTTATCAAAAAGGAAAATTTTTAAAGTTTTTCTTATACTGTCGATTATATCGATTACCCCTTCGATATGATCGACCAGCTCTATCGATGTCCTCGACATTTCAATCGATACAATCGAGTGAGGACAAAAAGCGTCCAGCAATCAAACAATCATCTAGATAATTTATCGATATATCGACTTGCGAGTCGATATCATCGATATTAGAATATCGATCATATCTGAAGTAGATCGATAATATCGACAGACTGCTTTCCGGTGCCCCTATTTTTCTAAAGAAAACTAACATAAACTTCAATATATCGATGACTGTTCGATTCAATCTGAACTCAAATATCGATCATATTGGAAGTCAGTCGATCATATCGATTGTGGGCGCATGTTTTCACCAGCATGAATTTCAGGTTATTTTTAATGATGATCGGGGTGCCAGTCGATAAATTAGTATTCATATATCGATCATATCGAGACCTCTTCGATTGGATCGAGTCCGGACAAAAATTATCCAGCAAGCTTATAGGCAAATCTATACGATTTATCGATCCCATCGACAAGGTCTCCGATATGATCGATATACAAATTCCAATGACATCGACTGTTCCCCGATCATATCTGTAGAACCTGAAATTCTTCAAGGCTTTTCTCTTATTTTCACCTGTCGATAGATCGATCCATCACTCGATGGAATCGGAGTTCGAAATTCGATAACATCGATGTGTGTCTCAATCCCATCGACCAGTTGGCGAAAGGTTTCCAAAAGTAAAATGATAATTAAGTTTGTATCATCGAGAGGTCTACCGATACAATCGAGAGTATACGCTCGATCATATCGACGACTGCTCGATGATATCGAACTCTGTCATAAATATGACCATTTATATCCGTTGGAACCTTTTGCCTATATATAGAGAGATTAGTCTTTATTGCTGGTAGAGAAAGAAGAGAGTGCTTTTGAGAGTTTTAACCTTCTTATCATTTACCTTAAGCCCTTTCTCTCAGGAAGTTCATCCTCCAATCCACCCTCATCATTGATATTTCATAGAGTGGATTGGGGAATGAACTTCCGCATTCAAGGATCCTTCAGCTACTACCTTAATGACAAATCATTAAGCTAGGATGCCTTGAATGCATAGATGATGGAAACCACTCTATCTTCCTTATAGGAAAATATTTAGAGAATGGTATTCCATCATAACCTTGACCCAACCTAAAGCCTAGTATAAATACATCTTTGTGTTGCGGATCAAGGGAGCTGAAGACTCTTCATCAATAAGAAGGAGATCTTCATCACTGCACTAAAAGGGACTCATCAACTTATCTGTAAGTACTAAGAGTCTAGAGGACACTTGTGATCATTCCTTTCTAGGATTGAGTTTTAAGTGTTGCTCACCACTTGAAGTCCTCGAAGGAGGCCTCCGACGGGAGTGTACGTGCGGGGTGCGTTGTGTGGACCCTTGCTCTATGGAGAGCATAAACATCTGGTTAGGAGTACACCAGTAAAACTCTAGGGTTAGAGGTGAACCGAGTAGAAACCTCCGGGTGCGTTGTGTGGACCCTTGCTCTGTGTGGGCATAAACATCTGGTTAGGAGTACGCCAGTAAAACTCCAGGGTTTGAGGTGAACCGAGTAGAAACCTCTATAAAGGTTGAAGGTGAACCTGATTTAAAACCTTAGGTTTGAGGTGAACCATGGGAAACCTCCTTAGTGAAATTCGGTCACTCAAGGGTTGAGTGTGGAAGCCGAGAGTGGAGTAGACAAGTAGTCGAACCACTATAAAAACGACTATGTTTGTGTTTGATTCTTGTGCTTGATTATTTGTGTGATTATGTTAATTACATTCATATCTGCTCACACTTCACACACAGTTACATCTATCATAGACTATAACTTCTTCATGCTTATCATCTAAATAGTTCTGTGATTGGATCCTCTACCAGGCTTGGAAGCCAGTAGAGTTAATTTTGAGTAATCCTTATCTATACTCTGTGATAGGATTGAAAAATAATTTATAAATCTTTAAAAAGTTCTATTCACCCCCCTCTAGGACATATTGACATATCTCTACTTCAACTCAAGTGGTTTTCACCGCTATTTCATATCCTAGGTGGAGCAACCACATGGAATGTACTCGATTCATGGTGGATTTCTTATATAGAGTTGGACAGGGAGATAAACTGTGCTTGCCTACTTTCACCTTGACTCTGATAATCAACACTACACGATCTACTAGGGGAGACACCTCACACCCTTTTAGCCGACTCATCTACAAGATCGCCCAAAATTTCAGCTTCAGACTCAATATGGATAACCTCGTCCCAATCCATTTCATCGGTGAAACTGCACTCAACAATATGGGCATAGGCCCCAGGCAACGACAAGCAAGGCTTAATGAATACGGGGATTAGATAAAAGAATAGATTGATGAAGAGGAAGGAAGTGAAGAAGAGGAAGGCAGTGAAGAAGGGGAAGGAAATGAAGAAGAGGAAGGTAGTGAGGAAGAGGAGCAGGAAGAAGAGGAGGAGGCCCAAGATTCAGATGGGGGACGTCCTATTGCTACACATGAGGACAGCCATGACTGGTCCACCTTAGAAGCGCGCATGGCTAAGATTGAAGAAAGCCAGGCCTATCTGAAGAAGAAATTTGAGGAGAACCAAGCCTATCTAAATAGAAGTTTAAGAGAATGTCTCGCACCCTAAAGGCCCTCCTGTGCTGTGTGTAGGATAAAGGTGCACGTCTACCTTCGCCAGAATCGGAGGACTAGTCATATGTTTGTAATTGTTGTTCTTACTTTTATATATATATATAATAGCCTTAGTTAGGCTTAGTTGGATGTTAGGTTAGTCAATGTTAAAGCATTTTGTTAAATTAGTTCACATGCATTCTCTGTCGTAATTCATGTAATGCTACATCATATGTATTGTGACAATTTTGGTTAAATGAAATGCATGAATTTTCTTTTATTCAGAAATGTATAGAATGTTTAGAAAAGGTGGTTGATGTTATCCTAATCCAATAATGTTACACCCTATGTTGTATAGAAGGAATGCCTCCTAAAACCACTCAGAATATGTCACGTCTCCCACCTAGCAGATCGATTGACGAGGCACCTCCCCTAAGCGATAGCCACACGGGCCCCAGTTTGGACCCAGGTATTGAGACAATGCCGGATTTACAGCCGGCTACTGACCTCACGAATGGGCCAATAACTAGTGCACCACCAGTTTTGGATCAAAACCGTACATCCACGTTGACGCTACATGTGCCTCAGGCGGCCTCTCCCCTTGCTAGGTTGGAGCAGATGATCCTCCTACTACAGCAACAACAACAAGTTTTGGCTACTATTGCGGGGGCCATTGCCCAGAACATGAATGCTGCCCCGTCGATGCCACCTGTACTGCCTACTGGGGCTATGCCCATAAGTGGCCTATTTGAGCGCTTTTAGAGCCTCCATCCTCCCACTTTTGTGGGTACTCATCGACCCAAGGAGACTGAGTACTGGTTGGATCGTATATCTAAGATTTTGAGGCTGTTGCACTGTACTGAAGCACCGCAAGTCGAGATAGTTACATATATATTTAAGAAGGAGGCTAGTCTTTGGTGGGATAACATCCTACGAACCATTCCCATAAGATTTTCTTGGACTTGGAACGAGTTTGAGACCTATTTTCATGGAAAGTACTTCCCCCTCACTTATCGTAATGAAAAGAAGGGCGAGTTTCTCTGCCATCGATAAGGGGGGATGACAGTGGCAGAATATGAAAATGGGTTCATGGAGCTAGGAAGATATGCTCCTTTAATCTTAATAAATGAGCTAATGATAATGCGATGGTTTTTAGAGGGACTACAGGCTGATATCCGCACCAAGATGTGTTGCGCTAGCATTCCCAACTATGCTGAACTAGTGAACATTTCCCTATGAGCTAAGTAGGATGGTGAGTAGGGGGGGAATGATCCGTTTCAGCTACGATTTGGGTAAGAACTCCTAACCCTAATACCATAGTTGAGATCTAGAATGAGAAATTGTTGATGATTTATATTTATTTGGGATATTGAGATAGGATTCTCAATTACCTTATTCATATGTATAATTTCTTTCATGTAATCTTAATTTCGTCTACGCGATTCATGGATAAAATGCAAGTACTAGGTAAGATGATCAATGTGTATGATGAAATGAATAACGAAGAATTTATTTAGATTGTTTATTGAATTTTGGCATGATTATCACATGTGTCTACCAATTACATATGAGTAAGAATGGGGCTACAACTTAGCCCAAGTAATCGGTAACAGTTCCTGTTTGGGTGGTGGAATTAGTCTCGCCACATTGGGTAACTAGACGAATACGGGTCGCACGACGATTGTCAATAGTGATTAGTCCACACAAGGTGCTTATGCGCTCTATGTCGATTAAGTCAATGTGTACTCATTCCAATCGAACTTGCCAAATAAACCGATTGGCCTATTATGTGTTTACCATATATGGACATCATTACTTAAATTTAAGGTACCACTTACCAATGTAAAAGCCCATTTCAACCATGGTACCACGATCCGCTAAGACTCATGAGCTACGTATGGTGGTATGGGACACCGTGGTCTAGCTGTAGGCCTGCGCTGGGGTGACGAGCCTCCCCGTAATGACCAGTGAACAACCTAGACTCGTGAGGCGGGTATGGTGGTATGGGACATTATGTTCGAGCTGTCGGCCTACACTGAGGTAACGAGCCTCCTCGTAGTGACTGCTAGTATAAACTTCAAACTTGCCCATCGACTGCTTTTCATTAGGGGTGATGCCTTACATCTTGCCCATTGTATGTGGTTAAGTAAGACTGACGACCCTAGATGGATCCTTTGTTTAGGTTAATAATATAAAGGGATGTACCTTAGCTTCCCGAGCCTATTATATGAATAAGCTTAATTAAGTACTCAGCTAACAAGGCCATGCATCACATTACATTAGGTAGGATGTGCTTTTGGCAAGGAAGGTGTACTTTAGGAAGTGTTTTCATATGTGAAATTGGTTGTCAGAGTCGCTTGTAAGGGAACTTTATGCGAGGGCATATATCATTACTTGCACTTCATTCCTATAGTAACAAGAGTAGTTAGGAAGTGATTGTTTTATTACTTTATCATTACTGCTTGATTGACTTGATAACATGTTAACCTTTGCCTTATAGTACCATTTAGTTGATCACTCGCTTCCACCCTGGGACAGCATTTTAAAACACCAACCAGACTCTGGTTTAGATGCAGGTGATGGGGAAGCCTATGTAGCGGAGTTGGACTTCATAGCTGAGGAGGAAGAATTCTCCTACGTTCAGCTCTCAGGCGGGTCTATGTAGACCTCATGCTAATTCGACGGGATTACAGGGACATGCGGATTAGTTGGACACTTTACATTTTGATATTTTGTAAATTTTGAAATAATACATGTTTATATTCAGCCCGGTAACATACTCATACTCTGGAGGTTGTGAAACACTAACATACTTAAATATATATGTTTCAGTCTTTTGCTTGATTAATTTAATTATATCTGGAGTATAATATGCTATTTTGGTATAATCTCACTCATGTTTAACTCATTAATATGGATAAAATCTTAACATCATTATCCATGTTGCATAAGTGATGTGCTAGATCCCGGGAGTAGAGCTTTGCTCGACCCTCAAAATTTGAGGCATTACAAGTTGGTATCAGAGCATGATTTGGATTAAACTGGACCTGGGTTATAGGTAACACGATGCACTCTAACGCACTCTGACTTAGAAAGAGAGCGATGGAATATAGAAACCACATTAGGATCCCAAAGTTTCACTGACGGGCAAGATTGACTACTGTAGTGTAGCTCGTGCGCGTCCTAGATCATGTAAATTGGTCTCAGTCATCATTAGGCTGTCAATTGACGGATTTGAACCATTGGTCAACAATTATGAAACCTGAAACAGGCCAAGAGGTGCGAATACATGCACGTACAGTTAGGAAAACATACTGTGCGGGCCTAAAAACGTGAATCATAAAATTCAGTGGGGCCCACACACCCATACGACACCCCCGGAGGGGGTGGCCACTACCCGTGGGCAGACCCACCATGGGACACTCCTGAGGGGTGCGGCGGCAGTGTAGCGTCGACCGGCTGTCCATGTGGGGCCACTCCCACGTGTGGGACCTCCACTTAACCCATTTTTGCCCCTTTTGCTCATTTCACCCCATTACACCCTATTCCTACATCCTAAAACACCCACAAACCCATTAACCACTCTGTTTCTCTCTCAAATCTACTCCATACATTCAAATCTTCCATTTCTTCTACATCCTACACCCATTCACCATCATTTCCCTAAAATTATCCTTGTAACTCTCCATCTTCCTTATTTCCACTCATTTGACTATAAAAACCCTCTTTTTATGTCTCATAACTTCTAATCTTCAAACCCACTTCATTCCCAAAGCTTTTCTAACTCAATGGCCCCCTTTGAGCTAGTCACTGCCATTTTCGCCATCTCAACACTCATCTCCCTTATGGGAAAGAAGAGAGCAGCCCTAGATGAAGCCAGGCCTAGCCATCCACGCTGTTCTATGAAGAAGGAGAGCGCCAAGACTAGTGTAAGCACCGAGCGAAGGTCGAAATAGAATCTCGACCCTCGTGTCCCGATAGAAAGGTCACTACCGGTGAGCGTCGAACTCGGTAAGTTCCGTGGTCGCAAAGTTATGTTTGAAGCTCATGTAAGGCCCGTATCCTAGTCCATACTGTTCCATCAACTCCTGCGATCCTTCCTGACGAATTTTAGTAACCCGCGACCTATAATTGACATTTGCATGTGACCTTAAATCGTATCCCGTAGATCTGAGTCGACTTAATCCGAGATTTATACCATTACGACCACGCCATCGCAGTGGTTCCGACGTCGCGTATTACGAATCGAGGCGATACCTAAGACAAAAAATGTGAGCCCACGTTTATTTTGAAGAAAACCGCATGTTTATAATCCCAAGAGAATTCTACAACATGTCCCATCAATTAATCACTCACTCAATCAATCAATCACCTCATGTCAAGTATAAGAGCAACTCATGCTTTCTTTCTCCGTAAGTTAAGCAATCTACCCAAAAGTCAACAAGTCTCTCACCTCACCCATCACTCACCTCACATCCATCACTCACGTCACATCCATCACCTTTCTCTTACAACCACCCCTCTCTCTCTCTCTTTATCTTCAAATTTTCCAAGCAAAGAAGTGCACGTCCAAGCTTTTCCATGGAGAGAAAAATATGATGTGTGTGGCCCTCTTCCTTTCCTAAAATCCTTCATCCTAGCCCTTCATTTCTCATCATCTTCCATCAAAGAGAGACACAAGGAGATCGGCATTCCATCGGACCAAGAAGATCAAATAGTGGGTGTTTTATAGGCTAGATTTTCATATTTTGATGATGGGCCAAGTGAGGCCTACCGATTGATGGTATGGATCTCACTTTGGACCCCAAGTGTGGTCGATGGCCCACCTTGATCCTCACAATAATTTCATGATGGGGCCATTTTCCATGGACCTCATCATGATATTTATTTTCCTCATATGAATAGGGTCATCTAGACCTTGCATTTTGGTGGAGAAAGGATCTCCACCGTTGATTTTGATCGGTGGGCCCGTATGTAATGGGACCCACTTGATATATGTTGTAATGTATGGAAGGGAGGTCCTATAGTTCTGGGGTCCCTCCATCACTTGGTCTTTCTCTCTCTCTCTCTGTCTTTCATAGTTTTGGTATGATGATGTGGCGTGTGGCCCACCCAGATGGACCCCACCGTAATGTGTCATATCTACACCATCCAGCCATTTGGTGGCCTACCGATAACACGTCTGTAGGTGGGGCCCACCTTATTTATATGTGTTACCCAAACCGTCCAGCGTCTAGGGATGCTGGACGTGGCTAGATAGTGAAGTGTGAAATGACGGTGAGGTGTACCGTCCAACAACCAAAAATAAATATCAGTTTGATTTAAAACTTGGGGTGGGCTGCTCATATAGGCTCCACCTTGGTGTATAAATTAAATCCACATTGTCCATCCAATTTCCCAGCTCATTTTAGGCGTTGAGCCGAAAAATGAAGTTAATCTGAATCCCATGTGGGCTATACCACAAATGTTAAGGGGTTGGGTTACCCACGTCATTTCTTACTTTTTTGCATGGGTGGTTCGAAGTGAGTTTTCACTCATGGGACCCATATTGATGTATTTCTTAGATCTACACCATACATCCATTTTCTGACACATTTTAGCCATGGAGCTCAAAAATCTACTCGATCCAACCATCCGGTGGACCACACCACAATCAATGGTGGTAGTGGGAGCACCCCCTCACGTCAACCATGCGGACGTGGGGTGGGGGCATCCTAACCATGGACCCTACCTTGATGTATTTGTTTAATCCATGCCGTCCACCACCTTCCCCATGTAGTTTTAGGCTATGAGTCGAAAAATGAGACAAATCTTAGTTCTTAGTAGACCGCACCGAGGGAAATGAAGTCTCACTATTGGAACTTTCTAATACCTATTGTTGTGTGTATAAGTGGTGAACTTATCCATCATTAGACTCCTTTGGTCCATAGAGAGCTGGTCGATATAATAGACGGACTGGATTATCCACTACTGGGCTCCACATAGTAGAATAAAATAAAAATAAAGGAAGAAAGAGAAGAAGAAAAAAAAAAAGCAAGTCCCTGGATGTTATTGTCCAGTGACGGTGAGGATGCCACCACACGTGGACTCCACCATGATGAATTTGTTTAATCCACACCGCCTATAATCTCCTTCTTATAATTTTAGGCCATGTGCCAAAATTTTGAGGCAAATATGAGTCTCGAGTGGGCCATACTAAGGGTATTAATGCCCATCTGTTGAAACACTCTAGGGCCCTCTTTGGAGTCCCTTGTCGTCCAAACCAGTCCTAGTCAGAGTCTATTTGACCTCATTCGAGGTGGCCAAGATAGTAAACAGATTAGATTATTCACTTGGGGTGTCCCACCATGGACTTTATTGTGAGGCCTAAGATGGTGTATGTGTTGTATTTTCACGCTGCCTAGCCATTTCCAGTTAATGCAGGGACGTGGGCCCCATTAGAAGCAGGCCTAAATCCCAAGTGGACCATACTAGAAGTAGTGGTGATTGAGCATCCACCATAGGGCCGACTTGAGAGGCCCACCATAATGTGTTATATACTTGTTGTTCATCCATTCTTAGGGACATGGGCTACCTTATGTAGGCCCACCATGATGCATGTGTTGCATCCAAACTATCCAATCCTTTAGCAAGCTTGTCTTATAGGCTTGAGACTAAAAATAAGTCATATCTAAAGTTCAAGTGGACCCCCACCATTTAAAGTAGTGGACAATGACATCCACCGTTCAAAACTTCTCAAGGGCCATAGTAGTTCCAATCAAGTTGATGTTTTTGCTCTTACTTCATCTATCACTATGTTAACTTATGAATAGATTGGATCTGAAATGCATAACAGTGGGCCACACCGTGATGTGTCCAGCGCTTTGATCAGGTGGATCACATTGTAAAGAAACAGTGGGTTTGAACATCCACCATTAAACCCTTGGGAATTTTAATAATGGAAATCCTTATCACCACTTATATTTGGGTGTAGCCCATTTGATAAACATATGGCTCATGTGATGTGGCTCACTTGCCATATTTATGGCCTATTGTTTAGGCCCACCTCGATGTGTAGGAGGCCCATTGTTGAGGCCCACCTTGATGTGTATGAGGCCCATTATCGAGGCCCACCTTGATGTGTATGAGGCCTGTTGTTGAGGCCCACCTTGATGTGTATGAGGCCCATTGTTGAGGCCCACCTTAATATATATACAAGGCCATGTTATGAGGCCCATTGTGATGTATACAAGGCCCATAGGTTATGGCCCATTGCAATGTATGTAAGGCCCGATTAGTGCGGCCTATTCGATATATATATGAGGCCCATCTGATTAGGCCCACTATAAATTTGGCCCTACGAGGGCCACTCCTTGGGAGCAATGTTAGTTGAATGTCCACACTAATGGGTAATGATGGTTAAATGTCCTCATTGTGACCTTCCCTTCAGCCATTTGTTAGGCTGATTACCAATTTGCTTGTCGAGGCTGATTATCAGTACCGGTTATCAATATCGATTATTGATATCGATTATGAGTATGTGACAGTATAGCATCATAATACATGCCCATACACATCCTCTGCATGTTTGTGATGATGTGTGGTTAACCAGTGCATATGTCATTGGGCAGATTGTTATGAGACTCCCTGATAGGGATAGGTTATCTCACGTGAGCGCACGGTATGTACAGAATTGATGCATGGCTGGATTGTATGACTCATGCATCTTGCATTGTGAGTTATGATTACTGTACGCCTTAGCGACATCAGAGCCTTAGCCTCCGCAGGCATATCATGGATGGCCAGATGAGACACTAAAAATTTGTTCTAGCATCGGGCTGCCATAGATGGCCCTAAGTGAAAATCCTTAAAACCCTCTTGGTACTAGAGGATGCCCCAATGTCGAGACCGAGTGGATATACATGAGCGCTCGAGTACCGAATACTAGGAGGCCGCGTCTCCTACTGTGCCATGGTTGGTTGGGAGGGGGTGTGACCTTAACCACCCGAGGGAGTAGCCATAGTTAGGCTGAGTTTGACTAGCTCGAGGAATGGGTCCGCTATCGACGAGCTGGGTAGGTATTGGTAGAATACTGGCCAGGTGAATAGTGAGGTCTCTTCCACTTACCCAGTTGTGCATTTGATGGGGTGGCAGGTGGCGTGAAGTGTACTAGACCCCGGTGATGATTCCAGAGAGGAACCATACTGATATGTGGACTTATTGAGCAGGAATTGCATAATCATTCATTCACTCATTCACTATCCATTCGGGCTGGTGGTGCGCAACTATTTTTTACTGTACCTTCGCATGGCCAGGATTTCAGTTGAGCGTGCGACTAACCTGAGACTAGGAGTTTACCACATTGAGTCTGACTATCCAAATTTAGGTATGAGGCTAATTTGGATAGAAGTTCCTTGTGATGGACCCCGTAGCCTGCGATACTACGTACTATCATCCCGACCTCACACTCTAGCTTGGTCATTTCATTCGCATTACATATTGCATCCGCATTCATATGACATTTTGGGTCATTATGTTTATATACTTATATGGCCTAGATGGACTTAGCAGAATTTACATATTTCATTGCATCCTCGACATCTGTTATTGTCTTATTATGTTTTACATTACATAGCCTTGATATGGCCTTTAACATACACGCCATGCATCGCATAGCCTTGGTACGGCTGATAGCACTCATGGACTTACCAGTATACTTTCGCTTACTTTGATATCGTATGATTTATGAGCTTGCCAACACTTCTAATATTGTATGATTTATTGGCTTGTCATTATTTTCACTTACTCTGATTACTCTGATATTGTTTACTTGACACTTACCTTATACACACTTTCACCACCCTCTAAGCTTTCTATAAGCTTATGCATGATAGATGCGTGCAGGTGGCGTTAGGTTGTAGCAGCGTTGAGCTTGGAGCATGCAACTGTCTTCTGGAGCTTTGATTTCGATATATGTATTTCCCTCTCAGCATTGTATTCAAATGATTATATTAGTGGATATGTGATGATGATTTTTCCTTTGTGATTTGGGTATACTTGTGGTTATGCTTCTCATGAGAGAAATGTATGTTGAAAAATCCTCCTTATAGAAACCCAGGATCAGAACCTAGCATATGGATGCTGGGATCCGAGAATGGGGTACTACAGAGGCTATCGGCACCGGGTTCGGTGATTGAGATTCCTGTGAATTCAATTTTCAAGTTTGGGGTGTGACAGCTCATGTTGACGAGAAATTATTTGGATTATATCCCGTGATCGATCTCCTTCTGGAGAATGGGTGGGGTCCTATATTTGAAGGAAAAGCTCACGTTAGTGAAGGCACCATATGAGCCTTCTATGCTCACATATGAGACCTAACCATGGTGCCTCTTCAATTTATCATACCGTTGGGAAGATCTCATGCCAAGGTCGATGTGGATGTCATGACACGTATCATGGGAATAAAACGTGGAGTTGTACATGCAAGTGAGACAAATCTCGCTAGTGAGCGGGATAGAAATCGCTACACTCGTTTCCTTTGTGGCCAACTTGAGCGGTGGAGGCGAGGAAATAGCCTCGCATCGACTCGGATGACGGAAGATTTTCACCTACTCCACCATATATGCACGTACAACGTGTATCTTAGGTGGAGCAACCGCACAAAATGTACTCACTTCATGGTGGATTTCCTGTACAGAGCTGCAAAGGGAGACAAGCTGTGCCTGCCTACTTTCACCTTGACTCAGATAATCAACACTGCACAATCTACTAGGAGAGACGCCTCACTCCCTTTCGGCTGACTCATCTGTAAGATCGTCCAAAATTTTAGCTTCAAAATCAATATGGATAACCACGCCCCAATCCATTTCATCAGTGAAACTACACTCAACAATATGGGCATAGGCCCCAAGCAACGCCAAGCAAGGCTTGATGAATACGGGGATGAGATAAAAGAAGAGACTGAAGAAGAGGAAGGAAATGCAGAAGAGGAAGGCAGTGAAGAAGAGGAAGGGAATAAAGAAGAGGAAGGCAGAGAGGAAGAGGAGCAGGAAGAAGAGGAGGAGGCCTAAGACTCAGATGGGGGACCTCCTACTGCTACACATGAGGACAGCCATGATCGGGCCACCTTAGAAGACCACATGGCTAAGATTGAAGAAAGTCAGGCCCATTTGAAGCAGAAATTTTAGGAGAACCAGGCCTCTCTGAAACAGAAGTTCAAGAGAATGTCTTATACCCTAAAGCCCCTCTTGTGCTGTATGTAGGATAAGGGTGAGCCTCCGCCTTTACCAGAATCAGAGGACTAGTAATATGTTTGTAGTTGTTGTTCTTACTTTTTTTTGCAATAGCTTTAGTTAGGCTTAGTTAGATGTTAGGTTAGTCAGTGTTAAAGCCTTTTGTTAAATTAGCTCACATGCATTCTCTGTGATAATTCATGTAATGCTAGATCATATGTATTGTGAAAATTTTGGTTAAATGAAATGCATGAAGTTTCTTTTGTTTAGAAATGTGTAGAATGTTTGGAAAAGGTAGTTGATGTTATCCTAATCCTGTAAACGTTGTGAAATAGTAGTGAAGACCGCTTGAGTTGAAGTAGGAATATGCCAATATGTCCTAGAGGGGGGTGAATAGGACTTTTTAAAGTTTTTACAATTTATTTAAAAATCCCGTTACACTAATCCTTATAGATATGCAATTATTAGGATTACTCAAATATAACTCTACTGGCTTCAAAGCCTGGTAGAGGATCCAATCACAAACTATTTTAGAAGTAAACAATATGCAAACTACTTTATGATGGATATGACTATGTATGTGTGTGAGGTGTGATCTCAGATATTTAGATATGAAAATATTAAAGCAAATCACATAAACAAAAGAATAATAATCGCAACACAGTCATTTTATCGATGCATCGACACGACTCCCGATATAATCGATATTCAAATTTCGATGATATCGAGTATCCCCCGATCATATTCAAATGTTGAGGACTCAATCCTTGTATCGATAAAATCAGAGTTCAAAATCCGATGCATCGACACGAATCTCGATTCCCTCGATCAGTTGACAAAAGATTTTTCAAAAGTGTATGACATTGAGTTTGTGCATCGAGCAAACCATAGATACGATCAAGAGTATACGCTCGATGATATCGAAACTGCTTGCTGATATCGAACTCTGTCATAAATGTGTCCATTTTATATTCGTTGGAACCTTTTGCCTATTTAAATAGAACTTGTCTCTAGTTGTTGTGAGAGAAAGAAGAGAGTGCTTTTGTGCGTTTAACCTTAGATCATATATCCAAAGCTCTTTCTCTCAAGGAAGTTCATCCTCCAATCAACCCTCATCATTGATATTTAATAGAGTGGATTGGGGAATGAACTTTCACATTTAAGGATCCTCCAGCTACTACCTTAATGAAAAATCATTAAGCTGGGATGCCTTGAAGGCTTAGATGATTGGAATCACTCTATCTTCCTGATAGGAAAACATCTAAAGAGTAGGATTCCATCATAACCTTGACCCAACTCGTTGCCTTATATTGGTATATCATTTGTTATGGATCAAGCGAGCTGAAGACTCTTTGTCAACAAGGAGGAGATCTTCGCCACTGTGCTGAATGAGACTCATCAACTTATCTGTAAGTATCTAAAGTCCAGAGGACCCTTTGATCATTCCTTTGTAGGATTGGGTCTAAGGTGTTTCTCACCCTAAAAGTCCTCAAGGAGGCCTCTGGCAGGAGTGTACGTGGTGGGTGCATTGGTGGACCCTTGCTCTATGGAGAGTATAAACATTTGATTAAGGGTGAACCAGTAAAACCTTCGGTTTGAGGTGAATCGGGTAAAACCTTTGGTTTGAGGTGAACCAGGTAAAACCTTGGGTTTGAGATAAACTGAGTGAAACCTCTGTTAAGGTCTTAAGGAAGATCCTTTTCCAATGTGCCTAAAAGTGGGTGTGATGTGTTGACCCTTGCTCGTGAGAGCATAAACATTAGCCTCAGTGTAGGTTGTAAACGTTGAAGGTGAACCTGATTTAAAACCTTAGGTTAGAGGTGAACCATGAGAAACCTCCTTAGTGAAATCCAGAACACTCAAGGGTTGAGTGCGGTTACCGGGAGTGGAGTAGACAAGTAGTGGAACCACTATAAAAATGACTGTGTTTGCGATTTCTATTCATCTATGTGTGTGATTGTTTATGTCAATGCTTTCATATGTACTTATCTAAGTACACCTCACACACAAACATAGTTATATCCTTCATGAACTAAGCTATATAGTGTTGTCTCTTGAATAGTTTGTGATTGGATCCTCTACCATGCTTAGAAGCCAATAGAGTTATATTTGAGTAATATTGATAACTGTCTATCTGTAAGGATTAGTGTAATAGGATTTTTAAATACATTATAAAACTTTAAAAAGTTCTATTCACCCCCCTCTAGGACATATTGGCATATTCCTACTTCAACTCAAGCGGTCTTCTCCACTATTTCAATTGGTGTCAGAGAGGGTCTCTCTTTAAGGGCTTCACCGCCTAAAAAGTGATCTTGACTGAAGTTTGGAATATGGCTAAAGGAGAGGGCTCATCAGTCACTAGACCTCCAGTATTTGATGGTTAAAATTATACATACTGGAAGGTTAGGATGCACTACTTTCTGAGATCTTTGGACCATGATGTTTGGGATATAGTTAAAAGAGGATATGTGCCACCAACCGAACAAATCGCACTAGGAAGTGGCACAACCTTCACAGAACCTAAACCCAAAGAAAAGTGGATGACGTTCGACAAAGAAAAATAAACTGCTGAAGCTAAAGCCATGAATGCCATCTACTATGCCGTGTCCCAGGATATATTCAATCAAATAAGAATATGTGAGACATCCATGGAAGCATGGGATTTATTGGAAACAACCCATGAAGGCACAAGCACTGTGAAAAGGTCCAAACTCCAACTATTGACTTCACAGTTTGAAAATCTCAGAATGGAAGAGCATGAGACATTTATGGAGTTTTTCACTAAGTTGAATATTATTTGTAACTCCATGGGTGTATTGGGAGTAAAATTTTCAGTACCAAAAATATGTAGGAAAATCTTAAGATCCCTACCAGAATGGTTTAATCCAAAAGTAACAACAATTGAGGAGTGTAGGAATATTGATGATATGAAAGTAGAAGAACTGGTAGGTTCCCTTCAAACTTTTGAACTACACTTCACACAATCCCAAAAATCCAAAAACATTGTCTTAAAAACTTTTAAGAAAACAAAACATGAGGACAGTGAGAGTGAAAAAGAAGATGAAGATAAGGAAGTGGCCTTGCTGGCATAAAAATTCAGAAGATTATTTCAGAAGAATTGCAGCCGTCCCTCCAAAGCAAGAAAGGTGTACAACAAATCCTCTACAGGTAAATTTAGTAAACGGACTAAAGAACCACAATGCTATGCCTGTCATGAGTATGGACACCTATCTACTGAATGCCCAAACAAAAAAATTAAGGGCAAGGCAATGGCCGCCACGTGGGATGATACAGAAGAGTTAAATATAAAATCCAGTGACTCAGAGAGTGATGGAGATCAGAAATCATTGAAAATCCTTATGGTCTCCACTACTTCAAATATTCCCAGTGAATTTGAGAATGAAAAGGAACAGTAAGCCACCGAATCATTTCCGTATGATAATGAGGAAACTGAAGAAAAAGAAGAAGTTGAAAAGGATAAACTGCAAGATGCTTATAATCAACTGTATATTCATAGCATCCATATCCTTAAAAGACTTGGTATGTATGAAAATAAAAAGGAATTGTTGTAGAAAGACTTGGACAAAACCTTGGAAGTTAACACACATCTAATCAATGATTTGCAACAATATCATTCAGACAATGATAAGTTAGAAAGAGAAAACCTATCCCTAAAGACGAAGTTATCAAAACTTATGAACCAGGTTGAATTGTTAAGAGATGATAATGTGCAACTCAAGAATGAGTATCACTAACTCTGCATTGACTTAGAAAAGTCTAGGAGATTTGCTGAAATAAACTATGAATTTTCTCAAAGTGGTGAGAAGCTAGAAAAATTGTTGGGGATGGGAAGACAAGGAAAAGACAAGAGTGGCCTAGGGTATGAGAAGATCAAAAAGAAAAATGGAAATAAAGTTCCAACAAAACTCGCTGCTTCAATTAGCAATATGAGAACTTCTCCAGTTTATCATTTATGTGGTGATGTGGTCATTATAAGTTTGAATGTATGACACCTGGACAGACTTCATATAACTCTGGTCAGAATCACATTGGTAAATTCAAACCGATCAGAGAAACACGGAATGTCAAGAGTCCACCTAGGAGAAACACTCATCCATCACCACCTAAGATGAAAGACAGGATAAAGAAATCTGTTTTAAAATGGGTAGAAAAAGAAAACTGAATTATCTGATGACTAACCTTCATATACCCTGAAACATCAAGCATAAACGGACAAGTCCAAGTCATGCATCTAGACCTGGATAAATGATGCAATTTTGCTGAGCTTAAAATGATACATTTGAGGGTTCTTGCCTCTATTTTTGTATATAAACATTCATATGTTTATACTTTTGTTGTGTACAGTGATTGTACATAATTTTGCTAAGTATACTTGGCTCATAGAAATTCTAAAAGTATACTTGTAAGGTCGTCTGAATGTTGAAAATGAAAAATCATTTACCTTTGATTCGACTATCAATTTGTCATTCTTGATAAATCGATACACGGTCGATAAAATCGACGACTCTTTAGAATGTGAAAGGGCATATGATCGAGGATGATATCGGAAAGAAAATCGATGAGATCGATCCAGGGGGTTTATTTTTCAAGCGTCTTCGGTCATGTTCTCTACTTGATTCTTTCGACCAAACTGCTGGAAGCCACGTCAGACTAATCAAATCACTCCACAAATTGGGTAATACCTTTTTTTTTACGTCATCCCTTTTTGGGTATTTTTTTGGTTTATTAAGTGTGTTTGTTATTTTTCCCAAATTCTTCAAAAGCCTATTGGTCCACATGGGAAAAGACAAAGGAGTAGCATCCGGTCCGGGGGAGTCTTCAAAAACTCCTCGACAAAAAGTCCTCGCCTTAAAAGAAAGGGGGAGGACCCTGGAGCGTGGGACCCCCACTCGAAAAAGATCACGGCGGACCTCACATGGTGGGTCCCAGACTGAATTTTCGACACCTTCTCAACCGGCACCACCTCCTCTGGCTAGCCAATGCCCAACAAAATACACCGGCAGGAAACTGATTCATGAAAGAAAGTCAATAGGGTTTACTTAGCACCTTACAATCTGGAACCCTTATTTGCTGCGATCGGTTGTCTGCCCGTCCTAGACTTCGGGGGGCTGTGCCAGCTTGAACTAACACGCAACTTCCTTTCCGCGTGTCACTCTCGTGTATCTGATCCTCCCTCGATCATGGTCGATCTGGTTGGTGACGAGGTGTTAATCACCCCTGCTACAATGGCCAACATTCTCAATCTGCAGATGGCATGAGAAGGCCTTCTAGAAATGGATCTTGACCATCTTGATGTTCGATCCATGGTAACCAAGTTCCTATGCAATAATAGAGATATCCCCTGACACAAAGGGAATGTATTGAAATCCAGGTACATGGAGCCTCGATTTCGGATTCTGTATGGTATCTTCACTACAAATCTATATCAAAGAAGTACCAACAGATCCAATCTCACTGGATTCATGGTCATGATAATTTATTCTATTACAAAAGGGACAAGGATGTGCCTACCTACTCTACTGGTCAATCAATTGGTATATGCGGTCCATACTTCGAGGGATCTTCATCTTTCATATCCCTAGATCATAAGCAGGGTGTGCAATGTCATTGGGTTCCCATCTACCACTGATCCAGTACATTCACTTGAAGTCTTCAATGCCAAGAACATTCGAAAAATGGACCTGAGGTTCCATGAGTACATAGAGGATGAAGGGGAAGAAGGGATCCAAGAAGGGGGGGCAGCAGCTGGTGTCTCTCATACTAAGGAAACAGAGATGGTGGTAGATGAATCCTTCAGACCTGATCTAGCCCCATCAGCATCAATACCTAGACATGCCAAATGATACAAGCTAGACAGGATTTGTGCCATTCAGAAGGACATTCACACGGTGCAAGAAAGGCTGACTGTTCTAGAAAGGGTAGTTCAAGGAGTACAACACACTCTCCAACAGTTGGTGGATCTAATGACGTGACGTCAGGATGACCCGGTACCATCCCATTCTGCTCCATGAGGTCGGTTCATGCATGCTATCATACACACATCACTCCTATCTCGTGGTTGAACATTAATATCTTTTTGGATGTTCGACGCAATCATGAGTGTATCCAATAGCTTTCTAGACTTGCACAGTTTCTTTTTGTTGATTGGTTGTCTATGCCCACTACTGGGCTAGTGATGGATAATTTTGGGTGCCCCTACATGGGCTTGATATTTATGACTGATGGTTGATAGTTTACTGCTGTCTGGGACAGTATATCTTTTTGATGATATGGCTGAATCTAATTCTCATTTTCTACCATTTTAATATAAATGATTCCCTGGTTTCTCTACTTCCTCGATTATGGGATGTATGTGCTGCAGTAATTATTTTATCTATTTGCTACCTGCCTTCATTGATGTTTGCTTAACACTGATTTAACCTTATGCATCTATATATGTGGTTCTCCCATATGCTTCTTTAAAACTTCAGTCAATATCACTTACTATATCTTTGTTAATGATTGACAAAAAGGGGAAGAAAAGCAAAACACCCTGTGTGGAAAATTGGATATTTGCTCTTATGTGTTGCAGGTGTTAGGGGGAGTAGTTGCACCAAGAATAGGGGAGTTTTACAGTAAGGGGGAGCAAATGCTGGTTGTGTACATGGGTTCATTAGAATTTGTAAAATTGTGTAAATTGCATGTACACACAATTTAGGTTGTGTTTGTCTAGATATTGTCCTGGGGTGTTTTGGATATTTTGTCACATAATTGATAAAGGGGGAGATTGAAAGTGCCTTTGCTAGTGCCCTGGCTTGTCAATTAGCGTGTGCGTTGAGTCAGTCGAACTGCAGAGCCTCACAGGAAGATCAATTCAAGTGTCTGCCTCAACTAAATGTGTGGAAGCTCGCCATAAGTAAATCTAAACCTCACATCCAATGTCCCAAAACACCAGGTGATTAAAACTCTTAAAAATAAGTTAGAACATATTAGGGTTTTTGGGTAAGAGAACCTTTTCAAAACATCAGAAAATCTCTAAGTTTTCCTGCCCTGTCGATTGTATCGATACACATCTCGATATAATCGACGCGCTCTATTGATGTCCTCGGAAGACCATTCGATCAAATCAAATGAGGACTTAATGTGTCTAGCAAGCAAATACATATATGGACAGGATTATCGATGTATCGACACACTTATCGATATCATCGATATTTGAATCTCGAGCCCATCGAAGGTGGCTCGATAATATCGACAGGCAGTACTGGCCCCCCTGTTTTTACTAAGGAAAATTATATATGCTTCGATATATCAGAGTCCTACTCGATACCATCGGAGTTCAAATCTCAATGATATTGGAAGGCTCTCGATATTATCGGTTTTGGGTGCGAAGTTCTCGAGCAACATTTTTTAGGTGGTTTTTATCTCTGATCGGGGGTTGCACGATAGAATTGATATTCTAAATATCGATGCTATCGGAGACGTATCGATTGCATCGAGAACGGACAAATCTGTCCAGCAAGCTCATTGATAAAATCCTTGGATTTATCGATGCATCGACACGACTCCCAATATAATCGATATTCAAATTCTGATGATATTGAGTATCCCCCAATTAAATCTAATGTCCTGAAAAATTTCATGTAAGTTTCTCTCATTTTTCAAATGTCGAAGACTCGATCCTCGTATCAATAAAATCATGCAAGCTATATAGTGTTGTCTCATGAATAGTTTGTGATTGGATCCTCTACCAGGCTTGGAAGCCAGTAGAGTTGCATTTGAGTAATCTTGATAATTATCTATCTGTAAGGATTAGTGTAATAGAATTTTTAAATACATTGTAAAACTTTAAAAAGTCCTATTTACCCCCTCTAGGACATATTGGCATATTCCTACTTCAACTCAAGTGGTCTTCACTGTTATTTCAAACTCAATGTCATAGGCTTTTAGGAAAACCTTCTGCTAGCTGGTTGAGGGGATCGAGACTCATGTCGATGCTATCAGATTTTGAACTCTGATATTATCAAAACAAGGATTGAGTCCTTGACATTTGAAAATGAGAGAGACTTGCTTTGAAATTTTTCAGGTCATTAGATATGATCGGGGGATACTCGATATCATTGGAATTCGAATGTCGATGATATCAGAAGTCGTGTTGATGCATCGATAAATCCATGGATTTTATTAGTGTGCTTGCTGGATAAGATTGTCCTTTCTTGATGTAATCGATCCGGCCCCGATATCATCGATATTTAGAACATCAATTCTATGAAGCGACCCCCGATCCGAGATAAAAAACCACTTGAAAAATGTTGCTGGAGAACTTCGTGCCCATGACCGATATTATCGAGAGTCTTCCGATATCATCGAGATTTGAACTCTAATGGTATCGAAGAGGGCTCTGATATATCGAAGCATATATGATTTTTCTGAGTAAAAACAGGGGCGTCGGATCTGCCTGTCGATATTATCGAGCCACCTTTGATGGATTCGAGATTCAAATATCGATGATATCGATAAGTGTGTCGATACATTAATATTTCTATCCAGATGTGTATTTGGTTGTTGGACACATTAAGTCCTCATTTAATTTTATTGATTGGTCTTCCGAGGACATCGACAGCGCAGGTCGATCATATCGAGATGTGTATCGATACAAACAATAGGGTAAACAAACTTAGAGATTTTTTTATTTTTTAAAAATATTTTCTTACCTAAAACTCTAATATGTTCTAACGTATTTTTAAGGATTTTATTCACACGGTGTTTTGGGACAAGGGATGTGAGGCTTAGATTTACCTATGACGAGCTCCTACACATCCGGTTGAGGCAAACGCTTGAATTAATCTTCCCGTGACGCTCTACAGTCTGACTGATTCAACACACACGCTAATTGACAAACCAAGGCACTAGCAAGGGTACTTTCAATCTCCCCCTTTGTCAATTACGTGACAAAATACCCAAAACACCCTAGGACAATATCTAGACAGACACATCCTAAATTGTGTGTACATGCATTTTACACAATTTTACAAATTCTAATAAACCCATGTACACAACCAGTATTTGTTTCCCCTTACTGTAACACTCCCTTTTGCTTGGTGCAGTTGCTGCCCCTAACACCTGCAACACCATTCTAGCAGATATGCAATATTCAATTTTCTACACGGGGCGTTTTGAACTATTCTCCCCCTTTTTGCCAGTCATTGGCAAAGGAATAGTAGGAAAACAGATATTCATTGAAGTTTAAGGACATGTGAGAGAACCAATCAGACATAGATGTAGAAAGATGAGATCACGTTAAGACATATATCATTGACAGAAAGTATATATGCATATTGAAGTTGATAAAGCAAATATAAAAACCATTTAAAAAATACATGTCTACCATGTCAGACAAGAGATAAAATAGGAGAGCACATATGATAGTATGGTAAGAAAAGTGAGAGTTATATTCAGCCATTGCCAAAATATCCAAAATGTAATAGACATGATTGATATTCTAATATAATTGCACGTCTTTAATGATCATTTTAATGTCTGTGAGAATTGCTATATGCGAGAAAATCCACCACTTGCTGAGTTGTTTGCTGGAGAACGTCGACCTTTTCTTCAACCGCAATAAGGTGTCGTTCCCAGTTGTGCAGTCGGTCCTCCATCCCTTCCATCCCGTTCAGCAGATGACGTTCGAGGTGAAGGGATTGACGATTTGTAATCGACTCTAGGCTTAGCATCGGCATGTGATTGGACCCTGCATGTGTAGGCCGAGGTGACGGTGGAGCATGTTGAACGGCCCTTGGTATGAGAGCACTTGGCTCGGTGAGAGATAGGGAAGGACACAACTGTTGTGTTGCCTATGTTGCATCATTGTCAAACCATTCTTCAAGATACATTACATCGGATGTGGCAGGAAGGCCCGCATGGTGTGTTAGTTTGCATATGAGCATAGAGAAGGATAGTGTCTCCCTATGATTGTCTAGGATTACATGAATGATTTGCTTGAGGAGAAGAGTTGGCAAGCAGACTTAATTTTCTTGATATATATCATAAAGTACATTAATCACGAATGGAGGAAGATGATCACCTTTGACATCGCAGGGATATACATTAGACCCAAAAATGCTATGAAGAATTTTGAAGGTGGGTCCAAGATAGTTAATATGAAGCAGATTTTCATCATTTCGTGAATGGTCGTGCCTTGGCATAACGCACGAGTTATTTCTCCCCATACACCCAAACCGTTTAGATTCCTGTTAGTCACTGGAATATGAGTGACCTCCAAATCGAGAAGATGAGCCAAGGTGATTGGAGTGATCAATTTTGAGTAGTGTGTGAGGTTAATCCGTATGCTAGGATGATCATTACTAATGATATAACAGTGATTGAAGAATTTGCGAATCACCCCTAGCTGATATGATCCTCCAAGATTGAGGATATTCTGCCAACTTATTACTTCCAGAAGTAGGTCCACACTAAGTGGTTCTATGGAACTATTGAGCACAAGACGTTTAACAATGGTCAATGGTCGTCCTTCCATAGGTTGATGCCTACTAGATCCCGCTTGTATGTTTTTTGATTGCGGAGGATGAAAAGGTGACTTACCTTTTCCTTTGATCATGATTTGAAGTTCTGAGTAAGGCTAGAGGAAGTACTCAGAAAAGAGAAGAAATGAGTATGAATTCAAGGGCACTCTTCTCTCAATATAGCAGACTTATCGATCATATCAAGCAACTATCGATAGTATCATCATGACTTTCATCAAGAATCGTGCGGACAGTCGTTGGAAAGAAGTAATCCTATTAAATGCAACCCAATTGTTGGGAGGAATTTAGTAGTTAAAGCATTGTATTTCCAAGACCCGTCGATTGCATCGATATACTTTTTCGATGGGATTGATGTTTAAATCACAATGGTATCGAATCGATCTTCGATATCATTGGGACTGTGAAATCTTACCATTCATATTTATCAGTAGGTTAGCCATAAGTATCTCAGTTTTAAGATTTTATTTGTGTGATCCCTTGTTCTTGAGACATTTATCAATGAGAACATATGCCAATTGATTTCTGAAGATCACAGAACTTGTTTGTGTCAAGAGGCTTTATGAGGATAGCAGCAAGCTGCTTTTCAGTATTTACATAATCCACAAGTTCTCGGATAAAATGATGACGAATGTCATTATGCTTAGTCCGAGAGTGCTGAACTGGGTTCTTTGAGATATTTATAGCACTTATATTGTCACAGAAGCGACTCATTGTGGGTTGCGCAATCCCATAGTCCAATAACATCTGTTTCATCCAAAGGAGTTGAGCACAACAACTACCTACAGCTATATATTCGACCTCCGCAGTGGATAATGAGATCGAGTTTTGTTTCTTACTTTGTCAGGAGACTAGACAATTCCCAATATAAAAACATCCTCCACTTGTTGATTTTCGATCATCCAAGTTTCCAGCCCAATCTGCATCAGAATAACCAGCAATGATGGTAGATGTTTCAAACGGATACCATAGACCGAAGGTGGTAGTTCCTGTTACATATTTGATGATCCTTTTAACAGCCGTTAGGTGAGATTCCTTAGGATCTGCCTGATATCGAGCACATACTCCCACACTAAAAGATATATCTAGATGACTAGCTGTAAGGTATAGTAAGCTTCCAATCATACTCCAATAGAGATGTTGGTCCACACTTTTTCTATTAATATCTTTTGAGAGTTTAAGTGTGGTACTCATTGGCGTGTGATAAGTACGACTAGACTCAAGTCCAAATCTTTTCACCAAGTCTCTTGCATACTTGGTCTGGTTTATGAAAATTCTATCATTTAGTTGCTTGACCTGTAGTCCTAAAAAGAAATTCAATTCACCAACCATACTTATTTCAAATTCTGATTTCATGAGGCTGGCGAATTTGTGTGCCTCATCTCCACATGTTGACCCAAACATTATATCATCCACATAGATTTGTGCAATAAGCAAGGAATTCTTTATTCTTTGAGTAAATAGTGTCTTGTCTACACTTCCTCTATAGAATTCATGATCTAACAAGAATTTTGTTAATCGTTCATACCATCCACATGGTGCTTGTTTGAGACCATACAGTGCTTTATCCAAATAATAAACATAATGGGGGAACTTAGGATCTGAAAATCCTTTTGGTTGTTCTACATAAACTTCTTCAGCAAGATCCCCATTAAGAAATGCACTTTTAACATCCATTTGAAACATTTTAAATTTTAGTGCGCATGCAATAGAGATAAGAATTCTAATAGATTCGAGACTAGCAACAGGGGAAAATGTCTCATCAAAATCAATCCCTTCTATCTGTGAGTATCCTTGGGCAGCTAACCTTGCCTTGTTTCTGATCACATTTCCTAACTCATCAGATTTATTCTTGAAGACCCATTTGGTTCCAATGACATTTGTATCAGTTGGTCTAGGGACCAATTTTCATACCTCATTTCTCTGGAATTGTTGAAGTTCTTCTTGCATGTCATTTATCCAGTGTTCATCTTGAAGAGCTTCCACAACATTTTTAGGTTCAATTTTTGAGGTAAAGCAGAAATGACTATAAATACTTTCTATCTGCCATCGAGTTCTTACACCATCATTTAGATCTCCAATGATTTATTCTCGTGGATGATCCTTCATGATGGGTATTTCAGATGACGATCTGGGTTCATTTGATGCTAGAGGTTTGTTCTCTGATTTATCTAGAATGCATAAGTCTACATCATCTTCTAATTCATTTGCAGGGTTTTCCTCATCATGAAGATGATCATCAATTACTACATTGACTATCTCTTGAATAGTGAGGGTTCTTAGATTATATACTCTATACGCATGACTATTTATGGCATACCCTAGAAAAATACCTTCATCACTTTTAGGCTCAAATTTTCCTAGGTGATCTCTGTCTCTCAAAATATAACATTTACTCCCAAAGACTTGAAAATATTTCACACTAGGTACCTTTTCACACCATAGTTCATATGGAGTTTTGTTCAAAACTGCTCTAAGGTATACTCTATTTATAATGTAGCAGGCAGTATTGACAGCTTCGCCTCAGAAACTTTTTGCCATATCTTTTCCATTTAACATGACTGACCCCATTTCTTATAGCACACGATTTTTCCTTTCAATGACTCCATTTTACTGTGGGGTTTTTGGGGCTGAGAATTCATGACGAATTCCTTTCTTATTATAGTATTTTTTAAATCTTTCATTTTCAAATTTCCGACCATGATCACTTCTGATATGATTAGTGTCATATCCTCTTTCATTTTGAAGTTATTTAGCCAAGATTGCAAATTCTTCAAAAGCATTTGATTTTTCTCGAAGAAATGCAACCTAAATAAATCTAGTATAGTCATCTAGTATAACAAGGAAGTACCTTTTCCTCCCATGGCTTTCCACTTTGGTCAGACCAACCAGATCCATATGCAGCAGATCCAAAGGTTTTGTTGTTTCTATGGTGGTTATCTTTTTGTGTCTAGTTTTTACCTGTTTTCCTTTTAGACATTCTCCACACACAACTTTTTCTGCTTTTCTAATCTTGGGAAGACCTCTAACCAAATTTTTTAAGCTAAGCTTAGCTAAATTTCGGTAGTGAACATGTCCCAACCTTTGATGCCATAATTTGGATTCATTTTTCATAGCCATATTACACTTTGCAGTCATCACATCCTCATTTTCACTTTCGATAACATAACAGTTATCACTAGTGCGTAATCCATTTATGAGAGATTTTCCTGTACGATCTAAAATTCTACACACATCTTTTGAGAAAGTGACCAGATGTTCCTTGTCACAGATTTGAGAGATACTAAGGAGATTATGTTTCAGACCTTCTACACAGAGGACATGTTTGATTTTTGGAAGGCCTGGTACAACTATTGTCCCTTGTCCAATAATTTTGGCTAAACTACCATCTCCAAATGTGACCGATCCTCCATCAAAGTTTGAGTACTCATAAAAGTGAGTTTGATCACCAGTGATGTGTCTGGAGCATCCACTATCAAGCTACTATTTTGAACTATTGCCAGCTTTCAGAACAATATGGATTACAAGGCAATTGTTTTGATCTGTCACATCCTCTGGGACCTTCTTGATCATGATTCCTTCTTCAGTCAAGATCACTCTCTAGGCGGTGAAGCCCTTAAAGAAAGACCCACTCTGATGCAAATTGAAATAGCGGTGAAGACCGCTTGAGTTGAAGTAGGAATATGCCAATATGTCCTAGAGGGGGGTGAATAGGACTTTTTAAAGTTTTTACAATTTATTTAAAAATCCCGTTACACTAATCCTTATAAATATGCAATTATTAGGATTACTTAAATATAACTCTACTAGCTTCCAAGCCTAATAGAGGATCCAATCACAAACTATTTAAGAAGTGAACAATATGCAAACTAGTTTATGATGGATATGACTGTGTATGTGTGTGAGGTGTGATCTCAGATATTCAAATATGAAAATATTAAAGAAAATCACACAAACAAAAGAATAAAAATCGCAACATAGTCATTTTTATACTAGTTTGACTACTTGTTTACTCTACTCCCAGTAACCGCACTCAACCCTTGAGTGTACCGGATTTCACTAAGGAGGTTTCCCATGGTTTACCTATAACCAAGGTTTTAAATCAGGTCCACCTTCAACCTTTAAAACCTACACTGAGGCTGACTGTTTATGCTCTCACGAGTAAGGGTCAACATAACGCACCCACTTTTAGGCACACTAACCAAGGATCTTCCGTAAGACCCTAACGGAGGTTTCACCCAGTTTACCTCAAACCCAAGGTTTTACACGGTTCACCTCAAACCGAAGGTTTTACTGGTTCACCCCTAACCAGATGTTTATACTCTTCACAAAGCAAGGGTCAACACAATGCATCCACCACGTACACTCTCGTTGGAGGCCTCCTTGAGGACTTTAAGGGTGAGAAACACCTTAGACCCAATCCTACAAAGGAATGATCAAAGGGTCCTCTGAAATCTAGATACTTACAGATAAGTTGATGAGTCACATTCTGCACAATGGCAAAGATCTCCTTCTTATTGACGAAGAGTCTTCATCTCCCTTGATCTGTAACAAATGATGTACCAATATAAGGCAACGGGTTGGGTCAAGGTTATGATGGAATCCTACTCTCTAAAGGTTTTCTTCTTAGGAAGATAGAGCAATTCCAATCATCTATGCATTCAAGGCATCCCAACATAATGATTTTCCATTAAGGTAGTAGCTGGAGGATCCTTAAATGCGGAAGTTCATTCCCCAATCCACTCTTTAATTTGGGCTAGAGACCAAGTTCTTAGAATATGCGAATGCCTTACGCTTAAATTTGAAACTTAAGTGAAATAGACCTCACTCTTTTACGAAATTGTGACTTTTCGATTGTTAGATCACAAAACAACTTGAGGTATGAGTTAAAGATATTTCTTTGCTCATATCCATATAGCTACGACCCCGATCGAGCATCAATGATCGCCAATCGCAAGTGAGGTCCCCACGGATGATCGATGGGTCTGATTACCACCCAGTTGTGCTGAAATGTAGATCCCATAACAGGGCACCTACCCCATGGTGTAAATAAGCGAGTGGGCCCCTAGAAGGCCCTGTAAGTTGAAAATAGCCTCCCCCAGGGCAAGTTTATTAGAAAAATGGGCACTTGGGCTATTTTTACACATTCCTGGCATTATAAATAGCCCCAATTGTCACTCTCTTACTCCCATACAAAATTTCAGTTGCAATAAAGGGGGGAGAGAGAGGAGAAGAGGGGGAGAAGGTGTAGGAGGAGGTTGATTGGAGCATTCGCCCCATCCCTGCTAGCCCATGACGTAGCCGTGATCCCACCGCACAGCCGAAATTTCCCTAATAACAAATAGAGGTAACTATTGAGCCTTTTCTTAAGATTTGAGCCTTAGTGGCTGATTGTATGTGCCCTTACAAACTAACCTCGCTAGCGTAGGACACAGGAAAACTGATCCACGGGACCCTAGCCCTAGGAGCGAGTCTGAAAGTCGATGTACCACTCCAAGGTGTGGACTATTACCCCTAGGTTATCGTTTATCGAACCCATATCATGATTAAGGATTTGTATAGTGAATAGATGTTTGCATGTTAACTAGTGCATACTCGTATGGTCGTTTGCCTTCCATAAATCGCTAATCATGTGTAATGTGCATGAACATTCAATTGAATGTTAGAATAGGTTAAAATTATTAAATTTATTGTTCATGCCTCATGTTATCCACCTGCATATGCACTAAATTTGCCTTACCTCATGCGAATTATGATGATTAGTGGTAGTACACCTACGTGTTCGATAAAATACCCAAATCAAGTAAAATTTTCCTAATTTGTTATTTTGTACTCTTTCTTATAGATGCGAAAATTAATTTATTAAGTATATTGATTGATTGGAGTTATTTGGTTAATTGGGTTGGCCAGCTTACGAGGGCAACCCGATTTGAGTCAGTCGCCTTAGACTAGTCTAACTGACCCTGGCTGAATGTGGACAACAAATAGTAGTCAGACTATATGGGATGCTTGTAACCAGTGCCGGTTGCTCCGAGGTCCACCCGAGTCAACCGAACTAGTCTACTAACTGACCAACAATGTGTGTCCATCATGTATGATCATGCCTGCCTAAATTTGGAGCACCCCATACCCATGAGAGGCCTACTAATAACCATTAGTGATATGATCCCTAAGTCTCAGGAGCCTGACATGGTAGTATGGGATACTGTGTTCGTGTTGTCGACCAACGTTGGGGTAACGAGCCTCCCCATAATGACCAATGAACAACCAATAAGGCTGTAACACTTAAGTCAAAATGGCATTAAATCATAAGGCGTCCATCATCGGACCCACATGAGGACCCTAATGCGCTAGCTGCGAAGGAATTAAAAACATAAAATCCCAAAAACCAACATCAAGTGATGTCAAGAGGGCACTTTCACAAGTTGTGAAATGATGCTAACGCGGACATAGTTGAACCTAGGTATGACCAAGGACTGAAGCAAATCCCAAAAGTTTATCCAACTTGAAAATGTTCGGATAAAACCAAATGAGGCTAGACCGAAAACTATAAGTTTGTAGGGCTTGAAACTATAAGGAATTGCTCATCTTATTGGGCTTGACGCCCATTGTGGATGAAAAATCAGGATAGTGCCCATAACCACTCAACTTGGACTAGAGACTAGGTGCTTGAGATACATGAATCCCTTGGGCTAAAATTGAGAATTTTAGTAAAAAGGAACTCTTAGCTCTTTCGTGAAGTTGCGGTCCTCTAACCGTCGTACCGCAACCAAACCCGAGTAACGAGCTATGGATATTTCCTTGCTCATTTCCATATAACCACGGCCCCGATCGATCGACGATGACTGTCTAATGCAAATGTGGCCCTCCCGATAAATCGAGGCGTCTGATCAAGGCTAAAATGTGACAAACTGGAGATCACATCATGGATGAACCGATGGGCTCCAGTGGGGCCCTTTAAATCCAAAACTGACTACTCCTAGGGTAAGCCCAATAGAAAAGGTAGGCTTGGGGTCGTTTCACACACGTTTGGCCCTATATAAACCCAAATTCAGAAACCCCCTCACTCCCATACGAATTTAATTGTTAAAGGAGGGAGTGAGAGTGTTAGAATTCACAAACTCGCCTATTGTATGTGCTCACCTGGTATTGACAAACCCAGATGGATCAAGATCTAACTTCCCAAACCTTGTTGGATGAACAGATCTAATTAAGTACCCCAATAACATGAGCATTCATCACATTGCATTAGAGTAGGCTGTGGCAAATGGGGAGTAGGGGTTGCTGGTTAAGGGAGTGTTGGCATTTGTGTATGAGTTATTAAAGACACTTATGAGGGAGTGTTGGAAAGCGAGGACATGCATCATTCCATATTGGCATACTTATGCACTAATGAAAGTACTTAGGATTTGGTTGTCAATGTGCTTTACCATTAATCATGCTAGTGGAACTGATATTATGTGTAGTTTAATGTTAATGGAACCACTGAGTTGATCACTCACTCCCACTCTGGGACAATATTTTAAAAAACCAACCAGACTCGATGCTAGATGCAGGTATCCTGGAGCCCGATGCACTGGAGGAGGCATATGTGGACTCAGAGGAGGAGGTCTCTTACTTCCAAGCACTCGGAGGGCCGATGTAGGGCAACATTGAAGCACTGATGGAACCCCAGGGTGGGCACATTTTATTTTCACTCTATTTTTTTTGGACTAAGTACTCATATCCTTCCCAGCTTTTGCTAAGCACTCTAAAGAAATGCATACATTGTCCATTTAGTTGATATGTTTTGGATTGCTTACTTTAAAATATGACGTGTTATTTGGTCTAAAATCATGCTCAAGTGATACCTGACAAAAACTGCTAACTCTTGCATTCTCATGAAAGCATAAGTGACACCCGAGACCTCAGGAGTCGAGTATAGCTCGACCCCCAAAGTTCAGGGTGTTACAGGTTTGTATTAGAGCATGTTGTTGTGATCAAGCTGGACAGTGAGATGGGAATTAAATATAATGAACACGTTGGCGTGTATGGAACTCAACTTAAGAACAAGGAACCATAGACAAACTCCCTGAAGATATACCTAGACCAAATTACCATTTAAAAATGGACAGTGGTAGGTCGTTCGATTAATCCGGGTGGGGGCCGCTACTACCCTGAAGGGATCATGTGATGGGTACTGCGACTAAATTAAAAGGAGAGATTAAGGAAAGATCAATTATGTAACGTCTCGAAAAAATTCGTACAGAGACCCGAGTACCACCTCGATTAGAAATCACTTAGGATTAATTCCTTTAAAAATTAAGCGTAAGTTAACTAGCGCTATGTTAGATTAGCTGTGAAATTAGTACTATTCACTTTTAATACGTTCTGCAAGACCAAAAACTTGTAGAATCAATGACGCTATAACATCCTGAAACTCAGGATCAAACTCTAAACTCGTTTGCTCTCAGGAACCCGTTGAAACTTTGTATTAGATCTAGACCGCGTGTCGAAAGTCCGATATCTAAAATCTTAGACCATTATGACCGCTTAGCTGGACTTGACAATCACTTCGAAAATCAAGCCCAACTGATGTTCTGGGGCTATTTCATTGAGCCTGGAGCAAGGAGTGTGAGAAAGAGTGAAATTCTTTATAAATTAAATATGATTTAAATAAATATGGCACGTGACGCTTGTGGGTTAAGTATAAGCATTCAGACCGTTGGAATCTGACCCAAATGCACCCTCGGATCAGGGAACATTTCCCACTCAGGTCAGTGTACTTGGAATCTCTGATCGAATCTCAGTGATCGCTAAACTGAAACTGGTCTGCCACGTGCGATCTAAAAACCCGATCGAATTAAAAACTAAATGTGATCAGGATCCAACATCCATGAGCTTAATTCTGATCGCATTTAGTCAAGGGACCTCCAGAAACGTTCTTTTGGATCGGAAGAGACCCGATTTGGCTATAACCCAAGTATACCTTGGTTTAAAGTCTAAATAGGTGACTTTCTAACCTATTTAAGGACCTTAAACCCTCTCACACTCCTCCCATACGAATTTTCAAAAACCCTAAAAAAGAGAGAGATTATGTGGAAGTTGTGAAGGAAAGTCCCTGGCACTTGATCCTGCTTCTACACGTACTTAATCACCGTGTTCTAATCACTCTTCCGGTGATTCCGACTTCATTCTAGGTAAGAAAACCCTAACCTCAACCTGTTTTAGGGATTCCATCGATACAAGTAGCGAAGTAGCTGATTTATCTTGTGATATAGGTCGTCATACAGACGTTGACGAAGCGTAGAGTTTCTATTCGATTCGTTACGCTTCTACGGCGAAAGGTGAGGATTTTAGATGCTTAGGTTAACTGTTTTCAAAGCTTTCAATGTCGTTTAATAGTATATTATCGACGAGAATATTGTTTGACATGTACAACATGCTGCCTGTTTTTCATTTCGATTGTGTACGGAGAATATGAGATTTAGGGTATTTTAGGTATCTATAGGAAATACCGTATACATCCGTATTTTGCCGATATGATTACCATGAGTATTTTTCATTTTATTATACAAGTCATGCGTGTATGATATTTTTGGCGAAGAGATTCGCCCTAATGCACACTTTGGGTCGACATACGCTATGTAAACAAATGTGTGTGGACTAAGTGTTTGTATAAAAGTATGTATTAGTAAGTACTGCGTAAATGTTGATGTAGAGTAGTTTTGAGATTGGATTCTCAATTAATATGATGATGTATATGATTTCCTCCATGTTTGTTATATGAATTGATTTCCTTATATATATGAAATTCTTGTGTTTGGTTGATTTGCTTATGTTGTTTGTTATAACATGTTGTTAATATGCTTGGATTAATTATGTTTCATTTCTATCATTCTCACATGATTACTGATGTAGATTACAAGTGCTTGGGGCTATACTCTAGTCCAGGCAGTCGGTAACAGATTCGAAATCGTGGTTGGATTCTATTCGCCACGAAGGACGCGTCAACGAACCCGAGTCGTACTTTGGTTGACGACAGTGGTTAGGCCACACGAGGTGTTTTATGCACTTCATGTCATTCAGCTTGAGGTGTGCTCGTACTAGTCAAGCTCGTCAAGTAATCCGATTGACCATTGTATGTTCACCTTGTATTGGTCATAACTGCTTTAACCTAGGGTACTGAACTTACCAGTGGAAACCCTGATAACCATGGTGCCTTAATCCATTAAGATTCATGAGCCAGGCATGGTGGTATGGGACACCGTGGTCGAGCTGTCGGCCTACGCTGGGGCCACAAACTTCCCCGTAGTGACCAGTGAGCACCTTAGACTCGTGAGCCGATTGTGGTGGTATGGGACACTACATTCGAACTGTCGGCCTACTTTGATTGGTGACGAGCCCTTTGTAGTGACCTCGAGCGTATTCTGAGTCTACGTGAGGCGACGACCCTTCCGTAGCAATAAGAGTACAGCTAGGCCTGCATTGATAAGGTGATGGGGGAGTAGTGCAACGAGTGTGAGCAACAGCCCTGACAGCCCTTGCAATGACCTAAAAATATACCATCGTATGAGATTACTAGGAGTGAAGACCCTAGACAGGATCTGTGTTGGGATTGATATAAGGAAAGTACCTTAGTTGCCCAATACTGTTGTATGAAAGGACTAATAATAACTCGGTAATCATATCCATATCGCACTGCATGTGCCTAGAAGATGTGGAGCACTGAGGGAAGAAAGCATGCCGTAGACGTAAGATGGTGTCGCATGAGGGAGTATGTCGGTGAGGGCATCCATCGTGTCATTTCATTCTTGCATTAACAACAGTATCTAGGAATGTCTGATTATTTACTTTACTATTATCGCGTGATTGATTTAATAACATGCTAATCTTTGCTCTATGATTCCACTGAGTTGATCACTCACTCCCACGTTACGGGACGGTGTTTGTAACACCTACCAGACTCTATCTTAGATACAGGTTGTGAGGCGATTCAGGAGCTGGAACCGGACTTCTACGAGGACCAGGACGAGTTTTCGTACATGGAGTTTTCTGATGGCTTCGCATAGGTGGCCTGGATCGGCGGGATTTTGCTAGTTGGACTATCATACGACATTTTGATTTTGGTTTGATATATGTATATATGACTCAGAGATGTATTCATACTTTGGAGATAGATCGAGATTGTTTTGTTTTAATAGATAGTGATATATATATCTTTCAGTCTTCCGCTTGCGTTTTATCACTGGATCTGGAGTATGAATTGTAGTTTTGTTATAATATTACTCATGTTATTGCATTAACTCAGACAACATTGAATCATAAGCATATTTGTTGCATAAGTGATGGTCTGAAACTCGGGAGTTGGGTTTCTACACGACCCCCGATTTTCAGGGCATTACAAGTTAGATCAGAGCATGATTTGGATTAAACCGGACCTGAGTTATGGTCACACAACGTACGCTATCGCCCTTTGACTTAGGTGGGTGTGAGAAGAATGTAGAAACACTCATAGGACCCCAGTTTTATCAATTGGCGAAGTTCACTCAAATCGATCATTTTGATCGAGTCCGTGTGCATCCGTGGTCTCATGAAACGACCCCGGACCACTTCTAGTTCGTGTGTGGATGGGTCTAGACCTCTATTGACCCTATCCCAGCTATTAAAAATCACTAAATGTGAATATACATCAATTAGTACTCGAAGTGACCCTAAATAGTTTGAAACAGAGTCGTGGGCCTACCCACGCTGATCTAGAATGATCCAGGGTGGGACCCACATGAATTTTAGGCCCTCAGGGTAGGAGGACCTCGCCCAAATGGCGAGGCCTCTCCAAACATCATAGGGAGTGGCGAGGCCTCACCGTACAGTGGGCCCCATTCGGGCGGGCCTTCGGGCCGATCACCTTTGGGGGTTAGGGTATCCCCCTGGTATGTGGGTCATCCGTTAAAACCACCCCAAACCCTTGCCTCCTTCACAAACCACACCCCCAAGCTCTCCGTTTCCCTTCTATTTGCTGAGTTCTCTTTCAAATCTCATTTCCAATCACTCCCATCGTCAATTTCCGCCTCAACCCACGCCACTCCATCGTTTACAGCTATACACCCCCTATCCCTTCCATTCTTATTCGTTTGGAGCTCTTACACCCTCTATTTGAAGCTCTAATCGTGTAAGCCTCCAACCCAACCCATCTCTTCCTTTTTCTTTCTCCAAAACTCAGTGTTTGGGGCCTTTACAACCCCTGTTGGGTCTCAAACTCGTGGGGAATCAAAAACCTCAGCCCTATCTGTAAGTGCTATGATTTCATATCCCTTTGGTTGTCAAATTTTGTCGTGCTAAAACCTATATCTATGTCTTATATATCTTGTGTTTCATGTTTTAGACTATTCATTGCAATCAAGACATCGCATTGCAAGATAGGAACTTAAATGAAGAACGTTTCAAGTCATGGATGAAGAATTCAAGAATAGAAGTTTTCAAGTATGCATGCTTGTAACACCCCGGATTTTGGCCAACCTGGGATTAGACGTCCTTAGGCAATGGGTCGACTAAAACACCTGGGAAATCGCTCAGAACCCAATTCCATATCCAAAGAAATCACTTAGGATTAATTCCTTTAGAAACTAAGCATAAGTTAGCTAGCGCTACACTAGAGTAGCTGGGAAATAGTCCCTGATCACTTTAAATACGTTCTACAAGACCCAAAACTTGTAGAATCCATGGTGCTATGATACTCTAAAACTTCGGATCAAACTCTAAACCGGTTTGTTCTCTGGACCTCTTTGAAACTTTGTATTGGATCTAGACCGCGCGTCGAAAGTCTGATACCTACTATCTTAGACCGTTAGAACCACCTAGCTGGACTTGACAATTATTTTGAAAATCAAGTCCAACCGACATTCACAGGCTATTTCATTGAGCTTGGAGTGAAGAGAGTGAGAATAGGGTTAGATTTGGAATTTGAAATTTAAATCTGGCACACGACTTGACGTGTCAGTATTAAGCGTTCTAACCGTCAGAATTCAGCCAAATTACACCCTCGGATCAGGAAAAATTTTTATTTCATATCATGAGAATTGTAGACCTGATCTACGTGCGGTGACCGCTGAACTGAAACTGGACCGCCACGTGCGATCTGCGAACCCTGCCGGACTGAAAACTTGATGTGTGCTAGATCCTGTATGCATGAGCTTAAGTCCGATCGCGTTCGGCCAGGGGACCACCAGAAATGATCTTTTGGACCGAAACAGCCCCAAAATGGATATACATCAAGTAAACTTTGTTCCCGAGCTTATTCCGGGCACTTTTGGGCTTATAAAAAGGGTTGAAACCCTCACTCCTCTCTCCCATCCGAATTTGAGAAAAATCCTAGATTGGGAGAGAGAAAAGGTGAGAGTTTGTGAGAGAGAGTGGAAGAGAATTCCTTGCCGCTTGTGCTACCTGTTACAAGTGCCTAAGCAACATACTTCAATCACTTTGCCGGTGATTTCTCCGTCTTTCTAGGTAAGAAAATACCCTAGATAGTTGCTGATTTAGTGTTCCTCCATTTTCATAGCATGTTAACTGATAGATCTTGTAATCAGGTTGTCTATTCGCCGTAGACAAAGCGTATACGCTCCGTTCGAATCGCTTCACCTATAAGAGATAAGGTGTGGATTTTAGACGCTTTGATTGGCTGTTTCCAATGCTTTCAATGTCGTTTAATAGTAGATTATCGACGGCAACGCCGTTTGACATGTACAACATGCTGTCCGTTTCCTGTTTCGTAAGCAGACGAAGAATATGAGATTTAGGGCATTTTAGTCATTTGTAGGAAATACTGTTTTCATCCATAATTTGCTGATGTGATTGACATGGCTTCTTGTCGCATTAGGATACTAGGAATGCGTGCATAATTGGTTTGGCAAAGAGATTCGCCAAAATGCGCACTTTGAGTCGACATACTATATGTAGGCTTAAGTGTGTAGTTTAAGTGTTTGTATAAAGGCTTGTATTAGTATGTATTGAATTAAATGGTGTTATGAATTAATTTGAGATTGATTTCTCAATTAATATGCTGGTATAAATGGTTTTCTACATGTTAGCCATATGTACGATTTCATTATATGTATGAAATGCATGTGCTTGATGATTCACTTAAGTGGTATGTTATAACATGTGCTTGATGATTTCCTTATGATTAGTTTGAGATTGAATTCTCAATTAATACGCTGATGGAGATGATTTCCTATGTGTTGGCGATATGCATAATTTCATTATATGTGTGAAAGACATGTGTAAGATGATTTACTTAAGTTGTACGTTATAACATGTGTTAACATGCTCACATGTTTGTATTCCATTTCCAATACTCTTACCTAATTGCTGATGCGGATTCATAATTGTTTGGGACTATACTTAGTCCACGCAGTCGGTAACAGAGAAAATTCGTGGCTAGCTTGTATTTACCACGAACGACGCGTCGATGAACGCGGGCCGTGTTCTGGAGTTGGCGGCAGTGGTTAGACCACACGAAGTGTTTTACGCACTTCATGTCGTTCGACTTGAGATGCGATCGTGCTAGTCGAGCCCGTCAAGTAACCCGACTGACCATTGTATGTTCACCCTGCATGAGTCATAACTGCTTGAACCTAGGGTACTGAACTTACCATTGTAAACCCTGTTAACCATGGTACCTTGATCCACGAAGACTCATGAGCCGGGCATGGTGGTATGGGACACCATGGTCGAGCTGTCGGCCTACGCTGGGGCCACAAACTTCTCCGTAGTGACCAGTAAGCACCTATGTCTCGTGAGCAGATTATGGTGGTATGGGACATTATATTCTTGCTATCGGCCTACACTGATCAGGCGACGAGTCCTTTGTAGTGACCGCGAGCGTATTCTGAGTCTACGGGAGGTGACGACCCTTCAGTAGCAGTGAGAGTACAGTAGGCCTGTATTGATAAGGTGATGGGGGAGCGGTGCAACCAGTGCGAGCAACAGCCCTGGCAGCCCTTGCAGCGACCTACAAAATATACATCGTATGAGATTACTAGGAGTGACGACCCTAGACAGGATCTGTGTTGGGATTGATATAAGGGAAGTACCTTAGTTTCCCAATCCTGCTGTTTGAATGGACTAATAATAACTTGGCAATCATATCACCATTACATTGCATGTGCCTGGAAGATGTGGAGCACTGAGCGGGATGCACGCATGCCGCGGGCGTTAGATGGTGCCGTATGAGGGAGAACGTCGGTGAGGGCATCCATCATGTCATGTCATAATTGCATTAACAACAGTATTAGGAATGTTTGATTTACTGCTTTACTATTATCGCATGATTGATTTGATAACATGCTAATCTCTGCTCTCTTATCCCACTGAGTTGATCACTCACTCCCACGTTACGGGATGGTGTTTTCGGACACCCACCAGTCCCTTTTTGTGATTGTAGATGATGGCGCTGCTTGAGAAGTGGAGCTGGACTTGATGATGATGAGGAGGATTCCTCCTTTATTCGTGTTCTGATTGACGGGATTACAGGGAGGTTGATTGGATACCTTGACACTTGTCATTTTATATTTTTAGAACACTCATGTATATCCTTTTGGTTTACTTTTGGAGTATACATGTATGTATATAACCTGGTAACATATTCACACTCTGGAGACATACAACAGTTTATATATGTTATACCTACTATCACAGTCTTCCGCTTGTTAATTTAACTGTCTCTGGAATATGATATGTTATTCTGGCGTAATCCCACTCATGTTTAATGCATTAATACAGACAACATTTAATCATACATATTAATGATGCATAAATAACATTTTGGAACTCGGAAGTTGGGTTTTTACTCGACCTTCGATTTTTGAGATGTTACAATGCTCAAGATACAATCAAGTTCAAGTATAGTAGAAGACTTTGTCAAGTCAAGATCAAGCTCATGAAGGCCTACTACAAGTTTTGTATATTCTCAAGCTTCTCTTAAAGGTCATCTGAGTGTACAGACTTTCAATGCCCATCTCACTTTTAAGGTTTGTTTGACCTTAGATTGACCTTAGGATGGGCTTTACTGTAGGTCATTCTGGATACATAATTCATATATTTTAATATGCTTGTTTGGGCTTTTCTAAGACCAGTCCTAGGGACTTCAAGACCAGTCCTAGCTCTGCTACAACCAGTTTTAAGTTTTTCAGGACCAGTCCTAGGTTGTTGAAGATTTTTGGATCTTTCTGGTTGTCCTACGACCAGTCCTGGACATCCTACGACCAGTCCTGTGAGTTCTACGACTCATCCTTCGACCAGTCTTAGCCCTACGACTCAAACTCCAGTAACTAAACTGGGGGTCCTACGACCGGTCGTAGGTGACCCACGACCAGTCGTAGGTAGCCCACAACCAGTCTTAGGCTATCCAGGACCGGTCGTGGAACAACAAATCCTTATCCCGCAGAAATCTTTAAAAATCTTTGAAGCTACGACCAGTCCTAGGATCCTAAGACCAGTCATAGATGGGATTTTTTCAGGTTATAAATAGAGCACGAACTTCAGAGTTTTAGGAATTCAATTCAATTCTATTCAAGTATTCTTTAGGCTATACTCTGAGATAAGTTTGTGTTTGTTTTAAGCTACTTTGTGCTTATTTAATATTGCTTTTTCTAGCTTGTTTTTTATTTGATTTTGATCTACATTCCAATCTTATTAGAAAAGGGGAATTTCTGATATTCCTTCTTCTTGGATTCAAAATCAAATAGAACTAGCCCTTTTGATTTAAAATCAATTAGACTTAAAACCATTCTTAAAGTGAGTATCAGACTTTGAACGTTGAATCGAACTTCTACTCCGATTGGTTCTACCGGGCTACTTCAAAAGGAGATTCAGGTATTTTACATTTGTGTAATTTACTTTCTTTGGTTTTGTTTGAGATTTGCCAGAAAAATCTCATTGTATTGGTTATCTGAGGAGAGCTAGAAAGCTATGGGCATATAGCTAGGCCCTTTCAAGTGGTATCAGAGCCTAATAGCTCGTGCTTATTTTTTATTTATTAGATTTATTTCCTGAGCTAACGATCTAAGCTATATTAAGATGTCAAATTTTAATAGCCTATCAGTCACTAGGCCACCATCCTTTAATGGCACAAACTATGCTTATTGGAAAGCCAGGATGAGGATCTTCCTCAAATCTTTGGATGAAAGTGTGTGGCTGACCACAGTGAATGAATGGAACACTCATATCACTGAAGTTACTAATGACGATGGTTCAAAATCATTGAAAGTAACGGCTTATTCTCTTTGGACCACACTTCAGAAAAGTGAAAGTAGTGCCAATGCAAAAGCACTAAATGCAATTACTTGTGCATTATCGCCAGATGAATTCAAAAGAATCATCTCTTGTGAAAAAGCAAAACAAGCATTGGATGTATTAGAAATGACACACGAGGGTACATCTATTGTCAAGAAATCTAAAGCCCAACTCCTCCCAACTAAATTTGAAGAAATTCATATGGAGGAGAATGAGATGTTTATGGACTTCTATACTAGATTGAATGACATTGTGAACTCTATGTGGGGTCTTGGTGATAAAATCTCAGAAAGCAAAGTGTGCGCAAAGATATTACGCTCACTTCCTGAACGGTTCAATTCTAAAGTGACCGCGATTCAGGAACCTCGTGATACGGATACCATAAGGGTTGAAGAACTAGTTGGTTCACTTCAAACCTATGAGTTATCCTTTAAAGCTCCTAAAGAAAAATCAATTTCTCTCAAATCATCTAAAAATGTTTTACAAGAGAGCACTTCGGATTTAGAAAATTCCGAAGATGATATGGCGCTTTTAGCAAAAAAATTTTACAAAATTTTCAAAAGTAAGAAAAAAGTCGATTTTCAAAAGATAAATGATAAGAGACGATCTAAACCTAGAACTCAAAAATCCTTAAAAGATAGTCAATGTTATAACTGTCAAGAGTATGGGCACTTAGCTAACAAATGTCCTAAAAAGTATAAATTAAAAAGGAAAAGCATGATGGCTACTTGGGATGAATCATCTGATTCTGAATCCTCTTCTAAATCAGAAGATCCTAAAACCGAGTCGGGCGAAGATGTTAAAGCTCTTATGACTTTAGCCAAGATCACCTTTTCAGATAATGATGATATATCTAGTGAAGAAAATCTAAATAGCGATTGCGATAATGAAGATGATCTTCAAGGTGCTTATAATGCCCTTTATAAGGAGAGTTGTAAAATTGCCGTCAAGCTTAAATTACAAAAAGAAAAATTTTCTAAGCTTAAGGAAGATTATGAGTCTCTTGTTTTAGAAAAGTCTCATATTTTCGATTCTTTTGAAAAAACCAAATGTGGTTTAGATTTTAAAACCTCCAAAATTGAAGATTTGAGATCCGAAAATGAGAAACTCAAAAATGAGGTAGCATCTCTTCTGAGTTTGAAAGACACATGGAAATATGCCCAAGGTGATCCTAAATTGGAAAAATTATTGTTTGGATCAACAAAATGTGGCGATCGATCTGGGTTAGGCCATGATAAGAATACATCTCCTAAACAAAAGAATATTGCTCTTAAATTTGTAAAAGGAGAGTCTTCAATCTCAAAAGAAAAGAATACTTATCAAAATTTTTCCAAAAATTCAAGGTCTTTTCAAAAATCGACAGGTAGCCATGTCAACTTTAATTTTTAAAACTGAAATCCATTGGCTGAAAAAATAATTGATCTTCTCAAGGAGCTATTAAAGTCTAACTCTATCGGTCTTTCCTATAACAACAGACAGAAAAATACCATTTATACTCTTAAACCCAAAACAGTTCTGAAATGGGTTCCTAAAGTTGCCTGCTTGGTTGCTCACACTGCTTTCAAAGCTACAAGCCATTCAAAGTGGTACCTAGATAGTGGTTGCTCCAGGCATATGACAGGTGATAAAGCTTTATTCACCGATCTAAAAGATATGACTGACGGATCTATTACATTTGGTGATGGAAGCAATTGTAAGATCATTGGCCAAGGTATGGTTCAGCTTTATAACCTTCCCTTATTTAAGAATGTTTTGTATGTTGAGGGTTTGAAACACAACCTACTTAGCATTTCTCAGATATGAGATAAAAATCATAGTGTGAAGTTCTCTAATCAAGGTTGTGAGATACTTAATAAAAAGGGTTTTGTTATATTAACTGAATGCAGAACTTCTGAAAACTGCTACATCGTTAGTGATGCAAGCTCATCTACTCAATCATGTTACATGGTCCATACCGATGAGACTGAATTATGGCATAAACACCTTGGACATGTACACTATCGGAACTTATTCAGATTGAGCAAAAGAGAACTAATTAGAGGTCTACCCAAATTGTAAAAAGTAAACAAAATATATGGTGAATGCCAGTTGGGCAAACAGACTAGGAGCTCTCACAAGAAAGTGAACTCCAATACCACATCTAGACCACTCGAGCTTCTCCACATGGATCTTATTGGACCAACCAGAACGGAGAGTCGAGGAGGCAAAAAATATATCTTTGTTATCATAGATGACTATACCAGATTCACTTGGGTATCGTTCTTAAAAGACAAAATTGAAACCCTGGATGAAGTGAAAAAGGTCATTAAACGAATCCAAAATGAGAAAGGTTCTCATGTTAGTAAGATCCGTAGTGATCATGGATCCAAATTCGAAAATAGTAGTTTTAAGAAATTCTGTAGCTATCATTGAATATCGCATGAATTCTCTGCACCCAAAACACCACAACAAAATGGTATAGTTGAAAGAAAAAATAGAGTGCTTCAGGATATGGCTAGTGTTATGTTGAATAGCATGAAGCTCTCTAGAAATTTTTGGGCTGAAGCAGTCAATACCGCATGCTATATTATTAATCGGGTTTATACCATTAAATCTGATAATAAGACTGCTTATGAATTATGGTTTGAAAAGAAACCTACTGTCAAATACTTTCGAGTTTTTGGCAGCAAGTGTTATATCTTACGAGATCGTGAAAATTTGAGAAAGTTTGATACGAAGAGTGATGAAGGTATTTTTCTTGGTTATTCTTTGAACAGTCGAGCTTATAGGGTTCTAAATAAGAGAACTGGTGTGATTCAAGAGTCCATCAATGTGGTCATTGATGATCATTTGAATACACCAGCTCCAAGTTCAGATGATGATGAAGCTCTTATTATCGACAATCAAGATACCTCATCATGTCAAAAAGAATCTGAACCAAGGACTGTCAAAGATCATCCGACCAATCAAATTCTTGGAAACCCTCTCACTGGAGTTCATACTCGCAAACAACTTGAGAACATATGTAATTATGTTTGTTTTACATCCCAAATAGAACCGGTCAATGTGAAAGAAGCACTTTCTGATGAAAATTGGATAGTTGTTATGCAGGATGAACTTAATCAATTTGTTCGTAATGATGTCTGGTATCTTGTTCCTAGACCTAAAGATAAACACATTATCGGAACAAAATGGATCTTTAAAAATAAGTCTGATGAGCTTGGAAATATAATACGAAATAAGGCTAGATTGGTTGTACAAGGGTACACTCAGATTGAAGGCATCGATTACGATGAAACCTTTGCTCCAGTCGCTCGCCTTGAATCAATCAGACTTTTTATTTCCATCACATGCTTTAAAAAATTTAAGATTTATCAGATGGATGTAAAGAGTGCCTTCTTGAATGGCGATTTACATGAAGAGGTGTATGTTGAACAACCTTCAGGGTTTGAAGACCCCAAGTTATCTAATCATGTATTTCGTCTCAAAAAGGCTCTCTATGGTCTAAAACAAGCACCCAGGGCATGGTATGAGAAATTGACTAAATTCTTGCTTAGTCATAGCGTTCAAGTAGGAAGTGTCGATAAGACGCTCTTTGTTAAGAAACATAACAATGATATTTTAATGGTTCAAATTTATGTTAACGATATTATTTATGGATCAACTTGTACTAACATGTCTATTGAGTTTGCAGATCTTATGAAATCAAGGTTCGAAATGAGCATGGTTGGTGAACTAAACTATTTCCTAGGGTTGCAAGTAAAACAACAACCTGATGGAATTTTCATTTCCCAGACCAAATATCCTTCAAACTTGGTTAAAAGATTTGGATTTGAGAATGGTAAGAACTTTGATACTCCTATGAATACAACGTTAAGACTCTCAAAAGACTCTACGGGTAAAGATATAGATCCTAAACTATATCGTAGTATGATTGGTAGTTTGTTGTATCTAACTGCTAGTAGACCTGATATCGCGTTAAGTGTTGGTATTTATGCAAGATATCAGTCTAATCCTAAGGAATCACATCTTACTGCTGTTAAACGGATTATTAGATATGTCGCAAGTACTATAAATCCGGGTCTTTGGTATCCTTTTGATACTAGTGTTCAATTAGCCGGGTACTCAGATGCTGATTGGGCCGGTAATATCGATGATAGAAAATTAACCACCGGTGGTTGTTTTTACATTGAAAATTGCTTAGTTTCTTGGTTTAACAAGAAGCAAAGCTCAATATCGCTCTTCACTGCTGAGGCTGAGTATATTACAGCTGGATATGCTTGTACTCAATTAGTTTGGATGAAATGCATGCTAAGCGATTATGGAATTAATCAAGATTCAATGATCTTACATTGTGATAATTCCGGTGCCATAAATATTTTCAAAAATCCAATCCAGCATGCACATACTAAGCACATTAACATTAAGTATCATTACATTCGTGATTTGGTTAAAAAAAAAGTTATTTCCTTGGAATATATACCAACCGAAACTCAACTTGCTGATACATTTACTAAACAGCTTGAAAAAGCAGGTTTAATAAATTAAAATTTGATCTTGGTATGTGTATTTTACATTGTGTATTCTTGCTTACATGTATCATAGTGTATTATATTTAGTATTATTTGTGTTTAAATTTTAATTTTTTACATTAAATACGTATTTTTGGTCGTTGCTCGACCGGTCGTAGCTGTACACGACCAGTCCTGATACGACCGGTCGTGCACGTCACTCGACCAGTCGTGGAGCTCATGAACATGATATATTTTGGAAAAAACCTCCTTCTTCATTTCTACTCCGACCTACGACGAGTCGTGGCTCGACCAGTCATAGGATTTCTTGTATTTCTTCAAAGTAAGTCTTATTTGTTCATTTTTTTTGAAGTTTGATGTTCTCTATGCTTTGATTTGATCATTGTGTAGCTTGGTTTCATCTTTTTGTTGGATTTTTCAAAGGTTTTTTTTTTCAAATTGCTGATCTAGAGAAAACCCATCATTCTTTTTGTGCATTTCTCTTGTTCTTTGTATATCTTTTTGAAGATGGATGCTAGAGGGAAGAAGAAAATATCATGAGGTCCATCCTCATCTACATCTACACCGATAACAAAACAACATCTTCGGTCACCCGAAGATGATCCTCAAGATGTACAGGATTTGCGTGTCCATAAGGTTATTGTTGAGCATCCCGCTGATCTCAATCACATTGCTCCATATGGTATGGTCCCTCTCCTTGAATCTTTTGGCTGGGCTAACATTTTACTTTGGGGTGAGCATGCATACCAGTCAATTGCACAATCAATGGTTGCATGTATCTCAGATTTCTCCCTTGATAATTTAACGTTTTCAATTGATATTAGAGAAGGAAAATTTGAAGTAGTCCGTCATTTGATATCGGGTATTATGGATATACCTGTTAATGATGAAGGTATTCCGATTCATACTCTATACAACAAACCATCTAAATCGAAAAAACATATATTGACAAGAGACCTATGCAAAATTAATGTGCAATGGACACACAAAGGGAATGCGCTCCCTTCAAAATACTTGTTACCCAGATACAAAATATTACACCGTATATTTATTTCAAATCTATATCCTCGGTCCGGTAATAAAATTGAGTTGACTTCTTTCATGGTTCGTATGTTGCATTCTATTGCTTCTGGTACCATGGTCTGTCTTCCTTCATTGATCTGTTATTTTATCATACAGTTTCGTCTCCATCCGGGTCATAGTGATATTTCGTTTAATTATCATATGACTGTGTTAGCCACTCATATGCTTGTCGATACACCTATTATTGAGGCACCCATTCATCATCTTATTTTCAACAATACCAATCTTAATAAGATGAAGTTGGATTTGCTTCCTGGTCAAGTTAATGAAGGTGGTGTTAGTGGTGTTGGTGGTGAAGCCGAAAATGAAGGGGAAGCTGACGATCTTCCTCAACAGGATGTTAATATGGATGAGTTATTTGATGAGATAGAATCTGATTCGCCAAATAATCCTGATTTCGATCCATCTAGTTATGATACACGCCTTCGTGCATTGGAGGAGTAGGTTGATAACATGAGTGTAGCCCACGATATGCAGTTTAAGTACATGCGCAAATATCTTCGTCGCATTAATAGGGGCTTACACCAGATTGATCCTATTATTCCTGCTCCCTCCTCTGGATCTGATTAGGTGGATTATCTTTTGGATTGTATAACATTATCTTATCTTTTATTTTGGATATTGTATTAACTTGGTTATGGCTTGATGATTCTGGATTTATATTTTGAGATATGATATTTTCTTCCATATTCCTTTCTAATTATTATTTTTTATTACTCTCTATGTTGTTATTCTCTTTCTTCTTGTCACTTTCCCTTATCATTTTGTGACAAAAAGGGGGAGTAGTATGGTAAAGGGGAGTAGTATGGAAAGGGGGAGTAATTTGTATGGTTTGATAATTTGTATGGTTTGATTGATTGATATTGTTTTCATGAGTAGTATTTGTATTACTCAGGGGGAGTAGAGTAATTTGTGCTTTTATGTCTCATGATTCTTTATTGAGCAAATGTTGCTCTTATCTTTTATGATATGTGTTTTGTCACAAATTTGACAAAGGGGGAGATTGTAAGTGCTATGATTTCATATCCCTTTGGTTGTCAAATTTTGTGGTGCCAAAACCTATATATGTCTCGTATTTCTTGTGTTTCATGTTTGAGAACAAGAACTTAAATGAAGAAATGTTTCAAGTCTAGTCATGGATGAAGTATTCAAGAATAGAAGTCTTCAAGTATGCATGTTCAAGATTCAAACAAGTACAAGAATAGAAGAAGACTATATCAAGTCAAGAAAGGTTCAAGCTCGAGAAGGCCTGCAATAAGATTCGTAAATTCTCAAGCTTCACTTAAGGGTCATCTGAGAGTACAGACTATCAATGTTCATATCACTTTCAAGGTTTGTTTGACCTTAGATTGACCTTAGGTTGGGCGTTATTGTAGGTCATTATGGATACATAATTCATATATTTTAAATATGCTTATTCGGGTTGTTCTAAGACCAGTCTTAGGGACTTCAAGACCAGTCCTATCTCTGCTACGACCAGTCTTAAGTTTTTCAGGACTAGTCCTAGGTTGTTGAAGATTTTCAGATTTTTCTGGTTGTCCTACGACCAGTCCTGGACATCCTACGACCAGTCCTATGAGCTGTTCGACTCGTCCTTCGACCGTTCTTAGCCCTACGACTCGAACTCCAGTAAATAATCTGGGGGTCGTACGAATAGTCGTAGGTGACCCACGACCAGTCGTAGGTGGCCCACGACCGGTCGTAGGCTACTCAGGGCCAGTCGTGGAACAGCTAATCCTTATCTCGCGAAAATCTTTGAAAATCTTTGAAGCTACGACCAGTCCTAGGGATCCTAAGACCAGTCGTAGATGGAATTTTTCAGGCTATAAATAGAGCATGAATTTCAGAATTTTTTCAATTCAATTCAAGCAATCTTAAGGCCATACTCTGAGATAAGTTCGTATTTATATTAAGCTATTTTGTGCTCATTTAATATTCCTTTCATTAGCTTGTTCATTATTTGATTTTGATCTACATTCCAATCTTATTAGAAAAGGGGAATTTCTGATATTCCTTCTTCTTGGATTCAAAATTAAATAGAACTAGTCCTTTTATATTTAAGATAAAATTAATTAGACTTAGAACCATTCTTAAAGTGAGTATTGGACTTTGAACATTGAATCGAACTTCTACTCCGATTGGTTCTACCGGGCTACTTCAAAAGGAGATTCAGGTATTTTACATTTGTGTAATTTACTTTCTTTAGTTTTGTTTGAGATTTGTCAGAAAAATCTCATTATTTTGGTTATCTGAGGAGAGCTAGAAAACTCAGATTATGTGGGTTTTTGGATTGTGTAAGCCCGAAATAAAAAGACACAATTGTGAAGGTTTTAGGTAAACCTGTGAAACCTATTTTGATAGTGCATGCCAATATCCCCTGTGTGAGGATATTAGGAATGAAGTAGCATTCTGTGTGGCTGTTGGATAACAGTTGGTGTACACACAGGCGAACCACTATATATCATTGTGTTGTGGATGTGCTTTATTCTTTTATTCCTTTATTCATTCAGTTTGTGGATTGTATTTGTGGATGAATGTTATAATCTCTATTTCAAGCAAGTGTGGGAATGTTGTAATAACTTAGGATTATTTCTGCAAGTTATTTTAGTTTCCTTTCTTTTTATTTGTCATTGGTTTGAGATACAAAGGGCGTTCTAGAAATAAGGTTGTCCTACCTTAAACCTTTGGTTTTTGGTGTAAGGTTGTCCTTAGAACTGATATAGTACCATTCTCTTAATTCTAGGTTTTTGAGATTACTTTTAATTCAGCATTGTGCTTTATTTCTTTTATTATTCCGCTGTTTTAAGTTTTATTTGGCATAGCCCTATTCACCCCCCTCTAGGGCATATAGCTAGGCCCTTTCACTCACCACTCATGCTACCCATTATTAACTGTCACTTCTCAATGATCTTTTCTATTGTGGAAGTTTTTAGTTCTAAGTACATTGTCTACTTTTCACACTCAAGTTGTTCTCTCGGACCCCTTGAGTTGGAATGGAGTGTTATAGTATATTAAATTAAATCCTAGATTAGACAATTCTATATCCTAGTTTATCTCCTACGATTGGTCTAGATCCTCTATTTCTCTCCTAAGATCCATTTTGATATTAACCCTATTCTATGTGTTCTTGATTATTATTAATGAAATACATAAAAGTTTCTACCATGTAGCCCCTAATTTATATGTGATCCAAGTAATCAACTAAAAGTCTCTTGTTTGTTGAAACCTCTTATTCATGGAAACTTGTCGAAATAGGCCTAATGGGTACTTTTCATTTCTAGTTTTCAACCAATCTAATAATCAGATGACCAAATAATTGTAATTTTTATACATCTAAATGGGACTCATGATTTGAACAGTCTAATTTGAATTACTTGTATGCCACATTCGTAATATTTAAGTAATTTTCTAAGTGCCCATATATTAGGCATCAAATTCCAAAAAGGTGTCAAAGTTTTTCTCCATGTATGAAGCTAAGATTTTAGTTTTTCACAAGCTCCTAAAAAACCTTTTGAATTGATGGTTTGTTTGTTATTTTTTAATCATGATTTGGTTGCACATGAACTATTACATTGTGGATGTCATGATTAATGGTTACATCTTATTTCGAGTTAAAAATATAACTATACACAGAACTCCATCCAACAACGTCTCTTTAGAAGATGAGGGTTTTTATACAAAAATCATTTTTCCTATATCATGGCTTGGATTTCTCCTATATCGCTGCATAAGATTAACCACCCGTCAACACCCACTAAGGGCCACATGTTTTGATAACCTGATAATGCCAACCATCCACATTCTAGTTACTGTTAGTGTTCTGTACGCTGAAAAGCCAGTAAGTTAATCTTAATAGTTAAATGGACGATTTCAACTATAAATCATGATGATCATAGGTCCTATATGAACATGTCATTAACTACTATTAGTATATGTTACATCATGCGTGATGACTCCTAATGTATATTCTTACCATGTGTGCTCTCTGTATACCTTTTTATTCATAGGAATAGATCTTAACCACTTGAGTGCATGGTGAAATCAAGACTTAATTATATTGAATCAATGATTTAGGCTGTCGTACAATGTGCCACCTATATTGAATCAATTGCCACCATAAATTACACATTTTCTGATGAAGATAACTAACAGAAAATTCATGCCTCTTCATCCGTGCTATGTACTATGGCCCATCGACATGAAGTTTAATCTAAAATACCATGTATGGGGATCACCAGTATGTGTGCATATCATCTAATAAGCCTATCCGTCTGCCTCCTTATGTTTACTTTTTGTCATAAAAATCAAGATGATCCAGCAGTTAGTTGGGCCACACCATGTGATTTTGGCAGTTTTAGGCATGATTTTACATGGTGTGGCCCACCTGAGTTTGTTGATATACTGGCTCTGGGGGTTTTTATTCATCCCAGTAGGCACATCGTTTGAATGGAATGGATGGCATATACAAAACACAGTAGGCTTGCACACAATTTGAATGGTTTTTAATGATAGGTGTACTGTTCCATAGCAACTATTCCCAACAATGTTGCCCAGCTGAGTTTTGGCAGTTGATTAGTGGCCGCTGAGGAGAACATGAGGCAATGCATACACAGATTAGATGTCATGCACACATCACAGTCGACCCCAAATGAGGCCATGTAGTCTAAGCTTAACCTCGAAGCTTTGTAGTGGATCCGGCATCTTTTTTTAAAAGGGTTAATGATTCTTCTTTTTAATTTTTTGTAGAAGGAATAAGAATAAAGAAAAGATTATAATTTCTATGGCCAAAATATTAAAAAAAGAGTAGTATTCTCATCCCTGATGCATTCACAGATAAAGTAAAATGTAAAAACATGGCATGACACAAATGTAGGCTTTGGTGGATCCAAAATGGGTGGGATCTGAGATCGTGGGGCACTATGATGTATTTGTCTTATATCACTACAAGAAATCGGGCATTAGCCGACCGATGGGGCTACCCTTTGCCTGCAGCTAGTTTTAACGGCTGCGGGCAAAGGGTCGCTACATTATATTTATATATATAAAAAAAAGCCCTAGGCGCCGACTCTCTCTCTGCCTCTCACTCTCCCTTTCCCTCCCTCTCTCTGCCACTCCATCTCCCTCTCGCACGCTCTCCCTCTCCCTCTCCCTCTCTCTCTCTGCCTCTCGTCTCCGGCCCTCTCCCTCTCGCACGCTCTCCCTCTCCCTCTCCCTCCCCCTCCCTCTCTCTGCCTCTCCCTCTCCCTTCCCTCTTCGCTCGCTCTCCCTCTCTCTCTCTCTCTCTCTCTATCTATCTCCTCGGCCTCTGCTGCAGTTCGGCCTTCCACTGCTTGTGAATCTCGGTTTCTCAGGTATGATGTAAGGCTTTTTCCTTCTTATTTCCTTCTTATCGTTGCTTTCTGCAATATTAGGAATATGCATTGTTGAATCCCTAATTAGGGATTTGTATAACAAATTCCTAATTAGGGATTTGCATTGTCGAATCCCTTTTTAGGGTTGGCATTCCACGGTGGATGGATCATGCACCTAAAGTATCTGACGTTGGATGACCCTAGCCACACCAATGTTGAACTATTTTATGTTGAACTAGATTTGTACAGTCTCTTTTTCTTAAATTTTTATTTAGACTCCCAGAACTGAATGTTAATGATTATATTTTGGGGCTTTGTTTCTGATTTTTTGAACAGTTATCTAGGGGCATGTTCCCTTCCCAATTAGGTGATATGGACCAGTTGACTAATTTACATGTCCATAGTTGAGAAACTTCTAGTGATTGGTCTAATGTATGTTACATTGGAGAGGAGGAAATAGGAATAGAGAGAAAAGTCCAGGGAGTAAGCCCCTGTTCCTTTAGGTTTAATACTGGCATCCAAAAGTTTTTCCTACATACTCTAAGCCCCTGTTCCTTTAGGTTTGGTACTGGCATCCAAAAGTTTTTCATACTGTAAGTCCCCTGTTCCTTCTTGCACCATAACTATATGGCCTGAGGGGCATCAAGTATCCCATACAGTTTTTCATTTGACTGTGCTACCACATGAACATGTCTTGTTTTCCAACTGACAGTGCTACCACATGAACATATACTGTTTTCCAACTGACTGTGCTACCACATGGGCATTTTATGGTCTCATGCTACAATGGTCTCCCACTGATCAGAAGGTCTTGGATATATATAAGTTAAGACCCCGGCTGTGCTTTTTTGTATTCTCTCCCTTTCTGTTTAATTTTACCTTTAAATTTAATAGCTTTCTATTTTATAAAATGCTCATCAGGGAGTAGGTTCCTTGATTTGGCTGCTGTCTTGTTAGGCTTGTTCCCGCTCTGCTTTCTTTTGTATATTTTCTCTTTGGCTTTCTCATTATCTTTCAAAAAAATATCTACTATTATAATGTTAGCGCCCTCACACACTTCCATTGTCGGAAAATTTTGCTAGTCAACTAGGAACTCTCTTGAATAGGTAAAACTAGGGGCTCATTCCCAAGACCTCAATGCTGAAATGCATTCTGTCTAACACTGAGGGACGTACTCAAACCAAGGGACATAACCAAGTTGACTCGGATTGGCTGACAAATATGCCGACAATGTAATGGAGTTGACCATTGAATTGGCCCTGATCAATACCATGTGAAAATAGTGTTAAAATCAGGAGCATCTTTGTTGTAGGTCAACTTCTCAATATCATATTCGTAATATTTCCTTTTTATTTTGAATTTTTTTATCTATCAATTTTAAGCCTATTTATTTTCAAATTATAATATTCTATCTTTTCAGATCATAATCTTCTTCTACTTTACAAGCCCTGCAACATTTTCTCACAACATTCCAACATAGACCTGTAAATGACAAAAAAATATCATCACAAAAGTATTTATGGTGAAATGTACCCATATAAATTGTGAACTTCTATTGATAGATGTGTTAATCCTTCATTTTTCTGTTCTTTTATATTTGATCTTTGTCATATATGTTCATCCAAAAAGTTGATGGCCATGTTCCTGCATGCGTTCCACATGAATATACATCACAAGGATATTTGTTAAAGCCCGAAAGTATTCATGCAAAATGTACACCTAGGGATTATGGACTTCTGTTGTTAGATGTGTAAAACAATAATTCCCTTTTATTTTTGCATTGTTGATTTTCATGTTCTTGCACTTGTGCGTTCAACATGAATATGCATTCTCAGGATTTTTGTTGAAGCCTTATACTAGATGGTCCCGGTCTTCCCATATTTCTCTGCTGAAGATGTATCGTTTAGATCCTTTCAATAGTGTCAGTCTGTAGACCTCTCAACTGAATAGGTGACTAGCTTGAGTTACTGGGTTTACTAATCATACTATTGACTTGTTCAGTTGAGCAGAGTCTGGGTACCTAGTTTTCAAACAATGTTCTTTCTATTTTTTCTCCGTCTATGTCAGATTACTTATCCTTCATAAATGGTCGCTCGTAATCTCCTTGAACGGTGATGGGTGGGCTAAAAGACATTTTTGGATCTGTAATAGAGGTTGAGGTCATGTTCACAGGGTTCACAATTTATTTTGAGTTGTTATTTGATAGTCTGCAGAGTATGTCACTTGATACACAGTAAGATACAAATTGTACATGTGCCATACAACATTTAAGAAATGTTGTGACATCTATTTTCAAAGATAATTCATTGCCATGAAACTTTTTTATCTTGTTTCTTTGTTCTTATCCCTTTCTTTCTAGTAGCTAATACTTAATATAAATTGTGTGTATTTGCATTTGATGATTGTTGTTGGCAAGTATTTCTTTCTTTTTAACTCTTTGTAATGCCAGTCGCTGTTTTCTTTTGTTTTTTCTTCTCTTTTCTTTTCTTTTTCCTTGAATTTCATTTATTTACTACAAGCAAAAGCCTACTGTACATGACTCTATGGTTCTTTAAAAAAAAATAAAAATCTTTGCTTCATCTATCTTAAGATCTTCCATTTTGGAATTTTCAACATGCACGCAATTTTCTCATCTATATGCAGCCTAATGGTTATATTTGAAGCTGCAAGAGCAATAACAAAGCCAAGTGGAGCAACCGATCTGTCAGTGTTAGTATTGGGTAGTATAGATGCTGAATATTTCTTTGATTTCTTTGCTTTTTCAATAGTACTACTGATGTGTGTTCTGAAGTAACCACAATTTTCAAATACAATACCTGGATCCAAAGAAAATGGGATTCAAACCAGAATTCCTTAATCATGTTTGGATCTGGGTATGCTGTTTGGAACTAATTGTTGTTTGGAAGACCATATGGTTATTTCAAATGCATGTTTTGCTGCATTTAAGTAGTAGAAGGAATACTAAATGCCAAAACTACATATACACCTATCAGCACATATTCAGATTATATATTAATTATTGTTATGGTAATTATTTTTGTGGGTGTGCACTTGTGCAACTTGTAAAATTTGATGGAGTACCTGAACAGTTTACCGACCAAATAGGTTTATGCCTTAGTTTGCGATGAGTACTTGTGCCATGATGAGATCAGGTTTGTCATTAGTGGAAATAGTCTGTTTCTATATCCACCCTCTACTCATTAGATAAAATGCCTGAAAAGGATGTTTCTTATTAATGGTTGTTGCTAATTGAAGCTATGCATCAGTCCAACTGAGGATCCTAACTAGCCTTGAACAAATATGAATAAATAAATAGTTTTGTATTGGTTGGAAATGAATTTCCATTGTACTCATAAGGCTATTCAAGTGGTTTCATGCCAAATCTTTGTTAGAAATTAGCAAAATTGGGAACTTTGCCTATGATCATACAATGTGGTGTCTTTGATGAATTTGATGTGCTGTTTATAAATACTTTTGTGAAGAACGTCAGGTTGATTTTCAACCTCTTGTCAATTGAAAAAAAAATGGTTTTGTATGCAATAAGATCTTGATTCCGCTGTATTCATGCATTGCATGTTGGACAACCCTCTTCTTAGTTACAATTACTATTTTATGCCTCCCAGACGCTAGAAATGTTGGATAAGAAAGAACATGTTCTTCAGAAGAAAATTTCCATAGAAATTCAGAAAGCCAAGGACTTTACGAAGTCAAAAAAATGAAAGAGGTATGCATTTGTTTTGATTATGCTCATCATGATTTTGTTATACCTTCATAACCAAATTATTGTATTATCCTATTGGTGTTCATTCTCCTACTGATGCACTGGCTTTGAAAGAAACTGAATCTCCAATGCACTCTCTCCATGAGGTTGTTTAACACTTATTATTATTTTTAATTATACACATGCATTCACACCTCAACACACCCATGTACTCTTGAAGCACTCTCTTCATTTGAACAGGGTATAAAAGGTGAAGCATGGGTTCGGCATGAGGGTTCCAAGATCAATGTTGAGGTTCTTCAATCAGTGAGATTTTTCCATGTAAGCCATATTGGTCTTGTTTGGAGTCTATAAAATAGTTGCATAGGTTGACCCATTTTCTACCTTATGGTGATAGGTATGAACTACTACTCAACAAGCTTGTCTCACAAATCCGGTACATCGAATTGGCTGCCAATACCTTTGTAGGACATTCACGGTGACGTTTCTCTCCATCGCCCCCACCTTTGAACTCATCAATGATTTCCTTTCCAATATCTGCTAGTTTTCTGATTATCTTCTCTGTCTGTTTTTCTTCAGCGACCAATTTTCGGAGATCATGGTCAAGCCATTTATCATAAATGTCAATACCAAGACAAAAGTTTTCCCAATCTATCCACTACATATGAAGCATTTCAAACTATCCATTGATGGTAATCAGATGATTTTCCATGCAAAGAAGTTCCTAAACTATGACCCAAGTTGAAACTTGGTTGTGTACATGATTCCCATCCACCACTAATGGATGGTTGGATATGTAGGAACAGAGTCTCATTTAGAAATGAGAATTCATGCATGAATCTTGCTGTAGAATTATTTTAACTGCTCCAATTTTATCTTTTTTAACTATAGTTTCTGCTGCAGGTTGGTAAATGTGAGTTGCTGGTTGTCCCTGCAAGGGAATTACCATATGAGGAACATGAGAATGCATGCATGAAATGTGAGTTGCTGGTTTTTCTTTTTCCTACTGTTTGGAAGGGATTCTTAGATGATCAATACACAACTGCAGCAGTTGCAAGATGAGAGCAACCTAGATTTTTTTTTGAAGTGTTGTCTCTCTTCTTTGATGATTCTGAGAAGCTTCTTAATGATTTGAGTAGAGCTTTGTGAAGAATCTGCTTCTCTCTCTCTCTCTTATTGGATATTGAAAAGCTCACTATTTCTATATTTTTCTTTTCTTGAAGAGATCAGCAGCCTGTAGGTTTCAAAAAGGTTGATGCCCATGTTCATCAGTTGAAGGGCAGAAACTCTAGGTATTTCACTCCATCCAAATATCCAATACATCATTCTTTTGTTTCCATCTCTCTTCAAGAAACCCAACTTCCCAATTTTATGACAATCCTACTTCTTTGATTTTTTATTTTTATTTTGTCTTGTTACAGTTTTTTTTTTTTTTTTTTTTTTTTTAAATTTCTTTATAGGAAGCTATTGTTTTTGTTAGAATAAACATGCAAATACATCTGTATGAGTAGGTAAATGCAACTTTATCGATAACGCTAAGATTATTTTTATTTTTTGGAGTAAACTTGACTTAATTAAAGTACATACATAATAATACAGTAGAGTGCTGGCCAGGCCTAATGGAAAAGAACCATGGCCAGCAAAGACTCAAAACATGCACAAACAACAACTGAGTTGCCCGTGCAACTTGACCATTAAAACAGATGAGTTGCCTGTGCAACTTGACCATTAAAACAGGGTGGAGACAGATTTAATACATAATGATTTAGTTAACACTTGGGTAATCATCATCGTTTCTTAAAATACATAGAGAACAAATTAAAATACATAGAGAACAAGTTGAAAAAATGGCAAGATGAGATCAAGGACCTGTGATTGCTTGATGCATCAAATGAACAAGCCTGTAATCGTTTGTATAACTCTCAGTATCTACTTCAGAATGTTCATATGAACTTTTGAAACAAGTAGGAAGCAGCTGCATGCAATTCTATTCAAGTGAGGAGCCTTAAGCCTTGGGGCTTTTTAGTGGGGTACACTAGACTTTGATTGAAAAAATAGAGAAAAAACCTTTAAAATCACATTTAAGATGGCCCTCATTAGCTGACCTACTTCTGTTGGAAAACTCTGGGTAATACATGTGCCAGCATGGATATTGGAGGTGTTTGTTTAATTTCTCTTTTTTCATGCAAAAGACAATATCATGTAGTAAAAACTCATGGCATTTGTACACCCAGGAATAGTTGCTGTTGTAAGTAAAAACTAATCTTTATGAAGTTACAACTTAGAAGAGGTTACTAATGACTTCAATATATTGTATTGTGAACATGACCTGATTTTACTATGATGGTCCTGTCAGGTTATTAAACCAAGTGTTGTTTTGGGGGGGGGGGGGGGGGGGGTTTGAAAATGCAGCAGTGATTGCAAAATGGGCACAGTGATTGCAAAATGGGCACAACAACATGAAAAGATGGCTGTTATCAGTGCTGCGTATGAAAATAGCCTGAGTTTATCATCATATTTTCAGTTTACAAGCTATCTTGAGTAGCAAAACACGGAGATCTATGCGATAAAGAATAAGGAATAGCGCCCAACCATCTTTCCAAAAAGATGAAGGTGAACCTCAATATCATTGAGGGTCTGAACCTACTGAAGGACTCCGAAATACTGGTGCTGATGCCTTTTACTGCTACACAGCTCACCAAAGATTGACAGAAGAAACCAGTCCCTTGGAAACAATGGCAATCATTGGCAACAAGGAGATCATTGACATTAACCAAGGTATGTTAGTTGCTTAGATTGGTTTATGACCGGAAATGTTTTTGCTTTGGGATATATATGCATGATGTGTACATATATGTATGAGTAAAACACTATTCTACACAAAACTAGTTTCCTATTTTTCTTTGAACATGTAACTATGAATGATATGTACATGTATGTATGTGTAAAACATCATTATTCACCAAACCCAGTTTCCTATTTTTGTTTTTGACATGTATGTATGTATGTATGTATGTGTGATGTGTATGCATACATATGGGTTATAATACACCATTCTTGACAAGACCCTATTTCTTGCTTTGCCTTCACATTTATGTATATATGATGGGTACATATATGTATCCATAAACTCCATTCTTTTCTATGTTTTCTTGACAACACTAATTTCATTTTCTATGTTTTCTTTTCTCTTACTGATGCTATTGATTTTTGTGAATTCTCATAAAGAAGAAAAGATTTTTTTTTAAAAAAGATAAATGTGAGGGGTGTATGGGAATTGAGTTGTTAGTTTGTGCATTTTGACCTCCTTGTCCCTATGATCCAGACCATCACTATGATTTTTCTGCCATGCACTAAACATATCCTCTGTATGACAATTCTAAACATAAAGTGTTTCAATATGTAGATGTAAGATCCTGTGTGCTGCTCCAGGTTATTAGGGGAAACAGCGTATTAACTATCCTTGATTCCTTCAGGTACGTTTAAATTGACACTTCAGTCGGCATCTGTTTTAATTTTCTTTGATTCCTTCAGGTACGTTTAAATTGACACTTCGTTCACCTCTAGCATCAACCATATTAACCATCCTTGCTAACCACAATCATTGGATGCTTACTCTGCAACATGACCCAGCAAGAAAAGCCAACTTCTTTGAATCAGGCCACCTTTGAAACACTTGGTTATGTCTGTGAGGAGATCTCTTCACAAGACCTCAAACAAGATTTGGTGAATTCTGTCCTCATCACCCTTTGATTTTTGTTGGTGAAAAGGAAATGGCCCTAGCCTTACATCTTACTGATACTCTCAGATTCATACATGTACTGATATGCCTAAGATTTGATCTTGCTCAATTTTGATCATTGCTTGTTGATCTCCCTCACCCACCCACTCACATCTTATCTCTGACTTTGTTTTGTTTCATAGATTGCAAGGTTAATTGGTAATAGAATCAAGAACTTGGTGCTATTTGAGTCTAGAGGTTCTTTTATATTATTTTTTTAATTGCATACATCTTTCTCTTTGTATTCAATGTTTATATATCTCTTCTGAGTTTGAATCCGAGAAAAACATGCATGTTTATGTTGTTTCAAAAGAATCCCCATCATCAACTTTTCCCCCATCTTTCTTTCATTCTAGAAATGCCCATCAGCCCAGGATCCTTGTTTTGCAAAAAAGAGAAGAAAACAATGCCCCTTTTTTGATCAAAATCACATTTTTGCTAAAATGGACTGAAAATTTACAATCCCTTTTAGAGTCTTTCCTTGGTGCAATCCTTCTATACAATTGTGAATAAAGACCCTCATCTGCACCTTATCTCTAAGTGGACCTCAGTTTGTAATGATCCATAACTCTTACAGCAAACCCAGCATAGATTTCAGATAGACTCGTTAATGAAACACACATTTTTTTTTCAATATTTTTACATATAATTAATTGTAAATTAATCACAGTTATTTATTTTGAAAATTTCTCATTATAAGATGTTTTCAGGTTATAACATCCATATCAAACTGGTTTGTAGTATATTTGACTTCTTTGTGGATTTTGTTACTAAAGCGAAGGTCTCAAGTCCAACTGGTTGGACCACAAATAATCTGTACTTTAAATTATTGTTAGGCTGTTGCACTCAGTAAGTTATCTGTTCAATCAGGGTGAGGTTCATGCGAGCAAGAAAATGGAGCTAGACCTTCTCAAGCAGTATAATCAGATTTTGTTACTTCTGCTTGTATCTTCCTTGAATTAGTTTCCCCCCTCACACTTGTCTTTTAATTTCTGGTTAAAAGACAACTAGCTTGGCTTTTAAGATAATGTGAAACTGATTTTCTGAACTCCACTCAGCAGGCCATGCACTTACGGTGGCTATGATACCAATGGCTATGGTCGTACTGTGGGCTAGTTATATTTAGCTATGGATTTTGTCCGTAGCTTTTGATGATTTTATGCAACAAAAACTGACGATTTAGCAGTGTCCAGCACGACTGTCAGTAAAGGTCCTGGCCGTCGGTAAATCCTTTACCAACTGAGGCTTTATCGGCTATTAAATAACCGCAGGAAAAGGCTTTACCGGCGGTTTTCTTGGCCTTTGCAGGGTAAAGGCCATTTTTCTTGTAGTGTATCCATGATGTTCATCTGTTTTGAAGACTGATTTTAAGGTATGAACTGAAAAAATAAAGTAGATCCAAATCTAAGGTGGACTATAATACAGGAAGCAATGGTAATCGGCCATTGAAAACTTCTTGTGGGCCACAAAAGTTTTGGATCAAGGTGATATTTGTGCAGTCTCTTCATCCAATTCTTTGTGATCTTAATTATCAAGAGGATTAATGGTAAATCAACATTCCGGTGGCCCCATGAAGTTTTCAATGATGGGATTTAATTACTGCTGTTTCCTGTCATATGGTCCACTTAAGATTCGGATCTCCTTCATTTTTTAGATCATGCCCTAAAATGTGCTTTCAAAATGGATGGATGGTGTGGATGTAAGGCACATACATCAAGGTGGGCCACACAATTAGGGATCCACTTAAACAGCACCTAAAGAGCTTAGAAAATAAAAGGAGAGAAAGTAACATTTTTTAGAATCATTTTCCACGAAAACATCAGGAAAGAAAATAAAAAACAGAGACGTCAAAGAATTTCTTAAGAATCTTCGTATAAAAACAAATTCTTAAAAAAATGATCTTCACCAAACAAGGAAACTCACAATGAGAGAAAAAAGTCATTTATACCCAAATATTTTCCAAGCTTCCAAACATGCCCTTAAAAATAAAATAAACTCCAATAATTTCAATAGCTGGCAGACTTATAAATCTACCTAATGCCATTGTTTTTATGTTTTTTGAAGTGTCCACTTAGTCATACATGTACCTCAAACATGATCTTAATTCCTTTGGTTTTGTTGTTTTTAGTTGTTGAATTATTACATATACGTCTAAAATTCAGGATTCTCCACGCTCATTTTCTCTTGAATTTTAAAAGAGGCCCTTTTGAGGATTTGAAATCCAGGATTTAAAAGAGTCCTCATGATTTGGATGGTTCAGGTTGCATGTAAGAATCTCCATACATTTATGCTATGTGCAGGTAGTCTAAGTGCATGGAAACCTTTCCATGTATCAACTTGCATTTGGATCAATTGGCCTCCACATCACCCATCTAGACCGTCCATTACATCCAACTCATACGTAATGGTAGCCTTCCAAAAAATAAAATGATGGATTGATCCAAACCGTATGAATAATTGATGTGACCATTTGTAGAAACAGGTCTAGTTCCAGATGTTTTGACCATCCAATTTCAATATTTTTCGCACAACAGTCAAAGAGGAGGGACAAAACATAATGGACAGCTCAGATAGATGATATGCATGTCAAGGAATCCAAAAGCAACTAGGTGTATGGGAAGGTTTCCAACTCACGAGCTGTTATATGATACTCGGGTTGCATATGACGCTTGATACGCAGGCACTCATGAAATTTTAAACGTGGCACATATTAACTCAAAGTAAACCATATAGATTGTTACCAAACCAAAATCATAGGACTAGATTGGGAACCATCCATTCCACACGCCATACATGTACATAAGTTCAAACCATCCAAATCATCATCCCATAACACATAGGTGGTATCATCAAACCAAACACATATACATGTAGATCAACCTATCATCGTTCATGTTATTCCCCTCAATATATTCATATGGATGTTTCTTGCTTTACTTACCTTTTATGTTGTTTTTAATTTGCTAGAGATAATAATACCTTGTTCTGGTTTTGTCGAATTCTTTATTATATGATGATTGCTACATAACATATGTTTATGTTGTGGAGGTAGTATGAATATTGGTAAGTATATTTGGTTATTTTTATTGTATTTTGTTTCTGAGAATGAAGCAAGAAATTAGTTGTGGAGATAGTATGAATACTGGTGAGATGATTGCTGCATTACATGTCCTTATAATACCTTTTATTATTGTGACTTATTAGTTTATAGTTGTGACTTATGATCGTGATTTGTAAGTTAGATAATTAGTTACCCGTTTGAGGATTTCTATATGGCTATACATAGATATGGTGTATTTTTGGTGGCATATAAATCGCTTCCATTATGGACAGTTCAAGGTTAGATGAATAGTATGCTTTCATATAATCTATTTAAATGTTCATGCCTAATGTACAGTCCATCTCCTCGTTTCTCTCTGGATATGTTTCTTTCATTCCGTATCTAATGCTAAATATCTTTATATTACTTTAGATATTTAGAATCGGAATGTAACATAAGATCAACTTATCTGAAGAGGCATGGAGAGATGCTGCCGGATTTTCGGCGTGGACGTTTAAATGGGAATCTGAAAGTATTACAATCTATCCAACCTTGGATGGGTAACTAATTTAGGATTTAATTGAGAGGGAATCCCTGAAAGGTGAGAACTGCTGTTATGACTATGATGAGTAGCTGTCCATTTCCTATGGACAACAATATGGGTGGCTTGGTCATTTTGACAGGCCCGTGTTTATATATTAGTGTAACACCCCGGATTTTGGCCAACCTGGGATTAGACGTCCTTAGGCAATGGGTCAACTAAAACACCTGCGAAATCGCTCAGAACCCAATTCCATAGTCAAAGAAATCACTTAGGATTAATTCCTTTAGAAACTAAGCATAAGTTAGCTAGCGCAACGCTAGAGTAGCTGGGAAATAGTCCCTGATCACTTTAAATACGTTCTATAAGACCCAAAACTTGTAGAATCAATGGTGCTATAATACTCTAAAACCTCGGATCAAACTCTAAACCGGTTTGTTCTCTGGACCTCTTTGAAACTTTGTATTGGATCTAGACTGCGCGTCGAAAGTTCGATACTTACAATCTTAGACCGTTAAAACCGCCTAGCTGGACTTGACAATCATGTCGAAAATCAAGTCCAACCGACATTCACAGGCTATTTCATTGAGCCTGGAGTGAAGAGAGTGAGAATAGGGTTAAAATTGAAATTTGAAATTTAAATCTGGCACACGACTTGACGCGTCAGTATTAAGCATTCTGACCGTCAGAATTCAGCCAAATTACACCCTCGGATCAGGAAAAATTTTTATTTCATGTAATGAGACTTGTAGGCTTGATCTACGTGCGGTGACCGCTGAACTGAAAATGGACCGCCACATGCAATCTGCGAATCCTGCCGGATTGAAAACTTGATGTGTGCTAGATCCAGTATGCATGAGCTTAAGTCCGACCGTGTTCGGCCAGGGGACCACCAGAAATGTCCTTTTGGACCGAAACAGCCCCGAATTGGATATACCTCAAGTATACTTTGTTCCTAAGCCTATTTTGGGCACATTTGGGCTTATAAAAGGGGTTGAAACCCTCATTCCTCTCTCCCATCCGAATTTGAGAAAAACCCTAGATTGGGAGAGAAAAGGTGAGAGTTTGTGAGAGAGTGGAGGAGAATTTTTCTGCTGTTGTGCTACCTGTTGCACGTGCTTTAGCAACACGCTCCAATCACTTGGCCGATGATTTCTCCGCATTTTTAGGTAAGAAAATACCCTAGAAAGTTGCTAATTTAGTGTTCCTTTCGTTCTATAGCATGTTAGCTGATAGATCTTGTAAATCAGGTTGTCTAGTCGCCGTAGACGAAGCGTATACGCTCCGTTCGAAACGATACGCTTCTAGGAGATAAGGTGAGGATAGTAGACGCTTTGATTGACTGTTTCCAACGCTTTCAATGTTGTTTAATAGTAGACTATCGACGACAACGCCGTTTGACATGTACAACATGTTGTCCGTTTCCTGTTTCGTAAACCGAGGAAGAATATGAGATTTAGGGCATTTTAGTCATTTGTAGGAAGTACTGTTTTCATTCATATTTTGCTGATGTGATTGACATGGCTTCTTGTCGCATTAGGATTCTAGGAATGCGTGCATAATTAGTTTGGCGAAGAGATTCGCCAAAATGCGCACTTTGAGTCGACATACTATATGTAGACTTAAGTGTGTAGTGTAAGTGTTTGTATAAATGCTTGTATTAGTATGTATTGAATTAAATGTTGTAATGAATTAGTTTGAGATTGATTTCTCAATTTATATGCTGATGTAAATGATTTCCTACATGTTAGTTATATGCATGATTTCATTATATGTATGAAATACATGTGATTGATGATTTATTTAAGTTGTATGTTATAACGTGTGTTAACATGCTCACATGGTTGTATTTCATTTCTAATACTCTTACATGATTTGCTGATGTGGATTCATATATGCTTGAGACTATACCTAGTCCAGGCAGTCGGTAACCGAGCAAGTTCGTGGTTGACTTATATTTTGCCATGAACGACGCGTCGATGAACGCGAGCCGTGTTTTTGAGTTGGCGGCAGTGGTTAGGCCACACGAGGTGTTTTACGCACTTCATGTCGTTCGACTTGAGATGCGCTCGTGCTAGTCGAGCCCGTCAAGTAACCCGACTGGCCGTTGTATGTTCACCCTGTATGAGTCATAACTGCTTGAACCTAGGGTACTGAACTTACCATTGTAAACCCTATCAACCATGGTACCTTGATCTATAAAGACTCATGAGCTGGGCATGGTGGTATGGGACACTGTGGTCGAGCTGTCGGCCTACGCTGGGGCCACAAACCTCCCCGTAGTGACTAGTGAGCACCTATGTCTCGTGAGAAGATTATGGTGGTATGGGACACTGTATTCTTGCTGTCGGCCTACACTGATCAGTCGACGAGTCCTTTGTAGTGACCGCGAGCGTATTCTGAGTCTACGGGAGGCGACGACCCTTCCGTAGCAGTGAGAGTACAGTAGGCCTGTATTGATAAGGTGATGGGGGAGCGGTGCAACGAGCGCGAGCCACAGCCCTGACAGCCCTTGCAGCGACCTACAAAATATACATCGTATGAGATTACTAGGAGTGACGACCCTAGACAGGATCTGTGTTGGGATTGATATATGGGAAGTACCTTAGTTTTCCAATCCTGCTGTTTGAATGGACTAATAATAACTCGGTAATCATATCATCATCACATTGCATGTGCCTGGAAGATGTGGAGCACTGAGCGGGATGCAAGCATGCCGCGGGCGTAAGATGGTGCCGTATGAGGGAGAACGTCGGTGAGGGCATCCATCATGTCATGTCATATTGTATTAATAACAGTATTAGGATTGTTTGATTTACTGCTTTACTATTATCGCATGATTGATTTGATAACATGTTAATCTCTGCTCTCTTATCCCACTGAGTTGATCACTCACTCCCACGTTACGGGATGGTGTTTCCGGACACCCACTGTCCATATTGTGATTGCAGATGATGACGCGGCCTGTGAGGCGGAGCTGGACTTGATGATGATGAGGAGGATCTCTCCTTTATGCGTGATCTGATTGACGGGATTACAGGGAGGTTGATTAGATGCCTTGACACTTGTCATTTTATATTTTTAGCGCACTCATGTATATTCGTTTTGTTTATTTTTGGAGTATACATGTATGTATATAACCTGGTAACATGTTCACACTCTGGAGACATACAACAGTTTATATATGTTATACATACTATCACAGTCTTCCGCTTGCTAATTTAACGGTCTCTAGAGTATGATATGATGTTTTGGAATAATCCCACTCTTGTTTAATGCATTAATACAGACAACATTCAATCATACATATCTATGTTGCATAAATAACATTTTGGAACTCGGGAGTTGGGTTTTTACTCGACCCTTCGATTTTCGGGATGTTACAATTAGCTCAAAATTGATGGAGCATACCCGGATGTGCGTCGTAGCTATCCGAATGTTGAGTAGGGGTCCCTAGAAGGTGAGAACCGCTGTTATGACCATGATGAGTAACAGTCCATTTCCTATGGATAGTAATAAGGGTGGCCTAGCCATTTGGACAGGCCCGTGTTTGTATATTAGCTCGAAATTGTTAGAGCAGACTCGAATGTGCCTCGGATCTATCCAAATGTTGAGCGGAGGTCCCTGAAAGTGGGGAACCATATTTGATGTGTTTTATCCACGCCGTATATCCATTTTGAATGAAAATTTTAGGGCTTTATCCCAAAAATGAGGTAGATCTAAGTCTCAGGTATACTACATTATGGGAAAAAGTAGCGATTGAATTTTCACTATTAAAAAATCTGTTTCAACAAGGAAACAAATGCATTCTATTTGGGAAATTTATTCCATGATAATAAAGAACTCGTTGAGAGAACATTCATCACATTTATCTGAGTTCATCTACATCCTCTTATTCTCTTGATTTTGAAAATAAAGTACAATTAATACAATATACTGAATGAAAGAGAAAATAGCTCGATGGAAATTTTGGTAGCATAACAACGCTATTTCGGTCATCTTCTAGATACTTAAGAGGAATTACTGATTTGATCAGCCAGTCTTCCAATGAGATAGAAATTTCGGCAGCATTCCGGCGCTATTTCGGTCATCTCCTACGTACTTAGGAGGAATTGCTGATTTGATCAGCCAGTCTTCAAAGAGATGGAGCATCCTTTCAGTCATTCTTCCTTAAAATATGAAGCAGCCCGTTGAAGTATGGCTAGGCCCTGGAGAAATTAGGCCGATCATGCTAAACGGGCCTTAAAAGTCTCCCAGAATGTAAGATCAGGGGGTTTCCACCGTCCGTTCGGACCGAAACTTTATGTGCAGCCTTAAAACCACAAATTAGTTGTACATGTAAAATTTCAGCTCCTGAATCCTCGTATAAATGGCTGAACTGACAAATTAGCCCCTAAAATCATGATTTGGGGCTCGCCTGATATCTGGACATGCTTCAGATTTGATCCCAACGCGCTAAATGTAATGGCAAAGAGGATGGACGGAGCAGATTTCCCACGAACATCACGTTGAAGCCCATATGTACATTGCATGTACATAGTGTGCTCGTGCACTCGCCGCGCACCACACGAGCTCTTGGTCAATGGTCGGTTTGACCCGACCTTCTTCCTCAAAAGTAAACAGCGTCTAGACGTTGTTCATCGGTTCTGCGTAGTGGGGCCCACTCTCTACTCCATTGAATGATCAGAGCCGACCATCCTCTTCAGATGATGGGCCTTACCCTCGCCTAGCTCTCCTTTTATCACCATGCAGGCTCTGTGAAATCTTAACCGTTAAACATAGGCTGAACGGTTGAGCAGAAAACTTGGTGGACCGCACTGCTTTCACTTTAAAAGCAGTCCTTCCTTGGTGTTTTTTCACCGTGAGACCAATGAACGGAGTGGATTTTCCAAAAAACTCCAGTAAATGGGCCATCGAAAATCACAGAGTTGACGTACGTCGACTTTGTTCAAAATAGAGCTTCGGTTCCTTCCTAGTGGGCCACCATCACGCAGCGAGAGGTTAATCCGAGCCGTCTATCAAATTGAGGGAGAAAAACCAATCAGGGTCATGCTGAGCTTTGACGACCATGCTCATCCATATGATCTCTACAGCGATTGAAAAAGGACCGTTGAGCTTCCATTACGGCTTGATTATCCTGGTGGGCCGCATCATCAGTTGATCAAAACCAGTCTTTCACGGCTGAAATTCTGAGAGGAAGGCAATAGATGGTGTAGATTTCTCAAAAAGATACTGTATTGGGCCCCACCAGCAGCACAGTTGAAAGGAAGAAGCTTTCTTCCTCTTTACGCGTCTGTAGGTCCGCCTGGTTGCGCGGGTACGTGCAGCAGTAAACCTCCTTGCGTGACTACGCGCAGTAGCAGTCCTCCTTGGTTGACTACGCACAACAGACCTCGTTTGTTGCGCGGGCTGGCGCAACAGCCAAGCTCTCTCTCTCTCTCTCCTGACTTCTCTTCCTCGTTTCTTTGGCCCACCATCTGATCTAGTCGATCCAACCCCTCAAATGGAGTAGAAGTGGGGTATTTATAGGCCCCACCACTCTTTCAGAGTGGTGATCACCACCACCTATCTCTTCACATATGATCTTCTTCTTTTCTTAAACTATGGTGACCACCAAGTTACCTCTTAAATAGTGGTGTATAACCTTTCTCCCTTAAAATGACACATGTGCATCCCTTTTTACTAAACTACCCTTTCAATCCCTTTTACCAGAATACCTAAACTATCCCTTGGACATAGAATGTTATCAAAATACCTAAACTACCCCTGGAACTGGATTTTTACCAAAATACCTAAACTACCTCTGGAACTGGATTTTTACCAGAATACTTAAACTACCCCTGAACATGAAATGTTATCAAAATACTCCGGACATGAAATATTTTTTTATGCCTCAACAAAATCCTAGGCCATATTTTAATGGTTATTTGACATCTAACCTAAACCTAATTCTACAACCTAAACCTAAACCTATAACCTATAACCTAAACCTAAACCTAAAACCTATAACCTAAAACCTATAACCTAAACATATCAGCTATAACTTAAACATATAACCTAAACCTAAACCTATAACCAATAACCTAAACCTAAACCTAAACCTACAACCTAATCCTATAACATAAACCTATAACCTAAACCTAAATCTATAACCTATAAGCTATAACCTAAACTTAAACCTAAACCTATAACTTAAACATATAACCTAATCCTATAACATAAACCTAAACCTATAACCTAATCCTATAACATAAACCTAAACCTATAACCTATAACTTAAACATATAACCTAAACCTAAACCTAAACCTATAACCTATAACCTAAACCTAAACATATAACGTAAACCTAAACCTATAACCTACTCCTATAACATAACCCTATAACCTAAACTTAAACCTATAACCTATAACCTATAACTTAAACATATAACCTAAACCTAAACCTAAGCCTATAACCTATAACCTAAACCTAAACATATAACCTAAACCTATAATCAAATCCTATAACATAAACATATGACCTAAACCTAAACCTATAACCTAAACGTAAAGCTATAACCTATAACTTATAACTTAAACATATAACCTAAACCTAAACTAAAATCTAAAACTAAACCTATAACCTAATCCTATAACATAAACCTAACCTAAATTCGAACCTGAACCTGGACCTGAAACTGAATTCCTAAACCTATAACCTAAACATAAACCCAAACCTAAACCTAAACTTAAACTTAATCTTGAAAACCTAAACCTAAACCTAAACCGAAACCTGAACCCGAATTCCTAAACCTATAACCTAAACCTAAACCCGAACCTAAATCTATAACCTATAACCTAAACCTATAACGTAAACCTAAATCTATAACCTATAACCTAAACCTATAACGTAAACCTAAATCTATAACCTATAACCTAAACCTAAACATGTAACCTAAACCTAAACCTATAACCTAAATCTATAACCTGTAACCTAAACCTAAACCTAAAGCTATAACCTATAACCTATAACTTAAACATATAACCTAAACATAAACCTAAACCTATAATCTATAACCTATAACCTAAACCTAAACATACAACCTAAACCTAAACCTAAATCTAAACCTATAACCTAATCCTAAAACATAAACCTATAACCTAAACTTAAACCTAAACCCGAACCCGAATTCCTAAACCTATAACATCAACGTAAACCGGAACCTAAACCTAAACCTAATCTTGAAAACCTAAACCTAAACCCGAACCCGAACTTGAAGCCGAACCCAAATTCCTAAACCTATAACCTAAACCTAAACCCGAACCTAAACCTATAACCTATAACCTAAACCTATGCCTAAACCTATAATGTAAACCTAAACCTAAACCTAATTCTATAGCCTAAAGATATAACCTAAACCTAAACCTATAACCTATAACCTAAACCTTTAACCTATAACTTAAACATATAACCTAAACCTATAACCTATAACTTAAACATATAACCTAAACCTAAACCTAAACCTAAACATAAACATATAACCTATGTAAGACCCGTATCCTATCTCGTACTGTTCCGTAGGCTTCTGCGGTCCTCCCGGTCGAATTTCGACGACCCGCGACGCGTAGACAACATTTGCACGTAACCCTGAGTCGTATCCCGTATTTCAAAGTCCGTTCGACCCGAGACTTGCACCTTTGCGATTGCGTTGTCCCCGTGGTTCTGATGTCGCGTCTCGCGCGCCGAGGTGATACTCGGGCTAGGAGATTTGGGCCTGCGTTCAGTTCGAGGAAAATGCTGTGCTTTACAAAACCCAAGAGAACATGTCAAATCAATAAATCAATCACATCAATCAAGTGCACATCAAAGGTCAAGTACATATCCCATTACTCCCTTACCAAAGCACACCCAAAGTCAAAGCAACCCATCCCTTACATGTCAAGTACACATCACCCATCAATCACTCACCCATCCCTCTCTTTCTTTACATTCCATCCCCTCTCTCTCATTTTCTCCATTTTCAAGTAAACCCCAAGAAACCCAACATCCAAGTAAGAGAGCTCAATGAGAGGAGCTTTAGTGTGGCCCACTTCCTACCCTCTCATCTCCCATCTTAACCTTCCATTTTTCATCATCTTCCATCAAGATTGAAGCCAAGGAGTTCGGCGTTTCATTGGACCAAGAAGGAGGCTAATAGGTGAGTGTTCTTCTAAGGTTTGATTTGTGTGATTTTGATGTTTTGAGGGCCCACTTGTGGTGGGACTCATCTTAATGTATGCATTGTATAGGGAGGGCTCATAGTAGCGGGGTACCTCCCCTTCTTGGGTCTCTCCATCTCTCTCTCTCTCTCTCTCTCTCTCTCTCTCTCTCTTTTGTTGTGATGATCATGGGATTGTGGACCCCACATCGATGTATGTGTATCATCCTCACCATCCAGACCATGAATGGTGGGATGTTGCTATTGATTGCCATTGACGTATGTGTTAAATCCACACCATCCAACCGCAAGGCTGTTGCAGTGGGCCCCCCTGATGTATTTGTTATATTCACACAGTTCGTTCATTTGGATAGAGGGGCCTGATGTATATGTTTCTCCATGTTGTCGATCTATTTAATCCAGGCATCCAGCTGGGACGGTGGAGCCCATCTGATGCATGTGTTGAATCTAGACTGTCTAAGGTCTAGACGGTGTTATGTAGGCCCTGTCGTGATGTATTTGTAGCCCATCGTCCATTAGGTGGGACGTGTGGACCCCACCCTGAGGTTTGTCTCGTATCTAGGTCGTCTAGGGCCTGGACGCTGGAGATGGTATATATATATATAACTAGTGGTGGTGGGTCCCACACGTGTTGACCCACCTCATATATATTCTATATCTTGGACGGCCAGTGCCCATGGCGTCAATAGTTTGTAGGGCCCACATATGATTTATGTGTCTTACTTGTGTGATCATCAGTATCGTCCATTGCTAGACGGTGCCATGTAAGGCCCTACCTTGATATATGTTTGTATTCCCCGCCGTCCATTTGGACGGGCTATGGGGACCTCATCTTGATGTATGTGATTCATCTTAACCGTCCAAATGGTGTGACCCACTACTGTGATGATGTCAACAGTCCTGTGGGACTAATATCCACATCCATCCACCTGTTTTGTCAGCTTAGGACCCAACTTGACGATGTGTTGTATATTCACTCCATCCATGGTTCAGTGAACACCATCGTGATGCATTTATTTCATCCACACTATCCAGATTGTATTGGACGGTGCTGGACAATGTTTGGGTAGTGATGATTTACATGGACAATGTTTGGGCAGTGCTAATCATCATTAGAGTGCCATGTGCCCCATAGAATGATGTGCACAGTGATACACATGTTGCACTTGCAACTATTTAAATGATTTTAGATGTAATCCAAGCTCCCATCTGTGAGGCCCACTTTGATGTATTTTGTGGCCCATCCATCAGGCCCACTTGATATATATGAGGCCCATTGAGGAGGCCCATGTGATGCAACCCAATTTGATGTATTTGAGGCCCACATGATGCAACCCATTGACACAACCCACTTGATGTTATGAGGCACATTGGTGCGGCCCATGTGATGTGGCCCACTTGATGTATATGAGGCCCAGTGTGATGTATGCGAGGCCTAACCCATTATTATTGTATGTGGCCCATTGTGTTGTGTATGGGGCCCTTGTGTGAGGCCATGGGCCCACTTTATGTTGGCTCTATGTGGGCCATTTCTTGGGAGCAATGTTGGTTGAATGTCCACGTGATGGGTAATGATGGTTAAATGTTCACATTGTGACCTTCCCTTAGGCACTATTAGGCTAATTCTCACCATTTTCGACTATCGAGGTCGATTCCGATTATCGAAGATGATTGTTGAGGCCGATTTCGATTTTAATTGTCCAGCTCAATTATCGGGGATGATTCCAATTATCAAGCCGATTGTTGAGGTCGATTTCGATTCCAATTGTAGAGGCTGATTATTAATGACAATTCTGATTGTCGAGGTCAATTGTTGAGGCTGGTGGGATTATGATTATCAAGGCCAATTGTTGAGGTTGATTTTAATTTCGATTGGCGAGGCCGATTCCGATGGTCGATCCTGATTTCGATTGTCGAGGCTGATTCTGATTATTAAGGTCAATTGTTGAGGCTGATTCTGATTCTGATTGTCGAGGCTGATTATCGAGACCGATTCCAATTGTTGAGGTCGATTATTGAGGCCAATTCAGATTCTGATTGTCGAGGTCGATTGTTGAGGCCGATTCCTATTCTGATTTTGATTGTTGAGGCAGATTATCGAGGCCGATTCCGATTGTGGAGGTTAATTATTGAGGCCGATTTTGATTCCAATTGTTGAGGCTGATTATCAAGGCTAATTTTGTTTGTCGAGGCCGATTCCGATTCTGATTGTCAAGACTGATTTTTGAGGACGATTCTAATTCCCACTGTCGAGGCCGATTATGATTGTCGATATTGATTCTGATTTTCGAGGCCGATTCCGATTGTCGAGGCCCAATGAGATGCATGTGCGGCCCGTATTTGAGGCCCATTGTGATGTGCATTTGGCCCGTGTTTGAGGCTCAATGTGATGTATATGCGGCCTGTATTTGAGGCCCGTTGTGATGTGTATTCAGCCCGTGTTTAAGGCCCAATGTGATGTATATGAGGCCTATGTGATGAGGCCTATTGTGATGCATTTGAGGGCCAGGCGATGGAGCCCATTATGATGCATGTTAGGTCCATTTGAAAGGTCAATCGTGATGTGTATTAAGCTCTTAAGTGAGGCCCATGGTGTGGTATATTTGGCCCTTGTATGAGGCCATGGGTTCACTATATGTTAGGCTTTATGTGGGCCATTCCTTGGAGGCAATGTTGGTTAAATGTCAACATTGTCAAGGTCGATTGTCGATGCCGGTTATTGATACCGATTATGAGTATGTGACAATATAGCATCATGATACATGCTCATACACATCATCTGCATGTTTGTTATGAGATATGATTGACCATTGCATATGTTATAGTGTCAGTTGTTTATGGGACTCCCTGATAGGTGGAGTTGCCCCACATGAGCACGCGGTACACGCGAGTTTGATGCATGATTAAATGGTATGACTCATGCATCTCGTATTTTATGATATGACCACCATACGCCCAAGTGACATCAAGGCTGTAGCTTCCACAAGCATATCATAGATGGTCAGATGGGACACTAAAAATTTATTCTACATGGGGTGTTATAAGTATCCCTAGGTGAAAGTCCTAGAACCCTCTTGGTTCCATAGGTTTCTCCAACGTCTACACCGAGTGGATGCATGAGTGTATGAGGGCCCTATACCATTAAGCCGTATTTTTCACTATGTCATGGTCGGTTAGAAGGGGGTATGATCTTACCTGCCTGAGAGGAGTGGGCAATGTTAGGCTGAGTCTGACCAGCTCGAGGAATGGGTCCGCTATCGATGAGTTGGGCTCGATATTGGTAGGCGGATAGTGAGGTCACTTCCACCCACCTTGTTGCGCACGATGGGGCGATAATCTGGTTTGGAGTGTAATCGATATTTTCACTTACTCTGATTACTCTGATATCGTATGATTCATGATCATGCCAGTATTACCGATGTTGTATGATTTATGGCACTGTATTGCATTCTTGGCACTTACCTTATACACATTTTCACCACCCTCTAAGCTTTCTATAAGCTTATTGTAACGTCTCAGAAAAATCCGTACAGAGACCCGAGTACCACCTCGATCAGAAATCACTTAGGATTAATTTCTTTAGAAATTAAGCGCAAGATAACTAGCGCTATGTTAGATTAGCTGTGAAAATAGCACTGATCGCTTTAAATACATTCTGCAAGACCCAAAACTTGTGGAATCGTTAACGCTATAACATCCTGAAACCTAGGATCAAACTCTAAACCCGTTTTCTCTTAGGAACCCTTTGAAACTTTGTATTGGATCTAGACCGCGCGTCGAAAGTCTGATATCTATAATCCTAGACCATTATGACCGCTTAGTTAGACTTGACAATCGTTTCGAAAATCAAACCCAATTGATGTTCTGAGGCTATTTCATTGAGCCTGGAGCAAGGAGTGTGAGAAAGAGTGAAATTCTTTGTAAATTAAATGTGATTCAAATAAATCTAGCACGTGTCGCTTGCGGGTTAAGTATAAGCATTCAGACCATTGGAATCTGACCCAAATACACCCTCGAATCAGGGAACATTTCCCACTCAGGTCAGTGTACTTGGAATCCCTGATCAAGTCTTAGTGACCGCTGAACTGAAACTGGTTCGCCACGTGCGATCTAGAAACCCGATCGAACTGAAAAATTAATGTGATCAGGATCCAGCATCCATAAGCTTAAGTCCGACCGCATTTAGTCAAGGGACCTCCAGAAACGTTCTTTTGGATCGGAAAGGACCCGATTTGGTTATAACCCAAGTATACCTTGGTTTAAAGTCTAAATAGGTGACTTTCTAACCTATTTAAGGACCTTAAACCCTCTCACATCCCTCCCATACGAATTTGCACAAACCCTAGAAAAGAGAAGAGAGAAAAGAGAGATTCTGTGAGAGTTGTGAGGAAAGGTTCCTGTCACTCGATCTTACTAATACACGTGCTTAGCCATCGTGTTCTAATCACTCTTCTGGTGATTCTGACTTCATTCTAGGTAAGAAAACCCTAACCTTAGCCGGTTTTAGGAATTCCATCGATACAAGTAGCGAACTAGCTGACTTATCTCGTGATATAGGTCGTCATATCGACGTTGACGAAGCATAGAGTTCCTATTCGATCCGATACGCTTCTACGGCGTAAGGTGAGGATTTTAGATGCTTAGGTTACCAGTTTTTAAAACTTTCAATGTCGTTTAATAGTAGATTATCAACAAGGATGTTGTTTGACATGTAGAACATGCTGTCTGTTTTCCATTTCGATTACGTACGGAGAATATGAGATTTAGGGTATTTTAGGTATTTGTAGGAAATACTATATACGTCCGTATTTTACCGATATGATTGCCATGAGTATTTGTCATGTTATTATACAAGTTATGCATGTATGATCTGTTTGGCGAAGAGATTCGCCCTAATGCACACTTTGGGTCGACATACGCTATGTAGACAAATGTGTGTAGACTAAGTGTTTGTATAAAAGTATGTATTAGTAAGTATTGAGTAAATGTTGTTGTAGATTAGTTTTGAGATTGGATTCTCAACTAATATGATGATGCACATGATTTCCTCCATGTTTGTTATGCTGAATTGATTTCCTTATACATATGAAATGCTTATGTTTGGTTGAGTTGCTTATGTTGTATGTTATAACATGTTGTTAACATGCTTGGATTATTTGTGCTTCATTTCTGTCACTCTCATATGATCCTTGATGTAGATTACAAGTGTTTGAGGCTATACTCTAGTCCAGGCAGTCGGTGACAGATTCGAAATCGTGGTTGGATTCTATTCGCCACGAAGGACGCGTTAACAAACCCGATTCGTGCTTTGATTGACGGCAGTGGTTAGGCTACACGAGGTGTTTTATGCACTTCGTGTCATTCAGCTTGAGATGCGCTCGTACTAGTTGAGCTCGTCAAGTAACCCGACTGACCATTGTATGTTCACCTTGTATTGGTCATAACTGCTTGAACCTAGGGTACTGAACTTATCAATGAAAACCCTGATAACCATGGTACCTTTATCCATTAAGACTCATGAGCCAGGCATGGTGGTATGGGACACTGTGGTCGAGCTGTCAGCCTATGCTGGGGCAACAAACCTCCCCGTAGTAACCAGTGAGCACCTCAGACTCGTGAGCCGATTGTGGTGGTATGGGACACTACATTCGAGCTATCGGTCTACTCTGATTGGTGACGAACCCTTTGTAGTGACCTCGAGCATATTCTGAGTCTACGTGAGGCAACGACCTTTCCGTAGCAACAAGAATACAACTAGGCCTATATTGATAAGGTGATGGGGGAGCGGTGCAACGAGTGTGAGCAACAGCCCTGGCAGGCCTTGCAGTGACCTAGAAATATATCATCGTATAAGACTACTAGGAGTGACGACCCTAGACAGGATCTGTGTTGGGATTGATATAAGGGAAGTACCTTAGTTTCCCAATACTGCTGTATGAAAGGACTAATAACAACTCGGTAATCATGTCCATATCGCACTGCATGTGCCTGGAAGATGTGGAGCACTGAGGGAAGAAAGTATGCCGCGGACGTAAGATGGTGTCGCATGAGGGAGTATGTTGGTGAGGGCACGCATCATTACCGCATCTCATACTTGCTTTAACAACAATATATAGGAATGTCTGATTGTTTGCTTTACTATTATCGCATGATTGATTTGATAACATTCTAATCTTTGCTCTATGATTACACTGAGTTGATCACTCACTCTCACATTATGGGACGGTGTTTGCAACACCTACTAGACTCTGTCTTAAATGCAGATAGCGAGGCGATTCAGGAGCTGGAGCCGGACTACTACGAGGACTAGGACGAGTTCTCGTACATGTAGTTTTTCGACGGCTTCGCATAGGTGGCCTAGATCAGCGGAATTTTTACTAGCTGGACTATCGCATGACTTTTTATTTTTGGTTTGGTATATGTATATGTGACTCAGAGATACATTCATACTTTGGAGACAGTTCGAGATTATTTTGTTTACATACAGTGATATATATATCTTTCAGTCTTCCGCTTGCATTTTATCACTGGATCTGGAGTATGAATTGCAGTTTGGTAAAATCTCACTTATGTTAATGCTCTAACTCAGACAACCTTGAATCATAAGCATATTTGTTGCATAAGTGATAGTCTGGAACTTGAGAGTTGGGTTTTTACACAACCCCCAATTTTCAAGGCGTTACAAGTTGGTATCAGAGCATGATTTGGATTAAACCGGACCTGGGTTATGGTCACACGACGTATGCTGTCACCCTTTTGACTTAGGTGGGTGCGAGAGAAACCTAGAAACACTCATAGGACCACAGTTTCGCCAATTGACGAAGTTCGCTCAAACCGATCATTTTGATCGAGTCCATGTGCATCCATGGTCACATGAAACGAATCTGGACCACTTCTAGTTCGTGTGTGGACCAGCCTAGACCTCTATTGACCCTATCCCATCTATTAAAAATCTCTAAATGCGAATATGCAGCAGTTAGTAACTGAAATGACCCAAAATAGTTTGAAACAGAGTCGTGGGCCTGCCCACGCTGATCTAGAATGATCCAAGGTGGGACCCACATGAATTTTGGGCCCTTAGGGTAGGAGGACCTCGCCCAAATGGTGAGGCCTCACCAAATGGTCCAGCGAGTGGCGAGGACCTCGCCGAGTTGGCGAGGCCTCGCCGATCAGTGGGCCCATCTCTGTCGGGCCTTCGGGCCGATGTCATTTGGGGGTTAGGGTGACCCCCTGGTATGTGAGTCATCCGTTAAAATAGCCCGAATCTGCTACCTCCTTCACAAAACACATCCCCAAGCTCTCCCTTTCCCTTCTATTTGCTGATTTCTCTCTCAAATCCCACTCTCAATCGCTCCTATCGTCATTTTCGGCCACAATCCATGCCCCTCCATCGTTTGCAGTGACACACACTCCCCTCTCTCTCCATTCTCTCACGTTTGGAGCTCTTGCACCCTCCATTTGAAGCTCAAATCATGTAAGCCTCCAACCTAACCCATCTCTTCCTTTTCCTTTCTCTAAAACTCAGTGTTTGGGGCCTTTACAACCCCTATTGGGTCTTAAACCCGTGGAGAATCAGAAACCTCAGCCCTTATTCCCCTTTTCATTCGCTTTCCATGACATTCTTTGAGTTTGTGGCGGCTATATTCTCGATTTCTACCGTCCTCTCTCTCATGGGCAAGAGGAAGACTGTCGCTGATGAAGCTAGGCCTAGTCGCCCCTCACGTTCAAGGAAGCCAAGAGGTGGTGCTGCTAGTTTAAGCGCAGCCGCAAGTCCAAGTGTCGCTCGTGAGTTTCAGACGAAGCGGGATCTTGATCCCCGATCTCCTGCTGGAAGGGCTTGGTTGGGGGAACAACCCCATGGAGTTTATGAGGGCCGTCGGGTCCTTTTTGAAGCTCAGGTGGATGGGCGACTCTTTTGAGAATATCAGTTGCTCGAGCTCCTGGAACAGGCCCAGTGGGGTCCGCTATTTGATGCCAGGCAATGTGCCAATGCAAGCACGGTCCGAGTTTCTATGCCAACATTCATGAGGCTACGCTGGAACCCTTACAGTTCTAGGTCTTATGTGGAGTGGATTTGTGGGCCACAGTTTATGTCAGATTGATATCTCGGCTTCTGAATGTGCCCCTTGGCAAGGTACATGTGAGCTCTAAGAATCTGAATAGTATGCGTGAAAGGGACCGCCACACACGTTCCCTTTGTGACCGACTAGTTGAGTGGTAGCCGAACCGGAGTCTTCTTGCGTCCCATATGACAGACGACTTCTGCTTGCTCCACCACATTTTCACATTCAAAGTCTACCCTAGGTGGAGCAACCGTAGTGAGTGTACGCGCCTCATGGTGGACTTCCTGTATCAGGTGGGGCAGAGGGCAAACTTGTGTGTGCGTTCGTTCGTGTTACGACAGATAGGTCAGGTTGTACTCTCGAGGAGGAGGACTGAGTTACTCCCATACGGCCGACTCATACGCAGGATTGCACGTGAGTTTGGTTATGGCCTTGGCGGGGAGATGCCGGTGCCGATTCATCAGATCAATGAAGCTACTCTCAATCAGATGGAGATCGGGCCACGGCAATGCCAAGCTCGACTTGAGGAGAGTGAAGATGAGACTGAGAGCGAAGAAGAAGAGAGTGAGGAAGAAGCTGGGGCCGAGATCCAAGAAGAGGAAGAACCAGAGGCCCAGAGCACAGATGGGAGCTCCCCTCTTGCAGTTCCAAAGCAGGGCACTGGCCAGGCTTCTTGGGATAGTCATATAGCTCGCCTGGAGGAGGATCATGCTACCCTACGACAGGGCCAGGCTGCCTTGCGACAGGACATTATGGACCTGCGAGGCTTTATGAAGCACAAGTTCCAGAAGGTGACTAGCACCTTGAAATCTATCCTGTGTTGTCTACAGGATAAGGGTGCCCCTCCTCCATCGCCAGACTCGGATGAGTGATTAGATTTTAGATGGTTGTCGGTCGTATGTAGGTTGTTTTGTGTTTTCTATGTGTGAGCCTGAGAAGGCTTAGTAGTTGGTTTATGTTGCAGTTGTAGCTTTGGCTAACTTAGTTTCCCATGTGTTTCTTGTCATGATGCATGTAAGGATATATCTCTTGTATTGTGATAAATTTTGATTAAATGAAATGCATGGAGTTTCTTCGGTTTGTTATGTGAATGATTGTGTGGTGTGTTTGTGCTATTGCTGAAACTGACTGGGTTTCATTCAATTTTGAATATAGGGAATGCCACCTAAGGTTACTCGGAGCACGACATGTCTTACGCTGGGTGAGCCGATGGATCGGGTCCCTCCCCAGAGTGATGATCATATGGACCCTGCTGTGGGCCTGATTCATGAGACTGTACCTGAGTCTCAGCCTTCTGAAGGTCTTACAGTCGAACCACCACCTTTCACACAGCCAGTTCGTGAGCAGTACCGTGCGTCTTCCTCGACACAGTATGTATCTCAGCCTGCTCCACCTCCTGATAGGTTTGAGCAGTTGATGACCATGATGCACCAGCAGCATCAGCAGCTTTTGACTACTATCGCAAGGGCCTTAGCCCAGGGTGGGAGTGCGACTCCACCTACGCCATCTATGCATCCAGCTGAGGATGCTGGGACTTCGACTCAGGATGAGGGTATGACTCACCCTACACCATCTACCTACCCTACGGGGAATGCTGCTGATACCCGAGGCCTACTTGAGCGATTCCAGCGCTTGCGACCTCCTAGTTTTGTGGGTTCTCAAAGACCCGAGGAGGCCGAGTACTGGCTTGATCGCATCTCCAAAATGTTACGGATGCTACACTGCTCGGAGTCTGAGTAGGTTGAGTTGGCCACTTTCATGTTCGAGAGAGAGGCCAGCTTATGGTGGGATAGTATACTGCGGATGGTTGCAGTTGGCTTCATATGGACATGGGCAGCATTCGAGTTCCGTTTTCATGAGAAATACTATCTGCTGACCTACCGACATGTAACATCTCGAAAATCGGGGGTCGAGTAAAAACTCCACTCCCGAGTTCCAGAACATCACTTATGCAACATAAATGTGTATGATTGAATGTTGTCTGTGTTAATGTATTAAACATGAGTGGAATTAATCCAAAACATCATATTATACTCTAGAGACCGTTAAATTAACAAGCGGAAGACTGTGCTAGTATGTATAACATATATAAACTGTTGTATGTCTCCAGAGTGTGAACATGTTACCAGGTTATATACATACATGTATACTCCAAAAGTAAACAAAAAGAATATACATGAGTGCTCTAAAAATATAAAATGACAAGTGTCAAGGCATTTAATCAACCTCCCTGTAATCCCTTCAATCAGAACACGTATAAAGGAGGGATCCTTCTCATCATCAAGTCCAGCTTCGCTTCTCAAGCAGCGCCATCATCTGCAACCAAAATAGGGACTGGTGGGTGTCCGAAAACACTATCCCGTAACGTGGGAGTGAGTGATCAACTCAGTGGAATAATAGAGCAGAGATTAGCATGTTATCAAATAAATTATGCGATAATAGTAAAGAAATAAATCAAACATTCCTAATACTGTTGTTAATGCAATATGATATGACATGATGGATGCCCTCACCGACGATCTCCCTCATACGACACCATCTTACGCCCGCGGCATGCTTTCTTCCCACAGTGCTCCACATCTTCCAGGCACATGCAATGTAATGGTGAAATGATTACCGAGTTATTATTAGTCCTTTTCATACAGCAGGATTGGAAAACTAAGGTACCTTGCTTATATCAATCCCAACATAGATCCTGTCTAGGGTCGTCACTCCTAGTAATCACATACGAGGTTATATTTTGTAGGTCGCTGTAAGGGCTGCCAGGGCTGTTGCTCGCACTCGTTGCACCACACCCCCATCACCTTATCAATACAGGCCTAATTATCCTTAAGACTGCATCAAGACTCATCGCCCCCATGCGGTGTCAGGATAAACTCAAGGTCACTACAAAGGGCTCGTCGCCTGATCAGTGTAGGCCGACAGCAAGAATATAGTGTCCCATACCACCATAATTTGCTTAGAGTAGAGTGCTCACTGGTCACTACGGGGAGGTTTGTGGCCCCAGCGTAGGCCGACAGCTCGACCACGGTGTCCCATACCACCATGCCTGGCTCATGAGTCTTTATGGATCAAGGTACCATGGTTAACAGGGTTTCCAATGGTAAGTTCAGTACCGTAGGTTCAAACAGTTATGACTCATACATGGTGAACATACAATGGCCAGTCGGGTTACTTGACTGGCTCGACTAGCACGAGCGCATCGCAAGTCGAACGACATGAAGTGCGTAAAACACTTCGTGTGGCCTAACCACTGCCGCCAACTCAAAACACGACTCGCGTTCATCGACGCGTCCTTCGTGGCAAAGATAAGCCAACCACGAATTTACTCGGTTACCGACTGCCTGGACTAAGTATAGTCCCAAACATTTATGAATCCACATCAACAATCATATAAAGGTAATGGAAATGCATTACAACAATGTGAGCATGTTAACACATGTTATAACATACAACTTAAGTAAATCATCTAGCACATGCATTTCTTACATATGATGAAATCATACATATAGCCAACATGAAGGAAATCATTTACATCAACATATTATTTGAGAATTCAATCTTAAAACTATTTCACAACATCATTTAATTCAATAAATACTAATACAAACATTTATGCAAACACTTAGTCTACACTCTTAAGTCTACATATTGTATGTCTACTCAAAGTGCGCATTTGGGCGAATCTCTTCACCAAACTGATTATGCACGCATTCCTAATATTCTATTGCGACAAAAAGCCATGTCAATCATTTCAACAAAATATGGATATTTACAGTATTTCCTACAAATGACTAAAATGTCCTAAATCTTATATTTTTCGTCTGCTTACGAAACAGGAAACAGACAGCATGTTGTACATGTCAAACGGCGTTGCCGTCGATAATCTACTATTAAACGACATTGAAAGCGTTGAAAACAGCCAATCAAAGCGTCTAAAATCCGCACCTTTTATCGTAGGAGTGTATCGTTTCGAACGGAGCGTAATGCTTCGTCTACGGCGATCAGGCGACCTAATACATACGTACATCAGCTACTTTGCTATTTGAATCGAAGAAATCCCCAAATCAGCAAGTGGTTAGGGTTTTTCTTACCTAGAAGTGCATTGGAATCACCGGGAAAGTGATTGGAGTGCGTTGCTTAAGCACGAGCAGCAGCAGCAGCAGGTGGCAGGAAAATCTCTCCCACCTTCTCTCACAAACTCTCACTTTTTCTCTCACTCTTGCTAGGGTTTCTTGAAAATTCGGATGGGTGAGAGAAGTGAGGGTTTAAGCCCCTTATATAACCTAATTTCTTTCCAAATTAGGCTTGGGAACAATATTTACTTGGGGTCTAACCAAATCGGGGCTGTTTCGGCCCAAAAGAGCATTTCTGGAGGTCCCCTGGCCGAACGCGATCGGACTTAAGCTCATGAATACTAGATCTAGCACACATCAAGTTTTCAGACCGGTAGAGTTCCCAAATCGCACGTGGCGGTCCAGTTTCAGTTCAGCGGTCATCGCACCAAGATCAGGTCTACAAGTCTCATGATATGAAAGAAAATTTTTTCCTGATCCGAGGGTGTAATTTGGCTGAATTCTGACGGTCAGAACGCTTAATAATAACGCGCCAAGTCACGTGCCAGATTTGAATTAAAAATTTCAAATCTAACCTTATTCTCACTCTCTTCACTCCAGGCTCAATGAAATAACCTCTGAATGTCGGTTGGCCTTGATTTTCGAAACGATTGTCAAGTCTAGCCAAAAGGTCATAACGGTCTAAGATTGTAGGTATCGGACTTTCGACACGCGGTATAGATCCAATACAAAGTTTCAAAGAGTTCCTGAGAGCAAACGGGTTTAGAGTTTGATCCAAGGTTTTAGGATATTATAGCATCATTGGTTCTACAAGTTTTGGGTCTTGTAGAACGTATTTAAAGCGATCAGGGACAATTTCACAGCTACTCCAGCGTAGCGCTAGCTAACTTATGCTTAGTTTCTAAAGGAATTAATCCTAAGTGATTTCTTTGGCTATGAAATTGGGTTCTGAGCGGTTACCAAGGTGTTTTGGTTGACCCATTGCCTAAGGACGTCTAATCCTAGGTTGAAAAAAATTTGGGGTGTTACAATCTACCCCACTTAAAACAAAATTTCGTCCCCAAAATTGGCGAAGGGTAAGGAGTACTTTTTCTAAGGAAGGTTCAAATCCTATTTAATAACCTAACCTTACGTAGAACCTAACTCAGCTGTTTCGATCCTGGGCCAGTGGGGAAGAGGCTAACCACGCTTCCGCTGCGCCACTCTGATCGAACGGTTGCATGGGCTGACCTAACTGGATTGGACTCAATACGTTCTACCCCCCTTAAAACTTAGTTCTACTTAAAGTTCAAGAATCTATGCATCGCTCCGTATATCGGAATGAGATGCAACTTAGGGGCTATCCTTGACATGAATTGGGAAACAACCTCTCATTACAGTAGTTTTCCCTTACTAATGATGCGTTCTATGACATTGGTACCTATGATTATAGAGATGAGCCTAATCTCTATTGTGGTTAAGTTCAGGGGCAGGTATGAGTTGGTGGCAAGATATCTACGTCTCTACTGGCTACTCTACTGACTATATGTCCTTAACATTTACCAAGGGCAAAGCAATAACTTTTGGTTGTAGGTGGTCGGGCCAACACGGAAGAATAGTTGTGTAATAGGTCTGAGCCGGATACATAAACCTTCTGCCCCGCGATGAAAGAAAATTTGTTGTATCAGTCCTCAATCCTAGTCGATGCCGATCTTCTGCTTGATCAGAGCATTGGATTCATTGGTAACTACTAGGATTAAGAAGTCGATTCAAACCGCGAATACTTCGCTGATAATTGCATTTCCTTTATTCCGCGTTCCCGAATGCAATAAGCCCTTGGGGAAGGCAATTCTAAGGGGCGTGCTAGTTCATTCTAAGTTCAATCTGAGGGATTTATAAATGTTCCCTGAGAGTGAATGGTTCTAAGTTAAAACCACTTTCCTATGGGTTACAATAGAAGTCTATAAGTAATAAGGGGATTTATCGAAGGAATAAGGTTCTACTTCAACCAAATCTAACCTACAATTCCTTAGCATATACAGGCTTTACACTACTCAAGGTACTAGTAGACTAGTTTGTAATCTACAGCCTAAGCTTATACGCTAAATGGTTTCATACCATTTCTCATACAGGGAATTGTTCTATCGCTTAGGGTCAAGATTATCTAAATGGAATTGGATTTCCTATGTTGTCAGATCCTTCAAATCTAGGAGCGCTAACACTAGGTCCAAAACGCCAAGGGCCTATGTGGCCAGTATCATTAAGTTGTGTTAAATGGAACTGCATTCCTAGTCCAATGTCGGGATTGGAAGTGGCATGCTTGGTAGGAGGGTGGGTTGGGATACAAATCAATTTGTAGGCTGAATCCCGGGATTTAGAACATGGCAGTGGAAACCATAAGATACACCCAATCTAGGGATAATACCTTACAACAAACGAAACGGCATGCACTCCATTCAACAAAATTTGTCACAATACATGAAATAAAGTTCCACATGGATTATGACAGGAACGCATTCGGCTATATTAAGCCCAAAACATTATGCAAACACATTTCTACCTATGACATCACTAGACCCAACAACAAAAAAAATAAAGAAATCCTTAAAACGACAATCAAACAAGCGAAGAACGTGGAGAAATGGGATGGGTAAGCAGGTTTTCACGAGTCTGAGGATCAAATAAAGGGGACATGAGAGAGAGGACAATAGAAAGGGAGAAAAGGCTAAAATAGCCTTAACAATAGCAAGGGAAAACGGAGGAAATGCGAAGAAATGGTTGCCTAAATGGACTGAAACGAATCTAGACCCTGTAGAGGGATGTATCAAGCTCCCAAAGGCTGGATTTTCAAAGAGAAAAGAGAACAATTAGTGGGAATGGAGCTCCATACGATTTTCAGCCTTCTATAGAGATTGTAGGAGCTCCAAATGATAAAAGTGGAGAGAAAAGGGAGTGCCAACAGCTATGGATGATGGGTTGGTGTCAGTTGTGACCGAAAATGGGATTAGGGGTGATTTGAAGTGGATTTTGAAAGGGAGGACAGCAACAAGAAGGATGAAGGAGAGCTTGGGGGCTTGGATTGTGAAGGAGGTGAGTGTTTGGGGCATTTTTAAGAGACGACCCACACATAGGAGACCTCCCCTACCCATTTTAGGGTGTCCGCCCAAAGCACGGCCCAAATGGGGCCCACCGATCGGCGATGCATCGCCGAACAGGCCATGGCATCGCCGACCATCTCCACATCTGGCTGGTCTGGCCTGGTGGGTTGGGTTTCCCCTGCCCTGGAGGTCCTAGATATATATGGGCCCCACCTTATTTCATTATAGATTTGCCTAGGGAGGCCCAAACTCCATTCGGGGTGTTCCGGGGCCAGTCTGTAGACCAGAATGAATTTATATGCCATGTAACATATGATTTTGGGGTAGGATGAGCTAATCTATCCAACGAACCCATTATCCGCTCCACCGTTACGGTCGGCTCCTGCGCATCCTTCTTTCAGACCTCCCGTACCTCAGTTTCGGCCGCCTCAACGGGCCATGGTACCGCGGTTGAACCGTCCACAGCAGGCTCGGGTACATGCATTGACAGAAGAGGCATCCGGGACAGAGACTGCCCAACCCTTGGCCTTTAAGGTCACAGCCCACATTGGAGGTACTCCTATATTCTTGATGGTGGATACATGATCCACGATTTCATTGATATCGCATTCAGTAGTCAAGCGCCTTGGGCTACCGACTACTCGGATGGATAGGGTGCGAGTCCTTACAGCACACGGGACCTTTTCTGATGCCACTATGATGTGTGAGGGTTGTTTACTGGATATAGGGAACATGACGATGGCCATTGACCTTGTCGTTGACCCCTCCCTCTATTATTTAGACGTCATTCTTGGCATGGATTGGCTGACTGCAGGGAGGGCCGAGATTGACTGCGAGACCCGTATAGTGACGGTCTACGAGCCAGAGGGCATGTCCTTTACATTTCCAGTGTAGGTTAATCTCCCCTTTCGAGTACTTTGCTACGCTTCCGTATTGAGGGATGTTGATGCCCCGACACTTGAGCGCATGCCAGTAGTCCGTGATTATGAGGATCTGTTCAGGAAGATTCTTGGGTTGTCACCTCAGCGTGAGATCAATTTTTCTATTGACCTGGTACCCGGTTCGATGCCTATCTCACTGCCGACGTATCGCATGGCCCCGTGTGAGATGGAGGAGTTGAGGAAACAGATCGATGATCTGTTGGAGACTGGCTTCGTACGACTGAGTGTCTCCTTGGGGAGCACCGGTGCTATTTGTGACAAAGAAGGATGGTTCACTGCGATTATGTATTGATTATCGCAGGCTGAATCATATTACGGTGAGGAATAAGTACCCTTTACTCAGGATTGATGACCTGTTTGATCAACTGAGAAGAGCGCAGTACTTCTTGAAGATTGATCTGCAGTCAGGGTATCACCAGTTGCGCGTCAGGGATGAGGACGTGTAGAAGACGGCTTTCAGGACTAGTTTCGGCCATTATGAGTTCCTCGTGATGTCGTTCGGTCTTACGAACGCACTGGCCGTGTTCATGGATCTGATGAACAGGGTATTTCGGCCGTTTCTCTATCGATTCGTCATCGTGTTTATAAACGACATTTTGGTATACTCCAGGAGTCGGAAGGAGCATGAGGAGCACTTACGATCAGTCTTGGATACTCCGAGACAGCACCAGTTTTTTACACAGTATGAGAAGTGTGACTTCTGGAAGGAGGAAGTCAAATTCTTAGGACATGTGGTTGTCCAAAGATGGCATAGCGGTGGACCTTGTTAAGGTAGCAGTGGTGCAGGACTAGAAACAGCCTGGTTCGGTTACCAAGGTGAGGAGTTTCCTGGGACTTGTTGGCTACTATCGATGATTCATTCAGAACTTCTCCAAGATAGCCAGACCCTTGACTCAGTTGACACTGAAGGATCTAAAGTTCGCTTGGAATGAGAAGGCGGAGGCAGCTTTTCAGGAGCTGAAGGATAGGCTGACGTCCGCCCCTGTGCTAGTATTGCCAGAGCAAGGGGTTAAGTACACGATATACACCGATGCATCTAGCATTGGTCTAGGTTGTGTCCTTATGTAGAAGGACAGGGTGATTTCGTATGCCCCGAGACAATTAAGGAAGCACGAGGAGAATTACCCTACACACGACCTTGAGTTGGCTGTTGTCATTTTCGCATTGAAGCTCTGGAGACATTACCTCTACGGAGAGGAGTTCGATTTATTTTGCGACCACAAGAGCCTCAAGTATATATTCACGCAGCGGGACTTGAGGCAGTGAAGATGGATGGAGACTTTGAAGGACTTTAAATTCAAAGTTTCCTACCATCCGGGCAAGGCGAATCTTATGGCTGAAGCGTTGAGCTGCAAGAAGGAGATAGAGTTTGCGGCTCCACTGATAGTAGCTGAGTGGGATATGGTTGAGTTTTTGCGAGACTTTGAGTAGAAACTCACTGTGGAGGAGCCATTTGAGTTTATCGCACACGTTCAGGTGCGACCTCTTATCGATGACAGGGTCATCGCGGCGCAGAGGGACGACGAGCGTCTGACTGAGCTTCGAGAGCAGGCCAGTGATGATGTAGACACCGAGTGGAGAGTTGGAACCGATGGGAGCTTACATTATTGTGGCCGCCTATGCGTCCCAGATGTCCCTGACTTGAGACAAGAGATTCTCGAGGCTACGCACAGTTCTAGACTTGCGATGCATCCGGGCAGCACAAAGATGTATCATGACTTGAAGAGGACCTATTGGTGGGATGACATGAAGACCCACATCGCAGATTTCATGTCCTGTTGTCTCACTTTCCAGCAGGTGAAAGCAGAGCATCGCCGACCTCCTGGTCTCCTTCAGCCTATGCCTATAGCTGAGTGGAAGTGAGACTTTATTTTTATGGATTTCATTTCGGGACTGCCGAAGACAAGGAAGGGACATGATTCCATTTGGGTGATCGTTGACCGTTTGACGAAGTCGGCGCACTTCCTACCGATTAGAGTTACGAACTCTGCAGACAAGTTTGCTAGACTATACATCAGGGAGATAGTACGTCTGCATGGAGTTCCCTTAGAGATCGTGTCGGACAAAGACACGCGCTTTACTTCTATTTTCTGGAATCGCATCCAGGAAGCTATGTGTGTGAAGTTGAAGTTCAGTACTGCTTTTCACCCACAGACGGACGGACAGACAGTGGGTGAACCAAATTTTAGAGGACATGCTGCTGGCTTGCGTGTTGGATTTCAAAGACAATTAGGATGATTATCTTCCATATGCGGAGTTCGTGTACAACAACAGTTTTCAGGCCAGTATCAGTATCGCACCTTATGAGGCCTTGTATGGGTGTCCTTGTCGAGCACCGCATTGCAGGGTAGAGGTCGGTGAGCGCAGATTGATTAGCCCAGAGATAGTGCAGGTGATCTCAGAGAAGATTGACATCATCAGACGCCGACTTCTTACAGCGCAGAGCAGGTAGGAGAGCTATGCCGATACGAGACGGCGCCCGCTAGAGTTCGCGGTTGGGGATCAAGTATTTTTGAGAGTTTTCCCTATGAAGGGAGTTCTTCGGTTCGAGAAGAAGGGGAAATTAGCACCGTGATTTATTGGTCCGTTCCAGATTCTTGACCGTGTGGGTGTAGTGGCATATCGTCTGGCTTTGCCTACACCTATCGCTAGCGTACACAACGTATTTCATATTTTTATGCTGAAGAAATACGTTCCTGATCCTTCCCATATCATCAGATGGGAGTAGGTGTAGTTAGGTGAGGATGTTACATATATACTGCGACCGACGCGTATATTAGACAGGAAGGAGTAGGTATTGTGTAGCATGGTCATCCCCCTTGTGAAGGTGTTGTGGACGCATCACACTGAAGGAGAGGCTACATGAGAGACAGAAGTTGAAATCAGAAAGAACTACCCAGAGCTTCTTGAGGAGTACGAAAGGTACAAATTTTGAGGATGAAATTTATTGTTTAAGGGGGATAGATTGTAACGTCTCAGAAAAATTCATACAGAGACCCGAGTACCACCTCAATCAGAAATCACTTAGGATTAATTCCTTTAGAAATTAAGGGTAAGATAATTAGCGCTATGTTAGATTAGCCGTGAAATTAACACTGATCGCTTTAAATACATTCTGCAAGACCCAAAACTTGTGGAATCGTTAACGCTATAACATCCTGAAACCTAGGATCAAACTTTAAAGCCGTTTGCTCTCAGGAACCCTTTGAAACTTTGTATTGGATCTAGACCGCGCGTCGAAAGTCCGATATCTACAATCTCAGACCATTATGACCGCGTAGTTGAACTTGACAATCGTTTCGAAAATCAAACCCAATTGATGTTCTGAAGTTATTTCATTGAGCCTGGAGCAAGGTGTGTGAGAAAGAGTGAAATTCTTTGTAAATTAAATGTGATTTAAATAAATCTGGCACATGTCGCTTGCCAGTTAAGTATAAGCATTCAGACCATTGGAATCTAACCCAAATACACCCTCGGATCAGGGAATATTTCCCACTTAGGTCAGTGTACTTGGAATCCTTGATTGAGTCTGAGTGACCGCTGAACTGAAACTGGTCTGCCACATGTAATCTGGAAACCCGATCGAACTGAAAACTAAATGCGATCAGGATTCAACATCCATAAGCTTAAGTCCAACCGCATTTAGTCAGGGGACCTCCAGAAATGTTCTTTTGGATCGAAAAGGACCCGATTTTGTTATAAACCAAGTATACCTTGCACAAACCCTAGAAAAGAGAAGAGAGAAAAGAGAGATTCTGTGAGAGTTGTGAGGAAAGGTTCCTGTCACTCGATCCTGCTAATACGCGTGCTTAGCCATCATGTTCTAATCACTCTTCCAGTGATTCTGATTTCATTCTAGGTAAGAAAACCCTAATCTTAACCTGTTTTAGGAATTCCATCGATACAAGTAGCGAACTAGCTGACTTATCTTGTGGTATAGGTCGTTATATCGACGTTGACGAAGCGTAGAGTTCCTATTCGATCCGATACGCTTCTACGACGTAAGGTGAGGATTCTAGATGCTTAGGTTACCTGTTTTCAAAGCTTTCAATGTCGTTTAATAGTAGATTATCGACAAGGATGTTGTTTGACATGTAGAACATGCTGTCTGTTTTCCATTTCGATTACGTATGGAGAATATGAGATTTAGGGTATTTTAGGTATTTGTAGAAAATACTGTGTACGTCCATATTTTGCCGATATGATTGCTATGAGTATTTGTCCTGTTATTATACAAGTTATGCATGTATGATCTGTTTGGCGAAGAGATTCGCCCTAATGCACACTTTGGGTCGACATACGCTATGTAGACAAATGTGTGTAGACTAAGTGTTTGTATAAAAGTATGTATTAGTAAGTATTGAGTAAATGTTGTTGTAGATTAGTTTTGAGATTGGATTCTCAACTAATATGATGATGCACATGATTTCCTCCATGTTTGTTATATTGAATTGATTTCCTTATACATATGAAATGCTTATGTTTGGTTGATTTGCTTATGTTGTATGTGATAACATGTTGTTAACATGCTTGGATTATTTGTGCTTCATTTCTGTCACTCTCATATGATCCTTCATGTAGACTACAAGTGTTTGGGGCTATACTCTAGTCCAGGCAGTCGGTAACAGATTCGAAATCGTGGTTGGATTCTATTCACCACGAAGGAAGCATTGACGAACTCGAGTCGTGCTTTGGTTGACAGCAGTGGTTAGGCCACACGAGGTGTTTTATGCACTTCATGTCTTTCAGCTTGAGATGCGCTCGTACTAGTTGAGCTTGTCAAGTAACTCGACTGACCATTGTATGTTCACCTTGTATTGGTCATAACTGCTTGAACCTAGGGTACTGAACTTACCAGTGAAAACCCTGATAACCATGGTACCTTGATCCATTAAGACTCATGAGCCGGGCATGGTGGTATGGGACACCATGGTCGAGCTGTCAGCCTACGCTGGGGCCACAAACCTCCCCATTGTGACCAGTGAGCACCTCAGACTCGTGAGCCGATTGTGGTGGTATGGGACACTATATTCGAGCTGTCGGCCTACTCTGATTGGTGACGAGCCCTTTGTAGTGACCTCGAGCGTATTCTGAGTTTACGTGAGGTGACGACCCTTCTGTAGCAATAAAAATACAACTAGGTCTGTATTGATAAGGTGATGGGGGAGCGGTGCAACGAGTGCGAGCAACAGCCTTGACAGCCCTTGCAGCGACCTAGAAATTTATTATCGTATGAGACTACTAGGAGTGACGACCCTAAACAAGATCTGTGTTGGGATTGATATAAGGGAAGTACCTTAGTTTCCCAATACTACTGTATGAAAGGACTAATAACAACTCGGTAATCATATCCATATCGCACTGCATGTACTTGGAAGATGTGGAGCACTGAGGGAAGAAAGCATGCCGCGGATGTAAGATGGTGTCGCATGAGGGAGTATGTCGGTGAGGGCACGCATCATTACCGCATCTCATACTTGCATTAACAACAGTATCTAGGAATGTCTAATTATTTGCTTTACTATTATCGCGTGATTGATTTGATAACATGCTAATTTTTGATCTATGATTCCACTGAGTTGATCACTCTATCCCATGTTACGGGATGGTGTTTGTAATACCTACCTGACTCTGTCTTAGATGCAGATAGCGAGGCGATTCAGGAGTTGGAGCCAGACTACTACGAGGACCAGGACGAGTTCTCGTACATGCAGTTTTTCGACGGCTTCGCATAGGTGGCCTGGATCAGCGGGATTTTTGCTAGCTGGACTATCGCATGACTTTTAATTTTTGGTTTGGTATATATATATGTGACTCAGAGATACATTCATACTTTGGAGATAGTTCGAGATTATTTTGTTTACATACAGTGATATATATATCTTTCAGTCTTCTGCTTGCGTTTTATCATTGGATCTGGAGTATGAATTGCAGTTTGGTAAAATCTCACTCATGTTAATGCACTAACTCAGACAACCTTAAATCATAAGCATATTTGTTGCATAAGTAATGGTCTAGAACTCGGGAGTTGGATTTCTACACGACCCTCGATTTTTAGGGCATTACACTTATGCACTATAGATGCGTGCAGGTGGCATTAGGTCATAGCAGCATTGAGCTTAGAGCGTGTATCCGTCTTCTAGAGATTTAATTTTTCTACATATGTATTTTCCTTCCAGCATTATATTTAAATGTTTATAATAGTGGATATGTGATGATGATGTTGCCTTTGTGATTTGGGTAAACTTATGGTTATGCTTCTTATGAGACAAACGTATGTTGGAAAAATCTTCCTTGTAGGATTCCAGGATCGAAATTTGGTGTATAGGTACTGGAAGCCGAGAATGGGATACTACGGAGGCTGTCGGCAACAGATTCGGTAATCAGGCATTTTTGTGAGCCCGATTTATTGGTTTGGGGCGTGATAGAAGTTAGTATCAGAGTATAACTTGGGAATACCTGAGGATAACATCACATATCTGCTGATAGCTACCCTGCACTTTATGATTATTGAGAACTTATAATGGTTAGATCCCCAAGTTCGAATAACTTATAGACTTTCTGATATAGCTCCCTACCATTGAGATTGTGAGGCTGCATAATATTTCATTTTCGATCGTTTCTAATCCAGGATCCGAGGATCAGTGGGATCACCATAGTGGTGATGAGGCATTTTAAGAGTAAGATCCTGAGGTTCGTAGGCGTTGTCCCCATCTCTTAGGTATTTGATGATTATATTTATAATGGTAGGATTTCCCTCCTTTTGTGAAGTCTGTATTAGTTGTGTTGTGTTTTAAATTTTGAGGATGAAATTTTTATTAGGAGGAGAGAGTTGTAAGACCCTTATCCTCGGATCAGGAAAAATTTCTCTTTCATATCATGAGACTTATAGACTTGATTTAGGTACGATGACCGCTGAACTGAAACTGGACCGCCACGTGCGATCTGGGAACTCTACCGGACTGAAAAATTTATGTGATAAACATCCAGTATACATGAGCTTAAGTCCGACCACGTTCGGCCACGGGACCTCCCGAAACACTCTTTTGGCTCGAAAAAGTCCCGATTTGGTTATAACTCAAGTATACCTTGTTCCCAAGTCTATTTAGGTTAGGTTTTAGCCTATATAAGAGCTTTAAACCCTCTCATATCTCTCCCATCCGAAATTACTATAAACCCTAGAAAGTGGTGAGAGAGAAAGAGAGATTGTGAGAGAGTTGTGGGACAGATTTCCTGCCACTTGCACCAGCTATTGCACGTACCGAAGCACCGCATTCAAATCACTTTCCCGGTGATTCTAACTCACTTCTAGGTAAGAAAAACCCTAACCACTTGCTGTTTTAGGGATTCCTTTGATACTTTAGTGATGTAGCTTACGTATCTTGTGCATTAGGTCACCTTAGTGCCATTGACGAAGCGTAAAAGTTCTGTTCGAATCGATACACGTCTAAGGCGAAAGGTGAGGATTTTAGACGCTTTGATTGACTGATTTCAAAGCTTTCAATGTCGTTTAATAGTAGATTATCAAAGAGAACGCCGTTTGACATGTAGAACATGCTGTCCGTTTTCTGTTTCGACTGCGTATGGGAAATATGAGATTTAAGGTATTTTAGGTATTTGTAGGAAATACTGTTTACGTTCATATTTTGCTGAAATGATTTCCATGCCTATTTTTCGTGTTGTGATATTAGGAATGCGTGTGTGATCTATTTGGCGAAGAGATTCGCCCTAATGCGCACTTTGGGTCGACATACGCTATGTAGGCTAAAGAGTGTAGACTAAGTGTTTGTATAAATGTTTGTATTGGTATGTATTGAGTAAATGGTGTTGTGAATTAGTTTTCAGATTGAATTCTCAATTAATAGGCTGATGTATATGATTTCCACCATGTTGGCTATATGAATTGATTTCATTATATATATGGAATGCATGTGTTGGTTGATTTGCTTATGTAGTATGTTATAATATGTGTCAACATGCTTGGATTGTTTATATTTATTTCTGTTACTCACATATGCTTACTGATGTTGATACACAAATGCTTGGGGCTATGACCTAGTCCAGGCAGTCGGTAATGGATTGAATTCGTGGTTGGCTTCTATGTACCACGAAGGACGCGTCGATGAACACGAGTCGTGTCTTGGGCAGGCGGCAGTGGTTAGGCCACACGAAGTATTTTATGCACTTCATGTCGCTCAGCTTGAGATGCGCTCACACTAGTCGAGCCCGTCAAGTAACCCGACTGGCCATTGTATGTTTACCATGTATGAGTAATAACTGCTTGAACTTAGGGTACTTAACTTACCATTGAAAATCCTGTCAACCATGGTACCTTGATCCATAAAGACTCATGAGCCGGGTATGGTGGTATGGGACACCGTGGTCGAGATGTCGGCCTATGTTGGGCCCACAAACCTCCCCGTAGTGACCAGTGAGCACCATTGACTCGTGAGCCGATTGTGGTGGTATGAGACACTACATTCGAGCTGTCGGCCTACACTGATTGGTGATGAGCCCTTTGTAGTGACCTCGAGTGTATTCTAAGTCTACGGGATGCGACGACCCTTCCATAGCTACAAGAGTACATTAGGCCTATATTGATAAGGTGATGGGGGAGTGGAGCAACGAGTGCGAGCAACAGCCTTGACAGCCCTTGCAGCGACCTACAAATATAATATCGTATGAGATTACTAGGAGTGACGACCCTAGATAGGATCTGTGTTGGGATTGATACAAGGAAGGTACCTTAGTTTTCCAATACTGCTGTATGAATGGACTAATAACAACCTGGTAATCATATCCACATTGCACTGCATGTGCCTGGAAGATGTGGAGCACTATGGGAAGAAAGCATGCCGCGGGCGTAAGATGGTGCCGTATGGGGGAGAATGTCGGTGAGGGCATCCATCATGTCATTTCATGCATGCATTAATAACAGTATCTAGGAATGTTTGATCGTTTACTTTACTATTATCGCGTGATTGATTTGATAACATGCTAATCTTTGCTCTATGATTCCAAAGAGTTGATTACTCACTCCCACGTTATGGGATGGTGTTCCGGACACCCACCAGTCCCTATTTTAGTTTCAGATCATGGCGCTGCTTGTGAAGCGGAGCTGGACTTTTATGATGCTGAGGAGGACTTCTTCTTCGTGTTTTGATAGGCGAGATTACAGGGAGGTTGATTAGACGCCTTGACACTTGTCATTTTATATTTTTGGAGTACTCATGTATATTCTTTTCTTTCCATTTTTAGAGTATACATGTATTTAATTAACCTGGTAACATGTTCACACTCTAGAGATTTACAATTAATTATATATTTTATGTATTCATCACAGTCTTTCGCTTGCTAATTTAACTGTCTCTGGAGTATGATATGCTGTTTTGGCTTAGTCTCAATCTTGTTTAATGTCATTTTACAGACAACATGCATTTATCATTATCTATGTTGCATAAGTGACGTTCTGGAACTTGGGAGTTGGGTTTCTACCCGACCTCCGATTTTTGGGATGTTACAGATGGTATCAAAGCATGATTTGGATTAAACCGGACCTGGGTTATAGTAACACAATGCACACTGACGCACTCTGACTTAGGAAGGTGGCGATGGAAACTTAGAAACTACATTAGATCTCAAGTTTCATCGACAGGTGAGACAATACGATAATTTAGGCCATAAATATCTTCGGTCGCGTGAATCGACCTAAGTCGCCTCTAGGTCGTAAGTCAACGGGTTTGAGTCATTCCCTGAAGGATTCCAAACCTAGCAATGAATGTCCTTGGGTTTTGGGACAACCACAATACCCTTACACTCAATCTCAAGGCCTAAAACCCCTTTTCATCCCATTCCTTCAGAATCTCTCCTTCCACCACCCCATTCTTCAACTTTTTCTAAGTCCTTCTTTCATACTAGACATAAATTCTAATGTGTTAAGGATAGTAAATCATACCTAAACAAAAATTTACTATAAATAGTAAATATATGTATAAATTAGACTTTTAGCCATTCCAATTAGGGAATATCATGAAATAAATGGGTTAGTTGGATGGATTATCCTCTTCTACACCAAAATCATATGCTAAATGATGCATAAATTCATCCTGGTTTGCAAATTGGCCCCGAAATACCTCGAATGGATTCGTGGGCCTACCCACGCTAATCTAGAATGATCCAGGGTGGGAGCCACATATATTTGGGACCCCTAGGGCAAGGGGGACCTAGCCCATATGGCCAGCCTCACCGGATTGGATTTTGGTCGGTGAGGCCTCGCCGTACATCAGGCCCCATTTGGTCGGACCTTCAGGCCGGAGGTGTTTGGGGGTTAGGGTAGTCCCCTGGTATGTGGGCCGTCCGTTAAAATCCCTCTAATCTAGTCCCTCCTTCATAAACTAGCCCTCTAAGCTCTCCTTTCTCTCTCAAACGTCTGATTTTTGGCAAAAACTGCCCCTCCAATCACTCCCATTCCCGTTTTCTTCCATAACCAATGCCCCTTCATTAGTGACAGTGGTAAACACTCCCCTCTCTTTCCATTCCCTCACGTTTTGAGCCCTTACATTGTCCATTTGAAGCTCAAATTGTGTGAGCCTCCATCCCAACCTATTTTGCTTTTTTCCCTTTGAAATCTTAGCCTTTGAGGTCATGTTTCATTCCTCTATAGGACCTAAATTTGTGTTATCCCATTAGATCAGCCCTATCTCCCCCTTTCCTCCATTTTCTTAGCTTGAGGAGTATTGAAAATACATGGCTAATTGTCATGCCCCAAACTCGGAAACTGGGCTCACAAAATTCCCGATCGCCGAATTCGGCGCCGACAGCCTCCGTAGAACCCCATTCTTGGCTCCTAGCTCCCATTCGCCAGGTTCCGATCCTGGGATGCTACGAGGAGGATTTTGAATATCAGTTTGATTCGTAAGAAGCATAACCAAAGGCATAACCCACAAACAACAACCAAGAAATTCATTACATTTCCACTATGATCAAAAACTTTACAAGTACAATGAGCATAAAGGGAAATACAATGGTAAGGAATAAGAACTCCAAAACGCTCCGCAAGGTACTCCTACCTCAGCGCTGCTGCGAACCAACGTCACCTGCACACAACGGTCGTGCATAAGCTTATAGAAAGCTTAGAGGGTGGTGAAAGTGTGTGTGCAAAGTAGTAATATGAACATGTAATGTCAGAGTAATGCGGAATATGCAGATGGAACCATAATATCATGAGCCGTACCAAGGCTTATGCGATGCAAGACATGAATGGTATTTGCCATCCCAAGGCCATGCGATGTACAATGCAACTCAAGCATACAGATCATCATCTATGTCCACACATCAATACAGCTCAAAATATGGGATATCACCGGGGTCTAGTACACTCTAAACCAGATTGCCGCCACATCGCGTGCAATAAGATAAGTGGAAGAGACCACACTATCTGTCTGCCAATATCGGGCGCGACTCGTCGATAGCGGACCCATTCTTCGAGCTGGTCAAACTCAGCCTAGGATTGCCCCCTACACTCGGGCGGATAAGGCCGCACCCCCTTCCAACCGACCACGACACAGTGGAGAGTACAGCCAACTGGTATTCGGCACTCAACGCTCATCTACCCACTCGGTCTAGACGTTGGAGCAACCTCTTGGTACCATAAGGGTTTAGGGACTTTCACCCAGGGATATCTATAGTACCCCATGTAGAATAAGATTTTTGGTATCCAATCCTGCCAACCACGATCTGTCTGTGGAGGCTACGGCCCCGATGTCGCTAGGGCGTACAATAACCATGTCACACAAATGCGGAATGCATGAATCACGCTATCCAGTCATGCAACCAATCCTGCGCATATCGTGCGCTCATGAAGGGCAACGCCGCCTAACCAGGAGCCCATAAACAACCTGCCCGAAGGCATATACTATGATCAGTCAATCCTCATATCAAGCATACATATGATGCATATGATCATGGGTCATGAAACTATACTAAACATGTGAATGAGTGATGAACCATTCTTACAACGCAGATGGGCCTGGACGGCTTATACACAGCAAGTACGACCCAGTAATGGGCCTTAAAGAGAGTCGTAATGTGGACATCCAACCAGCATTACACTCGAAATGTGGACGTCAAACCAACATTTCATCCCAAGCACGATTTTCTTAAACATCGCTACATAATCGGTATTGGGATTACACATTGTAATAGATCTTAGGTTCATCCCATTGGGCTTTTCCTATATATATCAAATGGGCCATATCCTATGGGCCTTTTATTCATCAGATGGGCCACATAAATGGGCCACACCAATGGGTCTTATGTGCATTGCAATGGGTCAAAACTCATGGGCCTTGGATTGCATCAAATGAGCATAGTGTCATGAGTCGAATGGGTCACACCAATTGAATCCCATATGAACACCAAATGGGCCTTAACCCTTAGGCATTATATGAGTTCAATGGGCCTAAACCCCTAGGCCTTATAGTACATCAAATGGGCCTAAACCCGTAGGCCTTGTATAAACCAGATGGGCCTAAACCCATAGGCATTATATGAACCAAATGGGCCTATATCCATAGGCCTTGTATAAATCAGATGGGCCTAAACCCATAGGCCTTAAACAAATCAAATGGGCCTGATCCCATGGGCTCTAAATTACCTCAAATGGGCTTAATCCCATGAGCTTTGGAACACATCAAATGGGTCCAATCCCATGGGACTTGGGATATATCAAATGGGCCTAGTCCCATGGTCTTGAAACGTATCAAGTATGCCTAAACCCATAGGCCTTAGATAACAAGTGGACCTAAGCCCATAGGCGTTATATCCATCAAATGGGCCTCAACCCATGGGTCCAGAGGCCCACTAAAATGTTTATTTTCTATTCACAAGGCAAGGGCCCACTGAAATGTTTATTTTCTATTCACAAGGCAAGGCCCAACTGAAATGTTTATTTTCTATTCACAAGGCAAGGGCCCATTGAAATGTTTATTTTGAAGCCCAGCCAGGGGAGGGGGGGGGGGGGGGGTGGTGTGATCAATACGTGTGCAAGGTGGGCTCCACCGTCTGCTGGACGATGGAGGTGAAACGCAATAGCATGGAGAGCCATCGTCCACGGCCTGTGGACAGTGTGAATAAAATGTATACATTACTGTGGGTTCCACAGATGTGGCCCACCATGATGTATAAATGCCATCTGAGCCATTCATAAGGTCACTCAGACCTGGATGAAGGGAAAACATAAATTTCAGCTTGATCCAACGCTTCTGTGGGCCCCAACCAGGATTTCAATGGTAGACTTTTAATTCTGCTGTTTTAAGTGGTGTGGGCCACCTGAGTTTTTGATCGAGCTGAAATTTGGAGGGGGCCCACCTGAGGATGGGACCCACCTCATGGAAGGTTTAGATGGCATACAAACATCAAGGTGGCCGCTGACAGGAGAGCAGAGGCTCTGCCTCTTAACGTTTTTAGAAAAAATCATTTTCCCGGGGTTTTTCGCACGTGGGGCCCGCTGCACCAAAATCCGTCCCGACCATTGCGTTCAGCGGTTCGAGGCCGTCCAAATGAGTCCAGAGTTTAAATTTTAAAATGCTAAGGAAGTGAAATAAAATAGGAAAATGACATTTGAATGGTGAGGAGGCAATTTTTGACGCTACGGCCCACCAGGTCTTCCAATCAGCCCCAGACTCCTACCCAACGGCTAAAATGCTGTAGGTAAGAGGATGGACGGATTGGATTGTCTAAATGCATCACAGTGGGGCCTAAGCAAGTGGGCCACCAAAAGCCCCTTTCCTTCTTTCCCTTTTTTTTTTCTTTTTCTTTGAAATGTCCAGCGTCCCAGACGCTGGACGGTTTATATATGTATATATATATATTTTAGAGAGTGGTGGGCCCTGATGAAGTGGGCCACCACTGATGGTTGACATGGGTTTAACGTCTAAGGTGGGCCCCACTTGAATAAAAATTTGAACAACATAAATCTCAAGGTGGGATCCATTCAAGTGGGCCACACATTCCTATTGCATAAAAATAAAATAAAATAAAATAAAATAAAAGAAATAAAAGAGAGAGAGAGACATGAAGAGTGAGACACGCCTTGTGATGGAGGGACCCCGACATTATGGGCCCTCCCTTGCAATGAATCATACAATAAACGGATCCCTTTGAACATGGGACCATCAAAAATGTAAATCAACGGTGGAGATCCATTCCCCACCGATATGGACGGTCTAGATGACCTTTCTAAATGAAATAAACATCATGATGGGGTCCATGGAGAATGGCCCTACCATGGATGATCATGATGATCAAAGTGGTCCATCGGCCACAACTTAGGGTCCCAAGTGAGATCCACACCATTGATCGGTGGGCCTCACTTGGCCCATCATAAAAATAAGAAAATAAGTATGATCTAGCACCCACTGTCCGATCTTCTCGCTCCTAGGGGTTCCTTGGCACCTTAGCTTCAACTTCAATGGATGAGATGAAGAATGGAGGGTTGAGATGAGAGATGGTGGGGTGAAGAGGTGGGCCACACTTAGAGCTTGGGAATTTTGAAAAACTCCATATGTATGGGCTCTTTGTTGCTTGGGATTGAGATGAGAAAAATGAGAAAGAGAGAGAGTGATGTAGAGAGAGATGGATGGATGGATGAATGATGGTTGTGTACGAAAGTATTGACTTTTGAGGCATTTGTGTAAGAGAGGTATGGGTGGTGAAGACTTTTGTGGCTTTTTGTGTAAGAGAGGTATGGGTTTGGGAGACTTTTGTGGTTGCTTGGGAAAGGGATGAAAGTGATGTGTACTTGACATGTGATGGCTTGATGGATTGATTGATTGATGGGATTGATGTGACACATCGTAGAGATTCCCTTGGGTTTCACAACGTGCAGCTTTTTCTCTCACCGAACGTTGGCCCACATCTCTTGACCAGGGTATCGCCTCGGCGCGCGAGTCGCGGCATCGGAACCGCGGTGACGGCGCGGTCGCTATGGTATTGGTCTCGGGTTGAGTCGACTCGGGTTGTCGGTATATGAATCAGGGTCGCGCGTCGATATCGGTTAAGGGTAGAAGGTTGCCGAAATTCAACCGGTAAGACCGCAGAAGTCTATGGAAAGGCACGGACCAAGATACGGGTCTTACACCGATTGAGCTCTAATAGGCAACAGACAGTATTAAACTAGACAGTATTAAAGAAGGTAAGTCGGGATCGTGGTAGAAGTCCTTTGGTAGAATTAAGCATCTATGCCGTTGTCATGTAGATTGTTTGATTACCGTTTTAAAAATTTTTGTATTTTTTTGTTAATGGGTCTAGTGATGTCATAGGTAGAAAATGTGTTGTGTTTAGTGGTTTGGGCTTAGCATAGCCGCAATCGTCCCTGTCATAATGCATGTGAAATTTTATCCCATGTATTTGATAAATTTTTTTAAATGAAGTGCATGCCATTTCGTTCGCTGTAAGGTATTGTCCTTAGATTGGGTGTATCCTATGGTTCCACTACCATGTTGTAAATCTCAGGATTAAGCGTACAAAATTAATTTTTATCCCACCCCACCCTCCTACCAAGCATGCCACTCCCAATCCTGACATGGGATTAGTAATGCGGTCCCAGTTAACACAACTTGAGACCACTGGCCATATAGACCCTTGGAGTTTTGGGATTAGAGTTAGTACTCCGAGATTTGAAGGATCTGATGATATAGGAAATCTAATTCCATTTAGAAAATCTTGATCCTAAGCGATAGAACAATCTCCTGTAGTAGAAATGGTATGAAACCATTTAGCGTATAGGCTTAGGTTTTGGATTATAGCTAGTGAGTTACAGACTAGGCTACTAGTTGAATTAAGCAATGTAAAGCCTGTATATGCTAAGGAATAGTAGGTTAGATTTGGTTGAAATAGAACCTCATTCCTTCGATAGATCTCCTTAATACTTATAGACTTCTGTTATAACCCTTAGGAAAGTTGATTTAACTTAGAACCATTCACTCTCAGGAAAAACTTATAAATCCCTCAGATTGAACTTAGAATAGACCAGCACACCCCTTAGAATTGCTTCCCAAAGACTTATTACATTCGGGAACACAGAGTAAAGGAACTGTATATGTAAGCGATGTATTCACAGTTTGAATCGATTTCTTAATCCTAGTAGTTACTAATGAATCCAATGCTCTGATCAAACAGAAGATCGGCATCGACTCAGATTAAGAACTGATATAATGAGTTTTCTGTCCTGATTAGACAGAAGGTTCAATGTATCCGGCTTAGACCCACTACATAAACTTTTTTCCGTGTTGGCCCGACCACCTATAACCAAAAGTTATTGCTTTGCCTTTGGAAAATGTTGAGGACTTATAGCCAATAGAGATTAGACCTCTTGCCACAAACTCACATCCGTCCTTGAAATCAACCACAACACCCATCATTTCAGCTCTTTTTTACAACTATAGATACCAATGCCATAGAACGCATCATTAGCAAAGGAAGACTAATGTAGTGAGAGGTTGTTTCCTATTTCATGTCAAGGATAGGCCCTAAGTTACACCTCGTTCCGATATACGGATCGAGACATAGATTCTTGAACCTTAAGTAAAACTAAGTTTTAAGGGGGGTAGAACGTATTGAGCCCAATCTACTTAGGATTATCTAATACAACCGCTGGATCAGAGTAGCGCAGCGGAAGCATGGTTGGCCTCTTCCCCACTGGCCCAGGATCGAAACAGTTGATTTAGGTTATACGTAAGGCTAGGTCACTAAACAGGATCTTAACCTTCCTTAGAATGCCAATACTAAAGTCTCTTTAAGTACTCATTACCCTTAGCCAAATTCGGGGACGAAATTTTATTTTAAGGGGGGTAGATTATAACACCCCGGATTTTGCCAACCTGGGATTAGACGTCCTTAGGCAATGGGCCAACCATAACACCTTAGTAACCTCTCAGAACCCAATTTCAAAGCCAAAGAAATCATTTAGAACCTAATTCTTTAACGTGAATTAGCTAGCGCTATGATAGATTAGCTGTGAAATTGTCCCTGATCGCTTTAAATACGTTTTGCAAGACCCAAAACTTGTAGAACCAATGATGCTATCATACCTTGAAATTTAGGATCAAACTCTAAACCGGTTTGTTCCTAGGAACCCTTTGAAACCTTGTATTGGATCTAGATCGCACGTCAAAAGTCTGATATCTACAATCTTAGACCGTTATGACCGCTTGGATGGACTTGAGAATCATTTCGAAAATCAAGCCCAACCGATGTTCTGAGGCTATTTATTGAGCCTGGATTGAAGAGACTGAGAAAGAGTAAAGATTTAGAAATTTAATTCAAAATCTGGCACGTGTCGTTGTGTATTATTATTAAGCGTTCTGACCATCAGAATTCAGCCAAATTTCACCCTCGGATCAGGAAAAATTTCTCTTTCATGTCATGAGACTTATAAACTTGATTTAGGTACGATGACCACTGAAATGAAACTGGACCGCCTCGTACGATCTGGAAACTCTACCGGACTGAAAACTTTATGTGATCAACATCCAGTATACATGAGCTTAAGTTCGACCATGTTCGGCCAGGGGATCTCCCGAAACACTCTTTTGGCTCAGAAAAGTCCCGATTTGGTTATAACTCAAGTATACCTTGTTCCCAAGTCTATTTAGGTTAGGTTTTAGCCTATATAAGGGCTTTAAACCCTCTCATATCTCTCCCATCTGAAATTACTATAAACCCTAGAAAGTGGTGAGAGAGAAAGAGAGAGATTGTGAGAGAGTTGTGAGAGAGATTTCCTGCCACTTGCATCAGCTATTGCACGTACCGAAGCACCGCATTTAAATCACTTTTTCGGTGATTCTAACTCACTTCTAGGTAAGAAAAACCCCAACCACTTGCTATTTTAGGGTTTCCTTTGATACTTTAGCGATGTAGCTTACGTATCTTGTGCATTAGGTCGCCTTAGTGCCATTGATGAAGCGTAGAAATTCTGTTCGAATCGATACACGTCTAAGGCGAAAGGTGAGGATTTTAGACGCTTTGATTGACTGATTTCAAAGCTTTCAATGTCGTTTAATAGTAGATTATCAAAGAGAACGCCGTTTGACATGTAAAACATGCTGTCCGTTTTCTGTTTCGACTGCGTATGAGAAATATGAGATTTAGGGTATTTTAGGTATTTGTAGGAAATACTGTTTACGTCCATATTTTGCTGAAATGATTGCCATGGCTATTTTTCATGTTATGATATTAGGAATGCGTGTATGATCTATTTGGTGAAGTGATTCACCCTAATGCGCACTCTGGGTCTGTAAGACCCGTATCTTGGTTCGTACCTTTCCGTAGACTTTCGTGGTCTTACCGGTCGAATTTTCGACAACCTTCGACCCTTAACCGATATCGACACGCGAACCTGATTCATATACCGACAACCCGAGTTGACTCAACCCGAGACCAATACCACAGCGACCGCGCCGTCATTGCTGTTCCGATGCCGCGACTCGCGCGCCAAGGCGATACCCTGGTCGAGAGATGTGAGCCAACGTTCGATGTGAGAAAATGCCGCGAGTTGCGAAACCCAAGGTAATCTCTACGATGTGTCACATTAATCACATCAATCCCATCAATCAATCAATCCATCAAGCCATCACATGTTAAGTACACATCACTTTATTCCATTTTTCCAAGCAACCATAAAAGTCTCCCAAAACCATACCTCTCTTACACAAAAAGCCACAAAAGTCAAGCTTTTCTTACACTACCCATACCTCTTTTACACAAAAGCCTCAAAAGTCAAGCCTTTCCTTACATAACCATCATTCATCCATCCATCCATCTCTCTCTACATCACTCTCGCTCTTTCTCTCTTTCTCATTTCAAAAAAAATCTCCAAGCAAAAGAGCCCATGTATGGAATTCTCCCCCTCTTCCTAAACTCCAAATGTGGCCCACCTCTTCATCCCAAAATCTCCCATCTTAACCCTCCATTCCTCATCTTAACAGTTGAAAACCAAGCTAAGGTGCCAAGGAACTCCTAGGAGCAAGAAGATCGGACGGTGGGTGCTAGATCATTCTAGTTTTTCTTATTTTTGTGAAGTGCCAAGAGAGGCCCACCAATCAATGGTGTGGATCTCACTTGGGACCATAAAATGTGGCCGATGGCCTATTTGGATCATCATGATCACTCCATGATGGGGCCATTCTCCATGGACCCCATCATGATGTTTATTCCATTACAAAAAGGTCATCTAGACCATCCATATTGGTGGAAAAAGGATCCCCACCGTTGATTTTAAGTTTGATGGTCCCTCATGCTTTAAGGCCCACTTGATGTATGATTCGTTGTAAGGGAGGGCCCATAATGTCGGGGTCCCTCCATCACAAGGCGTGTCCCACTCTCCATGTCTCTCTCTCTCTTTTATTTCTTTTATTTTATTTTATTTTATTATTTTTTTTAATGCAATAGGATTGTGTGGCCCACTTGAATGGATCCCACCTTGATGTATTTATTTTTATTCAAGTGGGGCCCACCTTAGACGTTGAACCCATGTCACCCATCAGTGGTGGCCCACTTCATCAGGGCCCACCACTCTAAAAAAAAAAAATAAAATAAAAAAATAATAATAATAACCGTCCAGCGTCAGGGACGCTGGACGTTTCAAAGGCATGAAGAAAGGAAAGAAGAAAAGTGAGGCTTTTGGGGTGGCCCCCTAGTGTAGGCCCCACCTTGATGTATATGTTCGATCCAAGTCATCCATCCTCTTACCCACGGTATTTTAGCTGTTGGGTAGAAGTTTGGAGCTGATCCAATCACCTGGTGGGCCATAGCGCCAAATATTACATCCTCACCATTCAAACACTAATTTCTTATTTTATTTCACTTCCTTAGCATATAAAAATTCAAACTCTGGACTCATTTGGACGGCCTCGAGCCGCTGAACGCAATGGCCGGAGTGGATTTTATTTTAGCGGGCCCCACGCGTGAAAAACCCCAGAAAATTGGATTTTCCAGATTTTTGCAAAGGGTCGTTGCCCCCCTCCCTGATAATGTGCAGGTGCTGCACGCAGCAGCGTGCAGCGTCAGCGATGGGAGGGCGTCCTGCAGGGGCCCACGGCTCTGCGTGTGGGCCCCACCGTAATGTTTGTTTACCATCCAACCGGCTCATGAAGTGGGCCACCGCGGTAGTGGGCCCCCCTCCAAAAATGGGACAGATCCAAAACTCAGGTGGCCCACACCACGTGAAACAGTGTGGATTGAATTCTACCATTGAAAAATTTTTGGGGCCCACAGAAGTTTTGGATCAATCTGAAATTTATGTTTTCCCTTCATCCAGGTCCGAGTGACCTTATGAACAGGTCGGATGGCTTCTAAACATTACAGGGTGGGCCCCACATGGGACCCACGATGTTGTATGTGTTGTAGTCCACCATCCAGGCGGACGGTGGCACCCACCTGGCGCACGTGTTGCCTCCACCGTCCAGCGGACGGTGGGGCCCTGTGTGATGTATCTGATATATCCGCACTGTCCACTGGACAGTGGGACCCACCATGATGCATGGGATGCATCCAGACCGTCCATCCGCTTGGTGAAACCCCTTTTAAGGCATGAGTGGCTGGTTGGGTGAGCCACTCATGTATGGGCTAGGCCCATTTGGTTTATGAAATGCTTATGGGCTAGGCCCATTGGATTCATTTAAGGCCTAAGAACTTAGGCCCATTTGATGTGTTGCAAGTCCATGGGACTAGGCCCATTTGATGTACTTCAAGACCCATGTAATTGGACCCTTGTGTTGAAATTTAAAGCCCATGGAAGTAGGCCATTTGAAATATGTAAGGCCTAGGGGTTTAGGCCCACTTTGATATGCATACAAGGCCTACGGGTTTAGGCCATTTAATGTACCATAAGGCCTAGGGGTTTAGGCCCATTGAACTCATGTTAGGTCTACGGGTTGAGGCCCACTTGATCTACATGTGGGGCCCAATTGGTGTGGCCCATTGGTCATATATTAGACTCATGAGACTAAGCTCGTTTGATGCAATCCAAGGCCCACGGGTTTTGACCCATTGCAATGCACATAAGACCCATTGGTGTGGCCCATTTATGTGGCCCATCTGATGAATAAAAGGCCCATAGGATATGGCCCATTTGATATATATGTAAGGTCCAATGGGGACAACCTACGGTCTATTGCAATGTATAAATCCATTACAGACTAAGTACTGATGTTTACAAAGATCGTGCCTTGGGAGCAATGTTGGTTTGACGTCCACATTGCGAGTGTAATGTTGGTTGGATGTCCACATTACGACTCTCCTTAGGGCCCATTACTGGGCCGTACTTATCATGTATAGGCCGTCCAGGCCCATCTGCATTGTAAGATAGTTCATTTTATTATAACATGTTTAGTACAGTTCCATGACTCATGATCATACGCATCATATGTATGCTTGATGTGAGAATTATCTGATCATAGCATTTGTGTAACACCCTGAAAATCGGGGGTCATGTATAAACTCAACTCCCGAGTTCCAGACCGTCACTTATGCAACAAAAATGATTATGGTTCAATGATGTCTGATTTAAAGTATTCACATGAGTAAAAGTATACCAAAACTGCAATTCATACTTCAGATCCAGTGATAAAAGCAAGCGGAAGACTAAACAATATATATATCACTGTATGGAAAAACAAGGTAAATCTCATCTGTCTCCAAAGTATGACTACATCTCTGAGTCTCATATACATGTACATAAACAAAAGAATAATGTTCAAAATAGTCCCACTGAAGTCCCCTCGATCCAGGTCGCATACGGGAAGCCGTCGTGATACTGCATATACGAGAACTCGTCCTGGTCCTCGTCAATCTCTGGCTCCACCTCCTGGATCTCGTCCTCACCTGCATCTACAACAGGGTCTGGTGGGTGTTGCAAACACCATCCCGTAACGTGGGAATGAGTGATCAACTCAGTGGGATCATAGAGCAAAGATTAGCATGTTCACAATTCAATCACGCGATAATAGTAAAGCAGTAAATCAGACAATCCTAATACTGTTATTAATGCAAGATGATATGACGTGATGTATGCCCTCACCTACGATCACCCTCATGCGGCAACATCTTACGACCGCGGCATGCCACACTCCCTAGAGTGCTCCACATCTTCCAGGCACATGCAATACTATGGTGATATGATTTCCAAGTTATTATTAATCCATTCAAACAGCAGGATTGGGAAACTAAGGTACTTCCCTTGTATCAATCCCAACAAAGATCCTGTCTAGGGTCGTCACTCCTAGAAATCTCATACGATGTATATTTCGTAGGTCACTGCAAGGGCTGCCAGGGCTGTTGCTCGCACTCGTTGCACCGCTCCCCCATCACCTTATCAATACAGGCCTACCGTACTCTACTGCAACGGAAGGGTCGTCGCCTCTCGTGGACTCAGAATACGCTCGCGGTCACTACAAAGGGATCGTCGCCTGATCAGTGTAGGCCGACAGCTAGAATATAGTGTCCCATACCACCATAATCTGCTCACGAGTCAAGGTGCTCACTGGTCACTACGGGGAGGTTTGTGGCCCCAGCGTAGGCCGACAGCTCGACCACGGTGTCCCATACTACCATGCCCGGCTCATGAGTCTTCGTGGATCAAGGTACCATGGTTAACAGGGTTTACAATGGTAAGTTCAGTACCCTAGGTTCAAGCAGTTATGACTCATACAAGGTGAACATACATCGGCCAGTCGGGTTACTTGACGGGCTCGACTAGCGCGATCGCATCTCAAGTCGAACGACATGAAGTGTGTAAAACACTTCGCGTGGCCTAACCACTGCCGCCAACTCCAAATACGAATCACGTTCATCGACGCGTCGTTCGTGGCTATGACCAGTCAGCCACGAATTCGCTCGGTTACCGACTGCCTGGACTAAGTCTAGTCCCAAACATTTATGGAATAACATCAGTAATCTAAGTGAGAGTATTGAAATTGAAATACAATCAAGTGAGCATGTTAACACATGTTATAACATTCAACTTAAGCAAATCTTCCAACACACATATTCCATGCATGTAATGAAATCATGCATATAGTCAACATGTAGGAAATCATTTAGGTCAGCATATTAATTGAGGAATCAATCAAAAACTATCTCATAACATCATTCAATTCAATACATACTAATACAAACATTTATACAAATACATTCACTACACACTTAAGTCTACATATAGTATGTCGACCCAAATCGCGCAACTAGGCGAATCTCTTCGCCAAACTAATTATGCAAGCATTCCTAACTCCCTAATGCGACAACAAACCATGTCAATCACATCAGCAAAATATGAACGTAGACCGTACTTCCTACAAGTGACTAAAATGCCCTAAATCTCATATTCTTCATTAATTTACGAAACAGGAAACGGAGAGCATGTTGTACATGTCAAACGGCGATGCCGTCGATAATCTACTATTAAACGACATTGAAAGCATTGTAAACCGTCAATCAAAGCGTCTAAAATCCTCACCTAGTCTCTTACGGTTGCGGGATTTTGAACGGAGCGTGTACGCTTCGTCTACGGCAGTAGGAGAGCCTGATTTATGGAATACGTTAGCTAACATGCCATGAATCTTAGTAAACCCTAAATCAGCAAGTTTTTGGGGTTATTTTATACCTGAAAAAGGGGAGAAATCACCAGCCAGGTGATTGGGAGGAAGTGCAGAAGCACTAGCAGTCGGTGGCTCCGAAGCGGGAAGAATCTCTTCTTCTCTTTCTCTCAAACTCTCTCTTCTTTTCTCTAGGGTTTATGATTTTCGGATGGAAGGGAGAAATGAGGGTTTCAACCCCTTTTATAAGCTTAAAATTGCCGGAAATAGGCTTCGGGACGAAGTTTACTTGGTGCCTATCCATTTCGGGGCTGTTTCGGTTCAAAAACTGCTTTCTGATGGTCCCCTGGTCGATTGCGATCGGACTTAAGCTCATGTGTACCAGATGTAGCTCGTATTAAGTTTTCAGTCTGGCAGGGTTCGCAGATCGCACGTGGCGGACCAGTTTCAGTTCAACGGTCACCGCACATAGATCAGGGCTGAAAGTCTCATGATAATAAATAGAAATTTTTCCTTATCCGAGGGTGTAATCTGGATGAATTCTGACGGTCAGAACGCTTAATACTGACGCGTCAAGTCGTGTGCCAGATTTGAATTTGAAATTCCAAATCCGTCCCTATTCGCGGTCGCTTCAGTCCGGGTTCAACGAAATAGTCTGTGATTATCGGTTTGACTTGATTTTCGAGATGATTGTCAAGTCCAGCTGGGCGGTTCTAACGGTCTAAGATAGGAGGTATCGGACCTTCGACGCGCGGTCTAGATCCAATTCAAGAATTCAATGTGGTCCAGAGAATAGACCTGCTTAGAGTTTGATCCGAGGTTATAGAGTATTGTAGGGTTGTTTGTTCTACTCGATTTGGGTCTTGTAGAACGTATTTAAAGTGATCAGGGACTATTTTTCAGCTACTCTAGCATTGCGCTAGCTAACTTACACTTAATTTCCATGGAAATTATTTCTACGTGATTTCGGGTCGAGTTGGTACTCGAGCCCAAGTACGGATTTTCCACGGGCGTTACAATCTACCTCCCTTAACAAATAATTTCGTCCTTGAAATTTGTACCTTTTCGTACTCCTCGAGAAGCTGTGGGTAGTTCTTTCTGATCTCGGCTTCTGTCTCCCAAGTAGCCTCCTCCTCAGAGTGATGCGTCCATAGTACCTTCACAAGGGGAATCACCTTGCTACGCAGTACCTGCTCCTTCCTTTCTAAGATGCGTGTCGGTCGCAGGATATAAGTAACATCCTCTCCTAACTGCACCTGCTCCCATCTGATGATGTGGGAAGGATCAGCAACGTACTTCTTCAGCATAGAAACATGAAATACGTTGTGGACGCTCGCGAGGGGCGTGGGTAAAGCCAATCGGTAAGCCACTGCTCCCACACGATCGAGGATCTGGAATGGACCAATGAATCGCGGTGCCAGCTTCCCCTTCTTCCCGAACCGAAGGACTCCCTTCATAGGGAAAACTCGCAAAAACACATGATCCCCAACTGTGAACTCTAGTGGCCTCCGTCTCGTATCGGCGTAGCTCTTCTGTCTGCTCTGCACTGTAAGAAGCCGACGTCGAATAATATCAATCTTCTCTGACGTCGCCTGCACCAACTCTGGGCCAATCAAGCTACGCTCACCGACCTCTAACCAGCAATGCGGTGCGCGACAAGGTCGCCCATACAGCGCCTCATAAGGTGCCATGCCAATACTCGCCTGGAAGCTATTGTTGTACGCAAACTCCGCATATGCAAGACAGTCATCCCAATTGTCCTTGAAGTCCAATGCGCAAGCTCGCAACATGTCCTCCAGGATCTGGTTCACTCGCTCCGTCTGTCCGTCCGTCTGTGGGTGGAAGGCAGTACTGAACTTCAACTTCACACCCATAGCCTCCTGAATGCGAGTCTAGAAAATAGAAGTGAACCGCGTGTCTCTGTCCGACACGATCTCCACCGGAACTCCATGCAGACGCACGATCTCTCTGATGTACAATCTAGCCAGCTCGTCTGTAGAGTTCGTAACTCTGATCGGTAGGAAGTGCGCCGACTTCGTCAATCGGTCGACGATCACCCAAATGGAATCATGTCCCTTCCTCGTCTTCGGCAACCCAGAAATGAAGTCCATGGAAATGAAATCCCACTTCCACTCTGCAATCGGCATAGGCTGCAAAAGTCCAGGTGGTCGGCGATGCTCTGCCTTCACCTGCTGACAAGTGAGACAACGGGACACGAACTCAGCTATGTGGGTCTTCATACCTTCCCACCAATACGTCCTCTTCACGTCACGATACATCTTTGTACTGCCTGGATGCATCGCGAGTCTAGTAGAATGCGCAGCCTCGAGAATCTCTCGTCTCAAGTCAGGGACATCTGGGACGCATAGGCGGCCACGGTAACGTAAGCCCCCATCCATACCAACTCGCCAGTCGGCGTCAGCATCATCACTGGCCTGCTCTCGAAGCTCAGTAAGATGCGCGTCGTCTCTCTGTGCCTCGATGACTCGGTCATCGATCTGAGATCGCACCTGTACATGTGCGATGAACTCAAATGGTTCCTCTACGGTGAGTTTCTGCTCAAAGTCTCGCAAAAACTCAACCATATCCCACTCGGCAACCATCAGTGGAGCCGCAAACTCTATCGCCTTCTTGCGGCTTAACGCATCAGCCACAAGGTTCGCCTTCCCAGGATGGTAAGAGACTTCAAACTTGAAGTCCTTCAACGTCTCCATCCATCGCCGCTGCCTCATATTCAAGTCTCGCTGCGTGAATATGTATTTGAGGCTCTTGTGGTCGCAAAAGAGCTCGAACTCCTCTCCGTAGAGGTAATGTCTCCAGAGTCTCAGTGCGAATATAACGGCTGCCAACTCTAGGTCGTGTGTAGGGTAATTCTCCTCGTGCTTCCTTAACTGTCTCGAGGCGTACGAAATTACCCTGTCCCTTTGCATAAGGACACAACCCAAACCAACGCTAGACGCGTCAGTGTATATAGTGTATCTAACCCCTTGCTCTGGCAATACTAGCACAGGGGCGGACGTAAGTCTGTCCTTCAGCTCCTGAAAAGCTGACTCCGTCTTATCGTTCCAGGCGAACTTCATGTCCTTCCTTGTCAACTGAGATAAGGGTCTCTCGATCTTCGAGAAGTCCTGAATGAAGCGCCGATAATAGCCAGCGAGACCCAAGAAACTCCTCACCTCAGTGACAGAACCAGGCTGCTCCCAGTCCTGCACCGCAGCTACCTTAGACAGGTCAACTGCCATGCCATCCTTGGACACCACGTGTCCCAGAAACTTCACCTCCTGCTTCCAGAAGTCGCACTTCTTATACTGTGCGAACAACTGATGCCGTCTGAGCGTATCAAGGACCAAACGCAAGTGCTCCTCATGCTCCTCTCGACTCCTAGAGTACACCAAAATGTCGTCAATGAAGACAACGACGAATCGATAGAGGAAAGGCCGAAATACCCGGTTCATCAGATCCATGAACACAGCCGGTGCGTTCGTGAGACCGAACGACATCACGAGGAACTCGTAGTGGCTAAAACTGGTCCTGAATGCTGTCTTCTGCACGTCCTCATCTCTGACGCGCAGCTGATGATAACCTGACTGAAGATCAATCTTCGAGAAGTACTGCGCTCCTCTCAACTGATCAAACAAGTCATCGATCCTGGGCAAAGGGTGCTTGTTCTTCACCGTGAGCTGGTTCAGCCTGCGATAATCAATACACAATCGCATCGAACCATCCTTCTTCCTCACGAACAAGACCGGTGCTCCCCAAGGAGACACGCTAGGCCGTATAAGGCCAAGCTCTAGCAGACCATCAATCTGCGTCCTCAACTCCTCCATCTCACATGGTGCCATGCGAGACGTCGGCAGTGAGACGGGTGTAGAACCAGGAACCAAATCGATAGTGAAATCGATCTCACGTCGGGGCGGCAAACCAGGGATCTTCCTGAACAGATCCCCGAACTCAGAAACAACTGGCGTCTGCTCAAGTACCTGGGCACCAGCGTCGCGCAATAGAGTGGCGTAGCTAAGTATGCGGAAAGGAAGATTTACCCGCACTGAAAACGTAAAGGATGCACCCTCAGGCTCGTACGCTGTGACTATACGAGTCTCGCAGTCAATCTCGGCTCTCGCTGCAGTCAACCAGTCCATGCTAAGAATGACGTCGAGATAAACAAGCGAGGGATCGACGACCAGATCAAGAGTCATCGTCCTGCCTCCCAGATCAACCAAACAACCCTCACACATCTGGGTGACATCCAAATAATCTCCGTGAGCTGCAAAGACTCGCACGCTATCCATAGTGATAGTCTGTAACCCAAGACGTCTGACTACGGCACGCGATATCAAAGAAATCGTGGAAGCAGTGTCCACCATGACAAGAACGGGAGTACCTCCGATATGGGCCATGACCTCAAAGGCTGAATGCTGGAAAGTCGGCGTCGGAGCTGCCTCAGCGGTCAATGCATGAACTCGAGCCTACTGTGGCCGGTTCGGCCGCTGTGTTAAGGGCTGTGGAGGCTGTCGTATCTGCGATACCGTAGGTCTGAAAGAAGGATGCGCAGGAGCTGACCGTATAGGCGGTGCTGATATCGCCTGTGGACGTACACGGTCAATCTTTTACGGCGGCGAGAACCCACTGTCCCGCATCCTTGAAAAGCAGCTCTGCGCCAAGTGGCCCGTCCTCCCACAGTATGTACATGTCAAATCAGGGCGCCGAAATGGTGGTACAGGCTCCGTAGTCCTAGCAGGAGGATCAATGCGAGGCCTCTTACCCGCGAAGGGCCTGTATGGCAAATCCGGTCGTGGCCTAGAAGCAGCCGGGCCTCGAGATCGCGCAAGTCGATCCACGTCCTGCTCTGCCCGCATGGACATGTGAATCAACTCCGCATAGGAGGGAAAACTAACACAGCACATCTTCGACCGAATATCCGGTCGCAAGCCCTTTAAAAAGTGCCGTATGTGCATCTGCTCATCAGCTAGGATCGTCGGGACGTACCTGCCCAACTCTGTGAACCGATGCTCATACTGCTCGGCCTCGGTGCAGTGCAACATCCGTAGAATCTTCGACACTCGGTCGAGCCAGTACTCAGCCTCCTCGGGTCTATGAGAACCCGTGAAAGTAGGAGGCCGCAAGCGCTGAAATCGCTCCAAAAGGCCCCGTGTGTCGGCAGGATTCCCCGCAGGGAAAGCAGGCGGCGCAGGATGAGCCATGCTCTCATCCTGGGCGTATGTATAGGCATCCTCAGCTGGATGCGCAGGTGGTGCAGGTGGAGTAGATGTAGTCGCACCCCCACCCTGGGCTAATGTCCCCACTATGGTGGTCAGAAGCTGCTGCTGCTGCAGCATCATAGTCATCATCTGCTCGAATCTGTCAGGGGGTGGAGCAGGCTGTGGCGGATGCGGTGTGGAAGTAGATGCCCGATGTGGCTCTCTGACTGATGGCGTAAATGGCGGTGGTCCATCTGTAGGACCAGCGGCAGGCTGAGACGATCGAACCGTCTCAGGAATCGGGCCCACAGCAGGGTCCGAATGGGTACCAGACTGAGAGGGAGTCTGATCCATATGCTCAGTCAGCGCAAGACGAGCCGTGCTCCGCGTAGTCTTAGGTGGCATTCCCTATATTCAAAATAGGGCGCAACCTTGTCAGTCTCAATTGCACAAATACACCATAATCATCCACATAAAGAGTCAAAGGCATTCCATGCATTTCAATTAATCAAAATTGTCACAATACAAGGGATATATCCTTACAAGCATCATGACGAGAATTACATGGAAATTAAGACAGTTAAACAACAACAACATGAACAAAGCACTAGCCCTGACAGGCTTACACACATAAAGCAGAAAATGACTAACTACTGATAATAACATCAAAGATCGCATCGCTAGTCGGAGTCTGGTGACGGAGGAGGAGCACCCTTATCCTGTAAGCAACACAGGATCGCCTTTAAGGTGCGAGTCACCTTGCCAAATTTCTTCTTCGTAACGGCCTTGGCATCAGCGACTTTTGCGCGAAGTTCTTGGACTTCCCTTCGCAAAGCGGTCTGACTCTCCTCCATCCAAGCAATGCGATCGTCGATAGTAGCCTGCGCAGAAGGAGGAGGGCTCTCATCAGTATCCTGAGCCTCCTCTTCTGCTTCTTCCTGAACCTCTGCTCTAGGTTTTTCTTCGCTTTGATCTTCCTCATCATCAAAGTCATCCCCACTATCCCTTTCGAGTTGATTTTCACGGTATTGTGACCCAATCTTCATCTTGACCATTGTCGACTCATCGATGGTGTGAATCGATACCGGCAATTCTGGCCCAAGTCTATAGGCAAGCTCAAGCGCAATCTTGCAAATAAGTCGGCCAAAGGGAAGCGATTCGGATGTTCTTCTTGACCTGGCTATGAGAACTATCTGCCGTAAGATGAAAGTGGCCATACATACGTTCTCTCCCTGGGCCACCAGAAATAAGAAATCGACCATAAGACATGTACATTCAATGCGGTTCGTCGACCTGAGATAAACATTGAACGTGCAGATATGATGCAGCAGGCGCAAATCCTCAGACATGTACGTCGCCTTGAGGCTATTATTAGGCTGCCATGGAAAGTGGCCATACAGAAACCTGGTGCGGCGATCTCGTTCACGTCTAGTCCTCAGATTCTTCTCACTAGGATGCACATCACCTAGAGGCACATTGAGAAGTCGCGCAATCAACCGAACGTCAATCGTAGCCATCCGATCTCTACCAAAAGGGATTTTGAACTGCAAAGGCTCCAAGGTAGGATTCTGGATACTTGCGTAGAAGGCACGAACGGTGCTCACATTAGCACGAGCGTGAGCTTCAAAGATCGGACCCTAATGCGCAGCTTCAATGAGTTCGAACAACAGATACTCGCCGAACAATCGTCCATCTACGTCCGCCTCAAATAACACTTTGCGATCAGTGTATTGGCCATGAGGCATCTCTGATAAAATTGTTCGTCCAAGGTGTGCATGGGGATCCAAATCCCACTTTGTACGGCACTCCAGGACTACAGCTGGACCTGCGGCGGTGCTTGAACTTGCGGCACCACCCCGCGGTCTTCTCGATAGAGCAGGGCGGCTCGGCCCAGCCTCTTCTGTTGCGGTTTTCCTCTTACCCATCAAAGATATGATGGATGAGAGTGATAAAAGGCCCAAAATGGCTTCCACGAAAGCCATGAAAAATGGCAAAAATGCGAAGAAGTGGCTGCCCAATCTGAGAAAAGGAAATCTAGGCGTCGTAGAGGGATGCTTCAAGCTTCCCAAGGCTATAGTTTCAAGAAGAAATACAAATAAAAAGATAGAATGGAGCACCTCACGATTTCAGCTCTATTTGGGGGATTTTGGAGCTCCAAATGGTGAGATCTTCAAGAAGAAGGGCTGTCAACACCCAATAAGTGATGGGTGGTGGTCGGTTTTGGCCAAGGAGGGACCTAGGAGTGATTTGGGATGCCAGAATTTGGAGATGGTTGCTGAAAATCGAAAATAGGGCTATGGGGAGGGCTGTTTGTGAAGGAGGGGTATGATTTAGGGGTTTTCGTGAGATGGGAGCTACCTAGGGAGGGTGTAGACCTTATTTAAGGGCGTGCGCCCAAGATTTAGGTCCAACGGACCCCACCGGTCGGTGATGCATCGCCCGACCGGCGATGGCATCGCTGGCCAACTTCCAAGTTGGCCAGTGGAACCACATGGGTCTGGTCCCCCATGGTCCAGGGGTTCTGAAAATGTATGTCCCACCCTCTAGTTCATCGTATTTTGATCTGTATGGGCCCAAATATGTGTTCGGGGCTTTTCGGGACCACATCGAAATCCTGAATACCAAACCATATGATGCAGCATATGAATTTGGGGTAGAAGGAGCCAGTACATCTATTTAGATCCTTATTTGCTAAATAAAGTGAAGTTAGAATGGCCTTATGGCCATTTTTCATAAAATTTTACTATTCACTGTAAAATTTTATGAAAGTACTAATTTGTGTTATTTTCATATTAGGTTTGATGCCTAACATGAAATGGATAAGAAAGAAATGAAGGTCAGAGTGTTTAGAGGAGGAATTTTGAGAATTTTTGGCGAAACGGGGTTTTTAAGCCCTGGCGATTGATTACAGGAGTCGTGGTCATCCCACGGCCCAAGGATTCACCCTTGCGGTTTAAAACTGCTCGTAGAACGTCTTAACCTAACTTCCTACAGCTTAGAAGCGATTCGGGTTGCCTTACGCAACCCGAGATGCGTTACAGACTCGATCTTGCGATTGATTCTAATAGACTTCGCCTATCGGCGAATCTGCGATCCTAGACGTGTTTCTAGACCCTTCTCGCACCCACCTAAGTCAAAGGAAGTGACAGCGTACGTCGCAAGACCATAACCCAGGCCCAGTATACTCTCATTCATGCTCTGATACCAACTTGTAACACCCTGAAAATCGGGGGTCGTGTATAAACTCAACTCCCGAGTTCCAGACCGTCACTTATGCAACAAAAATGGTTATGATTCAATGTTGTCTGATTTAAAGCATTCACATGAGTAAAAGTATACCAAAACTGCAATTCATACTTCAGATCCAGTGATAAAAGCAAGCGGAAGACTAAACAATATATATATATCACTGTATGGAAAAACAAAGTAAATCTCATCTGTCTCCAAAGTATGACTACATCTCTGAGTCTCATATACATGTACATAAACAAAAAATAATGTTCAAAATAGTCCCAATGAAGTCCCCTCGATCCAGGTCGCCTACGGGAAGCCGTCGTGATACTGCATATACGAGAACTCATCCTGGTCCTCGTCGATCTCTGGCTCCACCTCCTGGATCTCGGCCTCACCTGCATCTACAACAGGGTCTGGTGGGTGTTACAAACACCATCCCGTAACGTGGGAATGAGTGATCAACTCAGTGGAATCATAGAGCAAAGATTAGCATGTTCACAATTCAATCACGCGATAATAGTAAAGTAGTAAATCAGACAATCCTAATACTGTTGTTAATGCAAGATGATATGACGTGATGTATGCCCTCACCGACGATCACCCTCATGCAGCAACATCTTACGACCGCGGCATGCCACACTCCCTAGAGTGCTCCACATCTTCCAGGCACATGCAATGCTATGGTGATATGATTTCCAAGTTGTTATTAGTCCATTCAAATAGCAGGATTGGGAAACTAAGGTACTTCCCTTGTATCAATCCCAACACAGATCCTGTCTAGGGTCGTCACTCCTAGTAATCTCATACGATGTATATTTCGTAGGTCACTGCAAGGGCTGCCAGGGCTGTTGCTCGCACTCGTTGCACCGCTCCCCCATCACCTTATCAATACAGGCCTACCGTACTCTACTGTAACGGAAGGGTCGTCGCCTCTCGTGGACTCAGAATACGCTCGCGGTCACTACAAAGGGCTCGTCGCCTGATCAGTGTAGGCTGACAGCTAGAATATAGTGTCCCATACCACCATAATCTGCTCACGAGTTAAGGTGCTCACTGGTCACTACGGGGAGGTTTGTGGCCCCAGCGTAGGCCGACAGCTCGACCACGGTGTCCTATACCACCATGCCCGGCTCATGAGTCTTCGTGGATCAAGGTACCATGGTTAACAGGGTTTTCAGTGGTAAGTTTAGTACCCTAGGTTCAAGCAGTTATGACACATACAAGGTGAACATACATCAGCCAGTCGGGTTACTTGACGGGCTCGACTAGCGCGATCGCATCTCAAGTCGAACGACATGAAGTGCGTAAAACACTTCGCGTGGCCTAACCACTGCAGCCAACTCTAAACACGAATCACGTTCATCGACGCGTCGTTCGTGGCTATGACCAGTCAGCCACGAATTCGCTCGGTTACCGACTGCCTGGACTAAGTCAAGTCCCACACATATATGGAATCACATTAACAATATATGTAAAGGTATTAGAATTTAAATACAATCATGTGAGCATGCTAACACATGTTATAACATTCAACTTAAACAAATCTTCAAGGCATACTTTCCATGCATGTAATGCAATCATGCATAAGGTAAACATGTAGGAAATCATTTAGGTCAGCATATTAATCAAGAAATCAATCTCAAACTACTACATAACATCATTTAATTCAATACATATTAATACAAGCATTTATACAAACACATACACTACACACTTAAGTCTACATATAGTATGTCGACCCAAAGTGCGTAACTAGGCGAATCTCTTCGCCAAACTGATTATGCAAGCATTCCTAACTCCCTAATGCGGCAACAAACCATGTCAATCACGTCAGCAAATTATGCATGTAGACCGTACTTCCTACAAATGACTAAAATGCCCTAAATCTCATATTCTTCGTTAATTTACGAAACAGGAAACGGAGAGCATGTTGTACATGTCAAACGGCGATGCCGTCGATAATCTACTATTAATTGACATTGAAAGCGTTGTAAACCGTCAATCAAAGCGTCTAAAATTCTCACCTAGTCTCTTATGGAAGCGTGATTTTGAACGGAGCGTGTACGCTTCGTCTACGGCAGTAGGAGAACCTGATTTATGAAATACGTTAGCTAACACGCCCTAAATCTGGATAAACCCTAAATCAGCAAGTTCTAGGGTTGTTTTGTACCTGAAAGAATGGAGAAATCACCAGCCAGGTGATTGGGAAGAGGTGCTGAAGCAGCAGCAATCGGCGGCTCGGAAGCGGGAAAAATCCCTTCTTCTCTTTCTCTCAAACTCTCTCTCCTTTTCTCTAGGGTTTGGAATTTTCGGATGGGAGAGGGAAATGAGGTTTTCAACCTCTTTTATAAGCTTAAAAACGCTGAAAATAGGCTCCGGAACTAAGTTTACTTGGTGCCTATCCATTTCGGGGCTGTTTCGGTCCAAAAGCTGCTTTCTGGTGGTCCCCTGGTCGATTGCGATCGGACTTAAGCTCATGCGTACCAGATGTAGCACGTATTAAGTTTTCAGTCTGGCTGGGTTCGCAGATCGCACGTGGAGGACCAGTTTCAGTTTAGCGGTCACCGCACATAGATCAGGGCTGAAAGTCTCATGATAATAAATAAAAATTTTTCCTGATCCGAGGGTGTAATCTGGATGAATTCTGACGGTCAGAACACTTAATACTGACGTGTCAAGTCGTGTGCCAGATTTGAATTTGAAATTCCAATTCTGTCCCTATTCGCGGTCGCTTCAGTCCGGGTTCAATGAAATAGTCTGTGATTATCGGTTTGACTTGATTTTCGAGATGATTGTCAAGTCCAGCTGGGCGGTTCTAACGGTCTAAGATAGGAGGTATCGGACCTTCGACGCGCGGTCTAAATCCAATACAAAAATTCAATATGGTCCAGAGAACAGACCCGCTTAGAGTTTGATCCGAGGTTATAGAGTATTGTAGAGTTGTTTGTTCTACTCGATTTGGGTCTTGCAGAACGTATTTAAAGTGATCGGGGACTATTTCCTAGCTACTCTACCGTTGCGCTAGCTAACTTACACTTAATTTCCATGGAAATTATTTCTACGCGATTTCGGGCCGAGTTGGTACTCGAGCCCAAGTACGGATTTTTCACGGGCGTTACATTAATATAGGCCTACTTGTACTCTCGACGCTACGGAAGGGTCGTCGCCTCCCGTAGACTTCGAATACGCTCGAGGTCACTACAAAGGGTTGCCAGAGCTGTTGCTCGTACTCGTTGCACCGCTCCCCCATCACCTTATCAATGTAGGCCGACAACAAGAATATAGTGTCCCATACCACCATAATCTGCTCACGAGTCTGGGTTGTTCACTGGTCACTATAGAGAGGTTTGTAGCCCCAGCATAGGCCGACAACTTTACCACGGTGTCCCATACCACCATGCCTGGCTCATGAGTCTTTATGGATCAAGGTACCATGGTTAATAGGGTTTACAGTGGCAAGTTCAGTATCCTAGGTTCAAGCAGTTATGACTCATACAAGGTAAACATACAATGGCCAGTCGGGTTACTTGACGGGCTCGACTAGCACGAGCGCATCTCAAGTCGAACGACATGAAGTGCATAAAACACCTCGTGTGGCCTAACCACTGCCGCCAACTCCAAAACACGACTCGCGTTCATCGACGCGTCGTTCGTGGCAAAGATAAGCCAACCACGAATTTACTCGGTTGCAGACTGCCTGGACTAGGTATAGTCCCAAACAATTATGAATCCACATCAGCAATCATATAAGAGTAATGGAAATGAAATACAACAATGTGAGCATGTTAAGACATGTTATAACATACAACTTAAGTAAATCATCTAACACATGCATTTCATACATATAATGAAATCATGCATATAGCCAACATGTAGGAAATCATTTACATCAGCATATTGTTTGAGAATTCATTCTCAAAGTAGTTCATATCACCATTTAATTCAATACATACTAATACAAACATTTATACAAACACTTAAACTACACACTTAAGTCTACATATAGTATGTCGACTCAAAGTGCGCATTTAGGCGAATCTCTTCGCAAAACTAATTATGCACACATTCCTAATATCCAAATGGGACAAGAAGCCATGTCAATCATATCAGCAAAATATGGATGAAAATAATATTTCCTACAAATGATTAAAATGCCCTAAATCTCATATTTTTCGTCTACTTACGAAACAGGAAACGGACAGCATGTTGTACATGTCAAACGGCGTTGCCGTCGATAATCTACTATTAAACAACATTGAAAGCGTTGAAAACAGTCAATCAAAGCGTCTAAAATCCGTACCTTTTCCTTAGAGGTGAACCGATTCGAACGGAGCGTATACGCTTCGTCTACGGCGCACCGGAAACCTAATACACAAGATCTATAAGCTACCATGCTAAGGAAATGAAGGAACCTTAAATCAGAAAGTGTTTGGGGTATTTTCTTACATAGAAACGCGGCGAAATCGTCGGGAAAGTGATTGAGGCACGTTGCTTAAGCACGTGCAACAAGTAGTGCAAGCAGCAGGAAATTCTCTCCCACTCTCTCTCACAATCTCTCACCTTTTCTCTCACACCAGCTAGGGTTTTTAGCAAATTCGGATGGGTGAGAGAAGTGAGGGTTTAAGCCCCTTTTATAACCTAAAACATGCCCAAAACAGGCTTGGGAACAATGTTTACTTGATGCCTAACCAAATCGGGGCTGTTTCGGTCCAAAAAGACATTTCTGGTGGTCCCCTGGCTGAACGCGATCGGACTTAAGTTCATGCACGTCGGATGTCGCTCACATCCCATTTTCAGTCCAGTAGTGTTCGTAGATCGCACGTGGCGATCCAGTTTCAGTTCAGCGGTCATCGCACGTAGATCAGGTCTATAAGTCTCATGATATGAAATAAAAATTTTTCCTGATCCAAGACTGTAATTTGGTCGAATTCTGACGGTCAGAACGCTTAATAATAACGCGTCAAGTCGTGTGCCATATTTGAATTAAAATTTCCAAATCTAACCCTATTCTCACTCTCTTCACTCCAAGCTCAATGAAATAGCCTCTGAACGTCGGTTGGACTTGATTTTTGAAATGATTGTCAAGTCCAGCTAGGCGGTTATAACGGTCTAAGATTGTAGGTATCAGACTTTTGACGCGCGGTCTAGATCCAATACAAAGTTTCAAAGAGGTCCTGAGAATAAATCGGTTTAGAGTTTGATCCGAGGTTTTAGAGTATTATAGCGTCATTGGTTCTACTCGCTTTAGGTCTTGTAGAACGTATTTAAAGTGATCAGGGACTATTTCCCATCTACTCTAGCGTTGCGCTAGCTAACTTACGCTTATTTTTCAAAGGAATTAATCCTACGCGATTTTCGGTCGAGTTCGTACTCGAATCCAAGTACGGATTTTTCCAGGGCGTTACAATCTACCCCCCTTAACAAAAAGATTTTATCCTCAAAATTTGTACCTTTTCATACTCCTTGAGAAGCTATGGGTAGTTCTTTCTGATCTCGACTTCTGTCTCCCAGGTAGCCTCTTCCTCAGAGTGATGCGTCCACAATACCTTCACAAGAGGAATCACCTTGCTACGCAGTACCTGCTCCTTCCTGTCTAGGATACGCGTCGGTCGCAGGATATATGTAACATCCTCTCCTAATTGCACCTGCTCCCATCTGATGATATGAGAAGGATCAAAAACGTATTTCTTCAGCATAAAAACATGAAATACGTTGTGAACGCTCGCGAGAGGCGTGGGTAAAGCCAAACGGTATGCCATTGCTCCCACACGATAGAGGATCTGGAATGGACCAATGAATCACGGTGCTAGCTTCCCCTTCTTCCCGAACCGAAGGACTCCCTTCATAGGGAAAACTCGTAAAAATACATGATCCCCAACTGTGAACTCTAGCGGCCGCCGTCTCGTATCGGCATAACTCTTCTGTCTGCTCTGCGCTGTGAGAAGCCGACGTCTAATATCAATCTTCTCCGACGTCTCCTGCACTAACTTTGGGCCAGTCAACCTGCTCTCACCGACCTCTGCCCAGCAATGTGGTGCGCGACAAGGTCGCCCATACAACACCTCGTAAGGCGCCATACCGATACTCGCTTGGAAACTGTTGTTGTACACGAACTCCGCATATGCAAGACAGTCATCCCAACTGTCCTTGAAGTCTAATGCACAAGCTCGCAACATGTCCTCTAAGATCTGGTTCACCTGCTCTGTCTGTCCGTCTGTCTGTGGGTGGAAGGCAGTACTGAACTTCAACTTCACACCCATCGCCTCCTGAATGTGAGTCCAGAAAATAGAAGTGAACCACGTGTCTCTGTCCGACACGATCTCCAACAGAACTCCATGCAGACGCACAATCTCTCTAATATATAGTCTAGCTAGCTCGTCTGCAGAGTTCGTGACTCTGATAGGTAGGAAGTGCGCCGACTTCGTCAGACGGTCGACGATCACCCATATGGAACCCTTCCTCGTCTTCGGCAGCCCTGAAACGAAATCCATGGAAATGAAGTCCCACTTCCACTCTATGATCGGCATAGGCTGAAGAAGTCCAGGTGGTCGGCGATGCTCTGCCTTCACTTGCTGGAAAGTAAGACAACGGGACACGAACTCTGCTATGTGGGTCTTCATACCTTCCCACCAATAAGTCCTCTTCACATCGCGATACATCTTCATACTTCCTGGATGCATCGCGAGTCTGGTACAATGCGCAGCCTCGAGAATCTCTCGTCTCAAGTCAGGGATATCTAGGATGCATAGGCAGCCACAATAACGTAAGCCCCCATCTGTGCCAACTCGCCACTCGGCGTCTGCATCATCACTAGCCTGATCTCGAAGCTCAGTCAGATGCGCATCATCCCTCTGTGCCTCGATGACCCGGTCATCGATCTGAGATCGCACCTGCACATGTGCGATGAACTCATACGGCTCCTCTACAGTGAGTTTCTGCTCAAAGTCTCGTAAAAACTCAACCATATCCCACTCAGCAACCATCAGCGGAGCCGCAAACTCTATCGCCTTCTTGCGGCTCAACGCATCAGCCACAAGGTTCGCCTTCCCAGGATGGTAAGAGACTTCAAACTTGAAGTCCTTCAAAGTCTCCATCCATCGCCGCTACCTCATATTCAAGTCTCGCTGCGTGAATATGTACTTGAGGCTCTTGTGGTCACAAAAGAGCTCGAACTCCTCTCCATAGAGGTAATGTCTCCAGAGTCTCAGTGCGAATATGACGGCTGCCAACTCTAGGTCATGTGTAGGGTAATTCTCCTCGTGCTTCCTTAATTGTCTCGAGGCATACGAAATTACCCTATCCTTCTGCATAAGGACACAACCCAGACCAACGCTAGACGTGTCAGTGTATATAGTGTATCTAACCCCTTGCTCTGGCAATACTAGCACAGGGGCAGATGTAAGTCTGTCCTTCAGCTCCTGAAAAGATGTCTCCGCCTTGTCATTCCAGGCAAACTTCACATCCTTCCGTGTCAACTGAGATAAAGGTCTTACGATCTTCGAGAAATCCCTAATGAAGCGTCGATAATAGCCAGCGAGACCCAAGAAACTCCTCACCTCAGTGACAGAACCAGGCTGCTCCCAGTCCTGAACTGCAGCTACCTTAGACAGGTAGACTGCCATGCCATCCTTGGACACCACGTGTCCCAGGAACTTCACTTCCTGCTTCCAGAAATCACACTTCTTGTACTGTGTGAACAACTGATGCTGTCTCAGAGTATCCATGACCAAGCGCAAGTGCTCCTCATGCTCCTCTCGACTCCTGGAGTATATCAAAATGTCGTCAATGAACATAACAACGAATCTATAGAGAAAAGGCTGAAATACCCGGTTCATCAGATCCATGAACACGGCTGGTGCGTTCGTGAGACCGAACGACATCACAAGGAATTTGTAGTGGCCAAAGCTGGTCCTGAATGCAGTCTTCTACACGTCCTCATCCCTGACGCGCAACTGATGATATCCTGACTGAAGATCAATCTTCGAGAAGTACTGTGCTCCTCTCAACTGATCAAACAAGTCATCGATCCTGGGTAAAGGGTACTTGTTCTTCACCGTGATCTGGTTTAGTCTACGATAATCAATACACAATCGCATCGAACCATCCTTCTTCCTTACGAACAGGACTGATGCTCCCCAAGGAGACACACTAGGTCGAATAAGGCCAAGCTCCAGCAAACCATCAATCTGCGTCCTCAACTCCTCCATCTCACATGGTGCCATGCGATACGTCGGCAGTAAGACGGGCGTGGAACTAGGCACTAGATCTATAGTGAAATCAATCTCTCGTCGAGGCGGCAAACCAGGGATCTCCTGAACAGATCCCTAAAATCATAAATAACTGGCGTATGCTCAAGCATCGGGGTATCAGCGTCCCGAAGTAAAGAAGCGTAGCTAAGTATGCAGAAGGGAAGATTTACCCGAACTGAAAATGTAAAAGGCGTGCCCTCTAGATCGTACACCGTCAACATACGAGTCTCGCAGTCAATCTCGGCCCTCCCAGCAGTCAACCAGTCCATGCCAAGAATGATGTCGAGATAAACGAGAGAGGGGTCGACGACAAGATCAAGAGCCATCGTCCTTCCTCCCAGATCCACCAAGCAACCCTCACACATCAGGGTGGCATCAGAAAAATCTCCATGAGCTGAAAGGACTCGTACTCCATCCATACGAATGGTTGGTAGTCCAAGACACGTGACTATGGAATGCGATATCAAAAAAAGTGTGGATCCAATATCCATCATCACGAGAATAGGAATACCTCCGATGTGGGCAGTGACCTCAAAGGCCGTATGCTGAGAAGTCTCTGTCTCATCTGCCTCAGCTGTCAAGGCATGCACCTGCGCCTGCTGTGGCCGATTTGACCGCTGTGCCACGGGCCGTAGAGGCGGCCTGAACTGAGATACCGGAGGTCTGAAGGAAGGGTGCGCAGGAGCTAACCGTAAAGGCGGTGCGATATAGCCTGTGAGCGTGTACGGTCGACCTTCTGCGGCGGTGAGAACCCACTGTCCCGCATCCGAGCGAAACAACTCTGTACCGAATGGCCCGCTCTCCCATAATAAGTACATGATAAATTGGGATGCCGCATCGGGGGTACTGGCGTTGTAGCCCTAGGAGGAGGGTCGACGCGAGGCCTCTTGCCTGCAAAGGGCCTGTCCTGTAACTCTGGTCGTGGCCTAGGAATAATAGGGCCACGAGATCGTGTAAGTCGATCCACATCCTGCTCTGCCCGCATGGACATGTGGATCAGCTCTGCGTAGGAGGGAATGCTCACGCAACACATCTTTGACCGAATATCTGGTCGCAAACCCTCAGAAAAGTGTCATATGCACATCTGCTCATCTGCCAGTAGAGTCGGGACGTATCTGCCCAACTCAGTGAACCGATGCTCATACTCAGTCACCGTCATGCCTCCCTGTCTGATGCGCAGAGACTCGTTCTACCGGTCATGCTTATATGTCTGGGGATAGTATTTCTCATGGAAGCGGAACTCGAACGCTGCCCAGGTCCAGATGTAATCAGCGGCAACGGTCCGCAAGACAGTCCCACCATAAGCTGGCCTCCCACTCGAACAAGAACGTAGCCAACTCAACCTGCTCAGTATCTGAGCAATGCAGCATCCGTAGTATCTTCGACACACGGTCGAGCCAATACTCGGCCTCCTCGGGTCTATGAGAACCCGTAAAAGTGGGAGGCCGTAAGAGCTGAAATCGCTCTAATAAGCTCCCTGTGTCTACGGTATTCCCCGCAGGGTAAACAGGTGGTACAGGATGAGTCATGCCCTCATCCTGAGCATATGTATCGGCATCCTTAGCTGGATGCGCAGGTGGTGTAGGTGGAGGCACACTCCTACCCTGGTTAGAGCCCCCACTATAGTAGTCAGGAGCTGCTGCTGCTGCTGTATCATGACCATCATCTGCTCAAATCTATCTGGAGGTGGAGCAGGCTGTGGCATGTACTGCGTCGAAGAAGACGCACGGTACTGCTCTCTGACGGGCGGTGTGAAAGGTGGTGGTCCAACTGCAGGACCAGTAGGAGGCTGAGACTCACGTGCTGTCTCAGGAATCGGGCCCACAGCAGGGTCCGAATGAGCACCAGACTGAAAGGGAACCTGATCTATAGGCTCACCCAATGTAAGCCGAGCTGTGCTCCGTGTAGCCTTTGGCGGCATTCCCTATATTTAAAATAGGGCGTAACCTTGTCAGTCTCAATGGCACAAACACACCGCAATCATTTACATAAAGAGTCAAAGGCATTCCATGCATTTCATTTAATCAAAATTGTCACAATACAAGAGATATCTCCTTACAGGCATCATGACAAGAAATACATGGGAACTAAGACAGTTAAAGCTACAACAGCAATACAAGTATACTACTAGCCTTAACAGGCTTACACAACATAAAGCAGGAAACGACTAACTGCTACCAACAACATCTAAAATCTCATCGCTAGTCTGAGTCGGGTGATGGAGGAGGATCACCCTTATCCTGCAAGCAGCACAGGATCACCTTAAAGGTACGAGTCACCTTGCCGAATTTCCTCTTCATAACGGCCTTGGTATCCTCGACCTCAGCCCGAAGTTCCTGAACTTTCCTTCGCAAGGTGACCTGACTCTCCTCAATTTAGGTAATGTGAGCATCACGAGTAGCCTGAGTGGAAGGAGGAGGTCTCTCATCAGTATGAGCCTCCTCTTCTACCTCTTCCTGGATTTCTTCCTCTACTTTCGCTTCAGGTTCTCCTTCACTTGGATACTCTTTGTCATCAAAATCACCCTCGCTATCCTCATCAAGCTGAGTCTCCCGGTACTGAGACCTGATCTTCATCTTAACCATGGTAGACTCATCAATGCAGTGAATCGGAACTGGCAACTTCGGCCCAAGTCTGTAAGCAAACTCAAGCGCGATCTTGCATATAAGCCGGCCAAAAGGAAGCGACTCAGACATTCTTCTTGATTTCTCTATGAGGATAATCTGTCGCAACACGAAAGTGGCCATACACACATTTTCTCCCTGGGCCACCTGATACAAGAAATCAACTATAAGGCACGTACATTCAATGTGATTTGTCGACCTGGGATACACGTTGAACGTGCAAATGTGGTGCAGCAGGCGTAAATCATCAGACATATGAGGCACCTCGAGGCTATTGTAAGGCTGTAATGGAACCAGACTACCGCATAGGAACATGGTACGGTGATCTCGCTCACGCTTACTCCTAAAATTCTTTGCACTGGGATGAACATCACCAAGGGGTACATTTAGAAGTCGCGCTATCAACCGAACATCGATCGTAGCCATCTGGTCTCTACCAAAGGAAATCTTGAACTGCAATGGCTACAATGTAGGATTCTGGATACGAACGTAGAAGGCACGAACGGTGCTCCCATTAGCACGAGAACGAGCTTTAAAGAGAGGACCCCAATGTGCAGCTTTAATGTGCTCGAATAATAGGAATTCGCCGAAGAGTCGCCCTTCCACGTCCACCTCAAACAACACCTTACGGTCAGTATATTCACCAGGAGGCATCTCTGCTAATATCACTCGCCCAATTTGAGCATGGGGATCCAAATCCCGCTTTGTATGAAACTTTCGGGCTCTGCTTGGACTTACGGCGGTGCTTGAACTAGCGGCGCCACCCCTCGGTCTTCTGGATTGCACAGGGCGACTAGGCCCAGCCTCATCCGCTGCGGTCTTTCTCTTTCCCATCAAAGAGAGGATGGTGGAGAAGGAGAAAAGACCCAAAATGGCTTCAACTATAGCCATGGAAAGTGAGGAAAATGGAGAGAAATGGATGCCCAAATGGACAGAATGAAATCTAGGCATTGTAGAGGGATGCTTCAAGCTCCCTAAGGCTGGATTTTTAAAAAGAAAAGAGAAGAAAAAGGGGGAATGAAGCTCCACCCTATTTCAGCCACAAATGGAGGTTGTAGGAGCTCCAACGGACGAGATTTGCAAGAGGAGAAGTTGGAAACAGTAATGGAGGGATGGAATGGGTTTAGTTTCAATAAGAAATGGGATTAGGAGGGTTTTGGAGCCTCGATTTGAGAAGGGGCAGCAAGAAAAATGTGAAATGAGCTTGGGAGAGGGCTGTTTGTGAAGGAGGTACCTCTTTTAGGAGTTTTCGACGGACAGACCACACATGGGAGGGATGCCCTACCCAAAAGAGCCCGTGCGCCAGAATTTCAGTGCAAGTGGGGCCCACCCATTGGTGATGCATCGTCGGATCGACGATGGCATCGCCTGCCGGTCATCAATCCGGCCGGTGGGACCACATGGGTTGGGTTGTCACGTTCTGTACACCCGGCATGCCACAGTTTCAGTTCGTTACAGAGGCCAGAGGAGAGTGGTTGTCTTGTTTGATGTCTTGCGCCATAGAGGAGCTCGTTGCTGCTTGCATCGACCATCTGCCCGTGGTTTGCAATTTTTTCGATGTGTTCCAGGAGATTCCGGGATTGCCGCCTCGTCGACTCACCGAGTTTTAGATCGTTCTCGTGCCCGGTACCGCGCCTATTTCGAAGGCCCCGTATCGTATGGCACAGTTAGAGTTACGGGAACTGCAGAAGCAGTTGGACGAGTTACGAGAGTTGGATTTTATCTGTCCGATCAGTTCTCCGTGGGGAGCGCCAGTACTCTTTGTGAAGAAGAAGGATGGCCCGTTGAGGCTCTGCGTTGACTATCGCGAGCTCAACAAAGTCACGATCAAGAACAAGTACCCGCTCCCTAGGATTGATGATTTATTTGACCAGCTGCAGGGTGCACAGTTCTTTTCGAAGATTGACCTGCGTTCCGGTTATCATCAGATTCGGGTTCGAGATGAGGACATTCTGAAGACGGCATTCAGGACGCGTTACGGTCATTTTGAGTTTCAGGTCATGTCCTTCGGACTGAGCAATACACCCGCGGTCTTCATGCAGCTGATGAATGAGGTTTTCTGTCCATATCTGGATCAGTTTGTTGTAGTCTTCATCGATGACATTCTGATATACTTGAGGACCCGTGAGGAGCACGAGTAGCATTTAGAGATTACCTTGCAGACCCTCCGTGCACACCAGCTCTATGCGAAGCTGGAGAAGTGCGAGTTCTGACAGGAGGAGGTGAAGTTCCTCGGTCACGTGGTGATGAGGGATGGTGTCGCAGTGGACCCCTCGAAGGTCGAGGCAGTGCGTCAGTGGGGCCAGCCCACGACTGCGACAGAGATCCGACGTTTCATTGAGGGCTTCTCTCGTATTGCAGCCCCACTGACCAGGTTGACTCGGAAGGGTGCAGAGTTTATTTGGAGTGACGCCTACGAGTGAGCATTTATGGAGTTGAAGGACCGTCTGACGTCCGCTCCTGTCCTCACTCTTCCCTCTGGGAGTGACGGCTTTATTATATTCACTGATGCCTCGCATATCGGTTTGGGTGCTGTCCTGATGTAGCACGGGAGACCAGTGGCCTTTGCGTCTCGTCAGCTCAAGGTCCATGAGCTGAATTATCCTACGCATGACTTAGAGCTGGCTGCAGTTGTCTTCGCACTGAAGGTGTGGAGGCACTATCTTTATGGGGTCAGGTTCGAGCTCTTCTCTGATCACAAGAGCTTGAAGTACCTCTTTTCGCAGTCTGAGTTGAATATGAGACAGAGGCGCTGGATGGAGCTCCTGAAGGACTATGATTTTGACCTCCAGTACCACCTGGACAAGGCGAACGTGGTGGCAGATGCCCTCAGCCGTCAGCCACGAGGCCTAGTGGCGCATATGATGATTCAGGAGTGGCGGATGCTTGAGGATATTACTGCGTATGACTTTGAGTTCGGCCTGTAGTCTTCCATCGTACAGTTATCGAGCTTGTCGATTCAACCCTCTCTTGTCGCTAGGGTGATCGAGGCTCAGCAGGCTGATGAGTCGTTGCAGAGTTACATGGTTGAGGCTACATCTGAGGGTCAGGATGATTGGCAGATTGGTACAGACGGTGGACTTCATTTCAGAGGTCGATTATGTGTCCCGAATATTCTAGAGTTGCACAGAGATCTTATGACCGAGGCACATCGATCGCGATTTTCTATCCACCCGGGCTAGACGAAGATGTCCATGACATGAGGCGACAGTATTTTTGGGCAGGGATGAAGCGCCAGATCATCAGTTTTGTGGCCGAGTGTGACACGTGCCAGCGTGTCAAGGCCGATCATCAGAGACCTCCTGGTCTATTGCAGCGGTTGAGCGTCCCGATGTGGAAGTGGGAGCATGTGTCGACTGATTTCATTGTGGGTTTGCCGAGGACTCAGCGCGGTCATGACGCCATTTGGGTTGTCGTGGATCGTCTGAGGAAGTCGGCATATTTTCTTGCGATGCGTGCGACTTGGTCTATGGACCGGCTTGCGAGATTATTTATCGAGGAGATTGTGAGACTGCATGGCGTTCCAGTCTCGATCGTTTCTGACCAAGACTCGAGGTTCACGTCTCAGTTTTGGGAGAGCTTCTAGCGTGCGATGGGGACTGATTTGTAGCTCAGCACCGCGTACCATCCGCAGACCGATGGCCAGACCGAGAGGGTCAATCAGATACTTGAGGATATGCTTCGGGCCTGTGCGATTGACTTTGGAGGTTGCTGGGATGAGCATCTGCGATTGGCTAAGTTCGCGTACAATAACAGCTATCAGGCGACCATCGGCATGGTTCCTTTTGAGGCACTATATGGCAGACCATGCGGATCACCGAGTTGTTGGACCGAGGTTGGAGAGCGTCGTCTCCTAGGTCCCGAGCTTGTGCAGGAGACTTTAGAGGCTATTGACATCATTAGGCAGAGGATGCGCACAGCTCAGAGCCGACAGAAGAGTTCTGCTGATCGTCGGCGTCGTCCCTTGGAGTTTGATGTAGGGGACCATGTGTATCTCAAGGTCTCGCCCATGAAGGGCGCAGTTCGATTTGGAGTGAAGGGCAAGCTTGCCCCGAGATTCATTGGACCTTTTGAGATCACCGGGCGCGTTGGCGCCGTGGCCTATCGGCTTGCCTTGCCATCACAGTTATCTGGCGTCCACAACGTTTTCCACGTCTCCATGTTAAGGAAGTGTGGGTCAGACATAGTTCCCGTTATTGATTGGCAGCCGCTGGAGGTTCGTGAGGACGCTTCTTACATTGAGCAGCCTGTCCGTATCCTTGATCGGAAGGAGCAGGTCCTCAGAACCAAGGTCATTCCGTTGGTGAAGGTGCAGTGGGGTCACCATTCGGTAGAGGAGGCTTCGTGGGAGCGTGAGGCTGAGATTCGAGAGCGTTATCCTCATTTCTTTGATGGTTGATCATGTGATGTATTTTATATGCTATCTCTAATTCTATATGATGACGTTATATTTCTTATTCTTCGCGAGTTATGCTTAGTTACGATGCTTGTGTAAATTTTGAGGATGAAATTTTTATAAGGAGGGGAGAGCTGTAAGACCCGTATCTTGGTCCGTACCGTTCCGTAGACTTCCGTGGTCTTACCGGTTGAATTTCGGCAACTTTCGACCCTTAACCGATATCAACGCGCGACCCTAATTCATATGCCGACAACCCGAGTCTATTCAACCCGATACCAATACCATAACGACCGCGCCGTCATTGCGGTTCCGATACCGCGACTCGCGCGCCGAGGCGATACCCTGGTCAAGAGATATGGGCTAACGTTCGGTGTGAGAAAACGCCGCGCGTTGTGAAACCCAAGAGAATCTCTACGATGTGTCACATCAATCACATCAATCCCATCAATCAATCACCCATCAATCCATCACATGTCAAGTACACATTACTTTATTCCCTTTTCCTAAGCAACCACAAAAGTCTCCCAAAACCATACCTCTCTTACACAAAAAGCCTCAAAAGTCAAGCTTTTCTTACACCACCCATACCTCTCTTACACAAAAGCCTCAAAAGTCAAGTTTTTCTTACACAAACATCACTCACCACATCCATCCATCACTCTCTCTCTCTCTCCCTTTACATCACTCTCTCTCTTTCTCTCTTTCTCATTTCAAAAATCTCAAGCAACAAAAGATTTCCAAAAACTCCATACGTATGGAATTTTTCAAGTCTCTCTAAGCTTCAAGTGGCCCACCTCTTCATCCCAAAATCTCCCATCTCAACCCTCCATTCCTCATCTTAACCGTTGAAAACCAAGCTAAGGTGCCAAGGAACCTCTAGGAGCGAGAAGATCAGACGGTGGGTGCCTCTATAGGGTAGTTTTCCTTATTTTTATGGTGGACCAAGTGAGGCCCACCGATCAATGGTGTGGATCTCACTTGGGACCCTAATATGTGGCCGATGGACCACATGGATCATCATGATCATTCCATGTTGGGGCCATTCTCCATGGACCCCATCATGATGTTTATTTCATTTAGAAAGGTCATCTAGACCATCTATATTGGTGGGGAAAGGATCCCCACCGTTGATATTAAGTTTTGATGGTCCCTTATGCTAAATGACCCACTTGTTGTATGATTTATTGCAAGGGAGGGCCCATAGTGTCGGGGTCCCTCCATCACAAGCCGTGTCCCACTCTCCATATCTCTCTCTCTCTCTTTTATTTATTTTATTTTATTTTATTTTATTTTATTTTATTTTTTATGCAAAAGGATTGTGTGGCCCACTTGAATGGATCCCACCTTGGCATTATTTTTTCTTCAAGATTTATTCAAGTGGGGCCCACCATATGCGTTGTACACCCATCAGTGGTGGCCCACTTCATCAGGGCCCACCATAATTTTTTTTTTTTAAAGAAAGTCAGCCGTCCAGCATTTGGGACGCTGGACGTTTCAAAGGAAATGAGAAAAGGGAAAGAAGAAAAGAAGTTTTGGGGTGGTCCCCTCGTATAGGCCCCACCCTGATGTTTATGTTCAATCCACGCCGCCTATTCCGTTTTCAAGGCCATTTTAGGCGTTGAACCAAAGAATGAGATCAATCTGATGATCAGGCGGGCCATACCATAGAAAATGGTATTTCTAACCTTTTAAAGACTTTTAAAGGCCCATTTTATTGTTTTATATGCTGAAAAATGTCCAACCTTGGACTCTTTAGGTTTATTTTTGGCTACTGAACATAATGGATGGAGTGGATCTATGAAATGTGGGTCGCATGCGCGAAAAATCCTGAAAATCAAATTTTTCCAAATTTTATTAAACTAGAGGCTTTGTCTCTCTCTGACATGGGCAGCGACGTGCAGCAGGCGCTGCACGTCGGGTGGGCGGGCAGCAAGCGGCCACCCACGGCGGCTGCCGTGGGCCCCACCATGATGTATACGTCTTATCTATGCCGTCCATTAGGCGGGTCCCCTCCTCAGGTGGGCCCCCCTTCAAATTTCAGCCAGATCCAAAACTCAGGTGGCTCACACCACATGAAACAGTGAAATTGTGCATCTACCATTGAAATCTTTTTGGGGCCCACAGCAGTATTGGATCAAGCTAAAATTTATGTTTTCCCTGCATCTTGGTCAGAGTGACCTTGTGAACAGTTTGGATGCCAAACAAATGTTGCAGGGTGGGCCCCACATGGGACCCACATTGATGTATGTGCCAAGTCCACCGTCCAGCGGACGGTGGCACCCACCACGGTGGCACCCGCCTGATGTTTGTGTGGCCTCCACCGTCCAGCGGACGGTGGGGCCCTGTGTGATGTATGTGATATATGACAGTGGGGACCCACCATGATGCGTGTGGTGCATCTAGACCGTCCATCCACCTGGTGAGATCATTTTAAAGCTTGATGTTACTGATTTGGTGGGCCATTCACACAAGGGTTAGGCCCATCTGATTTGTAAAAGGCCTATGGGCTAGGCCCATTTGATTCATTTAAGGCCTAAGAATTTGGGCCCACTTGATATGTAAAGCCTATGGGCTTAGGCTCACTTGATATTTAAGGCCTATGGGCTAGGCCCATTTGAATTTCAAAAGGGCATGGGCTAGGCCCATTTGATTTATAAAATGTCTATGGGCTAGGCCCATTTGATTCATATAAGGCCTATGGACTTAGGCCCATTTGATGTGTTGCAAGTCCATGGGACTAGGCCCATTTGATGTGCTTCAAGGCCCATGTAATTGGACCCCTTTTTGTTGAAACTTAAAGCCCATGGAGGTAGGCTATTTGATATATATGTAAGGCCTAGGGGTTTAGGCCCATTGAACTCATGTTAGGTCTATGGGTTGAGGCCCACTTGATCTACATGTGGGACCCAATTGGTGTAGCCCATTGGTCACACACTAGACTCTTGAGACTAAGCTCATTTGATGCAATGCTAGGCCCACGGGTTTTGACCCATTACAATGCACACAAGACCCATTGGTGTGGCCCATTTATATGTCCCATCTGATGAATAAAAGGCCCATAAGATATGGCCCATTTGATATATATGTAAGGCCCAATAGGATCAACCTAAGGTCCATTGCAATGTATAATCCCAATACCGATTATGTAATGATGTTTAAGAAGATCATGCCTGGGAAGCAATGTTGGTTTGACGTCCACATTGCGAGTGTAATGTTGGTTGGATGTCCACATTATGACTCTCCTTAGAGCCCATTACTAGGCAGTACTTGCTATGTTTCGGCCGTCCAGGCCCATCTGCGTTGTAAGAATGGTTCATCACTCATGTACATGTTTAGTATAGTTTCATGACTCATGATCATACGCATCATATGCATGCTTGATATGAGGATTGACTGATCATAGCATATGCCTTCAGGCAGGTTGTTTATGGGCTCCTGGTTAGGCAGTGTTTCCCTACATGAGCGCACGATATGCGCAGGATTTGTTGCATGACTGGATAGCGTGAATCATGCATTTCACATTTGTGTGTCATGGGTATTGTACGCCCTAGCGACATCAGGGTCGTAGCCTCCACAGACACATCGTGGTTGGCAGGATTGGATACCGAAAATCATGTTCTACATGGGGTACTATAGATATCCCTGGGTGAAAGTCCCTAAACCCTTATGGTACCAAGAGGTTGCTCCAACGTCTAGACCGAGTGGGTAGATGAGCGTTGAGTGCCGATTACCAGACGGTTACGCTCTCCACTGTGTCGTGGTCGGTTGGAAGGGGGTGCGGCCTTACTAGCCCGAGAGTAAGGGACAATGTTAGGCTGAGTTTAACCAGCTCTAGGAATGGGTCTACTATCGACGAGTCGAGCCCGATATTGGTAGACGGATAGTGTGGTATCTTCCACTTACCTTATTGCGCGCGATGTGGCGACAATCTAGTTTAGAGTGTACTAGACCCCGGTGATATTCCATATTTTGAGCTATATTGAGGTGTGGACATAGATGAGGATCTGTATGCTTGAGTTGCATTGCACATCGCATGGCCTTGGGATGGCCGATACCATTCATGTCTTGTATCGCATAAGCCTTGGTACGGCTCATAATATTATAGATCCATCTGCATTTTTCGCTTTACTCTGATATTGCATGTTCATATTACTACCTTGCGCACACACTTTCACCACCCTCTAAGCTTTCTGTAAGCTTATGCACGACCGTTGCGTGCAGGTGACGTTGGATCGCAGCAGCGCTGAGACAGGAGCACGTTGCTGAGCGTTTTGGAGTTTTTGATCTTTACCATTGTATTTCCCTTTATGCTCATTGTACTTGTAAAGGTTTTGATCATAGTGGAAATGTAATGGAGTTCTTGGTTGTTGTTTGTGGGTTATGCTTATTACGAATCAGACTGACATTGGAAATCCTCCTCGTAGCATCCCAGGATCGGAACCTGACGAATGGGAGCTAGGAGCCGAGAATGGGGTTCTACAGAGGCTGTCGGTGCCGGATTCGGTGATCGAAAATTTTGTGAGCCCGATTTCCGAGTTTGGGGCGTGACATGTTATAACATACAACTTAAGTAAATCATCTAACACATGCATTTCATACATATAATGAAATCATGCATATAGCTAACATGTAGGAAATCATTTACATCAGCATATTGTTTGAGAATTCAATCTCAAAGTAGTTCATATCACCATTTAATTCAATACATACTAATACAAACATTTATACAAACACTTAAACTACACACTTAAGTCTACATATAGTATGTCGACTCAAAGTACGTATTTAGGCGAATCTCTTCGCCAAACTAATTATGCACGCATTCCTAATATCCTAATGCAACAAGAAGCCATGTCAATCACATCAGAAAAATATGGATGAAAACAGTATTTCCTACAAATGACTAAAATGACCTAAATCTCATATTTTTCGTCTGCTTAAGAAATAGGAAATGGACAGCATGTTGGACATGTGAAACGATGTTGCCATCGATAATCTACTTTTAAACGACATTGAAAGCGTTGAAAATAGTCAATCAAAGCGTCTAAAATCCGCACCTTTTCCTTAGAGGTGAACCGATTCGAATGGAGCGTATACGCTTCGTCTACGGTGAACCGGGAACCTAATACAAAAGATATATAAGCTACCATGCTAAGGAAATGAAGGAACCTTAAATCAGCAAGTGTTTGGGGTATTTTCTTACTTAGAAACGCGGTGAAATCGCCGAAAAAGTGATTGAGGCGCGTTTCTTAAGCACGTGCAGCAAGTAGTGCAAGCAGCAGGAAATTCTCTCCCACTCTCTCTCACAATCTCTCACCTTTTCTCTCACACCAGCTAGGGTTTCTAGCAAATTCGGATGGGTGAGAGAAGTGAGGGTTTAAGACCCTTTTATAACCTAAAACATGCCCAAAACAGGCTTGGGAACAATGTTTACTTGATGCCTAACCAAATCGGAGCTGTTTCGGTCCAAAAAGACATTTCTGGTGGTCCCCTGGCTGAACGCAATCGGACTTAAGTTCATGCACGTCGGATGTCGCTCACATCCCATTTTCAGTCCAGTAGTGTGCGTAGATCGCACGTGGTGGTCCAGTTTCAGTTCAGCGGTCATCGCACGTAGATCAGGTCTATAAGTCTCATGATATGAAATAGAAATTTTTCCTGATCCAAGGGTGTAATTTGGATAAATTCTGACGGTCAGAACGCTTAATAATAACGCGCCAAGTCGTGTGCCAGATTTGAATTAAAATTTCCAAATCTAACCCTATTCTCACTCTCTTCACTCCAGGCTCAATGAAATAGCCTCTTAACGTCGGTTGGACTTGATTTTCGAAATGATTGTCAAGTCCAGCTAGGCGGTTATAACGGTCTAAGATTGTAGGTATCGGACTTTCGACGCGCGGTCTAGATCCAATACAAAGTTTCAAAGAGGTCCTGAGAATAAACCGGTTTAGAGTTTGATCCGAGGTTTTAGAGTATTATAGCATCATTGGTTCTACTCGCTTTAGGTCTTGTAGAATGTATTTAAAGTGATCAGGGACTATTTCCCAGCTACTCTAGTATTGCGCTAGCTAACTTACACTTATTTTCCAAAGGAATTAATCCTACGCGATTTCCGTTCGAGTTGGTACTCGAATCCAAGTACGGATTTTTCCAGGGCGTTACATAGTTTGATTTGATGAAGTATCTGGTTTGTCAATTAAAAGAACTTCATCATTATCTGAATGTGGGGCAGGTGTAATCAAGTGACCGTCTATGACCACATTTATAGATTCTTGAATAACATCGGTCCTTTTGTTCAGTACACGATATGTCTGACTATTTAAAGAATATCCTAAAAAGATCCCAGATTTTCACGGTCACGTAGAATATAGCACTTGCTACCAAAAATTCGAAAGTATTTGACAGTAGGCTTTCTATTGAACCACATTTCATAAGCCATTTTATTATTAGATTTACTCGTATAAACCTGGTTAATTATATAACAGGTAGTATTAACAGCTTCAGCCCAAAGATTTTTAGATAGCTTCATACTATTCAACATTACATTAGTCATTTCTTGAAGCACTCTATTTTTCCTTTCAACAATTTCATTTTATTGAGGAGTTTTGGGCGCAGAGAATTCATACAATATTCCTTAGTCACTATAGAATTTCTCAAAATTACTATTATCAAATTCAGATCCATGATCGCTATGGATCTTACAGACTTGAGAACATTTTTCCATTTGAATCCGTTTGAGAACTCTTTTTACTTCATCAAGGGTTTTTGACTTATCCTTTAAGAAAGCTACCTAAGTGAATTTGGTAAAATCGTCCACAATTACCAAAATATATTTTTTACCACCTCAACTTTTCATCCTGGTAGGTTGTATAAGATTCATATGGAGAAGCTCGAGTGGTCTTGATGTGGCATTGGAGTTCACCTTCTTGTGAGAGCTCCTTGATTGCTTGCTTATTTGGCATTCGCCACATATTTTGTATATCTTTTGTAATTTAGGTAGACCTCTTATTAGTTCTCTTTACTCAGTCTATATAAATTATGGTAGTGTACATTTCCACGACGTTTATGCCACAAATCAGTCTCATCGGTATGGACCATTTAACACGTTTGACTAGATGAGCTGGATTCACTAACTATTAGCAATTTTCAGAAGTTCTGCGACCAGTTAATATTACTGAACCCTTATTATTTAGAATTTCACAACCTTGGTTAGAAAATCTTACACTATGATTGTTATCGCGTATTTGAGATATGCATAATAAATTGTGTTTTAACCCTTCAACTTATAAAACATTTTTAAACAAAGGGAGGTTATAGAGTTGAACCGTACCTTGGCCAATAATCTTGCAATTGCTATCATCGCCTAATGTGACTGAACCATTAGTCATGTCTTTGAGATTGGTGAATAGACCTTTATCTCTAGTCATATGCCTTGAGCATCCACTGTCTAGGTACCACTTTGAATGGCTTGTAGCTTTGAAATCAGTGTGAGCAACCAAGCAGGTAACCTTAGGAACCCATTTCATAACTGTTTTAGGTTTAGGAGTATATTGGGTCTTCTTTTGATTGTAGTTATTGATAGAGTGACCCACTGAGTTAGATTTTAAGAGCTCCTTAAGAAGATCAACTATTTTCTCAGCTAAAAGGTTTCGGTACTAATCTTTGTAGTTGATATAGTTATTTTTAGGTTTTCAAAAAGTTTTAGAATTTTTAGAAAAATTTTGATTACTTTTTCCTTTTGAGTTTGAAGTTTCTCCTCTCACAAACTTGAGTATTCTTCTGTTTAGGAGGAATATTCTTATCGTAGCCCAAACTGGATCGATCGCCACATTTTCTTGATCTGGATAAAAGTTTTTCTAACTTTGGATCACCTTGGGCCTATCTCCATGTATCCTTTAAACTCAAAAGAGAAGAGACTTCAAGTTTAAGTTTTTCATTTTCAGATTTCAAATTTTCAATCTGGGAGGTTTTGAATTTCAAATTGCATTTACATTTTTCAAAACTATCTGAAATATGAGATTTTTCTAAAATAAGAGACTCAAAATTTTCTTTAAACTTTGAAAATTTTTCTTTTTGAAGTTTAAGTTTCACAGCAATTTTATAACTTTCCTTATATAAGGCATTGTAAGCATCTTGAAGGTCATCTTCATTTTCACATTCATTGTTCAGATTTTCTTCACTTATTGAGTCATTATCTGAAAATGTGAATTTGGCTAGACTCATAAGGGCTTTAACTTCATTGACCGACTCAGTTTCAGAATCTTTAGAATCAGAAGAGGCTTCAAAATCAGAGGATTCATCCCAAGTAGCCAACATACTCTTCTTTTTAGGTTTATCTTTTTGAGGACACTTGTTTGCTAAATGCCCATATTCTTGGCAATTGTAACATTGGCTATCTTTTAAAGATTTCCAAGTCTTAGATTTAGATTTAGATCTTTTCTAATCATTTCTTTTTTGAAAATCAACCCTCTTTTTACTTTTGAAAATTTTGTAAAACTTTTTCGCTAAAAGGGCCATATCGTCTTCAGAATTTTCTAAATCAGAATTGTTTTCTTGAGAAACATTTTTAGAAGATTTAAGGACAACAGATTTTCCTTTAGGAGCTTTAAAATTTAACTCGTAAGTTTGTAAAGACCCAATTAATTCTTCTACCCTCATAGTATTCGTATCACGAAGTTCTTAGATCGCAATTACCTTGGAATTAAATCGTTTAGGAAGTGAGTGTAATATTTTTGCACACACTTTACTTTCTGGGATTTTATCACCAAGACCCCACATAGAGTTCACAATGTCATTTAATCTAGTGTAGAAGTCCATAAACATTTCATTTTCTTCCATATGTATTTCCTCAAATTTGGTTGTGAGGATTTGGACTTCAAATTTCTTAACAATTGATGTACCCAAGTGTGTCATTTCTAAAATATCCCAAGCTTACTTTGCAGAATCACAGGATATAATTCTTTTAAATTCATCCGGAGATAGTGCATAAGTGATTGCATTTAGTGCTTTAACATTTGCACTACTCTCACTTTTCTGAATTATGGTCCATGAGAAATAAGGTGTTACTCTAATTGATTTTGAACCATCGATCCCAGTTACTTCAGTGGTAAGAGGGGTCCATTCATTCATTGTGGGTTGCCACAAACTTTCATCCATGGATTTAAGGAAAATTTTCATCCTGGCTTTCTAATAGGCATAATTGGTATCATCGAAAGGTGGAGGCCTAGTGACTGAAAGGCTATCAAAATTTGACATCTTAAATATAGCTTAGATCGATTAGCTTAGAAAATAAATCAAAATAACAAAAATTAAAATGAGCTATTAGGCTCTGATACCACTTGAAATGGCCAAGTAATACGTCCTTGTGGGGGGTGAATAGGACAATGCCAAATTTAAGCAATAATAGCGGAATATAAATGAATAAAAGATATCACTATGAATAAATCACTATATTGGAATGTAACGCAACTTCAAAAAGAGGGATTGATATCAATGTTGTTCTAAGGACAACCTTACACCATAAAAACCAAAGGTTTACGGCAGGACAACCTTATTTCTAGAATAAATTGAATATCAAAAACTCAGAAAGGAAAAAAATGAAATAACAAGAAATAAATTCTAAACTATTACAACATTCCCCACAATGCTTGAAATATAAATATTACAACATTCACATTCACATATACAATCTATAAATCTGAATGATCAAAGATAGAAAAATAAAGCGCACATCCACTAAACACAAAGATTATAGTGGTTCACCTATGTGTACACCAACTGTTAAACAACAGCCACACAGCTTGCTACTCCACTCCTAATATCCTCACACAGGGGATATTAGCGTTCACTATCAAAATAGGTTTTCATAGGTTCACCCAAAACCTTCACAATTGTGTCTTTTAGAAAAGGGCTTACACAATTCAAAAACCCTCACTTTTTGAGTTTTCTGGCTCTCCTCAGATAACCAACACAATGAGATTTTTTTGGCTTAATCTCAAATAAAACCAAAATAGAAATTTACATAAATTTAAAATACCTGAATTTCTCCTTTTGTTGGAGCCCGGAAGAACCAATCGAAGTAGAAGTTCAAAGTCCAATACTCACTTTAAAATGGTTCTAAGTTCTAATTGATTTTAAATTAAACCAGTTAGGCTAGCTATATTTGATTTTGATTCCAAGAAGAAGGAATATCACAATTCTTCTTTTCAATTAAGAATGGAATGTAGAAACAAAATCAAATTAATAAAACTAACAAAAAAAATATAAATTATGCAAAAAGTAGCTTAAAATGAATACAAACTTATCTCAGAGTGATCCCTTGATTTTTCTTGAATTGAGTTATGAAACTCTGAAATTCGTACTTTATTTATAGTTGTAGAAACTCGGTTACGACTGGTCGTGGGAGAAATGAATTTTTGAATATTTGAGTGTGATCAGATAAAACCATTCCACGACTGGTCATAGGGTGTCTACGACTAGTCGTAGCATATCCATGACTGGTTGTAGGACTCAAAGATTGGTTGTTGTAGTTTAAGTCGTAGAACCAGGATTGGTCGTAGGACGAGTTGACACTATTCACACAATCGGTCGAACAGAGTCCAAGACTGGTTGTGGACAAACAGAAAATTCTAAAAAATTACAACAAACTTAGGACTGGTCCTAGAATTTCTTGGACTGGTCGAGGCAATGATAGGAATAGTCGAACAAGGTTAAGGACTAGTCTTAGAATAGTCCAATTCCATGTAAAATTATACGATTGAATTATGTATTCAAAATGACCTATCCTAGGGAAAATTTAAGGTCAATCATACCTTGAAAGTGAGGTATGAACTTCGAAACTTCATATCTTCAGATGGTAGATGACCTTTGAAGATTGTGCTGCTTGAGATCTTTGAACTTAATGTAGTAATGAACATGAGATCTTCTATAGCTTGAATAACAATTCATCTTGTGTTGTACACTGATTTGACTCTTGAACAAGATCACTTCTACTGTTGTAGCTTGTACTTGCATTCTTCTGTAGTTGCTTGTACTTGCATTTTTTGAAGTAGTTTGAAGTAGTTCTCCGTTCTTGACTTGAAGTAAAGTGCATAGAGCGGTGATGCAATGTCTTGAACATTTATAACAATGAGCTACATAAGACATAAATTGAGGTTTTGACACCACAGAATTTGACAACCAAAGGAGCATAAAACCATACCACTTATAATCTGGGCCTTAAATACATCATAATGGACCTCTAATCTAGGCCTTAAATACGTCTCATTGGGCCTCATTCCTAGGCCCCAATTACAACACATCGGGCCTCACAAAATGGGTCACTAATACATCATAATGGTGTGCCCCACCCGCCCAACAAATGGACGGACAACGGGATATAAAACACATGTGTCAAGGTGGGTCCACATGTTTGGATGGCGTGGTTGAAACAATTACATCATGGTGCGTCCCACACTACCCATCCAGATGGATGGTGTGGATTATAATAAATAAATCAAGGTGGGTTCCACGTGGTGTGGATAAAACATATACATAATGTTGGCCCCACGACACCGTCCAAATCAGTGGATGGTGCAGATAAATCATACAGCAAGGTGGGTCCCATCCCACACATGCAGCACGTGTGGGGTGGGCCTCACATGTCCTGCCAAAGGAATGGATGGCATGGATTAACACATACATCATGATAGCCCACAGAGCATGCTGACGTCAATCAGCAATGGGGCCTGCCATCCAAAATGAATGGATGATGTGTAATAAAACACATTCATTACTGTGGGGTCCACACCACCGTCCAAGGATAGATGGACGTTGTGGATATAGAATACATAGTACAAGGTGGGTTCCCACCCACACGTGTGGGGTGGGCCATGTCCTCCAAATGGATGGATGGTTGTATATAAAACATGCATTACGATGGGGTCCCCATAGCACCATCCAGATGGACGGTGCAGATACAAATGCATGCATCAATGTTGGTCCCACATGGTGTGGCCACCATAATATAATATAATAGTAATGATAATAATATTATATATATATATATTTTAAACAGAAGCATGCATGCTGGACATTCCATTGACGAACGGCCTGGACAGGATGTCATCATCTGGTGGGCCCCACGTGTAAGTGGCCCACCTTAGTCGGGATCAAAATGATATTTATGTTTCTACTTCATCTGGGTCTGCACAGCTAGACAGAGTGGATCTCATACGCATCATGGTGGGCCACAAAACTTGCAGACGTTAACAGCAGCCAGGTGATGTCAGTCGTCAAATAGATGGATGGCCCAGATGCAACACATGCACAAGGTGGGTCCACATGTGTTAGTCCCACTAACAGCTTGAATAAGCTGATATTTGTATTTTTCCTCCATTCAGACGTCCTGAGATAGACAGCAAGTGGGACTCAGTTGCTGGGCGTTCAGAAAATCTGGACAGTCCAGATTTTATCATATCAGATGGGCCATACACATACATCATCATCATCACTTACAATAGGAAGAGAGAGAGGGAGAGAGAGAGAGAGAGAGAGAGAGAGAGAGAGAGAGAGAGAGAGAGAGAGAGAGAGAGAGAGAGAGAGAATCCGGCCATACATAGAGGGATTTCGCCACTAAGATCCCTCGTATAAAGATCTAGTCATACATATTCACATATTGGGTCCATACATGCATGGACTCCACAATAAAAATTTCTAAGGTGGGGATACCATCCCCACCATAAAATGAAGGTCTAGATGACCTTAGAATGGTTGGGATCTTGAGATACATCATGATAGGGTCCATGGAGAATGGCCCCATCATGGGATAATGCATGCATGTAGGATGGGCCAAGGGCTACATCCAAGGGATCAAATGGGATCCCCACCATGGATTGGTGGGTCCCACATGTCCCATATGAAAAGAAAATAGAGGATTAAAGAAGAAAGGAGAAATCAACAACTTGAAAGCACCCACCTTTAAAACTACTCCTTCCACACTAAGGTGATCTAGCTTTAAGGAGAAAGAATTAATGGTTAAGATTGGATTTTAGAGGTTGGATGATGGGGTATGAAGCTTCAAGGTGGCTGGAAAATGGAGGAAAGCTTGGACGTTGGGAGCTCTTGTTTTTAGAATGTGAAGAAAGAGAGGGAGGGAGAGAGATAAGAGAGAGGGGTAGTTGCAATCATGATGGTAAGGCCATCATGACTTGTAAGAGAGGGGTGTGGCTAGTAATTATGGGCTAGGGTCATCATTGCCTTGTAAGGAGGGTTGACTCATCGTTACTTACAAGAGCATGACATCGCTTACCTAGGGAATGGTGTTGGTGGGTCCTGCAACATACGGTCCACCGCCATGATCGTGGACGAGCCATATCTTGGGATCTAGACGTTTGATTGACGTACAAGACACGACATTAGAACTGGGCGACAATGCGGTCACAATGGCATAGGTGTCCTGTATTTTAGATTTCATGCACTGTATATGCCACTCAGATGTTGCACCGTTACACTGTGCATGCCACTGTATATGCTACTTGGATGTTGCACCGTTACACTGCAAATTGTAAATATCGCTTCTAAACATATCTTGAACTGTCAAACATGATTGTACATTTGGAAGACCCCATTTAGATACCAACATGTGTTTATTTACATTCCTTAGTTGGGATGTCTATGGTTCACACGACTATGATCAATTTTTTCTTAGTTTTGGTAGTGAATTCTTTATCCCAAGGAACTTTTTTTCTACTATGCCTAGGTTTGAGTGTTCTAGTAATGTTTCTGCTTTGGCCTTGCTGATTAAGGTTGGCCTATGCATGCATTTTTTAGCAACTCTTGTGACTTTCAATTTCAACTCCTAAGGTCATCTGTTGGTGGAGTTCTGATTTTCCCCCATTTTCTTCGTGTTCTACTCAATATCTTTTGTATTATGGGTGTTCATGTGAGTTTTGACTTGTATGATCTTTGGATATCATTCTGCAGGCTTGGTGTATGCTTCTCAATGAAAAGGTCTCTTTTAGGATGCAGTGGCCACAGTATTCAGATTTACAGGTTAATGGTATGGTGGACTTCCACTCATCTATTCGGATTTTACTACTGACAGTCTTGGTGTATGCTTCTCAATGAACTCATTTTTTATTTTTTTTTAGTTTTATTTTTTTATTTTTTAGTTTTTTTTTATAGTTTTTATAGTTTTTTATTTTTTGTTTTTGTTTTGTTTTGTTTTGTTTTGTTTTTTTTTTTTTTTTTTTTTTTTTTTTTTTTTTTTTTTTTAATTTTCTTTTTTTTTTTCTTTTTTTTTTCCATCTACCACAGTCTTGGGTGGAGAGTACTTAAAAATGTTGATTCAACCATCAAACATTCTTTTGTCTTTCATCTTCTTTTCCCTTAAAAACAATGGTGTTGACATAAATAATGTGTCATATGCGTGGTACATTCAGGTTGTATTAATTATGTTGAATTATCTTGGAATGGTCACTAGGACGGGCTTGACACTTCTCCCCTCCTAATAAAAATTTCATCCTCAAAATATATTATTATGCAAAATAAAGTAAGGGAAGAGAAAGCATTGCCATACATATAAAAATAACAATCAAAGCAACATAAGGCATAATCAAGCCCAATCAATCTACAAACAAATGGGGATAACGCTCTTTAATCTCAGCCTCGCACTTCTAAGACGCCTCATAAATAGAATGATAACCCCACTGAACCTTCACTAAAGGAATGACCTTGGTCCGGAGGACCTGCTCCTTCCGATCAAGGATGCGAATTGGCTGCTCAATGTAGGAAGTATCCTCACAGACTACGAGAGGCTGTCAATTAATCATGGGAATAGTTTCTGACCCACACTTCCTTAGCATAGAAATATGGAAAATGTCATGGATGCCAGACAACTAAAGAGATAAGGCGAGCCGATAGGCCACAGCGCCAACGTGCCAAGTGATCTCGAAAGGTCCAATAAACCTCAGGGCAAGCTTGCCCTTTGCTCCAAATCGAACCACGCCCTTCATTGGCGAGACCTTGAGATACACTATCCCCAACTGTGAACTCCAAGGGATGACATCGATGGTTAACGAAACTCTTCTGTCGACTTTAAGTTATGTGCATTGTAAGCCCCGTATCCTAGACCGTACCGTTCCATAGACTTTCGCAGTCTTACCGGTCGAATTCTGGAAACCTTCGACTCTTAACCAATATTTGTGTACGACCCTGATTCGTATGCCGTCAACCTGTATCGACTCAACCCAAGATCTTTACCATAGCGACCGCGCCGTCACTGCGGTTCCGATGCCACGACTTGCGCGCCGAAGCGATACCCTAGTCAAGAGATGTGGGCCAACGTTCGGTGCAAAAAAAATATCGTGCGTTGTGAAACCCAAGAGAATCTCTACAAGGTGTCACATCAATCCCATCAATCCATCAATCCATCACATGTCAAGTACATGTCAAGTACACATCACCTTTCACCCATTCCCAAGCAACTACAAAAGTCAAGAATCTCTTACAAGCCCATACCTCTCTTACAGCAAAAGCCCTCAAAGTCAAAAAGTTCTTACACTACCCATGCTTTTCTTACACAAATGGCCACAAAAGTCAAATTTTCTTACACCCATCACTCACCACATCCATCACCCATCTCTCTCTCCCTTTACAACTCTCTCTCTCTCATTTTCAAACTCAAAAAAATCTAAGGAGAGAAATCTCATATGTATGAGAATTCTCCAAGCCTCTCCCTCTCTTTCAAAACTTCAAGTGTGGCCCACTTTCCTACCCCATGATCTCCCATCCTAACCATCCATTCTCCATCTCCTCCATTGGAATCAAAGCTAAGGTGCTAAGGAACTCATAGGAGCAAGAAGATCGAATGGTGGGTGCTCCTATAGATGTAAAAAATCTAATTTCTATACCCTAGATATTTTCTTTCTTTCATGAGGGAAGTGTAGGACCCACTAATCAATGGTGGAGATCCCACATAATCCTATGGTTGTGGCCTAATGGCCTACCTTATACATGCATGATCCATGCATGGGGCCTTTCTCTATGGGCCCCATCATGGTAGTTTTATTTCATATCATATTATGTTTGGGTCATCTAGACCTTATAACCATGGTGGGGATGGCATCCTCACCATGCATTTTAATTATAGGCCATGCATGTACAAGATCTATGATGTAAATGTAAATCTAGGTATGATGTGCGGGTGTGATTGATCTTGGGAGGGCTCAATTGTGGCGGAGCCCCTTTTCCTATGGCCGGATTGTCCTTCTATATATCTTTTTCCTCATTTTATTTCCTGATGTGTGTGGCCCATTAATGTATTTCCCTTTTTATTTAACTTATATAATAAATTTTATCCAAGTACATCTTGCTGTCCAGAATTTTCTGAACAGTTTCTGGTTATTTTTTGACCAGATCTTGGGACTATTTGGGGGACTATTCATACCTATTAAATATACTTTTCTGAAAGGTGGGGATCTCATCTTGATGTCTCCCAAATTTTAGCCCCAAATGACCTTCATTGGGGTCCTAAAGGTGTGGTCCAAGTGAGGTGGACAGTCTGGATTTTCTACACTGTTCCAACAACATTCCACCATGGACAGTTGGATTTTTAAAATTTATTAAAATACCTATGGGTGTTTAAAAATTATAAAAATTTTCATGGGAGTGGCCTACTTATGTTAGGACCCACACACAAAATTTTTGGGCCAATGGACACCTGTACACACCATGGTGATGGCAGGACCGGCCCATTATAATATAGTGTCCAGATCAGTCCGATTTTCAGGATAGATTTATTTATGTAAATAAATTAAAATATTTACAGATGTCCAAAAATTCTAAAATTTTTTAAGAGTATGGTCCACTTATGTTAGAACCCACCTACCAAATTTTAGGGCCAATAGACCCCTGTACACACCGTGGTGAAGCCCGGACTGGCCCACCACGTTGGGACGTCTAGGTCTATCTGATTTTTCTAGACAGTCTATTTGTTTAAATTAATTAAAATACTTAGAGATATATAAAAATTATGAAATTTTTTGGGGGTGTGGCCCACCTATGGAAGTATCAATCTATGAAATTTCAGCCTCAAGTGACCCCGTTTGGGTATCCAAAAGAATGGTCCAAGATGGTTGGACTCCCAGATTTTTTCTGCTGTGCAGTCCAGCAATATGCCTTGATAAAAAATCATAATTCAAAAATATTTCTTCTGATGGTGGGCCACCTTTTTGGGTTTCCTCTCATTGTATGCATGATGAGGGACCTTGGCTCTCAATTTTCAGAGTTTTAGAGGCCTTGGACCCACTCCAATGGAGTGCCCAAATTTAAGACAGCAACATGTTATAATTATGCTGGCCTTGGGATGAAATTTGAGGAGTGGGGCCCACCATATTATAAAGATCTTAGAGGAAATGATTTATACCTTTAGTTCCTTAAATGTTGGGTTTAATGAATGCACTTTTGAGGCCCACCACAGTTGAATTTAATTGGGTCCATGAATGTAGCTAGTTGTTGAACTATTTAAGGCCCATAGAGTGGACCCATTTGATGTGTTCCAAGGCCCATGGGATTAGGCCCATTTGATGTAATTTAAGGCCCATAGAGTGGACCCATTTGATGTGTTCCAAGGTCCATGTGATTGGACCCATTTGATGTATTTTAAAGCCCATGGGATTAGGCCCATTTGATATGTATAAGGCCCATGGGTCGAGAACCATTTGATGCAATCTAAGGCCCACGGGTTATGACCCATTGCAATGCACAAAAGGCCCATTGGTGCGGCCCATTTTATGAGTAAAAGGCCCATATGACATGGCCCATTTGATGTATTTAAGGCCTAATGGGGTGTACCTAAGGTCCATTACAATGTGTGATCCCAACCTGGTTTATGTAATGTTATTCACTACGGGCTACACCTTGGGAGCAATGTTGGTTTGACGTCCACATTGCGAGTATAATGTTGGTTAAATGTCCGCATTGCGACTCTCCCTAGGGCCCATTGGTAGGCCCGTACTTGTTGTATGCAAGCCGTCTAGGCCAGCTGCATTGTAAGGATAGGGCATTACTTTATAACATGCTTAGTATAATTCCATGACGCACAGCCCATTTGTATCGGTCCATTTGATCGGCCTGCTCATATCGGCCATTTAATTGATTTAGCCCATATGATTGATTAGGCCCATCTTGATATATTTGTGGCCTGTTGCTAAGGCCATATATGAGGCCCGTTGTTGAGGCCCACCTTGATGTGTATGAGGCCCGTTGTTGAGGCCCACCGTGATGTGTATGAGGCCTGTTGTTGAGGCCCACCCTGATGTGTATGAGGCCCGTTGTTGTAACACCCCAAATTTTGGCCAACCTGGGATTAAACGTCCTTAGGCTATGGGTCAATTAAAACACCTGAAAAATCGCTTAGAACCCAATTCCATAGCCAAAGAAATCACTTAGGATTAATTCCTTTAGAAAATAAGTGTAAGTTAGCTAGCGCGACGTTAGAATAGCTGGAAAATGGTCCCTGATCACTTTAAATACGTTCTACAAGGCCCAAAGTGAGTGGAACCAATGGTGCTATAATGCTCTAAAGCCTCAGATCAAACTCTAAACCGGTTTGTTCTCGGGACCTCTTTGAAACTTTGTATTGGATCTAGACCGCGCGTCGAAAGTTCGATACCTATCATCTTAGACCGTTATGACCACTTAGCTGGGCTTGGCAATCGTTTCGAAAATCAAGTCCAACTGACATTCTGAGGCTATTTCATTGAGCCTGGAGTGAAGAGAGTGAGAATAGGGTAGAGTTGTAATTTTGAAATTCAAATCTGGCACACAACTTGACGCATCAGTATTGAGCGTTCTGACCGTCAGAATTCAGCCAAATTATACCCTCGGATCAGGAAAAATTTCTATTTCATATCACGAGATTTGTAGACCTGATCTAGGTGCGATGACCGTTGAACTGAAATTGGACCGCCACGTGCGATCTGGGAACCCTACCGGTCTGAAAACTTGATGCGTGCTAGATCCAGTATGCATGAGCTTAAGTCCGACCGCATCTGGCCAGGGGACCTCCAGAAATGCTCTTTTGGACCGAAACAGCCCCGATTTGGTTAGGCATCAAGTAAACATTGTTCCCAAGCCTATTTTGGGCATGTTTTAGGCTATAAAAGGGCTTGAAACCCTCATTCCTCTCTCCCATCCGAATTTGAGAAAAATCCTAGTTTGGGAGAGAGAAAAGGTGAGAGTTTGTGAGAGAGATTGGAGGAGAATTCCTTGCCGCTTGTGCTACCTGTTGCAAGTGCCTAAGCAACGCAACTCAACCACTTTGCCGGTGATTTCTCTGCTTTTCTAGGTAAGAAAATACCCTAGAAGTTGCTGATATGAGTTTTCCTTGGTTCCATAGCATGTTAGCTGATAGAACTTGTGTATTAGGTTCTCTAATCGCCGTTGACGAAGCGTATACGCTCCGTTCGAATTTACACATCCATAAGAGACAAGGTGCGGATTTTAGACGCTTTGATTGACTGTTTCCAAAGCTTTCAATGTCGTTTAATAGTAGATTCTCGACGGCAACGCCGTTTGACATGTACAACATGCTGTCCGTTTCCTGTTTCGTAAACCAACGAAGAATATGAGATTTAGGGCATTTTAGTCATTTGTAGGAAGTACTGTTTTCATGCATATTTTGCTGATGTGATTGACATAGCTTCTCGTCGCATTAGGATATTAGGAATGCGTGCATAATTAGTTTGGCGAAGAGATTCGCCTAAATGCGCACATCGGGTAGACATACTATATGTAGACTTAAGTGTGTAGTGTAAGTGTTTGTATAAATGCTTGTATTAGTATGTATTGAATTAAATGGTGTTATGGATTAGTTTGAGATTGATTTCTCAATTAATATGCTGATGTGAATGATTTCCTACATGTTGACTATATGCATGATTTCATAATATGCATGAAATGTATGTGCTTGGAAGATTTGCTTAAGTTGTATGTTATAACATGTGTTAACATGCTCACATGGTTGTATTTCATTTCCATTACCCTTACACAATTGCTGATGTGGATTCATGAATGATTGTTTGGGACTATACCTAGTCCAGGCAGTCGGTAACCGAGTGACTTCATGGTTGGTTTATCTTTGCCACGAACGACGCGTCGATGAACGCGAGCCGTGTTCTGGAGTTGGCGGCAGTGGTTAGGCCACACGAAGTGTCTTACGCACTTCATGTCATTCAACTTGAGATGCGATCGTGCTAGTCGAGCCCGTCAAGTAACCCGACTGGCCATTGTATGTTCACCCTGCATGAGTCATAACTGCTTGAACCTAGGGTACTGAACTTACCATTGTAAACCCTGTTAATCATGGTACCTTGATCCACGAAGACTCATGAGCCGGGCATGGTGGTATGGGACACCGTGGTCGAGCTGTCGGCCTATGCTGGGGCCACAAACCTCCCCGTAGTGACCAATGAGCACCTATGACTCGTGAGCAGATTATGGTGGTATGGGACACTATATTCTTGCTGTCGGCCTACACTGATAAGGTGATGGGGAAGCGGTGCAACGAGTGCGAGCAACAGCCCTGGCAGCCCTTTGTAGTGACCGCGAGCGTATTCTGAGTCTACGGGAGGCGACGACCCTTCCGTAGCAGTAGAGTACAGTAGGCCTGTATTGATAAGGTGATGGGGGAATGGAGCAACGAGTGCGTGCAACAGCCCTGACAGCCCTTGCAGCGACCTACAAAATATACATCGTATGAGATTACTAGGAGTGACGACCCTAGACTGGATCTGTGTTGGGATTGATATAAGGGAGGTACCTTAGTTTCCCAATCCTGCTGTTTGAATGGACTAATAACAACTCAGAAATTATATCACCATAACATTGCATGTGCCTGGAAGATGTGGAGCACTCTAGGGAGTGTGGCATGCCGCGGTCGTAAGATGTTGCCGTATGAGGGAGATCGTCGGTGAGGGCATACATCACGTCATGTCATATTGCATTAACAACAGTATTAGGATTGTTTGATTTACTGCTTTACTATTATCGCATGATTGATTTGATAACATGTTAATCTCTGCTCTCTTATCCCACTGAGTTGATCACTCACTCCCACGTTACGGGATGGTGTTTCCGGACACCCACCGTCCCTATTGTGATTGCAGATGATGGCGCGGCCTGCGAGGCGGAGCTGGATTTGATGATGAGGAGGAGGATCTCTCCTTTATGTGTGATCTGATTGGCGGGATTTCAGGGAGGTTGATTAGAAACATTGACACTTGTCATTTTACATTTTCAGAGCACTCATGTATATTCTTTTTGTTTACTTTTGAAGTATACATGAATGTATGTAACCTAGTAACATGTTCACACTCTGGAGACATACAATAGTTTATATATGTTATACATACTATCACAGTCTTCCGCTTGTAAATTTAACCGTCTCTGGAGCGTGATATGCTGTTTGGATTAATCCCACTCATGTTTAATGCATTAACATAGACAACATTCAATCATACACATTAATGTTGCATAAATAACATTTTGGAACTCGGGAGTGGAGTTTTTACTCGACCCCCCGATTTTCGAGATGTTACAGTTGTTGAGGCCCACCTTGATGTGTATGAGGCCCGTTGTTGAGGCCCACCTTAAATATATATGAGGCCCATGTTGCAAGGCCCATTGTGATGTATGCAAGGCCCATGGGTCATGGCCCATTGCAATGTATGTAAGGTCCAATTGGTGCGGCCTATTCGATATATTTATGGGATCCATGTCATTAGGCCCATCCTGTTGTATTAGTGACCCATCCATTGAGGCTCACTCGTGATATATATTTGAGGCCCATGTGTAGGGCCCACCTATTGTGTATTTAAAGCCCATGGGTTGTGGCCATAGTGATGTATATTAGGCCTATGTGATGTAGCCCATACTGATGTGTATTAGACCCAGGTATGTGACTCACCTGCGAAGTATATTTGAGGCCCATTATGATATATCTGAGGCCCATGGGTGCAACCCATCCAGATGTATTTGAGGCCTATGGGCAAGGCCCATTGTGATATGTGTTAGGCCCATGACCAGGGCCCACCTGTTTCGTATATTTGGCCCTTGTGCGAGGCCATGTGCCCATTATATATTTGATTTTATGTGGGCCATTCCTTGAGGGCAATGTTGGTTAAAAGTTTACATTGTCGACGCCGGTTATTGATACCATTTATGAGTATATGACATCATAACATCATGATACATGCCCATTCGCATCATCTGCATGTTTGTTATGAGATCTGATTGACCATTGCATATTTCATTGGGCAGGATGATGTGAGACTCCCTGATAGGTGGAGATTATCTCACATGAGCGCATGACATGCGCAGGATTGATGCATGATTGGATTGTATGACTCATGCATCTTGTATTGTATTGTGATTACTATACGCCCTAGTGACATCAGGGTCGTAGCCTCCACAGGCATATCGTGGATGGCCAGATGGGACACCGAAAATCTGTTCGAGCATCGGGCCGCCATAGATGACCCTGGGTGAAAATCCCTAAACACCCTCTTGGTTCCAGAGGATGCTCCAATGTCTAGACCGAGTGGGTAGATGAGCGTTGAGTGCTGATTACCAGATGGCTGCGCTCTCCACTGTGTCGTGGTCGGTTGGAAGGGGGTGCGGCCTTACCCGCCCGAGGTAGTAGGCATGGCTAGGCTGAGTTTGACCAGCTCAAGGAATGGGTCCGCTATCGGTGAGCCGGGTAGCTATTGGCAGACTACTGAAAGGTGGATAGTGAGGTCTTTTCCACTTACCCAGTTGTGCGCTTGATTGGGGCGGCAGGTGGTGTGAAGTGTAAGAGACCCCGGTGATTTCTCCAGAGAGGAACCGTACTGATATGAGGACTGATATGATATTATGACACCTCGTCACTGTTGTGTATGTGGGCGGGCGCACGTGGGTAGACGCTGATGTGGGCGGGGCTGAGGCCTGGGCGAGCTACTAGCTGTTGGTAGGCTACTGTGTTGACAGGATACTGAGTAGGAGTTGCATACTCATTCATTCATCCATTTACTATCCACTCGGGCTGGTGGTGCACAACTAATTGTTGTGTATCTTCGTTATGACAAGGATTTTGGTTGGGCGCGCCACTAACCTGAGATCAGGAGTTTACCACATTGAGTCAAACTATCCAAATTTAGGTATGGGACTGGTTTGGATAGAGGTTCCTTGTGGTGGACCCCGTAGCCTGCGATACTACGTACTATCATCCCGACATCACACTTCAGCATGGTCATTCCATTAGCACCATATACTGCATATTCCATTACATCTTCGGCGTGTGGCATTGTGGGTTGTTATATTTCTGTATTCCTGTGACTTATATGAGAGTGATGATATTTGTTAGCTCTTTCGAATTGTGTATTGCATTATATCCTTGTCATTCGACATTTGATTATCTATGACTCATCATTTGCATAGCTGTCATATATTGCGTATTCTGATATTGATTAACTTATGGACTTATTCATACTTCCGCTTATTCTATTATCGCATGATTATAATCTTGTCAGTATTTCTGTTTACACTGATAATTCCTACTCTTATCAGTGTTTCTTCTTATTCAGTCATTTTATGGTTTATGGATTAATAACTTTTCAGTATTGTATGATTATGATATTGTATTGAATACTTGACACTTATCTCGTGCACACAGTTACACCACCCTTTAAGCTTTCTATAAGCTTATGCACGATAGATGCGTGCAGGTGATGTCAGGTTGTAGCAGCATTGAGCTTGGAGCGTGCAGCTGTTTTCTGGAGCTTTGATTTTGACATATATATTTCCCTTTCAGCATTGTATTCAAATGATTATATTAGTGGATATGTGATGATGATGTTGCCTTTATGATTTGGGTAAACTTGTGGTTATGCTTATTACTAGTTAAATGTATATAAAAAAAAACTCTCCTTGTAAGATCCCAGGATCGAAAATCTGGCATATGAATGCTAGGAGCCGAGAATGGGGTACTACGGAGGCTATCGGCACCGGATTCAGCGATTGGGATTCCTGTGAATCCGATTTTTGGGTTTGGGGCGTGACATGCATCCTCTGCCTGATGATATCTGACGTCTGCTGTATAAGATCGGGGCTTAGGAGACGGTGCTCTCTAGCTTTGGCCAGACAACTGGGGGATTTACATGGCCTGCCATATAAAGCCTCGAAGGGAGTCATACCAATAGTCACCTGATAGCTGTTATTATATGCAAACTCAGCCAAGTGCAAATGCTCATCCCAGCTACCTAAGAAGTCGATCGCGCAAGCTCTGATCATATCCTCAAGGATCTAGTTGACCTTTTCGGTCTGCCCATCAATTTTCGGACGATACGTAGTGCTGAACCATAAGGCATCCCCCATCGCCCTCTGAAAGCTCCCCCAAAACTGAGATGTGAAATTTGAGTCTCGTCAGAAATAATCGAGACTGGAATATCGTGGTCTCACGATCTTATTAACAAACAACTTGGCAAGCCGGTCCATATGCCAAGTCGCATGAATTGTAAGAAAATGTACTGACTTCGTTAGACGGTCCATAACAACCTAGATGGCGTCATGAACACGCTGAGTCCTCAGCAAGCCCATGATAAAATTGGTGGACGTGCTTCCACTTTTACCTCGGGAGGCTCAATGGCTACAATGGACCAGGGGGTCTTTGATGATCTGCCTTAACACGCTGACATGTGTCACAGTCGGTAACAAAACTGGCTATCTAACGCTTCATTCCTGCTCAAAAATACCGACGCCTCATACCGTGATACATCTTCGTCGAGGCAGGGTGGATAGAAAACCGCGATCGATGTGCCTCTGTCATAAGATCTCTATGCAATTTCAGAATATCCGAGACACATAATCGGCCTCAAAAATAAAGTCCACCATCAAAACTAATCTGCCAATCTGTTTGACTCTTAGATGCTGCCTTTGCCTAATAACTTTGCAACGACTCGTCTACCTGCTGAGCCTCGATCACCCTTGTAATAAGAGAGGGTTGAATTGACAGGCTCGATAACTGCACAATAAAAGACTACAAGCCAAACTCGAAGTCGAACACTGACACACCCTCAAGCATCTTCCACTCTTAAATCATCATGTGTGCCACCAGGCCTCGTGGCTGATGGCTAAGGGCATCTGCCACCATGTTTACCTTACCCGGGTGGTTCTGAAGATCAAAATCATAATCCTTCAGGAGCTCCATCCAACGTCTCTGCCTCATGTTCAGCTCGGACTGAGAGAATAGATACTGCAAGCTCTTATGGTCAGAAAAGAGCTCGAACCTGACCCCATAAAGATAGTGTCTCCATACCTTCAGTTTGAAGACAACTACTGCCAGCTCCAAATCATGCGTGGGGTAGTTCAGCTCATGGACCTTGAGCTGGCGAGACGCATAAGCCACTGGCATCCCATGTTGCGTCAGGAAAATACCTAAACCAACTCGTGAAGCATCGGTAAATACGATAAATCCATCACTCCTAGAGGGAAGAGTGAGGACAGGAGAGGACATGAGGTGGTCCTTCAACTCCACAAATGCTCACTCTCAGGTGTCACTACATACAAACTCTGCGCCCTTCTTGGTTAACCTGGTCTGCAGTGCTGCAATACAGGAAAATTCCTCGATAAATCGTCGATAATATCCCGCCAAGCCGAGAAAACTGCGGATCTCAGACGCGTTCATGGGCTGACCCTACTGATGCACTGCATCAATCTTCAAGGGGTCAACAGTGACACCCTCCCTCGTCACCACGTGACTAAGGAACTTCACCTCTTCTTACCAAAACTAACACTTCTCCAGCTTTGCATACAACAAGTGGGCATGGAGGGTCTACAAGGCGATCTTTAAATGCTGCTCGTGGTCAACACGGGTCCTCGCAAATCAAAATGTCATTGATGAAGACTACAACTGTCACGCCCCAAATTCGAAAATCGGGTTCATATGAATCCCGATTGCCAAATCCGGTGCCGACAGCCTCTGTAGTGCCCCATTCTCGGCTCCTGGTAATCAAATGCCAGATTTTCGATCCTAGGATCCTACAAGGAGGTTTTTCAGAATGAATTTTTTTTATAATGGAGCATAACCACAAGCATAACCAAGTCACAAAACAACATCACCACATATCCACTATATCAAAATTTTAAGTACAATGCGGAAAGGGAAATACAAGGTGATCAAAAGCTCCAAAAGCTCCTGATATGCACTCCTGTCTCAGCACTGCTGCCATCCAACGCTACCTGCACGCAACTATCATGCATAAGCTTACAAAAGCTTAGAGGGTGGTGTAAGTGTGTGCGTAAGGCAAACGCCAAGTGTACAGTATCAGAACAATGCGGAAGTATGTGGTAAGTCCATAGAATCAACCATGCCAAAACTATGCAATGAGATATGAATGTCGTCGGCCACACCGATACAATGCAAGGCCCATATAGCCGAATGTCATATGCGAAATGCAATCCAAGCAAGTCGGTACTCCTCAAGTACGTATATCAGTACAGTTCCTCTCTGGATATCACCGGGATCTAATACACTTCGCAGAGACTGCCACCTCCCTAGCTGCACAGTCAAGCAAGCGGATAAGACCTCACTATCCGCCTGACCAGTAGTATGCCAATACCTACCCGGCTCGTCGATAGCGGACTCATTTGCGAGCTAGTCAAACTCAGCCTAGCTTTTAGCCCTCTCACTCAGGCGGATAAGGCCACACCCCCTTCCAACCGACCACGACACAGTGGGAGACGCGGCCTACTGGTATTCGACACTCGGGCACTCATGTATCCACTCGGTCTAGACGCTGGAGCATCTCCTGGTACCAAAAAGGTTCTTGGACTTTCACCCAAGGACATCCTAAGTGCCCATAGTGCTAGAATAAGTATTTTCGGTATCCAATACGGCCATCCATGATGTACCTGTGGAGCCACGGCCCTGATGTCGCTATGGCGTGCAGTGATCAAGTCACACGTATGAGAGATGCATGAATCACGCTGTCAAAACATGCAGCAATCCAGCGCGTACTGCGCGATCATGTGGGGCACTCAGTCACATAACGAGTCCCGTAAATGGTCTGCCCAATGGCGTGTGCTATGATCAGTCATTACTCATATCAAGCATACATATGATGCGTATGGGCATGAGTCATGAGATTATACTAAGCATGTTATAAAGCGATGAATATTAACGAGTATGGGCCAATCAATGGACCCTAAGGAGAGTTACAATGCGGACATTTAACCAACATTATACATACAATGTGGACGTCAAACCAACATTGTTCCTTAGGCACAACCCGCCATAAATATCATTACATGAACCATGGGAAATCACACATTGCAATAGACCCTAAGGACATCCGTTGGGCCTCGATCCATGGGCCTTAGATACATCAAATGGGCCGAATCGCATGGGCCTTACATTCATCAAATGGGCTGCGTTAATGGGCCTCACCAATAAGCCTTATGTACATTGCAATGGCCATAACCCATGAGCCTTAGAATACATCAAAATGGGACTAATCCATAGGCTCCAAACACATCACAATGGGCCTCATAGTATGGGCCTTACATTCATAGAAGCATGGGCCTCAACAACGGCCTTATACACCTAAAAATGAACCATAACAATGGGCCATAAATAAGGGCTACAAATGCATCAAGGTGGGCCTTCACGGATGGCCACAAATACACCCATATGGGTACCATCACGTGAGCCTTATATAAACCAATGGGCTTCGACCCATGAGCCTTAAAATACATCAAAATGGGCCTTACATTCATCAAATGGGCTGCTCTCATGGGCTTTAAATATACCAAATGAGCCACACCAAATAAGAGTGGTGAAAAGACTTCTGCAATTAAAATTCCTAAGGCCCACTATGACATCTGTTTCCCATCCAACCTATTCATAAACTATCATAGTGATAGATGAAGTGGGATACAAATATCCACTTAATGGGAAGCTACAATGACCCTTAGATATTTTTGAACGGTGGGCGTCATTGACCATTACCTAAATGGTGGGGTCCATTTGAACTTCAGATCTGCCTCATTCAGTAGCTCATGCAATGAGCTTTCAAATGGTTGGGATGGTTGGATGCAACACACGCATCATGGTGGGGTCCACACACCTGGCCCACCAATTGAATGAACGGTTTGGAGGGTGGGCCTACTGGCCGTCCAGCAACTGACTGGACGGCTTTACCCAAACACATATACGGTGGAAACCACCGTCCACAGTGGTGGACGGTACTAATAGAACACATACATCATTGTGGGTCCCATGTGGGGCCCACCACAATGCTCTTATGCCATCCTACCCGTTGATAAGGTCACTCAGACATGGGTGAGGTGGAAAAAAAAATAAATTTTAGCTTAATCCAAAATTTCTGTGGACCCCAAAAAGTTTCAATGGTGGAATTCAATTCACACTGTTTCTCATGGTGTGGGCCACCTGAGCTTTGGATGTGTCTCATTTTTGGGGAGGGCCCACCTCAGAGGATGGGCCACCTTATGGACGGCATGGATACAACATATACATCATGTGGGGCCCACAGCAGGAGCCGTGGGCTGCCTGGCGGTCGCCCGCTGCAAGGCCGCAGGCAGTGCCTGCGGCTCTGACGGCAGCAGCAGAGCTGCTGCTTTGCTTCTAATTTTTTTTTTTTTAAAAAAAAAAAACCTTTTATGCAGTTTTTCATATGCGGTGCCCGCTTGAAGTGCATCCACTCCGTCCATTGTATTCTCAAGCACAAAATACACCCATCAAGACCAATATTGGCTATTTTTTTCAGCGTGTAGGAAGAGTTTTGGTAGAGTTCAATGGTAATGGTACCATTTTTAAAACTATGGCCCACCAAATGCTCCGATCAATCCCATCTTTCATTTCAACGCTTAAAATGGAGCTCTAACTGGGATGGACGGCATAGATTGAATACATACATCAAGATGGGGCCTATACAAATGGTCTCTCCCAAAGGCTTAGAAATAAGTCAATATTTGTGTTTTTCTCTTGATGTCCAGCATCCAGGGACGCTGGACGTTTGGACGTATATGGTTATGGTGGGCCCTGCTTTAGGTGGGCCACTACATGGCTACATGGTGTAGGTATTATATCTCTAAAGTGGGCCCCACGTACGGATGGCTTGAATAAAATACATATTTCGTGGTGGGGCTCATTCAAGTGGGCCATGTGGCCACATCAACCAACAAGAAAAGTAAATAAAAAAAAGAGGTAGAGAGAGAGTAAGAGAGTGGGACACGCGTGATGGAGGGACCCCGGCACTATGGGCCCTCCGTTTCAATCATCCAATCGTACATCAATGGGTCCTATTACACAAGAGTCATCCAAATAAAAGATCAACGGTGGAGATCCTTTCTCCACCGAAATAGATGGTCTAGATGACCATTTATGTAAAGAAATTAAACATCATGATGGGGTCCATAGAGAATGGCCCCATCATGGATTGATCTTGAAATCAAAGTAGGCCATTGGCCACATTTAGGGTCCCAAAATGAGATCCACACCATTGATCGGTGGGCCTCACTTGGCCCATCATAGAAATATGAAAATCTAGCTTATGAAAACACCCACCACTTGATCTTCTTGGTCCGTTGGGATGCCGGTCTCCTAGAGCTTCACTTTGATGGTGGAGATGGGAAATGGATGGCTAGGATGATGGGATTTGGAGATGGGAAGTGGGCCACCAAAATGCACATTTTCTCTCCATGGGAAGGCTTGGACGTGGGAGGCTCTCTTGGTTGCTTGGGTTTGGTGTGAGAAAAGAGAGAGAGAGGTGTGATGTAATGAGAGATGGGGTGATGTGAAGGGGTGATGGTTGATGGATGTGAGTGATGGGTGAGGTGATGTGTTAGTTGACTTGAGTGGTGGCTTGACTTGTGGAGAAAGGAAGCATGGGTGCTTGTACTTGACATAAAGTGATTGATGGGTGATTGATTGATGGGATTGATTTGACACTTTGTAGAGATTCTCTTGGGATTTATAACGCGCGGTGTTTTTCCTCGAACTGAACGTGGGTCCGTATCTCATCGTCTGGGTATCGGATTGGTGCGTGAGTTGCGGCGTTGGAACCGCAGCGACGGTGCGGTCGCAACGATACAAGTCTCAGATTAAGCCGGCTCAAATGAATAGGATATGACTTACGGTCGTGCGCAACGTCAACTACTGGTCATGGATTGCCGAAATTTGACGAGAAGGGTCCCCGGAAGCGACGGAACAGTACGGATTATGATATGGGTCTTACAGCTCTCCCCACCTAATAAAAATTTCATCCTCAAAATTTATACTACCATCGCAACTAACCATAACTCAAAAAAGGAAATAGGGTACATAACATCATATATAATCAAGCATCATAATACATCATACAATCAATCATCGAAAAGATGGGGATAACGCTCGTGGATCTCTGCCTCGCGCTCCCAAGACGCCTCATCCACACTATGATGGCTCCACTGCACCTTCACTAAGGGAATGACATTGGTTCTGAGGACCTACTCCTTTCGATCGAGGATATGAACTGGCTGCTCAATATAAGAAGCGTCCTCACGAACCTCCAACGGCTGCCAATCAATAACAGGAACGACATCTGACCCACACTTCCTCAACATAGAAACATGGAAGATGTTGTGGACGCCAGACAACTGCGATGGCAAGGCAAGCCGGTAGGCTACAGCGCCAATGCGCCCAGTGATCTCGAAAGGCCCTATGAATCTCGGGGCAAGCTTTCCCTTCGTCCCAAAACGAACTACACCCTTCATGGGTGAGACCTTGAGATACACATAGTCCCCGACGACAAACTCCAAGGGACGACGCCGACGATTAGCAAAACTCTTTTGCAGGCTCTGAGCTGTGCGCATCCTCTGTCTGATGATGTCGATAGCCTCTGACGTCTGCAGCACAAGCTTGGGACCTAGGAGACGTCGCTCTCCAACCTCGGTCCAACAACTCGGAGATCTGCACGGTCTGCCATATAATGCCTCAAAAGGAGCCATACCAATGGTCGCCTGATAGCTGTTATTGTACGCAAACTCAGCCAATCGCAGGTGCTCGTCCCAACTACCCGCGAAATCAATCGCGCAGGCCCGAAGCATATCCTCAAGGATCTGGTTGACCCTCTCGGTCTAACCATCGGTATGCGGATGATATGCGGTGCTGAGCTGCAAATCAGTGCCCATCGCTCTCTGGAAGCTCCTCCAAAACTGAGACGTGAACCTCGGATCTCGGTCTGAAACAATCGAGACGGGAACACCATGCAATCTCACGATCTCATCAATAAACATCCTGGCGAGCCGATCTGTATGCCAAGTCTCACGAATCGCAAGAAAATGTGCCGACTTCGTCAGACGGTCCACAACAACCCAGATGGCGTCATGACCGCGCTGAGTCCTCGGCAAACCCAAGACAAAATCAGTAGATATATGCTCTCACTTCCACATCGGGACGCTCAGCGGCTGCAATAGACCAGGGGGTCTCTGATGATCGGCCTTGACACACTGGCAGGTGTCACATCGGCTACAAAACTAGCATCTGGCTCTTCATCCTTGACCAAAAATACTGGCGTCTCATATCGCGATACATCTTCATCGAGCCAGGGTGGATAGAGAAACGTGATCGATGTGCCTCGGTCATAAGATCTCGGCATAACTCAGGAATATCCGGGACACATAATCGGCCTCTAAAGAGAAGTCCACCGTCAGAACCAATCTGCCAATCCGTCTGACTCTCAGATGCTGCCTCCGCTCGGTAATCCTGTAACGAGTCGTCTGTCTGCTCAGCCTCGATCACCCTTACGACAAGAGAGGGTTGAATCGACAAGCTCGATAGCTGAACAATAGATGACTGCAGACCAAACTCAAAGTCGTACTCTGCTATATCCTCGAGCATCCTCCACTCCTGAATTATCATATACGCCACCAGGCCTCGTGGCTGATGGATGAGGGCATTCGCCACCACGTTCGCCTTGCCCGGGTGGTACTGAAGATCAAAATCGTAGTCCTTCAGGAGTTCCATCCAACGCCTCTGCCTCATGTTCAGCTCGGACTGAGAGAATAAATACTTCAAGCTCTTGTGATCGGAAAAGAGCTCGAATCTCACCCCATAAAGATAGTGTCTCCACACTTTCAGTGCAAAGACAACCACTGCCAACTCCAAATCATGCATAGGGTAGTTCAGCTCATGGACCTTGAGCTGTCGGGACGCATAAGCCACTAGCTTCCCGTGCTGCATCAGGACAACACCTAAGCCAACTCATGAAGCATCAGTAAATACAACAAATCCATCACTCCCAGAGGGAAGAGTGAGGACAGGAGCGGACGTGAGGCGGTCCTTCAACTCCATAAACGCCTGCTCACAAGCGTCGCTCCAAATGAACTCGGCACCGTTCCGGGTCAATCTGGTTAACGGGGCTGTAATGCGAGAGAATCCCTCAATAAAACGTCGGTAGTAGCCCGCCAAACCAAGAAAACTACGGATCTCGGATGCGTTCGTGGTCTGATCCCACTGACGCACGGCATCTATCTTCGAGGGGTCTACAGCGACACCCTGCCTCATCACTACATGGCCGAGGAACTTCACCTCATCCTGCCAAAACTCGCACTTCTCCAGCTTCGCGTAAAGCTGGTGTGCACGGAGGGTCTGCAATGTAATCTCAAGATGCCGCTCATGCTCCTCACGAGTCCTCGAATATATCAGAATGTCGTCAATAAACACCACGACAAATTGATCAAGATACGGATGGAAGACCTCGTTCATCAACTGCATGAGTACTGCGGGCGCATTAGTCAGCCCGAAGGACATGACCTGGAACTCAAAATGACCGTATCGCGGCCTGAAGGCTGTCTTCGGGATATCCTCATCTCGAACCCGAACCTGATGATAACCGGATCGCAAGTCTATCTTTGAAAAGAACTGTGCCTCCTGCAGCTGATCAAACAAGTCATTGATCCTCGGAAGCGAGTACTTGTTCTTGATCGTGACCTTGTTGAGCTCGCGGTAGTCTACGTAAAGCCTCAACGAGCCATCCTTCTTCTTTACGAAGAGTACCGGCGCTCCCCACGGTGAACTGCTCGGACGAATAAAGCCTAGCTCGCGCAACTCGTCCAACTGCTTCTGCAGTTTCTGTAACTCCAATGGTGCCATACGATACGGGGCCTTTGAAATAGGCGCAGTACCAGGCACAAGATCAATCTGAAACTCGGTATGCCGATGAGGTGGTAATCCCAAAATCTCCTGGAACACATCAGGAAAACCACAAACAACCGGCAGCTGGTTGATACTCAAAACAGCTGGCTCCTCAACGGCACACTATAACAGGAAAGAAATCTGCCCTCCTCTGGGCTTGGCAACAAACTGAAACTCTGACACGCCGGGTATGCAGAACGTGACTATCCTTACAGAGCAGTCTAATATGGCGTAGTACTCGGCAAGCCAGTCCATGCCCAGGATAACATCAAAACCGGACATCGGCAATACAAATAGGTCGGCAGGCAAGAAGATATCCCCAATTAAAATAGGGCAAGACGTGAAAAATTGGCCCAACATTGCGGTCTTCCCTAATGGCGTCGATACTACCAAATCCTCACGGGCAGACTCCAACGGTAAACCGGTCGATCGGCAGAAATCATTGGCGACAAATGAATGCGATGCACCAGAATCAAATAGTACACGTGCAATGCATGCAGAGACAGGAAGAGTACCCTCGACGACCCCTCCTGATGACTGAGGGTCCCTCTGGGCGGCATAGAATCTGCCCTGAGCCTGCTGAGGAGGTGCAGGTCCCCTTGAGGTCTCTGCTGCTGCTGTGGTCGCTGTGGGGGCCTAACCTGCTGCCTCTGCTACTGTGGGGGAGGTACAGGAGGCTAGTGCTGCGGTCGCTGCTGCTGTGGTGGCTGTCATGGAGGTGGATGCGGTGCCCTCGGCTGCTGCTGCTGCTGCGGATGGGGACACTAGTGCCTACGATGCCCTGTACGACCGCACCCAAAGCAAGTACTTGTAAACGATCCCGAAGATGGTGCTGGGGGTACTGCTGGTGCTCGGAATGCTGGGTGGGTCGTACGCCGCTGCTGTGAATGATGCTGCTGATGGGAGCTACTAGAGGGCACCTTCCTCTTCTGATCTCCCCTCTGATTGCAGGCTCTCTGCACACTGGCCCAATCTGTCCCATATATCAAGGCTCTCTCTACTATCTCCTCAAATGTCGGAAGCACGTGTCCGATCACACGGCTCCGGAGGGCAGGACGTAAGCCGTTCTCAAAACGGCGGGCCTTCCGCCCCTCATCATCAACAAGATACATCGTGAATCTGGATAGTGCGACGGACCGAGCCTTATACTGGGACACAGACATGTCCCCCTGGACCAAAGTCTCAAACTCTAGTGCGCGCTGCTGTCGCACATGCTCGGAAAAGAACTTCCAGTCAAACCGGTCTATAAAGTCCTCCCAGGTCCACTCAAAATCAGCGGCTACCGATCGGGCCACAGATGCCCACCAATACTGAGCCTCGCCCTGCAGAAGGAATACAGCTAATGAGACTCACTGCTGGGTAGTATATCTCATGGTGTCGAATATCTTCTCCACCTCGGAGCACCACAACTCTGCAGCAGTAGGGTCTGGCTCACCCCGAAAACATGGGGGATCGTGCCGTTGGAAATCCTTGAGAAGAGCGCTCGCACGCTCCTGCTCAGCCTCGGCTGGTGACACTGTGGGACGCCTGCTTTGCCCCTGAAGAATGGCGGTCATCGCCTACAACATCTGCTGCAGGCTCGTCCATAGCGGACTCATTTGCGAGCTAGTCAAACTCAGCCTAGCTTATAGCCCTCTCACTCAGGCGGATAAGGCCACACCGCCTTCCAACCGACCATGACACAGTGGGAGACGCGGCCTACTGGTATTCGGCACTCGGGCGCTCATGTATCCACTCGGTCTAGACGCTGGAGCATCTCCTGGTACCAAAAAGGTTCTGGGACTTTCACCCAAGGACATTGTAAGTGCCCATAGTGCTAGAATAAGTATTTTCGGTATCCAATACGGCATCCACGATGTACCTATGGAGCCACGACCTTGATGTCGCTAGGGCGTGCAGTGATCAAGTCACACGTATGAGAGATGCATGAATCACGCTGTCAAAACATGCAGCAATCCAGCGCGTACTGCGTGATCATGTGGGGCACTCAGTTACATAACGAGTCCCGTAAATGGTCTGCCCATGGCGTGTGCTATGATCAGTCATTACTCATATCAAGCATACATATGATGCGTATGGGCATGAGTCATGAGATTATACTAAGCATGTTATAAAGCGATGAATATTAACGAGTATGGGCCAATCAATGGACCCTAAGGAGAGTTACAATGCGGACATTTAACCAACATTATACATACAATGTGGACGTCAAAACAACATTGTTCCTTAGGCACAACCCGCCATAAATATCATTACATGAACCATGGGAAATCACACATTGCAATAGACCCTAAGGACATCCGTTGGGCCTCGATCCATGGGCCTTAGATACATCAAATGGGCCGAATCGCATGGGCCTTACATTCATCAAATGGGCTGCGTTAATGGGCCTCACCAATGAGCCTTATGTACATTGCAATGGCCATAACCCATGAGCCTTAGAATACATCAAAATGGGACTAATCCATAGGCTCCAAACACATCACAATGGGCCTCATAGTATGGGCCTTACATTCATAGAAGCATGGGCCTCAACAATGGCCTTATACACCTAAAAATGAACCATAACAATGGGCCATAAAGAAGGGCTACAAATGTGTCAAGGTGGGCCTCCACGGATGGCCACAAATACACCCATATGGGTACCATCACGTGAGCCTTATATAAACCAATGGGCTTCGACCCATGAGCCTTAAAATACATCAAAATGGGCCTTACATTCATCAAATGGGCTGCTCTCATGGGCTTTAAATATACCAAATGGGCCACACCAAATAAGAGTGGTGAAAAGACTTCTGCAATTAAAATTCCTAAGGCCCACTATGACATATGTTTCCCATCCAACCTATTCATAAACTATCATAGTGATAGATGAAGTGGGACACAAATATCCACTTAATGGGAAGCTACAATGACCCTTAGATATTTTTGAACGGTGGACGCCATTGACCATTACCTAAATGGTGGGGTCCATTTGAACTTCAGATCTGCCTCATTCAGTAGCTCATGCAATGAGCTTTCAAATGGTTGGGATGGTTGGATGCAACACACGCATCATGGTGGGGTCCACACACCTGGCCCACCAATTGAATGAACGGTTTGGAGGGTGGGCCTACTGGCCGTCCAGCAACTGACTGGACGGCTTTACCCAAACACATATACGGTGGAAACCACCGTCCACAGTGGTGGACGGTACTAATAGAACACATACATCATTGTGGGTCCCATGTGGGGCCCACCACAATGCTCTTATGCCATCCTACCCGTTGATAAGGTCACTCAGACCTGGGTGAGGAGGAAAAAAATAAATTTCAGCTTAATCCAAAATTTCTGTGGACCCCAAAAAGTTTCAATGGTGGAATTCAATTCACACTGTTTCTCATGGTGTGAGCCACCGGAGCTTTGGATGTGTCTCATTTTTGGAGAGGGCCCACCTCAGAGGATGGGCCACCTTATGGACGACGTTGATACAACATATACATCATGTGGGGCCCACGGTAGGAGCCGTGGGCTGCCTGGCGGTCGTCCGCTGCAACTGCCTGCGGCTCTGACGGCAGCAGCAGAGCTGTTGCTTTGCTTCTAATTTTTTTTTTTTAAAAAAAAAAAAAACCTTTTCTGCGTTTTTTCATATGCGGTGCCCGCTTGAAGTGCATCCACTCCGTCCATTGTATTCTCAAGCACAAAATACACCCATCAAGACCAATATTGGCTATTTTTTTCAGCGTGTAGGAAGAGTTTTGGTAGAGTTCAATGGTAATGGTACCATTTTTAAAACTATGGCCCACCAAATGCTCCGATCAATCCCATCTTTCATTTCAACGCTTAAAATGGAGCTCTAAATGGGATGGACGGCATGGATTGAATACATACATCAAGATGGGGCCTATACAAATGGTCTTTCCCAAAGGCTTAGAAATAAGCCAATATTTGTGTTTTTCTCTTGATGTCCAGCGTCCAGGGACGCTGGACGTTTGGACGTATATGTTTATGGTGGGCCCTGATTTAGGTGGGCCACTACATGGCTACATGGTGTATGTATTATATCTCTAAAGTGGGCCCTACGTACGGATGGCTTGAATAAAATACATATTTCGTGGTGGGGCTCATTCAAGTAGGCCATGTGGCCACATCAACCAACAAGAAAAGTAAATAAATAAAAGAGGAAGAGAGAGAGAGTAAGAGAGTGGGACACGCGTGATGGAGGGACCCCGGCACTATGGGCCCTCCGTTTCAATCATCCAATCATAATCAATGGGTCCTATTACACAAGAGTCATCCAAATAAAAGATCAACGGTGGAGATCCTTTCTCCACCGAAATAGATGGTCTAGATGACCATTTATGTAAAGAAATTAAACATCATGATGGGGTCCATAGAGAATGGCCCCATCATGGATTGATCTTGAAATCAAAGTGGGCCATTGGCCACATTTAGGGTCCCAAAATGAGATCCACACCATTGATCGGTGGGCCTCACTTGGCCCATCATAGAAATATGAAAATCTAGCTTATGGAAACACCCACCACTTGATCTTCTTGGTCCGTCGGGATACCGGTCTCCTAGAGCTTCACTTTGATGGTGGAGATGGGAAATGGATGGCTAGGATGATGGGATTTGGAGATGGAAAGTGGGCCACCAAAATGCACATTTTCTCTCCATGGGAACGCTTGGACGTGGGAGGCTCTCTTGGTTGCTTGGGTTTGGTGTGAGAAAAGAGAGAGAGAGAGGTGTGATGTAATGAGAGATGGAGTGATGTGAAGGGGTGATGGTTGATGGATGTGAGTGATGGGTGAGGTGATGTGTTAGTTGACTTGAGTGGTTGCTTGACTTGTGGAGAAAGGAAGCATGGGTGCTTGTACTTGACATAAAGTGATTGATGGGTGATTGATTGATGGGATTGATTTGACACTTTGTAGAGATTCTCTTGGGATTTGCAACGCGTGGTGTTTTTCCTCGAACTGAACGTGGGTCCGCATCTCATCATCTGGGTATCGAATCGGTGCGTGAGTTGCGGCGTTGGAACCGCGGCGACGGTGCGGTCGCAACGATACAAGTCTCGGATTAAGCCGGCTCAAATGAATAGGATACGACTTACTGTCGTGTGCAACGTCAACTACAGGTAGCAGATTGTCAGAATTTGACGAGAAGGATCACGGAAAGTGACGGAACAGTACGGATTATGATACGGGTCTTAGAACAACAAACTGATTAAGATAAAGCTGAAAAACCTCATTCATCAACTGTATAAAGACTACGGGTGCATTGGTCAGTCTGAAAGACATGACCTGAAACTCAAAGTGATCGTAGCATGTCCTGTAAGTTGTCTTCGAAATGTCCTCCTCTTGGACCCGAATATGATGATAACCGGAACACAGGTCAATCTTCGAGAAGAGTTATGTACCCTGCAGCTGATTAAACAAATCATCAATCCTCAAAAGTAGATACTAGTTCTTGATCGTGACCTGGTTGAGCTTGCAGTAATCCACGCAGAGTCTCGACGAGCCATCCTTCTTCATGATAAATAGTACCGGCGCTTCCCATGGCAAACTGCTCAAACAAATGAATCCTAACTCTCACAACTCGTCCAATTACTGCTGCAGCTCGCATAAGTCCATCGGTGTCATACAATACGAGGCCTTTGAGATAGTTGCAGCACCAGGCACAAGGTCAATTTGAAACTCAATATGCTGGTGTGGTGACAATACCGAAATCTCCTGAAACACAATAGGGAAATCACACACCACTGGAAACTGCTCAATGCCCACTGCGATGGGCTCCTCTACTGCACATGACATCAAATAAGATAACGACTCTCCTCTGAGCTTAACAATGAACTGGAATTGCCGCAAGCCGAGTATACAGAACATGACTTTCGTCAAGGAGTAGTCTAAGATGGTGTGATACTCGGTAAGCCAATCCATGCCCAGGATGACGTCGAACTCCAACATTGGCAATAAGAATAAATCGGCAGACAAGAAGGTCTCCTCAATCAAGATGGGGTAAGACAAACAACATCAGGTTGACACTGTAGTCTTCCCCAAGGGCATTGATATGGTCAACCTCTCATGAGCAGACTCTGTCTGTAAGCCATTCGAATGGAAGAAATCCTCTGATACGAACGAGTGCGAAGCACCGAAATCAAACATGACTCGAAAAATGCATGCAGAGATAGGAAGAATACCCTCATCGACTCCTCCAGAGGACTATGTGTCTTGCTGAGCTGCATAAAATCTAGCCGAAGTCGATTGGGGAGGTACCTATCCCTTCGGAGGTCTCTGTTGCTGCTGCCTTGGTTACTGCGGTCTTGATGGCTAGTCCTGCTGCAGCTGTGGGGGCCTCGGTGGTAGGGGCTGCTGTCGCTGCTGTTATGGCGGAGGCGGCTATGGTGCTATCAGCGGCTATTGTTGCTACTGTGGGCGGGGACACTCACACCTATGGTGTCTTATCCCACTGTATTATAACAAACACTGGGGAGTTGCCTCTGAGGTGGTGATGGAGGCACCGCTGGCGTTGCTAGTGTATGCGGATCGCGTGCCTCTGCTGCAGTCGGTGCTGTTGTTGGAAACCATCGGAGGGAGCCCTCCTCCTCCGATCTCTCCTCTGACCTCGATCACTCTGAGTGCTGGCCCACTCAGCCTCATAAATTTGTGCTCTCCGCACCACCACCTCTAAAGTCGAGAGCTTATGCCCAACAACATGGCCTCGGAGCGGTTCTCGAAACGGTTGGCCTTCCTCTCCTCACCATCGATCAAATATGGCACAGACCTTGATAGCACCACAAAACAAGCTGCATACTAAGCCACAGTCATGTCTCCTTGCACTAGGGTCTCGAACTCCAATGCTCACAGTCGTCGAACATGATCGGGGCAGTACTGTCGGTCGAATTGGTCAATGAAATCCTCCTATGCCTAGATGAAGTCAGCTCTTGTGGCATGGGCAACGAAGGTCCACCAGTGCTCGGCCTCACCCTTAAGAATATACACCACTAGTGTGAGCCGTTGTTGGGTCGTGCATCATAATGTCTTAAACATCTTCTCCACTCGGGAGCACCATCTCTCTGCTACGGTCGGGTTTGGTTCACCCTGGAACTGCGGGGGATCAAGTCGAAGGAAGTCTCGTAACAAGGTGCTTGCGTGCTCCTACTCTTCCTGCTCTGGAGTCTCGGTGGGACGCCTGCCTTGCCCTACCCCTGAAGGGCAGCTGTCAAAGCCTGGATCATCTGCCGCAACTAACTGACATCATCTGGCATGGTAGGGGCTGCACTGGTCCCTGATGAAGGTGTCGGATCTGCAGGAGCCTCGGGTGCGGGGACAGGATGCTTAGGTGGGGGAACGAGAACTGTGGGAGGCAGAATAAGAACTTAGGGTGGAAGAACGCTCGGGTCGCTCGGGCACCTCGTGTGCCTCGAGTACCTCGTGTACCTCGTATAGGCGACATAGTCTACTGAAGGAAACAAAGGCATCTATTAGCCTTGCGAGCTTTCGAAGGCTCAGATGTTAAGGAACCAAATCGAAAAGATACATACTCGAGACCAACTCATCCTAAGCTCGTAGCATATTTGTGATGTTGTCTTGAGTTATTTCCAAGTTATGCTTTGATACCAACTCTAGTCACGCCCCAAACTGAGAAATCGGGCTCACAAAAATCCCGATCGCTGAATCCAGAACCAAAAGTCTCCATAGTACTCCATTCTTGGCTCCCGACACCCATCTGACAGGTTCTAATCTTAGGATCCTACAAGGAAGCATAAGATTATTTTAAAATAAGCATAACCATAGTATAACCCATGAACAATAACCATAAGAACACCATAAAAAAATCCACTATGATAAAAACTTTTGAGTACAAGGTGCATAATGGAAAAATATAATGATAATAAACAAAAACTCCTGAAGCTCCGCGACGCTCCCGCTCCTGCTCAGCTACGGCCCAGCGTCTCCTACATGGATCAATCATGCATAAGCTTATAGAAAGCTTAGAGGGTGGTAAAAGTGTGTGTGCAATATGAGCGTGCTTAAAATATAATATCAGAGTAATGTGGAATATGTTGGTGAATCCATGAATGCTAACAGTCGTACCAAGGCTATATGATGCAAGGCATGAATGCTATCGACCATACCAAGGCTATGATGCGATGTAAGATACGACTTAAGCATTCCAATCCTCATCGAAATCCACATAATCATGTAACTCATCTCTGGGATATTACTAGGGTCTATTACACTCAACACTAACTTACCGCCCCTATCCGAGCGTACAACTGGGTAAATGGAACAGACCTCACTATCTGCTTACCAATATTGGGCCTGGATCATCGATAGTGGACCCATTCTTCAAGCTGGTTAGACTCAACCTAGATATTTCCCCCTCACTTAGGCAGGTAAGGTCACACTCCCTTCCAACCGACCACGACACAGTGGGAGACACGGCCTCATAGTATTCGGCCCTCATGCACTCATGCATCCACTTGGTCTAAGCATTGAAGCATCCTCCATGGTACCATAAAGGTTTGGGGACTATCACCCTGGGACATCTTACACTCCCCCGTGCTTAAACAGAATTTTTGGTATCCAATCCTATCATTTGCGCTATAACTGCAGAGGTTATAGCCTTGATGTCATTAGGGTGAATAGTAATCATGATCACATAATGCAAGATGCATGAGTCACATAGTCCAATCATGCATCAATCAGCGTGCGTGTGAGACAACACCTATCAGGGAGTCCCATGAACAACCTGCCTAATGTCATATGCAATGGTCAACCATACCTAAAAAAAGCATGCAGATGATGCGTATGAACATTTATCATGATATGGTATTGTCACATACTCATAATCGACATCGATAATTAGCGTCAATAATCAGTATCGATAATCAGCTTATATGCAAGGCGGGATCCATACATGATCCGTCAATCTAAACCATAATATAAAGATCGGCCCTCAGCCATAGATATACCAATTTGATAGCACGGATCCATCCATCTGCGGTGATGATGGACTATTCAACATCGATGGGGCCCAATAGTTAGGGTCAACCTACTTGGAGAATGATGAGAATGAACCTAACAAGGCCTAAGTGAAGGTCACAATGTAGACATTTAACTATCATTGCTCATCAATGTGGACTTTTAATAGACATTGCTCCCTAGGAATGACCCACATAAAGCCTAACATATAGAGGGCCCATAATCTCACATAAGGGCCTCACATTCAACATAATGGGCCTCACACAGGAGCCCAAGATACATCACATCGAGCCTCACCATATGGGCCTCATATACGCCATATCGGGCCTCATTAATGGGCCATAAATACCTTACATTGGGCCATACACAAGGGCCTCATATACATCCCATTGGGCCTACACAAAGGCCTCATATGCATCACAATGGGCCTCGTCATATGGACCATATGTACATCACATTGGGCCGCACATATGGGCCACACATACATCATAATGGGCCTCATCAATAGGCTACATATACATCACATTGGGTCCTGATATCTGGGCCTCAAATACATTATAATGGACCTCTCACCTAGGCCTCAAATATGTCTCATTGGGTCATATGCCTGGGCCCCAATTACATTACATCTGGCCTCACCAAATGGGCCACTAATACATCACGGTGGGCCCCACCCGCCCAGCAAACGGACGGACAGCAGGATATAAAACACATATGTCAAGGTGGGCCCTCATGGTTAGATAGCGTGGTTGAAACAATTACATTATGGTGTGTCCCACACCACCCATCCAGATGGACAGTGTGGATTATAATAAATAAATCAAGGTGGGTCCCACGTGGTGTGGATAAAACATATACATAACATTTTCCCTACAGCACCATCCAAATCAGTGGACGGTGCAAATAAATCATACAGCAAGGTGGGTCCCATCTCACACGTGCATCTTGTGTGGGGTGGGCCCCACATGTCCTGCCAAAGGAATGGATAGCGTGGATTAACACAGACATCATGGTAGCACACAGAGCATGCTGACGTCAATCAACAACAGGGCTCGCCATCCAAAATGAATGGACGGTGTGTAATAAAACACATTCATTACTGTCGGGTCCACACCACAGTCTAGCGATAGATGGACTTTGTGGATATAAAATACATACAACAAGGTGGGTTCCACCCACGCGTGTGGGGTGGGCCATGTCCTCCAGATGGATGGACGGTTTGTATATAAAACATGCATTACGATGGGGTCCACCGTCCTGGCCAATGGACGGTTGGATGAAATCATACATCATGGTGGGGCACACAGCACCGTCTAGATTGACAGTGCAGATACAAATGCATGCGTCAATGTGGTCCCACGTGGTGTGGCCACCATAATATAATATAATAATAATAATATTATTATTTATTATTATATATATATTAAACAAATTCTTGCATGCTGGATGTCCCATGGACGGATGGCCTGGACGGGACGTCCTCATCTGGTGGGCCCCACGTGTAAGTGGCCCACCTTAGTCGGGATCAAACTGATATTTATGTTTCTACTTCATCTGGGTCTGCACGGCTAGACGGTGTGGATCTCATCCGCATCATGGTGGGCCACAAAACTTGCTGACGTTAACAGCAGCCGGGTGATGTTGGCCGTCCAGCAGATGGACGACCCAGATGCAACACATGCACGAGGTGGGTCCACATGTGCAGGTTTCACCAACAGCTTGAACAAGTTGATATTTGTATTTTTCTTCCATTCAGACGTCCTGAGATAGACAACAAGTGGGCCTTAGTTGCTGGGCATCCAGAAAATTTGGACAGTCCAGATTTTATCATATCAAATGGGCCATACACATACATCATCATCATCACTATATAAAAGAAAAAGAGAGAGAGAGAGGAGAGAGAGAGAAAAAAAGAGAGAGAGAGAGAATCCGGCCATACATAGAGGGATTTCTCTACTAAGATCCCTCGTATAAAGATCTAATCATACATATTCACATCTTGGGTCCATGCATGAATAAAAAATTTCTAAGGTGGGGATACCATCCCCACCATAAAATGAAGGTCTAGATGACCTTAGAATTGTTGGGATCATGAGATACATCATAATGGGGTCCATGGAGAATGGCCCCATCATGGGATTATGCATGCATGTAAGATGGGTCAAGGGCCACATCCAAGGAATCAAATGGGATCCCCACCATGGATTGGGGGGTCCCACATGTCCCATATGAAAAGAAAAGAGAGGATCAAAGAAGAAATGAGAAATCAACAACTTGAAAACACCCACTTTCAAACCTACTCATCCTTCTTCCACACTAGGGTGATTTAGCTCCAAGGAGAAAGAATCAATGGTTAAGATTGGATTTTAGAGGTTGGATGATGGGGTATGAAGCTTCAAGGTGGCTGGAAAATGGAGGAAAGATTGGACGTTGGGAGCTCTTGTTGTTAGAATGGGAAGAAAGAGAGAGAGAGGGAGAGAGATAAGAGAGAGAGAGGGGTAGTTGCAATCATGATGGTAGGGCCATCATGACTTGTAAGAGAGGAGTGTGGTTAGTAATTATGGGCTAGCGTCATCATTGCCTTGTAAGGAGGATTGACCCATCATTACTTGTAAGAGCATAGCATCACCTACCTAGGGATGGTACTGATGGGTCCCGCAATGTGCGGTCTACCGCCATGATCGTGCACGAGCCATATCTTGGGATCTAGATGGCAGATTGACGCATGAGACACGTCACTGTAACCGCAGCGATGATGTAGTCGCAATGGTATAGGTCTTTGGTCATGCTGACTTGGTTTTATAGGATGTAACTTAGGGTCGCATGCAATTATTATCTACGAGATGTGGGTCACCGAAATTCAATCGAGAGGGCTGCGGGATCATATACAACGAAATGATCACTAGGATGGGCTTGAAAATTACTTGAATCAAGCAAGAGGGCTCCTTGATCACTACAAGTGGATCCCTAGCACCCTAGTTCTCACCTTTAAATTCTTAGTTTTAATTACTCTATTCACAATTGTAACGCCCTGGAAAAATCCATACTTGGACTCGAGTACCAACTCGACCAGAAATTGCGTAGGATTAATTCCTTTGGAAAATAAGTGTAAGTTAGCTAGCGCAACACTAGAGTAGCTGGGAAATAGTCCCTGATCACTTTAAATACGTTCCACAAGACCCAAAGCGAGTAGAACCAATGACGCTATAATACTCTAAAACCTCGGATCAAACTCTAAACCGGTTTGTTCTCAGGACCTCTTTGAAACTTTGTATTGGATTTAGACCGCGCGTCAAAAGTCCGATACCTACAATCTTAGACCGTTATAACCGCCTAACTGGACTTGACAATCATTTTGAAAATCAAGTCTAACCGACATTCAGAGGCTATTTCATTGAGCCTGTAGTGAAGAGAGTGAGAATAGGGTTAGATTTGAAATTTAAAATTTAAATCTGGCACACGACTTGACGCGTTATTATTAAGCGTTCTGACCGTCAGAATTCAGTCAAATTACACCCTTGGATCAGGAAAAATTTCTATTTCATATCATGAGACTTATAGACCTGATCTACGTGCGATGACCGCTGAACTGAAACTGGACCGCCACGTGCGATCTATGAACACTACTGGACTGAAAATGGGATGTGAGCGACATCCGACGTGCATGAGCTTAAGTCCGATCGCGTTTGGCCAGGAGACCACCAGAAATGTCTTTTTGGACCGAAACAGCCCCGATTTGGTTAGGCATCAAGTAAACATTGTTCCCAAGCCTGTTTTGGACAAGTTTTAGGTTATAAAAGGGGCTTAAACCCTCACTTCTCTCACCCATCCGAATTTGTTAGAAACCCTAGCTGGTGTGAGAGAAAAGGTGAGAGATTGTGAGAGAGAGTGGGAGAGAATTTCCTACTGCTTGCACTACTTGTTGCACGTGCTTAAGCAACGAGCCTCAATCACTTTTTCGGCGGTTTCACCGCGTTTCTAGGTAAGAAAATACCCCAAACGCTTGCTGATTTAAGGTTCCTTCGGTTCCTTAGCATGGTAGCTTATAAATCTTGTGTATTAGGTTCCCGGTTCGCCGTAGACGAAGCGTATACGCTCCGTTTGAATCAATATACTTTTAGGATAAAAGGTGCGGATTCTAGACACTTTGATTGACTGTTTTCAACGCTTTCAATGTCGTTTAATAGTAGATTATCGATGGCAATGCTGTTTGACATGTACAACATGCTGTCCGTTTCCTGTTTCGTAAGTAGACAAAAAATATGAGATTTAGGGCATTTTAGTCATTTGTAGGAAATACTGTTTTCATCCATATTTTGCTGATATGATTGACATGGCTTCTTGTCGCATTAGGATATTAGGAATGCGTGCATAATCAGTTTGGCGAAGAGATTCGCCTAAATGCGCACTTTGAGTCGACATACTATATGTAGACTTAAGTGTGTAGTCTAAGTGTTTGTATAAATGTTTGTATTAGTATGTATTGAATTAAATGGTGTTATGAATTAGTTTGAGATTGAATTCTCAAATGATATGCTGATGTAAATGATTTCCTACATGTTGGCTATATGCATGATTTCATTATATGTATGAAATGCATGTGTTAGATGATTTACTTAAGTTGTATGTTATAACATGTGTTAACATGCTCACATTGTTGTATTTCATTTCCATTACTCTTACATGATTGCTGATGTGAATTCATAAATGTTTGGGACTATACCTAGTCTAGGCAGTCGGTAACTGAGTAAATTCATGGTTGGCTTATCTTTACCATGAACGACGCGTCGATGAACGCGAGTCGTGTTTTGGAGTTGGCGGCAGTGGTTAGGCCACGCGAGGTATTTTATACACTTCATGTCGTTTGACTTGAGATGCGCTCATGCTAGTCGAGCCCGTCAAGTAACCCGACTGGCCATTGTATGTTCACCTTGTATGAGTCATAACTGCTTGAACCTAGGGTACTGAACTTACCACTGTAAACCCTATTAACCATGGTACCTTGATCCATAAAGACTCATGAGCCGGGCATGGTGGTATGGGACACCGTGGTCGAGCTGTCGGCCTACGCTGGGGCCACAAACCTCCCCGTAGTGACCAGTGAGCAACCTATGACTCGTGAGCAGATTATGGTGGTATGGGACACTATATTCTTGCTGTCGGCCTACATTGATAAGGTGATGGGGGAGCGGTGCAACGAGTGCTAGCAACAGCCCTGATAGCCCTTTGTAGTGACCTCGAGTGTATTCTGAGTATATGGGAGGCGACGACCCTTCCGTAGCGACGAGAGTACAAGTAGGCCTGTATTGATAAAGTGATGGGGGAGCGGTGCAACGAGTGCGAGCAACAGCCCTGGCAGCCCTTATAGCGACCTACAAAATATACATCGTATGAGATTACTAGGAGTGATGACCCTAGACAGGATCTGTGTTGGGATTGATATAAGGGAAGTACCTTAGTTTCCCAATCCTGCTGTTTGAATAGACTAATAATAACTCGGTAATCATATCACCATCACATTACATGTGCCTGGAATATGTGGAGCACTGAGCGGTACGCAAGCATGCCGCGGACGCAGATGGTGCCGTATGAGGGAGAATGTCGGTGAGGGCATCCATCATGTCATGTCATATTACATTAACAACAGTATTAGGAATGTTTGATTTACTGCTTTACTATTATCGCATGATTGATTTGAGAACATGCTAATCTTTGCTCTTTTATTCCACTGAGTTAGATACTCACTCCCACGTTACGGGATGGTGTTTGCAACACCCACCAGACCCTGTCTTAGATGCAGGTGGGGCAGCGATTCAGGAGGCAGAGCCAGACTATGATGAGGACCAGGACGAGTTCTCATATATGTAGTATCACGACGGCTTTGCTTAGGGGGCCTGGATTGGCGGGACTTCTCAGTGGGACTCTTTTTGGACATTTAATTTCTGTTTATTTACATGTATATGAGACTCAGAGATGTATTCATACTTTGGAGACAGTTGAGATCTACTTTGTTTTTCATACAGTGATATGTATATTCTTTAGTCTTCCGCTTGCTTTTATCACTGAATCTGAGTATGAATTGCAGTTTTGGTATGCTTTTACTCATGTGAATGCTTTAACTCGGACAACATTGAATCATAATCATTTTTGTTACATAAGTGACGGTCTGGAACTCGGGAGTTGGATTTATACACGACCCCCGATTTTCAGGGTGTTACAACAAATATACTCTCAATTACTTCAGAATTTGTTTCACATCTTCTTCTAGTTCTACTTCTAATTAATTTTAAATATGTATAAGTTTCGGTCCCTCTGGATTCAACCTCGGTCTTACTGAGATTATTACTACATCGCGACCCTACACTTAGAATTTTGAACAAGTTTTTGGTGCCGTTGTCAGGGATTGATGGTTGCATTTTCTGGATTTGATTAGTTTTAGAATTAGGTTAAGATTAGAATTTATTTACTTTCTATTTTTAGGTTAGGGTTCTTTCCTACATTGTTTTTAGAAACTTTCCTTTTCATTTTTAGAAACTAGGTTGCTTTTTTAGTAACTTTCCTAATTTGTTTTTAGAAACTTTCCTAATTTGTTTTTAGAAACTTTCCTTTTTCGTTTTTAGAAATTAGGTTATTTTTTTTAGAAACTTTCCTAATTTGTTTTTAGAAACTTTTTTATAAAAAAAATTTTAGAAACATTCCTTCTTTGTTTTTAGAAACTAGCTTATTTTTTTAGAAACTTTCTTTTTTAATTTTAGACACTAACTCATCTTTCTATTTCTATTTTTTGAAACTTTTTTATTTCTTTTTTAGAAACTAATTCACTTTCCTTTCTCTTTTGCAGGATCCTAACATAGAAACTTCTAATTTGGTAATTTCTTTCTATTTCTATATTTTTATTTCCCTTCTTTCTTTTAGGTTTAGGTTAGATTATGAAATTGAGGGATAAGAGGGTTTCATGCCCAAGTGGGCCCGTCATAACACTCGACGTCTCTTGAGTAAAGGAGGATTGGTTAAGGGGTTATCTATCCATCATAGGATTAGACACCACTCGAGATCTATAGAGTTAACTGAAGTTACTGCTGCTAATCAACTGGCTAATCAACCTTCAAATCCTCAACCTAGGGTTGAGGAAATTCAGGATGAGAATGAGGTGCATCAAGCACTTCCGCCTCCTACTTTATGAGATTATTTATAACTGGCGAGGGTGAGCACACCTTCTTGTATGGTTTTTCCAGGGAATGCAGGACATATGAATATCAAGCCGAGAGTGATCCAACTCCTTCTAAAATTCCATGGACTGGAATATGAAAATCCATATCTACACTTGAAAGAGTTTGATGAGATAATAGCCACTTTATACTTTCCTAATGTATCTGAGGACACGGTCAGGCTGAAACTCTTTCCCTTCTTCTTAAAAGAAAGGCCAAGACATGGTGACACTTACTACGTCTACGATCGATTGACAGATGGAATGACATGATAAGGGAGTTCACCAAGAAAATTTTTCCATATCATAAAACGAATACCCTTAGAAAGTCAATTATGAACTTCACCGAAAAGGAAGATGAAACATTCTTCCAATGTTGGGAGTGGTTCAAGCATCTTGTCAGTTCATGCCCACAACACAGTTTTGAAACATAACACTGATTTTCAGGGTGTTACAAGTTGGTATCAGAGCATGAATGAGATTATACCGGGCCTGGGTTATGGTCACGCGACGTACGCTGTCGCTTCCTTTGACTTAGGTGGGTGCGAGAAAGGTCTAGAAACACTTATAGGATTGCAGATTCCCCAATAGGCGAAGTCTATTCTATCGATCGCGCGATCGAGTCCGTAACGTATCTAGGGTCGAGTGAAGTGACCTAAGTAGCTCATAAGTTATAGGTAGGTGGGTTGAGACGTTCTTTGAACGGTTCTAAATCCGTAAATGTGAATCCTTGGGCTGTGGGGCAACCACAACCCTTACATTCAATCGCTAGGGCTTAAAAACCCCGTTTCACCTAATTTCTTCAAAATTCTTCCTCTCACCACTCCATTCTTCAATTCTTTCTTTGAATTTTCATGTTAGGCATTGATCCTGATGTGAAAATGATATAAAATCATACTTCAACAAAATGGGCTAGATGGATGTATTAGCTCCTTCTACCCCAAAATCATATGTTACATAATAGGGGATTACATTCAGGTTAACAGATTGGCCCCGGAAAGCCCCGAATGGAAGTTTGGGCCTCCCTAGGCCAATCTAGAATGAACTAAGGTGGGGCTCATACATATTTGAGGTCCTTAGGCCGGGGGGGACCCAACCCATGTGGTCCCACCGGCCGGATTGATGACTGGCCGGCGATGTCATCGCCGATCCGGCGATGCATTGCCGATGAGTGGGCCCCACTTGCTCTAAAATTCAGGCACGGGTGGTTTTAGGGGTAGGGCACCCCTCCCATGTGTGGTCCGTCCGTCGAAACCCCTTAGAAAGGGTACCTCCACAAAAACGCCCAAACGCCCTCCCTTTCACTTTTTTCCTGCTGCCCTCTCTCAAACCGAAGCTCCAAATCCCCTCCAATCTCACCAATTGTTGAAAACGACGCCTGTCCATCCTTTTAGGGTGATTAGTAATCCTCTCCCTCTCCGATTTCGTCGTTTGGAGCTCCTACAACCCCCAAAATGAGCTAAAATTGGGTGGAGCTCCATTCCCCTTTATCCTTCTCTTTTCTCTTTAAAAATCCAGCCCAAGGGAGCTTGAAGCATCTCTCTACAATGCCTAGATTTCATTCTGTCCATTTGTGCAGCCATTTCTTCCCATTTCCCTCACTTTCCATGGCTATAGTTGAAGCCATTTTGAGTTTTTTCTCTTTCTCCACCGTCCTCTCTTTGATGGGAAAGAGAAAGACCGCAGTGGATGAGGCTGAGCCTAGTCACCCTGCGCAATCCAGAAGACCGAGGGGTGGCGCCGCTAGCTCAAGCGCCGCCGTAAGTCTAAGAACAGCCCGAGAGTTCCATACAAAGCGGGATTTGGATCCCCATGCTCAAATTGGGCAAGTGATATTAGCAGAGATGCCTCACGGTGAATATACTGACCATAAGGTGTTGTTTGAGGTGGACGTGGAAGGGCGACTCTTCGACGAATTCCTATTATTCGAGCGCATTGAAGCTACACATTGGAGTCCGCTCTTTGAAGCCCGTTCTCGTGCTAATGTGAGCACCGTTCGTACCTTCTACGCTCGTATCCAGAGTCTTACATTGGAGCCATTGCAGTTCAAGATTTCCTTTGATAGAGACTGGATGGCTACTGTCGATGTTCGGTTGATAGTGCGACTTCTGAACGTGCCCCTTGGTGATGTTCATCCCAATGCAAAGAATTTGAGGAGTAGGTGTGAGCGAGATCACCGTACCAGGTTCCTATACGGTAATCTGGTTCCATGGCAGCCTAACAATATCCTCAAGGCGTCTCATATGTCTGATAATTTGCGTCTGCTACACCACATTTGCACGTTCAATGTGTATCCCAGGTCGACAAATCGCATTGAATGTACGTGCCTTATGGTTGATTTCTTGTATCAGGTGGCCCAGGGAGAAAATGTGTGTATGGCCACTTTCGTGTTGCGACAGATTATCCTCATAGTGAAATCAAGAAGAACGTCTGAGTCGCTTCCTTTTGGCCGGCTTATATGCAAGATCGCGCTTGAGTTTGCTTACAGACTTGGGCCGGAGTTGCCAGTTCCGATTCACTGCATTGATGAGTCTATCATGGTTAAGATGAAGATCAGGTCTCAGTATCGTGAGACTCAGCTTGATGAGGATAGCGAGGGCGATTTTGATGACGTAGAGTATCCAAGTGAGGGAGAACCTGGAGCGGAAGTAGAGGAAGAAGTTCAGGAAGAGGTAGAAGAGGAGGCTCAGGATACTGATGAGAGCCCTCCTCCTTCTACTCAGGCTACTAGTGATGATCGCTGTAACATCCTGAAAATCAGGGGTCTAGTAAAAACTCCACTCTTGAGTTTCAAAATGTTATTTATGCAACATTAATGTGTATGATTGAATGTTGTATGTGTTAATGCATTAAACATGAGTGGGATTAATCCAAAACATCATATCATACTCTAGAGACCGTTAAATTAGCAAGCGGAAGACTGTGATAGTATGTATAACATATATAAACTTATGTGTCTCTAGAGTGTGAACATGTTACCAGGTTATATACATACATGTATACTCCAAAAATAGACAAAACGAATATACATGAGTACGCTAAAAATATAAAATGACAAGTGTCAAGGCATCTAATCAACCTCCCTATAATCCCGTCAATCAGAACACGCATAAAAGAGGAATCCTCCTCCTCATCATCAAGTCCAGCTTCGCCTCGCAGGCCGCGCCATCATTTGCTACCAAAATAGGGACTGGTGGGTGTCCGAAAACATCATCCCGTAACGTGGGAGTGAGTAGCTAACTCAGTGGAATAATAGAGCAAGGATTAACATGTTCTCAAATCAATCATGCGATAATAGTAAAGCAATAAATCAGACAATCCTAATACTGTTGTTAATGCAATATGACATGACGTGATGTATGCCCTCACCGACGATCTCCCTCATACGGCACCATCTTACAACCGCGGCATGCCACACTCCCTTAAGTGCTCCACATCTTCCAGGCACATGCAATGTAATGGTGATATGATTTTCGAGTTGTTATTAGTCCATTTAAACAGCAGGATTGGGAAACTAAGGTACTTCCCTTATATCAATCCCAACACAGATCCTGTCTAGGGTCGTCACTCCTAGTAATCTCATACGATGTATATTTTGTAGGTCGCTGCAAGGGCTGCCAGGGCTGTTGCTCGCACTCGTTACACCGCTCCCTTATCACCTTATCAATACAGGCCTACTGTATTCTACTGCTACTGAAGGGTCGTCGCCTCCCGTAGACTCAGAATACGCTCGCGGTCATTAAAAAGGACTCGTCACCTGATCAGTGTAGGCCGACAGCAAGAATATAGTATCCCATACTACCATAATCTGCTCACGAGACTAGGTGCTCACTGGTCACTACGGGGAGGTTTGTGGCCCCAGCGTAGGCCGACAGCTCGATCACGGTGTCCCATACCACCATGCCCAGCTCATGAGTCTTCGTGGATCAAGGTACCATGGTTAACAGGGTTTACAATGGTAAGTTCAGTACCCTAAGTTCAAGCAGTTATGACTCATGCAGGGTGAACATACAACGGCCAGTCGGGTTACTTGACGGGCTCGACTAGCATGATCACATCTTAAGTCGAACGACATGAAGTGCGTAAAACACTTCGTGTGGCCTAACCACTGCCGCCAACTCCAAAATACAGCTCGCGTTCATCGACGCGTCGTTCGTGGCAAAGATAAGCCAACCACGAATTCGCTCGGTTACCGACTGCCTGGACTAAGTATAGTCCCAAACACATATGAATCCACATCAGCAATCATGTGAGATTATTGGAAATGAAACACAACCATGTGAGCATGTTACCACATGTTATATCGTACAACTTAAGTAAATCATCTGACACATGTCTTTCATACATATAATGAAATTATGCATATCGTCAACATATAGGAAATCATTTCCATCAGCATATTAATTGAGAATTCAATCTCAAACTAAATCATAATGAAATCATCAAGCACATGTTATAACATACAACTTAAGCGAATCATCAAGCACATGCATTTCATTCATATAATGAAATCATGCATATGGCTAACATGTAGGAAACCATTTACACCAGCATATTAATTGAGAAATCAATCTCAAACTAATTCATAACACCATTTAATTCAATACATACTAATACAAGCATTTATACAAACACTTAAACTACACACTTAAGTCTACATATAGTATGTCGACTCAAAGTGCACATTTTGGCGAATCTCTTTGCCAAACTAATTATGCACGCATTCCTAATATCCTAATGCGACAATAAACCATGTCAATCACATCCGCAAAATATGCATGAAAACAGTACTTCCTACAAATGACTAAAATACCCTAAATCTCATATTCTTCGCCGGTTTACGAAACAGGAAACGGACAGCATGTTGTACATGTCAAACGGCATTGCCGTCGATAATCTACTATTAAACGACATTGAAAGCGTTGGAAACAGTCAATCAAAGCATCTAAAATCCGTACCTTTTCTCTTATAGGTTTGTGAATTCGAACGGAGCATATACGCTTCGTCTACGGCGAACTGTGAACCTAATACACAAGATCTATCAGCTATTTCGCTATGGAATCAAGGGAACCTCAAATCAGCAACTTATTAGGGTATTTTCTTACCTAGAAACGTGGAGAAATCACCGGCCAAGTGATTGGAGCGTGTTGTTAAAGCACGTGCAACAGGTAGGGCAGCACCAGGAAAATTCTCTCCTACTCTCTCTCACAATCTCTCACCTTTTCTCTCTCTCAATCTAGGGTTTTTCTCAAATTCAAATGGGAGAGAGGAATGAGGGTTTCAACCCCTTTTATAAGCCCAAATGTGCCCAAAATAGGCTTGGGAACAAAGTATACTTAAGGTATATCCAAATCGGGGCTGTTTTGGTCCAAAAGGACATTTCTGGTGGTCCCCTAGCCGAACGCGATCGGACTTAAGTTCATACATGTCGGATGTCGCTCACATCCCGTTTTCAGACCATCAGTGCTCGTAGATCGCCCGTGGCGGTCCAGTTTTAGTTCAGCGGTCACCGCACGTAGATCAGGCCTGCAAGTCTCATGATATGAAATAGAAATTTTTCCTGATCCAAGGGTGACCGCACTAGGTAGCTGTACGGAGATCAAGCCTTCATATCATGAGACTTACAGGCCTGATCTACGTGCGGTGACCGCTGAACTGAAACTGGACCTCCACGGGCGATCTACCAGCACTGATGGTCTGAAAATGGGATGTCAGTGACATCCAACATGTATGAACTTAAGTCCGATCGCGTTCGGCCAGGGGACCACCAGAAATGTCCTTTTGGACCGAAACAGCCCCGATTTAGATATACCTTAAGTATACTTTGTTCCCAAGCCTATTTTGGGCACATTTGGGCTTATAAAAGGGGTTGAAACCCTCATTCCTCTCTCCCATTCGAATTTGAGAAAAATCCTAGATTGAGAGAGAGAAAAGGTGAGATATTGTGAGAGAGAGTAGGAGAGAATTTTCCTACTGCTGCCCTACCTGTTGCACATGCTTTAGCAACACGCTCCAATCACTTGGCCGGTGATTTCTCCACGTTTCTAGGTAAGAAAATACCCTAATAAGTTACTGATTTGAGGTTCCCTTGATTCCATAGCGAAATAGCTGATAGATCTTGTGTATTAGGTTCACAGTTCGCCGTAGACGAAGCGTATACGCTCCGTTCGAATTCACACACCTATAAGAGAAAAGGTGCGGATTTTATACGCTTTGATTGACTGTTTCCAACGCTTTCAATGTCGTTTAATAGTAGATTATCGACGGTAACGTCGTTTGACATGTACAACATGCTGTCCGTTTCCTGTTTCGTAAACCGACGAAGAATATGAGATTTAGGGCATTTTAGTCATTTGTAGGAAGTACTGTTTTCATTCATATTTTGCTGATGTGATTGACATGACTTCTTGTCGCATTAGAATACTAGGAATGCGTGCATAATTAGTTTGGCGAAGAGATTTGCCTAAATGCACACTTCGGGTCGACATACTATATGTAGACTTAAGTGTGTAGTTTAAGTGTTTGTATAAATGCTTGTATTAGTATGTATTGAATTAAATGGTGTTATGAATTAGTTTGAGATTGATTTCTCAATTAATATGCTGATGTAAATGATTTCCTACATGTTAACTATATGCATGATTTCATTATATGTATGAAATGCATGTGCTTGATGATTTACTTAAGTTGTATGTTATGACATGTGTTAACATGCTCACATGGTTGTATTTCATTTCTAATACTCTTACATGATTGCTGATGTGGATTCATATTTGTTTGGGACTATACCTAGTCCAGGCAGTCAGTAACCGAGCAAGTTCGTGGTTGGCTTATTTTTACCACGAATGACGCGTCGATGAACGCGAGCCGTGTTTTAGAGTTGGCGGCAGTGGTTAGGCCACACGAAGTGTTTTACGTACTTCATGTCATTCGACTTGAGATGCGATCATGCTAGTCGAGCCCGTCAAGTAACCCAACTGGCCGTTGTATGTTCACCCTGTATGAGTCATAACTGCTTGAACCTAGGGTACTGATCTTACCATTGTAAACCCTGTCAACCATGGTACCTTGATCCACTAAGACTTATGAGCCGGGCATGGTGGTATGGGACACCATGGTCGAGCTGTCGACCTACGCTTGGGCCACAAACCTCTCCGTAGTGACCAGTGAGCACCTATGTCTCGTGAGCAGATTATGGTGGTATGGGACACTATATTCTTACTGTCGGCCTACACTGATCAGGCGACGAGTCCTTTGTAGTGACCGCGAGCGTATTCTGAGTCTACGGGAGGTGACGACCCTTCCGTAGCAGTGAGAGTACAGTAGGCCTGTATTGATAAGGTGATGGGGGAGCGGTGTAACGAGTGCGAGCAACAGCCTGGCAACCCTTGTAGCGACCTACAAAATATACTTCGTATGAGATTATTAGGAGTGACGACCATAGACAGGATCTGTGTTGGGATTGATATAAGGGAAGTACCTTAGTTTCCCAATCCTGCTGTTTGAATGGACTAATAATAACTTAGAAATCATATCACCATTACATTACATGTGCCTGGAAGATGTGGAGTACTGAGCGGTACGCAAGCATGCCACGGATGAAGATGGTGCTGTATGAGGGAGAATGTCGGTGAGGGCATCCATCATGTCATGTCATATTGCATTAACAACAGTATTAGGATTGTTTGATTTACTGCTTTACTATTATCGCATTATTGATTTGAGAACATGTAAATCCTTGCTCTATTATTCCACTGAGTTAGCTACTCATTTCCACGTTTCGGGATGGTGTTTGCAACACCCACCAGACCCTGTCTTAGATGCAGGTGATGCAGCGATCCAGGAGGCAGAGCCGGACTATGATGAGGACCAGGACGAGTTCTCATACATGCAGTACCACGACGGCTTTGCTTAGGTGGCCTGGGTTGACGGGACTTCTCAGTGGGACTCTTTTTGGATATTTGATTTTGTTTATTTACATGTATATGAGACTCAGAGATGTATTCATACTTTAGAGAGAGTCGAGATCTATTTTGTTTTACCATACAGTGATATATATATTCTTTAGTCTTCCGCTTGCTTTTATCACTGGATCTGGAGTATGAATTGCAGTTTTGGTATACTTTTACTCATGTGAATGCTTTAACTTAAACAACATTGAATCATAATCATTTTTGTTGCTTAAGTGATGGTCTGGAACTCAGGAGTTGAGTTTATACGCGACCTCCGATTTTCAGGGTGTTACACCCCCGCTTAGAATCTATGCACTTTAAGCCTTGTATTGTAATGTTGAGCAGCCCTGTGTTGGTAGGCGGCAACCCTTAGCTATGCCTTTTCCCTTTGTTCTTTAATCAAATCCAGACCTAACGTTACCCACACATCATTTTCTTCCATGTCAAATAGCTCAGTCTATCCCATTGGCATTCTGATCTCAACTGGTACCACCACTTCAGCGTTAAAAGCTAGGGAGAATGGAGTTTCTCCAGTCTTGTACAAGTCGTGGTTCGATATTCCCATAAGACATGCGACAACTCATTAGCCCAGGCTTCTTTGAACTTTTCAAGCTTGGTTTTTAAGTGAGTTTTTATGATTTTATTGATAGCTTCCACTTGTCCGTTAGCTTGGGGATGCCAAGGTGAGGTGAAGGCATTGCGAATGCCAAGCTTTTCACACAATCCTCAAAAATGAGCATTGTCGAACTATCTACCATTGTTAGTAAAAATAGTGTGGGGGATACCGAACCTACAAATGATATTCTTCCAGATGAAGTTGGTGATCTTCTGCTTAGTAATCCTTACTAAGGGCTCAGCCTCTACCCACTTGGTGAAGTAGTCAACTATGATAGTGGCAAATTTAGTATGTCCCATGCTCATTGATAGTGGTCCATGATGTTGACTCCCCATTGTATGAAGGGCTAGGGACCACTTATTGGGGTCATCTACTCGGGTGGTTATCGTGGAACCATAGGGAAGCGTTGGCATTTGACACACCATAGGGAAGCATCGACCAATAGTATCCTTGTCGAATAAGCTTATGGGCTAGGGCCCTTTCACCCAAATGGTTTCCACATATGTCTTTGTGGATCTCCCTTAGAACATATTCGGCTTCATCAGGTTGTAAACATGTTAAATATGGCAACAAGAACCCTTTTTTGTATAAGATGTCTCTCACAATCGTGTATCAGGCAGACCAGTTCTTGATTTTGCGAGCCTCTAGCTTGTCGTCAAGTAGCTAGCCCTGTCATAGATAATGTATGATTGGGTCCATCCATCTCAGTGATTGATTATTGGGAGGGATGTTTTTTTTGGTCGAGCTAATTGATGTTGGGCTCGGGTAGAAATTTGATCTGCAGAGACTTGGTGAGGTCGTCATTGACCGCCGTAGCTAATTTAGCTAGGGCATCATGCTTTAAAGTTTTTCGACATGGGGACTAGGATGACTTCATGCCTATCAAATTCTCTAAACAAGTCCTTTACCTTTTACAAATAGGCAATCATTCTCTCTCCTCTAGGTTAATATTCTTTAGTGATATGGTTTACTACTAGCTGGGAGTCACTATAAATTTTCAACATTCGGGCTCCCATTGCTTTGGCTAGCCAAAGCCCGACAAGGAGTGCTTCATAATTTGCTTTATTGTTGGAGGCTAGGAACCCAAACCTTAGAGCATACTCTATATTGGACTGGTCTAGTGAGATAAGGATCAATCCTACTCCACTTAGAAGTTTGATGACTCGTCCACATGAAGAGTTCATTCCTGTGGGCCAACATTCTTCTTATCCTCTGTCTACTGCTGAGTAGTGGGGTAAGTGAATTCAGCAATGAAATCGGCAACAAATTGACCTTTAATCATCGCCCTTGATCAATATATGATGTCAAACTCGCTAAGCTCGATCACCCATTTCGCCAGTCGTCCTGATGCCTATGGTTTCTACAATACTTGGCGAAGTGGTTGATCGATAGGGACTACGATAGAATGTGCCTGGAAGTAAGGTCAGAGGTGTCGAGATGATGTGATCAAGGCTAGTGCTAACTGCTCTATATCTGGGTATCGCGTCTTTATTTCAACCATAGCTTTGCTCAGGTAATAAACTTGTCATTATTTGTTTTGCACCTGACATACTAGAGCTGAGTTAACCATTGTGGTTGATACCACTAGATACAATAATACTGGCTCTCTAGGCTCTAGCTTAAAACTCTTACTTGGACTCATCTGTCAAGTTTTCCCTTTAGTTGTTTGAATAATAAAAATCATTTATCCATGGCCCGAGAGATGAATATGTTTAAGGTTGCTACTCTGCTTATCAGGCATTGAATCTCTTTCGTCATCTAGGGGGGAGCTCAGCTCTAGGAGAGCTCAGATCTTGTCGGGGTTCACTTCTATTCCTCTCTGATTAACCAAGAAGCATAGGAACTTTTTCAAGCTGACATTGAAGGCGCACTTGCTCCGGTTCAATTTCATTAGTTTCTTCTTCAGGATCACAAAGATTTCCCCCTGATTTGCGATGTGGTCCTTTTCCTTGGAACTCTTAATAAGCAAGTCATCGACATAGACCTCTATTGTGTTCCCGATCTGTTTAGCAAACATTCTATTAACCAGGTGCCAATATATTGCTCCTACATTCTTTAGCCCGAAAGGCATTACTTAGTAGTAGTACCATCCTTTGTATGTGACAAAGGACATTTTTTGCTTGTCGTGTTTGTACACGATAATTTGATTGTATCCGGAGTATGAGTCCATGAAGCTGGGGAGTGCTTGTCCGGTGGTAGTGTCCACCAATTGGTCATTCATTAGGAGGGGAAAGTTGTCCTTTAGGCATGCTTTGTTGAGGTTGATGTAATTTACGCAGACCTGCCATGTATCCATGACGCTGAGGAGTGCATGCTCGGAGGTACTATCCACCAACTGATCATTCCTTAAGAGGGGAAAGTTGTCCTTTGGTCACGCTTTATTCAAGTTGGTGTAATCTACGCAGACCCGCCATCCATCCATGAAGTTGAGGAGTGCATGCCTTGCGGTACTGTCCACCAAATGGTCTATCTTAGGAGGGGAAAGTTGTCCTTTAGGCATATTTTATTCAGGTCAGTGTAATATACGCAGACCCGCCATTTCCCACTGGCATTTTTTCCCTAGCACGACGTTCGCCAACCAGTCGAGGTAGTAAATCTCTTTAATGAACTAGACCTCGAGGAGTTTGCCAACCTCCTCGCCGATGGTTGCGCACCTCCCAGGATCGAATGGTCACCCTTTTTGCCTCATAGGTTTGTGGTCGGGATCCACGTTCAACCGATGGACTATCATCTCTAGATCAATACCGGGCATGTCTTGATGGGACTAGGCAAAGACATTTACATGTTGTCCTAATATGTCGATTATCTCTACTTAAAACCTTGGCTCGTGATCTAACTTGAATATTGCAGGATGGGTCGAACTCAAAGAGTTGTACTGCAACGAGGTGTTCCACTGGTGACCCTATTTCTATGGTTTTTTCCCATGGATCTAAGGAGGTAAATTGCATTGCCTGTTGTCATTCTGCCTTTGCTCAGAGCGCTGTTAAGTAGCATTGTCAGGCCTCGTGCTGATCGCCCCTAACCTAGTTGGCTCCATACTTGGTTTAAAATTTCGTGGAGAGGTGATAAGTGGATACCACATCTCTTATGGTATTTAAAGATGGCATGCCCATAATCATTTTATAAACTAAAGGGCAATCTACCACAAGAAAATCGACCAGGGGTGGTGATCTAGTTGGCACCCTCGCTAGCGGTTATAGGTAGCAAGATGCTCCCTTCAGAGGTTACATTTTCTCCTATGAAACCGAGCAAGGGCATTTGGATGGGTCATAGTCTTGAACTTCCGACCCCCATCTTATCGAATGCGACAGTGAACAAGATGTCGGCTGAGCTGCCAATATCAACTAGTTATCCAATGTACCTTGTGATTGGCTAAGATCATAGTGACTACCAGGGCATCATCATGTGTATGGTGAAGTCCTCAGGTGTCTTCTTCAGTGAAGGTGAGACTGCATGAGTTCAGCCTTGCTTCCTTAAGGGATAGGCTGGTGAGATAAACGTGATGCTCTCGTTTGCTGATGGAAGCACTCCAAGCATGGACTTGGCATGCCCGATTTGAATCTCCACTGTTAGCGGGACCTCCGAAGATGGTGCGTATTTCACTCGTCGCTTCGTTGTCATTCAACTCATCACATTGCTCTTGCTGCATGGTCGGTCGATCTTCTCTTTCTTTGTCAATGAATTCACGTCGATGTCCCTTCCGAATAAGGGACTCGTTTCTTCCTTAAAGTCAAAACATTCAACTGTTTTATGACCAAGATCTCAATGAAAATGGCAATACTTCCTCTTGTCTCTCTTCTCAGAGTCAGCCCTCATCTTGTTTGGCCACCTCAATATCCTTTTGTCTTTTACTTCCATAAGTACCTGTTTCGGCATGGTATCCAAGGGAGTGTACTTGTAGAAGTGGCTTTTCGGAGGGCGGCTAGGTTGAGGGACGCTACTATGGTCATTATCCTTTTTCCACTTAGGATTCACAACGGGCGTCTCTCTTTTCCTTTTACTTCCCGTCTCTTGCCAAGCTATTTTTACCTTGAGTAGCTCTTCACGCGTTGAATAGCTCCTCCATGTTTGAATACTTTTGAGCTTGGTTCAGGAGGCCGTCGAGAGTTGTTGGAGGGTTTTTTCTAATCGAAAAAGAAATTTCTCTTGTTGGAGGCTGGCCATCATGGAGGTGAGAGTGACCTGATCGGAGTAGCCTTCTACCTAAACAGCTTCAGCATTGAAGCGTAAAATGAAGTCCCTTAAGAGCTCATCCTCCCTTTATGTTATTGTGAGGAGGTGAGTTGTGGGCTTCCTTATGTTCTTTCCACTGATGAACTGGGTAGTGAAAGCCTTGCTGAGGTGGGTAAATGAGCTGACGGACTTAGGCTTCAATTAGCTATACCATTTTTATGCAATCCCTATCAATGTTAGGAAAAACCCTGCACATTATAGCTCTCGAAGCACCGTGGAGTTCCATTCATACTCGGAAGGACTCTAGATGCTCCACCAGATCTCCCAACCCCGAGTAGGGAGTTATTTGGGGCATTCAGAATCTGGATGGTAAGTAGGCCTTCATAATGTCATCTGTGAAAGAAGGCTCGGTTTGCTCGAGTAGGGCGTCCATAAAGGCCCCTTGGCTCGACAAGCCTGTTGAATATCTCTGAGATGATCTTGGAGTTCTTTCAGCTCTGCCACCCACAGGACCTCATTCTCTGCTGACCTCTAGGGATTTTCCTTGAGCTCGCATTCTCTTCTCCAATTTATGTCACATATTTGACTCAGTGAACTGGGTGGTTCCCATCCAAAAGAAAGCAGCTAATTGGTAGATTGAAAATTTTGTGGTTTTTACATATTGATCATCTTAAAGGTGAATTGGCAAAGTTGCTTCCCTGAGTCTTCAATGCATCAACCGTCTAGGAAGTCAGGTTGAGCTTTGATGAAAGACTCACCTGCTAAGTCGAACTGATTAAGCTCAAAACTCAGTAGTGAGACTCATTACAGGCCTGGCCATCTCAACTGAGCAAACTGAACGAATCGACCTCGACCTTCAAAATCAACTTTGACTTTGGAATAAAAATGTCTAGAGAAAATGTCACAACAACTGGGCCGGGATTGATCTAACGAGATCCCAGCCAAAAATCACGCTAATCAAGGCAGAATCAGAGATATTCCCATAAACTGATTCCTACTCCAATATGACCCCTCCAGCGTATCTGACATGTATATTGAGATACACAAAGTGCCTAGAAAACCTATAAATATGCCACATGCTTGTGGTAAAATGTATGTACAAAAATCCTAACTTGAGTTAAGTCTTTTGTTCATAATGTATTACTTTCAAACATCCACACTTAAAAGAAAAGAAAAGAAAAAAACCAATTTTGCAGAATTATATGAATTGACACTATTCATTCTATAAATTAGCCAAAGTAAAAGATTCTAAAAAATACAAAATGAGATGTAAAAATGTGATCTAAGTCATGCATTTGTAGATTTAATCATTCTGCATGTATTCCAACCATCCACACTTAAAAGAGGAGAAGAAAAGAAATCTAATTTTGCCAAAATTTATGAACTGACACTATTCATTATAGAAGTTACCCAAAAATAAAAAATTATAAATAAATAGAAAATGAGATGTGAAAATCTGATTAAAGGCATGCATTTGTAAAACTAAAGATTTTACATATATTCCAACCATCCACATTCGAAAGAAAAGAAAAGAAAAAAAAACAATTTTGCTAATTTTATGAAGTGACACTATTCATTACAAAGATTAGCAGAAAATAAACAATTATAAATAAATAGAACATGAGATGTGAATATCTGAGCTACGACATGCATGTGTATATCTAATGATTCTATATGTACTCCAACCATCCACACTTAAAAGAAAAGACAAGAAAATATATTTTTTTTCCCGAATTTTAAGAACTGACACCATTCATTTGAAAAATAACCTGAAAATAAAATATAAAAACAACAGAAAATGAGATGCGAAAATCTGATCTAAGGCATGGATTTGTACATTTAATGATTCTACATGTATTCCAACCATCCACACTCAAAAGAAGAAGAAAAAAAAACTATTTTTGCTAAATTTTATGAATTGACACCATTCATCACAAAAATTTCTTGAAAATAGAAAGTTACAAAAATGAAAATGAGATGCAAAAAATTGACTAAGGTATGCATGTGTGTAACGTCTTAGAAAAATTCGTACTTAGACCCTAGTACCACCTCTAGTAAAAATCTTTTAGAAATTTATTGTGTATTCGCTAGCGCTAAACTAGATTACCTGTGAAATTAGCACCAACCACATTAAATGTAATTTGTAAGACCTAAAACCTATAGAATTGTGAACGCTATATTATCTTGAAATCTATGATCCAACTCTAAACCCAGTTGCATTCGGGAGTGCTATGAAACTTCGTATCGGACCTGGACCGCACGTCGAAAGTCTGATAGTAATGAACTTAGACAATTATGACCGCTTAGTTGGACTTGACTATCACCTCAAAAATCAAGCCCAAACGATGTCCTCAGACCATTTCCTTGAGTCCGGAGTGAAGAGAGTGAGAAAACGAAGAATTTTAGAAAATTAAATATGATTTTAAGTAATCTGAGTCATGTCGCTTGTACGTCATTTGTAAGAATTCTAACCATTGGTTTTTTATCCAAATTCACCATCAGATTAGGGAAGGTGGCCCATACATGTCAAAGTACTTGTGGCCCTGATCGAGTTTTGGTGACCGTTAAACTAATACTGGTCCGTCACGAATGATTTGGAAACCCGATCGGACTGAAAACTTAACTTGCTTATGATCCAATACTAGTGAGCTTAAGTCCAACCGCATTTGATAAGAGGACCTCCAGAAGTGTTCCATTGGATCAGGAAGAGCCCTATTTGGTTATAACCTAACTATACCTTGGCCTTAGGGCTATTTCCATCGATTTTAAGCTTATAAAAAGGCCTTAAACCCTCATTCTCAAATTCCGTACAAATTTTCTAAACCCTAGCCACTTCAAGAGAGAGAAAGGAGAGAGAAAGTAAGAGAGAATCCGTTGTTTCTTCTTAGGATTCTTCACAGTTCTTCTACGTATCGATCCTGCGTATCTGAATTGTTGATGCAAAAATCTGGTCGACTCTCCCACAACGCTTTCAAGATCCTCCGCCTGCCGTCCTTGAATCCTACACTAAGAGAAAAGGCAAAGGTGACCCTGACTAAGCCGGGGGACCCTTCGATGCCTGAGTCAGGACAAGGGAATCAGGATCTATGTCGAGTGTAGAGGAGAGCTTAATTTCGCGTACCCGTAGATGTGGCGATGCTTGCTATTTATACTTGCCTGTGGGGCGATCTAGGTCCAATGATCTCGGCATGATCAGAGAGATTCTGGGATCATGGAGATATTGCCCGTAATTTACTGATTTCGTCGCGTATCTGGTGGATCGTGCGCATCTGCGAGCGAAGTTACCGGCCACGTTAGGTTATGGCAGTTTCCATGTTCAGCGAGTGGGGCATGCGCCTCTGATCATCGCCTCGGCTCGGCCAATCCGACCATAATCTCAGCATCCGACCCGCAAGTCCGATCTCACTTGATCGGCTGGGAATGTATTGTGGTCTGATTGGATGTAACCGCCCTCCGAACTGAACTTTGCTCTGAGACTCACGTGGTATTGACGCTGAGTCTGGATTGAATGGGTCGCGCCTTAGGCGTAATGGAGCTGAGTCGGCTCGAAATAGTCAGCTCAGATCTTCTCATAACAAAAGCCCCCTACTCTTTGAGCTTGCTTGCGGGCTCGGAGAGTACTCGTACAGGAGATCTCCTGCCTTGAGAATCACGCGTGCTGATCACTTCGGTTAACGCGTGGTGACGGTTACGATCCCAGATCTTCTCCCAACCTATGAGAAGCTGCCACGCAGGCTGGAGGTGGCGTATTTATGATGGCTCCGACTGTTGGGGTGTCTTTTTGTGTATCGAAGAGCACTACCCAATGTTAGAGCCGTACCGACGGTTCGGTACGCATCCAATGAGGCATTGCCACGTGCAATCAGAGATTGGCTCTTGCCGATTCGGCTGTTGCCATTAAAGTTTTCCATCAATGTGAAAATCCTTCGCTGCCTATATAAGGGTGACCCAGACTTTCGCATGCCATTTTACATTTTGATTCATAAGAGCACACAGGAGAGGCGATTTTCAACGAGAGGTGATTCCGGCTGACTTCGAAGTTTTCGTTAGTAGACGATTTCCAGCAATCACTCGGTGAGTCTTGCTAACCTTCGTCCTTCTTTCTTCCATGTCTTTCGATCTGGAAATGGTTCACGAATACGGTGATGATTCCGAGCCGGGGACTACTGAAAGTGAGAGTGGGTTATCCAAAGGCCCTTTCGAGACCACTCAACTATACTCCCCACCTCGGAAGTAAAAAATATTGGCTTCTAAGACTAAGCAGCCCAGTAAGAAGACAGCATCCCGAGCCCACCAAGTGGAGACCGTTGCTACCACCGAAATGCATGCGAGTCTGCGTACCGTAGAGGTAGTTCCCGGAGTTTTGTCATGTCAGAATCCCAGATGGAGTGGATTCGCTCGGAGTTCCAGATCCCTAACTCCGTTTAGATAAGGGCTCCCGGTCCTTTGGACGCTGCTAGAGCTCCTGCTGAGGGGGAGGTGGCTATCTTTCTTTGCACGTTGCAATGCGGGGTCCGACTCCCTCTACATCCCTTCATCAGGAAGGTTGCGGCTCATCTCGGACTGGCCCTCGGGAAGTTTACCCCGAATGCCTGGAGGGTGATGATCTCGGCCTACATCATCTGGAGGTAAGTGGGTAACTCCGAGCAGACCCCAGAGGAGCTGTTGAGCCTGTACTTGGTCAAGCATGATAACAACGATCTATGGTACTATTTCATGACTCGGGGGAGCAAGGGGTCGGGATTAGTGATGCACCTGCTGTCTTCCAACAAGGACTGGAAGAATAAGTGGTTCTGGACGGCAGGTGACTGGGAGGCACTAGTGGATGAGCTTAGGGCCTCGACGGCTCGTATTTCGACCCACTTTACGAAACCAGGTCAGATTTCATCTAGCATCAGGGTTGTTGCCTTAGTTTTCATATTTCCATTGAAGTGACATTTTTTTGTTTTGCAGCTTTCGCAAAGGGGTTGCCACTCCTCGACTCGGACCAGAAGAATCAGATTGTAAAGGCCAGAGCGCGGTCGGAGTCGCTTGGCTCCTGGGACGATCTGATTACTACGGCCAACCTCCACTGGTCCGGGCTTTATAAATCCTAGCATCTGCTCTCATCCTTCAGTAAGCTGCCCCGACCTTTTTAATGAACTTTCACTTTCCTTCTGTTATTTAGTAGCTGACATGATCTTCTTTTTCGCAGGCATGGTCGAAGCGTCTGGGGCTCAGAAGAGGAAAGCGGCTCCGAGTGCGGCGAAGCTGCTAAAGGAAGCCCCCAGAGTGAAGATCACTCGGAAGAAAGTGACTCCCCCTCGCGTGGGGGAGTCCTCCGCCTCGTCGACCCCAGCAGTTCCACCACCAGGGCCAATCGGCTCTTCCTCCGCCCTGTCGACTCCTAGCACTGCTGCAGCTTCCTCGGCAGTCTTGCGCCCATTGACACGTCTTCTGCCCGAGCTCATCCAGACGACTGTGGTCGGTGCCCCTGTCGTGCCCAGCACTGTTGCTCCTAAATCCTCCGTCGTCGCCGTTCCCCCCACTATGGAGGTTCCTGAGGCGGTCCCTGAGGCCCCCATCGCTGTGCCCTCCTCCTCCGAATGGGAGGAGGCTAATAAAATAGCTGACAATGCTCTTTCTCCCCCCCTGAGGTCGGGGGGGAGGTCCGCGCTGAGGGTCAAAACTCAGCCGGCAGTAGGGTAGGGGCCGAGGGGGCTAAGGCTTCGGCCCAGGCGGGCACAAGCGGCGGGAGGTTTGAGTCCGGTTATCACATGGCGTGCTTAGCTCTGTGGGCTGCCAAGCATGCTAAGGAGGAGGATATCGCCCAGAATCTTGAGTGGTCGGAGGGCGGCTTCTTGAACGACTTCACCTCCTTGTGCTACGTGGTATGTCTCCGAGAACCTTTTTTTTTCTTATACATTCCGTAGATACTGATCTTTATTTTTTGTTCAGGCCATCCCGGTGCTGCTCTCTATTCGGCAGAGAGTGCGGGAGCACAGGAGGAGGGAGGCAGAGTTGGAGGCCCTGCAGGCCGAGGCAGTGGCCTCGAAGGCTAAGCTGACTAGTCTGTGCCAATAATTCACGAGCGAGAAGGCCAGGGTCAGGCGACTACAGGGAGTCGTCGTTGATTTGGAAGCCAGGGAGCTGCATCTGCAAGACAAGGCATATAACTTTAAGAAGACCGGCGATGCAGCGACCGCTGAGCTGACCCGCGCCAGGGCTCATACGGACTCTCTAGCCATGGAGACCGCTCGGCTCGGTGAAGCTTTGAACCGTGCCAAGGCTGAGGTGACCGAAGAATGGACACGAGCCGTGAGTCAGGCCATGGAAGCCCATCGAGCTAAGGATGAAGCTTCTTTGGCCACAGCAGTTGCTGCTGCGGTTGAGAGTTTCAAGACCTTTAAGGAGAGGGACGCAAAAGCTGTAACGTTCTATAACCGCGGCTTCGACGCTTGTCTCGAGGCGGTTCTGGGTTTGTACCCAGACCTCGATCGTGAGTCTCTCCTGCCCGACGACCCTGAAGATGCTCCGGCTGAAGTCGTCTGCTCGGACCAAGCTCCCGAAGCTCAAGCCCCAGACACCCAAGCTCCTCCGGCATGATGACCTTATATCACTTTCTATTTCTTTTAGGAAATTATCAATGTATTTCAAACAATGTATTTTTTACCCCTCCTAGGGGATCAATGAAAATTAATTCTTTGTTGTCATCAACTTGGTGTTAAATGTGATTGTAACATCCCGAAAATCGGGAGGTCGAGCAAAAACCCAACTCCCGAGTTTCAAAATGTTATTTATGCAACATAGATATGTATGATTGAATGTTGTCTGTGATAATGTATTAAACATGAGTGAGATTAATCCAGAACAGCATATCATACTCCAGAGACAGTTAAATTTACCAGCGGAAGTCTGTGATAGTATGTATAACATATATAAACTGTTATGTGTCTCTTGAGTGTGAACATGTTACCAGGTTAAACATATACATGTATACCTCAAAATATAAAGAAAGTATATACATGAGTGCTCTGAAAATATAAAATGATAAATGTCAAGACATCTAATCAACCTCCCTGTAATCCCGTCGATCAGAACACGCATAAAGGAGGAATTCTCCTCATCATCATCAAGTCCAGCTTCGCCTCACAGGCCGCGCCATCATCTGCAATCACAAAAGGTCTGGTGGGTGTCCAGGAACACCGTCCCGTAACGTGGGAGTGAGTAGCTAACTCAGTGGAATAATAGAGCAAGGATTAACATGTTCTCAAATCAATCATGCGATAATAGTAAAGCAATAAATCAAACAATCCTAATACCGTTGTTAATGCAATTATGACATGACGTGATGTATGCCCTCACCGACGATCTCCCTCATACGGCAACATCTTACGACCGCGGCATGCCACACTCCCTAGAGTGCTCCACATCTTCCAGCCACATGCAATGCTATGGTGATATGATTTCCAAGTTGTATTAGTCCATTCAAACAGCAGGATTGGGAAACTAAGGTACTTCCCTTGTATCAATCCCAACACAGATCCTGTCTAGGGTCGTCACTCCTACTAATCTCATACGATGTATATTTCGTAGGTCGCTGCAAGGGCTGCCAGGGCTATTGCACGCACTCGTTGCTCCGCTCCCCCATCACCTTATCAATACAGGCCTACTGTACTCTACTGCTACTGAAGGGTCGTCGCCTCCCGTAGACTCAGAATACGCTCACGGTCACTACAAAGGACTCGTCGCCTGATCAGTGTAGGCCGACAGCTAGAATATAGTGTCCCATACCACCATAATCTGCTCATGAGACTAGGTGATCACTGGTCACTACGGGGAGGTTTATGGCCCCAGCGTAGGCCGACAGCTTGACCACGGCGTCCCATACCACCATGCCCGGCTCATGAGTCTTTATGGATCAAGGTACCATGGTTAACAGGGTTTACAATGGTAAGTTCAGTACCCTAGGTTCAAGCAATTATGACGCATACAAGGTGAACATACATCAGCCAGTCGGGTTACTTGACGGGCTCGACTAGCGCGATCGCATCTCAAGTCGAACGACATGAAGTGCGTAAAACACTTCGCGTGGCCTAACCACTGCCGCCAACTCTAAACACGACTCGTGTTCATCGACACCTCGTTCGTGGCAAAGATAGGCTAACCACGATATTTCTTGGTTACCGACTGCCTGGACTACGTATAGTCCCAAACACATATGAATCCACGTCAGCGATCATGTGAGAGCATTGAAAATGAAATACAACCATGTGAGCATGTTAACACATGTTATAACGTATAACTTAAGTAAATCATCCTACACATGTCTTTCACTCATATAATGAAATTATGCATATCGCCAACATATAGGAAATCCTTTCCATCAGCAAATTAATTGAGAATTCAATCTCAAGCTAAATCATAAGGAAATCATCAATCACATGTTATAACATATAACTTACATGAATCATCAAGCACATGCATTTCATTCATATAATGAAATCATGCATATGGCTAACATGAAGGAATCCATTTACACCAGCATATTTATTGAGAAACCAATCTCAAACTAATCCATGACATCATTTAATTCAATACATACTAATACAAGCATTTATACAAACACTTACACTACACACTTAAGTCTACATATAGTATGTCGACCCGAAGTGCGCATTTAGGCGAATCTCTTCGCCAAACTAATTATGCACGTATTCCTAACATCCTAATGCGACAACATATCATGTCAATCACATCAGCAAAATATGAATGAAATCTATACTTCCTACAAATGACTAAAATGCCCTAAATCTCATATTCTTCGTTAGTTTACGAAACAGGAAACGGACAGCATGTTGTACATGTCAAACGGCGTTGCCGTCAAGAATCTACTATTAAACGACATTGAAAGCGTTGGAAACAGTGAATCAAAGCGTCTAATATCCGCACCTTTTCCCTTTTAGGGGTGAGAGTTCGAACGGAGCGTATACGCTTCGTCTACGGCGACTAAGGAACCTGATTTACGAGATTTATCAACTAACAAACTATGGAACTAAAGAAGCATCAAATCAGCAACTTTCTAGGGCATTTTCTTACCTGCAAATGCGGAGAAATCACCGGCAAAGTGATTGGAATACGCCGCTTATGCACGTGCAGCGGCAGCAGGAAAAGCTCTCCCACCTTCTCTCACAAACTCTCACCTTTTCTCTCTCCCAATCTAGGGTTTTTGCAAATTCGGATGGGAGAGAGGAGTGAGGGTTTCAAGCCCTTTTATAGGCCCAAACTTGTCCGAAATAGACTCGGGAACAAGTTTCACTTGAGGGGTAACCAAATCGGGGCTGTTTCGGTCCAAAAGATGCTTTCTGGTGGTCCCCTGGTCGAATGCGATCGGACTTAAGCTCATGCATACCAGATCTAGCGTGCATTAAGTTTTCAGTCCGGCAGGGTTCGCAGATCGCACGTGGCGGACCAGTTTCAGTTCAGCGGTCACCGCACGTAGATCAGGGCTGAAAGTCTCATGATATAAAATAAAAAATTTTCCTGATCCAAGGGTGTAATCTGGCTGAATTCTGACAGTCAGAATGCTTAATACTGACGCGTCAAGTCGAGTGCCAGATTTGAATTTCAAATTCCAAATCTGTCCCTATTCGCACTCTCTTCGGTCCGGGCTCAATGAAATAGCTTGTGTTTATTGGTTTGACTTGATTTCGAAATGATTGTCAAGTCCAGCTGGGCGGTTCTAACGGTCTAAGATAGGAAGTAACGGACTTTCGACGCGCGGTCTAAATTCAATACAAGAATTCAAAGTGGTCCAGAGAACAAACCCGCTTAGAGTTTGATCCGAGGTTATAGAGTATTATGGAGTCATACGTTCTACTCGATTTGGGTCTTGTAGAACGTATTTAAAGTGATCAGGGACTGTTTCCCAGCTACTCCAGCGTTGCGCTAGCTAACTTACGCTAAATTTCCATAGGAATTAATCCTAAGTGGTTTCTTTGGCTATGAAATTGGGTTCTGAGCGATTTTCCAAGTGTTTTAGTTGACCCATTACCTAAGGACGTCAAATCCCAGATTGGCCAAAATCCGGGGTGTTACAATCTACCCCCCTTAAAACACAATGTCGTCCCTGACATTGGCAAAGAGCAAGGAGTACTTTCTCTAAGGAAGGTTCAAATCCTATTTAATAACCTAATCGTATGTATATCCGAACTCAAAGGTTTCGATCTTGGGCCAGTGGGAAAGAGGCCAACCACTCTTCCGCTGCGCCACTCTGATCAAACGGTAGCGTTGACTAACCTAACTGGATTGGACTCAATACGTTCTACCCCCCTTAAAACTTAGTTTTACTTAAGGTTGAAGAATCTTAGCATCGATCCGTATATCAGAACGAGGCGCAACTTAGGAGCTATCCTTGACCTAAAATGGAAACAACCTTTCTCTACATAGTTTTCCTTGCTAATGATGCGTTCTATGGCATTGGTATCTATGGTGATAGAGACGAGCCTAAGCTCTATAGTGGTTGAGTTCAGGGGTAGGTATGAGTTGGTGGCAAAATGTCTAATTCTCTACTAGCTTTAAGTCCTCGCCATTTCCCAAAGACAACGTGATCCTGTTTGGTTGTAGGTAGTTGGGCCATCACAGAAGAAAGGTTGTGTAGTGGGTCTAAGCCGGATACGTTGAACCTTCTGTCTAATCAGGACAGAAAATGCGTTGTATCAGTTCTTAATCCGAGTCGACGCCGATCCTCTGCTTGATCAGAGCATTGGATTTATTGGTAACCACTAGGATTAAGAAGTCGATTCAAACCACGAATACATCGCTTACATGTAGTTCCTTTATTCCGCATTCCCGAATGCAATAAGTCCTTGGGGAAGGCAATTCTAAGGGGTGTGCTAGTACATTCTAAGTTCAATCTGAGGGAGTTATAAATGTTCCCTGAGAGCGTATGGTTCCTTCCTATGGGTAACAACAGAAGTCTATAAGTCATAAGGGGATTTATCGAAGGAAGGAAGTCCCATTCCAACCAAATCTAACCTACTATCCCTTAGCATATATAGGCCTTACACTGCCTAAGACAACTAGTAGCCTAGTCTGTAACTCTGTAGCTATAATCCAAAGCCTAAGATTATACGGTAAATGACTTTCCATTCCATTTCTACTACAGGGAATTCTTCTATTGCTTAGGGTCAAGATTTGTCTAACTGGAATTGGATTTCTTATGTCGTCAGATCCTTCAAATCTAGGAGTGCTAACACTAGGTCCAAAACGCCAAGGGTCTATGAAACGAAACTACATTCCTAATCCCATGTTGGGATCGGGAGTGGCATGCTTTGTAGGAGGGTGGGTTGGGATAAAAATTAATTTGTAGGCTGAATCTCGGGAGTTACAATACTCCCAATCTAGGGACAATACCTAACAAAAAAAATGAACGGCATGCACTCCATTCAACAATTTTTTAGCTATATTAAACTCAAACCACAACACAAACACATTTTCTACCTAACAACACAAAACACAGAAATTTCAAAACAGTAATCAAACAAGCGAATAACGTGGAGAAATGGGATAGGTAAGCAGGTGTCCACGAGTCTGAGGGTCAAATAAAAGGGACATGAGAGAGAGGACGATGGAAAGTGAGGAAAAGGCTGAAACAGCCTTAACAATAGCCATGGAAGGAGGAGGAAATGCAGGGAAATGGTTGCCCAAATGGATAGAAAGAAATCTAGGCGTTGTAGAGGGATGCTTCAAGCTCCCCTAGGATGTATTTTCAGAAAGAAATGAAAATGAAAAAGGGGAATGGAGCACCTCACGAATTCAGCTCGATTGGGGGTTTTAGGAGCTCCAACGGACGAAACCTTCAAGAGGGAGGGCTGCCAACTTCAAAGGAACGATGGAGGGTGGTCGTTTTTGGTAGGGAATGGATCTAGGGGTGGTTTGGAACCACGGTTTTGGGTTAGGGCAGCAAGAAAATGAAAATGGGGCTAGGGAAGGGGACTTTTGTGAAGGAAGTACATCTTTTAGAGAGTTTCAAGGTACGGAACACATACCAGGGGACTACCCTAGCCCCCAAACTCCTCCAGCCCAAAGATCAGACCCATTCGAAGAGTTTGACCGGCGATGCATCGCCGAATCGGTGATGGCATCGCCGGTGAAGTTACAAATTAGCCACTAAGGCCATATGAGATGGGTTCCCCTTACCCTAGGGATTCCAAAAAGGTATGGTTCACACTTTGGTTCATTGTAGATTGCCCTAGGGAGGCCAAAATATTTGTAACATCCATTTGAGGATTTTCGGGGCCAATCTTCAATCCCGAATACAAAACCTTATCATGCAGCATATGATTTTGGGGTAGAATGATCTATTACATCCATCTAGACCATTAGTTGCTAAATAAAGTGAATTTAGAATGGCCTTATGTCCATTTTTCATGAAATTTTACTATTCACTGTAAAATTTTATGAAAGTAGGATTTTATATTATTTTCACATTAGGATTGATGCCTAACATGAAATGGATATGAAATAATTGAAGATTGGGGTGGTGAGAGGAAGAATTTTGAAGATTTTCGGTGAAACGGGGTTTTTAAGCCCTGGCGATTGAATACAGGGGTCGTGGTTGTCCCACGGCCCAAGGATTCATATTAACTTTTTTAGAATTGTTCAAAGAACAGCTCAACCCACTTACCTACAATCTAGGAGCTATTCGGGTTGCTTTACGTGACGCTAGGTGCGATACGGACTCGATCACGCGATCGAAATGAATAGACTTCGCCTATTGGCAAATCTGGGATCCTATGAGTGTTTCTAGACCCTTCTCGCACCCACCTAAGTCAAAGGAAGTGACAGCGTACGTTGCGTGACCATAACCCAGGCCCGGTTTAATCCAAATCATGCTCTGATACCAACTTTAACATCCCGAAAATCGGGGGGTCGAGCAAAAACCCAACTCCCGAGTTTCAAAATGTTATTTATGCAACATAGATATGTATGATTGAATGTTGTCTGTGATAATGTATTAAACATGAGTGAGATTAATCCAGAACAGCATATCATACTCCAGAGACAGTTAAATTTACCAGCGGAAGTCTGTGATAGTATGTATAACATATATAAACTGTTGTGTGTCTCTTGAGTGTGAACATGTTACCAGGTTAAACATATACATGTATACCTCAAAATATAAAGAAAGTATATACATGAGTGCTCTGAAAATATAAAATGATAAATGTCAAGACATCTAATCAACCTCCCTGTAATCCCGTCGATCAGAACACGCATAAAGGAGGAATTCTCCTCATCATCATCAAGTCCAGCTCCGCCTCACAGGCCGCGCCATCATCTGCAATCACAAAAGGTCTGGTGGGTGTCCAGGAACACCGTCCCGTAACGTGGGAGTGAGTAGCTAACTCAGTGGAATAATAGAGCAAGGATTAACATGTTCTCAAATCAATCATGCGATAATAGTAAAGTAATAAATCAAACAATCCTAATACTGTTGTTAATGCAATTATGACATGACGTGATGTATGCCCTCACCGACGATCTCCCTCATACGGCAACATCTTACGACCGCGGCATGCCACACTCCCTAGAGTGCTCCACATCTTCCAGGCACATGTAATGCTATGGTGATATGATTTTCAAGTTGTTATTAGTCCATTCAAACAGCAGGATTGGGAAACTAAGGTACTTCCCTTGTATCAATCCCAACACAGATCCTGTCTAGGGTCGTCACTCCTAGTAATCTCATACGATGTATATTTCATAGGTCGCTGCAAGGGCTGCCAGGGCTGTTGCACGCACTCGTTGCTCCGCTCCCCCATCACCTTATCAATACAGGCCTACTGTACTCTACTGCTACTGAAGGGTCGTCGCCTCCCGTAGACTCAGAATACGCTCGCGGTCATTAAAAAGGACTCGTCACCTGATCAGTGTAGGCCGACAGCAAGAATATAGTGTCCCATACTACCATAATCTGCTCACGAGACTAGGTGCTCACTGGTCACTACGGGGAGGTTTATGGCCCCAGCGTAGGCCGACAGCTCGACCACGGTGTCCCATACCACCATGCCCGGCTCATGAGTCTTTATGGATCAAGGTACCATGGTTAACAGGGTTTACAATGGTAAGTTCAGTACCCTAGGTTCAAGCAGTTATGACTCATACAAGTTGAACATACATCGGCCAGTCGGGTTACTTGACGGGCTCGACTAGCGCGATCGCATCTCAAGTCGAACGACATGAAGTGCGTAAAACACTTCGCGTGGCCTAACGACTGCCGCCAACTCTAAACATGACTCGTGTTCATCGACACGTCGTTCGTGGCAAAGATAGGCTAACCACGATATTTCTTGGTTACCGACTGCCTGGACTACGTATAGTCCCAAACACATATGAATCCACGTCAGCGATCATGTGAGAGCATTGAAAATGAAATACAACCATGTGAGCATGTTAACACATGTTATAACGTACAACTTAAGTAAATCATCCTACACATGTCTTTCACACATATAATGAAATTATGCATATCGCCAACATATAGGAAATCCTTTCCATCAGCAAATTAATTGAGAATTCAATCTCAAACTAAATCATAAGGAAATCATCAAGCACATGTTATAACATATAACTTACATGAATCATCAAGCACATGCATTTCATTCATATAATGAAATCATGCATATGGCTAACATGAAGGAAGCCATTTACACCAGCATATTTATTGAGAAACCATTCTCAAACTAATCCATGACATCATTTAATTCAATACATACTAATACAAGCATTTATTCAAACACTTACACTACACACTTAAGTCTACATATAGTATGTCGACCCGAAGTGCGCATTTAGGCGAATCTCTTCGCCAAACTAATTATGCACGTATTCCTAACATCCTAATGCGACAACATATCATGTCAATCACATCAGCAAAATATGAATGAAATCTATACTTCCTACAAATGACTAAAATGCCCTAAATCTCATATTCTTCGTTAGTTTACGAAATAGGAAATGGACAGCATGTTGTACATGTCAAACGGCGTTGCCGTCAAGAATCTACTATTAAACGACATTGAAAGCGTTGGAAACAGTGAATCAAAGCATCTAATATCCACACCTTTTCCCTTTTAGGGGTGAGAGTTCGAACGGAGCGTATACGCTTCGTCTACGGCGACTAAGGAACCTGATTTATGAGATTTATCAACTAACAAATTATGGAACTAAAGAAGCATCAAATCAGCAACTTTCTAGGGCATTTTCTTACCTGCAAATGCGGAGAAATCACCGGCAAAGTGATTGGAATACGCCGCTTAAGCACGTGCAGCAGCAGCAGGAAAAGCTCTCCCACCTTCTCTCACAAACTCTCACCTTTTCTCTCTCCCAATCTAGGGTTTTTGCAAATTCGGATGGGAGAGAGGAGTGAGGGTTTCAAGCCCTATTATAAGCCCAAACTTGCCCAAAATAGAATCGGGAACAAGTTTCACTTGAGGGGTAACCAAATCGGGGCTGTTTCGGTCCAAAAGATGCTTTCTGGTGGTCCCCTGGTTGAATGCGATCGGACTTAAGCTCATGCGTACCAGATCTAGCGCGCATTAAGTTTGAATTTCAAATTCCAAATCTATCCCTATTCGCACTCTCATGATATAAAATAGAAAATTTTCCTGATCCAAGGGTGTAATCTGGCTGAATTCTGATGGTCAGAATGCTTAATACTGACGCGTCAAGTCGAGTGCCAGATTTGAATTTCAAATTCCAAATCTGTCCCTATTCGCACTCTCTTCGGTCCGAGCTCAATGAAATAGCCTGTGTTTATTGGTTTGACTTGATTTCGAAATGATTGTCAAGTCCAGCTGGGCGGTTCTAGCGGTCTAAGATAGGAAGTAACGGACTTTCGACGCGCGGTCTAAATCCAATACAAGAATTCAAAGTGGTCCAGAGAACAAACCCACTTAGAGTTTGATCCGAGGTTATAGAGTATTATGGAGTCATACGTTCTACTCGATTTGGGTCTTGTAGAACGTATTTAAAGTGATCAGGGACTGTTTCCCAGCTACTCCAGCGTTGCGTTAGCTAACTTACACTAAATTTCCATAGGAATTAATCCTAAGTGGTTTCTTTGGCTATGAAATTGGGTTCTGAGCGATTTTTCAGGTGTTTTAGTTGACCCATTTCCTAAGGACGTCAAATCCCAGATTGGCCAAAATCCGGGGTGTTACAGTGATTGAGCTGACCTCTTTATGGGTTTAGTCCGTTGTCATTTAGTTAGTTCTTAGGGTAGGTTCTTCGAGCCCTCTGGCCCAAGTCTTAGTTAGGTCTGATCCCTTAGGATACTCAGCTCGTCCCCTGTGGTGAGAACCCTTTGCTCCTTCGTAAGTCAAGCCGAGCGCTTCAATGAAGGGTCCGGTTATTATTAGGCTTTTCTCCCTCAGGGGGATGCCTTGTCGATTTCTCAGTAGATTAGGTTCCGATCCCTTAAAGGATCGGACCATTAAACTCGTGCTTGTGTGGATCGGACAAGCATTCAAAAGTAGAATTGATCTTTTATTAAGAGCCTTAAAGGCTAGTCGCTCGGAGGCATACATTTTGTTACGAGCCTTAAAAGGCTAGTTCCTCACGGGTAGTAGATCTTCAATTGCTCGGCGTTCTAAGGATGAGGGAGATGACGGCCTTCGAGGTCTTCCAGGTGGTACGAGCTAGGTTTGGCAGATCTGACCACGCGATATGGGCCTTCCCAGTTGGGTCCGAGCGCTCCTGCCCCTAGCTCTGTCGTGTTCTGAAAGACCCGTCGGAGGACTAAGTCCCCTGATCGGAAGCGCCTGACTTTGACCTTGGAATTGTAGAAGCACGCTACCTGCTGGTGCCGAGCCGCTGTTCAGAGCTTGAAAACCTCTATGAGTTCTTCGAGCAGATCCAGATTAGCGACAATCTTCTCGGAGTTCTGACTTTCTTCAAAGCTCCTTACCCGTGCCGTAGGGAGTCCGATCTCTACTAGCACCATTGCCTCCGAGCCATAAGATAACGAAAATGGGGTTTCACCCATCGAAGTCTGGGTTGTGGTCCTATAAGCCCAGAGGATGAAGGGGAGCTCTTCGGCCTAATTTTCCCTTACTTTTTTCAACTATGTCCTGAGATGGTGCTTGATGATCTTGTTGACCGTCTCAACCTATCCGTTCGACTGTGGATGCCGAGGCGATGAGTAAGCGTTCACAATGCCAAGCCCTTGACACATACTACGGAACTTATCATTATCGAATTGACGGTCGTTATTAGAAATGATGGTTCTCGGAATCCCGAACTGACAGATGATATTTTTTCACAAATAGTCGATTACCTTCCGCTCGGTGATCTTTGCAAATGACTCGGGCTTAACCCACTTGGCGAAGTAGTCGACCACGACTACAGTGAACCTGACCTGTCCCTTCCCAGTGGGTAAGGGACCGATGATGTCGATCCCCCATTGAGCAAACGGCCATGGCTCACTCATGGGGGTCATTTCTTCTGCCGGTTGCCTCAGCATAGCAGCAAAATGCTGACACTTGTCACACTTCTGAACAAAGTCCTTGGAGTCCTGCTTGAGAGTTGGCCAGAAATACCCTTGACGAAGTATCTTCATAGCCAAGGTGCGACTGCCAGAATGGTTCCCACAAATTCCTTCGTGAATCTCCCGTATCACGTAGTCGACCTCGTTCGGTCGGAGGCATCTAAAGTAAGGCTAAGAATGCCCCTTCTTGTACAGCACCCCGTCCAATATAGCGTATTTGGTCGCTTTGACCTTAAGTCGCCTCGCCTCTAATTTGTCCGAGGGGGTTTCACCGGATGACAGATAATTGAAAATCGGGTCCATCCAACTAGGAACGGACTGGACGGGATTGACCTTCTCCGACTGGTTGATACTCGGGTGTTCAATGAACTCGACCGGGATGAAACGCAGGATTTTTCCCTCGAAGGATGAGGCGAATTTTACTAATGCATCGGCCCAAGAGTTCTCGGCTCTGGGGATCTATCGGATAATATAACTCCAAAACTTCTCGATTAATTTCCTTACCTCTTCGAGGTAAGCGATCATTCTGACTTCCTTAGCTTCATACTCCGAGGAGATGTGGTTCACCATCAGCTGTGAGTCGCAACGGACCTGCAGGGTATGAATGCCCAAGCTCGCTGCTAGCCTGAGCCCAGCTAATAACGCTTCGTACTCGGCCTGTTGTTTGAAGCTTTGAATTCGAGCCTGATTGCATATTGGATTGTCGCTGAATCAGGGGTGACTAGGACAATCCCAGCTCCTGCCCCTTTGATGTTGGAAGACCCATCAACATAAAGGACCCATCCCGGACCCGACGCTGCCTCTTGGTCGCTCAACGGGATGGGTGACGTCATCTCAACTTTCTTGCTGATCTGCTCCTCACTCAGAGCGGTGAATTTGGCGATGAAGTTGGCTACCGTTCAACCCTTGATTGTCACCCTAAGGTGGAACTGAATGTCGAACTCTCTGAACTCCACGACCCACTTGGTGATCCGACCTGACACTTCAGGTCTCTGGAGGACCTGCCTCAGAGGAGAGTCCGTTAGCACAACTATAGAGTGGGCTTGAAAATATGGCCGTAGTCTTCTGGGCGCTACGACGAGGCTGAGCGCCAGTTTCTCCAATGACTAGTACCTTGTTTCAGCTGGTATCATGGCTTTGCTTACATAGTACACGGGGTACTGCTTGCTTTCGACCTCTCTGATCAGAGCCGAACTGACAGCTGAAGTCGAGACTGCGAGGTAGAGGAACAGGGGCTCCCCTTCTTCTGGCTTGGACAACAGAGGCGGTGATCCCAAGTACTGTTTTAACTGCTGAAAAGCTTGCTCGCACTCTGGCGTCCACTCTGACTTCTTATGACCCTTCAGCTGCTGGAAGAAGGGAAGGCATTTATCCGTGGCCCTGGATATGAAGCGTCCGAGGGCGAAAACTCTTCCCATGAGACATTGTATCTCCTTAAGTGTCCGAGGTGAGTTCATGTCGAGGAGGGCCTTGATTTTATCCAGGTTGGCCTCGATTCCTCGCTGGCTGACTTGAAAGTCAAGGAACTTCCCTGACTCAACTCCGAACGCACACTTAGCAGGGTTAAGCTTCATCTAACATTCTCAGAGGACGCTGAATGTTTCTCCGAGGTCAGCAAGGTGATTGGAGGCTTGGGTACTCTTCACTAGCATGTCGTCCACGTACACCTCCATGGTGCGCTTGATCTGTTTGGCGAACATCTGATTTACCAGCCTCTGATATGTTTCCCCAGCATTTTTTAGGCCAAAAGGCATGACCCGGTAATAGTAGAGCCCTCTGTCAATGACAAAGGTAGTCTTTTGCCTATCTGGGGGATGCATAGCGATCTGGTTATATCCGAAATAAGCGTCCAGAAACGAGAGCAACTCGTGTCCAGTCGTGCTGTCCACCAGTTGGTCGATCCGAGGTAACGGGAAGCTGTCTTTGGGACACGCCTTATTTAGATCAGAATAGTCTACACAGACCCACCACTTCCTGTTGGACTTCCTGACGAGTACAAAATTTGCTATCCAGTCAGGGTAATATACCTCTTCTATGAAGCCCACATCGAGCAGGATGGAGACCTCCTCGGCAATGGATTCATATCATTTGGCGTCGAACGACCTTCTCCTTTGCTTGACCGGCTTATGATCTAGGTCCATATTCAACTTGTGAACCAGTACATCAGGAGAGATTCCCAGCATATCCGCATGTGACCATGCGAAAACATCTCGATGCTGCCTCAAGAAGGCTAGTAATTCGTTCCTCCGCTTGGTATTCAGTGATGATCCGAGCTGAATAGTTTTACTCGGGTCTGATTCATCGAGTGGTACTTTCATCAGATCTTCGAAGGAGAAGCTTTCCGTCAGTCCTCGAGAATCCAAGGCATCCACCATGAGCGTTTGTTTGGCAGCTCCTTTTCTCACGGCTATAGCATAACATCTTCAAGCCTCACGTTGATCGCCTCAGAGATAGTCGATCCCTCCTTCGTCTGGGAACTTCATCATCAGATGGTAAGTTGAGACGATCGCTCTTATTGCATTGAGGGAGGGTCGGCCTAGGATTATATTGTGGACAGATGGAACATTGACAACCAAAAAGTCCACCAGAAGTGTGACTTGATGTTTCCCTTTTCCCGCTGTTACTAGGAGGGAGATAGCTCCTTCAGAGATTACTCTCTCTCCGACAAAGCTGTATAAGGGAGTCTTCACGGGTCGGAGCCGAGACTGGAATTCCCATTCTTTCGAACGCCTCGGAATACATGACATTAGCCGAACTCCCAGTGTCGACCAGGATACGGAACACCTTGTGATTCGTTATGGTCATGGTAACCACTAGCGCGTCATCGTGTGGATGCTGGATCCTGCGCGCATCGTCTTCCGTGAAGGTCAGGCTGCACAGAGTGACTTGTAGTTCTTTACTGGGACGTTCCATCAGGTGAACGTGATGCTCTGACTCGGATCTCCGGGAATGGGCTTTCCGAGCCCTGTTTGAATCTCCTCCCCCAGCTGATCCTCCGAAGATGGTACGAATTTCGACGGGTTCATCTAAGGGGTTGTTTGGCTTTTCCCACGGCTGTTCCTCCCTTCGAGTGGATCTTTCTCTTTTGGTGTAACGACGCAGATGTCCCTTACGGATGAGGAACTTGATCTCGTCTTTCAGGTCTACACAGTCATCCATGTTATGGCCATGATCTCGGTGAAAACGGCAGAATTTTCGCTTGTCCCGTTGCTCGGGGTCAGCCCTCATGTAGATCGGCCAATTAAGTAGCATGTCTCCTCGGATATCTAGCAGAATCTGCTTGGCAGATGTGTTGAGAGCAGTATAGGAACAAAATTTTTCCTCTGGCCTATGGCTCGGTCGACGATCGCAGGGAGCGCAGTCATCAGTCCCTTTGCCGTTCAGCTGGGAGTCTTCGTTCCTTGGCCTCTTCCCTTTATTCGCTGAGTCGGCGACTTGTAGTCCTTTATGGGCGTTAGTGAACTCCTCGGCGTTGGTGTATTTTTGAGCCTTCGCCATGAAGTCCGCTAGCATTTTTGGGGGATTTTTACCGATGGAGAAGGCAAACTTTCCTTCCTTTAGTCCGCTCAGGATGGTAGCGAGAGCCATCTTGTCATCATAGTCTTCGACATGCAACGCCTCTTCATTGAAACGAGGGATGTAGTCTTTCAACGACTCTTTCGGTGCCTGCTTGATGGTAAGAAGGTGAGTGTTGGGCTTCCGACTTCTCTTATCGCTTATAAACTGCGTATGGAATAGTCGACTCAGCTCCGTAAAAGAGCTCACAGAATTTGGTTTCAACTGTCGGTACCAAATCCTAGCGGATCCTGTGAGGGTGATGGAAAACCCCTTGCACATCATTGCGTCCGTTACAGTCTGGATCTGCATCCACAATCGGTAGGACTCCAGGTGTTCGGATGGATCCCCATACCCTTAATACTGGATGACGGGAGGCATCCGGAACCCCTGCGGCATCACTTCAGCCATGATGACTGAGGTGAAGGGAGGCTCGATCTCTTCCATCATTGCCTGGATCGTGGTCGGGACTGTAGATTGTTGTTGCTTCTTCTCCAATGTCAGGAACTTGTCCTTTAACTCCGCAAATCATGCCTCCCATGGGTCTCTATTTTTCGCGACGACCTCTGGGGTATCCTTGCCCTCCGGCGTTCTCCCTTCTCTCCTCCGTTCTAACTGATGACGGAGGTCTGTGGGCGGCAGAGCAGATGTAGCGGAATGAATAGTCATGGGAACACAGGTAGCAGCATTCCGTGCGGATCCCTCGCCATGCACCGCGGAAGGGTTCTGTTTTAAACGCGGCACCCCTGAATACTGGGGGGCCTCAGGTCTTACACTCCTCGGCACGGAGCGGGTCTCCACGAACAATCCCACCGGTTCGAGAACAGGCTATTCCTGAACTGGATGTTACTCTGTTTCCCTCAGCTGCTTCATCTTATTTATCTCGTCGCACAGGGCCTGGATCTCATTCTGCATGGCGCGATATTTACTCGACCGATTACGAGAACGTTGAGAAGATCCTGGTGTGGACTCGGCATGAAGCGTTGATGATGACCGAGCCTGCTTGCTCGGTACCGGTTCCACCACTACAACTTTCTTCTTATTGCCATTGCTTAGGTGAATGAGAACTTGACTTCTAGTTTCAGGTTCCCACAGACGGCACTAAAAAATGTTGATGCAAAAATCTGGTCGGCTCTCCCACAACGCTTTCAAGATCCTTCGCCTGTCATCCCTGAAGCCTGCACCAAGAGAAAAGGTAAAGGTGACCCTGGCTAAGCAGGGGGACCCTCCGATGCCTAAGTCAGGACAAGGGAATCAGGATCTATGTCAAGTGTAGAGGAGAGCTTAATTTCACGTACCTGTAGATGTGGCGATATGTGCTATTTATACTTGCATGTGGGGCGGTCTGGGTCCGATGATCTCAGCACGATCAGAGGGATTCTGGGATCATGGAGATATTGCCCGTAATCTACTGATTTCGTCAGGTATCTGGTGGATCGTGCGCACATCTGCGAGCGAAGTTACCGGCCAAGTTAGGTTATGGCAGTTTCCATGTTTAGCGAGTGGGGCATGCGCCTCTGATCATCGCCTCGACTCGGCCAGTCTGACCATAATCTCAGCATCCGACCCGCAAGTCTGAGCTCACGTGATTGGCTGGGAATGTATTGTGATCTGATCGAATGTAACCGCCCTCTGAACTGAACTTTGCTCTGAGACTCATGTGGTGTTAACGCTGAGTCCGGATTGAATGGGTCGCGCCTCAGGCGTAATGGCGCTGAGTCGGCTCGAAATAGTCAGCCCGGATCTTCCCATAACATGAATCATTATTCCAGCGATTTTGATTCTGTTCTTGGGTAAGTTAATCAAACTCTAACTTGTTTTGAAGCTTAGAATAGTTGAAGTGAAGTTATAACTAACCTGTTTCATGCCTTAGGTAGCGTATCCGCCGTTGACGAAGACTTATCGTCTGAATCATATCTATTACGCGTTTTCTAGTTTAAGGTGCGGACTATATATATTTAGGTTATGGTTTTCAAGACTTTCAATGTTAGATAATGATTTATTCTTTCCTAGAATGCTATTACACATGCTAAATGCGCTATCCGTTTTGATTTACGTATATGTATAAGCTATGTTATAAATAGGGTATTTCATGTATATGTTAGAATACGTGTATACGTATGGAATTTGGTGTTATGATTACCATGATTATTTGTCATGGATATATGCTTGATGTATATGCGACAACTCCTTGACAAGAGGACTTGCCCTAATATGTAATGGAGTCGACATACATGATGTATGTTGAATAATGTAGTTTAAGTGTTTGTAAAAAATACTTAAATGAGTTAGTATTTAGTAAAGGCATGATTTTTAGGGTATTGAGATATGAATCTCAATCACCCTACTTGTGTGTATGATTTCTTCCATGAATTGTTTAGCCTGAATTATTCATGTTAGCTATGTGTATGATTTCCTCTATGTACTGCATTTATATTTGAATTATATTTCATAATATGTTCATTGAATGGAGAATATGAATCAAATGCCTGTTATTGAGCTTGTATGTGATTGGGCCTATATTACAGTCTAGGTAATCGGTAACCGTTCTTCAAATGGTGGTTGAGGTTATTTTCACCACGTAGGATGTGTTCAACGAATCCGAGTCATGCTTGGGATGTTTGACAGTGGTTAAGCCACACGGAGTGCTTATGCATTCCATGGCAATCAACTCAACGTGCGCTTGGCCTAGTTGAGCTTATCAACTAACCCAATTGACCGATGTTTGTTCACCATGTTTGGTCGCTACTCTTTGAATTTAAGACATTGAACTCATTAGTGAAAATCCCGTTAACCTTGGTACCGCGATCTTCTAAGATTCATGAGCCGGATATGGTGGTATGGGATACCGTGGTTGAGCTGTCAGCCTACACTGGGGCGACGAGCCTCCTCGTAGTGACCAGTGAGCACCCTACTCTCGTGAGCCGATTATGGTGGTATGGGACACTATATTTGTGCTGTTGACCTACCCTAATTGGTGACAAGCCCTCTATAGTGACCTCGAGTATATCCTGACACTACATATGGGCTACAAGCCTTGTTGTACTATTTAGGATATAACTAGACCTGTATTGATTGATGATGAGCCCTTTATAGCGATCTAGAACCGTAACATCGTATGAGATTTCCTAGGACTGACGACCCTAAAATGGATCAATATTTGGGAGTTGATATAAGAGAGGTGTATGAGCTTCCCAATCCTATTGTATAAAAGGACTAATAAGAACTAGATAATCATGCTCATAACATTGCACTGCATGTGCCATTGGCGTTGGTGTAGAGCAAAGAGGAAGTGACTGACATGCGCGATCGGAAGATGAAGATCGCAGAGGGAGATTACGGTGAGGGCATGCATCATTCCTTCATATCATTCTTGCATTAACAAGAGTATATAGGACATGATTGATTGTACTACTTGATTGAATTGATAACATGTTAACCTTTGCTGTATAGTTCCATTGAGTTGATCACTCACTCCCACGTTCTGGGACGGTGCTTAAACACCAACCAGACTCTGACTTAGTTGCAGGTGATGGTGATGCCTGTGAGGCGGAGCCAAATTTCGACGAGGACGAGGAGGCTTTCTCATTTATGCAGTTCTCAGGCGAGTTTGTGTGAGCCTTGTCCTAATTGGTGAGGATTCTGAGTTATGTTTATATTAATTTATCACAGTTTGATACATGTATTTTGAGACACAGTTCGTACTTATTGTCCAGGCAGAGCACGCATATTTTAGGGATTATTTTGGTTTATATATTGATTTAAGTCTTTCGTTTTCATTTCCTCACTATCCTTGAATTATGTTTGCTGATTTGGCTTAATCTACTTCATGTTTTATGCACTAATACAGGCAACATACATCCTTCATTATTTATGTTGCATAAGTGATGTTTTAGAACTCGGGAGCTGAGTTATGCTCGACCTCCAAATTTTAGGGCGTTACAAGTTGGTATCAGAGCATGATTTAGATTAAACTGGACCTGGGTTATGGTCACATGATGCACGTTGACGCCACTATAGCATACGAGGGCACGAGAACAATCTAGAAACAGGTTTAGGACTCAGTTTTGTTATTGGTGAAAGTTTAATGAAAATGATCACCGAGATCGAGTCTGTGCACACTCCTGATCACACATGATGACCCCAAATCACTTCTAGACCGTCAATCGATGGGTTTAGATTATGTTTCAATCCATTTCAGCTGTTAGAAACTGGTACTTATCCTTATATATCCGTTTGGTTCCGAATCGGCCCGAATCGAGCCAAACCGAACTAAGAGCCCAATCGAGGCTATTTTAGAGGGACCCAAAGTGGGACCCATATCAATTTGGACCCTAAGAGGGGGGAGGACCTCGCCGGTGGGGTGAGCCCTCACCGGGAGGTCCTCCCCGGGAGGTCCAGAGAGTGGTGAGGCCCTCGCCGACCGACGGGCTCAGATGGGTCGGGCCGTTGGGCCGATCATGTTTAGGGTCTTATGGGACCCAATGCTCCATGGTCCATCATTTAAATCACCCCCAAACGACTACTTTCTTCATAAAATACACCCCCCAAGCTCTCCCTTTTCTTCAAAACAGCTCCTATCTCTCTCAAATCGCCCTTTCAATCCCTCTTTTTTACATTTTTCTTTAATCCATATGTCCTTCCACCATTCTCAGCAATACCCATCTTCCAATCCCTCCATTTCCTTTGATTTGAGCTCCTAAATCTCCCATTTAAGTCTCAAATTCATGCAAACCCACTACCCATCCTATTTGTCATTTTCTTTTCTCAATATCCCCTTCTTTTGAGCCTTTACAACCCCTTTAAGGCTCATATTTATGGAGACCCATATAGCTCATCCCTTTCTTTCCTTTTCTTCACCTTTCCATGGCTTTCATGGAGGTTTTTGTGGCCATATTCTCCATTTCCTCCATCCTTTCTTTCATGGGGAAGAAGTGAACCTAGTAGATGAAGCTGGGCCTAGTCGCCCAACCCATTCTAGAAGATCGAGGGGCGCCGCCGCTAGTTCAAGCGCCACTCATGAATTATAGACGAAGCGGGATCTAGATCCCCATGCTCCATTAGGAAGATCCCTATTGACAGAGTTGTCCCATGGTGTTTTTGAAGGCAACAGGGTCCTGTTTGAAGCTCATGTTGATGCGCAGCTGTTTGGAGAATTCTTGTTGTTCGAGCGCATAGTTGAAGCCGAGTGGGGTCCGTTGTTTGAAGGTGAGCGTCGTGCTAATGTGAGTACTGTTTGAGCATTCTATGCCCACATCCGAGAGCTAACGCTAGAGCCCTTACAGTTTAGAATTTCGGTTGGAAGAGATAGGGTGGCCATAGTTGATGCTTCTTTGATATCTCAGATTCTGAATGTGCCACTTGGACAGGTCCATGCCAGTGAGAAGAATTTGAATAGTGCACATGAGAGGGATCACTGCACATGGTTCCTTTGTGGTCATCTGGTTAAATGGTAGCCTAACAGAAGCCTCTTAGCGATGAATATGACAGACGACTTCTGTTTGCTTCATCACATCTGTACGTTCAACATTTATCCATGGTGGAGCAATCGCAGTGAGTGCACGCGCTTGATGGTGGATTTCTTATATCAGGTGGGGCAGGGAGAGAAGCTTTGTGTGCCTACTAATGTCTTGCGATAGATAGTCCTTATCGCACGATCGAATAGAAGGACTGAATCTCTCCTGTTCGGCCGACTTATATGCAGGATTGCACTTGAGTTTGGCTATAGGCTTGGGGCGGAGTTGCTGGTGCCAGTCCATTACATTTCTAAGACTAATCTCAATCATATGGAGATCGGGTCTCGATAATAGTAAGCTTTACTTGAGGAGAGTGAGGATGAGTCTAAGAGAAAACAAGAGGAGAGCAATGAAGAAGGTAGAGCAGAGATAGAAGAGGAAGCAGAGCAGGACGAAGAAGAAGAGAAGGCTCAGGATACTGATGAGTCCTCCTCCTACGACTCAGGAGCCTGATCCTGATCGGGCTGATAGAGAAGCCCATTTGGTTAGGCTCGAGGAGGGTCAGGCCTCTCTTCGACAGGATATTATAGATCTGTGGGCCCTCGTGAAGCATAAGTTCAAGAAAGTAACTTGCACTTTGAATATAATCCTGTGTTGTCTACAGGATAAGGGTGCCCCTCCTCCATCACCAGATTCTAATGAATAGGCTTTATGTAGTTTTTGTTTGTCTGTTTGTTGCTTATTTTTATGTGTGGTTTGGTAGTTATTTGGTAGTCTGGTAGTTGTTTAGTATTTGAAGCCTAGTGTTTGAAGCTTAGTTGTTTTGCTCACATGCTTTCTCCATCGCGATTCATGTAATGCTATACTTCATGTATTGTGACAATTTTGTTAATGAAATGCATGTTGTTTCTTTGGCTTGTGAAGTTCATGCTGTGTATGGACTGTATGAATGCTTAATCTCATTGGTTGCTACCCTCTGTTTTGTGTAGGGTATGCCACCTAAGGGCTCGAGATCTTCGGCCCGTCTCTCTCTGGGTGATTCTCTTGACGGGGCACTTACCCTGAGCGATAGTTATATGGACCCCCATTTCGATCCCATGCTGAGTTCTCAGCCGGCTTCTGGTCCTACTACTGGGCCGCCTCTTGTGACACGATCTGTGGTGCCTCCTGTCACACCTTCAGTTCTTGAGTAGAACCGTGCGTCTGTGTCGGCGCCTTCTACATCACAGTCCACTCCACCTCCTGATAGGTTAGAGTAGATGATGATGTTGATACAGCAGTAGCAACATTATCGGATTCAGCAGCAGCAGTAGCAGCAGCAGTTCTTGACCTCCATGGCTGGCATCTTTGCTCAGTCGATGGGGGTGACTCCACCTGCCTCACCTTTACACCCAGCCGGGAATACTAGTGCGAGCGGTACATTCGAGCTATTTTAGTGCTTGCGGCCTCCTACATTTATGGGTACTCATAGACTCGAGGAGGCTGAGTATTAGATCGACTGCATCTCTAAGATGCTGAGGCCGTTACACTGTTCTGAGGTAGAGCAGGTTGAGCTTGCCACCTTCATGTTTGAGAAGGAGGCCAGCTTGTGGTGGGATAGCATTCTCCGCACAGTTGCGGAGGAATTTGTTTGGACGTGGGAGGCGTTTGAGGCATGCTTCTACGAGAAGTATTTTTCGGTCACTTACCGACACGAGAAGGAGAGTGAGTTCCTTCACCTTCACTAGGGAGGAATGTCGGTGACTGAGTACGAGAACCGGTTTACGGAGCTGGGCAGGTATGCTCCTTTGATTCCGGGTGATCAGCTGTTGTGGATGTGGCATTTTTTTGAGGGTCTGCGGCCCGAGATTCGATCGAAGATGTGCTATGCGTGCATCTCTTCTTATGCTGAGTTGGTGAGCATGTCCCTGCGAGCTGAGCAGGACGAGAATAGGTTGTCCCGCATGCGTGCACCTATGGCTCCCAGGCCGTGACCTGATTTCCGGAGTAGGCCTTTCCTTGGTAAGAGGCCTCGTATTGATTCACCGTCAGGGTTTGCAGCATCTCTTGCCCATGTGAGGCGTCTTGATGTGTGATGCAGCTACTGCAAGAAGCCAGGCCACACTGAGGTGTCTTGTTTTTCCAGGATGCGAGATAGTGGTTTCTCGTCGCCTCAGAGGATCGGCCCTCCAATGCCTTAGGTTATTTCTGCACCACCCCTTCAATCAGCACCAGCTCATCCTTCCTTTAGACCTCCATCACCCCGATTCAGACTACCACAAAGGCCCATGGTACCGCCACCGCATCGCCCACAGTAAGCTCAGGTTCATGCGCTCACAGCTGAGGCACCCAAGGTAGATTCAATGCCGACATCTTTTGAGGTTCTTACTCACATCTTAGGTATGCCTATCTTCTTGTTGGTGGACATTGGGTCCACTATTTTGATCATATCTTGTGCTGCGGTCAAGCGGATAGGTTTGGTGCCAGTTCCTGTGAAGGGAGTGAGACTCACGATAGCTACAGGAACCACTTCAGACATTACTCAGACTGTGAGTCTTGCTCGATAGATTTGGGTAGCAGGATAGTGGTCGTCGACCTGATTGTTCCCCCACTATGTCATTATGATGTTATATTTGGGATGGATTGGCTCGCGAAGATGAGAGCAGAGATTGATTGTGAGGCTAGAGTTGTGACAGCCTACGGACCTGAGGGCACGGTCTTTTCATTTCCAGTTCAGGTCAGTTGGTCCTATCGTGTTAGCAGTTACGCTTCCTTGTTAGAGAGTTCTGATGTTCCGACGTTAGAAGTTATGCCAGTGGTTTGTGATTTCTCTAATGTGTTTGAGAAGATTCCAGGGCTTCCTCCTCGGTGCGAGATTGATTTCACTATTGATCTTGTGCCCGGTGCGACACCTATTTCCCTGCCGACGTATCGTATGCCTGCATGTGAGATGGAGGAACTGAGGAGACAGATTGATGTTTTGCTAGAGGCAAGCTTTATTCGACTGAGTGTGTCACCTTGGGGAGCACCTGTCTTGTTTGTGAAGAAGAAAGACGGTTCCCTGCGGTTGTATATTGATTATCGCAAGATGAATCAGGTGACAGTGAAAAACAAGTATCCCTTGCCCAGGATTGAAGGGGCACGCTATTTCTCAAAGATAGATTTGCAGTCTGGGTATCATTAGTTGCGCGTCAGGGATGAGGACGTACAGAAGACTGCGTTCAGGACCAGTTTTGGTCATCATGTCTTTTGGACTCATGAATGCTCCGGCTATGTTGATAGATCTGATGAACAGAGTGTTTCGGCCATTTCTGTTCCGATTCATCATTGTCTTTATCGATGACATTTTGATATACTCCACGAGTCGGGAAGAGCACGAGGAGCACCTGAGAGTGGTATTGAATACTCTCAGGGTGTAAGACCCGTATCCTAGACCGTACCGTTCCGTTGGCTTCCGTGATCCTTCCGATTGAATTCCTGCAATCCTCGACCTGTATTCAATGTTTATGCTCGAACCAAAGCCGAGTCCCGCATATCAGAGTCAACTCGACCCGAAACCTATACCTTAGCGACCGCATCGTCGCCGCGGTTCTAACGCCGCGACTCACGTACTGACCCGATACCCATGGTAGAAGATATATGCTCGCGTTGAATTCGAAGAAACACCGTACGTTACAAATTACGAGGGAATCTTTACGAGATGTCCCATCAATCAATCAATCAATCAATGTCAAGTATAAATCAAGTCACTCCATACCCAAGTACAACAACCCATACCTATCCTTACCCTTTTCTTACACCAACTACCCAAAGTCAACTCTCCCCATCACCCATCACTCTCTCACCCATCCCTCTCTCTCTTTACATCACATCTCTCATCTCTCTCATCTCTCTTATCTCTCTCATTTTTCCTCCCAAGCAACTCACGTTCAAGCTCCCCATGAGAGAGCTAGTGTGGCCCACCTTCCTATCTCCCATCCCCACCCTTCAAAATTGAACTCGACCGTTGAATCATGACCTATTGGAGCTAAGATGAGGAGGAGCCTAAGAAGAAGCAAGAGATGTGGGTGATTTATTTTATCTTATTTTATTTTTAACCGTTGATTAAGGGCCCACTTGTGGTGGGACCCATCTTGATGTATGCAGTGTATAGAGGGGCCCACCTTGAAGAATGTATGAGATCCACGTTGTCCATCCAGTGGGACCACACGCTGTCCAAATAGTGGGACACCCACTGTCACGCCCCAAACTCGAAAATCGGGCTCACAGAATTCCCGATCGCCGAATCCGGCGCCAACAGGCTCCGTAGAACCCCATTCTCGGCTCCTAGCTCCCATTTGCCAGGTTCCGATCCTGGGATGCTACGAGGAGGATTTTCAATGTCAGTCTGGATCGTGATAAGTATAACCAAAGGCATAACCCACAAACAACAACCAAGAACTCCATTACATTTCCACTATGATCAAAAACTTTACAAGTACAATGAGCATAAAGGGAAATACAATGGTAAAGAACCAAAAACTCCGAACGCTCTGCAACATGCTCCTGCCTCAATGCTGCTGCGATCCAACGTCACCTGCACGCAACGATCGTGCATAAGCTTACGGAAAGCTTAGAGGGTGGTGAAAGTGTGTGCGCAAGGTAGTAATATGAACATGCAATGTCAGAGTAAAGCGGAATATGCAGATGAATCTATAATATCATGAGCCGTAACAAGGCTATATGATGCAAGACATAAATGGTATTAGCTATCCCAAGGACATGCGATGTGCAATGCAGCTCAAGCATACAGATCCTCATCTATGTCCACACATCAATACAGCTCAAAATATGAGATATTACTGGGGTCTAGTACACTCTAAAGCAGATTGCCGCCACATCGCGCGCAATAAGGTAAGTGAAAGAGACCTCACTATCCGTCTGCCAATATCGGGCGCGACTCGTCGATAGCGGACCCATTCCTCGAGCTGGTCAAACTCAGCCTAGCAATTGCCCCCTACACTCGGGCGGGTAAGGCCGCACCCCCTTCCAACCGACCACGACACAGTGGAGAGCACAGCCAACTGGTATTCGGCACTCAGCGCTCATCTACCCACTCGGTCTAGACGTTGGAGCAACCTCTTGGTACCATAAGGGTTTAGGGACTTTCACCCAGGGATATCTATAGTACCCCATGTAGAACATGATTTTCGGTATCCAATCCTGCCAACCACGACGTGTCTGTGGAGGCTACGGCCCTGATGTCGCTAGGGCGTACAATAACCATGTCACACAAATGCGGAATGCATGAATCACGCTATCCAGTCATGCAACCAATCCTGCGCATATTGTGCGCTCATGTAGTGCAACACCGCCTAACCGGGAGCCCATAAACAAACTGCCCGAAGGCATATGCTATGATCAGTCAATCCTCATGTCAAGTATGCATATGATGCGTATGATCATGAGTCATGAACTATACTAAACATGTACATGAGTGATGAACCATTCTTACAACGCAGATGGGCCTGGATGGCCTATATATGATAAGTACGGCCCAGTAATGGGCCCTAAGGAGAGTCGTAATGTGGACATCCAACCAACATTACACTCGTAATGTGGACGTCAAACCAACATTGCTTCCCAGGCACGATCTTTGTAAACAGCGCTAGATAGACTGTGTGGGAATTACACATTGCAATGGACCGTAGGCTCATCCCATTGGGCCCTACATATATATTAAATGGACCATATCTTATGGCCCTTTTTATTCATCAGATGAGCCACGTAAATGGGCCACACCAATGGGTCTTATGTGCATTGCAATGGGTCAAAACCCGTGGGCCTTAGATTTTATCAAATGGGCTTAAACTCATAGGTTTCATATGTAACAAACGGACTACAACAATTGGGCCCCACATGTAGATCAAGTGGGCCTCAACCCATAGACCTAATCATGAGTTCAATGGACCTAAAACCCTAGGCCTTGAAGCACATCAAATGGGTCTAGTCCCATGGACTTGCAACACATCAAATGGGCTTAAGTCCATAGGCCTTATATGAATCAAATGGGCCTAGCCCATAGGCATTTTATAAATCAAATGGGCCTAGCCCATAGGCATTTTATAAATCAAATGGGCCTAGCCCATGCCCTTTTGAAATTCAAATGGGCCTAGCCCATAGGCCTTACATAGCAAGTGGGCCCAAGTCCAAAGGACTCGAACGAATCAAATAGGCCTAACCCATGAGCATTTTATAGATCAACAGGCCTAACCCATACCCCTTTTGATCAAATGGGCCTAACCCATGAGCATTTTATAGATCAACAGGCCCATGGGTCCCAACTCATGGGCCTTAAAATATTTATTTCCATCCAAACTATTCATAGGGAATCATGGTCTAGGGCCCACTACAATCTTCATATTATAAAATATACATTATAAATTATATATATAATGGTGGGTCCCATAGAAATCAATATGGACAGCTGGCAGCGAGCCCCATCATCAAAGACAGATGGACGGCGTGTGCAAAACGCAAGCAACAGGGCCCCACCGTCCGCTGGACGGTGGGTGAAACAATGCATCATGGTGAGCCTCACCGTCCACGGCTGTGGACGGTGCCAATGGAATATATACATTACCATGGGTCCCACAAATGTGGCCCACCGAAGTATGTATTTGAAATCCAACCCGTTCATAAGGTCACTCAGACCTGTATGAAGGGACAGAAAAAATTTCAGCTTGATCCAACCCTTCTGTGGGCCCCATAGAGGGTTCTAATGGTAGACATTCAAGTCCACTGTTTTCTGTGGTGTGGGCCACCAGAGCCTTGGATGGGCCTGAATTTTTGGCAGGGGCCCACTTTAGGAGGTGGCCCACCACAAGAATAGATTGGATCTCAAATACACATCACAGTGGGGCCCACGAGCAGGGCCGTGGGTGGCCAGTGGCCGCCCGCCCGGCTGCCTTCACGCCTGCACGCAGCAGCTTGCAGCGCTGCTCCTCTCTGACGCCCAGAGGCTCTGCCTCTTTTAAATTTTGGAAAAAATATGTTTTCCCGAGGTTTTTGCCGTGTGGGGTCCACATCATGAAAATTCACACCGCCCATTAGCTGCCCTGGCCCAAGACGAGCCCAAAGAGTCCAGAGTTCAAATTTTAAAACGCTTAGGAAGTGAAAAAAAATTAAGAATTTAGTGTTTGAATGGTGAGGGCGTGATATTAGGCGCTATGGCCCACCAGGTGATTGGATCAGCTCCAAACTTCTACCCAACGGTTAAAATACCGTGGGTAAGAGGATGGACGGCTTGGATCGGACATAAACATCAGGATGGGGCTTATGCAAGGGGGGCCACCAAAACTTCTCTTTCACTCCTCCCTTTTTCTTCTTTTCTTTAAAAAAAACGTCCAGCGTCCCAGACGCTAGACGGTCACATTGCCCCTTTTTCTTTTGAATGGTGGGCCCTGATGAAGTGGGCCACCACATGATGGGCGGTATGGGAATAACATCTAAGGTGGGCCCCACTTGAATAAAATAAATACATCAAGATGGGATCCATTCAAGTGGGCCATACCATCCTATTTCAATAAAATAAAATAAAATAAAATAAAATAAAAGAGAGAGAGAGAGACATGGAGAGTGGGACACGGCTTGTGATGGAGGGACCCCGTCATTATGGGCCCTCCCATACATGAAATCATACAATAAATGGATCCCTTGCACATGGGACCATTGGAAATGTAAATCAACGGTGGAGATCCATTCTCCACCGATATGGACGGTCTAGATGACCTTTCTAAATGAAAATAAACATCATGATGGGGTCCATAGAGAATGGTCCCATCATGGAACGATCGTGATGATCCAAATGGTCTATTGGCCACATTTTAGGGTCCCAAGTGAGATCCACACCATTGATCGGTGGGTCTCACTTGGTCCACCATAAAAACAAGAAAAACTACTCTAAAGAGGCACCCACCGTCCGATCTTCTCGCTCCTAGGGGTTCCTTGGCACCTTGTCTTCAACTTCAATGGTTAAGATGAAGAATGGAGGGTTGAGATGAGAAATTTTGGGGTAGGAAGGTGGGCCACTTGGAGCTTAGGAGCTCTTGCAAATTCCATACGTATGGAGCTCCCTTTGCTTGGAATTTTGCAAATGAGAAAGAGAGAAAGAGAGAGAGTGATGTAAAGGGAGAGAGAGAGAGTGATGGATGGATAGGTGAGTGATGGTTGTGTAAGAAAAGCTTGACTTTTGAGGCTTTTGTGTAAGAGAGGTATGGGATGTGAAGACTTTTGTGGCTTTTTGTGTAAGAGAGGTATGAGATGTGAAGACTTTTGTGGTTACTTGGGAAAATGGGTGAGAGTGATGTGTACTTGACATGTGATGGGTTGATGGGTGATTGATTGATGGGATTGATGTGACACATCGTTGAGATTCTCTTGGTTTTCGCAACGCGCGGCGTTTTCTCGCACCGAACGTTGGCCCATAACTCTTGACCAGGATATCGCCTCGGCGCGCGAGTCACGGTATCGGAACCGCAACGACGGCGCGGTCGCTATGGTATTGGTCTCGGGTTGAGTCGACTCGGGTTGTCGGCATATGAATCAGGGTCGCGCGTCGATATCGATTAAGGGTCGAAAGTTGTCGAAATTCGACCGGTACGACCGCGGAAGTCTACGGAACGGTACGGACCAAGGTACGGGTCTTACACCCACTGTCCAGTAGGTGGGCCGACTTGCTACCCTGTTGTGGTTGGCCGGTCACACAGGCCATGGTTCTAGGGAAAACACACATATCAGTGTGGGTCCCATCTGTGTGAGCCACCCATGTGAGCTCCACTGTGATGTATGCGTTTTATAGTTGCACTGTCCATCAGCTGGTTACCTAGAGCATGGGCCAGGCAGGCCATCATCAGCCGGACGGGCTGCTGTTTAATGGCAAGTGTTCAGCAGCAGGTGCTGTGATTGAGGAAAATACAAACATCAGTTTGATCCCCAGCTGGTGGGCCACATGTGTGGACCCTATCCTGATGTGCATATTGCATCCTGACAGACCAGCTAGTGGACTGTCTTGCTGTCGAGATGGGCCTGCATGACTAGTTGGTCATGCAGAGCCGTTTGATAAGGGAAATCACAAAATCAGTATTGATCTGCTGAGTGTGGTGGCCCACCTAAATGGACCCCACCTTGATATATATGGGTGTTGTATCTTCACTGTCCATCTGATCACGGTCCTGATCCAGCGCTCCTGTGGGCTGCACCGTAGCAGCAACAAAGAAGCTGCTAGTACTTGAAATTCCGGGCCCACCTTGCTGCACGCTAACAGTTTGGATGAAGTAAAAATACAAATATCAGATTGATTTCAACTGGGTGGGCCACACCCACGTGGACCCTCGTGATATGTGTATTGCACCCAGACCGTCCAGCAAAGGATGGTGGGGCCACTTGATGTTTGTTTTGTACCCTCACCGTCCAACCCTTGGACGGTGGGAAGGTGCTGACACACCTGAGGCATTGTTGCATCCAAACCCTCTTGCCACGTGTAGGGACCACCATGATATATGTGATATCTCCACCGTCCATTGTCTGGACGGTGGACACCACCTTGACGTATCTGTTTCTCCACGTCGTCCATTTGCCAAGGATGTGGGGCCCCCTGATGTATTTGTTGTATCAACATCGTTCGTCTATTTTGGTAGCGGCTGGGGCCCACCTTGATGTGTGTGTTCCACATCACAGTGCAGTGGCTGGGTGTGTGCACCACCGAGATATATGTTTTGTATCTCACCATCCAATCCGATGTCAGCTCGTGTGGTGCCCACCCCACACATGTTGTACGTGTGGGATGGGACCCACCTTATATATGTTTTGGAATTCCAGTCATCCATTTTGGGCGGGCGGGACCCACCTTGCTGTATATTTAGTATTCACACGGTCCATTCAGTTGATGAGCACGTATGTAGAGCCCCACCTCTTATGTATGTGTTGCATCTAAACCGTCCATCCATTTGATGAGATCATCCTAAGACTAACATTAGGATAGATCTATCAGATGGACCACTCTGCATAAAATGGTGGGGAATTGAATGCCTACCATTAAAAGGACCTTGGGGATCACAGAAGTTTTGGATCAATAAGATATTTGTTTTCCTCTTGGTTCATGCCTTTGTGACTGTACGATCAGACTGGATGGAAAATACCCCCCCCCCCCCCCCCTAATGTTAACAGTGGGAATCATTGTCACCACTTTTATGTGTGGTATGGTCCAGATGATCTTTGTTATGATTCAATTTTTTGGATAAAACTGTAAAATGATCTCTATAGATAAATGGATGGTACAGTTGTTGTGGCCCATTTGATACGGCCCATTGGATGTATTTTGGGCCATTTGGGAAGGGCCCAGTGTGATGTATTCGAGGCCCATGGGTGAGGCTTGATGTGACGTATCCATGGCCTATGTGCCAAGGCCCATAGTGATGTGTATTAGGCCCTTGTGTGGGGCCATAGGCCATGAGCTCATCATATGTTTTGGCTCTATATGTAGGCCACTCCTTGGGAGCAATGTTGGTTAGATGTCCACATTGATGGACAATGATGGTTGGATGTCCACATTGTGACCTTCTCTTAGGCCTGGTTAGGCCCATTCTCATCATTACCTTAGTGGATTAACCCAAGTAAGTGGGCCTCATTCGCCGTAGACGAATGGCTCCGTGTTATCAGATTTGACATCACCACGGCCGAGTGCTGATCTTTATACTATAATTGATCGACTGATCATCCATGGACCCCATTTTATTTATCTGCTGATTATCGGTGCGATTGGTGTGACCGATTGCTGATTCCAATTATCGTGACCGATTGTCGATCGATCCCGATTGACTTGACAGATTGCCGATTAGCGATCAAGGCCGATTATCGTGACCGATCACCGATCGTGGCCGATTGTCGATTAACGTGGCCGATTGTCAATTCTTTTTATCGTGGCCGATTGACCGATTACCAATCGAGGCCGATTATCGTGACGGATCACCAATCGTGGCCGATTGTCGATTGACGTGGCCGATTGTCGATTTTGTTTATCGTGACCGATTGACCGATTACCAATCGAGGCCGATTATCATGACCGATTACCGATCGTGGCCGATTATCGATTGACGTGGCCGATTGCCGATTCTGTTTATCATGGTCGATTGACCGATTACCAATCGAGGCTGATTATCATGACCGATTACCGATCGTGGCCGATTGTCGATTGACGTGGCCGATTGTCGATTCTGTTTATTGTGGCCGATTGAACGATTACCAATCGAGGCCGATTATCCTGACCGATCACCGATCGTGGCCGATTATCAATTGACGTGGCCGATTGCCGACTCTGCTTGTCATGGCCGATTGACCGATTATCGATCGAGGCCGATTATCGTGACCGATTACTGATCATGACCGATTGACGATTGACGTGTCCGATTGTCGGTTTTGCTTGTCATGATCGATTGACCGATTCTGATTATCGAGGCCGATTATCGATCGAGGCCAATTATTGTGGCCGATTGTCGATTCCGATTGTCGTGGCTAATCGCCGATTCAAATTGTCGAGGCCCAATGTGATGTATATGAGAGCCATATTTGAGGCCCGTTGTGATGTGTATTCAGGCCGTGTTTAAGGCCCAACGTGATGTATATGAGGCTTATGTGATGAGGCCCACTGTGATGCATTTGAGGGCTAGGCGATGGAACCCATTATAATGTATGTTATGCCCATGTGAAAGGCCCATCGTGATGTATATTAAACTCTTGAGTGAGACCCATGGTGTTGTATATTTGGCCCTTGTGTGCGGCTATGAGTCCACTATATGTTAGGCTTTATGTGGGTTGTTCCTTGGGGGACAATGTTGGTTAAATGTCCATGTTGTCGATGTCGATTGTCAATGCTTGTTATTGGTACCAATTATGAGTATGTGACTGTATAGCATCATGATACATGCCCATACGCATCATTTGCATGTCTGTTATGAGATATGATTGACCATTGCATATGTCATTAGGCAGGATGATATGAGACTCCCTGATAGGCGGAGGTTATCTCACATGAGTGCATGATATGCACAGGATTGGTGCATGACTGGATTGTATGACTCATGCATCTTGCATTGTGTATTGTGATTATTATACGCCCTAGCGACATCAGGGCCATAGCCTCCACAGGCATATCGTGGATGGCCAGATGGGGTACCGAAAATGTTTGGTTCGAGCGTCGGGCTGCTATAGATGGCCCTGGGTGAAAATCCCTAAAACCCTCTTGGTTCCAGAGGTTGCTCCAACGTCTAGACTGAGTAGGTAGATGAGTGCCGAGTGCCGATTACCAGATGGCTGCGCTCTTCACTGTATCGTGGTCGGTTGGAAGGGGGTGCGGCCTTACCTGCCCGAGAGGAGGGGACAATGCTACGATGAGTCTGACTAGCTCGAGGAATGGGTCCGCTATTGACGATCCGGGCCCGATATTGGCAGGCGGATAGTGAGATCTCTTCCACTCACCTTGTTACGCGCGATGGGGCGGCAATCTGGTTTGGAGTGTAATAGACCCCAGTGATTTACTACAGAGGAACCGTACTGATATGTGGACTTATTGAGTAGGGGTTGCATGCTTATTCATTCATTCATTCATTCACTATCTACTCGGGCTGGTGGTGCGTAACTAATTGTTGTGTACCTTCGTTATGGTAAAAATTTTGGTTGGGCGCGCGACTAACCTGAGATCAGGAGTTTACCACATTGAGTCTGACTATCCAAATTTAGGTATGGGACTGGTTTGGATAGAAGTCCCTTGTGGTGGACCCCATAGCCTGTGATACTATGTACTATCATCCCGACTTCACACTCCAGCATGGTCATTTCATTCACATCGCATATTGCATTACATCTACAGGCATATTGCATTTTGGGTTGCTATGTTTCTGCACTTATATGGCCTAGACGGACTTAGCAGGATTCGTATATTACGTTGCATCCTCGGCATCTGATATTTAACTCTTTATGACTCCTTATCGCATAGTTGTTCTATATTACGTATTTCGATATTGATTGACTTTATGGACTTGTTCATATTTCTGCTTACTCTAATAATTCTTGATCTTATTAGTGTTTCTGCTTATTCAGACATTGTATGGTTTATAGATTACCATTTTTTCTGATATTGTATTATTATGGCATTGTATTAAATACTTGGCACTTACCTTGTGCACACACTTACACCACCCTCTAAGCTTTCTATAAGCTTATGCACGATAGATGCGTGCAGGTGATATTAGGTTGCAGCAGTGTTGAGCTTAGAGCGTGCGGTCATCTTCTGGAGCTTGATTTTCTATTTATGTATTCCCTTTCAATGTTGTATTCCAATGATTATATTAGTGGAAATGTGATGATGATGTTGCCTTTGTGAATTGGGTAATCTTGTGGTTATGCTTATTACTAGTTAAATGTATTAAAAAAAACCCTCCTTGTAGGATCCCAGGATCAGAATCTGATATATGAATGCTAGGAGCCGAGAATGGGGTACTACGGATGCTGTCGACACCGAATTTGGCGATCGGGATTTCTGTGAATCCGATTTTCGGGTTTGGGGCATGACACAGGGAGACCATTTGTTCGCGCAATGTAAGAAATGTGACTTTTGGAAGGAAGAAGTTAAGTTCCTGAGACATGTGGTGTCCAAGGAAGGTATTGCAGTTGACCTGGCTAAGGTTGCTGTAGTTCAGGATTGGAAGCAGCCCAGTTCAGTTACTGAGGTGAGGAGTTTTCTGGGTCTGGCAGGTTACTATCGACGATTCATTCGAGACTTTTCCAAGATTGCTAGACCATTGTCTCAGTTGACACGGAAAGACTTGAAGTTTGCCTGGAATGAGAAGGCTGAAGTAGCTTTTCAGGAGCTAAAGGATAAGTTGAAATCCACCCCTGTGCTAGTATTGCCAGAGCAAGGGGTCAAGTATATAATATATACTGACGCGTCTCGCGTTGGTCTGGGTTGTGTCCTTATGCCTATGCATCGAGACAGTTGAGGAACCACGAGGAGAATTATCCTATGCACGACCTAGACTTGGCAGCTATCATTTTCGTATTAAAGATCTGGAGACATTACCTCTACGAAGAGGAGTTTGAGCTCTTTTACTACCACAAGAGCCTTAGATATATATATTCTCGCAGCGAGACTTGAATATGAGGCATCGCCAATGGATGGAAACCTTGAAGGACTTTAAGTTCGAGGTCTCCTACCATCTGGGCAAAGCTAACCTTGTGGCAGATGCGTTGAGCTGCAAGAAGACTATAGAATTTGTGGCTCCGCTTATGATTGCAGAATGGGATATGGTAGAGTTTGTGTGAGACTTTGAGCAGAAACTCACAGTGGAAGAGCCGTATGAAGTCGTCGCACATGTTCATGTACAACCCCTCGTAGATGGCCGAATTATCGAGGCTCAGGTAGGGATTAACTTCTGGTGAAGATGAAGGAGTGGGTTGGTACTGATGAGGACTCTGAGTAGACTATTGGTACGGATGGGGGCTTGCGATATCGAGGCCACCTGTGCGTCCCAGACATTCTAATATTGGGAATATTTCTGTGTATAGAAAATAAAAATGATTTTTGAACGATAAGGATGCAGTTTTCAACACTATGGCCCACCAAATATTCCAATCAACCTCATCTTTTGGCTCAACGCCTAAAATGAGTTGGGGAAAAGGATGGACGATGTGGATTGAATACATACATCAAGGTGGGGTGTGTATGAGTGGGCCACCTCATGAGCTTGTAACCAAGCTAATATTTATGTTTTCATAGAGACGTCTAGCGTCCCTGGACGTTGGACAGTCCTCACAACAAAGGTGGGCTATATTCAGGTGGGCCACCACTTGATGAATGGTGTGGGTACAACACACATAAGGTTGGCCCCACTCAAAGACAACTTGGGTAAAATACTTACTTCATGATGGGTTCCATTCAAGTGGGCCACACGGCCAAATTATCACACAAAAATATAAAAAAAGGGGGAGAGAGAGAGATAGAGAGTGGTACACGCGTGATGGAGGGACCCCGACACTATGTGCGCTCCCTTATAACCAAACATACATCAAGTGGGTCCCATTACACATGGGCCCATTAAATCCAAAATCCAACGGTGGAGATCCCTTCTCCACTAAAGTAGACGGTCTAGATGACCCTAGGTATACAAAAAAAAATAAACATCATGATGGGGTCCATGAAGAATGGCCCCATCATGGAATGATCATGATGATCAAAGTGGGCCATCGGCCTCATCTTATGGTCCTAAGTGAGATCCAAACCATTGATCGGTTGATCTCACTTAGCCCATCTTAAAAACATGAAAAACTACTCTTATCAAGCACCCACCGTTTCGATCTTCTTGCACCTAAGGTTTCCTTAGCTCCTTAGCTTCGATTCCAACGGAGGAGATGAGGTTTGAATGGTGGAGATGGGAGATGAACGGGTAGGACAGGTGGGCCCACTACGCCAAAATCGCTGTTTTGCGACGGACCAAATCCGTCGTAAAACCAAATAAACGACGGACTCCATCCGTCGCTTGGTCCGTCGCTGTTTACTGGGTCGTTTTTGGTTTTATGACGGATTTTATCAGTCGTTTGATCTGTAATGGATAAGGTCCGTCGCATCATAGCGACGGATAAAATCCGTCGTAAACAGAAAAAAATCCGTTGGACATTCAAAAAAAAGTCACTTAAAAACATTAGCGACGAATAAGGTCCGTCGCTAAATTTTCAATGTTTAGAAATTAGCGACGAATTTGGTCCGTCGCTAAAATATCTATAAAAAAAAAATACCAATAATTTATTATTATTATGTTTTCAATCTTGCACCTGATAGTCATTCAAAAAATAATTCACACTATTGTTTGATAAGAATCCTATTCACAAAAGTGGGAACAAATTGAGGCTAAAAATGTTTATTTTTTTAAATACTTGTTTAAACTACTAATCCATTCATTCAATCCACTCATGAAACAATCAATCATGAAAGTCATAATACTAACAAAACAATTAATAACAACCTATTTAAAGTTTAACTCAATTAAACTGTTACACAACATTGTTCCACAAATAATACAAAGTCGTGCGTTAAGTCGGCGCACTTCTCTATCACAAATACATGATGCTTCGAATGGGCTTTGGGGAAAGGTGGCGTAGATGGATCGATTCGTGTGTTAAGTCGGCGCACTTCTCTATCACAAATCCGACAACTTTTCCGTCAAATCTCTATACTCTTTGGATCTCGCCTGTTTGCTTAAACAAATTATTGTTCTTGATTCAATGTCTTCCACGTCGTAAAAATGGTGCCTCATTCAATGTCATAAGCTGCACCAAGAAACAAAGGTAAAAATGGTGCCTTATTCAATGTCAATCTAAAGTTGAAGAAAATTTCCTCAACAACATAGATAAGTAATATCATCTGATAGAAGAATGGGGTGCCTGTATGCTAATCCAGACTGTCAAAAATCAGATGCGTGATGCATGCATAACTACAAAAAAAAAAATTAAAATTAAAATAAGCGATAGAAAAGAAGAAAAAAAAATCCAAATAACTACAAAATAATCAAAATCCGAGCACAAATTATATTCATCCATGTCCTAAAAAATCCAAATTGAACACCATCACTTTACATTGTATAAAAACTTCTAAAATCTTCCCAATAATGAAGAAAAGGTATGCAGATCTAAAAGTGAAGAATTATTTGATTTTCTTACCGGTAGTAAGACCACTGGCATAAAGTGAGAGAACAGCCTGGATAGCAACATACATAGCAGGAGTGTTGAAGGTTTCAAAAATTATTTGAGTCATCTTCTTAAGGTTAGCCTCAGGATTGAGAGAACAACCTGGATAGAAACATACATAAAATGAGTTTTGAAGGTTTCAAACATTATTTGAGTCATCTTCTCAAGGTTTCAAACATTAATTATTTCAAATAGTTGCCTACAATATCCATTAGATCTGGGTGAGTGATTATCAACCAATGGGTACATCAGAGGAATGCATGTCAATCAGCACCAGATTTCACAATCTGGATTCTAATTGAGAAAAACTTCATAATGTTCACTCCTAAACTTCCATTTGACTCAAACTGAGAGCAGAAGAGAAAAGATAGCAACTCTATGGCCATGATGTAACACATGATGAATGTTTCAGCAGAATTATTTTAACAATGGAACTGATATGATTCAATTGATTCATAAACATGGACACAAAGTTAGGATTATTTTGACAAACTTGCTAAAAATGCACAATCGTGGGACATTTCCTCAAAACCTAACACCACTTCTATAACGCCCTGAAAATTGGGGTTCGAGCAAAACTCAGCTCCCGAGTTCCAAAACATCACTTATGCAACATTTTTAATGATGGATGTATGTTGTCGGTTTAAGTGTATAAAACATGAATTAAATTAATCCAAATCAGCAAAACATAATCCAGGGACAGTTGTAATACACAAGTGAAAAACTGAAATAAATACATAAACCGGTATATGTCCCCAAAGTATGTATGCGTTGCTAGGTCAATAATTACAAGTATTGTGTCAAAATACAAAATGTCAAAGAACATGAGAGTTCACTACAAGTATGACCTTGAATCCCAGTCAATCAGGACATGGCTCACATGAACCCTCCTGAATTCTACATGTAGGAGAACGCCTCCTCATCATCCTCAAAATCTGGCTCTGCCTCATGTGTTGCATCATCATCTGCAACTAAGATAGAGTCTGGTTGGTGTTTAAACACCATCCCAGAACGTGAGAGTGAGTGATTAACTCAGTGGAGCTATACAGCAAAGGTTAACATGTTATCAATTCAGTCAAGTAGTAATGATAAAGCAATACAATCAAACATCTCTAAGTACTCTGATTAATACAAGAATGTATGAAGAAATGATGCATGCCCTCGCCTGCACTCCCTCTGCGATCTTCATCTCACGGTCGTGCATGTCAGTCACTTCCTCAGTGCTCTGCCCAACACCAAACGGCACATGCAATGGGATGCATGAACGAAATTTCCAAGTTCTTATTAGTCCTTTTCATACAGTAGGATTGAGAAGCTATGGTACCTCCCTTATATCATTTCCCAAACAATGATCCATTCTAGGGTCGTCAGTCTTAGTAAATCTCATACGATGTTACGGTTCTATGTCGCTGTAAAGGGCTCACCACCAGATCAATACAGGCCTAATTATACCTTAGTTACTACAAAAAGGCTCGTCTCCTCAATGCGGTTTCAGGGTATGCTCGAGGTCACTACAAAGGGCTCTTCACCTGATCAGTGTAGGCTAACAGCTCGAATACAGTATCCTATACTACCGTATTCGGCTCACGAGTCTAGGTTGCTCACTGGTCACTATGGGGATGCTCGTCGCCCTAGTGTAGGCTGAAAGCTCGACCAAGATGTCCCATACCACCATGTCCGAATCATGAGTTTTAACAGATCGAGGTACCAAGGTTAACGGAGTTTCACTAGTGAGTTTGATACCTTAGATTCAAGAAGTAGCGTCCATACATGGTGAACATACATCGGGTCAATCGGGTTAATTGACGAGCTCGACTATGAAGAGCGCACGTTGAGTTGATCGACATGAAGTGTATAAGCACGCCGTGTGGCATAACCATTGTTGACATCCTAAGTACGTCTCGATTCACCAAACACATCCTGCATGGCGAAAAAAAACTTAGCCACCAGTTCGAGGCCTGCTACCGATCGCGTGGACTATGATATAGTCCCAACCATGTACAATCACAATAAATAAGCATATGAGATAATCAAAGCAGTAATGAATACTTAAGTCAAATCCTACAATCATTTGAGCATACTATGAAAACATGAATATACAGTACATGGAGGAAATCATACACACAGCTAGACATGAATCATATATAGTACATGGAGGAAATCATACACACAGCTAAGGTAGTTGGGATTCATATCTCAACTCCCTTATAAATCACAATTTACTAACTACTAACTCATTCAGACATTTTTACAAACACTTAGACTACACCTTCCAACATACATCACGTATGTTGGTTATATTACGTATTAGGGAAAATCCTCTTGCCAAGGAGTTGTCACGTATATAACAACCATGTACCTACGATAGCTTATCATGGTAATCACAAATATAGATTCCAAATGCATATAAATGTTTCAACAAATACATGAAATACCCTATTCACAACATAGTTTATACATATACTTAAAGCGAAACAAACATCGCATTTGGCATGTGTAATGGCACTCACGTCTGTAATAAATCATTAACTGACATTGAAAGCCTTGAAAACCATAACCTAAATGTATATAGTCCCCACCTTACGCCTGTAAATGGGTAATGAATTTGTTTTAGACATTTAGTCCCAGACAACGGTGGATTGGCAACCTAGAACAAGAATTTGGTTAGCTATTTCATCACTTAGACTATTTGAAACCCTAGAATGGATTAGGGTTAGGTTTTCTTACCCAAGTACGTTGTTGGAAATACCAGAAGAATTACACAGCATTGGTGTTTCAGCAGGTAGATTAGCAGGGAAGAATCCTAGAAATCTTTACCAACTTCTTTCTCACTTTCTCTCTTTTTACTCTCTTCTCTTTCCTAGGATTTTTTACAAATTCGTATGCAGTGAATGAGAGAGGGTTTAAGACCCTTATATAGGCCCAAAACTGATGAAAATAGCCCCAGGGCCATGGTATACTTAGGTTATGTCCAAATTGAGTATGTTCCAATCTAACAGAGCATTTCTGGAGGTCCCTTTGCTGAATGCGGTCGGACTTAACCTTCCTAATATCAGATCTTGGTCAAGCTAAGTATTTAATCCGATCGGGTTTACAAATCAACCGTGGCAGACCAGTTTCAGTTCAACGGTCACCGGCACTCGATCAGGGCCACAAGTACACTGGCATGTGTGGGACATTTCCCCTGATCCAAGGGTGTATTTGGGTAAGATTCTGATGGTCTGAATGCTTCTAGTTGGCCCGCACATAACATGACTCAAATTACTTAAATTCGAATTTAATTTCTAAAAACATTCACGTTTCTCACACACTTCGCTTTGGACTTAAGTAAATCGTCATGGGATACATCTGGACTTGATTTCTGAGGTTGTTGTCAAGTCCAACAAGACAGTCGTAATTGTATAGTTTCATCGTTATCGGACTTTTGACGTGCGGTCCAGGTCTGATATGGAGTTTCCAGATGCTCCAGAGAGCAACTGGGTTTAGAGATTGCTCCTAGGTTTTATGGTAATGTAGCGTTAATAATTCTACAAGTTTTGGGTCTTGCAGATCATATTTAAAGTGATTGGTGTTAATTTCCCAGGTAATCTAGTTTAGCGCTAGTTAATTCTCTTTTAATTTCTAAAGGATTTGGTCCTTAGTGTTTTCTGCTTGAGGTGGTACTCGGGTCTTTGTACGAATTTTTCCAGGATGTTACAATCTACCCCCCTTAAAGAAAAATTTCATCCTCAAAATTTGTACCTTTTCATACTCCTCGAGAATCTGAGGGTAGTTCTTTCTAACCTCAGCTTCCGTCTCCCAAGTAGCCTCTTCCTCACTGTGATGCATCCACAAACCTTCACAAGTGGGATAACCTTGTTACGCAATACCTGCTCCTTCCTATCTAGGATACGTGTCGGTTACAGTATATATGTAGCATCCTCGCTCAACTGCACCTGGTCCCAACTGATAATGTGTGAAGGATTAGAAGCGTACTTCTTCAACATGGACACATGAAATACGTTGTGCACGCCTACAAGTGGTGTGGGCAAAGCAAGGCGATATGCTACTGCCCCCATTCGATCAAGTATCTGAAATGGGCCAATAAATCTCAGCGTGAGCTTCCCTTTCTTACCAAACTGAAGGACTCCCTTCATGGGGGAGACCCTAAGGAATACATGGTCCCCAATCTCAAACTCAAGCAGTCGCCGTCTAGTATCGGCATCTCTTCCGTCTGCTCTGTGCTGATAGAAGTCGACACCTAATATTGTCGATCTTCTCAGAGGTTGCCTGGATTAACTTTGGGTTAATCAGACTCTTCTCGTCCACTTCTGCCTAACAATGCTGTGCTCTATACTGGCGACCATACAGTACCTCATAAGGAGCCATGCCAATACTCACCTGAAAACTGTTGTTATACGCGAACTCCATATAAGAAAGACAGTCATCCCAACTATCCTTGAAATCCAGCACACAAGCTCACAACATATCTTCTAGCACCTAATTCACACGTTCCATCCGCCCATCTGTCTGTAGATGGAACTCGGTGCTGAACTTCAACTTCATACCCATCGCTTCCTAGATAGGAGTCCAGAAGATAGATGTGAATCGCGTGTCACGGTCTGACACGATCTCCAAGGGAACTCCATGCAGACGTACAACCTCCTTGATGTACAACCTGGCTAACTCGTCTGCAGAGTTCATAACTCTGATCGGGAGGAAATGAGCCGATTTCTTCAATCGGTCAATGATCACCTAAATGAAGTCATGTTCCTTCCTCGTCTTTGGTAGTCCTGATATAAAATCCATAGAGATGAAATCCCACTTCCATTCAGCTACGGGCATGGGCTGAAGTAGTCTAGGAGGTCGGCGATGCTCTGCCTTGACCTGCTGGCACGTGAGACAACAGGACATAAACTCTGCAATGTGAACCTTCATGTTGTCCCACCAGTACGACCTCTTCATGTCTTGATACATCTTTGTGCTACCAGGATGCATCGTAATCTTGTAACTGTGGGCTGCCTCGAGAACTTCCCGTCTCAAGTCATGAACGTCTAGGACGCATAGGCAGCCACGATAACGTAAGCCCCCATCCATACCAACTCTTCACTCGATGTCCTCATCATCGCTAGCCTGCTCTCGAAGCTCATACAATTGTCCGTTATCCTTCTGGGCCTCGATGATCTTATCATCAATAAGTGGCCACACACGAACATGTGTGACGCTCTCGAATGGCTCCTCCACGGTGAGCTTCTGCTCGAAGTCTCACACAAACTCGACCATACCCCATTCTTCCACCATTAGCGGAGCCGTAAACTCTATGGCCTTCTGGCGGCTTAATGCGTTCGCCACAAGGTTCGCCTTGCCCTGATGATAGGAGACCTCGAACTTAAACTCCTTCAAGGTTTCCATCCACCGCCGCTGCTGCATATTCAGCTCCTGCTGAGTGAATATGTATTTAAGGCTCTTATGGTCGTAAAAGAGCTCGAATTCCTCTCCATAGAGGTAATGTCTCCAGAGCTTCAGTGCGAAGATGACGGCTGCCAACTCTAGGTCGTGTTTAGGGTAATTCTCCGCATGTTTCCTCAACTGTCTCGAGGCGTAAGCAATCACCCTGTCCTTCTGCATAAGGACACAACCTAGACTAATGTGAGACGCGTCGGTGTATACAGTATACTTGACCCCTTACTCTGGTAATACTAGCACAGGGGCAGACGTCAACTTATCCTTCAGCTCCTAAAAAGCTGCTTCTGCTTTCTCATTCCAGGAGAACTTCAGATCCTTCCGTGTCAACTGAGACAATGCTCTGGCAATCTTGGAGAAATTCTAAATGAATCATCGATAATAACCTGCCAGGCCAAGAAAACTCCTCACCTCAGTAACCAAACCAGGCTGCTCCCAGTCCTGAACCGCGGCTACCTTAGTGAGGTCGACTGTTATCCCTTCCTTAGACACCACATGTCACAGGAACTTGACTTCCTCCTTTCAAAATTTGTATTTCTTGTACTGTACGAGCAACTGATTCTTCTTGAGAGTGTCGAAGACTGCTCGCAGGTGCTCTTCATGCTCTTCCCGACTCTTGGAGTATATCAGGATGTCATCTATGACCACGATGACGAATCGAAATAGAAATGGCCGAAACACCCTGTTCATCAGGTCCATGAACATGGCCAGAGCATTTGTGAGTCCAAACGACATCACAAGGAACTCGTAATGACCAAAACTAGTCTTAAAGGTTATCTTCTGCACATCCTCATCCCTGACGCACAACTGATGATACCCTGACTATAAATCTATCTTCAAAAAATATTGTGCCCCGTTCAACTAATCAAATAGATCATCAATCCTGGGCAAGTGATACTTGTTCTTCACTATCACCTTGTTCAATACATAATCGCAGGGAACCATCCTTCTTCTTCACAAACAATACAGGCGCTCCCCAAGGGGACACACTCGATCGTATGAAGCTTGCGTCTATCAATGCATCAATCTATCTCCTCAATTCCTCCATCTCACATAGAGGCATACGATATGTCAGCAATGAAATAGGTGTTGCACTAGACACAAGATGGATAGTAAAGTCGATCTCGCATCGAGGAGGTAGTCCCAAGATCTTCTCAAATACGTCTGGGAAGTCTTGAACCACAAGCATATCTCCCAACGTCAGACCGTCAGTACTCTGTAATAGAGAAGCGTAACAACTCAAACGGGAAGGGTGGCTAACCTGAACAGGGAAAGTAAAAGCCATGCCCTCTGGTCCGTGGTCTGTCACCACCCTAGCCTCACAATCAATCTCTGCTCGCATCTTAGTAAGTCATTCCATACCGAGAATAACGTCGTGATGATATAGGGGAACGACGATCAGATCAACCAGTATCGTCCTGCTTCCTAAGTCTATCAAGCAACCCTCACAAATTCTAGTAACGTCAGTAAAAGTCCTGGTGGCAGTGAGGACCCTCACTCCCTTCGTAGGAGCAGTGTCCAGCCCTAGTCTCTTGACGGGCACACATGATATGATGGAGGTAGTGGATCCGGTGTCCACCAATAAGAAGACAGGAGTACCTTGGATATGAGTCAGAACCTCAAAAGATCTCGATGCTAGGTCTGCCTCGAGCACTTCAGCTGTAAGCGCGTGTACCCGACCCTGCTATGGATGGTTCGGTTATGGTACCATAGGCCATTGAGGCGGCCTAAAGCGAGGTGCAGGGGGCCGAAATGATGGATGTGCAAGTGTTGTCCGTAGAGGTGGAGCGAAAATGGCCTGAGGCATCAGACGGTTAATCCTCTGAGTCGGTGAAAAACCACTGTGCCTCATCCTGGTGAAACAATTCATCTTTGTGTGGCCAGTCTTCTTTTAGTAGGTACACCACACGTCTAGTCACCTCACTAGGGTAGGAGATGCCATGAGCCTCGGCGGTGAGTCTACACATGGCCTCTTACCTAGGAATGGTCTGCTTGGAAGATCAGGTTGTGGCATGGGAGCCATAAGTGCTAGCATACGGGACAACCTGTCCCCATCCTGCTCAGCTCACAGGGACATGCCGACTAACTCGGCATAAGTAGATATGCTAGCACAACACATCTTCGAGCAGATCTCGAGTCGCAAACCCTTAGAAAATCGCTGCATCCGTATCAGCTGATCACCCAGTAACAATGGATCATACCTTCCCAGCTCCGTGAATCAGTTCTCGTATTCCGTCACCGACATCCCTTCCTGATGGAGGCGAAAGAACTCACTCTCCTTCTCGTGTCGGTAGGCGACGGGATTGTACTTCTTGTAGAAGTGGGTCTCAAATGCCTCCCATGTCCACACGTACCTAACCACACACTGCAGAGAACACTGTCCCACCATAAGCTGGCCTCCTTCTCAAACATGAAGGTGGCAAGCTCGACCTGCTCTGCCTCAGAACAGTGTAGCGGCCTCAGAATCTTAGAGATGCAGTCAATCCAGTACTCAGCCTCCTCTTCTTCCTCGCCCTGCTCTTCTTCTATTTCAGCTTCACCTTCTTCAGCACTCTCTTCCTCTTCGCTTTCTGTCTCATCCTCACTCTCCTCAAGTCAGGCTTGTCATTGTCGTGGCCCGATATCCATCTGATTGAGAGTAGTCTCGTTGATGTAGTGGATCGGCGTCGACAATTCCGTCCCAAGTCTATAGCCAAACTCATGTGCAACCTTGCATATGAATCGGCCAAATGGGAGTGAATCAGTCCTTCTATTTGAACGTATGATAAGGACTATCTATTGTAGAACATGCGTAGGCACACACAACTTATCTCCCTGTCCCACTTGGTACAGGAAATCCACCATCTGGCACGTGCACTCACTGCGATTGCTCCACCTGGGGTAGACTTTGAACGTGAAGATGTGGTGAAGCAGGCAAAAGTCGTTCATCATATTGGTCGCTAAAAGGCTATTATTTGGTTGTCATTGAACCAGACGACCACAAAGGAATAGTGTGCTGTGATCCCTTTCACGTGCACTCCTCAGATTCTTCTCACTTGCATGTACCTCACCAAGCGGCACATTCATAAGCCAAGATATCAAACCAACGTCAATTGTGGCCTCCTGATCTCTTCCAAATGGAATTTTGAACTGCAAGGGCTCCAACGTTAGCTCTCGAATGTGGGCATAGAAAGCTCAGATAGTGCCCACATTTGTGCGGTACTCACCCTCAAATAGCGGACCCCACTTAGCCTCTTCAAGGTGCTTGAACAACAGGTATTCCCCAAATAGCCGCGCATCCACATGAGCATCAAAAGGACCCTACGACCCTCATAAAATCAGTGAGATAGCTCCGCCAACAAAGCCCTTTCCATGGGAGCGTGGGGATCAAGATCCCGCTTGGTCTATAACTCTCAATTGGCGCTTGTACTCATGGCGGAACCTCTCATCCTCCTTGAATGAGTGGGGAGACTAGGCCCAACTTCATCCACAGAAGCTCTTTTCTTTCCCATGAAAGAAAGAATGGTGGAAAGCGAGAATATGGCCATAATAAACTCGAATAAGGCCATAATACGGGAAAAAAAATGGGTTATTGGACTTGGAGGTATATCAGACACAAATGAGAGGTTTGTGTACTCAAATCGAAGGAAAATGAGGAGGATAGGAGGCGGGTTTCGAGGAAAATGGTGGAGGGGCGTATGCTTTGCAGGAAAATGAGGAAATGAGAGGTTAAAGAGGAGATTTGAGAGAGAAATAAGAAATTTTGGAGAAAAAAGAAAGCTTAGAGAGGTATGTTATGAACAGGGGGAGCATTGGGAGGGTTTAAAATCGACCCACCTTACATCAATGAGCCACACAACACCCTAAAGGCGTCAGCCTGAGCCGACCCAGCAGGCGGCGAGGCCCTCACCGGTCTCTGGAGGTTCTGGCGATGAATCGCTGGTGGGGTGAGGTCCTCTCCCCCTTAGGTCTAAAAATGTGTGGGTCCCACCCTGGGTTTCCCTGTAAGTGGTCCGTTTGGCCCCCTACTCGATTTTGAGTCGTTTCAGGTCCTTTCAGGTATTTTCTGATGTATATACGCATTTATTGATTGTTGAAGGCAGGGATGGGATAAATTGTGGTATAAACCCATCGATTGATGGTCTAGGTGTGATCCAGGGTCATCTCAAGCGATCACGAATGTGTACGGACCCGATCTCAGTGACCGTTTTTGGTAACTTCGCCAATTGGCGAAACTGGGAAACCTAAAGTTATTTCTACATTTTTCTCACGCCCTCCTACGTTAAATGTGCATCAGCGTATGTCGTGTGACCATACCCTAGGTCCGGTTTAATCCAAATCATGCTCTGATACCAACTTGTAACGCCCTGAAAATTAGGGGTCGAGCAAAACTCAGCTCCCAAGTTCCAAAACATCGCTTATGCAACATTTTTAATGATGGATTATGTTGTCGGTTTGAGGGTATAAAACATGAATTAAATTAATCCAAATCAGCAAAACATAATCAAGGGACAATTGTAATACGCAAGCGGAAGACTGAAACAAAATATAAATCGGTATATGTCCTCAAAGTTTGTATGCGTTACTAGGTCAATAATTACAAGTGTTGTGTCAAAATACAAAATGTCAAAGAACATGATAGTTCACTGCAAGTATGACCTTGAATCCTCATCAATCAGGACATGGCTCACATGAACCCGCCTGAATACTGCATGTAATGCCTCCTCATCATCCTCAAAATCTGGCTCTGCCTCGTGTGTCACATCGTCATCTGCAACTAAGACAGTCTGGTTGGTATTTAAACACCGTCCCAGAACATGGGAGTGAGTGATTAACTTAGTGGAGCTATACAAAAAAGGTTAACATGTTATCAATTCAGTCAAGCAGTAATGATAAAGCAATACAATCAAACATCCCTAAATACTTTGATTAATGCAAGAATGTATGAAGAAATGATGCATGCCCTCACCTACACTCCCTCTATGATCTTCATCTCACGGTCGGGCATGTCAGTCACTTCCTCAGTGCTTTACCCAAAGCCAAACGACACATGCAATGCTGTGCATGAACGTGATTACCAAGTTCTTATAAGTCCTTTTCATACAGCAGGATTGGAAAGCTATGGTACCTCCCTTATATCATTTTCCAAACAATGATCCATTCTAGGGTCGTCAGTCCTAATAAATCTCATACAATGTTACGGTTTTATGTCAATGTAAAGGGCTCATCACCTGATCAATACAGACCTAGTTATACCCTAGTTACTACAAAAAGGCTTATCACCTCAATGTAGTTTCAGGGTATGCTCGAGGTCACTACAAAGGGCTCGTCACCTGATCAGTGTAGGCCGACAGCTCGAATACAGTGTCTCATACCACCGTATTCGGCTCACTAGTCTGGGTTACTCACTGGTCACTATGGGGAGGCTTGTCACCCCAGCGTAGACTGACAGCTCGACCACGGTGTCCCATACCACCATGTTCGGCTCATGAGTCTTAGCAGATCGAGGTACCAAGGTTAACGGGGTTTTACTGGTGAGTTTGATTCAAGAAGTAGCGTTTATACATGGTGAACATATATCCGATAAATCGGGTTAATTGATGAGCTCGACTAGGATGAACGCACGTTGAGTTGATCAACATGAAGTGCATAAGCAGGCCGTGTGGCCTAACCACTGTCGACATCCCAAGTACGGCTTGGATTCATTGAACACATCCTGCATGGTGAAAATAACCTAAGCCACCAGTTTGAGGCCTGTTACCGATCGCCTGGACTATGATATAGTCCCAACCACGTGCAATCACAAAAAATAAGCATATGAGATAATTAAAGCAGTAATGAATACTTAAGTCAAATCCTATAATCATTTGAGCATACTATGGAAATATGAATATACAGTACATGGAGGAAATCATACACACAGCTAGACATGAATCATATACAGTAAATGGAGGAAATCATACACACAGCTAAGGTAGTTGGGATTCATATCTTAACTCCCTTATAAATCACAATTTACTAACTACTAACTCATTCAGACATTTTTACAAACACTTAGACTACACCTTCTAACATACATCACGTATGTTGGTTATATTACGTATTAGGGCAAATCCTCTTACCAAGGAGTTGTCACATATATAATGTAATATCTCGAAAATCGGGGGGTCGGGTAGAAACCCAACTCCCGAGTTTCAGAACATCACTTATGCAACATAGATAATGATAAATGCATGTTGTCTGTAGAATGACATTAAACAAGATTGAGACTAAGCCAAAACAGCATATCATACTCCAGAGATAGTTAAATTAGCAAGCAGAAGTCTGTGATAAATACATAAAATACATAAGTAATTGTAAGTCTCCAAAGTGGGAATATGTTACCAGGTTAATTAAATACATGTATACTCCAAAAATGGAAAGAAAAGAAAATACATGAGTGCTCTAAAAATATAAAATGACAAGTGTCAAGGTGTCTAATCCACCTCCCTGTAATCCCGTCGATCAGAACACGCATAAAGGAGGGATCCTCCTCATCATCATCAAGTCCGGCTCCGCTTCACAAGCAGCGCCATCATCTGAAACTAAAATAGGGACTGGTGGGTGTCCAGAACACCATCCCGTAACGTGGATTGAGTAATCAACTCAGTGGAATCATAGAGCAAAGATTAGCATGTTATCAAATCAATCACGTGATAATAGTAAAGCAATCAATCAAACATTCCTATATACTATTGTTAATGTTTGCATGAAATGACATGATGGATGCCCTCACCAACATACTCCCTCATGCGGCGCCATCTGCGTCCGCGGCATGCTTTCTTCCCGCAGTACTCCACATCTTCCAGGCACATGCAGTGCGATATGAATAATGATTATTGGGTTGTTATTAGTCCTTTTCATACAGCAGGATTAGAAAACTAAGATACCTTCCTTATATCAATCCCAACACAGATCCTGTCTAGGGTCGTCACTCCTAGTAATCTCATACGATGTTATATTTGTAGGTCGCTGCAAGGGCTGCCAAGGCTGTTGCTCTCACTCGTTGCACCACTCCCCCATCACCTTATCAATACAGGCCTATTTATATCCTTAAGACTACATCAAGACTCGTCGCCCCCATGCGGTGTCAGGATAAACTCAAGGTCACTACAAATGGTTCGTCACCAATCAGTGTAGGCCGACAGCAAGAATATAGTGTCCCAAACCACTATAATCTGCTCAGAGTAGGGTACTCACTGGTCACTACGGGGAAGTTTGTGGCCCCAGCGTAGGCCGACAGCTCGACTACGGTGTCCCACACCACCATGCCCAGCTCATGAGTTTTTGTGGATCAAGGTACCATGATTGACAGGGTTTTCAATGGTAAGTTTTGTACCCTAGGTTCAAGCAGTTCTGACTCATACATGGTGAACATACAATGGCTAGTCGGGTTACTTGACAGGCTCGATTAGTACGAGCACATCTCAAGCTGAGCGACATGAAGTGCATAAAAACACTTCGTGTGGCCTAACCACTGCCGCCTGCCCAAAACACGACTCGCGTTCATCGACGCATCCTTCGTGGTAAATAGAAGCCAACCATGAATTCGATCCATTACCGACTGGTTGGACTAGGTCATAGCCCCAAGCATTTGTATATCAACATCAGTAAGCATATGTGAGTAACAAGAATGAATATAAACAATACAAGCATGTTGACACATGTTATAACGCACAACGTAAGCAAATCAACCAACACATGCATTCCATATATGTAATGAAATCAATTCATATAGCCAACGTGGTGGAAATCAAATACATCAGTATGTTAATTGAGAATACAATCTCAAAACTACTTCACAACACCATTTACTCAATACATACTAATACAAACATTTATACAAACACTTAGTCTACACACTTTAGTCTACATAGCATATGTCGACCTAAAGTACGCAATAGGGCGAATCTCTTCGCCAAACAGATCGTACACGCATTTCTAATATCATAACGTGACAAATAACTATGAAAATCATTTCAGAAAAATACAGACATATACTGTATTTCCTACAAATGACTAAAATGCCCTAAATCTCATATTCACCGTACGTATGTGAAATGGAAAATGGACAACATGTTTTACATGTCAAACGGCGTTCTCGTCGATAATCTACTATTAAACGACATTGAAAGCTTTGAAATCAGTCAATCAAAGCGTCTAAAATCCTCACCTTTCGCCTTAGACGTGTATTGATTCGAATAGCACGTATACGCTTCGTCAACGGCGTAACGACGACCTATTGCACAAGATACATAAGCTACTTCGCTATTAAATCAAAAGAATCCCTAAATCAGCAAGTGGTTAGGGTTTTCTTACCTAAAAGTGCATTGCAAATCTCCGCGAAAGTGATTTGAAGGCATTGCTTTGGTACGTGCAAAGGATGGAGCAAATGGCAGGAAGTTTTCTCATAAAGTCTCTCACAATCTCTCACTTTCTCTCTCTCTCTTAATCTAGAGTTTTCCCCAAATTCGTATGGGTTAGAAGGCTAAGGGTTTAAGCCCCTTTTATAAGACCAAACATGACCAAACTAGACTACGAGTCAAGGTATACTTGGGTTATAGCCAAATCGGGACTTCTCCGATCCAAAAGAGCGTTTCGGGAGGTCCCCTGGCCGAACGCGATCGAACTTAAGCTCATGCCTATCGGATCCTACTCACCCGAAGTTTTCAGACCGGTAGAGTTCCCAGATCGCACGTGGCGGTCCAGTTTCAGTTCAGCGGTCATGGAGAATCGATCGAGGATTCCAAGTACACTAACCTGAATGAGAAATGTTTCCTGATCTGAGGGTGTAATTGGGTCAAATTTCGACGGTCTGAATGCTTATACTGATCCCGTAAACGAAACGTGCCAGATTTATTTAAATCCCATTTAATTTTAAATGAATTTCACTCTTTCTCACACTCCCTGCTCCAGGCTCAATGAAATAGCCTCAGAGCATCGGTTGGGCTTGATTTTCGAAACGATTGTCAAGTCCAGCTAAGCGGTCATAACGGTCTAAGATTGTAGGTATCGGACTTTCGACGCACGGTATAGATCCAATACAAAGTTTCAAAGGGTTCCTGAGAATAAACCGGTTTAGAGTTTGATCCTGGATTTTAGGGTAACGTAGCGTCAACAATTCTGGAGGTTTTGGGTCTTACAGATCGTATTTAAAGTAGTTGGTGCTAATTTCACAGGTAATCTAGTGTGACGCTGTCTAATTCACGTTAAATTCTAAAGAATTAGGTTCTACATGATTTCTTTGGCTTTGGAATTGGGTTCTGAGAGGTTACCAAGGTGTTATGGTTGGCCCATTACCTAAGGACGTCTAAATCCATGTTGGTAAAAATTCGGGGTGTTACAATCTACCCCCCTTAAGACAAAATCTCGTCCCAAAAATTGGCTAAGGGTAATGAGTACTTAAAGAGACTTTCGTAATGACCTAACCTTACGTATAACCTAAATCAACTGTTTCGATCCTGGGCCAGTGGGGAAGAGGCTAACCACGCTTCCGCTGCACCACTCTGGTCTAACGGTTGCATTGGCTGACCTAACTAGATTGGGCTCAAAATGTTCTACCCCCCTTAAAACTTGGTTCTACTTAAGGTTCAAGAATCTATGTCTCGATCCGCATATCGGAACGAAGTGTAACTTATGACCTATCCTTGACATGGAATGAGAGACAACCTCTCGCTACAATGGTCTTCCTTTACTAATGATGCGTTCTATGACATTGGTACCTACGGTTATAGAAAAGAGCTGAAATGAAGGGTGTTGTGGTTGATTTCAAGGACGAATGTGAGTTTGTGGCAAGAGGTCTAATCTTTACTAGCTATAAGTCCTCGCCAGTTCCCAAAGACAATACGATAACTTTTGGTTGTAGGTGGTCGGGCCAATACGGAAGAAATGTTGGGTAGTGGGTCTGAGCCGGATACATAGACTTTCTGTCTAGCTGTAACGCCCGTGAAAAATCCATACTTGGGCTCGAGTACCAACTCGACCCGATATTGCGTAGAATTCATTCCTTTAGAAAATATGACTAGGTTAGCTAGTGCAACGTTAGAATAGCTGAGAAATGGTCCCTGATCACTTTAAATACGTTCTACAAGGCCCGAAGCGAGTGGAACCAAGGGTGCTATAATTCTCTAAAGCCTCGGATCAAACTCTTAACCGGTTTGTTCTCTGGACCACTTTGAATCTTTGTATTGGATCTAGACCGCACGTCGAAAGTCCGATACCTCCTATCTTAGACCGTTAGAACCGTCTAGCTGGACTTGACACTCCTTCCAAAAATTAAGTCAAACCGATAATCACAGGCTATTTCATTGAGCCCGGACCGAAGAGAGTGAGAATAGGGTTAGAATTGAAATTTGAAATTCAAATCTGGCACACAATTTGACGCATCAGTATTGAGCGTTCTGACCATCAGAATACAGCCAAATTACACCCTTGGATCAGGAAAAATATCTATTATATATCACGAGACTTATAGGCCTGATCTTGGTGCGATGACCGTTAAACTGAAACTGGTCCGCCACGTGCGATCTGGGAACCCTACCGGTCTGAAAACTGGATGTGTGCTAGATCCAGTATGCATGAGCTTAAGTCCGACCGCATTTGGCCAGGGGACCTTCAGAAATGCCCTTTTGGACCGAAACGGCCCCGATTTGGTTAGGCACCAAGTAAACATTGTTCCCAAGCCTATTTTGGGCATGTTTTAGGCTATAAAAGGGGTTGAAACCCTCACTCCTCTCTTCCATCCGAATTTGAGAGAAGCCCTAGCTTGGGAGAGAGAGAAAAAGGTGGGAGATTGTGAGAGTGTGGGAGAGTTCTTCCTGCCACTTGTACTACGCATTGCACGTGCTTAAGCAACACACCTCTACCGCTTTCCCGGCGATTCCACCGCGATCCTAGGTAAGTAAAAACCCTAAATAGTTGTTGATTTGAGTTTCCCTTGTTTCCATAGCGATGTAGCTTATGGATCTTGTGTATTAGGCTCCTTACTCGCCGTAGACGAAGCGTGTACGCTCCGTTTCAATTCCCGAGTCTACAAGACATAAGGTGAGGATTTTAGACGCTTTGATTGACGGTACCCAACGCTTTCAATGTCGTTTAATAGTAGATTCTTGACGGCATCGCCGTTTGACATGTACAAAATGCTCTCCGTTTCCCGTTTCGTAAGCTAACGAAGAATATGAGATTTAGGGCATTTTAGTCATTTGTAGGAAGTACTGTTTACATTCATATTTTGCTGATGTGATTGACATGGTTTGTTGTCGCATTAGGAAGTTAGGAATGCGTGCATAATTAGTTTGGCGAAGAGATTCGCCTAGTTGCGCACTTTGGGTCGACATACTATATGTAGACTTAAGTGTGTAGTGTATGTGTTTGTATAAATGCTTGTATTAGTATGTATTGAATTAAATGATGTTATTTGATAGTTTGTGATTGATTTTTCAATTATTATGCAGACCTAAATGATTTTCTACATGTCGACTAAATGCATGATTTCATTACATGCATGGAATTTATGTGCTTGAGGATTTGCTTAAGTTGAATGATATAACATGTGTTAACATGCTCACATGATTGTATTTCAATTCCAATGCTCTTACATAACTTGTTGATGTGATTCCATGAGTGTTTGGGACTAGACTTAGTCCGGGCAGTCGGTAACCGAGCGAATTCGTGGCTGACTGGTCATAGCCACGAACGACGCGTCGATGAACGTGATTCGTGTTGAGAGTTGGCGGCAGTGGTTAGGCCACGCGAAGTGTTTTACGCACTTCATGTCGTTCAGCTTGAGATACGATCGCGCTAGTCGAGCCCGTCAAGTAACCCGACTGGCCGATGTTTGTTCACCTTGTATGTATCATAACTGCTTGAACCTAGGGTACTGAACTTACCATTGTAAACCCTATTAACCGTCATACCTTGATCCACGAAGACTCATGAGCCGGGCATGGTGGTATGGGACACCGTGGTCGAGCTGTCGGCCTACGCTGGGGCCACAAACCTCCCCGTAGTGACCAGTGAGCACCTTGACTCGTGAGCAGATTATGGTGGTATGGGACACTATATTCTAGCTGTCGGCCTACACTGATCAGGCGACGAGCCCTTTGTAGTGACCGCGAGCGTATTCTGAGTCCACGGGAGGCGACGACCCTTCCGTGCAGTAGAGTACAGTAGGCCTGTATTGATAAGGTGATGGGGGAGCGGTGCAACGAGTGCGAGCAACAGCCCTGGCAGCCCTTGCAGTGACCTACGAAATATACATCGTATGAGATTACTAGGAGTGACGACCCTAGACAGGATCCGTGTTGGGATTGATACAAGGGAAGTACCTTAGTTTCCCAATCCTGCTGTTTGAATGGACTAATAACAACTTGGTAATCATATCACCATAGCATTGCATGTGCCTGGAAGATGTGGATCACTCTAGGGAGTGTGGCATGCCACGGTCGTAAGATGTTGCCGCATGAGGGTGATCGTCGGTGAGGGCATACATCACGTCATATCATCTTGCATTAACAACAGTATTAGGATTGTCTGATTTACTGCTTTACTATTATCGCGTGATTGAATTGTGAACATGCTAATCTTTGCTCTATGATTCCACTGAGTTGATCACTCATTCCCACGTTACGGGATGGTGTTTGCAACACCCACCAGACCCTGTTGTAGTTGCAGGTGAGGACGAGATCCAGGAGGTGGAGCTAGATGATGACGAGGACCAGGATGAATTCTCGTATATGCAGTATCATGACGGCTTCCCGTAGGCGACCTGGATCGAGGGGACATCAGTGGACTTTTCTTTTTGAACATTATTCTTTTGTTATGTATATGTACATGAGACTCAGTGATGTAGTCATACTTTGGAGACAGATGAGATTACTTTGCTTTTCCATACAGTGATATATACATTGTTTAGTCTTTCGCTTGCCTTTATCACTGGATCTGAAGTATGAATTGCAGTTTTGGTATACTTTTACTCATGTGGATGCTTTAAATCAGACAACATCTAATCATAACCATTTTTGTTGCATAAGTGACGGTCTGAAACTCGGGAGTTGAGTTTATTCACGACCCCCGATTTTCAGGGTGTTACACTAGCTAGGACAGAAAATTTGTTGTATCAATTCTTAATCCGAGTCGATACCGATCTCTTGCTTGATCAGAGCATTGGATTTATTGGTAACCACTAGGATTAAGAAGTCGATTCAAACTGCGAATACATCGGTAATATACAATTCCTTTGCTTCATGATCTCGATTGCAATAAATCCTTGGGAAGGAAATTCTAAGGGGAATTCCAAGGGGAGTGCTGGTTTATTCTAAGTTCAATCTGAGGGATTTATAAGTTTCCCTGAGAGTGAATGGTTCTGAGTTAAAATAACTTCCCTAAGGGTTATAATAGAAATCTATAAGTATTATGGGGACCTATTGAAGAAATGAGGTCCTACTCCTACCAAATCTAACCTACTATTCCTTAGCATATATAGGCTTTACACTACTTATTATAACTAGTAGCCTAGTCTGTAACTCACTAGCTGTAATCCAAGCCTAAGCTTATACGTTAGATGGTTTTATACCATATCTACTACAGGGAATTGTTCTATCGCTTAGAGTCAAGATTGTCTAATTGAAATTTGATTTCCTATATCGTCAGATCTTTCAAATCAAGTACCACTCGAAGTCCAAAACTCTAAGGGCATATGTGGCCAGTGGTCTCAAGTTGTGTTAAATGGGACTGCTTTCCTACTCCCGCCTAAGAATTGGGAATGACATGTTTAGTAGGTGAGTGAGTTGGGATTCAAATCAACTTCGTAGGCTTTGGAAAATGGGCCTTGTGTTGGAAAGCATGAGATGTAGCATAGCAATACACAATCCGTCAAGCATTCCACACACTTCCTATCAAAAGGGACTGCATGCATTTCATTAAATCAAAATTTTTCACAATACAAGAGATATATCCTTACATGCATCATGACAAGAAACACATGGGAACTAAGTTAGTCGAAGCTACAATTGCAACATAAGCAAACTACTAGCCTTCTCAGGCTTACACACAGAAAGTAGGAAACAACTAACTACTACCATCAAACATCAGGAATCTAATCGCTAATCCGAGTCTGGCGATGGAGGAGGGGCACCCTTATCCTACAGACAACACAGGATGGCCTTCAAAGTATGAGTCACCTTGCCAAATTTTCATTTCATGACGACCTTGGTATCCTCAAGATCCTGTTTCACCTCAGCCAGGAGTTCTTAGACTTCTCGTCGCAAAACAACCTGAATCTCCTCAAGTCGGGCTAATGAGCATCCCTAGTAGCCCGAGTCGCAAGAGGAGGGCTCTCATCAGTATCCTGAGCCTCCTCTTTGTAACACCCTAGATTTTTGCCAACCTGGGGTTAGACGTCCTTAGGAAATGGGTCAACCTTATCACTTTCAGAGCTCAATCCCAAAGCCAAAGAAATCACTCTTCAACCCATTTCCTTCAAAACTCACCTTTCACCACCTCATTCTTTAAACTTCTCCAAGTACTTTCATATTAGACACGACTCCTCAAGTTTAAATAGTAAAGAACATCAATCCTAGGGTATTAATGATGAAGAACAATACCAAAGGTAAAAATTATAATGAATAGTAAATAAATGGATAAAATGGATTTCGACCCTTAACCTTTTGGAATCTAACAAAATAGATGGATTAGTTGGATGGATTAGCCTCTCCTACCCCAAAATCATACCACATGATGCATAAACTCATTCTGGTTTACAAATTGGCCCCGAAACACCCCAAATGACGTCTTGGGCCTATCCAAGCCCAAATACAGTGAACCAAGGTGGGTCCCACATATATTTGGGGTCCCTAGGGCAGGGGGAACCCAGTCCATATGGCCGGCATCGCCGGTTTACAGTTTGACCGGCGAGGGCTCACCGTACGGTGGGCCCCACTAGGGCTGGCCTTCGGGCCGGAGGTGTTTAGGGGTTAGGGTAGCTCCCTGGTATGTGGGTCGTCCCTTAAAACCTCCTCGATCAGGTACTTCCTTCACAAAGTGACCCTCCAAGTTCTCTTTTCTCACCAAAATGCCTGATTTTTTGCAAAAACCATCCCTCCAAACTCTTCCTTCTTCTGTTTCCAAACACCCTCGCTCCACCCTTCAAATCTCATCTCAAACAAAAATCAATAAAGGCTACTTCCTTTAGAAATCCAACGAGAATCAACTAGCGCTACATTAGATGGCCTATGAAATTCTCACCAATCACTTTCAATACGATCTGCTAGAGTCAAAACGTATAAAATAGGTGACGCTACAATACCGTAAAATCTAGGATCAAACTCTATTACCGTTTGCTCTCTGGAGCAACTTGAAACTTTGTATCGGCTCTGGACCGCACGTCGGAAGTCCGATTACCCCGAACTTAGACAATCCTGACCGCCTAGTTGGACTTGACAATCACCTTGAAAATTAAGTCCAGATGATGTCCCACAATGATTTCCTTAAGTCCAGAGTGAAGAGTGTGAGAAATGTTAGAAATTAATATAATTTATGAAATCTGGCACGTGTCGCTTGCGTGACATTTTCTAAGCATTCTGACCGTCAGAATTTGATCAAATTTTACCCTCGGATCAGGATAGGTGGCCCTTATATGTCAACGCACTTGTGGTCCTGATCGAGTACCGGTAGCCGTTGAACTGAAACTGGTCCGCCACGTGCGATTTGGGAACACTACCGGACTGAAAACTTGATGTGAGCAGGGTCCAGTATCCATGAGCTTAAGTCCGACCGCATTCGGCCAGGGGACCTCCAGAAATGCTCCGTTGAGACGGAACAGTCCGTATTTGGACATAAAATAAGTATACTTTGGCCCCAAGTCTATTTTCATCACTTTTGGACTTATAAAAAGGGCTTAAACCCTTACTCTTTCATTCCATACGAATTTGGAGAGAGAAGAGAGAAAAGAGGGAGAAAGAGAGAAAGGGAGGGAGATTTGGAGCTCTCTCCTGGGATTCTTCCCTGCTGCTCCATGTTCCATAGCCGCCGCTTCTGCACCGCCATTCCAGTGTTTTCAGCTTCATTCTTAGGTAAGAAATCCTAACCTTAACCTGATTTGAAGCTTAGAATAGTTGTAGTGTTGGTGTAGCTAACCTGTTTCATGCCATAGGTAGCGTACCAGCCGTTGACAAAGACTTATCGTCTGAATCAACTACGTTTCACAATTTCGGGTTTAAGGTGAGGATTTTAGACGCTTTGATTGACTAATTTCAAAGCTTTCAATGTTGTTTAATAGTAGATTGTCGAAGAGAACGCCATTTGACATGTAAAACATGCTGTCCGTTTTTCATTTCGCATACGTACGGGAAATATGAGATTTAGGGCATTTTGGGTATTTGTAGGAAAAATAGTATACGTCCGTATTTTGCTGAAATGATTATCATGGCTATTTGTCGGGTTATGATATTAGGAATGTGTGCATGATCTGTTTGGCGAAGAGATTTGCCCTAATGCGCACTTTGAGTCGACATACGCTATGTAGACTAAAGTGTGTAGGCTAAGTGTTTGTATAAATATTTGTATTAGTATGTATTGAGTAGATGGTGTTGTGAATGAGTTTTGAGATTGAATTCTCAAGTAATATGCTGATGTAAATGATTTCCATCATGTTGGCTATATGTATTGATTTCATTACATACATGAAATGCATGTGTTGGATGATTTGCTTAAGTTGTATGTTATAACATGTGTCAACATGCTTACATTGTTGTATTTCATTTCTGTTACTCTCATATGATTACTGATGTTAATATTCAAGTTTTTGGGGCTATACGTTAGTCCAGACAGTCGGTAATGGATTGAATTCGTAGTTGGCTTCTATTTACCACAAAGGATGCGTCGATGAACGCGAGTCATGTTTTGAGTTGGCGGCAGTGGTTAGGCCACACGAAGTATTTCATGCACTTCATGTCGTTCGACTTGAGATGCACTCGTACTAGTGGAGCCCGTCAAGTAACCCAATTGGACATTATATGTTCACCCTGTATGAGTCATAACTGCTTGAACCTAGGGTACTGAACTTACCATTGAAAACCCTGTTAACCATGGTACCTTAATCCATAAAGACTCATGAGCCGAGCATGGTGGTATGGGACACCGTGCTCGAGCTGTCGGCCTACGCTGGGGCCACAAACCTCCCCGTAGTGACCAGTGAGCACCTATGACTCGTGAGCCGATTGTGGTGGTATGAGACACTACATTCGAGCTGTCGGCCTACACTGATCAGGTGACGAGCCCTTTGTAGTGACCGCGAGCGTATTCTGAGTCTGTGGGAGGCGACGACCCTTCCGTAGCGACAAGAGTACATTAGGCCTGTATTGATAAGGTGATGGGGGAGCGGTGCAACGAGTGCGAGCAACAGCCCTGGCAGCCCTTGCAGTGACCTACAAATATAACGTCGTATGAGATTACTAGGAGCGACGACCCTAGACAGGATCTGTGTTGGGATTGATATAAGGAAAGTACCCTAGTTTCCCAATCCTGCTATATGAAAAGGACTAATAACAACTTGGTAATCATTATCTATATCGTATTGCATGTGCCTGGAAGATGTGGAGCTGTAACACCTCAGATTTTTGCCAACCTGGGGTTAGACGTCCTTAGGCAATGGGTCAACCATAACACCTTGGTAACCTCTCAGAACCCAATTCCAAAGCCAAAGAAATCACTTAGGATTAATTCCTTTAGAAATTAAGCGTAAGTTAGCTAGCGCTACGCTAGAGTAGCTGTGAAATTGTCCCTGAACACTTTAAATGCGTTCTGTAAGACCCAAAACTTGTAGAATCAATGACGTTATAATACCCTGAAACCTAGGATCAAACTCTAAACCTGCTTGCTATCGGGAACCTTTTGAAACTTTGTATTGGATCTAGACCACGCGTCGAAAGTCTGATACCTATAATCTTAGACCGTTATGACCGCTTAGCTGGACTTGACAATCATTTCGAAAATCAAGCCCAACCGACGTTTAGAGGCTATTTCATTGAGCCTGGAGTGAAGAGAGTGAGAAATGGGTTAGATTTGGAAATTTTAATCCAAATCTGGCACGTGACTTGACGCGTTATTATTAAGCGTTCTGACCGTCAGAATTCGGCCAAATTACACCCTCGGATCAGGAAAATTTTCTCTTTCATATCATGAGACTTGTAGACCTGATTTAGGTACGATGACCGCTGAACTGAAATTGGACCGCCACGTGCGATCTGCGAACACTACCGGACTGAAAACTTGATGTGAATAGGATCCAGTATCCATGAGCTTAAGTCCGACCGCATTCGGCCAGGGGACCTCTAGAAATGCTCCGTTGAGATGGAACAGTCCGTATTTGGACGTAAAATAAGTATACTTTGTTTCCAAGTCTATTTAGGTTATGTTTTAGCCTATATAAGGGCTTTAAACCCTCTCACAACCCTCCCATCCAAATTTACAACAAACCCTAGTAGAGAGAGAGAGAAAGTGAGAGATTTTGAGAGAGTAGTGGGAGAGAATTCCCGCCACTTGCTGCTGCTTTTGCACGTGCCAAAGCACCGCACTCCAATCACTTTCCCGACGATTCCAATGCACTCCTAGGTAAGAAAAACCCTAACTACTTGCTGATTTAGGATTTTTTCCGATTCAACTAGCAACATAGCTTATGTATCTTGTGCATTAGGTCGCCTGTACGCCATTAACGAGGCGTATATGTTCCGTTCGAAACGATACACTTCTACGACAAAAGGTGAGGATTTTAGACGCTTAGATTGACTGATTTCAAAGCTTTCAATGTCATTTAATAGTAGATTATCGACGGCAACTCCGTTTGACATGTACAACATGCTGTCCATTTTCCATTTCGTAAACGTACGGTAAATATGAGATTTAGGGTATTTTAGGCATTTATAGAAAATACGGTATAAGTATGTATTTTGCTGAAATGATTGCCATGGCTATTTGACGTATTATGATATTAGAAATGCGTGTATGATCTGTTTGGTGAAGAGATTCACCCTAACCCACATATTGGCAGTCATATGCTATGTGGACTAATGTGTGTAGACTAAGTGTTTGTTGAAATGCCTAAATCAATATGATTTATTCCTTCCATATATATTGAATGTAAGAACATGACTGTTGTGTATTAGACATCTCCTTGATATAAGGATTTGTCAGATTATATGTTGGAATCAACATACGTAACGTACGTTGGAGTTGTGTAGTCTGGTTGTTTGTATAAATGATTGTATTAGTATGTATTGAGCTAATGTTGTTGTAGCTTAGCTTTGAGAATGAATTCTCAATCCACATGATGTTGTATATGATTTCCTACATGTTTGTTATATGAATTGATTTCCTTATATGTATAGAATACATGTGTTGGTTGATTTGCTTACTCCGTATGCTATAACATGTGTTAACATGCTTGTATTGTTGTATTTCATTTCTATTACTCTCATAGGATTACTGACGTTGGTTTACAAATGCTTGGGGCTATGACCTAGTCCAGGCAGTCGGTAATGGATCGAATTCGTGGTTGGTTTCTATGTACCACAAAGGACACGTCGATGAACGCGAGTCGCGTTTTGAGTTAGCGGTAGTGGTTAGGCCACACGAAGTGTTTCATGCACTTCATGTCGTTCAGCTTGAGATGCGCTCATACTAGTCGAGCCCGTCAAGTAACCCGACTGACCATTGTATGTTCACCTTGTATTTGTCATAACTGCTTGAACCTAGATACTGAACTTACCATTGGAAACCCTGTTAACCATGGTACCTTGATCCATAAAGACTCATGAGCTGGGCATGGTGGTATGGGAAACCGTAGTCGAGCTGTTGACCTACGCTGGGGCCACAAACCTCCCCGTAGTGACCAGTGAGCACCTATGACTCGTGAGCAGATTATGGTGGTATGGAACACTATATTCTTACTGTCGGCCTACACTGATCAGGTGACGTGCCCTTTGTAGTGACCGCGAGCGTATTCTGAGTCTACGGGAGGCGACGACCCTTCCGTAGCGACGAGAGTACATTATGCCTGTATTGATAAGGTGATGGGGGAGTGGTGCAACGAGTGCGAGCAACAGCCCTGGCAGCCCTTGCAGTGACCTACAAATTTAACATCGTATGAGATTACTAGGAGTGACGACCCTAGACAGGATCTGTGTTGGGATTGATATAAGCAAGGTACCCTAGTTTTCCAATCCTGTTGTATGAAAAGGACTAATAACAACTCGGTAATCATTATCCATATTGCATTGCATGTGCCTAGAAGATGTGGAGCACTGAGGAACGTAAGCATGCCGCGGGCGTAAGATTGTGCCGTATGAGGGAGTATGTCGGTGAGGGCATCCATCATGTTATTTCATGCATGCATTAACAACAGTATCTAGGAATGTTTGATTGACTTCTCTACTATTATCGCATGATTGATTTGATAACATGTTAATCTTTGCTCTATGATTTCACTGAGTTAATTACTCACTCCCACGTTACGGGATGGTGTTCCGGACACCAACAGACCCTTTTGTAATTGCAGATGATGGCGTGGCCTGCGAGGCGGAGCCGGACTTGATGATGAGGAGGAGGATCCCTCCTTTATGCGTGATCTGATCGACGGGATTACAGGGAGGTTGAGTAGATGTCTGGACACTTGTCATTTTATATTTTTGGAGCACTCATGTATATCTTTTCTTTCCATTTTTGGAGTATACATGTATTTAATTAACTTGGTAACATGTTCACACTCTGGAGACTTATAATTAATTATATATTTTATGTATATATCATAGTCTTCTGCTTGCTAATTTAACTCTCTGGAGTATGATATGTTGTTTTGGATTAGTCTCAATCTTGTTTAATGCCATTCTACAGACAACATGCATTTATCATTATCTATGTTGCATAAGTGACGTTCTAAAACTCGGGAGTTGGGTTTCTACCCGACCCCCGATTTTCAGGGTGTTACAGGAGCACTGCGGGAAGAAAGCATAACGCGGGCGTAAGATGGTGTCGTATGAGGGAGTATGTCGGTGAGGGCATCCATCATGTCATTTCATGGATGCATTAACAACAGTATCTAGGAATGTTTGATTGTTTGCTTTACTATTAACGCGTGATTGATTGATAACATGCTAATCTTTGCTCTACTATTCCACTGAGTTGATCACTCACTCCCACGTTACGGGACGGTGTTTCCAGACACCCACCAGACCCAGTTATAGTTGCAGATGATGGCGCTACTTGTGAGGCGGAGCCAGACTTGTATGATGATGAGGACTTCTCCTCCGTGTTCTGATCGACGGGATTACAGGGAGGTTGATTAGACGCCTTGACACTTGTCATTTTATATTTTTGGAGCACTCATGTATATTCTTTTCTTTCCATTTTTGGAGTATACATGTATTTAATTAACCTGGTAACATGTTCACACTCTGGAGACTTACAATCAATTATATATTTTATGTATTTATCACAGTCTTCCTCTTGCTAATTTAACTGCCTCTGGAGTATGATATGCTGTTTTGGCTTAGTCTCAATCTTGTTTAATACCATTCTACAGACAACATGCATTTATCATTATCTATGTTGCATAAGTGACGTTCTGGAACTCGGGAGTTGGGTTTCTACCCGACCCCCGATTTTTGGGGTGTTACACTCTTCTTTTTCCTGGACTTCTTCCTCTATTTCTGCCCCAGTTTCTTCTTCACTAGCATCCTCTGTGCTATCATACTCGCCCTCACTATCATCATCAAGCTGAGCCTCATGCTGCCGAGGCCCTATCTTCATCTGGTTCATGGTAGCCTCATCAATGAAGTGAATTGGCACAGGCATCTCCGGCCCAAGTCTGTAAGCAAACTCAAGCGCGATCTTGCATATGAGTCGGCCAAAAGGAAGTGACTCAGACGTTCTTATCGATTTCGCTATGAGGACGATCTGTCGCGACACAAAGGTGGCAATGAACACATTCTCTCCGTGGCCCACTTGATACAGGAAATCGACCATGAGACGCGTACATTCACTGCGGTTGGTCGACCTAGGATACACATTAAACGTGCAAATGTGGTGCAACAGGCGCAAATCATCCGACATGTGGGACGCTAAGAGGCTCTTGTTATGCTGCCATGGAACCAAACCACCACATAGGAACCTGGTACCGCGTTTTCGCTCATGAACACTCTTCAGATTCTTAGCACTTGGATGTACTTCACCAAGAGGCACCTTCAGAAGTCGGGCTATCAACCGAACATCGATCGTGGCTTCCCGATCTCTATCAAAGGGAATCCTGAACTGTAATAGCTCCAACGTAGGAGCCCGAATATGAGCATAGAAGGCACGAACTGTGCTTACGTTCGCACGAGACTGGGCTTCAAAGAGCGGACCCCAGTTGGCAGCTTCAATGCGCTCAAATAACAGAAACTCACCAAAGAGCCGCTCCTCCACATGCACCTCAAACAGAACCTTGAGATCAGTATACGCGCCATGGGCCAAGTCCGTCAACAATGTACGCCCTATGTGCGTATGGGGATCCAAATCCCACTTCGTATGTAGCTCTCTGCCAACACTTGGACTAGCGGCACCACCTCTCGGTTCCCTTGATCATGAAGGGCGACTAGGCCCAGCTTCATCAGCGGTGGTCTTCCTCTTTCCCATGAGAGAGAGGATGGTGGAGAAAGAGAAAAAGGCCAAAATAGCCTCAACAATAGCCATGGAAAATGGAGAAAATGGGGAGATAGGGCTACCCTAATGGACTGAATCGAATCTAAGCCCTGTTAAGGGGTGAATCAAGTTCCCAAAGGCTGGATTTTCAAAGAGGAAAGAGCAAGATAAGATGGAATGGAGGTCCACACGATTTTCAGCCTTCAATGGAGGATGTAAAAGCTCCAATCGACGAGACTGGAGAGAAAGGGGACTGTGAACAGCTGAAAATGGATGGGTTGGCGTCGGTTGAGGGAGAGAATGGGATGGGAGAGGTTTGGCACCGAGATTTGAGGGGAAGGCAGTAAAAAAAATGTAAAAAGGAGAGCTTGGGAGGGATGTTTTTGAAGGAGGTAGGGTATTTGGGGGGTTTCAAGGTGCGACCCATGTGTAGGAGGGGTACCCTAGCCACAAAAGGGCATTGGCCGGAAGCACAGCCCGAGTGGGGCCCACCGTACGACGAGCCCTAGCCGAACTGGTGAGGTCCTCACGGGTGAACTTGTAAACCGACGATGCCAACCACATGGGCTGGGTTCCCCCTGCCCTGGAGGTCCCAAATATGTGTGGGTCTCACCCTGGTTCATTGTCTTTTAGCCTAGATAGGCCCATGACTCTGTTTGGGGCGTTTCGGGGCCAATTTGTAAATCAGAATGATTTTATGCATCATGTAGCATATGATTTTGGGATAGGAGAGGCTAATCCATCCATCTAACCCATTTATTACAAGATATTCCATAATTAGAATTTTCAAAAGTCCAATTCTTACATATATTTACTATTTATAGTGAATTTTTTATTTTAGTATGATTCACTATCCTTCACACATTAATATTTATGTGTAGTATGAAAGGACTTAGAAAAAGTTAAAGAATGGGGTGGTGAAAGGAAAGATTCTGAAGGAATTGGATGAAAAAGGGTTTTTAAGCCTTGAGATTGAGTGTAAGGGTTGTGGTTGCCCCACGACTCAAGGACATGCATTTTTGGGTTTGGAATTCTTCTGGGATCATCTCAAACCCGCCAACTAATGACCTAGAGGCGACTTAGGTCGCTTCACCCGACTAAAGATATGTTATGGACTCGATCAAAACGATCGATTTGAGTAGACTTCGCCTATTGGCGAAACTGAAGTCCTACGAGTGTTTCTAGATTTTTCTCGCACCCACCTAAGTCAAAGGGGCGACAGCGTATGTCGCGTGGCCATAACTCAGGTTCGGTTTAGTCCAAATCATGCTCTGATACCATCTGTAACATCTCAAAAATCGGGGGGTCGGGTATAAACCCAACTCCCGAGTTCCAGAACGTCACTTATGCAACATAGATAATGATAAATGCATATTATCTGTAGAATGACATTAAACAAGATTGAGACTAAGCCAAAACAGCATATCATACTCCAGAGACAATTAAATAAGCAAGCGGAAGACTGTGATAAATACATAAAATACATAAGTAATTATAAGTCTCCAAAGTGTGAACATATTACCAGGTTAATTAAATACATGTATACTCCAAAAATGGAAAGAAAAGAATATACATGAGTGCTCCAAAAATATAAAATGACAAGTGTCAAGGCGTCTAATCCACCTCCCTGTAATCCCGTCGATCAAAACACCCATAAAGGAGGGATCCTCCTTATCATCATTAAGTCCGGCTCCGCTTCACAAGCAGCACCATCATCTGACACTAAAATAGGGACTGGTGGGTGTCCGGAACACCATCCCGTAACGTGGGAGTGAGTAATCAACTCAGTAGAATTATAGAGCAAAGATTAGCAAGTTATCAAAGCAATCACGTGATAATAGTAAAGCAATCAATCAAACATTCCAAGATACTATTGTTAATGTATGCATGAAATGACATGATGGATGCCCTTACCGACATACTCCCTCATGCGGCACCATCTGCGTCCGTGGCATGCTTTCTTCCCGCAGTGCTCCACATCTTACAGGCATATGCAGTGCAATATGAATAATGATTACCGAATTGTTATTAGTCCTTTTCATACAGCAGGATTGGAAAACTAAGGTACCTTCCTTATATTAATCCCAACACAGATCCTGTCTAGGGTCGTCACTCCTAGTAAACTCATGCGATGTTATATTTGTAGGTCGCTACAAGGGCTGTCAGGGCTATTTCTCGCACTCATTGCACCGCTCCCCCATCACCTTATCAATACAGGCCTATTTATATCCTTAAGACTGCATCAGGACTCGTCGCCCCCATGCGGTGTCAGGATAAACTCAAGGTCACTACAAAGGGCTCGTCACCAATCAGTGTAGGCCGACAGCTCGACCACGGTGTCCCATACCACCATGCCCGGCTCATGAGTCTTTATGGATCAAGGTACCAAGGTTGATAGGGTTTTCAATGGTAAGTTCAGTACCGTAGGTTCAAGCAGTTATGACTCATACATGGTGAATATACAATGGCCAGTCGGGTTACTTGATGGGCTCGATTAGTACGAGCGCATCTCAAGCTGAGCGACATGAAGTGCATAAAAACACTTCGTGTGGCCTAACCACTGCCGCCTGCCCAAAACATAACTCACGTTCATCGACGTGTCCTTCGTGGTAAATAGAAGCCAACCACGAATTCGATCCATTACCGACTGCCTGGACTAGGTCTTAGCCCCAAGCATTTGTATATCAACATCAGTAAGCATATGTGAGTAACAGGAATGAATATAAACAATACAAGCATGTTGACACATGTTATAACGCACAACGTAAGCAAATCAACCAACACATGCATTCCATATATGTAATGAAATCAATTCATATAGCCAACGTGGTGGAAATCATATACATCAGTATGTTAATTGAGAATACAATATCAAAACCACTTCACAACACCATTTACTCAATACATACTAATACAAACACTTAGTCTACACACTTTAGTCTACATAGCATATGTCGACCCAAAGTGCGCATTAGGGCGAATCTCTTCGCCAAACGGATCATACACGCATTTCTAATATCATAACATGACAAATAGCCATGGAAATCATTTCAGAAAAATACGGACGTATACTATATTTCTTACAAATGACTAAAATGCCCTAAATCTCATATTCACTGTACGTATGCGAAATGGAAAAGGGACAGCATGTTCTACATATCAAACGGCGTTCTCGTCGATAATCTACTATTAAATGACATTAAAAGCTTTGAAATTAGTCAATCAAAGTGTCTAAAATCCTCACCTTTCGCCTTAGACGTGTATCGATTCGAATAGCACGTATACGCTTCGTCAACGGCGTAACGGTGACCTAATGCACAAGATACGTAAGCTACTTCTCTATTGAATCAAAGGAATCCCTAAATCAGCAAGTGGTTAGGGTTTTCTTACCTAAAAGTGTATTGAAAATCACCAGAAAAGTGATTTGAATGCGTTTCTTTGGTACGTGCAAAGGATGGAGCAAACAACAGGAAGTTCTCTCACAAAGTCTCTCACAATCTCTCACTCTCTCTCTCTCTCAATCTAGGGTTTTCTCCAAATTCGTATGGGTTAGAAGGCTAAGGGTTTAAGCCCCTTTTATAAGCCCAAACATGACCAAACTAGACTCCAAGTCAAGGTATACTTGGGTTATAGCCAAATCGGGACTTCTCCGATCCAAAAGAGCGTTTCGGGAGGTCCCCTGGCCGAACGCGGTCGGACTTAAGCTCATGCCTATCGCATCCTGCTCACCCGAAGTTTTCAGACCGGTGGAGTTCCCAGATCGCACGTGGTGGTCCAGTTTCAGTTCAGCGGTCACAGAGAATCGATCGAGGATTCCAAGTACACTGACCTGAATAAGAAATGTTTCTTGATCCGAGGGTGTAATTGGGTCAGATTCCGATGGCCTAAATGCTTATACTGATCCCACAAATGAAACGTGCCAGATTTATTTAAATCCCATTTAATTTTAAATGAATTTCACTCTTTCTCACACTCCCTGCTCCAGGCTCAATGAAATAGCCTCAGAGCATCGGTTGGGCTTAATTTTCGAAACGATTGTCAAGTCCAGCTAAGCGGTCATAACGGTCTAAGATTGTACGTATCGGACTTTCGACGCGCGATCTAGATCCAATACAAAGTTTCCAAGGGTTCCTGAGAATAAACCGGTTTAGAGTTTGATCTTGGATTTTAAGGTAACGTAGCGTCAATGATTCTAGAGGTTTTGGGTCTTACAGATCGTATTTAAACTGCTTGGTGCTAATTTCACAGGTAATCTAGTGTGGCACTGTCTAATTCACGTTAAATTCTAAAGAATTAGGTTCTACATGATTTCTTTGGCTTTGGAATTGGGTTCGAGAGGTTACCAAGGTGTTATGGTTGGCCCATTGCCTAAGACGTCTAAATCCAGGTTGGCAAAAATTCGGGGTGTTACATATAACAATCATGTACCTACGATAGTTTATCATGCCAATCACAAATCCAGATTCCAAATGCATACAAACATTTTAACAAACACATGAAATTCCCTATTCACAACATAGTTTATACGTATACGTAAAGTAAAACCGACATCGCATTTGGCATGTGTAATGGCACTCACGTCAGTAATAAACCATTAACTGACATTGAAAGCCTTGAAAACCATAACCTAAACGTATATAGTCCGCACCTTACGCCTGTAAACGCGTAACGAATTTGTATTAGACATTTATTCCCGGACAATGGCGGATTGGCAACCTAGAGCAAGAATTTGGTTAGCTATTTTATCACATAGACTATTTGAAACCCTAGAATGGATTCGGGTTAGGTTCTCTTACCCAAGAACATTGTTGAAAATACCAGAAGAACTACACGGGATTGGTGTTTCAGCAGGTAGATTAGCAGGGAAGAATCCCAGGAATATTCACCAACTTTTCTCTCACTTTCTCTCTTTTTACTCTCTTCTCTCTCCTAGGATTTTCTCCAAATTCGTATGGAGTGAATGAGAGAGGGTTTAAGACCCTTATATAGGCCCAAAACTGATGGAAATAGCCCCAGGGCCATGGCATACTTAGGTTATGTCCAGATCGGGTTTGTTCCGATCAAACGGAGCATTTTTAGAGGTCCCTTTACTGAATGCAGTTGGACTTAAGCTTCCTAATATCGAATCTTGGTCAAGCTAAGTTTTCAGTCTGATCGGGTTTATAGATCGACCATGGTAGACCAGTTTCAGTTCAACGGTCACTGACACTCGATCAGGGCCACAAGTACACTGGCATGTGTGAGACATTTCCCCTGATCAGAGGGTGTATTTGGGTCAGATTCTAATGGTCTGAATGCTTATAGTTGGCCCACACACGACACGACTCAAATTACTTAAATTCAGATTTAATTTCTACAAATATTCACGTTTCTCACACATTTCGCTCCGGACTCAAGTAAATCATCATGGGATACCATTTGGACTTGATTTCCTAGGTGGCCGTCAAGTCCAACAAGACGGTCGTAATCGTATAGTTTTATTATTATCGAGCTTTCGACGTGCGGTCCAGGTCTGATACGGAGTTTCCAGATGCTCCCGAGAGCAATTGGATATAGATATTGCTCCTAGGATTTATGGTAATGTAGCATTAATAATTCTACAAGTTTTGGGTCATGCAGATCGTATTTAAAGTGATTGGTGTTAATTTCCTAGGTAATCTAGTTTAGCGCTAGTTAATTCTCATTTAATTTTTAAAGGATTTGGTCCTTAGTGATTTCTGCCTGAGGTGGTACTAGGGTCTTTGTACGGATTTTTTCAGGATGGTACAACTTCTAAGCTTACTCAATCAAAGGAGATGGGTGGAATGTATGTTCTGAAAGAGGAAGATGGTATAAATGTTAAAGTGGCCAATCTCACAAGAAAACTCAAGGCCATGGAACTTAAGAAGGATAAGGCTAACGAAGTTGTTTGCGATATTTGCACATGCAACATGCATACTACTGAAAATTGCCCAACCATTCTTACTTTTCAAGAAATTCTGAATGAGAAATCTAATGCTGTAAACAACTACCAAAAGCCTTTCAAAGGAACCACCTCCAATACTTACAAATCTGGCTAGAGAAACCATCCAAATTTTAGTTGGAGGAATGGACAAATTGCTACTCCTCAATGGATCCTTAACCAATTTTTAGAACAAAAGAAACCTCAGGAGGACCCAGTTTTAAAACACATTCAAAATCTAGAGCTTTTCAATCAAGGCACGTTACAACCCTTCTAAGACCTTACCAAGGTCATTCAACGGATTGAGTCACACTTAACGATTAGGGAGAAAGGGGTGCTTCCAGCCCAACCTCTCCCCAATCCAAAATCACAATATGAAATTAATGACCGAAGCTCTTCAAATCAAATGGAGTAATCTAACTCTATCATGACTCTAGAGAGTGGAAAGATAGTTGACAAAACTATTCCGGTAAGGGCTGAAAAGCCTAAAGACCCGGAAGTATATGAGAAGGATAGACCTAGCACTGCTCCACGTGGTTTAGAACTGAAACCTCAAGGTAAGCCGATTACTCCATTCCCTCAACGGTTGATTGCACCAAAACCTCTCTCTAATTCTCAGGATATTTTAGAGGTGCTTAACAAGTGAAGGTCAATATCCCTATACTGAATGCCGTTAAACAAATTCCTTTATATGCCAAATTTTTAAAAATTCTATACACGACCAAAAGGCGGTAAAATATTAAAAAAAAAGATCTTTTTAATAGAAAAAGTGAGTGTCATCATCAAGCAAGATGTTCCATAAAAATATAAAGATCCCGGTAACCCAACCATCACTTATGTATTTGAGAACTACCGGATTGAGCACGCACTTCTTGACTTAGGAGCAAGCGTAAATCTGATTCTGTAACGCCCTGAAAATTGGGGGTCGTGTAGAAACCCGACTCCTAAGTTCCAGACCATCACTTATGCAACAAATATGCTTATGATTCAATGTTGTCTAAGTTAGTGCATTAACATGAGTAAGATTATACCAAAACTGCAATTCATACTCCAGATCCAGTGATAAAACGCAAGCGGAAGATTGAAGAATATATATATGACTGTACGAAAAATAAAATAATCTCAAACTGTCTCCAAAGTATGAATACATCACTAAGTCACATATACATATCATAAACCAAAATCAAATGTTATGTAATGGTTCAACTAGCAAAAATCCCGATGATCCAGGCCACCTATGCGAAGCTGTCGAAAAACTGCATATACGAGAACTCGTCCTGGTCCTCTTAGTAGTCCGGCTCCAGCTCTTGGATCTCCTCACAACTTGCATCTAAGACAGAGTCTGGTAGGTGTTGCAAACACCATCCCGTAACGTGGGAGTGAGTGATCAACTCCGTGGCATGCTTTCTTCCCTCGGTGCTCCACATCTTCCAGGCACATGCAGTGCGATGTGGATATGATTACCGAGTTGTTATTAGTCCTTTCATACAACAGTATTGGGAAACTAAGGTACTTCCCTTATATCAATCCCAAGACAGATCCTGTCTAGGGTCGTCACTCCTAGTAATCTCATACGATTTTATATTTCTAAGTCGCTGCAAGGGCTGCCAAGGCTGTTGCTCGCACTCGTTGCACTACTCCCCCATCACCTTATCAATACAGGCCTAGTGTACTCTTTTTGCTACAGAAGGGTCGTCATGTAACACCCTGAAAATTGGGGGTCGTGTATAAACTCGACTCCCGAGTTCCAGACTGTCACTTATGCAACAAAAATGATTATGATTCAATGTTGTCTGATTTAAAGCATTCACATGAGTAAAAGTATACCAAAACTGCAATTCATACTTCAGATCCAGTGATAAAAGCAAGCGGAAGACTAAACAATATATATATCACTGTATGAAGAAATAAAGTAGATCTCATCTGTCTCTAAGGTATGAATACATCTCTGAGTCTCATATACATATACATGAACAAAATTAAATGTTCAAAATAGTCCCACTGAAGTCCCGACAACCCAGGTCGCCTACGCAAAGCCATCATGATACTGCATGTACGAGAACTCATCCTGGTCCTCGTCGAAGTCTGGTTCTGCCTCTTGGATCTCAGCCTCACCTGCATCTACAATAGGGTCTGGTGGGTGTTGCAAACACCATCCCGAAACGTGGGAATGAGTGATCAACTCAGTGGAATCATAGAGCAAAGATTAGCATGTTCACAAATCAATCATGCGATAATAGTAAAGCAATAAATCAGACAGTCCTAATACTGTTGTTAATGCAAGATGATATGACGTGATGTATGCCCTCACCGACGATCTCCCTCATACGGCAACATCGTACGACCGCGGCATGCCACACTCCCTAGAGTGCTCCACATCTTCCAGGCACATGCAATGCTATGGTGATATGATTTCTGAGTTGTTATTAGTCCATTCAAACAGCAGGATTGGGAAACTAAGGTACTTCCCTTGTATCAATCCCAACACAGATCCTGTTTAGGGTCGTCACTCCTAGTAATCTCATACGATGTATATTTTGTAGGTCACTGCAAGGGCTGCCAGGGCTGTTGCTCGCACTCGTTGCACCGCTCCCCTATCACCTTATCAATACAGGCCTACTGTACTCTACTGCTACTGAAGGGTCGTCGCTTCCCGTAGACTCAGAATACGCTCGCGGTCACTACAAAGGACTCGTCGCCTGATCAGTGTAGGCCGACAGCTAGAATATAGTGTCCCATACCATCATAATTTGCTCACGAGAATAGGTGCTCACTGGTCACTACGGGGAGGTTTGTGGCCCCAGCATAGGCCGACAGCTCGACCACGGTGTCCCATACCACCATGCCCGGCTCATGAGTCTTCGTGGATCAAGGTACCATGGTTAACAAGGTTTACAGTGGTAAGTTCAGTACCCTAGGTTCATACAGTTATGACTCATACAAGGTGAACATACATCGGCCAGTCGGGTTATTTGACGGGCTCGATTAGCGCGATCGCATCTCAAGTCGAACGACATGAAGTGCGTAAAACACTTCGCGTGGCCTAACCACTGCCGCCAACTCCAAACACGACTCGCGTTCATCGACGAGTCGTTCGTGGCCAAGACCAGCCAGCCACGAATTCGCTCGGTTACCGACTGCCTGGACTAAGTATAGTCCCAAACAATTATGGAATCACATCAGCAGTCTATGTAGGAGTATTGGAATTGAAATACAATCATGTGAGCATGTTAACACATGTTATAACATACAACTTAAGTAAATCTTCAAGCACATATATTTCATGCATGTAATGAAATCATGCATATAATCAACATGTAGGAAATCATTTAGGTCAGCATATTAATTGAGGAATCAATCTCAAACTATCTCATAACATCATTTAATTCAATACATACTAATACAAGCATTTATACAAACACATACACTACACACTTAAGTCTACATATAGTATGTCGACCCGAAGTGCGCAATTAGGCGAATATCTTCGCCAAACTAACTATGCACGTATTCCTAACTTCCTAATGCGACAACAAACCATGTCAATCACATTAGCAAAATATGAATGTAAACTGTACTTCCTACAAATGACTAAAATGCCCTAAATCTCATATTCTTCGTTGATTTACGAAACAGGAAACGGATAGCATGTTGTACATGTCAAACGGCGATGCCGTCGATAATCTACTATTAAACGACATTGAAAGCGTTGGAAACCGCCAATCAAAGCGTCTAAAATCCTCACCTAGTCTCTTATAGACGTGTTGTTTCGAACGGAGCGTATACGCTTCGTCTACGGCGATAAGAGAACCTGTTTTACAAGATCTATTGGTTAAAAAGCTATGGATCTTAGTGATCCCCAAATCAGCAACTTCTAGGGTTAGTTATTACTTGAAAACGTGGGAGAATCACCGTCTTGATGATCAGGAGGTGTTGCTTAGGCACTAGCAACAGGTGGCACGAAGACTGGAAAAATCTATCCCACTCTCTCTCACAAACTCTCACCTTTTCTCTCTCCCAATCTAGGGTTTCTTGTAATTTCGGATGGGAGAGAGGAGTGAGGGTTTCAACCCCTTTTATAAGCTTAAAAATGCCAAAAACAGGCTCCGGTATAAAGTTTACTTAGTGCATATCCAATTCGGGGCTGTTTCGGTCTAAAAGATGCTTTCTGGTGGTCCCCTGGTCGAATGCGATCGCACTTAAGTTCATGCGTACTAGATCTAGCACGTATTAAGTTTTTAGTTCGGCAGGGTTCGCAGATCGCACGTGGCGGACCAGTTTCAGTTCAGCGGTCACCGCACGTAGATCAGGGCTGAAAGTCTCATGATATAAAATAGAAATTTCTCCTGATCCGAGGGTGTAATCTGGATGAATTCTGACGGTCAGAACGCTCAATACTGACGCATCAAGTCGTGTGCCAGATTTGAATTTAAAATTCCAATTCTGTCCCTATTCGCACTCTCTTCGGTCCGGGCTCAATGAAATAGCCTGTGATTATCGGTTTGACTTGATTTTCGAAATGAGTGTCAAGTCCAGCTAGGCGGTTCTAACGGTCTAAGATAGGAGGTATCGGACTTTCGACGCGCGGTCTAGATCCAATACAAAGATTTAAAGTGGTCAAGAGCACAAACCTGCTTAGAGTTTGGTCCGAGGTTATAGAGTGTTATAGAGTCGTTGGTTCTACTCGATTTGGGTCTTGTAGAATGTATTTAAAGTGATCAGGGACTATTTCCCAGCTACTCCAGCGTTGCGCTAGCTAACTTAGTCATATTTTCTAAAAGAATTAATTCTACACAATTTCGGGTCGAGTTGGTACTCGAGCCCAAGTATGGATTTTTCACGGGCGTTACAATCTACCCCATTTAACAAATAATTTCGTCCTCGAAATTTTGTACCTTTTCGTACTCCTCGAGAAGCTGTGGGTAGTTCTTTCTGATCTCGGCTTCTGTCTCCCATGTAGCCTCTTCCTCAAAGTGATGCGTCCACAATACCTTCACAAGGAGAATCACCTTGCTACGCAGTACCTGCTCCTTCCTGTCTAGGATACGTGTCGGTCGCAGGATATAAGTAACATCCTCTCCTAACTGCACCTGCTCCCATCTGATGATATGGGAAGGATCAGCAACGTACTTCTTCAGCATAGAAACATGAAATACGTTGTGAACGCTCGCGAGAGGCGTGGGTAAAGCCAATCGGTAAGCCATTGCTCCCACACGATCGAGGATCTGGAATGGACCAATGAATCGCGGTGCTAGCTTCCCCTTCTTCCCGAACTGAAGGACTCCCTTCATAGGGGAAACTCGCAAAAACACATGATCCCCAACTGTGAACTCTAGTGGCCTCCGTCTCGTATCGGCGTAACTCTTCTGTCTGCTCTGCGCTGTAAGAAGCCGACGTCGAATAATATCAATCTTCTCTGACGTCGCTTGCACTAACTCTGGGCCAATCAAGCTACGCTCACCGACCTCTATCCAGCAATGCGGTGCGCGACAAGGTCGCCCATACAGCGCCTCATAAGGTGCCATACCGATACTCGCCTGAAAACTGTTGTTGTACGCAAACTCCGCATATGCAAGACAATCATACCAACTGTCCTTGAAGTCCAATGCGCAAGCTCGCAACATGTCCTCTAAGATCTGGTTCACCTGCTCTGTCTGTCCGTCTGTCTGTGGGTGGAAGGCAGTACTGAACTTTAACTTCACACCCATAGCCTCCTGAATGCGAGTCCAGAAAATAGAAGTGAACCGCGTGTCTCTGTCTGACATGATCTCCAGCGGAACTCCATGCAGACGCACAATCTCTCTGATGTACAATCTAGCCAGCTCGTCTGCAGAGTTCGTAACTCTAATCGGTAGGAAGTGCGCCGACTTCGTCAGACAGTCGACGATCACCCAAATGGAATCATGTCCCTTCCTCGTCTTCGGCAACCCAGAAATGAAGTCCATGGAAATGAAATCCCACTTCCACTCTGCGATCGGCATAGGCTGCAAAAGTCCAGGTGGTCGGCGATGCTCTGCCTTCACCTGCTGACAAGTGAGACAACGGGACACGAACTCTGCTATGTGGGTCTTCATACCTTCCCACCAATACGTCCTCTTCACGTCACGATACATCTTCGTACTGCCTGGATGCATCGCGAGTCTAGTACAATGCGCAGCCTCGAGAATCTCTCGTCTCAAGTCAGGGATATCTGGGACGCATAGACGGTCACGATAACGTAAGCCCCCATCCATACCAACTCGCCAGTCGGCGTCTGCATCATCACTGGCCTGCTCTCGAAGCTCAGTCAGATGCGCATCGTCCCTCTGCACCTCGATGACTCGGTCATCGATCTGGGATCGCACCTGTACATGTGCGATGAACTCAAACAACTCCTTTACGGTGAGTTTCTACTCAAAGTCTTGCAAAAACTCAACCATATCCCACTCAGCAACCATCAACGGAGCCGCAAACTCTATCGCCTTCTTGTGGCTCAACGCATCAGCCACAAGGTTTGCCTTCCCAGGATGGTAAGAGACTTCAAACTTGAAGTCCTTCAACGTCTCCATCCATCGCCGCTGCCTCCTATTCAAGTCTCACTGTGTGAATATGTACTTGAGGCTCTTGTGGTCGCAAAAGAGCTCGAACTCCTCTCCGTAGAGGTAATGTCCCCAGAGTCTCAGTGCGAATATAACGACTGCCAACTCTAGGTCGTGTGTAGGGTAATTCTCCTCGTGCTTCCTTAATTGTCTCGAGGCATACGAAATTACCTTGTCCCTCTGTATAAGGACACAACCCAAACCAACGCTAGACGCGTCAGTGTATATAGTGTATCTAACCCCTTGCTCTGGCAATACTAGCATAGGGGCGGACGTAAGACTGTCCTTCAGCTCCTGAAAAGCTGACTCCACCTTGTCATTCCAGGCGAACTTCATGTCCTTCCGTGTCAACTGAGATAAGGGTCTCGCGATCTTCGAGAAGTCCTGTATGAAGTGCCGATAGTAGCAGCGAGACCCAAGAAACTCCTCACCTCAGTGACAGAACCAGGCTGCTCCCAGTCCTGCACCACAGCTACCTTAGACAGGTCAACTGTCATGCCATCCTTAGACACCACGTGTCCCAGGAACTTCACCTCCTACTTCCAGAAGTCGCACTTCTTGTACTGTGCGAACAACTGATGCTGTCTGAGCATATCCAGAACCAAACACAAGTGCTCCTCATGCTCCTCTCGACTCCTGGAGTACACCAAAATGTCGTCAATGAATACAACGATGAATCGATAGAGGAAAGGTCGAAATACCCAGTTCATCAGATCCATGAACATGGCTGGTGCGTTCGTGAGACCGAACGACATCACGAGGAACTCGTAGTGGCCAAAACTGGTCCTGAATGCTGTCTTCTGCACGTCCCCATCCCTGACGCGCAACTGATGATATCCTGACTGAAGATCAATCTTCGAGAAGTACTGCGCTCCTCTCAACTGATCAAACAAGTCATCGATCCTGGGTAAAGGGTACTTGTTCTTCACCGTGACTTGGTTCAGCCTGCGATAATCAATACACAATTGCATCGAACCGTCTTTCTTCCTCATGAATAGGACCGGTGCTCCCCAACGAGACACACTAGGCCGTATAAGGCCAAGCTCTAGTAGACCATTAATCTGCGTCCTCAACTCCTCCATCTCACATGGTGCCATGCGATACGTCGGCAGTGAGATGGGCGTAGAACCAGGAACCAGATCGATAGTGAAATCGATCTCTCGTCGGGGCGACAAACTAAGGATCTTCCTGAACAGATCCCCGAACTTGGAAACGACGGGCTTATGCTCAAGTATCTGGGCACCAACGTCGAGCAATAAAGTGGCATAACTAAGTATGCGGAAAGGGAGATTTACCCGTACTGAAAATGTGAAAGGCGTGCCCTCAGGCTCGTACACCGTCACCATACGAGCCTCGCAGTCAATCTCAGCCCTCCCAGCAGTCAACCAGTCCATGCCAAGAATGACGTCGAGATAAACGAGCGAGGGATCGACGATAAGATCAAGAGCCATCGTCCTGCCTCCCAGATCAACTAAACAACCCTCATACATCTGGGTAACATCCGAATAATCTCCATGAGCTGCAAGTACTCGCACCCTATCCATGGTAATAGTCTGTAACCCAAGACGCCTGACTACAGCACGTGATATTAAAGAAATTGTGGAACCAGTGTCCACCATCACAAGAATAGGAGTACCTCCATTATGGGCTGTGACCTCGAAGGCTGAATGCTGAAAAGTCGGTGTCGCAGCTGCCTCAGCTGTCAATGCATGAACCCGAGCCTGCTGTGGCCGGTTCAGCCGCTGTGTCAAGGGCCATGGAGGCTGTCTGATCTGCGATACCGGAGGTCTGAAAGAAGGGTGCGCGGGAGGTAACCGTATAGGCGGTGCTGTCGCCTGTGAACGAGCACAGTCAATCTTCTGCGGCGGCGAGAACCCACTGTCCCGTATCTGAGAAAAGCAGCTCTGCGCCAAGTGGCCTGTCCTCCCACAGTATGTACATGTCAAATCAGGGCACCGAAATGGTGGTACAGGCGCTGTAGTCCTAGTAGGAGGGTCAACGCGAGGCCTCTTGTCCATGAGGGGCCTGTCCGGCATGTCTGGTCGCGGCCTAGAAGCAACAGGGCCACGAGATCGCGTAAGTCGATCCACATCCTGCTCTGCCCGCATAGACATGTGAATCAACTCCGCATATGAGGGAATGCTCACACAGTACATCTTCGACCGAATATCCGGTCGTAAACCCTCCAAAAAGTACCGTATGCACATCTGCTCATCAGCCAAAATAGTCGGGACGTATCTGCCCAACTCCGTAAACCGATGCTCATACTCCGTAACTGTCAAAAACTCATTCTCCCTGTCATGCCTGTAAGTCTGGGAATAATACTTCTCATGGAAGCGGAACTCAAACGCTACCCATGTCCACACAAAGTCGGCGGCAACGGTCCGCAATACGCTATCCCACCATAGGCTGGCCTCTCGCTCAAACAAGAATGTAGCCAGCTCTACCTGCTCAGCCTCTGTGCAATGAAGCATCCGCAATATCTTCGACACACGGTCGAGCCAGTACTCAGCCTCCTCGGGTCTGTGAGAACCCATGAAAGTGGGAGGCCGTAAGCGCTGAAATCGCTCTAATAGGCCCCGTGTATCTGCGGCATTCCCCGCAGGGTAAGTAGGTGGTACAGGATGAGCCATGCCCTCATCCTGGGTGTATGTATAAGCATCCTCAGCTGGATGCGCAGGTGGTGCAGGTGGAGCCACACCCCCACCCTGGGCTAATGTCTCCATAATGGTAGTCAGAAGCTGCTGCTGCTGCTGCATCATAGCCAACATCTGCTCAAATCTATCAGGAGGTGGGGCAGGCTGTGGCGGGTGCTGCGTCGAAGTAGATGCACTATGAGGCTATCTGACTAACGGTGTGAACGGCGGTGGTCCAACTGTAGGACTAGCAGTAGGCTGAGACAGTCGAACTGTCTTAGGAATCGGGCCCACAGCAGGGTCCGCATGAGTGTCAGACTGCGAAGGAGTCTGATCCATATGCTCACTCAATGCAAGCCGAACCGTGCTCCGCGTAGCCTTAGGCGGCATTTCCTCTATTCAAAATAGGGCGCAACCTTGTCAGTCTCAATAGCACAAATACACCGCAATCATTCACACGAGGAGTCAAAGGCATTCCATGCATTTCATTTAATCAAAATTGTCACAATACAAGGGATATATCCTTACAAGCATTATGACGAGAAATATATGGGAACTAAGACAGTTAAACTTACAACAGTAACATAAGCAAAGCACTAGCCCTAACAAGCTTACACAACAAAAGAAGGAAATGACTAACTACTAATAACAACATCTAAGGTCGCATAGCTAGTCCGAGTCGGGTGACGGAGGAGGAGCACCCTTATCCTGCAAACAACACAGGATCGCCTTCAAGGTGCGAATCACCTTGCCGAATTTTCTCTTTGAAACGGCCTCGGCATCCTCGACTTCAGCGTGAAGTTCCTGAACTTCCCTTCGCAAGGCGATCTGACTCTCCTCAATCCGAGCAATGTGATCATCGCTAGTAGCCTGTGCAGAAGGAGGAGGCCTCTCATCTGTATCCTGAGCCTCCTCTTCTGCCTCTTCCTGAACTTCTTCCTGAACTTCTGCTCTAGGTTCTTCCTCACTTTGTTCTTCCTCATCATCAAAGTCATCCTCGCTATCCTCCTCAAGCTGATTTTCACGGTACTGAGACCCAATCTTCATCTTGACCATAGTCGACTCGTCAATGCTATGAATCGAAACTGGCAATTCCGGCCCAAGTCTGTAAGCAAACTCAAGCGCGATCTTGCATATCAGTCAGCCAAAAGGAAGCGATTCGGATGTTCTTCTTGACTTGGCTATAAGGATTATCTGTCGCAAGATGAAAGTGGCCACACATACGTTCTCTCCCTGGGCCACCAGATACAGGAAATCAACCATAAGGCGTGTACATTCAATGCAATTCGTCGACCTGGGATAAACATTGTATGTGCAGATATGGTGCAGCAGGCGCAAATCATCAGACATATACATCACCTTGAGGCTATTATTAGACTGCCATGGAACCAACTTACCGCACAGAAACCTGGTGCGGCGATCTCGTTCACGCCTGCTCTCAAATTCTTCTCACTAGGATGAACATCACCAAGAGGCACGTTTAGAAGTCGCGCAATCAGTCGCACATCTACCAAAAGGGATTTTAAACTGTAATGGCTCCAAGGTAGGATTCTGGATACAAGCGTAGAAGGTACGAACGGTGCTCACATTAGTACGAGCGTGAGTTTCAAAGATCGGATTCTGGATACAAGCGTAAACTTCAATGCGCTCGAACAACAAAAATTCACCGAACAGTCGTCCTTCCACGTCTGCCTCAAATAACACTTTACGATCAGTGTATTGGCCGTGAGGCATCTCTGATAGAATTACTCGCCCAAGGTGAGTATGGGGATCCAAATCCCGCTTTGTACGGCACTCTAGGGCTGTAGCTGGACCTGTGGCGGCGCTTGAACTTGCGGCACCACCCCACGGTCTTCTCGATTGAGCAGGGCGACTCGGCCCAGCCTCATCTGTTGCGGTCTTCCTTTTACCCATCAAAGATAAGATGGAGGAAAGTGATAAAAGGCCTAAAATGGCTTCCACGAAAGCCATGGAAAATGAAGAAAATGCGGAGAAGTGGCTGTCCAATCTGGAAAAGGGAGATCTAGGCGTCGTAGAGGGATGCTTCAAGCTTTCCAAGGATGTATTTTCAAGGAGAAATGAAAATGAAAAAGTGGAATGAAGCACCTCACGATTTCAGCTCGATTTGGGGGTTTTTGGAGCTCCAAATGATAAAATCTTCAAGAGGAAGGGCTGCCAACCGAAATAGATTGATGGAGGGTGGTCATTTTTGGCCAAGGATGGATCTAGGGGTGATTTGGAACCACAGATTTTGGAGGTGGCTGCTGAAAAATGAAAATAGGGCTATGGGGAGGGCTGTTTGTGAAGGAGAGGCATGTTTTAGGGGTTTTCTTTGGACGGGACACGTATGGGGGGTGTGTACATGGCATTTAAGGGCGTGCGCCCAAAAATTGCTTCAAGTGGGCCCACCTGTACGGCGATGCATGGCCGGATCGGCGATGGCATCACCGACCAGTGATGCATCCGGCTGGTGGGACCAGATGGGTTTGGTCCCCCATGGTCCAAGGACCCCAGATATGTATGGTTCAACCCTTGGTTCATAGTATTTTGACCTACATAGGTCCAAACATGTGTTCAAGAATTTTTAGGACCAATCTGCAATCCTGAATACAAAACCCTATCATGCAGCATATGATTTTGGGGTATAAGGATCTAGTACATTCATCTAGACCCTTAGTTGCTAAAGAAAGTGAAGTTAGAATGGCCTTATGGCCATTTTTCATGAAATTTTACTATTCACTATAAAATTTTGTAAAAGTATTATTTTATATTATTTTTACATTAGGTTTGATGCCTAACATAAAATGGATAAGAAAGAAATGAAGATTGGAGTGGTGAGAGGAAGAATTTTGAAGATTTTTGGTGAAACGGGATTTTTAAGCCCTGACAATTGAATACAGGAGTCGTGGTCATCCCACGGCCCAAGGATTTACTTCTACGAGTTTAAAATCATTCAAAGAATGTCTCAACCTGACTTCCTACGACCTAGGAGCTATTCGGGTTGCTTTACACGACCCGAGTTGCGTTACAGACTCGATCGTGCGATCGATTCGAATTGACTTCGCCTATCGGCGAATCTGCGATCCTAGAAATGTTTCTAGACCCTTCTCGCACCCGCCTAAGTCAAAGGAAGCGATAGCGTACGTCGCGAGACCATAACCCAGGCCCAGTATACTCTTATTCATGCTCTGATACTGTAACACCCTAAAAATTGGGGGTCGTGTATAAACTCAACTCCCGAGTTCCAGACCGTCACTTATGCAACAAAAATGGTTATGATTCAATGTTGTCTGATTTAAAGCATTCACATGAGTAAAAGTATACCAAAACTGCAATTCATACTTCAGATCCAGTGATAAAAGCAAGCGGAAGACTAAACAATATATATATCACTGTATGGAAAAATAAAGTAAATCTCATCTGCCTCCAAAGTATGACTACATCTCTGAGTCTCATATACATATACATAAACAAAAAAATAATGTTCAAAATAGTCCCACTGATGTCCCCTCGATCCAGGTCGCCTACGGGAAGCCGTCATGATACTGCATATACGAGAACTCGTCCTGGTCCTCGTCGATCTCTGGCTCCACCTCCAGGATCTCGGCCTCACCTGCATCTACAACAGGGTCTGGTGGGTGTTGCAAACATCATCCCGTAACGTGGGAGTGAGTGATCAACTCAGTGGAATCATAGAGCAAAGATTAGCATGTTCACAATTCAATCACGCGATAATAGTAAAGCAGTAAATCAGACAATCCTAATACTGTTGTTAATGCAAGATGACATGACGTGATGTATGCCCTCACCGACGATCACCCTCATGTGGCAACATCTTACGACCGCGGCATGCCACACTCCCTAGAGTGCTCCACATCTTCCAGGCACATGCAATGCTATGGTGATATGATTTCCAAGTTGTTATTAGTCCATTCAAACAGCAGGATTGGGAAACTAAGGTACTTCCCTTGTATCAATCCCAACACAGATCCTGTCTAGGGTCGTCACTCCTAGTAATCTCATATGATGTATATTTCGTAGGTCACTACAAGGGCTGTCAGGGCTGTTGCTCGCACTCGTTGCACCGCTCCCCCATCACCTTATCAATACAGGCCTACCGTACTCTACTACAACGGAAGGGTCGTCGCCTCCCGTGGACTCAGAATACGCTCGCGGTCACTACAAAGGGCTCGTCGCCTGATCAGTGTAGGCCGACAGCTAGAATATAGTGTCCCATACCACCATAATCTGCTCATGAGTCTAGGTGCTCACTGGTCACTACGGGGAGGTTTGTGGCCCCAGCGTAGGCCGACAGCTCAACCACGGTGTCCCATACCACCATGCCCGGCTCATGAGTCTTCGTGGATCAAGGTACCATGGTTAACAGGGTTTACAATGGTAAGTTCAGTACCCTAGGTTCAAGCAGTTATGACACATACAAGGTGAACATACATCGGCCAGTCGGGTTACTTGACGGGCTCGACTAGCGCGATCGCATCTCAAGTCGAACGACATGAAGTGCGTAAAGCACTTCGCGTGGCCTAACCACTGCCGCCAACTCTAAACACGAATCACGTTCATCGACGCGTCGTTCGTGGCTATGACCAGTCAGCCATGAATTTGCTCGGTTACCGACTGCCTAGACTAAGTCTAGTCCCACACATCTATGGAATCACATTAGCAATATATGTAAAGGTATTGGAATTTAGATACAATCATGTGAGCATGTTAACACATGTTATAACATTCAACTTAAGCAAATCTTCAAACACATACATTCCATGCATGTAATGGAATCATGCATATGGTCAACATGTAGGAAATCATTTAGGTCAGCATATTAACCAAGAAATCAATCTCAAACTACTACATAACATCATTTAATTCAATACATACTAATACAAGCATTTATACAAACACATACACTACACACTTAAGTCTACATATAGTATGTCGACCCAAAGTGCGCAACTAGGCGAATCTCTTCGCCGAACTAATTATGCAAGCATTCCTAACTCCCTAATGCGACAACAAACCATGTCAATCACGTCAGCAAAATATGAATGTAGACCGCACTTCCTACAAATGACTAAAATGCCCTAAATCTCATATTCTTCGTTAATTTACGAAACAGGAAACGGAAAGCATGTTGTACATGTCAAACGGCGGTGCCGTCGATAATCTACTATTAAACGACATTGAAAGCGTTGTAAACCGTCAATCAAAGCGTCTAAAATCCTCACCTAGTCTCTTACGAATGCGGGATTTTGAACGGAGCGTGTACGCTTCGTCTACGGCAGTAGGAGAACCTGTTTTACGAAATACGTTAGCTAACACGCTACGAATCCAAGTAATCCCTAAATCAGCAACTTTTAGGGTCGTTTCATACCTGAAAAAGTGGAGAAATCACCGTCCAGGTGATTGGGAAGGGTTGCTGAAACAGCAGCTATCGGTGGCTCGGAAGTGGGAAAAATCCCTTCTTCTCTTTCTCTCAAACTCTCTCTCCTTTATCCTAGGGTTTGCAATTTTTGGATGGGAGAGAGAAATGAGGGTTTCAACCCCTTTTATAAGCTCAAAAACGTCGGAAACAGGCTCCGGAACGAAGTTTACTTGGTGCCTATCCATTTCGGGACTGTTTCGGTCCAAAAGCTGCTTTCTGGTGGTCCCCTGGTCGATTGCGATCAGACTTAAGCTCATGCGTACCAGATGTAGCACGTATTAAGTTTTCAGTCTGGCAGGGTTCGCAGATCGCACGTGGCGGACCAGTTTCAGTTCAGCGGTCACCGCACGTAGATCAGGGCTGAAAGTCTCATGATAATAAATAGAAATTTTTTCTGATCCGAGGGTGTAATCTGGATGAATTCTGACGGTCAGAACGCTTAATACTGACGCGTCAAGTCGTGTGCCAGATTTGAATTTGAAATTCCAAATCTGTCCCTATTCGCGGTCTCTTCAGTCCGGGTTCAACGAAATAGTCTGTGATTATCGGTTTGACTTGATTTTCGAGATGATTGTCAAGTCCAGCTGGGCAGTTCTAACGGTCTAAGATAGGAGGTATCGGACCTTCGACGCGCGGTCTAAATCCAATACAAAAATTCAATGTGGTCCAGAGAACAGACCTGCTTAGAGTTTGATCCGAGGTTATAGAGTATTGTAGAGTTGTTTGTTCTACTCGATTTGGGTCTTGTAGAATGTATTTAAAGTGATCAGGGACTATTTCTCAGCTACTCTAGCGTTGCGCTAGCTAACTTACGCTTAATTTTCATGAAAATTAATTCTACGCGATTTCGGGTCGAGTTGGTACTCGAGCCCAAGTACGGATTTTTCACGGGCGTTAAAGATACCAACTTGTAACACCTTGAAAATCGGGGGTCGTGTATAAACTCGACTCCCGAGTTCCAGACCGTCACTTATGCAACAAAAATGATTATGATTCAATGTTGTCTGATTTAAAGCATTCAAATGAGTAAAAGTATACCAAAACTGCAATTCATACTTCAGATCCAGTGATAAAAGCAAGCGAAAGACTAAACAATATATATATCACTGTATGAAAAAAAAAAAGTAGATCTCATCTGTCTCTAAGGTATGAATACATCTCTGAGTCTCATATACATATACATGAACAAAATTAAATGTTCAAAATAGTCTCACTGAAGTCCCGACAACCCAGGTCGCCTACGCAAAGCCATCATGATACTGCATGTACGAGAACTCATCCTGGTCCTCGTCGAAGTCTGGCTCTGCCTCCTGGATCTCAGCCTCACCTGCATCTACAACAGGGTCTGGTGGGTGTTGCAAACACCATCCCGAAACATGGGAATGAGTGATCAACTCAGTGGGAGCAAAGATTAGCATGTTCACAAATCAATCATGCGATAATAGTAAAGAAATAAATCGGACAGTCCTAATACTGTTGTTAATGCAAGATGTTATGACATGATGTATGCCCTCACCGACGATCTCCCTCATACGGCAACATCTTACGACCGCGGCATGCCACACTCCCTAGAGTGCTCCACATCTTCCAGGCACATGCAATGCTATGGTGATATGATTTCCGAGTTGTTATTAGTCCATTCAAACAGCAGGATTGGGAAACTAAGGTACTTCCCTTGTATCAATCCCAACACAGATCCTGTGTAGGGTCGTCACTCCTAGTAATCTCATACGATGTATATTTTGTAGGTCACTGCAAGGGCTGCCAGGGCTGTTGCTCGCACTCGTTGCACCGCTCCCCCATCACCTTATCAATACAGGCCTACTATACTCTACTGCTACTGAAGGGTCGTCGCCTCCCGTAGACTCAGAATACGCTCGCGGTCACTACAAAGGACTCGTCGCCTGATCAGTGTAGGCCGAAGCTAGAATATAATGTCCCATACCACCATAATCTGCTCACGAGACTAGGTGCTCACTGGTCACTACGGGGAGGTTTGTGGCCCCAACGTAGGCCGAAAGCTCGACCACGGTGTCCCATACCACCATGCTCGGCTCATGAGTCTTCGTGGATCAAGGTACCATGGTTAAAAGGGTTTACAGTGGTAAGTTCAGTACCCTAGGTTCATACAGTTATGACTCATACAAGGTGAACATACATCGGCCAGTTGGGTTATTTGACGGGCTCGACTAGCGTGATCGCATCTCAAGTCGAACGACATGAAGTGCGTAAAACACTTCGCGTGGCCTAACCACTGCCGCCAACTCCAAACACGACTCGGGTTCATCGACGCGTCGTTCGTGGCCAAGACCAGCTAGCCACGAATTCGCTCGGTTACCGACTGCCTGGACTAAGTATAGTCCCAAACAATTATGGAATCACATCAGCAATCTATGTAGGAGTATTGGAATTGAAATATAATCATGTGAGCATGTTAACACATGTTATAACATACAACTTAAGTAAATCTTCAAGCACATATATTTCATGCATGTAATGAAATCATGCATATAATCAACATGTAGGAAATCATTTAGGTCAGCATATTAATTGCAGAATCAATCTCAAACTATCTTATAACATCATTTAATTCAATACATACTAATACAAGCATTTATACAAACACATACACTACACACTTAAGTCTACATATAGTATGTCGACCCGAAGTGCGCAATTAGGCGAATCTCTTCGCCAAACTAACTATGCACGTATTCCTAACTTCCTAATGCGACAACAAACCATGTCAATCACATCAGCAAAATATGAATATAAACTGTACTTCCTACAAATGACTAGAATGCCCTAAATCTCATATTCTTCGTTGATTTACGAAACAGGAAACGGATAGCATGTTGTACATGTCAAACGGCGATGCCGTCGATAAGCTACTATTAAATGACATTGAAAGTGTTGGAAACCGTCAATCAAAGCGTCTAAAATCCTCACCTAGTCTCTTATAGACGTGTTGTTTCGAACGGAGCGTATACGCTTCGTCTACGGCGATAAGAGAACCTGTTTTACAAGATCTATTGGTAAAAAGCTATGGATCTTAGTGATCCCCAAATCAGCAACTTCTAGGGTTAGTTATTACCTGAAAACGTGGGAGAATCACCGGCTTGGTGATCAGGAGGTGTTGCTTAGGCACTAGCAACAGGTGGCACGAAGACTGGAAAAATCTATCCCACTCTCTCTCACAAACTCTCACCTTTTCTCTCTCCCAATCTAGGGTTTCTTGTAATTTCGGATGGGAGAGAGGAGTGAGGGTTTCAACCCCTTTTATAAGCTTAAAAATGCTGAAAACAGGCTCCGGTACAAAGTTTACTTAGTGCATATCCAATTCGGGGCTGTTTCGGTCCAAAAGATGCTTTCTGGTGGTCCCCTGGTCGAATGCGATCGAACTTAAGTTCATGCGTACTAGATCTAGCATGTATTAAGTTTTTAGTTCGGCAGGGTTCGCAGATCGCACGTGGCGGACCAGTTTCAGTTCAGCGGTCACCGCACGTAGATCAGGGCTGAAAGTCTCATGATATAAAATAGAAATTTCTCCTGATCCGAGGGTGTAATCTGGATGAATTCTGACGGTCAGAACGCTCAATACTGACGCATCAAGTCGTGTGCCAGATTTGAATTTAAAATTCCAATTCTGTCCCTATTCGCACTCTCTTCGGTCCGGGCTCAATGAAATAGCCTGTGATTATCGGTTTGACTTGATTTTCGGAATGAGTGTCAAGTCCAGCTAGGCGGTTCTAACGGTCTAAGATAGGAGGTATTGGACTTTCGACGCGCGGTCTAGATCCAATACAAAGATTCAAAGTGGTCCAGAGAACAAACCTGCTTAGAGTTTGGTCCGAGGTTATAGAGTGTTATAGAGTCATTGGTTCTACTCGATTTGGGTCTTGTAGAACGTATTTAAAGTGATCAGGGACTATTTCCCAGCTACTCCAGCGTTGCGCTAGCTAACTTAGTCATATTTTCTAAAAGAATTAATTCACGCAATTTCGGGTCGAGTTAGTACTCGAGCCCAAGTATGGATTTTTTACGGGCATTACACGTCACCTCACATAGACTCAGAATACGCTCGAGGTCACTACAAAGGGCTCGTCACCAATCAAAGTAGGCAGACAGCACGAATGTAATGTCCCATACCACCACAATCGGCTCACGAGTCTAAAGTGCTCACTAGTCACTACGGGGAGGTTTGTGGCCCCAGCGTAGGCCGACAGCTTGACCACGGTGTCCCATACTACCATGCCCGACTCATGAGTCTTAATGGATCAAGGTACCATGGTTATCAAGGGTTTCACTGGTAAGTTCAGTACCCTAGGTTCAAGCAGTTATGACTAATACAAGGTGATCATACAATGGTCAGTCGGGTTACTTGACGAGCTCGACTAGTACGAGCGCACCTCAAGTTGAACGACATAAAGTGCATAAAACACCTCGTGTGGCCTAACCACTGCCGCTAACCCAAAGCACGACTCGCGTTCATCGACGCGTCCTTCGTGGCAAATAGAAGCCAACCACGAATTTGAATCTATTACCAACTGCCTGGACTAGATCATAGCCCCAAGCACTTGTAATCAACATCAATGATCATATGAGAGTAACAGAAATGAAATACAAGCAATTCAAGCATGTTAGCAACATGTTATAACATACAACGTAAGCAAATCAACCATACACATGAATTCCATACATATACGGAAATCAATTCAATAAAAACATGGAGGAAAATCATGTACATCATCATATTAATTGAGAATTGAACCTCAAGACTAATCTACAACAACATTTACTCAATACATACTAATACAAACATTTATATAAATACTTAGTCTACACACTTTAGTCTACATAGTGTATGTCGACCAAAAGTGCGCATTAGGGCGAATCTCTTCGCCAAACAGATCATACACGCGTATCTTGTATAATAACACGATAAATAAACATGGCAATCATTTTCACAAAATACGGACGTATACAGTATTTCCTACAAATGCCTAAAATACCCTAAATCTCATATTCTCCGTACGCAGTCGAAATGGAAAACAGATAGCATGTTCTACATGTCTAATGGCGTTCTTGTCGATAATCTACTATTAAACGACATTGAAAGCTTTGAAATCAGTCAACCTAAGCATCTAGAATCCTCACCTTTTGCCGTAGACGCGTATCGATTCGAATAGAAAGTCTACGCTTCGTCAACGTCGATATGACGACCTAATTCACAAGATAGGTCAGCTACTTCGCTACTTGTATTGCTAGAATCCCTAAAACAGGTTGAGGTTAGGGTTTTCTTACCTAGAATGAAGTCGGAAGCACCGGAAGAATGATTGGAACATGATGGGTAAGCTCGTGTACTAGCAGGAACGAGTGCCGGGAACCTTCTCTCACAACCCTCTCACAAACTCTCACTTTCTCTCTCTTCTCTTTCTAGGGTTTCTTGTAAATTCGTAGGTGAGAGATATGAGAGGGTTTAAGGCCCTTATATAGGCTAAAAACTCACCTACATAGACTCTAAACCAAGGTATACTTGGGTTATAACCAAATCGGGTCTTTTTCGATCCAAAAGGATACTTCTAGAGGTCCCCTGGCTAAATGCGGTCAGACTTAAGCTCATGGATATTGGATCCTGATCACATTAAGTTTTCAGTCAGGTAGTGTTCCCAGATCGCACGTGGCGGACTAGTTTCAATTCAGCGGTCATGGAGATTCGATCAAGGATTCCGAGTACACTGACCTGAGTGAGAAATGTTCCCTGATCCGAGGGTGTATTTGGGTCAGATTCCAACGGTCTGAATGCTTATACTTAACCCGCAAGTGAAACATGCCAGATTTATTTAAATGACATTTAATTTTTAATGAATTTCACTCCTTCTCACACTCCTTCCTCCAGGCTCAATGAAATAGACTCAGAACATCAGTTGGGCTTGATTTTCGAAGCGATTGTCAAGTCCAGCTAAGCGGTCATAACGGTCTAAGATTGTAGATATCAGACTTTCGACGCGTGGTCTAGATCCAATACAAAATTTCAAAGGGTTCCTGAGGGAAAACGGGTTTAGAGTTTGATCCTAGGTTTGAGGACGTTATAGCGTTAATAGTTCCACAAGTTTTGGGTCTTGTAGAACGTATTTAAAGCGAATAGTACTAATTTCACAGCTAATCTAACATAGCGCTAGTTAAATTACGCTTATTTTCTAAAGGAATTAATCCTAAGTGATTTCTGATCGAGTTGGTACTCGGTCTCTATACGAATTTTTTCGAGACGTTACAGTCTACCCCCTTAAATAATAAATTTCATCATCGAAATTTGTACCTTTTCGTACTCCTCGAGAAGCTGTCAGTAGTTCTTTCTGATTTCGGTTTTCGTCTCTCATGTAGCCTCTTCTTCAGTGTGATGCGTCCACAACACCTTCACAAGGGGGATGACCTTGCTACGCAATACCTGCTCCTTCCTGTCTAATATACGCGTTGGTCGCGGTATATATATAACATCCTCACCTAACTTCACATGCTCTCATCTGATGATATAGAAAGAATCAGGAACGTATTTCTTCAGCATAGAAATATGAAATACGTTGTGTACGCTCTCGAGAGGCGTAGGCAAAGCCAGACGATATGCCACTTCACCCACACGGTCAAGAATCTGGAATGGACCAATGAATCGCAGTGCCAGTTTCCCCTTCTTCCCGAACTGAAGAACTCCCTTCATAGGGGAAACTCTCAAAAATACGTGATCCCCAACCGCAAACTCTAGTGGGCGCCATCTCGTATCAGCATAACTCTTCTGTCTACTCTGCACTATAAGAAGCCGGCGTCTGATTATGTTAATCTTCTCTGAGGTCGCTTGCACTATCTCTAGGCCAATCAATCTGCGCTCGCTGACCTCTGCCCAGCAATGCGGTGCTCGGCAAGGACGCGCATACAAGGCCTCATAAGGTGTCATACCGATACTCGCCTGGAAACTGTTGTTGTACGCGAATTCCGCATATGCAAGACAGTCATCCCAAGTGTCTTTGAAATTCAACACACAAGCCCGTAACATGTCCTCTAAAATCTAGTTCACCCACTCTGTCTGTCCGTCCGTCTGTGGGTGGAAAGCAGTTCTGAACTTCAACTTCACACCCATAGCTTCCTGGATGCGAGTCCAGAAAATAGAAGTAAAACGCGTGTCTCTGTCCGACACGATCTCTAAGGGAACTCCATGCAAACACACTATCTCCCTGATATATAGCCTGGCCAACTCGTCTGCAGAGTTCGTAACTCTGATTAGGTAGGAAGTGCGCCGACTTCGTCAAACGGTCGACGATCACCCAAATAAAATCATGTCCCTTCTTCATCTTCAGCAGTCCCGAAATGAAATCCATAGAAATAAAGTCCCACTTCCACTCAGCTATAGGCATAGGCTGAAGGAGTCCAGGAGGTCGACAATGCTCTGCCTTCACTTGATGGCAAGTGAGACAACGGGACACAAACTCTGCAATGTGGGTCTTCATGTCATCCCACCAATATGTCCTCTTCACGTCGCGATACATCTTTGTGCTGCCCGGATGCATCGCAAGTCTGGAACTGTGCGCAGCCTCGAGAATCTCTCGTCTCAAGTCAGGGATATCTGGGACGCATAGGCGGCCACGATAACGTAAGTCCCTATCCATTCCAACTCCCCACTCGGCGTCTGCATCATCACTGGCCTGCTCTCGAAGCTTAGTCAGATGCATATCATCTCTCTGTGCCACGATGACTCTGTCATCGATAAGAGGTAGCACCTGAACATGTTCGATAAACTCAAATGGCTCCTCCACAGTGAGTTTCTGCTCAAAGTCTCACAAAAATTCAACTATGTCCCACTCAGCTACCATCAGCGGAGCCGTAAACTCTATCTCCTTCTTGCGGCTCAACACATCAGCCACAAGGTTCGCCTTGCCAGGATGGTAGGAAACTTCGAACTTAAAGTCCTTCAAAGTCTCCATCCATCGCCGCTGCCTCATATTCATGTCCCACTGCGTGAATATGTACTTGAGGCTCTTGTGGTCGCAAAAGAGCTCGAACTCCTCTCCATAGAGGTAATGTCTCCAGAGCTTCAATGCGAAAATGACGGCTGCCAACTCAAGGTCGTGTGTAGGGTAATTCTCCTCGTGCTTCCTTAATTGTCTCGAGGCATATAAAATTACCCTGTCCTTCTACAAAGGACACAACCTAGACCAACGCTAGACGCGTCGGTGTATATCGTGTACTTAACCCCTTGCGCTGGCAATACTAGCATAGGGGAGGACGTTAGACTGTACTTCAGCTCCTAAAAAGCTGCCTTCGCCTTCTCATTCCAGGCGAACTTCAAATCCTTCCATTTCAACTGAGTTAAGGGTCTGGCTATCTTGGAGAAGTCCCGAATGAATCGTCGATAGTAGCCTGCCAATCCTAGAAAACTTCTCACCTCAGTGACTGAGCCAGGCTGTTTCCAGTCTTGCACCGCGGCTACCTTAGCAAGGTCCACCGCCATCCCATCCTTGGACACACATGTCCCAGGAACTTGACTTCTTCCTTTCAAAAGTCGCACTTCTTATACTGTGCGAACAGCTGGTGCTGCCTCAGTGTATCCAGGACCAATCGCAAGTGCTCCTCATGCTCCTCTCGACTCCTGGAGTATACCAAAATGTCGTCTATAAACACGATGACGAATCAATAGAGGAATGGCCGAAATATCCTGTTCATCAAATCCATGAACACGGCTGGTGCGTTCGTAAGACCGAACGACATCACGAGGAACTCGTAGTGGCCAAAGCTGGTCCTGAAAGCTATCTTCTGCACGTCCTCATCCCTGACGCACAGCTGGTGATACCCTGACTGCAGATCAATCTTACTGCGCTCCTCTCAGCTGATCAAACAGGTCATCAATCCTAGGCAAAGGGTATATATTCTTCACTGTAATCTGATTCAACCTGCGATAATCAATACACAATCGCAGTGAACCATCCTTCTTCTTCACAAACAACACGGGTGCTCCCCAAGGAGACACACTCGGCCGTATGAAACCAACCTTCAACAGATCATCAATCTGTTTCCTCAACTCCTCCATCTCACACGGGGCCATGCGATACGTCGGCAGTGAGACGGGCGTTGAACTAGGTACCAGGTCGATCGTAAAATTGATCTCACGCTGAGGTGGCAACCCAGGAATCTTCCTGAACAGATCCTCATAATCACGAACTACTGGCGTGCGCTCAAGTGTCGGGGCATCAACATCCCTCAATAAGGAAGCATAACACAGTACTCGAAAGGGGAGATTAACCTGCACTAGAAATGTAAAGGACGTACCCTCCGGCTCGTAGACTGTCATTATACGGGTCTCGCAGTCAATCTCGGCCCTCCCTGCAGTCAGCCAATCCTTGTCAAGAATGACGTCGAGATAAACAAGAGAGGGGTCGACGATAAGGTCAAGAGTCATCGTCCTACCCCCTAGATCCACCAAACAACCCTCAAACATCATGGTGGCATTAGAAAAAGTCTCGTGCGCTGTAAGAACTCGCACCCCATCCATCCGAGTAGTCGGTAGCCCAAGGCGCTTGACTACTGAATGCGATATCAATGAAATCGTGGATCTTGTATCCACCAACACAAATATAGGAATACCTCCAATGTGGGCTGTGACCTCAAAGGCCAAGGGCTGAGTAGTCTCTGTCCCGGATGCCTCTGCTGTCAATGCATGCACCCATGCCTACTGTGGACGGTTCGGCCGTGGTACCATGGGCCGTTAAGGTGGCCGAAACTGAGGTACAGGAGGTCTGAAAGAAGGATGCACAGGAGCTGATCGTAAGGGCGGAGCAGATAAAGCCTATGGGGGAGGACGGTCGATCTTCTGCGGTGGCGAAAACCCGCTATCTCTCATCCAAGTAAAATAACTCTCTGCAGTGTGACCAGGTCTCCCACAGTAAGTACATGTCACACCGGGACGCCTCATCGGAAGCACTAGTGCTGTAGCCCTAAGAAGAGGGTCGATGCGACGCTCTTGCCAAGAAATGGCCTATCCTGAGTATCTGGTCGTGGCCTAGCAACCACAGGGCCACGAGAATGTGCCAGTCGATCAACATCCTGCTCTTCTCTCATGGACATATGTATCAGCTCTGCATAGGAGGGTATGCTGACACAGTACATCTTTGATCGAATGTCAAGTCGCAAGCCCTCAGAAAAATGTCGTATGTGCATCTACTCGTCGGCAAGTATCGTAGGGACGTATCTGCCCAACTCTATAAACAGATGCTCATACTCTGTAACTGACATGCCTCCCTGCCTGAGGTGCAAAAACTCATTCTCCCTCTCGTGTCGGTAGGTCTGTGGATAGTATTTCTCATGGAATCGGAACTCGAATGCTGTCCAAGTCTAGACGCAGCCAACAACAACCGTCCGCAACACACTATCCCACCATAAGCTAGCCTCTCGCTCAAACATGAAAGTGGCCAACTCAACCTGCTCAGACTCCGAGCAGTGCAGCATCCTCAGCATCTTCGAGATACAGTCGACCTAATACTCAGCCTCCTCGGGTCTGTGAGAATCCATAAAAGTAGGAGGCCGCAAGCGCTGGAATTGCTCAAGTAGGCCCCGAGTATCAGTAGTGTTCCCCGTAGGATGAGAAGATGGTGCAGGATGAGCCATACCCTCATCATGAGTCGAAGTCCCAGCATCCTCAGCTGGATGCACAAGAGGCACAGGTGGAGTCGCACTCTCACCCTGGGCTAAGGCCCTTGCAATGGTAGTCAAAAGCTGCTGATGCTGCTGGTGCATCATGACCATTAACTGCTCAAACCTATCAGGAGGTGGAGCAGGCTGAGGCACATACTGCGTCGAGGAAGACACACGATACTGCTCTCTAACTGGTGGTGTGAAAGGTGGTGGTCCGACTGTAGGACCTGCAGAAGCTTGAGACTCAGGTGCAGTCTCATGAATCAGGCCCATAGCAGGGTCCATATGATCATCACTCTGGGGAGGAACCCGATCCATCAGCTCACCCAGCGTAAGACGTGTCGTGCTCCGAGTAGCCTTAGGCGGCATTTCCTATATTCAAAATAGGGTACAACCTAGTCAGTTTCAGCAATAACACAAACACACCACAGTCATTCACATAGCAAACAGAAGAAACTTCATGCATTTCATTTAATCAAAATTTGTCACAGTACAAGAGATATATCCTTACATGCATCATGACAAGAAACACATGGAAAACTAAGTTAGCCAAAGCTACAACTGTAACATAAACCAACCACTAAGCCTTCTTAGGCTCACACACAGAAAACATAAAACAACCTACATACGACCTACAGACATCAGAAATCTAATTACTCGTCCGATTCTGGCAATGGAGGAGGGGCACCCTTATCCTGCAGGCAACACAGGATGGCCTTCAAGGTGTGAGTCACCTTGCCAAATTTCTGTTTCATGACAACCTTGGTATCCTTAAGCTCTTGTTTTACCTTGGCCCGGAGTTCTTGGACTTCCCTTCATAAAGAAACCTGACTCTCCTCAAGTCGGGCTACGTGAGCATCCCTAGCAGCCCGAGTCACAGGAGGAGGACTCTCATCAGTATCCTGAGCCTCCTCCTCTTCTTCTTCTTCTTGGCTTTCTTCCTCTATTTCTGCTCCACCTTCTTCTTCACTTTCATCCTCCTCGCTATCATATTCACCCTCACTATCATCATCAAGCTGAGCCTCACACTGCCGAGGCCCTATCCTCATTTGGTTCATAGTAGCCTCATCGATGAAATGAATCAGCACGGGCAACTCTGGACCAAGTCTATAAGCAAACTCAAGTGCAATCTTGCATATGAGCCGGCCAAAGGGAAGTGACTCAGACGTTCTTCTTGACTTCGCTATGAGGACGATCTGTCGTAACACAAAGGTGGGCATGCACACGTTCTCTCCCTAGCCCACTTGATACAGGAAATCAACCATGAGACGTGTACATTCACAGTGGTTGGTCGACCTGGGATACACATTGAACGTGCAAATGTGGTGCAACAAGTGAAAATCATCCGACATGTGGGTTGCTAGGAGGCTCTTGTTACGCTGCCACTTAACTAAACCACCACATAGACACCTGGTGCGGCGATCTCACTCACGAACACTCCTCAGGTTCTTAACACTTGGGTGTACCTCACCAAGAGGCACGTTCGGAAGTCGAGCTATCAACCGAACATCGATTGTGGCTTCCTAGTCTCTATCAAAGGGAATCCTGAACTGCAGTGGCTCCAATGTAGGATCCCAAATATGAGCATAAAAGGCACGAACAGTGCCCACGTTCGCATGAGACTGGCCTTCAAAGAGCGAACCCCACCTGGCAGCTTCGATGCGCTCAAAAAACAAAAACTCACCAAAGAGCCTCTCATCCACATGCGCCTCAAACAGAACCTTGCGATCAGTATACATACCGTGGGCCAAGTCTGCTAATAGCGCTCTCCCTATGTGAGTGCGGGGATCCAAATCCCGCTTCGTGTGTAGCTCTCTCCCAACACTTGGATTAGCGGCGGCACTTGAACTAGCGGTGCCACCTCTCAGCTTCCTTGAACGTGAAGGGCGACTAGGCCCAGCTTCATCAGCGGCGGTCTTCCTCTTTCCCATTAGAGAGAGGATGGTGGAAAGGGAGAAAAAGGCTAAAATAACCTCTAAAAAGGCCATGAAAAATGAAGGAAAGGGGGAAAAATGGCTAACCTAGTGGGCTAACACGAATCTAGGTCCTATAGAGGAGTGAAACAGGCCCCTAAATGCTAGGATTACAAAGGGAAAAGGGTGAGATGGGTTGGGTTTGAAGCTCACATGATTTAAGCTTCAAATGTGGGGTGTAAGTGCTCCAAACGAGAGAGAATGGAAAGAAAAGGAAGTGCGTACCACAACAACCAATGAAGGGGTGTCAGTTGTAGTAGAAAATGGGAATGGGAGTGATTGAAAATGGGATTTGAGAGGGAAGACAGCAAAAACGTGAGAAAGGGAGAGCTTGGGAGTGGTTTTTATGAAGGAGGTAGGGTTTTGGGGTACTTTTAACGGACGGCCCACACCTAGGGGGTTACCCTAACCCCCAAACTTCGTCGGCCCGACAGCCCCCCCGAATGGGGCCCAATGTACGGCGAGGCCTCACCGACCGTTTTCATTTTTGGCGATGCCTTGCCATTTGGGAGAGGTCCCCCTGCCCTAAGGGTCCCAGATGTATGTGGGTTCCACTTTAGATCATTCTGTATTAGCGTGGGTAGGCCCATGACTCCGTTTCGATCCGTTACCGGTCATTTCGGGTGCTAACTGATGCATATTCACATTTAGCGACTTTTAATAGCTGGGATTTGGTCAATAGAGGTCTAGACCCGTCCACAGATGAATTAGAAGTGGTCCGGGGTCGTTTCATGCGACCATAGATACACACGGACTCAATCAAAATGATCGATTTACATGAACTTCGCCAATTGGCAAGACTGGGACCCTATGAGTGTTTCTATGTTTGTCTCGCACCCACCTAAGTCAAAGGTTGACAGCGTACGTCGCGTGTCCATAACCCAGGTCCGGTTTAATCCAAATCATTCTCTGATACGAACTTGTAATGCCCTGAAAATCGGGGGTCGTGTAGAAACCCGACTCCCGAGTTCCAAACCATCACTTATGCAACAAATATGCTTATGATTCAATGTTGTCTGAGTTAGTGCATTAACATGAGTAAGATTATACCAAAACTGCAATTCATACTCCAGATCCAGTGATAAAATGCAAGCGAAAGACTGAAGAATGTATATATCACTGTACGAATAGCAAAATAATCTAGAACTGTCTCCAAAGTATGAATACATCATTGAGTCACATATACATATCATAAACCAAAATCAAATGTCATGTAATGGTTCAACTAGTAAAAATCCCTATGATCCAGGCCACCTATGCGAAGCTGTCGAAAAACTGCATATACGAGAACTCGTCATGTTCCTTGTAGTAGTCTGGCTCCAGCTCATGGATCTCCTCACAACCTGTATCTAAGATAGAGTCTGGTAGGTATTGCAAATACCGTCCTATAACATGGGAGTGAGTGATCAACTCGGTAGAATCATAGAACAAAGATTAATATGTTATCAAATCAATCACGTGATAATAGTAAAGCAAATAATCAGACATTCCTAGATACTGTTGTTAATGCAAGTATGAAATGATATGATGGATGCCCTCACCCTCATACTCCCTCATGCGACACCATCTTACGTCCACGGAATGCTTTCTTCCCTTAGTGCTCCACATCTTCCAGGCACATGCAGTGCGATGTGGATATGATTACCGAGTTGTTATTAGTCCTTTCATACAGCAGTATTGAAAAACTAAGGTACTTCCCTTATATCAATCCCAACACAGATCCTGTCTAGGGTCGTCACTCCTAGTAATCTCATATGATGTTATATTTCTAGGTTGCTGCAAGGGCTGTCAGGGCTGTTGCTCGCACTCGTTGCACCACTCCCCCATCACCTTATCAATACACGCCTAGTGTACTCTTGTTGCTACGGAAGGGTCGTCACCGCACGTAGACTCAGAATACGCTTGAGGTCACTAAAAATGTCTCGTCACCAATCAGAGTAGGCCGACAACATGAATGTAGTGTCCCATACCACCACAATCGGCTCACGAGTTTAAAGTACTCACTAATCACTACGGGGAGGTTTGTGGCCCCAGCGTAGGCCGACAGCTTGACCACGGTGTCCCATACCACCATGCCCAGCTCATGAGTCTTAATGGATCAAGGTACCATGGTTATCAGGGGTTCCACTGGTAAGTTCAGTACCCTAGGTTCAAGCAGTTATGACTAATACAAGGTGAACATACAATGGTCAGTCGGGTTACTTGACGAGCTCGACTAGTATGAGCGCACCACAAGCTAAACGACATGAAGTGCATAAAACACCTCGTGTGGCCTAACCACTGCCGCCAACCCACAGCACGACTCACATTCATCGACGCGCCCTTCGTGGCAAATAGAAGCCAACCACGAATTTGAATCTATTACCGACTGTCTGGACTAGAGCATAGCCCCAAGCACTTGTAATCAACATCAGTGATCATATGAGAGTAACAGAAAGGAAATACAAGTAATCCAAGAATGTTAGAAACATGTTATAACATACAGCGTAAGCAAATCAACCAAACACATGAATTCCATACATATAAGGAAATCAATTCAACAACAGCATGGAGGAAAATCATGTACATCATCATATTAATTGAGAATTCAACCTCAAGACTAATCTACAACAACATTTACTCAATACATACTAATACAAACATTGATACAAACACTTAGTCTACACACTTTAGTCTACATAGCGTATGTCGACCCAAAGTGCGCATTAGGGCAAATCTCTTTGCCAAACAAATCTTACACGTGTATCTTGTATAATAACACGACAAATAAACATGGCAATCATTTTCACAAAATACGGACGTATACAGTATTTCCTACAAATGCCTAAAATATCCTAAATCTCATATTCTCCGTACGCAGTCGAAATGGAAAACAGACAGCATGTTCTACATGTAAAATGGCTTTCTTGTCGATAATCTACTATTAAACGACATTGAAAGCTTTGAAATCAGTCAACCTAAGCATCTAGAATCCTCACCTTTCATCGTAGACGCGTATCGATTCGAATAGAAAGTCTACGCTTCGTCAACGTCGATATGACGACCTAATTCACAAGATAGGTTAGCTACTTCGCTACTTGTATTGCTAGAATCCCTAAAACAGGATTTTCTTACCTAGAATGAAGTCAGAAGCACCAGAAGAATGATTGTAACATAATGGGTAAGCTCGTGTACTAGCAGGATCGAGTGGCGGGGACCTTCTCTCACAACCCTTTCACAAACTCTCACTTTCTCTCTCTTCTCTTTCTAGGGTTTTTTATAAATTCATAGATGAGAGATATGAGAGGGTTTAAGGCCCTTATATAGGCTAAAAACTCACCCACATAGACTCTAAACCAAGGTATACTTGGGTTATAACCAAATCGGGTCTTTTCCAATCCAAAAGGACACTTCTGGAGGTCCCTGGCTAAATGCGGTCGGACTTAAGCTCATGGATATTAGATCCTGATCACATTAAGTTTTCAGTCCGGTAGTGTTCCTAGATCACACGTGGCGGACCAGTTTCAATTCAGCGGTCATAGAGATTCGATCAAGGATTCCGAGTACACTGACCTGAGTGAGAAATGTTCCCTGATCCGAGGGTGTATTTGGGTCAGATTCCAACGGTCTGAATTCTTATACTTAACCCGCAAGCGAAACGTGATAGATTTTTTTAAATGACATTTAATTTTTAATGAATTTCACTCCTTCTCACACTCCTTTCTCCATGCTCAATGAAATAGCCTCAGAACATCAGTTGGGCTTAATTTTCGAAGCGATTGTTAAGTCCAGCTAAGCGGTCATAACGGTCTAAGATTCTAGATATCAGACTTTCGACGCATGGTCTAGATCCAATACAAAATTTCAAAGGGTTCCTGAGGGCAAATGGGTTTAGAGTTTGATCTTAGGTTTCAGGACATTATAGCGTTAACAGTTTCACAAGTTTTGGGTCCTTTAGAACGTATTTAAAGCAAACAGTGCTAATTTCACAGCTAATCTAACATGGCGCTAGTTAACTTACGCTTATTTTCTAAAGGAATTAATCCTAAGTGATTTCTGATCGAGTTGGTACTCGTGTCTTTGTACGGATTTTTCCGAGACGTTATAGATTCTTTACCCAGTTTACGAATAAGTGGATCTTGGTGAATTAAAACCCACCCAGTCCATGTTATAACTTGTCAATCGCTCAGTTCGTGTACTGAGAGAAATAATTGAGGATGTGTTTGTCCAGGTTGACAAATTCTACTATCCAGTAGATTTTATCATCCTGGATACTCAACCCATCGTGGATATGAGCACTCAAATTCCTGTCATTCTTAGTCATCCATTCCTTATTACATTGAATACAATCATCAATTGTAGGAATGGGATCATCAATTTTTCTTTCAAAAATATGACATTAGAGCTCAACATATTTTTCAATATGAGCAAATAAGTAGGGAATGATGACTATGCCCACGATATTAACATGATTGATTCTTTCATGGAAGATAGAACACTCTTGACTCTATTCTCTGACCCTCTTGAGATGTGCTCGGCTCGCTCCCCTGATTTAGATGATGATATGATTAGGGAGATCGATGCCTTGCTTGATGCTCCTCTGATACTTAAAGATAACCGGTGGAGGCCACAATTTGAAAACTTGCCCAAAACCAATGTAGTGCCTCTACCGTCTAGCCTCAAAGCGCCGAAGCTTGACCTAAAACCCTTGTCTATTAATCTCAAATACGTCTATTTAGGTCAAGATGAGACATACCCAGTGGTGATTTCATCCCACCTGGAGAAAGAATAGGAGAGTATGCTTATCTCTACTCTCATTGAGAATAAAGGAGCCCTTAGATTGTCAATTGTGAACCTCAAGGGAATTGACCTTTTGATTTGTACTAACTGCATTCATCTAAAGGATACTGTGAAGACCTCCCATCAACCAAAATATAGATTAAATCCAAACATGAAGGAAGTGGTTAAGGTTGAGGTTCTTAAGCTATTAGATGTCGTTATCATATACTCTATATCGAATAGTCAATGGGTAAGTTGTAACACCCTGAAAATTGAGGGTCGAGTATAACTCAGCTCTCAAGTTCCAAAACATCACTTATGCAACATATTTAATGATAGATGTATGTTGTCTGTATTAGTGCATAAAATATGAAGTAGATTAAGCCAAATCAGCAAACATAATCTAGGGACAGTTGTAATACGTAAGTGGAAGACTAATATGAATATATAAACTAGTATAAGTCCCAAAGTATGTATACAATGCCAGGTCAATAATTATAAGTGTTGTGTCAAAATGTAAAATATCAAAAGAATGTGATAGCTCCCAATATAATAACCCTGAATCCTTTTCAATCAGGACACAAGTCACATGAACCTACCTGAATACTGCATATAGGAAAATGCCTCATCATCCTCATACTCCGGCTCTGCCTCGAGTGTCGCATCATCATCAGCAACTAAGACAGAGTCTGGTTGGTGTTTAAACACCGTCCCAAAACATGAGAGTGGGTGTCAACTTAGTGGAGTTATACAGCAAAAGTTAATATGTTATCAATTTAATCAAGCAGTAATGATAAAGCAATTTAATCAAACATGTCCTAAATACTCTTGTTAATGCAAGAATGATATGATGTAATGATGCATGCCCTCACCTGCACTCCCTCTTGCGACAACATCTAACGATCGCGGCATGAATCACTACCACTGTGCTCTACACCAACGTTAACCACACATGCAGTGCGATGTTATAAGCATGATTGCCAAGTTCTTATTAGTCCTTTTCTTACAGCAGGATTTGAAAACTAAGGTACCACCCTTTATATCATTTACCCAACATTGATCCATATAGGGTCGTCAATCCTAGCTAATCACATACGATAGGCAAGTTCGGGTCACTACCACCAACACCCTACCAACTGGCAGTCTATTTTCGAAGGCTCATCAACAACTTGACTGGGGACCACAGCTAGGCTACGACGGGGTAAGCCTATTCATACTCGAGGTCACTCCACTAACGCCCTACCAACTGGCAGTATATTTTTGAAGGCTCATCACCAACCTGACTAGAGACCATAGGTAAGCTGCACCAGTGTAGGCCGATAGCTCGAATGCAGTGTCCCATACCACCATATTCGGCTCATGAGTTTAGGTTGCTCACTGGTCACTACGGAATAGCGATTCGGTAGCGATGGATAAGCACATGGAGAGGCAGGGAAGATTCCCAAGAGCCCTCACCAGCTTCTCTTTCACTCTTTCTCTCTCTTTCCTTTTCTTTTCTTCTCTTCTCTTTGCTAGGGTTTTAGAATTCGTATGGAATATGTGAGAGGGGTTTTAAAGCCCTAGGGCCAAGGTATACTTAGGTTATAACCAAATCAGGTCTATTCCGATCCAACGGAGCATTTTTAGAGGTCCCTTTATTGAATGTGGTTAGATTTAAGCTCCCTGATATTGGATCTAGATCACCCTAAGTTTTCAGTCCGATCGAATTTACAAATCAACCGTGGCGGACCAGTTTCAGTTCAACGATCACCGACTCTCGATCAGGGCCACAAGCATATTTGTATGTGTGGGACATATCTCCTGATCCGAGGATGTATTTGGGTCAGATTTTGATGGTTTGAATCCTTATAATAAACCCGCAAGTGACACGACTCAGATTACTTAAATTTAGATTTAATTTCTAAAATCCTTCATATTTCTCACACACTTCGCTCCGGACTCAAGAAAATCGTCGTGGGATACTATCTGGACTTGATTTTCGAGGTGGTTGTCAAGTCCAACAAGGCGATCATATTTGTCTAAGTTTTTCGCTATCGGACTTTCGACGTGCGGTCCAAGTCCCATACGGAGTTTTTGAATGCTCCCGAAAGCAACTGGGTTTAGAGATTGATCCTAGATTTTAGGGTAATGTAGCATTAATAATTCTACAATTTTGAGTCTTACAGATCGTATTTAAAGTGATTGGTGCTAATTTCATAGGTAATCTAGTTTAACACTAGTTAATTCTCATTTAATTTCTAAAGGATTTAGTCCTTAGTGATTTCTATCTGAGGTGGTACTCGAGTCTCTGTACGGATTTTTCCACATCGTTACAATCTACCCCCCTTAAAGAAAAGTTTCATCCCCAAAATTGCCTAAGGGTAACTAGTAAAGGTTTTTATTACTTCATTTGCTTAGTTCTGTTGGTTTCATGTCTATGTACGGGTTAGGGTATATATAATAACTACATCAGTCTAGCTCATATTGGTCTTCCCCCCTTAAAAGTTTCTACCTTTGAGGTTTGAAAAATAATGTCCGATTCATTATTATCGTGTTAAGTGTTTGATGATAAAGTTTACTTAAGGGTGGTATAATTTACTCTTTATGATTAAGCTAATACGGAAAGACAGTTGTGGTAGGCTCAAATCCGATACATCGATTGTCTGCCTGACCAGGGTAGACAATGTTGTATCCCTTCCTAATCCTGATGGATCCTGGTCTTCTACTCTGTCAAAACAGTGAGTCCTTTGATAATCACCCAGGATTGAGAATTGAGTTAAGCCGCGAATGCCTCATAGGGATATGGTTCTGAAATTCTAAAATTTGCTCATCCTAAGTATTTAAGGGGTATTATAATTCATTAGGAGGTTCAAGCCTTATGTTTATAAGGTTGTCCTGTGGGTCTTGTTCAACAAGTGTTCTTGTTCAATCTATGTTTAACTTGGTGGATATTATAGTCAAAGACTATACTAGAAGGGTTTTCAATCTCCTAAAATGACATTTACATGTCACCATTTCGATCATATGGCTAGGGGTTTAAGGGTAGATTTCACTTTGGTTTCCTTAACTTTGGAAGGGAAGGAAGAATCGAGAGTTCTAAAATATTTTAGAAGTTTGGAATGTTAGCGACATAAGGCCGTAGGATAGGAAAGAAGAGGGACGTCTCCTTGACGCGGTATGAACCTTGAATCTACAAGGGAATAAGAAACTTATAATGTTTTACTATAGTCCACCTCTAACATCAGCTTACGGAGTATTAAACTATCAAACTCAAACCTACCCAAGGATCTTAATTTAATTGTACAAAAATAACTATATATATCCGTACGTGTAATCAAATTTAATCGCAGGATAATTCATAGTATGATTATAAATAATTCCTAAATAGACACCAAATACTAAACCTTAATATAAAAAGGTACGACTAGTCTACTGGTAACTCGAAGTTTATTTATATATATCTATATATATTTCAACCCTTTTGTTATTTATAACATATTTGTCACCTCTAGTTATCATATTATTTTTATAAATTTATAATAATCCATCATTAGGCCTATTCTTTCATATGAATTGGTTTAATACTTAGATCCTAATTGATCTCCTTTGACAACGTCCTTATTGACCTCCCAAGGAAGATCCAGCTCCTATCTAGTGACTTAACTTTAAGTATAACCTAAATCAATTTCCTTCGATCCTGTGTCAATGGCTATTAGCCCACCAAGCACCTATCACACCTATGAGCGGGTAGACTATCAGGTCAATGCGCACCTTTTTGTTTCCTAAGTTTATCAGGAAATCCTTACAAAGTTTAGTAGTGTCAGAGAGGGTCCCTATCATGGTAAGGACTCTCAACACACCCATAGGGGTAGTGTTTAACCCCAAATGCTTGACTGTAGAGCATGACACTCTCAAAATAGTGGACCCAGAGTCTACCAATAGGAATACAGGTGTGAATGTGGGCATGACCTCAAAGGTCCAAGGTGCTGTGGTTACTGATTCAGGTGTTTCAGCTGCAAGTGCATGCACACGATCTTGAGGATAATTTGGTTGCACTGTCATAAGTCATTGAGGTAGCCTATTCTGAGGTACAGGTAGTCGGTAATATGGCTGCACTGGTGGTACAGATCGTAGAGGTAGAGTCGTTATACCACGTGGTGGCTGACGGGCAATCTTCTGAGGTCGCATGATACCTTTGTCTTTCATCTTGGTAAAACTGAAGGGGTCAGTGTGTCCCCCTTTGTTGCAATATGTACACCAACGTTTCGTTTTCCTTTACTAGGTCGGCGGAGCCACGAGCCTGGGAGGTGAGTCTACATGTAGCCTCTTACCTAAGGCTGGCCAGTGCTACAATTCGGGATGAGGCCTCGGGCCCATTGGGTTGCTTGTCCAAGAAACTCTGTCACTATGTTGCTCAGCTCGTAGAGACTAGTTGACTAGCTCGACGTAATTGGGAATGCTATCGTAACACATTCGAGCACAGATATTGGGCCACAACCCATCCGAAAAATGTCACATTTTCATCAGTTCATCAGCTAGGATCAAAGGAGCGTGTCTGGCTAGCTCTGTGAATCTGTTCTCATATTCTGACACGGTCATCCCTTCCTGTCGAAGGCGAAGAAACTCACCCTCCTTTTCATCTCGGTATGTGAGGGGAAAGTACTTCTCATGGAAGCGGGTCTCAAATGCCTCCCACGTCCACACATGTCCTGTAGAAACTGTTCGTAGGATATTTTCCCACCATAAACTAGCCTCCGTCTCGAACATATAGGTGGCTAGCTCAACTTATTCTGCCTCATTGCAGTGTAGCGGCTTCAACATCTTAGAGATGTGATCTAGCTAGTAATTGGCCTCCATGGGTCTATGAGTACCCGCGAAAGTGGGAGGCAGCAAGCGCTAGAATCGCTCAAATGTGCTGCTAACACTCGCATTCCCAGCTGGGTGCATAGGTGAGGCGGGTGGAGTCGCTCCCATCGTCTGAGCAAAGATACCGGCCATAGAAGTTAAGAACTGTTGCTGCTGCTGCTGTTGTTGTATTTGATGTTGTTGTTGTATCTGCTGCTGCTACATCAACAACATCATCTGCTCTAGCCTATCAGGAGGTGGAGTGGACTGAGATACGTGTGGCGTCGACGTAGTCGCTCGGTTCTGCTCAGGAAACGAATGTGTGATAGGTGGTACCACAGATAGTGCCACAAGCGGTGTCATATGTGTCGGCCCAGCAGCGGGGCCAGTGGTCGGCTGAGAATCCGGCATAGGATCAAAGGGAAACGGGCCCGAATGGGGGTCCGTATGGCTATCGCTAGGGGGAGAGGCCCCGTCAAGCGACTCGCCCAAAGAATGACGCGCTGAAGTCCTCGTGCCCTTAGGTGGCATACCCTACATATAATAGAGGGTGCAACCCGTGAGATTTAGCATACACACAATCCATCCACACAGCATTCAACATCTCAACTAAAGGCAACATCATGCATTTCATTTAACAAAATTGTCACAATACACGAAGTGCAGCTTTACATGGATTACAACAGAGAATGCATGTGAGCTAATACAACTAAGACTTCAAACTCTAAAATAACTACCAAAGTACTACGCCTGTAAAGGCTACACACAAGAACAAGCAATAAAACAAAACAAGAAACGACTACAGGTTCAACTATTCGTCGAAATCTGGAGATGGAGGAGGGGCACCCTTATCCTGCAAGCAGCACAGGATAGACTTCAAAGTACGAGTCACTTTTTTAAACTTATGTTTCACGAGGCCCCGCAGATTGATAATATCATGTCGTAGGGTGGCCTGGCCCTCCTCAAGTCTAACTAAATGGGCTTCCCTATCAGCCTGATCAGGATCATGCTCTCGAGTTGTAGGAGGAGGGCTCTCATCTGTATCCTGGGCCTCCTCTTCTTCCTCGTCCTGCTCTTCTTCTTCTTCTATTTCAGCTCCACCTTCTTCATCACTCTCTTCCTCTTCACTTTCGGTCTCCTCCTTACTTTCTTCAAGTAGGGCTTGTCGTTGTCGTGGCCTGATATCCATTTGATTGAGAGTAGTCTCATTGATGTAATGGATCGGTGCCAAAAATTCTACCCCAAGTCTGTAGCTAAACTCGAGTGCAATCCTGCATATGAGTCGGCCGAATGGGAGCAATTCAGTCCTTCTATTAGAACGTGCGGTAAGGACTATCTATTGCAGGACATGTGTAGGCACACATAACTTCGCTCCCTACCCCACCTAATACAGGAAGTCCACCATCAGGCGTGTGCACTCACTACGGTTGCTCCACCTGGGATAGACATTGAATGTACAAATGTGGTGAAGTAGGTGGAAGTCATCCGTCATATTTGTCACTAAAAGGCTTTTGTTTGGCTATCATTCAACCAGACGACCACAAAGGAACCGTGTGCGGTGATCCCTTTCATGTGCACTACTCAAATTCTTCTCACTTGCATGTACCTCACCAAGTGGAACGTTCATAAGCTGAGATATAAAAGCAACATTGATTGTAGCCTCCCGATCTCTTCCAAATGAAATTTTAAATTGCAAGGGCTCCAATGTTGGCTCTCGAATGTGGGCATAGAAAGCTCGGATAGTGCCCACATTTACACGGTGCTCACCCTCAAATAGCGGACCCCACCTGACTCTACCAAGCGCTCGAACAACAAGTATTCTCCAAATAGCCACGCATCTACATGAGCTTCAAAAAGAACCCTACGACCCTTATAAACTCCACGAGACAACTCTGTCAACAAAACCCTTCCTATGGGAGTCTGGGGATCTAGATCTCGCTTCTTCTGTAACTCTCGATTGACGCTTGAACTCACAGCAACACCTCTCAGCCTCCTTGAATGGGTGGGGCGACTAGGCCCTGCTTCATCTACGGGAGCTTTCTTCTTTCCCATTAAAGAGAGAATGGTGGAAATGGAGAAGATTGTTGTCACAAGCTTAAAAAGAGTCATTTGAGTGAACTAAAAGGTGAGAATAAGATGGGTTATGGGCTGCCAAAACCGTTGAAGCACATAATGGTACTCGTGTGTTCAAAATGAGAAGAGAGATTGTTGGGTTTTGGAATAATGAGCAACCAAAAGGGGATGTGTAGGCTCAAATGAAAGAAAAAGAAGAGAGTAACGACTGTGAAAGAGGACCTTAAGGGGGTGGTGTGGAATGGTGCACGAAAATGGAAGGGAAAGTGATTAGAGAGGGATTTGGGTGGAGATTTTGAGTTTTTTTTTCTTTAGAAAAGGGAAGCTAGGGAGGGCATGTTATGAAGAGAAGGTGCTATAAGAGGGGTTTTATTCAACCAACCGTGCACCAGTGGGCCATAAAACACCCTAGAGGCGTCAACCCGATCGACCCAGCCCGTCTATGCCCACTGGGTGGCGAGGCCCTCGCCGGTCGCTGGACCATCCGGTGATGGCTTGCTGATGGGGCGAGGTCCTCCCCCCTAGGCCTAAAAAATGTATGGGTCCCACTTTGGGTCCCCCTATAAGTGCACCGATTAGGCCCCTACTCCGTTTTGACTTGTTTCAGGTCATTTCGAATAGAATTTGATATATATTCACCCTCATCGATTTTAAATGGCTGGGATTGGATGAAACACGGTCTAAACCCATCAATTGATGGTCTAGAAGTGGATTGGGATCATTTTGCATGATCACAAATGCGAATGTATCCAATCTCGGTGATCATTTTCAGTAATCTTTTACCAATTGGTGAAACTGGGAAACCTAGACTTGTTTCTAGATTTTTCTTGCACCCTCCTACATTAAATTGGCATTAACGTACATTGTGTGACCATAACCCAGGTCCGGTTTAATCCAAATCATGCTCTAATACTAACTTGTAACGCCGTGAAAATCGGAGGTCGAGTATAACTCAGCTCCCAAGTTACAAAACATCACCTATGCAAAATATTTATTGATGGATGTATGTTGTCTGTATTAGTGCATAAAACATGAAGTAGATTAAGCCAAATCAGCAAACATAATCTAGAGACAGTTGTAATACGCAAGCGGAAGATTAATATGAATATATAAACTAGTATAAATCCCCAAAGTATGTATGAATGTGATAGCTCCCAACATAATAACCCTGAATAATTACAAGTGTTGTGTCAAAATATAAAATATCAAAAGGCTGTGATAGCTCCCAACATAATAACCCTGAATCCCCGTCAATCAGGACACAGCTCATATGAACCTGCCTGAATATTACATAAAAATGCCTCCTCATCATCCTCATACTCCGGCTCGACCTTGAGTGTCGCATCATCATCTGTAACTAAGACAAAGTCTGGTTGGTGTTTAAACACCGTCCCAGAATGTGGGAGTGAGTGTCAACTCAGTGAAGCTATACAGTAAAAGTTAACATGTTATCAATTCAATCAAGCAGTAATGATAAAGCAATTCAATCAAACATGTCATCGATACTCTTATTAATGCAAGAATGATATGAGGTAATGATGCATGCCCTCGCCTGCACTCCCTCTTGTGACAACATCTAACGATCGCGGCATGAATCACTACTACTGTGCTCTACAACAACGCCAATCGCACATATAGTGTGATGTTATAAGCATGATTACCAAGTTCTTATTAGTCCTTTTCATACAGTAGAATTTGGAAACTAAGGTACCACCCTTTATATCATTTACCCAACATTGATCCATCTAGGGTCATCAATCCTAGCTAATCACATACGATAGGCAAGTTCAGGTTACTACCACCAATGTCCTGCCAACTGAAAATCTATTTTCAAAGGCTCGTCAACAACCCAACAAGGGACCATAGCTAAGCTACACCGAGGTAGGCCTATTCATACTCGAGGTCACTCCACTAATGCCCTACCAACTCACAGTATATTTTCGAAGGCTTATCACCAACCCAACTAGAGACCACAGCTAGGCTACACCAGTGTTGGTCGACAGCTCGAGTACAGTGTCCCATACCACCGTATTATGGTCACGAGTTTAGGTTGCTCACTGGTCACTACAGGGAGGCTCATCACCCCAGCGTAGGCCGATAGCTTGACCACGGTGTCCCATACCACCATGCCCGGCTCATGAGTCTTAGCGGATCGTGGTACCAAGGTTAAACAGGCATTTCACTGGTAAGTTTGGTATCTTAGGTTCAAGCAGTAGCGTCTATACATGGTGAACATACACTGGGTCAGTCGGTTTACTTGACGAGCTCGACTAGGACGAGCGTACGTTGAGTTGATCGACATGAAGTGCATAAGTACTCCGTGTGGCCTAACCATTGTCGACATCCCAAGTATGGCTCGGGTTCATCAAACACATCATGCATGGCAAAACAACTTCAGCCACCAAAACAAGGCCTATTATTTATTGCTCAGACTATGATATAGTCCCAACCACATTCACTTACAACAAAGAATCATATAAGATAGTCAAAGCAGTAATGAATATTTAAGTCAAATCCTACAATCATTTGAGCATGCTATGGAATATAGCTTAAACATGAATATACAGTACATAGAGGAAATCATACACAGTTAAACACGAATAAACAGGTTATACAATACATGGTGAAATTCATACACACAGCTAAGGTAGTTGGGATTCATATCTCAACTCCCTTATAAATCACACTTTACTAACTACCAACTCATTCAGACAATTTTAGAAACACTTAGAGTACACTTTTCAACATACACCACGTATGTTGGTCATAATACATTTTAAGGCAAATCCTCTTGTCAAGGAGTTGTTGCATACATTACAACCATGTACCTATGACAGTTAATCATGGTAATCACAAATTCAGAATCCAAAAGTATAGAAACTTTTTAACAAACACATGAATTTCCCTATATACTACATAGTTCATATCTATTTGTATCACGGAACAAATATCGCATTTGGCATGTGAAATGACATCCTTGACAGTTATAAATCATTAATTGGCATTGAAAGCCTTAAAAAACCATAACCTAAACATATTTAGTCTGCACCTTACGCTGGTAAATGTGTAATGGATTCATTCTAGACACGTAGTCTTTGTCACCGGCAGAATGACAACCTATAGCATGAACTAGGTTAGCTATTTCATCACTTCAACTAATTAAAACCCTAGAATGGATTAGGGTTAGGATTTCTTACCCAACATTGGAATTAGAATCCTCAGAGTAGCGATTCAGTAGCGATGGATAAGCACGTGAAGAGGCAGGGTAGATTCCCAAGAGCCCTCACCAACTTCTCTCTCTTTCCTTTTCCTTTTCTTCTCTTCTATTTGCTAGGGTTTTAGAATTTGTATGGAATATGTGAAAGGGGTTTTAAAGCTCTTATATAGGCCCAGAACTGATAGAAACAGCCCTAGGGCCAAGGTATACTTAGGTTATAGCCAAATTTGGTCTATTTCGATCCAACGGAGCATTTCTAGAGGTCCCTTTATTGAATGCAGTCGGATTTAAGCTCCCTAATATTGGATCTTGATCAAGCTAAGTTTTCAATCTGATCATATTTACAGATCAATCGTGGTAAACCAATTTCAGTTCAACGGTCACCAACTCTCGATTAGGGCCACAAGCATATTAGCATGTGTGGGACATATCTCTTGATTCGAGGGTGTATTTGGGTCAGATTCTGATGGTTTGAATGCGTATAATCTACCCGTAAGAGACACGACTCAGATTACTTAAATTTGGATTTAATTTCTAAAATCCTTCATGTTTCTCACACACTTCGCTCTGGACTCAAGCAAATCGTCATGGGATACTGTTTGGACTTGATTTTTAAGGTGGTCATCAAGTCCAACAAGGCAGTCATATTTATCTAAGTTCGTCGCTATCGGACTTTCGGCGTGCAGTCTAGGTCCGATAGGAGTTTCTAAATGCTCCCGAGAGCAACTGGGTTTAGAGATTGATCCTAGATTTTAGGGTAATGTAGCGTTAATAATTCTACAAGTTTTGGGTCTTGCAGATCATATTTAAAGTGATTGGTGCTAATTTCACCATTAATCTAGCTTAACACTGGTTAATTCTCATTTAATTTCTAAAGAATTTAGTCCTTAGTGATTTCTATCTAAGGTGGTACTCGGGTCTCTGTACGGATTTTTCCAGGACGTTACATAAGTCCAACTCAGGTGGTTCCTACGAAGTCCGAAATCACCATCGTAACCAATGCCAATAATGAACTCGTGCCAACTAGAGTCACTACTGGTTGGAGAATGCATATTGGCTACAGGAAGCTGAATACCGTCATTAGGAATGACCACTTCCTTTTGCCCTTCATCGATATTTTGGAAAGGGTAGCTAGTCATTCTTATTACTGCTTCCTTGATGGGTATTCGGGCTACAATCAGATAGAGACAACCCTTGAAGATCAGGAAAAGATAACGTTCACATGTCCTTATGGCACCTTTGCTTACCGAAGGATGCGATTCGGGCTGTGTAATGCCCCCATCACTTTTCATTGATACATATTGAGTATTTTCTCTAACATGGTGGGGAAATATTTAGAGGTCTTCATGAAAAATTTCTCTATCTTTTATCCATCCTTCAGTGAATATTTGGATAATTTAAAAATTGTGCTGAAGCGATGTGTAGAAAAAAAATTTGGTACTAAATTCAGAGAAATGCTATTTCATGGTTCGTAAGAGAATTGTTCTTTGACATATAATCTTTTCCAAAGGAATTGAGGTAGATAAGGCTAAAATTAATCTTATCTCTAACTTACCTCCACCCAAGAGCATACAAGATGTGCGATCCTTCTTAAGACACGCTGAATTTTATAAAAGATTTATAAGAACTTTAGTCACCTCTCTCGTCCTTTATGCAATCTACTTTAAAAGGATGTACCATACAAGTGGACTGAGCAATGCCAGGAAGCCTTTTCTATGCTCAAAGGCATGTTGACCACCGCACCTATCATGTAACCACCTGATTAGAGTATCCCTTTTGAAATTATGTGCTACGCATTTAACTATGCTATTGGGGTGGTGTTAGGTCAGAGAAAAGAAAAGAAGCCCTACATCATTCACTATGCAAGTAAAACTCTAAATCCTACCCAAGTGAACTACTTTACTATGGAGAAGGAACTCTTAGCCGTAATGCTTGCCTTGGATAAATATAGGTCCTACTTATTGGATCCAAGATCATTATTTACACCGATCATACGGCGCTAAAGTACCTTCTTTCTAAAAATGACGCTAAGCCCCGCTTGATAAGATGGATCCTTCTACTCTAAGAATTTAATTTAGAAATAAAAGATAAAAAGGGAGTAGAGAATGTAGTGGCTAACCATCTTTCATGACTTGATCTTCCTAATTCCCTTAAGACGACACCTATAAATGACGTGTTCCCTAATAAACAAATGTTTAAACTCTCCCACCTACCTTGGTTTGCTGACATTATAAATTATCTTGCTATAGGTTTCACGCCGACACATTAGACTGTGCAGGATAGGAAAAAATTCTTGCTGATGTATACAAATTCTTCTAGGATGACCCGTATTTATTTAAATATTTTCCATCCTAAATTTTAAGGAGATGTGTGCCAGACAATGAACATCAAAGTGTCATCTCCTTCTGTCACACTCAAGCCTGTGCTGGTCACTTTTCTACTAAAAAGACCACGGCCAAATTCCTGCAGTGTGACTTCTATTGGCCAACTATGTTCAAGGATACTTATGAGTTTTGCAAAGCTTGTGAGCATTGTAAGAAATTAGGATTATTGTCCTATCGAAATATGATGCCTTTAAATCTCATTCTGATTAACGAAGCATTTGACTATTGGGGCATCAATTTCATGGGGCCATTCCCTCAATCCTTTGGAAATTTATATATTTAACTAGTAGTAGGCTATGTCACTAAATGGGTCAAAGAGATCTTGTGTTGGAACAATAACCATCGAACGACCATTAGATTTTTAAAAGAGAATATCCTTTCAAGGTTTGGAACGCCTCGGGTCATCATTAGTGATGGAGGTCTATATTTTTGTAATAGGCCATTTACAAATTTAATGAAGAAATATAACATTTCTCATAAGGTGAGCACTCCATACCATCCACAGACAAGTGGGCAAGTTAAAATTTTTAATAGGAAAATCAAACACATTCTGGAGAAAACGTTCAACCCTGATCGTGAGGATTGGTCAATTCGCTTGACCGATGCTTTATGGGTTTACCGTACAACCTTTAAGACCCTCATTAAAATGTCTCCCTTTAGAATCAGTTATGGGAAAGCTTGCCACTTACCCATGGAATTGGAACATAGAGCCTACTGGGCTATTAAAAATATGAACTTTAACCTGGACAACACTAGCTCGTTGCGCAAACTTCAGTTGAATGAACTTAAAAAAATTCGAAACGATGCATTCGAGAACTTAAAAATTTACAAACACAGGATGAAGGTATTCCACGAAAGGAACATCCTTCAGAAATCATTCTTGACTAGTTAAAAAGTTTTTTTATACAATTCTTAGTTACATCTTTTTTCGGATAAACTTTGATCTCATTAGACCGGCCCTTTCATTGTTACTAATGTCTATCCTCATGGAGTTGTTGAGATTCAGAATCCAATGAATGGTCATGTTTTTAAAGTGAATTGACATCGTTTAAAGCCATTTGTTGAGAAATTTTATTCAGAGGACATGTCCATACCTCTAATTGATCATGTTTACCAAGATTGACCTCCTAGTCTGATTGAGGTGTAGTTAAGTTTTTTTCTTTCATAGGCGTTAGGACTAGGATAGTTTTCTTTCAGTTTGTTTATTCTTGGAGCTAACCGATTTTCATGTCAACGTCCTTTGAAAATCCTATAAATTCCTTCTTTAGGTACTACCTTTCCATCACTGCTCCTTTCTTTTCGTTGCCTCATTTGCATTGCATGTTTTTCTCTTTTACATTGAGAAAAATGTAGATTTTAGGTTAGGGGTGTAGCTTAGCTAAACTATTTTTCTTAGTCTTTGAGAAAAAAATTTGTGAAAAACTATGAAATTTTTTTAAAATTTTTGTGAATTAAGTGATTTTAAAGATAATCAATAGAGTAGAACTGTGAGATACTTAATGTTAATGATTTATGACTCTTATATTTAATTACTTGCTAGATTTTAAAGTTAAATTTGAACTATTAATCCATGATTAGAAGTTTTGAACATTGATTGAGTCATGATTTCACATATCACATCTAACTTGATATTGAATTGTTAACTTCATGATTATTAAGCATGGAAGGAACCAACTTAAAGAATTTGTCCTTCATGTTCAATAAGAAGAATTGACAAAAAAAAGAAGAAATACCCAGCTAAAAAATAGTTGTCATCAAAAAGGGCTACCTATTGAATATCATTGAAATAATTGAACATAGCGTGAAAGTCATCGATGGAAAAATCAAAAGCTGGAAGAATGAAAAGCTGAACTATAAGGCAAGTTTTGGTTATCCTGAATGCTCTTTTGATTGTCAATATTATCATGAAAATTGAGAATTAAACCTTTGATTGTGATAAGTCCAGATTTCACTATACACTCATGGAATTCAATGTTTAGAATTATTCTCATTGGAGGATTAACACTTTGAACATGATTATGAAATTTATCGAGTGCTAGAGTTTATGAGAAAGTAATTATCAACATTGATGTATTTTAGATTTCTATAATCTAAAGTTTTTTAAAAAAAACTGCTTGAGCTTATGAAAATTATACAGTGGTTTTCGAAATATCTTTCCCATGTTTTGCTCGGGACTAGTGAAATGTTGGTTGGGGGTGTGTTGAGTGTCAAATATTACATAGTTTTTCTCATTTATATCTTAGTTTTATGAACATGATACTACTTAATGGTATACATTATGCATGTTTGTGTTGCAAGGTGAGTTTGAGAGCTTGGATTAAAAAGAATGCTAAAAGCATGGATTTAATGCTCAAGAATCACCAAGGCAAAGAATGAATCTTTGGAGACCAAGGCTATAAATAGAGGTTTCTTAAGGACTTTTAGGATATATACAGTTTTAAGGAGCAGAGCCAAAGGGTGGATGAGCCTCTCAAGATTTTTTCTTCTTTCCTAGTTTGTTTTTAATGCTTCTTTTTTTTAGGGTTTTAGATCCAATCATGTTTATGGTTGGATAAATCTCTTATCTAGGGCTAAGAGGTACAACTTGTAGAGGGATTGGGATATTTTCTTTTCTTTGATTCATGTTTTATTGAACTCCATTGAATTTTAGTTTGATTTTAAGGAATATTTTCAATTTTTAATGTTTTGTTGTGACTCAAATTACAATAGATCTGCGATAGCTTTGAATATCTTCTTTTTTATTTGAGACTGTGGGAGGGGTAAATCCTATTGTTTGCCATCATCTTCTGGGCATGGTTGAGTGATGGAATCCCATCCAAATCTGGACAATGCTCCTCTATTGATAATTAGATCAAGGGGAAGTTCAGAGATTTGACCATCTCATATTCTAACTGGGTAAGATAGGACTCTTATTCCAGTTTTGTTCTTAAATCAAGTAAGGTAGCATCCTGAGAAGCTACATGTGGATCCTTGGCACCCTAGCTCCCACCTTTCAATTGATAGTTTAAAACACAATTACTCTTTTATTAAGATTTCTCTTTTTAGTTCTTATTCTACTTCTACTTCTAGTTATTTTCAGAAGCACATGAGTTTAGTCCCTGTGGATTCGACCTTAGTCTCACCGAGATTATTAATACAACGCGACCTACACTTGGGGTTTTGAACATTCTTCCAACTTAAGTTATATGTATTTGAGGTGGGTCCAATGAATTGTCTTTAGTAGTTATTCACGACATTCAATTGCTCATTCAATATTTGTTAAAAAATAGGTATTGTTGGACAATTTTCGGTTATATGGACGTTGCAAGCACAAATACCGCAAATAACTTCCTTAGCCTTGTCCTTTTTAAGTTCCATGGCCTCGATTTTCCTTTTGAGATTGGCCACTTTAGTATTTATATCATCTTCTTCTTTTAAAATATAATTTCCTCCCTTCTCCTTTGATTGAGTAAGCTTAGAAGTGGTGCTAGGTCTTGGGGAGATGTCCCATAATTGTGCATTTTCAGCAAGTTTGTCAAAGTAATCCCACACATCATCAACATCTTTGTTCATGAATTCCCCATTGCACATCGTCTTGACCAATTGACACATAGAAGATGTCAATCCATCGTAGAAGAGTTTTGTTATGCGCCACGTTTCAAAGCCATGTTGTGGGCATGAACTGACAAGATTCTTAAACTGCTCTTAACATTAAAAGAATGTCCCATCTTCCTTTTGGGAAAAGTTCATGATTGACTTCCTAATGATGTTCGTCTTATGGTGTGGGAAGAATTTCTTTATGAACTCTCTTCTCATGTGATTCCATCTGCCAATGGATCATGGTTGTAGTGAATGCTATTCAGTGTCGAATATTACATATTTTTCCCTATTTATATCTTGGTTTTATGAACATGATACTGCTTAATGGTCTATTTTATACATGTTTGTGTTGTAAGGTGAATCTGAGAGCTTAGATTAAAAAGAATGTTAAAAGCATGGATTTAATACTCAAGAATCATCAAGCCAAAGATTGGATCTTAGAAGACCAAGAATAAAAAATTCACATGCCAAAGATCCAAGAAAACCAAGTTATGAATGAATATAATTGAAGACTTGAAATGAAGAAAAGGAATCCTAAAAATACACGTGCTTCGACTAGTCCTGACTCTGCTTCGACTAGTCCTGACTCTGCTTCGACTAGTCCTTGCTCTGCTTCGACCAGCCTTAACTCTGGCTTGACCAGTCGAAGAAACTTCGGCTCGAACTCCAGCAATACTATTTTCTAAATTCACTCAATCCTCGACTAGTCGAAGGTGACCCTCGACCAGTCGAAGACTGTCCTCGACTAGTCGAGGGTTACGCAAATTTTAACTGGACTGCGTAAATTTAAGGCAGTTTTTAGACTTTTCCAACTCCGTACAAAAGTTAGAGTTTCCCAACTATAAATAGGAGTTCATAGGCATCTTCTAGGGGTTTAAGGAGTGGAGCAAAAGGGTGGAGTCACCATCTAGGAGTTTTTCTTTTTCTTCTTTAATTTTTTTAATGCTTTTTTTAAGAGATTTTAGTTCAATCAAGTCTATGGTTGACTAAACCTCTTAGATAAGAATAAGAGATGAAGCTTGTAGTGTGATTAGAACATTTGCTTTACTTTGATTCGTGTTTTTATTGAACCTTGTGGATTCTAGTTTTTTATTAAGGAATTTTTTTAGTTTTTAATTGTTGTTGTGATAAATTACAATAAATCTGCAATTGCTTTGAATATCTTTTTTTTCCTGATTTGAGATTGTGAAATTAGTAATTCTTGTTGATCACCATCGTCCCTTAGGCAATGTAGGATAATAGAATCATTCCTAATCTTCATAATTCTCATATGATTGGTTGTGGAATTGGTATATCCTGTTGTTTGCCACTATCTCATGGGCATGGTTGGGTGATAGAATCATTCCAATCCTCACAACTCTCATATGTTAAGACTAGGTTCCTGAGAAGTTTAGAGATTTGATCATCTCTTCTTTCTCTAACTAGATAAGATAGGACTCTGATTCTAGTTGGATCTCTTAAATCAAGCAAGGTAGCCTCCCAATTGCTACAAGTGGATCCTTGGCACCCTAGTTCCCACCTTTAAATTTATAAGTTTCAATTACAAATTCACAATTACTCTTTCACATAATTTCATATTTAGTTTTAGATATTCTTCTAGTTCTAGTTCTAGTTAATTTCAGAAATGTACGAGTTTAGTCCTTGTGGATTCGACCTCAATCTTACAGAGATTATTACTACATCGTAACCCTACACTTGAGGTTGTGAACAAATGCAACAAACTCTTAGATTTTTCTTTTAAGGGGAAGGGAAAGAGTTTCAGCCTGATCGTGTCCTCAAACATGTTGGGAAAGTGTAAAGTGAATATTATCTCATCAAACTCTTTCATGTGTAGACATGGACTTTCATATTCAAGTCCATGGAACTTCGTGAGGAGTTGGATCACCCCAGGTTTAATATTCATATTTCTTGCATTATTTGAAAAAATCATGCAGGAAGGTGTGCTCACCCCCGTCGGTAGTAAATAATCTCGTAAAGTAGGATGCGGGGGTGTATGCTGCACATCATTCTCATCTTGAACTTCCTCATCTGGAGGTTGAGGTTGAATTGTAGGTTGATTGGTAGCCATCACTTCAATTGACTCTGGGATCTCAAGTGGTGCCTAATCCTGTGATGGATAGGAAAGCTTTTGACTAATCCTCCTTCACTTAAAAGATGTTGAATGTTGTCACGAACCCACTTGGGCATGAAACACTCAGAACCCTCAAGTAACTAAACAACTTAACCGAAAAAAGAAATCTAGGAAAACTAAAACAAATAAGATATCTAAAAAAGATAAAAGAGTGAGAATTAAAAAGAGGTTACCAGATTGGAGATTCTATGTTAGAATCCTACAAAAAAGAAAACCAATTTAAATTTTAAAAACAAATTCAGAAAAAATCCTAACCTAGAAACAAAACAGAAAGTTAATCCTAATCTTAACCTAATTCTAATACTAATTAATATTCAGAAAAAAGCAGTCGTAGTCCCCGACAACGGTGCCAAAAACTTGTTCACAACCCCAAGTGTAGGGTCACGATGTAGTAATAACTCGGTAAGACCGAGGTCGAATCCACAGAGACTAATCTTGTACGTTTCTGAATTTAACTAGAATCAGAACTAGAAGAAGATCAAAATCTAAATCTGAAATATTAGAGAGAGTAATTATTAATGATGTAATTGAAACTTGTGAATTTAAAGGTGGGAACTAGGGTGTGAATGATCCACTTGTAGCAATTAAGATGACACCTTACTTGATTCAAGAGATCTAACTAGAATTAGAGTCCTATCTTATACAATTAGAGAAAGAGATGGTCACTTCTCTAAACTTCTCATTAATCTAGCCTTAATGGAGGAGAATTGTGAAGATTGGAAGGGATTCTATCACCTAACCATGCCCAGGAGAAGATGACAAACAACAGGATGTACTAATCCCACAACCTCAAATAAGAAAAGAAGATATTTAAAGCTATCGCAGCATCTATTGTAATTTGAGTTATAAAAAATCATAGAAAACTGAAAATATTCCTTAAAATCAACTAAAAATCAATGAATTTCAATATCAACATGAATCAAAGCGAAGTAAACATCTCAATCACGTGACAAGCTTCACCTCTTAGCTCTAGCTAAGAGGTTTCGCCAACCATAGACATGATTCAACTAAGAACTCTTAAAGAAAGCATAAAAATAATTAAGGAAGAAGAAGAAAAACTCTTTGTGGCGGCTCTCAATCCTTTTGTTCTACTCCTTAAACCCTAGAAGATACCTAAGAACGTTCTACGGACTCCTATATATAGTTTTGAAGCCCCATCTTACGCAACTCTTTGGAATTTTCGGAAACCATCTTGAATTTACGCACTCCGCATAAGTCACACGTTATGCTTCAGTCGGACCAAAGTTGGGTTCGGTCAGACCAAATTAAGGTTAAAAATTGCACTTTCTCACTGGACAATTTTACGTGATTTCGGTCCGACCGAAGTTAATGCTGAAAAATCTTATACAGAAAATCTATCAAATTTAGGTCTTACCGACACCAACCAAAGCTTTGGTCAGACCAAAGTTGGCTTAGGTCAGACCAAATTATCCTATTTTCTTATTGGACTATTTTCTTCGATTTCGGTCAGACCGAAGTTAGCTCAGGTCTGACTGAAATGTCTTGTTTTCTGCTGCAAATTTTACATTCTTTCAAGTCCTTTCTTCATCCATTGTACTTGGTTTTCTTGGATCTTTGACATGTGAATTCTTCATTCTTAGTCTCCTAAGATCCATCTTTTCCCTTGGTGATTCTTGAGCATTAAATCCATGCTTTTAACATTCTTTTCAATCTAAGCTCTCAAATTCACCTTGCAAAATAAACATGTATAAAATATACTATTAAGCCTTATCATGTCATAAAACTAAGATATAAATAGGGAAAAATAAGCAATATTTGACACTCAACACATCCCCAACCAACATTTTTCTAGTCCCGAGAAAAAACATACGTGAAGAAATCTTCAATTCTTAATGTTCAAGCCTCTTCCAAAAAAATAATCTTTTGTGTAAACAAGTATAATTCAAAGAAGTTAGAGTGAAAATTTGAAAACCTAAAGCCAAATCATATGAGCAATCAATCAAATAAGATCTTTATCAATTACTTAGGAGCATAAGTTCGTATATCAGGTTTTCTCAACATGCTTAGTGAATTTCAACTTACTTTCCATAAAAGTACTATTATTTCATTATCCATGCTTATCACCTCAAATTAATTGAATAACCAAGTGTTGATTCCAAACATATCCCCTTCTTCTTCTTTTTTCAGTTTTTTATTTTATATCAACGGTCTCTTTTTATTCATTCAGTGTTATCATCTTTATTCTTTTCAGATTTATCATTTGTTTTCAGTCTTTTCATGACCTTTTTGTTAATCTCACTATTTTTTAACTGGTTCATTTCATCTTTTAAGGTGTATAAAATTCTCTAGACTCAATTCTCAACATCTATTAGTGATTCACATGCCAAAAATCAAAAATTTTAGCATAATTCACAGAAAATGAGTTGAATGTGCTTTTTGTTTTATATCAACATGATATTCAAACTTCTCCTAGTTAATTAAGTGCAAGAACTTCGGTGATAGTTTACTTGGTTGATCAAACTCTAACACTTTCAAGTACCAGCACAACATTAAGCATAATATCCATCTCCCTAATTGTTTCATCATCCAAATTAAGGGAGTGGGCCAAGAACATCTCTAAAGAATCAGAGTATAGATTCAGGGTTGTTTTATCTACTACAAAAGAGTCGATCATGTTAATGTTGTCGATATCGTCAATATCTTTTAGCTGTTTGTTCATGTTGAAAAAGATATTGAGCTCCAATGTCATATTTCCCAAAGATAAACTCATAACTTCATTCTTACAATTAATTATGACATTTGATGTAGCATGGAATGAATGATCAAGGATGACAGGGATTTGAGTGCTCATATCTATGATGGGTTGAGTATATAGGACGATAAAATCTACCGAATAGTAAAATTTGTCAACCTGGACCAACACACCCTCGATTATCCCTCTCGGTACATGGACCGAATGATCAGCAAGTTGTAATGTGGTCTGGGTGGGTTTTAATTCACCTATACCCAATTGTTCGTATATCAAAGTTAAGAAGTGCGTGCTCTATTTAGTGATTCCCAATTATATAAATGATAGTTGGGCTACCAAGGTCTTTATATTTTTTTGGCACATCTTGCTTGAGGATGGCAGTTACCTTTTCTGTCAGAAAAATTCTCTGTTGAATAGTCTGTCGCCACTTGGTTGTACATAAATCTTTCAAAAATTTAGCATAAGAGGGGATTTGTTTCACAACGTCCAACAGAGGGATGTTGACTTTCAATTATTTCAACACCTCTAGAATATCCTAGGAGTTAGCTAGAGGTTTTGGTGCAATCAACCATTGGAGGAATGGTGTAATCGGCTTACTCACTTTTTTCGGTTCTTCCTCAGGTGGGGCATTGCTAGGTCCATCATTCTCAGTTCCTTCTGGGTCCTTAGTCTTTTCAGCCCTCGCCGAAATAGTTTTATTAATAATCTTCCCACTCCTAAGAGTGGTGATAGACTTAGCCTGCTCCATTTAACATGAAGAGCTTGGGTCACTTATTTCATATTGCGGTTTAGGGGTAGGGAGAGGCTGGGTAGGAAGGATCCCTTTCTCCCCAATCAATTTGTTTATCTCAAGCCCTTGCATGACCTTTGTAAGACCATGAAAGGCTTATAACATACCCAAATTAAAAAGATCTTGATTTTGATTATATTTCAAGACTAGATCATTAGAGTAGCAGTTTGTTCGTTCCTCCAACTAAAATTTGGATGGTTCTTCCAACTTAAGGTATATGTATATGAGGTGGGTCCAATGAAAGGTCTTTGGTAGTTATTCACAACATTCAATTGCTCATTCAATATTTCTTAAAAAATAGGTATTGTTGGACAATTTTCGGTTGTATGAACGTTGCAAGCACAAATACCGCAAATAACTTCCTTAGCCTTGTCCTTTTTAAGTTCCATGGCCTCGATTTTCCTTTTCAGATTGGCCACTTTAGTATTTATATCATCTTCTTCTTTTAAAATATAATTTCCTCCATTCTCCTTTGATTGAGTAAGCTTAGAAGTGGTGCTAGGTCTTGGGGAGATGTCCCATGATTGTGTGTTTTTAGCAAGTTTGTCAAAGTAATCCCACACATCATCGACATCTTTGTTCATGAATTCCCTATTGCACATCGTCTTGACCAATTGGCGCATGGAAGATGTCAGTCCATCATAGAAAAAAATTATTATGCACCACGTTTCAAAGCCATATTGTGGGCATGTGTAAGTGCTATGTTGTATATTAAGCACCCTGTATTATCAAATTTTGTTGTGACAAGGAATGGACTTATTCATGATGGAAAGTTCACCTTCAAGTGACCTTTGAGTGATGGAATGTTCCCCTTCATACGAAGATCTTTTACAAGCCATGAAGATTGTTCTATCTACATCAACATTATGTCCAACATCAACTTCAAGTGTTACATCGACTTCTAGTTCAAGACCAACTTCAATTACATGTTCAAGTTCTTGACGAAGTTCAAGTGCTACTTCAAATGCAAGATCAAGTTCTAGACCAAGTTCAAGTACTACTTCAAATACAAGATCAAGTTCAAGTACACTTCATTGTCAAGAAAAAGATCAAGTTTCAAGTATACAAGTTCAAGCTTCAAATACTTCAAGAAGAAGATCCACCAGATCTATCAAAGCTACAAGTTCAATGTCCAACATTTTAGGTATATATGCTCGAGAAAGACCTTAGGTTTAGGTCATTCATATTGCACATTTAATTTGGGTCATTGTGCTTATTATAGGCTTTGCTTCGACTAGTCCTAGTCAATGTTCGACCAGTCCATGCTCCGGCTCGACCATTCCAGGGTTTTTCTTAACCAATCCAGATTTAAATTCAAATTTTCATAATTTTTCAGTAGGTCCTCGACCAGTCAAGCACCCTTCTTGACCGGTCGGGGAGACTGGCTCGACCAGTAGAGGATCAGTTTTATCTGATCGCGCTAAAAATTTTGAAATTTGGTTAGTCCTAGGACCAGTCGAGGGAACCGTTTTTTAGCTTATAAATAAAGGACTTTTCTCACCTTTTTTGTTTCATTTCAAGCTAATTCAAGTCACCACTTTGAGAGATAAGTCCTCGTTATTGTCAAGCTATTGTACGGTAATTTAAGATTCTTTTTATAGCCTTTTGATTTCTAATTTCTTGATATCTTACTACTTCAATCTTATTTAATAAAATGGAATTCTAATATACCCTTTTTGAGATCCAAGAAATTGAATCAAAGTAGCCTAAGGTTTAATTAAGTTAAAATTCATTTAGACCTAGAACCCTTCCATTTGTGTGATTGAACATTGGACATCTTCATTTTCAGAAAAGAAGTTCTTCCAAGCTACATCAAAACAAAATCTATAGATAAGTATTTTGAATTACAGCCTTTAGCTTTTGAGATTGCCAGAAAATCTGTATTATGGTTTTGACTGAGATAGCCAGAAACATGGGGTTTTTAATTGTGGTAGCCCATTGAAAATATAATTGTAAAGGTTTTAAGGTGAACCTTGAAAAACCTTCTTTCATAGTGAAAGCCAATATCACGTGGGTTGTGATTATTGGGAGTTGAGTAGGTGTGGCTATTTTAGAACAGTTAGTGTACACATCGAACCACTATAATTCTTGGAGTTTGGTAGATGATGATGTATGTGATTTATGTGTGGTGAATGCTTGTATTTATTTCATATATTTATGTTGAATATTGTAATAACTAGATTATTTTCTATTGCTTCTTGTATTAGTTTGAGTTTTTGATCCTTACTGAGTTCAAGAAATCAAGTTATCCTACCATAAACTTTAGTTTTTGGTGTAAGGTTATCCTTTGAGCAACATTTGTATTAACCTCTCAATACTATTGAAATTGAGGTTATTATTTGGTTCAACTATCTGCATTTATATTCTACATTTATTTTTTATTTGGCATAGTCCTATTCACCCCCCTCCCCTCCTCTAGGACTAAGAGCTCGCCCTTTTCAAGTGGTATCAGAGATAAGTGGCTCATTCTATTGGATTTATTTCAAGAGCTTATCGATCTAGAGCTTTCAATATGTCAAATTTTGATAGCTTATCTATTACTAGGCCACCACCATTTGATGACTCTAACTATGCTTATTGGAAAGACAGGATGAGGATATTTCTGAAATCCATTAATGAAAGCATGTGGCAAGCCACAGTGACTAGATGGAATCCACTAATGTCTGAAGTTCTAAGCAGTGATGGAACCAAGTCCCTAAAGGAAACACCATTTTATATGTGGACTACTCTTCAGAAAAATGAGAGTAGTGTGAATGCTAAGGCTTTAAATGTAATCACTTGTGCACTATCACTCGATGAATTTAAAAGAATTATTTCTTGTGATATTGCTAAAAAAGCCTGGGACATTCTTGAAATGACACGCAAGGGTACATCTATTGTCAAAAAGTCCAAAGTTCAGATCCTCACCACTAGGTTTGAGGAAATTCGTATGAAAGAAAATGAGTCTTTCATGGACTTCTATACGAAATTAAATGACATAGTCAACTCTATGCGGGGTCTTAGAGATGGTACCCTAGAAAGTAAAGTCGGTGCAAAAATACTGCAATCACTTCCTGAGAGATTTAATTCTAAGGTGACTACCAATTAGGAACTGAAAGACACAGATCATATGAAGGTTGAGGAACTTGTTAGTTCACTTCAAACACATGAGTTAAATTTCAAAGCTTCAAAAGGTAAGTCTATAGCTCTTAAATCATCCAAATCTATTTCTCATGATAGTAATGTTAATTCTGATGGTAAAAACTCGGAGGATGATATGGCTTTACTTGCAAAAAAGTTTTACAAGATTTTTAAAAGTAAGAAAAGAGTTGATTTTCAAAAACCCTCTGAGAAGAAAAAGGGTAAATCTAAAACATGAAAATCTCTAAAAGATACCCAGCGTTTCAACTACCATGAATATGGGCATTTGGCAAATGAGTGTCCAAAGAGGGACAAGCCAAAGCGAAAAGGCATGTTAGCCACATGGGATGAATCATCCAACTTTGAAGCTTTTTCTGAGTCGAATGAATTTGAACTCGAAACTTCAAATGAAGTCAAGGCTTTAATGACTCTAGCTAGAGTCACTTCCATAGATAGTTGCAATTTAACCGAATATGAAAATATGAGAAGTGACCCTAAAAATGATAATGAAGATGATCTTCAAGATGCCTATAATGCCTTATACAGGGAGAGTTGTAAGATTGTTATTAAGCTAAAACTTCAAAAAGAGAAATTTCTAAAATTAAAAGAGGAATTTCAAAATTCTGTTTTAGAAAAATCTCACATTTCTAATTATTTTGAAAAAGAAAAATGCGATTTGAATTTCAAAACATCTGAACTTGAAAAATTAAGAACAGAAAATGAGAGACTAAAATGTGAAGTGTCTTCCCTATTGAGTTCAAAGGATACATGGAGATATGCCCAAGGAGACCCTAAACTTGAAAAGTTACTAACCGCATCTAGAACATATGGAGATAGATTGGGTCTGGGCCATGACATTCATGCCTCTAAAAAATAAGAGTATCTCCTATATTTGTTAAAGGAGAATCCTCTAACTCAAAAGGAAAGGGCTTGAAATATAATAATCAAAACAACTCTAAAAATGTAAAACTTTTCAAGCTTCTAAAGTCAATACTAATAATGTCATCTTTAAAAAATAATGCTATAATCCTTTAGCTGAAAATTGTATGGACTTACTCAAGGAGCTTATCAAATCTAACTCTAATGTGTGAGTTAATAATAATTTCAAGCGAAGAAAAACAGAAGAAAAACTAACAGTGCTTCAAAACCCAAAACTACAATGAAATGGGTTCCTAAGGTTACTTTTCTAGTTGCGCACACTGCCTTCAAGGCTTCGAGTCAATCAAAGTGGTACCTAGACAGTGGTTACTCAAGACACATGACAGGTGAAAAAGATTTATTCACCAACTACAAAGAAATGATTGATGGCTCAGTCGCTTTTGGTGATGGAAGTAACTGCAAGATAATTCGCTAAGGTACGGTTCATATTTCTAACCTTCCTCCTTTTGAAAATATTTTATTTGTAGGACTTAAGCATAATATTTTGAGCATATCTCAAATCAAGTATAGCGTTAAATTTACAAATCAAGGATGTGAGATCTCAAATGAGAAAGGTTGTGTGATATTAAATGGTTGTAGAACATCTAAGAATTTCTAAATCGTGAATGAATCTTGCTCATCTAAACTATCTTGTTACATGGTCCAAACCGATGATAACAAATTATGGCACAAATGCCTTGGACATGTGAACTACCGAAATTTGTATAGATTGAGCAAAGTCAATCTTGTTAGAGGTCTACCCAAATTGAAGAAAATGGATAAAATATGTGGTGCATGTCAGATTGGAAAATAAACAAGGAGCAGTCACAAGATAGTGAACTCCTTTACCACATCCAAACCTCTTGAACTTCTCCACATGGATCTTGTTAGACCAACCAGAATAGAGAGGTGGTTAGAAGTATTTATTGATAATTGTGGATGACTTTATCAGGTTTACTTGGGTTGCATTCATAAGAGAAAAATATGAAACTCTCGATGAAGTTAAAAGAATACACAAGCATATTCAGACTGAAAAAGAAATGAATGTTGTTAAGATCCGAAGCAATCATGGATCGAAATTCAAAAATAGCAATTTTGAGAAGTTTTGTAGCGATCATGGTATATCACATGAGTTTTCTGCTCCTAAGACACCTCAACAAAATGGGGTTATGGAAATGAAAAATAGAGTGCTACAAGAGATGGCCAATGTAATGTTAAATAACATGAAGTTACCTAAAAATTTATGGGTTGAAGCTATTAATACTACATGTTATATCATAAACCGTGTTTACATTAGAAAATTTAAAGATAAAATGGCTTATTAATTGTGGTTTAATAAGAAACCTATAGTTAAATAGTTTCAAAATTTTAAAAGTAAGTGCTACATTTTACGAGACCGGGAAAATTTAGGGAAGTTCGATACTAAGAGTGATGAAGGGATATTCTTAGGTTATGCTCTGAATAGCCAAGCATACCGTGTTCTTAATAAGAGAATTGGTATTATTCAGGAGTCTATAAATGTTGTTATTGATGATCTCCTGAACACACCAACATCTAGTTCAGAAGATGATGAAGTCACTATAATTGATAAACCTGACTCCTCATCTTGTCAAATCAATACTGAACTACGATCAGTCAAAATCCCACTGATCAAATAATAGGTAACCCTCTCACTAGTGTGTGTACTCGAAAACAACTGAAAAACATATGTAATTATGTGTGTTTTACTTCCCAAATCAAACCAGCCAACATAAAAGAGGCACTCACTGATGAAAATTGAATAGTTACAATGCAAGATGAACTGAATCAATTTGTTAGGAATGATGTGTGGTATTTAGTTCTAAGGCCATCTAATAATCATATAATTAGAACCAAGTGGATTTTCAAAAATACATCTGATGAGAGTTAGGGAATATAATAAGAAACAAGGCTAGACTGGTTGTACAAGGGTACACTCAGATAAATGGAGTTGATTATGATGAAACTGTTGCCCTAGTAGCAAGTCTTGAATCCATCAGATTATTCATATCCATTACATGTTTAAAAAAGTTTAATATTTATCAAATGGATGTTAAAAGTGTATTTCTAAATGGTGATCTACATGAAGAGGTTTATGTTGAACAACCTAAGGGTTTTGAGGACCCTAAACATTCTAATCATGTGTATCACTATAAAAAGGCACTTTATGGTTTGAAACAAGCTCCGAGGGCATGGTATGAGAAATTGACTAAGTTCTTACTAAGTCATAATTTTGTTATAAGAAGTGTTGATAAAACTCTTTTTGTTAAAAATTTCAATGAACACATACTAATAGTACAGATCTACGTTGATGGTATTATCTATGGTTCTACTTGATCTAACCTGTCCATTGAGTTTGCAGAGTTGATGAAATCCAAGTTTAAAATGAGTATGGTGGGAGAATTAAACTACTTTTTAGGTTTACAAGTTAAACAATGAGAAGACGGTATCTTCATTTCTTAAACCAAGTATGCTTTAAACCTGGTTAAGAAATTTGGATTTAAGAATGGCAAAAAATTCAATACGCTTATGACTATGTCTCTTAAGCTTTCAAAGGATACAACAGGTAAAAGTGTAGATCCTCAGTTATATCATAGTATGATTGGTAGTTTGCTATACTTAACTGCAAGCCGACCTAATATAACATTCAGTGTAGGTATTTGTGCTAGATATCAATCATATCCTAAGGAGTCTCATTTTATTATTGTCAAGCGTATTATTAGATATGTCACAAGTATGGCTAATCTAGGCCTCTGGTATCCACATGATACTAATGCTCAATTAACTGGATATACGGATGCTGACTGGGCTAGGAACATAGATGATAGAAAATCTACCAGTGGTGGATGTTTTTATGTTGAAAATTATTTAGTTTCCTGGCATAGTAAGAAATAGAGTTCAGTATCATCATCCATACCTAAGGCTGAATATATTGCAGCCTGAAATTCTTGTACCTGGCTTGTGTGGGTGAAGACAATGCTCAATGATTATGGTATTGTGCAAGATACAATGATATTGTATTGCGATAACTCTAGCGTAATTAATATTTCTAAAAATCTCATCCAGCATTCTCGCACCAAACACATTGACATTCAGTATCATTATATTCGAGAATTAGTAGAAGATAAAATTATTTCACTGGAATATGTTCAAATGAAAAATCATCTTATGGACATATTTAATAAACCACTTAACAGGAATGGGTTTTCTAAATTGAAAATGGATATTAGTATGTGTAATTCTAACTGAGTTTATCATGTTTGCATGTTTTATTTTTTTGTAAATAATTTTGAATACTTTTTAAATAAAAATATTTGAATTTTTTATGCTTGCACGACCGGTCGAACACGTCCTCAACTAGTCGTGGCTCGACGGGTCGAGCATGTACTCGATCAGTCAAGTTGCGTGGTTGGGAGCCATTTATGAGTGAGAAAAATAACTTTTTCTCTCATTTGCTCTTCTTCTCCATCATCCCCCTTTCTGACCCGTCGAACACATCTTCGATTAGTGCTTGGTAAGTACTCCATTTTTTATTTCCTTTCATATTTTGGTTCTTTGGATCATACATTGCTAGATTCTTGGGTTGATTTGAGCTTTTTGAGTGGTTTCTAAGGATTTCTAGTTAAAAATATGTTGGGTTTGAAATCCTTATTTCCTTTGTTACATTTCTTTCTTTTTATCTTGCAATGAAAGGAAGAGCTAAGAAGAAAGCTACTAGAGCTTCCTCTTCTCGATCCACTCCTATTAGGGTGTGAACCCTTCGTCCTCCTTAAGAGGATCCCGAGTATGTGCGGGATCTTCGTTATTGCGATGTTATTGTTGAGCAGTCAGTCAATTCAAATCACCTTGCTCAATTTCAGATTCTTCCCCTCCTTACCCTTGTAGGTTGGGAGAACATCTCGAATTGGGGTGGACCGGCATACCGCTCCATTGCGCAAGGGATGTTCACTTGCATTAGCGATGTATCTCTTGATTAATTGACCTTCACAATTGTCTTTAGAGAAGGATCATTTAAAGTCGATCATTACTTAATTTCGGGCTTACTTGATGTTAATGTAAATGATGATGGTATTCCAATATCAACCTTAGTCGAAAGGTTGTCTGAGTCGGAAAAACATACACTAACCCATAAATTATGTAACATAGACTCAGAATGAAGTGCGGGAAATGCACTTCTGGCCAACTAAATGTTGCCCAAATACAGGGTTTTGCATTGAATTTTTATTTCAAATGTCTATCCTCGATCTGGCAACAAAGCTGAATTGACATCATTTATGGTTCATATTATTCACTCCGTTATGTCGGGTATTCCTATTTGTCTTCCTTCTTTGATCTGTTACATTATTATTCAATTTCGTCTTCATGCTGGCCACAACTATATCCCATTTGCTTACTTGATGACCACCCTAGCTTTGCATTAAAATGTGGTCATGCCACCTAGTGAGGCTCCTATTTCGCTTCTTCCGTTCAATAATTCAACTATAAACAAGATGAACCTGAAGTTAAATCCTGGTTAAAGGGATGGGGAAGGAGAGAAAGTTAAAGAAGAAGATGTGTTACCAACCGAAACCATGATGGAAGATATATTTGATGAGTTAGAATTATATGATTTTGAGGCTGATCCTGATTATCAGCCACTTGAGTATGATGACTTCCTTCGTGCTTTAGAGGAGAAGGTGGATGCATTGAAAATATCCCAGGATAGTTAAATGAAATATATGCATAAGTATTTTCAACGCTTAACTAAGGGACTACATCAGATTGATCCATCCATTCCACCTCCTTCTTCATCTGAATCGGACTAATTTTCTTGATATTTTGGGCATGTATTAATGTTAAACTTTAACTTTCACTTCTTTTTGGACTTGTTATGTATAACTTGCTGATGTTGATACTTTACTTAATTAAGCTCTTAACTTTAACTCTTTTTCTACTACTCTCTGTGATTATCATAATCTCAGCTATGTTTGTGCTCTATTATTTATCTTCCTTTGTCAAGTTGTGATAAAAAGGGGAGAATTTAGTAGTCATGTGGTTGTGTTCATGAGATTATATAGTGTATGGTGTAGAGTTGCATTTTTTTTAGAAATATGTATTTATTAATACAGGTACTCTACAAGTCACCAAGCTCAGATTAAGGGGGAGTAGATTGAGGGGAAATTTTTTTTGAAAGAGTGTCATATCATGAAGTGGAGTTGTGATGTTTGTGCACTTATGTATTATTGTGAAATCTTCTAAGTTGGTTTTGTCACAAATTTGACAAAGGGGGAGATTGTAAGTGCTATGTTGTATATTCAACACCATGTATTGTCAAATTTTGTTGTGACAAACCACACTTTGGAATGATGGACTTGTTCATGATGGAAATTTCACCTTCAAGTGACCTTCGAGTAATGGAATGTTCTCCTTTATACGAAGATGTGTTACAAGCCATGAAGACTATTCTATCTACATCAACTTCATGTCCAACATCAACTTCAAGTGCTACATCGACTTCAAGTTCAAGACCAAGTTCAATTACATGTTCAAGTTATTGACCAAGTTCAAGTGCTACTTCAAATGCAAGATTAAGTTCTAGACCAAGTTCATCTACTACTTCAAATGCAAGATCAAGTTCAAATATACTTCATAGTCAAGAAAAAGATCAAGTTTCAAGTATACAAGTTCAAGCTTCCAATACTTCAAGAAGAAGATCTACCGAATCTACCAAAGCTACAAGTTCAATGTTCAACATTTCAGTTATAAATGACCCTAGAAAGACCTTATGTTTAGGTCATTCATATTGCACATTTAATTTGGGTCATTGTGCTTATTATAAGCTTTGCTTCGACTAGTCATTATCAATGTTTGACTAGTCCAGGCTCTGGCTCGACCAGTCCAAGGTTTTTCTCGACCAATTCAGATTTAAATTCAAATTTTCAAAAATTTCTAGTAGGTCCTCGACCAGTCGAGCACCCTTCTCAACCAGTTGTGGAGACTGGCTCAACTAGTCGAGCCAAGCTCGAATCGAACTCTAGAACCATTTTGAGCCCCACTAGACTAGTCGAGTGCTATGCTCAACCACTCGACCAATCGAGGGTCATTTTTATCTGATAGCGCCAAAATTTTTAAAATTTGGTTGCTTCTAGGACCAGTTGAGGTTGACCTTAGAATAGTCGAGGGAACCGTTTTTTAGCCTATAAATAGAGGACTTTTCTCAACTTTTTTCATTCATCCTAAGCCAATTCAAGCCACCACTCTTAGAGATAAGTTCCAGTGATTGCCAAGCTATTGTATGATAATTTAATATTCTTTTTATAGCTTTTTGATTTCTAATTTCTTGATCTCTTGTTACTTCAATCTTATTTGATAAAAGGAAATTCTGTTCTACCCTTTTTGAGATCTAAGAAATTAAATCAAAGTAGCTCAAGGTTGGATTAATTTAAAATTCATTTAGACCTAGAACCCTTCCATTTGTGTGATTGAACATTAGACATCTTCATCTTCAAAGAAGCGGTTCTTTTGGGCTACATCAAAATAGAATCTACAGATAAGTATTTTCAATTACAGCTTTTAGTTTTTGAGATTGCCAAAAAATCTCTATTATGGTTTTGACTAAGATAGCCAGAAAATTTCAGTGTGGGGTTTTTAATTGTGGTAGCCCATTAAAAACACAATTGTAAAGGTTTTAAAGTGAACCTTGAAAAACCTTCTTTCATAGTGAAAGTCAATGTCACGTAGGTTGTGATTATTGGGAGTGGAGTAAGTGTGGCTGTTTTAGAATAGTTGGTGTACACATTGAACCACTATAATTCTTGGAGTTTGGTAGATGGTGATGTATGTGATTTATGTGTGGTAAAGAATGCTTGTATTTATTTCATGTATTTGTGGTGAATGTTGTAATAACTAGATTTGTTTCTAATGCTTTTTGTATTAGTTTGAGCTTTTTATCTTTACTGAGTTCAAGAAATCAGGTTATCCTACCATAAACTTTGGTTTTTGGTGTAAAGTTGTCCTTTGAACAATGTTTATATCAACCTCTCAATACTATTACAATTAAGGTTGTTATTTGGTTCAACTATCTGTATTTATATTCGCCATTTATTTTTTATTTGGCATAGTTAGTCCTATTCACCCCCCCCTCCCCCCCCCCCCCCCCCCCCCCCCTCCCAAGTTTAATACTCATATTTCCTGCATTATTTGAAAAAAACATGCAGGAAGGTGTACTCACCCCCGCTAGTTGTAAATAGTCTTATAAAGTACAAGGTGTGGGTGCATGATGCACCTCATTCCCATCCTGAACTTCCTCATCTGGAGGTTGAGGTTGAATTGAAGGTTGATTGACAGCCATCACTTTAATTGACCCTAAGGATTTCAAGTGGTGTCTAATCCTGAGATGGATAGGCAACCCTTCGACTAATCCTCCTTCACTTAAGAGACTACGAACCCACTTGGGCATGAAACACTCGCAATCCTCAAGTAACTAAACAATTTAACTGAAAAAAGAAATATAGGGAAATTAAAACAAATAAGATATCTAGAAAAGATAAAGGAGAGAGAATTAGAAATAGGTTACCAAATCGAAGATCGCTATGTTAGAATCCTATAAACAAAAATGAATTTAAATTCTTAAAAAAATTCAGAAAAAAATCCAAACTAGAAACAAAACAGAAAGTTAATCTTAATCTTAACATAATTTTAATAGTAATTAATATTCAGAAAAATACAGTTGTAGTCCCCGACAATGGTGCCAAAAACTTGTTCATAACCCCAAGTGTAGGGTCGCTATGTAGTAATAACTTGGTAAGACTAAGGTCGAATCCACAGGGACTAATCTTATACATTTCTGAATTTAACTAGATTCAAAACTAGAAGAAGATCTAAATCTAAATCTGAAATATTAGAGAGAGTAATTGTGAATGTTGTAATTAAAACTTGTGAATTTAAAGGTGGGAACTAGGGTACTAAGGATCCACTTGTAGCAATTGAGATGTTACCTTACTTGATTCAAGAGATCCAATTGGAATCAGAGTCTTATCTTATCCAGTTAGAGAAAGAGATGGTCACTTCTCTGAACTTCTCATTGATCCAGCCTCAATGGAGGAGAATTTTAAATATTGGAAGGGATTCTATCACCTAACCATGCCCAGGAGACAATGGCAAACAACAGGATTTACCAATCCCATAACCTTAAATAGAAAAAAAAGATATTCAAATCTATCACAACGTCTATTGTAATTTGAGTCACAACAAACCATAAAAAACTGAAAATATTCCTTAAAATCAACTTGAAATCAATGAAGTTCAATATAAACATGAATCAAGGAAAAGTAAACATCCCAATCACACTACAAGCTTCACCTCTTAGCCCTAGCTAAGAGATTTAGCCAACCATAGACATGATTGAACTAAGAACTCTTAAAGAAAGCATAAAAACAACTAAGGAAGAATAATAAAAACTCTTAGTGGCGGCTCTCAACCCCTTTTCTCTACTCCTTAAACCCTAAAAGATACCTAGGAATGTCCTAGGGACTCCTATTTATAGTTGTGAAGCCTAATCTTATGCAACTCTTTAGAATTTCTAGAAACCATCTTGAATTTACGCACTCTGCATAAGTCCCGCGTTACGCTTTGGTCAGAATGAAGTTGGGTTCGGTCGGACAAAATTAAGGTTGAAAATCACACTTTCTCGTTAGACAATTCGACACGATTTCGGTTGGATCGAAGTTGATGCTGAAAAATCTTATACAGAAAATCTATCAAATTTAGGTCAGACCGACTCCAATCGAAGCTTCGGTCGGACCGAAGTTGGCTCAGGTCGGACCGAATTATCCTATTTTCTTGTTGAACTATTTTCTACGATTTCAGGCAGATCAAAATTGGTTCAGGTCAGACCAAAATGTCCTATTTTCTACTCTAGATTCTGCATTCTTTCGAGTCATTTCTTCATCCTTTGGACTTGGTTTCCTTGGATCTTTGGCATGTAAATTCTTCATTCTTGGTCTCCTAAGATCCATCTCTTGCCTTGGTGATTCTTGAGCATTAAATCCAAGCTTTTAGCATTCTTTTCAATCCAAGCTCTCAGATTCACATTACAACACAAACATGTATAAAATATACCATTAAGTCTTATCATATTCATAAAACTAAGATATAAATAAGGAAAAATATAAAATATTTGACACTCAACACATATTGTACTAATAATGAAGCTTAACATATGGGAAGCACATATTTCACAATTGTTCTAGATTGGCACATGTGCATAAGAAGAGATGGGCATTAGCTTCCCTAAAGTAAACATACAGAAGCAAAGGACCCTAATTCCATTGAAATATAAGAAGAATACCACTAAGATACTTTCTTAGACAAAGGACCTTGAGCTATTTCATCGAACAGTTAGCATGCATGAAATCTGAAAGAGAGAAAAAGAGACACAAAGAGAGGAAGAGATCAAACCTATGGATAGGAGCCTCAAATTCCTTTGGTTTTAAGAGATGCCTCAAAAATATGAAAAGGGTCTTTCAAATGACGTGTGTTTCTTCGAGTAGGAACTTCACGACTGCTGCAATGGAGGTCCAAGAAAAATGATGATGTGAGGGAGATAGAAGAGACGATGGAGATGTATTAGTGAGAGAGGGAGGAGAATGAGAGAGATTGAGCAGAGATCGGGAGAGAGAAAGAGAGAGAGAGAGAGAGAGAGAGAGAGAGAGAGAGAGAGAGAGAGAGAGAGAGAGAGATGGATTTTTTGGGCGTGGCTCTTTTTTTAACACGAGCCCATTTCAGGCGTCAATTGGGTAAGATGGACTAATGGACGGTCCTATTAGGGCCTCCGTGGGGCCCACCATTATGTATTTGGTTTATCCATTCCATCCATTAATTTTAAAAATAATTTTAGTTCATGATTCCAAAACTAAAGTAGATTAAAGGCCCAAGTGCACCACACCATAAGAAACACATGTGATTTAATCTCTATGTTTCCTACCGTGTGGTCTACTTGAGCCTTTAATCTACCTAATTTTTAGTTTCATGCCCTAAAATAGTATTTCAAAATAGATAGATGGCTTAGATAGAACACATATATTGTGGTGGGCCCTATGGAGCCCCTTACACCACCGTTAATTATTAATGGTGTAGCAACTTTTTAGCTACAAATTAAATCCATAGTAAATGTAGCTACGGTTTATATCCGTAGCAAAGAACTAACATGTTCCATAGCCTTTGCTCAATTTTTAGGTAGCCGGCTGACATTGTTGAGAATGTTAGTATAGCCAATATTGAAGAATCGAAACTTCTGAAGGTCAAGGCAGTTGTTGCCACTTTAGAACAGGAGCTTCTTGGTGCCCTGGATCAGACCAAGTTTATCATCAAGGTCGTTCTCAACATAGCTGCAGCTCAAGTTCAGTTTAAGTAAGATCTGCAAAATTTCATACTAGTTTTAGGCGTTTCAAAATAATGTAATATTGGCAATTTCTATGTATCAACATCTTTTAAATATATGAGAATTGTCTGTTAAAGCAATTTTGAATATAGATGGCATGAGCAATTTATACTTCAACATATAATCATGAATGATTCTTTCTTATCTCAATCCATGTTTCAATTGTATAGTTCTTCATAGCTTAAGGCATATGACATGACAATAACTTAATTCTTTCTTGTTGGCATGCTCTGCATAATATTCTCCTCAGTGGGCAGAACTATCTTAGAGTTCAACTAGTAGACCTAAGGTACCATCCACAGTTTAAGCCCTTAAGTATTTAAAGCAACTACAGTTTAGGCTCGTAAGTAGTTAGAGCAAGTAGGGCGTATGCTAGTTGGCGTGGGGAGTTTACTCACCATAGTCCATCAAAGGGGCCAATTGAAGCTACTGGAGCGGTGAACTTAGTAGAATTTACGCACAGGATTGGCCTTAGTAACTCTCTAGAGTTCGCGGGGCTCACAAGGCTACCTTTAGGGGTATGAAGTCCAAGGCTATCAATCCATCATTGAGGGGGTATCTTTTATAGAAGTCATGTTTCCCCATGAATTACTATTGAAATTAAGTAAGGAACCTGGGGGGTCTTATGCATGGTTGACCTATCTATGGATGAACCACGGAGCTCACACTAAAGCCCTTTTTTTCTTTGCTTGTACGACCTGGGTCCATTTATAAGGGGGCTTTTCTTTCACCCATCCCCATGACACTACTGTAAGTGCTTATACTTAAGAAAATTAAGATTCTCAAATTTCGTAGTCCTGAAAGGAACACAAGCACTCATGAAGAACTATTATTGACTCGATCAAGCATCTTAGGGATGACTCAACATCTCAAGGCATAAAAGGACATGATTCAAAGATCAGAACACTTCATATGAGTCAACCATTAGGTGGTATAACCTTAGATTGACCATAGGTTAAGTGTATTTCACGTAACATTATAATAAACACAATTTCAAGTAAAATATACTCTAGTTAGGCTAGCACAATATCTGGTTCGTCTAACCTAACTACCTTCAGCTAACCCAACATAATCGGGCAAGTTTACAAATTGACATAAATTTTTCATGGCAAATTCGGCCAGCCTAACCTTGGATTTAGTTAGCCAAACATGATTGCTCAACCAGCCCAACTATGTTCGGTCAAGTTTCCAATGTGTAAAGATTTCAGATCTCGAGGAGATTCGACCAGTCGAATTTTAGCTTGGGCCAGCCGAATTTTTGAAAGATCTTTTCCTGCGAAATCCGAGACCCATTGGAAAGCAATTGTTGGAATCGGGCTAGCTAGACCAATAATCGGGCCAGCCGAATTTCCAAATCCTTTAGCTGTAAATAGAGGCCATCTCTCATTCATTAAACACATGAAAATTTATGAGAAAGTCAGTCCCTCCTTAAGCTATTTGTGCAGTAATTCTAATTTTCTATCAACTTATTTTATTCCCTTTCTCAAGTTAGATTTAATTGTTTTTAAGAGAGTTATCTAAACTCTACTTAAGATTAAAAGAATAGAATTTGCAGTAATTAGGGTTTTATTTATATATTAGAAACAAATTAGATCCTTATATTATTTTTAGGTTGAACTCATACACAGCTTCATCAATACCCCAAGAAAGAAGATCGCTGTAACAATAAAGCTATAGTAAAATATTCGACTCGGCATTTAAAGATAGGTACTATATTTACATTCATTACATTTTGAGTTTTCTGATATAGCCCGAAATTCTTAGCGGGTTGTTTTGTGGTGATCCCGTGAAAATCATAGTGGGTTTTGTTATGATAACCCATAAAAATCACAAGAATTGTATAAGGTTGTTAAGGTGACCATGTAAAAACCTAGAAATAGTGAAAACCAAAATTACAAGGGTAGTAATTTTGGGAGTAGAGTAGGTATGGGTTTAAGCACTGAACCACTGTAACTCTTTTGTGCATTGTGGTGATTGTTTTTATTCTTTATATGCTTTTCTTGTGATTAATTAACTCTTGTTAAGTTTGATATTTTGATTTTAAAGACATTGTGAAATAAGGTTGTTCTGCCTAAATCTTTTAGGTGAAGGCTTTCCTATGAACTATTTGATATCAAGAATTCAATACTCTAAGCAATTGAGTATAATTATTTTATTATTCCGCATTGTATCAAAATATTTTTATAAGTTCTAAGATGTTAAGCACACTTTAGTTATCAAATTTCGTAAAGACAAAATCACTTGATAATGGATCTTCGAGAGAAGATCAAGCTCAAGATCGGTTTATAATCAAGAGAAGATCAAGCTCAAGACTAGTCTATATTCAAGAGAAGATCAAGCTTAAGATCGGCTAAGATTCAACAAAAGATCGAGCTCAAGTTCAAGATGAAGCCTGAGACTAAGTTTAAGTCAAAGAAGAATAAGATATTTGGTATATCTCAAGTGGTATAAAACCCAAGAATGAGCTTGGGACTAGGTGCTTTAAAAAATGTGTAATTTTAGGTTTTTATGCTTGTTTTGCCGAGAATTCGGCCAGCTTAAGCTTCCTCGACTATAACACCCTGAAAATCGGGGGTCGTGTAGAAACCCGACTCCCGAGTTCCAGACCATCACTTATGCAAAAAATATAATTATGATTCAATGTTGTCTGAGTTAGAGCATTCACATGAGAAAGATTATACCAAAAATGCAATTCATACTCCAGATCCAGTGATAAAACGCAAGCGAAAGACTGAAGAATATATATATATATATATATATCATTGTATGGAAAATAAAATAATCTCAACTGTCTCCAAAGTACGAATACATCTCTGAGTCTCATATACATGTCATATAGCAAAACTAAATGTCAGGTGATAGTCCAACTAGCACAAGTTCCACTGATCCAGTCCATCTATGCGAAGCCGTCAGCGAACTGCATATACGAGAACTCATCCTGATCCTCGTAATAATCCGGCTCCGGGTCCTGAATCACCTCATCACCTGCATCTAAGATAGATTCTGGTAGGTGTTGCAAACACCGTCCCGTAACGTGGGAGTGAGTGATCAACTCAGTGGAATCATAGAGCAAAGATTAGCATGTTATCAAATCAATCACGTGATAATAGTAAAGAAGACAATCAAACATTCTTAGATACTGTTGTTAATGCAAGCATGAAATGACATGATGGATGCCCTCACCGACATTCTCCCTCATACGGCACCATCTTACGCCCGCGGCATGCTTTCTTCCCACAGTGCTCCACATCTTCCAGGCACATGCAGTGCGATGTGGATATGATTACCGAGTTATTATTAATCCTTTCATACAGCAATATTGAGAAACTAACATACCTTCCTTATATCAATCCCAACACAGATTCTATCTAGGGTCATCACTCCTAGTAATCTCATACGATGTTATATTTGTAGGTCACTATAAGGGCTACCAGGGCTGTTGCTCGCACTCGTTGTACCGCTCCCCCATCACCTTATCAATACATGCCTAATGTACTCTCATTACTACGGAAGGGTCGTCGCATCCCGTAGACTCAGAATACGCTCGAGGTCACTACAAAGGGCTCGTCACCAATCAGTGTAGGCCGACAGCTCGAATGTAGTGTCCCATACCACCACAATCAGCTCACGAGTCAAATGTGCTCACTGGTTACTACGGGGAGATTTGTGGCCACAGCATAGGCCGACAGCTCGACCACGATGTCCCAGACCACCATACCCTGCTCATGAGTCTTTATGGATCAAGGTACCATGGTTATCAGGGTTTTAAATGATAAGTTCAGTACCCTAGGTTCAAGCAGTTATGACTCATACATGGTGAACATGCAATGGCCAGTCGGGTTACTTGACGGGCTCAACTAGTACAAGCGCATCTCAAGCTGATCGACATGAAGTGCATAAAATACTTCGCGTGGCCTAACCACTGCCGCCTGCCCAAGACACGACTCGCGTTCATCGACGCGTCCTTCGTGGCAAATGGAAGCCAACCACGAATTCGATCCATTACCGACTGCCTGGACTAAGTTATAGCCCCAAGCATTTGTATATCAACATCAGTAAGCATATGTGAGTAACAGGAATGAATATAAACAGTACAAGCATGTTGACACATGTTATAACTTACAACATAAGCAAATCAAGCAACACATGCATTTCATATATATAATGAAATCAATACATATAGTCAACATGATGGAAATCATAAACATCATCATATTAATTGAGAATTTAATCTCAAAACTAACTCACAACACCATTTACTCAATACATACTAATACAAACATTTATACAAACACTTAGTCTATACACTTTAGTCTACATAGCATATGTCGACTCAAAGTGCGCATTAGGGCGAATCTCTTCGCCAAACAGATCATACGTGCATTCCTAATATCATAACACGACAAATAGCCATGGAAATCATTTCAGCAAAATATGGATGTAAACAGTATTTCCTACAAATATCTAAAATACCCTAAATCTCATATTTTTCGTACGCAGTCGAAACAGAAAACGGACAGCATGTTCTACATGTCAAACGGCGTTCTCTTCGATAATCTACTATTAAATGACATTGAAAGCTTTGAAATCAGTCAATTAATGCATCTAAAATCCTCACCTTTTGCCTTAGACGTGTATCGATTCGAATAGAATGTCTACGCTTCGTCAACGGCGTTAAGGCGACCTATATCACAAGTTACATAAGCTACACCGCTACTCGCATCAAAGGAATCCCTAAAACAACAAGAGGGTAGGGTTTTCTTACCTAGAAGTGTGTTGGAAATCATCGGGAAAGTGATTTGAATGTGGTGAATGAACATGGGTAGAAGCTGCAGCAAGTGGCAGGAAGACTCACAATTCTCTCACAAATTCTCTTTCTCTCTCTTCACTTTCTAGGGTTTATAGAAAATTCGGATGGGAGAGATATGAGAGGGTTTAAAGCCCTTATATAGGCTAAAACTTAACCTAAATAGACTTGGAAACAAGGTATACTTGAGTTATAACCAAATCGGGACTTTTCCGATCCAAAAGAGTATTTCGAGAGGTCCCCTGGCCGAACGCGATCGGACTTAAGATCATATATATCGAATCATGCTCACATCAAGTTTTCAGACCGGTAGAGTTCCTAGATCGCACGTGGCGGTCCAGTTTCAGTTCAGCGGTCACGGAGACTCGATCGAAGATTCCAAGTACACTGACCTGAGTGAGAAATGTTTCCTGATCTGAGGGTGTATTTGGGTCAGATTCCGACGGTCTGAATGCTTATACTGATCCTGCAAGCGAAACGTGCCAGATTTATTTAAATCCCATTTAATTTTAAGTGAATTTCACTCTTTCTCACACTCCTCGCTCTAGGCTCAATGAAATAGCCTCAGAACATCGGTTGGGCTTGATTTTCGAAATGATTGTCAAGTCCAGTTAAGCGGTCCTAACGGTCTGAGATTATAGAATCGGACTTCCAACACGCGGTCTAAATCCAATACGAAGTTTCAAAGGGTTCCTGAGAGCAAATAGATTTAGAGTTTAATCCTAGATTTCAGGGTATTGTAGCGTCATTGGTTCTACAAGTGTTGGGTCTTGCAGATCGTATTTAAAGTGGTTGGTGCTAATTTCACAGGTACTCTAGTGTAGCGCTAGCTAATTCACATTAAATTCTAAAGAATTAGGTTCTAAATGATTTCTTTGGCTTTGAAATCGAATTTTGAGAAACTACCAAGGTGCTATGGTTGACCCATTGCCTAAGGACGTCTAATCCCAGGTTGGCAAAAATCTGGGGTGTTACATCGACCAACCCAACTTCAAGCCCGAAGCAACAACAAATTTTTGTTGTAAATTTGGCTAGCCCGAGTTTTAGTTTGGCTAGCCCTAGCTTTAAATTCTGCTATCCTGAGAATGTTCGGGTCAAATTCCAGCAACATCATCTTTTAGAATTCAAGGGAATTCAGCCAACTGAAGTTGAACTCGGGCTAGCTGAATTTTGGATAAATCTTATCTCGCGTAATCTGAAATCCGTTGAATCGAATCTACTAAACTTAGTCTAGTCAAAGCCTGAGTCGGGCTATCCGAAGTTCTAACTTCTTTGCTAATAAATTGAGTTCATCTCTCATTCTGAATTACACAAGTTAATTATCAGAATCCTTCTACAAGAGAGAGAGAGAGAAGCTCAAGTTATTGGACTGTATTTATAATTTAATTTATATAGATTTTTCTATTCCCTTTTATCTCAGATATTTCAAGTCTGATTCTAAAGAGAGTAAACTATACTCTTCTTTTGAGATCTAAGAGAATTGATTTAAATAGCTTTTGAGTTTAACTTAATTAAAACCAATAGAACACTAGACCCTTTCTATCTGACTAAATATGGAATAATCTACATTAAAGAAAGAGGTTCTTCTATTACATCTTCAATAGTGAAGATAAGTATACCTTCTAAACTCTTTTAGGTTTTTCTGAGATAGCTTGTTAAAATCTTAGTTAAGGTTTTGTCTGAGATAGCCTGTTAAAATCTCAGTTTAAGGCTTTGTCTGAGATAGCCTATTAAAATCTCAGTTTGGGTTTTATTGTGATAGCTCATGAAAATCACAAGAATTGTATAACATTAATAAGGTGACTCTGACAAAACCTTTTCATAGCGAAAGCTAAAATTACGAGGGAAGTAGTTTTGGGAGTGGAGTAGGTGTGACTATTTTTAAAGCACCGAACCACTATAATTCTTATGCCATGAGGTGAATGTTTTATTTTATTTATGGTGAATTGAATGTATTTAGTTTTAGTCAAGTGATGAATGTTGTAATATTTTAATTTACTCTTACAAGTTTGAAGTTTTGATTTTAAAGAAATTCATGAAATAAGGTTGTCCTGCCTAAAGCTTTAAGTGAAAGTTGTCCTACGAATTATTTAGAATTAAGGTTTCAATACTCAAGCAATTGAGATCTTTGTTTTATTTATATATTCAACACTTGTTTCCATTATTTTGCATTGTCCTATTCACCCCCCCCCCCCCCCCCCCCTCCTCTCTAGGACATCTATAGCTCATCCTTTCAGCTACCAAGAGTGATACAGATGACACAAGTCTTATGCTTGGTTGACCTTCATATGCTTTGAGTCATTGACGCTCACCGCTACCTGCATAATATTTGGAGAATTAGTGATACATCATAGGTCTTATGCATAATTGGAGATAATCAATGATATTCTTTGACGATTATGGATAATCAGTAATATTCTTTAATAATTGGAAATAATCAGCAATATTCTCCAACAATTGGAGATAATCAGTAATATTCTCTAATAATCGAAGATAATCGGCAGTATTCTCTAACAATTGGAGATAATCGGTTGTATTCTCTGACAATTGGAGTTAATTGGCAATATTCTCTAACAACTGGAGATAATTGGCAATATTCTCTAACAATTAGAGATAATCAGCAATATTCTCTAACAATCAGAGAGAATCGACGGAGCTTTTCTACGGCATGTATATAATTTTTTTTAAAGATCGTAGTAATATTTCACTTGCGATAATAGTTACATTCTGTAACATTACTATTGATAATTATTGTCTCAGAAGATTGGCGATTATCCTCTTTTGGGATAACGAGATTTATCTTCTTTTGGGATCACAAGATCGACAATCATATCCTTCTATTTGGAGTATTATGTTTAAAGGGGTATTTGGAGGCCATATCTCTCTTTGACTTTTCTTTTTATTAAAAATTCCTCATCCTACTTCATTAGAGAAGTGAGGTTCATGAAGATACATGATTGCATATCATGTTATTGTATGACTGGTCGTTTCATTGCGCTTGTTATGCTTGCTACATGAATGTACCCATTCTGCCCCCTTTTGATTGGGCGGGATTTTGTTGAATAATCTTCGTAATCAAAATCTTGTTCCTTTCAAGGATAGAACCTTTTAATAAAACAAGCATTAACGGGTATTCATATCCCTTGGCCATTCTGATTCATGACTCGATAAGCCCCATTAGATTAAACTTCTGTTACAATGTATGGGCCATCCTAATTAGGATCAAAATTTCCCCCAGTTTTGTGAGTAACTACGATAGGTGTTTTTAGCATTAGTACCACATTCCCTTTCATGAACGAGTGATATTTAACCTTCTTATCGAAGGCAATGGTTATTTGTTCTTGGTACATCTCTAGATGTTGTTGCGCCGCTAGCCATTTTTTCATTGAGAGTATCTAACTCCATTAGCCTTATTTTTCCATCTTTTTCTTTTGTTATTGACTCATGTATTGTCACCCTGAACGACGCGACTTACATTTTGATTGGAAAAACAACTTTGACCCCATAGACTAGTGAGTAAGGGGTGGCTTTTGTCACCGTTCGATGAGTCATTCGGTAGGCCCATAAAGCTTCTTGTAATTTTTCATCACAGTCATGTTTATTTCCTGTAATGATTTTTTCAGGATTCTGACTATTGTCTTGTTAAAAGCTTCTACTAATCTATTCGCTGATGGGTAATAGGGTGTCGAAAAGGAATGCTATATGCCAAACGTTTGGCATAAATTTTCCATTTTTTTGTTCTTGGAAGGAGTGTCATTATCTGTAATAATTCTTTTTGGAATTCCATGTTGGTATATGATCGCATGATGCATAAAATAGGCAACATTCTTTTCCTAGACATTGGGCAAAGTGGTGGCCTCTATCCATTTGGAGAAATAATCTATTATTGTCAGAATATATTGGCATCCTCACGTTGATGACAGGTTAATAGGGCCAAGACATGAAATACTTAAGCCACGAAAGGCCATGAAGCCACTGACTTGTGCAGGTCTTTGCGTGGCATGTGTATGATGTCACCATGTATCTATTACTCATGACATCGCTTGACAAAAGCTATTGCATCTTTAAACATAGAGGGCCAATAATACCCCATGCGATGTATATAGTGAAATAGATTTCAACCGACCTGATGAGCTTCACAGTCTCTTGAATGAGCTTCCCATTACACATAATCGGCTTCTTTTGTGTCTAAACAATGTGACAACATTTCATTATAAGATTTTTTGTATAATACTTCATCATTCATGATAAATCTTTTTGACATTTGTTTAACTCAAAATTTCATCAAGCATTCTTTTGGTAATATTCTAAATTTAAGATAATTAATAAACGGTTGTCACCAATCAACAATTGCAACTTCTAGGTAAGATACTTGTTGCACTTTTATGATTTCTCTTACATACTCAAGTGACGACAAGAATCTCCATTCTTCAATTGTCACTTGAAGAGGGCTCCTGTCGAGGCAAGAGAGTGTTGTGGCCAAACTAGCCAATGCATCTGCTGTTGTATTTTCATGTCATGGCACATGCTTGATTTCAACATCATGAAACCCTTCTAATAGTTGTCGTGCCTGCAAAAGTAGGGTAACAATTCTGGCTTTCTTATTTCAAATTCTTTAGTTAGCTAATTTATCACTAGCTTGAAATCCCCAAAGATTTACAAAGCTTGAATCTTCATTTCCTGAGCCTATGACAAGAGCATTGTATCCAACCTCACTATTTGTACACATCATACTCAACGCAAAGGAGTATGGAAATAGATTTTCGTGGGGACTAATGAAAATCACTCCAGTGCATACACCCAATGCCTGGGAAGCACCATCAAAATACATCTATCAAGTACTGGGCGGCTCAATAGTACTTGTTTGTTTAGAAACTCATCAAAAATCTCTTCACCATCTGTAACTGCATGACCTGCTAAAATGTGATGCTTGTCCTTACACTGCCTTAAACAGTTCATAAGTGATTGTAAATTTGAAAAGAAGCGGCATCAACTTAGCTAGTCTTCCAAACAACATTGGTCATTTCAACTTTCTGTAGTCAATGCACATCCTCCAACCAAAAGTAACTCCAGTTGGTATGAGTTCATTATGGACATTGGTTACAATGGTGATTCCGAACTTCTTAGGAATCACCTATGTTGAAATCACCCATTGATTGTCGAATATAGGGTATATGATACCCACATCCAACAATTTAAGTACCTCAACCTTAACCACTTCTTTCATGTTAAGATTTAAATGGTAGTGTGGTTGTTGGGGGTTTTCACATTTTCTTCTAAGTGAATGCGGTAAGTACAAATTAAAGGGTCAATTCCCTTGAGGTCTGCAATCATCCATCCAAGGGCTCCCTTATATTCCTTAAGAGCATACTCTCTTATTTTTCATTAAGGTGGGAAGAAATCACCACCGGGTATGTCTCATCTTGACCTAAATAGACATATTTAAGATAGATGGGCAAAGGTTTTAGGTCAAGTTTCGATGCCTTAAGACTAGAAGATGGAGGCATTATATCGGTTTGGGGCAAAGTCTCAGATTATAGCCTCCACCGGTTAATTTTAAGTACCAGTTCCGTATCAAGCAAGGCATCCATCTCCTTAATCATGTCATCATCTAAATCAGGGGAGTGGGCCCAGTACGTCTCTAAAGGGTTAGAGTATAGAATCAAAAGTGTTCTATCTTCTACGAAAGAATCGATCATGTTAACGTCGTAGGTATCATCAACATCCTCTGATTATTTACTCGTATTGAAAAAAATGTTGAGCTCTAATGTCATGTTCCCAAAAGATCAGTTCATAACTCCATTCCTATAATTGATAATGGCATTTAATTAGCTAGGAATGGGCGACTAAGAATGAAAGGAATCTGAGTGCTCACGTCCATGATAGGCTAAGTATCCAAAATGATAAAATTCATTAGATAGTAGAATTTATCGACTTAGACTAACACAACCTCAATCATCCCTCTTGGTACATGAACTGAATAATCAATAAGTTATAATATGGTCTGGTTGGGTTTTAATTCACCTATACCCAACTGTTTGTAGAATAAGGGATGAAATTAACACTTACCCCCAAGTCAAGGGGTGCATATTCAATCAGGTGGTTTCCAATTACCCAAGTGATGGTTGGTCTACCGGGATCCTTGTATTTTTATGGCACATTTTGCTTGAGGATGACACTCACTTTTTCTGTCAAAAAGATTTTCTTTTGTATATTTTTCCACCTTTTGGTGGTGCATAAATCCTTTAGGAACTTGGCATATGAGGGGATTTATTTAACTGCAACCAATATAGGAATATTGACTTTCACTTGTTTAAGCACCTCTCAAATATCCTGAGAGATAAATAGAGGTTTTGGTGCAATCAACCGTTGTGGGAATGGTGCAACCGACTTAAATGTTTTTTCTGGTTCTTCCTCTTATGGAGTAATGCTAGGTCTATCACTCTCAACTTCTTCCAAGTCCTTAGGCTTTTCAGCCCTCACTAGAATAGTTCTGTTAATTGTCTTTCCACTTATAAGAGTAGTGATAGACTTGGCTTGCTCTATTTGATTTGAAGAGCTTGGGTCACTTATTTTACATTGCAGCTTTGGATTGGGTAGGGGTCGGGCTGAAAAAGTTTATTTCTCCTCAATCGCTAAGTGTGACTCAATCCTTTGAATTGACGATGCAAACATTTCCATTGTTGTTTTGAGATCTTAGAATGCTTGCACTGTATTCCAATTAAATAGCTCTTGGCTTTGCATGAATTTTTGAACCATATTCTCTTGAGGCCTCCTTTGATTAAGAAGTTGAGTTAGGGCCTCTTGAGAATTAGCCATTTGTCCGTTCATCTAATTGAAGTTTGGATGGTTCATAAGTATTTGAGGTGGGTCCGCTGAATGGGGGTTGGTAGTTATTTATGGCATTTGATTGCTCGTTCAACAACTCCTGAAATGCGAGAATTGTAGGACAATCCCGTGTTAAGTGTATGTTACTGGCACAAGTACCGCAAGTGACTTCCACTACCTCATCAGGTTTGACTATTTTCACTTTTTAAAGTTCCATGGCCTCAACTTTTCTTGTGAGATTGGCCAGCCTTACACTTATGTCATCTTCTTCCTTTAAGACATATATCCCTCCCTTCTCTCTTAACTGAGTAGGCTTAGAAGTGGTGGGCCTTGGGAAGGTGTCCCATGATTGCGCGTTCACTGGGAGTGATTTAAGATAATCCCATGCATCATCGGCCTACTTGCTCATGAATTCACCATTACACATAATCACCACAAATTGGCACACGGGCGAAGTCAATCCATTATAGAAAAATCTTATTACTTGCCATATTTCATAGCCATGATGTGGACATGAATTCTTGAGGTCATTAAACGTTTCGCAGCATTAAAAGAAGTTTTCTTCCTCTTTTTGGGTAAAGTGTATGATTGCCTTCTTTAAAGTGTTTATTTTATAAAATGGGAGGAACTTTTTAAGAAATTTCAAGGTCATCTCAGCCCAAGTACCGATAGATCGCGACTTTAAAGAATGCAATAACAACTTAGCCTTCTCCTTCAATGAGAAGGGAAATAACTTTAGTCTTACTGTGTCTTTAGACATGTTTAAAAAGTGTAATATGACGATTATCTCATCAAATTCTTTAATGTGCAAGTATGGACTTTCAAAGTATACTCCATGAAATTTAGGAAGGAGTTGTATCGCTCTCGGTTTAAAATACAAGTTTCCTGTATTAAGTGGAAACACCATGTAGGAAAGTGTACTCACTCCCGCTGGTTGTAAGTAATCTTGTAAAGTACGAGATAAGGGAGCATGATGCACCTCATTCTCATCTTGAACTTCCTCAACTAGATGTTGAGGTTGATTTACAGTCATTACTTCAATTAACTCAGAGGATCTCAAGTGGTGTTTAATCCAGTGATGGATAGGCATCCCTTCTACTAATCCTCCTTCACTTAAGAGACGTCGAGTGTTGTCACGGACCCACTTGGTCATGAAACATTTACAACCCTCAAATTCTAAACAACTAAAACCTAAGAAAAAGAAAACTATAGAAATAAGAAATATGGAAAGAAAAGAAACTTGGAAAGAAGTTATCGGATTGGAGTTGTTATGCTAGATTTTTACAAAACAAAAAACAATGTTAGTTTCTAAAAATAAATTCAGAAAATCCTAATAGAAAAACTTAACCCTAATATTAACTTGATTTTATTACTAATTAATCTCAAAAAATCATAGCCGACGTCCCTCGTAATGACGCCAAAAACTTGTTCACAACCCCAAGTGCAGGGCTGTGATGTGGTAATAACTCAGTGAGACCAAGGTCGAATCCACATGGACTTAACTTGGACGTATTTTGAAAAATAATTAAAACTAGAACTAGAATAAGATCTAAACTAGAATCTGAAATAAGAGAGAGATTAATTATGATATAATTATCAATAATAAAAAGGAAACTAGAGCACTAAGGATCCACTTATAGCTATTAAGATGCTACCTCACTTGATTCAATAAACACAACTAAAATTAGAGTCCTATCCTATCCAGTTGGATGATAGAGCAGTTAAACTATAATATGAAATTTTCATTGAATTAGTTTCCACATGAAACATCGTTGTAATGATCATAGAGAATTCAACCATCCACCATGCCCAGGAGACAATGGTGGATCACGAATTTTACAGATATTACATAAAACAAGATAAGAAGATATGAAAAGCTTTCCAAGCATCTATTGCAATTGAAGTCACAATAAACAATAAAAAATTAAAAATATTCCTTCATTCAAACTATAAATCAATAGAAGTTTAATATAAACATGAATCAAAGTAAGATAATTATCTAAACAAACTACAAGCTTCACCTCTTAGCTCTAGCTAAGAGATTAGCCAACCAAAGACATGATTAAAACCAAAAATCTTAAAGAAAATATAAAAATTAACTAGAAGAAGAAGATTGGGGAAGAAAGAAGGACTTCTTGAAGTTCTCCAACACTTTTCTCCACTCTTCCAGCCCTAATTCGCACTTAAAAACTCTTAAAAGACCCATATTTATAAGCTTTGCTTGGACAAACTTTGAAACTGCCTCAATCTTACTCAAAAAGTTACGCTTTGGTTGGACCGAATTAATGCTGTAAATCTCACTTTCTCACTAGATAATTCTTTGCGATTTTGGTCAGATTGAAGTTTAACTTCGGTGGAACCAATGGTCTGTTTCAGGACTTTTCTTTTTTAAACTCGAAATTCTAGAATATGATATTTCTAGACAATTTTCAGGATTCCTTTTCTTCACTTCAAATCTTTGATTCTCTTTATTCATCACTTTGTTTCCTTGGATCTTTGGCATGTGAATTCTTCATTAATGACTTTTAAATCTTCAAATCTTCATTATCTTCTTTTGAGATCTAAATCTTCCTTTTAACATCAATTTCACTTTAAGCTCTCGAAATCACCTTGCACATGAAAACATGCATAATTAGATCGATTAAGAACTATCATGTTCACAAAAATAAGGAATAAATAAGGAGAAATATGTAATATTTAACACTCAACAGATTCCATCAAAGACCTACTAAAGTGACCCCCATTACTAACCATGCTTGTAAAAGGCAAGCCTTTGGTCTACAACATCGCCCCATGTGAAAGTTATTTAGGAGCTTTGCTAGTTCAGCATAATGAACAAGGAAAAGAAAATGCCCTTTGCTACCTAAGTAGAACCCTTATAGGGGTGGAACATAACTATTCCTCCATTGAAAAAAAATATTCCAATCCCTTTTTTTACGGTGCAGAAACTGTGACAATATTTCTTATCTCACGAGATAATGCCGTCACAAGGAATGACCACTTTCCTTTACCTTTCATTGATCAAATTTTAAAAAGGCTCGCTATTCTTACTATTGTTTTGTAGATGGGTATTCGAGCTACAATCAGATAGAGATAGCCCTTGAAGATTAAGAGAAGACAATGTTCACATGTCCCTTTGGCACCTTCGCTTACCGAAGGATGCCATTCGGACTGTGTAATATCCCTGCCACATTTCAACGAGATATATTGAGAATTTTTTTTGACATGGTGGGGAAATATCTAGAAGTCTTGATGAACGATTTCTCTTTCTTCGGTCCATCCTTCAGTCACTACCAAAAAACTGGGCAAAGGCTACGAATTTAATCCATAGCCATAGACCTATGGCTACAGTTTTCATCCGTAGCACGACCATAGTCGTAGGTGCCGAGCTAATAGGTCTAAAACCTATGGCTACAGATTTAATACGTAACCATAGGTTACAATAGCTACAAATATAATCCATAACAACTATTTCTGTAACCAAAAGTACCTACAGCTACAGATAGTATTGTAGCTAAAAGTAGTGTTGGATCCATAGCAATATGTCAAATTTAATAACAGCTATGGTCAATATCCATAGTATTGCCTACATTTAAAAAAATTATAATCATTCATTCATTCAATTAACACCTGCATAATCATTCATTCATTCGATTACAATCATTCATTCAATAATGAATCAATTACAATCCTTCATTCATTCAAAAGAAAGTGAGCTTAGAGAGTGTCTTAGTAACCATGGAATCCACACCGATAGTAGACTGAGAGGTCAGAGTTTGATCAGAAGATGACTGCTTATGACATTTTAGGGTCTACTATGTTCTTGAAGGTCATGTCTCAGATTATAATGCCCCGGCCAGTGACTCCTACACCAAGAAATGACATTGATTAAATGGTTAGCATATGAAATGATATTAATTAAATGGTTAGGATTAACTGATGACTAATGATTTTGATTTTAGTGGACCTGATTAATGAATAGTTGAAATTAATAGATCTTGACCATACATACATAGTGACCCAAAGAACCTTGAGTGTGATGGTTATCACCTGTGTATGAAGTCTCAGCCGTCTAGAAGATTGACCCCAACATGAAGAGTCATGCTGCAAAAAATCAGTCTAATCCACTTTTTATAGTTGGGTCACTCGTATGGAAATAATGGACCACAAACAGTTTGATTCGACATAGATGTGGACCACCTTGTAAGTAGTTTAGCCTGGTTTTCAGGAGATTTTCATGAAGGGCCCACATTTTGGAGGGCTCGAATGTAGTAAAAAGTAAACATAAGATATGTTGGAAGTATTTGTCCATCTATTGAAGTTTATATGATGTGGGGTCGTGATCCATATCAAACGGTTGGATTTGATTGTTTTCTACTATGAGAATTACTCGGTCTAACTCTTAAAATCATCAAAAAGACAATCATGTTACCTCAAATCTGATATTTTAGTAATGGATCTATGCTCCCTGCAACACCCTTCTGAAATCTAGTAGCCAAAACCTGATGTCCTTCTACATTCACCTTAAGAAGAGATGATATTCCTTGATTCTCAAATTCCAAGTAGAGAAACAGCAGAAAATCGATCAAAATTGAAAAGATGAACAGAATGACAGTCATCATATAAAATTGCAAGAAAAATGAAAAGAAGAAAATTCTAAAATCAATTCAACTATAGAGAGATGACAAAAATACCTGGAATCATGAGAAGGAGATAAAAAAATCCACTTTTATTGTATCTTTTACCTAAAGCAGAGAAAAAAATCAACTTCAAGTTAATGAGTCTATATCCAACTGCAGCAGCCACTCCGATTAGAAAGATGATTTGCCTTTAGAAAAATATAATGAATACAATATTAACGAGGTAAAGCCAAGAAACTGCTAACTGATCAATGTACATACTGGCTTATTTCTCTAGTTTTTCGATGCTTTAAGTAAAAATGAGCTAACCTTGAAAGGTTTTTCATAGTCATAAATATTACACCACTATCAAGATCTCTAAATTATAAAACATGATATAGGTATAAAAAATAAAAATTAAAATTAAAAAAACACTCACATGAAACTTCATAGGTGGTCAGTCGCTTTTTTGGGTCTCTAATAAGCTGGTGTCACACATAACTTTTTGAAATACGACACAAAAGAAAACCAAGTTTAAAGCCTATAAAAGTTAAAAAACTAAAATGAGAAAGAAAGCAATAATACTTAGGGATTTTAGTCCAAGAATAAATGAGAAAATAATTTAGAATTGTCTATGATGCAAGAATGGCAACCAAGAAAAAAAAAAGTCTAGGAACATATGGATATGATGCAGTAGTGCCTCCGCTCTAATATTTCAAGACTAAAAGAAAATTAGCAATAACAGTGACTTTATTTTTCTAACAAGACAACAACCAAGATATATGGTAGACATGCATAAAAAAATATGTGTCTTCAAAGAAATACTAGTCAATGGATTGACAAGTTCACTGGTTTGGTCAAACCAGACCATACAAGATCACCAAAAAATAAGTTTGCATGGACCAAAAAGTTAGAGAAAGAAAAAGAACAAGTCATCTCTATTAATATAATGATGCACAAGGAACATCTTTTACCATGCTTTAAGCAATAGGCTATCTAAAGTGGAAGCAGGAACACACGTAAAGGGTTCTGTCACCAAAATGATTCAAAGAAAGTTTCTAGTTTACCGCATTAGTATCTGAACTGGAGAAAGAACATTTAAAGTAAGATCAGACACTTAGAATAATTGGCACAAAAAAAGATTCCAAAAAATTTAGGAGCATTCTTATCGACAATCTGTATAAATAAAAACTCAAATGGAGCATAACCTATCCTAGAAAATAAAGAACATCAGTGCGACAACTACTATTTAGGAGCATTCTATCCAACTGAAGTAAATATGCATCTTTCACCTTGTAGTGTGATGGCTACTATCTTCTCGTCCATCAGCTTCAATTGCGATTGCTTATGCTAGACAAATCTGTGCACTAAAACTGCTTCTTGAATCTATTCATGTATTAGAACATCAATAAAAAAAAATTCTTTAAAAATAAAATATCTATAATAGATCAAAATTACAATCTTGCTTATGTACTTTAGATAATTCAGAATACTTGAAACAACTTGAAAAATGGATTAATAAAAGAAAATTCAGGATTTACCTAAACAAGTTGCTCTTCATTTAGAACCGACAAACTGTATAGACTCGAAATAAGACCAATATGGCTTACATGGAAAAATCTCACTGATTAAAGAACCTCAACATCGATCTTGGAACCCTCATGCCAAACCCATGCTTCACCTTTTTGTACCCTGGTCAAATGAAGAGAGTGCTTCAAGAGTATGTGGGTGTGTTGAGGTGTGAATGCATGTGTATAATAAAAAAGAAGAGTAAAGAGTAGATTAAGATGATTCCACCCCCTAGCTTAATGGTACACATTCGCATAAGAGGTGGTGTGCTTTGAAAGTGATACACGCATTGATTTTTAAAAAGGAATAGAACCTTTAAATGTGATGGATTAGAAGAGGAGTCTTGATGAATTTTAAACTCCTCCATCCTACAACTACTTGGAACTAGGTCTTCTATAGATGTCTGAACCTCTCTCTCCTATTCTTTTGGTTTCCCAAAATGTAAAGTGTAAAGGGTAAAGAGTAGGGTGTAAGGTGTGGAAGATCCCTTATCAAATAAGTATAGTTAGTATGATACTCTTCAATCTGCAATTTAAGTTTATAAAAGAGAGTTAAAGGACTTGAATCAAGGATACGATATCCTCAGATACTATTACCTACATGGACTTGAATAAAAATAAAATAAATAGAAGATACAATGGAATATTGATTTTTGGTTAAATGTAACAATTGTTTTTTTTTTTTTTTTTGAAGACACAGGGTGTCCCCACCTCTTTTTAAAGTGAGACTAATCCATGCGGATACATGCAATCACCCACAACCACGTGTATTGGGTAAAGCCTAGGAGGGGAATCAAACCCTCACTTGTAGGGAGCAAACCTACGGTTAAGACCATTCGCCCAAACCTTGTTGGGTTGAAAGTAACCATTGTTATACTTTCTTTCTTACCTTTGTAATTGTTGGCTACAATCTTTCCATCTTGGAGATTTTGGTACATGCCAATCTAAAGTGTGGCCATATATTAGTAGTCCAAATCACTAAATCATGGGCCCCAATTGTACAAACCAAAACCTAGAACAATATGGTGTAAGAATTCTTTAATAAATCAAGTAATAACCCCAGCCAGCATGTACACAATGAATGGAAAAACATAGTAAATAGAAGGCTAGTTATATGAGCAAAGAACCAATGTCATCTCTTACTCAAATGGACAGGCCTTAATGGCTAAAACACACCATTCACATGATCCTGACCATTGGATTAAAGGACTTCCAATGGTTACAAATGAACAATTGCAAAAGATTCGGCCCAGGGTCCACGTTCAATAGACAAAAGTTACGAAACAAGCACTTGGGAATATCTTCTCTTTATCCATAGTAAAGATTTTTATTTTTCTTCCAAAGGCCCACTAATTAAATATTTGCTACTAACCTCTTCCCTATTCATAAAATTCCACCAAAAAGTCCAAGCATGATTCTTCAAATATTTAAAAAAAACATGTGACTTCGAGGAAGAAGTCCAGCTACCTACCCAAGACTTTCTTGTGTGGAATAAGTGATTCGCTTGTCTGCAAAAGGTTATTCACCAATTTCCTTCTCATTCAATTGCTTCTCTGCAACCTCTAGCATTGAACTAGAGTCTTCAGTAGTTCTAAAGGTGCTTGAACTTGAAGATGATGTTTCCAAACATTCCCCAAGTTGTCCTAACCTTCCTTCCTATTCCACAATGTAAAATTTGTTAAAGAATATAATTAGAATTTAAAATTCCAAACATGCATCCAACATCTCCCAGAAAAGCTCCATAGCATCACCATACTGGCCTACTTGAACAAACCTTGTAATCATAGAATTCCAAGAAACAATACTCCATTCACTCATTTCCTGAAAGAAACGAATGACACTTTCAACACCCCCTGTCTTGCAAAACCCACGAATCATGAGATTCCCATCACCTCTCTTCTTGGCATTTCTTCAAACAAGCACTGTGCATCATCCATCTTCCCACAACTTGTGTATAGTTCAACTTGTGTATACTCAGTTACCACTAGCATTCCTATGGTAATTATACGGAGTTTAAAAAGTAACTCATACTCCTCATTTGTGGCACTGACGTACAGGTTTCTACATCAAATGGTGAATTCATTGGAAATGTGCATATTTAAATTGACATTGATAGAGAAATCCCAACCAATGAGAATCAAAGGCCCAAAATAAACAATAGAGGCCTTAAGTACAATTCCACATACAATAGGGAATAACCCAAGGAAATAAGCAAAAGTAGTATTAAAGTAGCACCAGAACATGAGGCATAGAACGGAAATGCACAAAGATATTAGACGAAACTCAAAATTCAATGATCCTTTGAATAAACCAAAGAGACTTAAAAACAAATATCATGAAATGCACAGAGATATTAGATGAAAATGCACAGAGATATTAGACGAAAATGCACCAAATATCATGATTAATTAGTCTAATTTTAGTACAAAATCTCATGAAATTTTATGATATTTGAATCAACCAATTGGGCATTAAAAAGAAAAAAATAGAGAGATGAAAGAAAACAAATAGAAGAAAATGGAATAGGGTTTTTGACATTCAATATTTGAGAGAAAGAGAGATACCAAGGATGACGAGGGGTTGATAGGAAGAAACCCTTTGTTTTTATGTGATGGGAAGAAACCTTTCGTCCACAAGGAGAGTGCAGCGAGATGGGAAGAAACCCTTTGTTTTTACCTGATAGTAAGAAACCTTCTATCCACAGGAGAGTAGCAACAAGATTGAGAGAGGGAGCATGAGAGAGTGAGAGGGAGAGGGAGATGGCAAGGGAGCACGAGAGAGTGAGAGCGAGTGGGAGAGGGAGGATTTTTTTTTCTTTTGGAGCGAGAGGTAGAGGGAGAGTTTTTTTTTTCTTTTGGAGTGAGAGGGAGAGGAGAGAGATAGGGTTTTTGTGACCGAATCATGTGAATCCAAAATTTTCATGACTGCCAAAAGGGTTTCAATGGCAGGCGTTCAATCCTCCACTACTTTATACAGTGTGGTCCACTTGATTTTTTGATCTATCTTATTTGTCATCTCAAGCATTACGACAAGGTCACCAAATGGACCGACGGTTTGGATATAACTCATACGTCATGATGGGACCCACAGAACTTGGTGACATCAACACACCAAATCACATAAAAGGTGTGTACAACAGCAGCCAATTCACTTCGAAGCCAATGCTTGGGCTATTATTATGGACAGTGATCTCAGGGGCTTCGTGGGGGCCACCATGATGGATGTGTCTCATCTACGCAGTCCATTCATTTAAGAAACCATGGATAGGACATCGAAACAAAAAATGAGGCAGATTGAAGGCCCAAAATACCACACCACTCCAAAATAACTTTCAACATTATGCACATAATTTCTAATGTTTACTATTGTGTGGTCCACTTAAGGCTTCAATATGCCTCATTTTTTGGGCTCATACCCTAAAATATGATATCAAAACAGATGGACAGCTTAGATAAAAAAAACATTACGATGGGCCCCATAGAGACCTTTATGAGACAGTCAACTTATAAAAGTGCGATGACGGTTCGTAGCCTATAGCTACGGATTAAATTCGTAGCTATTTAGCTACAGATTAAAGCCGTAGCCATAGGCCTCTATAGTTTGTAGCCTTTGCTATTTTTTTTGCTAGTGAGTGAATGCCTTGAACATCTTAAACTTGTGTTGAAGAGATGTGAAGAGAAAAATCTTTTGACGAATTGGGAAAAATGTCATTTCATGGTTCCCAAGGGAATATTTATTGGACACATAATTTCATCTAAGGGAATTGAGGTAGATAAGGATAAATTTACTTGATCTCTAACCTACCTCCGATTTTAGAGACGTGTGATCCTTTAAAGGACACACCGATTTTACTAAAGCATACGTGACGTGTGATCCTTTTAGGACACACCGATTTTATAGAAGATTTATAAAGGACTTTAGTCACCTCTCTCATCCTTTATATAATCTTCTCCAAAAGGATACCCCATTCGAGTAGAGTGAAGAATGTCATAGAGCTTTTTCTAAGCTGACAGGCATGTTGACTACCGCCCCTATCATACAACTACCCGATTGGAGTGATCCTTTTGAGATTATGTGCATTGCTAATGACTATGTTATTGGGATGGTGTTGGGCCAGAGAAAAGAGAAGAAGCCCTACATAATTTATTATGTAAGTGGAACTCTAAATTTTGCCCAAGTGAACTACTTTACCACGAAGAAGGAGCTCTTAGCCGTAGTGTTCACTGTCACCCCCCAAACCCGAAAATCGGATTCACAGGAATCCCGATCACCGAATCCGGTGCCAACAGCATCCGTAGTACCCCATTCTCGGCTCCCAGCATTCATATGCCAGATTCTGATCCTGGGATCCTAAAAGGAGGATTTTTTTTTTTATATACATTTAACTAGTAATAAGCATAACCACAAGATTACTCAATTCACAAAGGTAACATCATCATCACATATCCACTAATATAATCATTTGAGTACAACACTAAAAGGGAAATACATAAATAGAAAATCAAGCTCCAGAAGACCACTGCACGCTCCAAGCTCAACACTGTTGCAACCTAACATCACCTGCACGCATCTATCGTGCATAAACTTATAAAAAGCTTAGAGGGTGGTGTAAGTGTGTGCACAAGGTAAGTGTCAAGTATTCAATACAGTGTCATAATCATATAATACCGGAAAGCTTGTAATCCATAAACCATACAATGTCTGAATAAGAAAAAGAAACACTAATAAGATCATGAATTATCAGAGTAAGCAGAAGTATGGACAAATCCATAAGTCCATCAATATCAAAATATGCAATATAATAAGGAGTCATAAGGAACCAAATATCAAATGCCAAAGATGCAATGCAATATGCAAATCCCGCTAAGTCTGTCTAGGCCATATAAGTGCGGAAATATAGTAACCCAAAATGTCATATGCCTGCGGATGTAATGCAATATGCAATGCAAATGAAATGACCATGCTTGGAGTGTGAAGTCGGGATGATAGTACGTAGTATCGCAGGCTACGGGGTCCACCACAATGGACTTCTATCCAAACTAGTCCCATACATAAATTTGGATAGTCAGACTCAACGTGGTAAACTCCTGATCTCAGGTTGGTCGCGCGCCCAACCGAAATCTTTTCCATAACGAAGGTGCACAACAATTAGTTGCGCACCACCAGCCCGAGTGGATAGTGAATGAATGAATGAATGAGCATGCAACTCCTACTCGATAAGTCCACATATCAGTACGGTTCCTCTCTTGGAAATCACCGGGGTCTATTACACTCCAAACCAGATTGCCGCCCCATCCCGCACAACAAGGTGAGTGGAAGAGACCTCACTATCCGCCTGCCAATATCGGGCCCGACTCGTCAATAGCGGACCCATTCCTCGAGCTGATCAGACTCAGCCTAGCATTGCCCCCTCCTCTCGGGCAGGTAAGGCCGCACCCCCTTCCAATAGATCACGACACAGTGGAGAGTGCAACCATCTGGTAATCAGCACTCGGCGCTCATCTACCCACTCGGTCTAGACGTTGGAGCAACCTCTGGAACCAAGAGGGTTCTGGAACTTTCATCCAAGGAAATCTATAGCACCCCATGTAGAACAGATTTTCGGTGTCCCATCTGACCATCCAAAAAATACCTGTAGAGGCTACAACCCTGATGTCGCTAGGGCGTATGGTGGTCATGTCACACAAATGCAAGATGCATGAGTCACAAAATCCAATCATGCATCAATCATGCGCATACTGTGTGCTCATGTGGGGCGACTCCGCCTATCAGGGAGCCCAATGAATAACCTGCACTATGACATATGTAATGGTTAATCACATCTCATAATAAACATGCAAATGATGCGTTTGAGTATGTATCATGATGTTATGCTGTCACATACTCACAATCAGTACCAATAACCGACATCGACAATGTGGACATTTAACCAACATTTCTCCCAAGGAATGGCCACATAGAGCCAAACATATAATGGACCCATGACCTCATACAAAGGCCTAATATACAACACGATGGGCCTTACTCAAAGGCCACATATACACAATAGGTGGACCCTGCTCATGGGCCAATACATATCACAACGGGTCTTGCCCATAGGCCATGAATACCTCATAATAAGCCTTACCCATGGGCCATGAATGCATCACAATTGGCCTTGTCCATGGGTCTCAAATACATGACATGTGGGCCCTACACATGGGTCTTCAATACATCAGATGGGTCATGCATCATGGGCCTAATACGTGACACAATGGGCCTCAACAATCGGCAATCGGCAATCGACCACGATAATTGGCCTCGATAATCAGAATCAGCAATCGGCTATCAGAATCGGTAATCGGTCTATGACAATTGGGATCGACAATCGGCCTAAGGGAAGGTCACAATGTGAACATCTAACCATCATTGTCTATCAATGTGAACATTTAACCAACATTGCTCCCAAGGAGTAGCCTTCATATGACCAAACATATAGTGGGCCCCATGGTCTCACACAGGAGCCTAATATACAACACCATGGCCACAAATATACATCACAGGTGGGCCTTGCTGAATGGGCTGTAAATACATCGCAATAGGCCGTATCGTTTGGGCTGGAATACATGATAGATGGGCCTTGCACATGGGCCTCAAATATACATCAAGTGGACTGCATTAATGGGTCTCATATACACAACGGGTGGGCCCTGCACATGGGCCTCATAGACATAGCATGGGCCTCACTAAATGAGCCACATATACAACGTATTAGGCCTCGTCCATGGGCCTTGAATACATCACAATGGACCACAACCCATGGGCCTCGAATGCACAATAGGTGGACCCTGCATGTGGGCCTTAAATACATAATAAGTTAGCTACATCCACGGGCCGCACTAATGGACCATCATATACATCAAGTGGGCCACATCAATGGGCCGCACCAATGGGCCTTATACACAATACATTGGGCCTCACTCATGGGCCTTAAAATACATCAAGGCGGGTCTCATAAATAGGCCACAAGTATATCAAAGTGGGCCTCTCGAATGGGTGGCAGGGATAAAACATCTATATCATGGTGGGCCAATATGCGTGACACATACATCATAACAGGCCCTCATAGGGTAGCCCATGGCCCAGAAAATGGATGGACAACCCATTTATACGTCATAGTGGGCCTCACAAGTCAGCCCATGTTTCGGTAAAATGGATGGGTGGTGTGTATATACAACAAGGTGGGCCCTACACATATAGCAGGTGGCCCTCAAAGGTTTCAACGGTGGGTGCCAGCCCACTATTTTTCGCGGTGTGGACCATTGAATTTTGGAGCTGCCTCATTTCTCTCAAGCCTTAAGACGAGCTCACTAAATGGGATGGACGGTATAGATGTTATCCACACATCCAGTGGATCCCATCCAGATGGACGGACGTTATGGGTGAAATCCACACACACAGGTGGGTCCCACATGGGCACACCACATATATACATATCATATATATATATATATATATATATATATATATATATATATATATATATATATATATATAATTATTATTTTTATTTTCTTTTGAAAGAAATCTCCAGCGTTCAAGGTCTGGACACTGGACAGATGGCATGCATAAAACACAATGCACCTAGAGGGTCCCACCACCCTGGGCAAGTGGACGGTGGATATAAACTAGATATATCAAGGTGGGTCTCAATGGATAACCAAAAATAAATCAAGATGAGCCTCATAACATGGGCCTTACGTTCATATGAAGGTGGTTCTCAACAACAGCCCCAAATAAATCAAAATGGGCCTCATACACATACCAAGGTGGGCCTCAATAGACGGCCACAATTGAATCAAGATGGGCCTCAATCCATGGGTTTATATGTGTCAAATGGGCCCGATCCCATGGGTCTTATATGTACACAAAGGTGGGCCTCAATGAATGGCCACAAATAAGTCAACATGGGCCCTATACACATAACAAGGTGGGCCCACTTGAACCATAGATTTGACTCATTTTCAGTTCAAGCCATAATATGAGCTTGCAAAATAAATGGACGGTTTGGATGCAACACATGCATCATGGTGGGGGCTCACATAAAGGCCCACCATCATACATATATACATATATAATATATACAATATTATATATAATAATATATAATATACATATATATATACACACACATCACACAAACATGTGAATAGAGTGGATGGAACACATAAATCATGGTGGGTCCCACTGTCCAAACAGTGGACAGTGCGGATGAACACATACACCATAGTGGGCTCCACCATCCGTTGGACGGTGGGGATATAACAGACACCACACCGTGGACTCCACCGTCTATCAGGACGGTGGGAGTACAACACTACATCACTGTGGGCACCCCATGTGGGGTCCACTATAATGCTTACATGTCATCCGACCCGTTGATAAGGTCACACAGACCTGGCTAAAGAGAAAATACAAATTTCAGCTTGATCCAAAACTTTTATGGGCCCAAAAACGGTTTCAAGGGTAGGCCTTAAGTCACCACTGTTTCCTCTGACGTGGGCCACCTGAGTCTTGGATGGGCCTGAATTTTTTGTGAGGCCTGCTTCAGTAAGGGGTCCACCATATGGACGGTTTAGATGGGAAATAAACATCAGGGCGGGGCCCATGGTTGGAGCCGTGGGTCTGCCTCTGTCCGCCCGCCAGTCACTGGACGGCAGGTTAAAACACATACATTATGATGGGTTCCCACCGTCCGCCTGGACGGTGGGATGAAACACATACATCTTTGTGGGCTCCACGTGAGGGCCCACCATAATGTTTGTATGCCATCCAAACTATTCATAGGGTCACACGGACCCTGATAAATAGGAAAAACAAATTTCACTTTGATCCAAAACTTATGTGGCCCAAAAAAAAGTATCAATGGAAGGCGATGATCATCACTATTTTCAGTGATGTGGGCCACTTGAACATTAGATCGTCCTGATCTTTGGAGGGGGGCCAGTTCAGGGGGTGACCCATCCGATGAACGGTGTGGATACCGAATATGCATCATGGTGGGGCCCACAGCAGGGGGCCGTGGGTCCCTGCCTTCGTCCGCTCGTCAACGCAGCAGGACGCTGCAGCAGCAGCGCCTGCTGCTAGGTGATTTTTTTTTTTTTTAAATTATATTTTTTTGTGGTTTTTCATACAAGGGGCCCACATCGGAAGAATCTAATCCAGCCACTGGATTCCAGGCCTCAAGACGGACCAAATGAGACCAATATGTAATGAGTTTTGGGCGAATAGAAGAAACAATGAAAGTTTTAATGGTAATTCCACTATCTCCTATGGTATGGCCAGTTTGAAAATCGAATTGGTCTCAAATTTTATCTCAACGTCTAACATGATCTGGGGAATAGAATGGACAGTGTGGATTAAACCCACACATCAAGGTAGGGCCTGCATACGTAGCCCACTCCAAAGCTTGTTAAACCAAGCTATTTTTATTTTTTATTTTTATTTGCAGTTCACGTCCAGCGTCCCTGGACGCTGGACGGCTTGAACACATGTAGGTAAGGTAGGCCCCACCTCTAGATGCTAGATGGGCCACCCAAAGGTTGGGTGGTGTGGATAATATACACATCAAGGTGGGGTCCATCCGAGTAGGTCATACAATCATTTCATCACACAAAATATATGAAAAGGATAGGGAGAGAGAGAGGCACCCACCTTAGGATCTCATCTTCTTCTTCCGCCTATAGCCCCTAGAGCTCCAAGAGAACAAGATTTAATGGTTGGGATTGATTTTGGAGGGTTGGATTTGGGGGTGGAGAACTTGTAAATGGTTGGAAATGGAGAGCTCTCATGGACGTTGGGAGCTCTCTCTCTCTTGCTAGGAAATAAGAAAGAAAGAGGGAGGGAAAGAGAGAGGTGGTAGTTCCTAGGCAATTAATAAGTTTGACTAATGGGGAAAAAGGGAATGGGTGGTTGCTTGAAAGGAGTTATGGCTAGGATAGGGTAAGGTAGGGTAGGGTGATGTCACCCCTAGGGTGACATCATAGCAATTATGGATTTCTAGGGAAATACATCAACAGGTATGGGTGGGTCTCGCAATCAAGCGATCGATGGTCGGGATAATGCACGGGCCGGATCTCATAATCTGAGTGTCGCATTGATGCACGAGACGTGGCGTCGGATTCGCGACGACGACGCGGTCGAAATGACACAGGTCTCAAGTTGAGTCGGCTCGAGTTTACAGGTGTGATTCAACAACATGTGCAAATGCTATTTACACGTCGTGGGTCGCCAGAATTCGACTGGAAGGACCGTGGGATCTTATGGAATAGTACCTGCTAGGATATGGGTCTTACATTCACCTTGGGAAAATTTAAGTCCTACTTGATCGGATCCAAGATCATTATCTACATCAATCATGCAGCGTTGAAGCACCTTCTCTCTAAGAAGGATGCTAAGCCCTGCTTGATAAGATGGATCATTCTACTCTAAGAGTTTGACATTGAAATACGTGATAAGAAGGGAGTAGAGAATGTAGTGGTTGATCATCTCTCTAGACTTGACCTACCCGATTCCCTTGAGACAACACCAATAAACGACATTTTCCTTGACAAAATATTATTTAAAAATTCCCAAGTACATTGGTTTACTGATATCGCTAATTATCTTTCCATAGGTTTCACGCCGATCCATTAGACTACGCAAGATAAGAAAAAATTTTACACAGAGGTATGCAAATTTATTCAAGATGATCCATACCTATTCAAATATTGCCCAGACCAAATTATAAAGAGATGTGTGCCTGACAACGAACATTAAAGCATAATCTCCTTTTGTCATTCTTAGGCCTATGGTTGTCACTTTTCTGCTAAAAAGACCATGAGAAAAATTCTGTAATGCGGCTTTTATTGGTCCACTATGTTCAAAGATACTCATGAGTTTTGCAAAGCTTGTGAGAATTGTAAAAAACTAGGAGGAATGTCCCATCGAAATATGATGTCATTGAACCCCATTCTAATTACTGAAGCATTCAATTATTGGGGCATTGATTTCATGGGACCATTCCCACAATCCTTAGGAAACATTTACATCTTGTTAGCAATAGACTATGTTACCAAGTGGGTCGAGACGATCCCGTGCTGGAATAATGATCATCAAATGGCCATTCAATTCTTAAAAGAAAACACCCTTTCCCACTTTGGAACTCGAGCCATCATAAGTGGAGGTTCACACTTTTATAATAGGTCATTCAAGAACTTAATGAAGAAATATGACATCTCTCACAATGTCAGTAGCCCCTGTCACCCACAAACAAGCGGTCAAATTGAAATTTCCAACAAGAAAATCAAACAAATTATGAAAAAAACAGTTAACCCCAATCGCAAAGATTGGTTAATCAATCTGTCTAATGCTTTATGGGCTTACCGTACAACTTACAAGACTCACATTAGAATGTCTCCCTTTAGACTTATCTATGGGAAAGCTTGCCACTTTCCTGTGGAGTTGGAACATAAGGCCTACTGAGCGATTAAGAATTTCAACTTCAATTTGGACAACGTAGGCTCACAATGCAAACTTTAATTGAATGAACTGGAGGAAATTTGGAACGATGCATATGAGAACTCAAGAATTTATAAGGATGGAATGAAGGTGTTCCATGACCTGGCATTCTTCAAAAGTCATTCATGCCAGATTATAAGGTCTTTTTATATGATTCTCGTTTGCATCTTTTTTTTGGATAAACTTCAATTTCATTAGACTAACCCTTTTATTGTTACAGCCATTTATCCTTAGAGCCGTCGAGATAAAAAAATCCAATGAATGGAAACATTTTCTATGTGAACGGTCATCGTCTCAAGCCATTCATTGAGAAATTTGACTTAGAGGATATGTCCTTCCCTTTGACTGATCCTTTCATTAAGATTGACTTCCTAGTTTGATGGAGGTATAGTTAGGTTTATTGCTTTCTTAGGATTATGTTAGATAGATTTTTTCTTTTGTTATTTGTTTTTATCACTTCTTAACCCTTACATAACAAGGACTTGAATATTGCAGCATTCTTCCTTCTCAATTACTATATTTCTAACTCACTACTTATTTTCTTATCTTTGTCTCATGTTAGTATTATTGACTATTTCTTACATTGGGGACAATGTAAATTTTAGGTCGGGGGGTGAGATTAGATGGATTTAATCTGATTAGTATTTTTTTAGGTTTTGAGCAATTTTTTTTTTTTTTAAAAAAAATAGAATTTTCTATTTCAAAACTCTCTTGAAAAGCAAAAATTCCCTGTGATTTAAATGCATACTGAGTACTATGATAAGATATGGAATAAATATTTGAGAATCTAGTGACTAGTTAATTAGTAACTTTTGATTAAGTTTTCTTAATTAGTTGATTAATAGAAAATTTTAAACATCAATTGAGTCTAGCTCACAATTGACATCTAATTTATATCTTATGAAATTGTTTACTTTTTAAGTGATAATATGTGAATTACCTAAAGAGATTAGGAACTAAATTTGGAGATTATTATCCACCCAAAAGGGATTAAAAGAAGAAAAACAAACCAGCTAGAAAATAATAAGATCATGGCCACCTATGGGATGTGTTTAGATGAAAAATTCAGAAAAAGAATGAAAATAGGTGAAAGCCATTAAAATAAAATCAAAATTGAAAAATAAGTGAAATATGAGATATGATCAAAATTAGTATTTGTGTTGAATTTCCACTTTAAGGTAATGAACATGGCTAACATTATGAAAGGTATAACAAATTCATGGAATTTTAAGTTAGAACTCACTAAATACACTAGAAACTTGATGTTTGGACTTATTCTATTTGTTAAGTGATGAACAAAGACTTAGTTCAATTGATTTCTAAGGAAATTGGGATCTAAATTGCCCATTTTTTATTTTCACACTTGAATATCACTCACATGTATAGGCTTCAACAGAAATTTGCTATATAAGGAAGGGTTGGAATTTAAAATTGTTGAGAAGTTGTGTTCGCACGTTTTGCTCAGGACTAGAAAATTTTTGGTTGGGCTGTGTGTTAAGTGTAAAATATTACATATTTCCCCTATTTATGCCTTGGTTTCATGTACATGATAGTGCTCAATCGATCTAATTATGGATGTTTTCATGTGTGAGGCGATTTCAAGAGCTTAAAGTGAAATTGATGCTAAAAGGAAGATTTAGAGATCAAAAGAATATAATAAAGATTTGAATATTTGGAAGTCACTAATGAAGAATTCACATGCCAAACATTTAAGAAAACCAAGTGAGGAATGAAGAGAATCGAAGATTTGAAGTGAAGAAAATGAATCTTGAAAATTGGCCAGAAAATCATATTCTAGAATTCCAAGTCTAAAATAGAAAAGTCCTGAAACAGAGCTTCAGTCTTACTAAATTCAACTTTGGTCCAACAAAATTGCACAGAATTGTCCAATGACAAATTGGGATTTTTTGCCTTAATTCGGTCCTACCGAAGAGTAAGTTTTTGTGTAAGATTGAGGCAGTTTCAAAGTCGGTCTAAGCAAAGCTTATAATATGGGTTGAAAGTACGGGCTATATATGTCCTAAGGGGGGGGGGGGGGGGGGGGGTGGGGGGTGAATAGAACAATATGAAATAATTTGAAATAATGTGGAATAATAAAACAAATATTCTCAATTACTTAGAGCATTGAAATCTTGATTCAAAGTATATAGTTTGTAGGACAACCTTGACCTAAAGAATTTAGGCAGGACAACCTTATTTCACGACATCTTTGAGATCAAAATACCAAACTTAGCAAGAGCCAATCAATCACAAGGAAAACATATAAAGAATTTGTTTTGACAAAAAACAAATGCATTTGATTTGGGAGATTATCTTATTCAAGGATAACAAAGAGAGTGTATGAAGAACAATCATCATATTTATTCATATTGAATTCATTTACATCCTTTAATTCCCTTGGTTTTGAGATAGATTATTTAGAATATAGAAATTGACTGAGTTCAAATATTGAATCTAAATATCAAATTCGGCAGCATTTTGACTTGTGATTTGATCATCTCTTTAAGAGGAATATTGTGTGGATTTGATCATATGATCTCTCTTTCTTGAGCTCATATCCTTATGCAAAAGGAGAACTGAAGATTGCGGAAACCAAGATTGACAATTTCAGCAGCATATCATCCCTTGATCATTACTGGCTGCACAACAACACTGTTGCATGGCTCGATACAAACCCTTACTCCTGTCTTCTAATACCTTCAGTCTCTCCTCTTCTTCAGAGCTCTGATCTTCTTCAAAATCTTCAACCTCTTCAAATGAGAGGGGGAGTGGGGTATTTATAGACCTCCACACGTGCGAACCCTTAATCTTTGTGCCATGGGGCCCACCTTTCTTCAGATCCAACCGTTCATACAAAACAGCTCATACAACCCTTTACACATGATTGCACAATCAATACGGTCGTTTGCGTGGTCACGCGCAACTGATATAGTTTGCGCGGACGTGCACAATCATATGAAGTTACACTTTATTTCATCTTTGCTCGTCTATTTCTTCCAATTGTAGTCTTTTGATCTTTTCTATCTTCATTTTTTATGCCTTAATGGATGCTCCCTTGTTCCTTTCTTTGTTCTTCAAAATCAAAGAATCAGGATCAGTCACTTATCTTTCACCTCTTGCAATCGTTTGTGCGCAACCACGTAAAGGGCACTCGAGTCCCTTACTTGGGTTACACTCCCTATAAATATCAGAAACCCTTCTTCATTTCCCATTGTCCATTTGCCTTGGCGAAGCTCTGCCTGATCGCCAACACCCCATACAACTACTCTTGTTTGCACCGACCTACACAATAGATCTTTTGTTCGTGCAAGGCCTTCAGACATTGCGCTGCTCCGCGCAAGTGAAATCATTTATGCGCTCTCACGCAAAGGACCCTTTTGCAAATTTTTCTGAACTTGACTTTTTTAAACCCTTTGCTTCCAGAACAATCCTAATACCAATCTTCTTTTCACTATGGCCTGCACCAAAAGAACTTACTATCTTGTTGAACCTCCCACTGCACAACCTTCCCACTAGGATTTTCCAAACCCTTCGCCTTCCCATGCTGCTGAACCATCTTCTTCTCCTAATCAACCACCAAGAAAATGCTTAAAACCACTATCAGGCGTCCTGCCTATATCAAGGAGACTGTACTCCCCACCATCAATTTCTCAGACTGAATCTCTTCACTACCCTCTCCCATCCATATGGCAATATCACTGTGTGAGATCAAATGGCCAGTAAAACACGACCGTGATTTCGACTGGGAAGAGTGACTGAAGACCACAACTCATTTTCCAACTATGAGTCAGAAGCCACCCATCAGAGAGGACACTCCCCCCTCCATCTAAATTAAATAAGCATCGTCGTAACAAGGCTAAGGAGTTTCAAGAGAAAATTAAAGAGCACAACAAGAAGAGACTCCAGAACTCCTGGGAAGAAGTCTGAGTCATTGAGAGTATTATGAAATTTCATAACCCTCATAGACAAGGCATGATGATAATCCCTCTAAGTCTTCATCGCCACTAGTCCATTCTGAATTGCGAGCCTTCAAACCAAATGTGTTACACTCCAAACTCAGAAACTAGGCTCACAAAATTTTTGATCACTGAATCCAGTGCCGAAAACCTCCGTAGTACCCCATTCTCAGTTCCTAGCGCCCATACGCCAGATTCTGATCCTGGGATCCTACAAGGAGGATTTTTCAACGTACATTTATCTCGTAAGAAGCATAACCACAAGTTTACCCAAATCATAAAGGCAACATCATCATCACATATCCACTAATATAAACATTTGAATGCATTGCTAAAAGGGAAATACATGTATCTAAAATCAAAGCTCCAAAAGATAGCTGCACGCTCCAAGCTCGACGCTGCTGTGACCTAACACCACTTGCATGCATCTATCATGCATAAGCTTATAGAAAGCTTAGAGAGTGGTGTAAGTGTGTGCGATGCATATGCCAAGCATATAGATGTCAGAGTAAGTGGAAATACTGGCAATCCATAAACCGTTCAATATCAAAGTAATACGGAAATATGCTGGTAAGTCCATAAATATCATCAACTTTCTCCAAGCTATGTGATGCAAAAATATAATAAACCAATATCATATACTGAGGAAGTAATGTAGATCAGCTATGCAATGCGGAAACATAGTAAGAGAAATATCAGATACCTAATCCACGAGTACCGTCAACCTTAATCAGGTTATGTAATACAAAAGCATAGTAAACCAAATGTGCTGCGGATGCAATACAATATGTGGTGCGAATGAAATGACCAAGATGGAGTGTAAAGTCAGGATGATAATACGTAGTATTGTAAGCTACGGGATCCATCACAAGGGACTTCTATCCAAACTAGTCCCATACCTAAATTTGGATAAATAAACTCAATGTTGTAAACTCTTGGTCTCAAGTTGGTCGCGTGCCCCAACCGAAATCTTGGCCATTGTGAAAGTACACATAATAATTAGTTACACATCACCAGCCAGAATGGATAGTGAATGAATGAATAAAATATTGAGTATGCAACTCCTGCTAAATAATTCCACATATCAGTACTGTACATCTCTGGGATTATCATTGGGGTCTAGTACACTCTACATGTAATCACAGCCTATTGGATGTGCAACCATACAAGTGGAAGAGACCTCACTATGGGCCTGGCCAATAGTCAGCCAATATCTACCCAACACATTGATAGCGGATTCATTTATGAGCTGTTCATAATCAGCCTAGCAATGCCCACTACCCTCGGGCAGGTAAGGCCACACCCCCTTCCAACCGACCACGACACAGTGAAAACGCAACCTACTAGTATTCGGCACTCGGGTACTCATGTATCCACTCAGTCTAGACATTAAAGCATCTCCTGGCCATGGAGGTTTAGGGACTTTCACCCAGGGACATCTATGGCAATTTATGTAGAAAAGATTTTCGGTGTCCCATCTAGTCATCCACGACATGGCTGTGAAGGCCACGACCCTGATGTCACTAGGGCGTACAGTAGTCATATCCTAACATGTGAAATGCATGAGTCACACAGTCCAATCATTCATCAATCCTATGCATACCGTGTGCTCATGTGAGATGACTCTGCCTATCAGGGAGTCCCATAAACAATCAGCCCAATGACACATGCAATGGTCAATCACATCTTATAATAAATATGCAGATGATGCTTATGGGTATGTATCATGATGCTATGCTATCACATACTCATAATCGGTATCAATAAAAGGCACCGATAATTAACATTGATAATCGGCCTTGATAATCAGCACCGATATCAGCTTTGATAATCGGCACTGATACAGGATTGATAATTGGCACCGATAATCATCATCAATAATCGGCACCGATAATCATCATCGGCTTCAATAATCGGCCTAACAAAGGGCCTAAGGGAAGGTCACAATGTGGACATTTAACCATCATTTTCCATCAATGTCGACATTCAACCGACATTGCTCCAAGGAGTGACCCTCATAGGGTCAATCATATAGTGGGCCCATAGCCTCACATAAGGGCCTCATACATAACATAATAAGCCACATACAATCTCAATGGGCCTCATACAATCATAATGAGTCTTATACAATTATGATGGGCCCTACACAATGGTCTCATACATCACAATGGGCCTCATCACGTGGGCTGCATACACATTACAATGGGCTACATCATATGAACCTGATATGCATCAAGTGGGTCGCATCACATGGGCTTCATATACAACACATTGAGCCTCATCATGTGGGCCAATATACATCGCACTAGGCCACAACCCATGGGCCTCAAATACGTTACAATGGATCATAAATACATCACAATGGGCCTCACTAAATGGGTCAGAAATACATCACATTAAGGTGGGCCCTGCATATTCCAAATGGGCCAAAATACACCATAATGGGCCACACCAATGGGCTTCATATGCATCAAGTGGGCTGCACCATCTACACCATACATCTATTTTTTTTAGATCATTTTAGAGTATTTCCCAAAAAAATGAATCATATCGGAAGATCATCTGGATCATACCACAAATGGCAGTTGAGATAATGATTTTCACTGTTAAATAATTCACTAGGCCGGGGGCCCACAATAACGTTTATTTCCATCCAATCTATTCATAAGGTCACAAATACCTAAATTAAGTGGAAAAAAAAATTTCGTATTAGTCCAAAAATTCCGTGACCCCAAAAGGGTTTCAATGGTAGACATTCAATCCCCACTGATTTTTGCAGTGTGGTCCACCTGATAGGAAGATTTGCCTTAATACTCATCTCAGGCCTTGAGATGATCTCGGAAAGTGGATAGACAGTTTGTATATAACACAAACCCCATGATTCGGCCCACACAGCGATAGACGGTGTGGACACAAAATACATACATCACTGTGGGGTCCACGGAATTGACAAAGTGGATAAAACACTACATCATGGAGGCATTCCACTGTCCAGCTTGTTAGACGGTGGAGATACAACGTAGACGTCATGATGGGGTCACACGTGTCATTAAGGTAGGCCCCACATCTTGCTGACATCAATGTCAATACTTGTAACACCCTGAAAATCGGGGGTCATGTATAAACTCAACTCCCGAGTTGCAGACCGTCACTTATGCAACAAAAATGATTATGATTCAATGTTGTCTGAGTTAAAGCATTCACATGAGTAAAAGTATACCAAAACTGCAATTCATACTCCAGATCCAGTGATAAAAGCAAGCGGAAGACTAAAGCATATATATATATCATTGTATGGAAAACAAAGTAGATCTCGACTGTCTCTAAAGTATGAATACATCTCTGAGTCTCATATACATGTAAATAACAGAAATTAAAATGTCAAAAGTAGTCTCACTGAGAAGTCCCGTCAACCCAGGCCACCTAAGCAAAGCCGTCGTGGTACTGCATGTATGAGAACTCGTCCTGGTCCTCATTATAGTCCGGCTCTACCTCCTGGATCGCTGCCTCACCTGCATCTAAGACAAGGTCTGGTGGGTGTTGTAAACACCATCCCGTAACGTGGGAATGAGTAGCTAACTCAGTGGAATAATAGAGTAAGGATTAACATGTTCTCAAATCAATCATGCGATAATAGTAAAGCAGTAAATCAAACATTCCTAATACTGTTGTTAATGTAATATGACATGACATGATGGATGCCCTCACCGACATTCTCCCTCATACGGCACCATCTTCGTCCGCGGCATGCTTGCGTACCGCTCAGTGCTCCATATCTTCCAGGCATATGTAATGTAATGGTGATATGATTTTTGAGTTGTTATTAGTCCATTCAAACAACAGTATTAGGAAACTAAGGTACTTCCCTTATATCAATCCCAACACAGATCCTGTCTAGGGTCATCACTCCTAGTAATCTCATACGATGTATATTTTGTAGGTCGCTGCAAGGGCTACCAGGGCTGTTGCTCGCACTCGTTGCACCGCTTCCCCATCACCTTATCAATACAGGCCTACTGTACTCTCACTGCTACGGAAGGGTCGTTGCCTCCCGTAGACTCAGAATATGCTCGTAGTCACTACAAAGGACTCGTCGCCTGATCAGTGTAGGCCGACAGTAAGAATATAGTGTCCCATACCACCATAATCTGCTCACGAGACATAGGTGCTCACTGGTCACTATGGGGAGGTTTGTGGCCCCAGCGTAGGCCGACAGCTCGACCACGGTGTCCCATACCACCATGCCCGGCTCATGAGTCTTTGTGGATCAAGGTACCATGATTGACAGGGTTTACAATGGTAAGTTCGGTACCCTAGGTTTAAGCAGTTATGACTCATACAGGGTGAACATACAACGGCCAATCGGGTTACTTGACGGGCTCGACTAGCAAGAGCGCATCTCAAGTCGAACGACATGAGGTGCGTAAAACACCTCGTGTGGCCTAACCACTGCCACCAACTCCAAAACACGGCTCGCGTTCATCGACGCGTCATTCGTGGTAAAGATAAGCCAACCACGAATTTACTCAGTTGCCGACTGCCTGGACTAGGTATAGCCCCAAACAATTATAAATCCACATCAGCAATCATGTAAGAGTATTAGAAATGAAATACAACCATGTGAGCATGTTAACACATGTTATAACATACAACTTAAGTAAATCATCAAGCACATGCATTTCATACATATAATGAAATCATGCATATAACTAACATGTAGGAAATCATTTACATCAGCATATTAATTGAGAAATCAATCTTAAACTAATTCATAACACCATTTAATTCAATACATACTAATACAAGCATTTATACAAACACTTAAACTACACACTTAAGTCTACATATAGTATGTCGACTCAAAGTGCGCATTTAGGTGAATATTTTCGCCAAACTAATTATGCACGCATTCCTAGTATTCTAATGTGACAAGAAGCCATGTCAATCACATCAAAAAATTATGGATGAAAATAGTATTTCCTACAAATGACTAAAATGCCCTAAATCTCATATTCTTCGTCTACTTATGAAACAGGAAACGGACAGCATGTTGTACATGTCAAACGGCGTTGCCGTCAATAATCTACTATTAAATGACATTGAAAGCATTGGAAACAGTCAATCAAAGCGTCTAAAATCCGCACCTTATCTCCTATAAGGGTATTGATTCGAACGGAGCGTATACGCTTCGTCTACGGCGAATAGGCAACCTAATTTACAAGATCCATAAGCTAACATGCTATAAAAATGAAAGAACACTAAATCAGCAACTATTTAGGGTATTTTCTTACCTAGAAATATGGAGAAATCACCGGCCAAGTGATTGGAGCGTGTTGCTTAAACACGTGCAACAGGTGGTGCAGCAGCAGGAAAATTGTCTCCTACTTACTCTCACAAACTCTCACTTTCTCTCTCACTCTTGCTACGGTTTCTAGCAAATTCGGATGGGTGAGAGGAGTGAGGGTTTCAAGCCCTTTTATAAGCCCAAACGTGCCCAAAACAGGCTTGGGAACAAGGTATACTTAAGGTATATCCAAATCGGGGCTGTTTCGATCCAAAAGACCATTTCTGGTGGTCCCCTGGCCGAACGCGATCGGACTTAAGTTCATACATGTTGGATGTCACTCTCATCCCATTTTCAGACCAGTAGTATTCGTAGATCGCACATGGCGGTCCAGTTTCAGTTCAGCGGTCCCCGCACGTAGATCAGGCCTGCAAGTCTCATGATATGAAATAGAAAATTTTTCTGATCCGAGGGTGTAATTTGGCTAAATTCTGATGGTTAGAATGCTTAATAATAACACGTCAAGTCGTGTGCCAGATTTGAATTTCAAATTCCAAATCTAACCTTATTCTCACTCTCTTCAGTCCAGGCTCAATGAAATAGCCTGCGAATGTCGGTTGGACTTGATTTTCGAAATGATTGTCAAGTCCAGCTAGGCGATTTTAACAGTCTAAGATTGTAGGTATCGGACTTTCGACGCGCGGTCTAGATCCAATACAAAGTTTCAAAGAGGTCCAGAGAACAAACCGGTTTAGAGTTTGATCCGAGGTTTTAGAGTATTATAGCGTCATTGGTTCTACTCGCTTTGGGTCTTGTAGAACGTATTTAAAGTGATTAGGGACTATTTCCCAGCTACTCTAGCGTTGCGCTAGCTAACTTACACTTATTTTCTAAAGGAATTAATCCTACGTGATTTCTGTCCGAGTTGGTACTCGAGTCCAAGTATGAATTTTTTCAGGGCGTTACAATACAGCGGCTTTGCTGCTGGGTAACGTACACCATCCAATCTACTTGGTGGGTCCCACATCAAGGGACGGGGTGGATTAAAACCCATACATCATGGTGGGGTCCACACATCCCACATGTGGACAATGGACATACAACACATCATCAAGGTGGCCACCTAAATCCCATCCAGGGATAGATGGTTTGGATATAACACATGCAACATGGTGCGTCCAATACCATCCCACGCTGGACGGTGTAGACAGCACACACGTGCCACAACAGCCCACCGTCTTTGCCTTTGGATGATGGGTACATTCATCACGTAAATCATGTGGGCGCCACGTGTAGGGTGGATCCCCACCGTCCTAAACAATGGATGGTGTGGATGAAGGACATACATCACAGGTGGGTCCCGTACCCAGATGGATAGTTCATAAAACTCATACATGATGATCGCCGACATCATACAGCAGTTATATAGCTGTGTAAGGACACCAGCCAATCCGCCAGCATGGTGAGTCCCACATGGGGCCCACCATATAATATAATATATAAAATATATAGTTATTATTATATTTAATAAACTGTTGGAGTCAACATCCAGCGTCCTGAACGGACGACCTAGATGCAAGGTGGGTCACACTGTCCAGCTTGGTGGTCCCACGTGTGAACGGTGTAGGCATATAACACAACATGTGGAGTCCGCATCAGCATGGCCCACTCGTTCTGGATCAAAGTTGATATTTATGTTTCTAATATGATCCGGGCCAACCCAAAATGGACAGCAATGGTGGGCCTAGACATGGCAGCAAGGTGGGCCCCACTTGGACAGCGATGTGGCCTACAAAATGGATAGCGTGGATCATCCATCGAGATGGGCCATCATTCATGGAATAAGAGAGAGAGAGAGAGAGAGAGAGAGAGAGAGAGAGAGAGATCGGTGAGGTGGAGGGACCTCGCCACTATGGGCCCCTCTTGGTTACAAAATATACATCAAAGGGGTTCCAAATAGGATCCACACCATCAATCGGTGGGCCTCACTTGGTCCATCACAACAAGTACAATCTAAACCTATAAACACCCATCGATTCTGCTTCTTCTTGGATCTATGGCAAGATGACGAAGGTAGATGATGAAGCTCCTTGGCTCCTTTCATGGTAGATGATGAAGGTTGAAGGGTTGAGATGAGGGATTGGGTGGTAAGGAGTGGGCCACACCTAGATTCTCCTCTCCTTAGGATTTTTCTCTCATAGATACTTGGGATTTAGTGGAGAATGGGATGGGATGGAGTGATGTATGAGAGAGAGAGAGAGTGAGTGAGAGAGAGAGAGAGAGAGATGGGTGGGAGAGAAATGGGCTAGGTAAGGTTGTGTACTTGACATTGATTGATTGATTGATGTGATGGGTTGTAGAGTTTCTCTCTAAATCCGCAACGAGCGATGTTTCTTCAGAAAATACACGGGCCCAGAACTTCTGGCCTAGGTATCGCATCGGCATATGAGACACGACGTTGGAACTGCGGCAACGACGCGATCACTAGGGTATAAGTTTCGAGTCCAGTCGACATAGACCAATAGGATGCGACTTAGTGTCACGTGCAAATGCCGATTACAGGTCGAGGGTTGCCAGAATTCGACAGGGAGGATTGTGGGAGTCTATAGAACGGTACAGACTAGGATACGAGTCTTACAAAATGGATGGAGAAAAATTAGCCTACACAGAATCTTGGTCATCAAGGGAACCAAGAATCTTGGAAGGGGTCTTGCTAGCAAAGAAGTTAAGATAGCAAATTGGCGATGTCCATTTGATGATCTTCCTTACTCCCTCTCATAATCCTCATGCCCTATTTCCTACCCATTTCTACGAAACACTCCAACAACATTTCAGGGATCATGAATCGATTTGGGGTAGTGAAGAGTTCAGAACCAGAGGCCTCTGAACATCTCGTGACTACTCTGACTAGGCGACAACAATTTTAACCAAGCATTCTAAAGTGTTTATCAAGATTGACCTATATAACGCAATAAAGGTCACTTCTCAACATTTATACAGGGAGACCTCCGTCTTCAAAGGCTTCCTTAATTATTAATGTCCCACAACCAACTCCTTCCATCTTTTAGTAGGCGAGATGAGCATTAGCCTCTGGGATCTTCATCGACTTACTGGTCTTCCATTGACCGAAAAACTCTACGATAAATTCGTACCCACGAATGAAGAATTGATGGTCATTTCTTTAGCCAGCCGAGTGGCCTCAATTTCGGAAACAAAAATAGAACTCTTTAAGGAGATGTCTAAGTTTCCCAACATTCACAAGATCTTGCCACTGCAATGGCTTGCTCATTTCACTAGGGCCCTTCGGTAATCTTCTTCTTCATAAACCAATCATTTCCATTGCATCTTTATTTCCATGTTTCTCACTATATGTTCTCTTTATCTTCCTTTTCTTAGATTCAACGGTTAACATTCACGAGAGCTGACAAATCTTCATAAGAAGATAACAAAGTGTCCAGAATATAGCCTCAATGGAGAGCTTGCAGCTTTCCTCATTTATTGGCTGAGCGTGGTTGTTATTACGAGTTTAAAATGGGTAGATGTTATTCGCCCTACAGTATTTATTACTACCGGTGCCATGGTGGAGGGCCACAAACATTCTCTTACTCTGCTAGTCCTGTGTTCATTTTATAAGGCTCTTGGAGAGAACGTCTCATGTAAAGAATCCTATTGTCGATGCTTCTTCTGTTTATACTCCTTGGCACTATATCACGGGCTGCCTAGGTGTATGATTTCTGTGGACTTTTGATGCTCTGGAGAAGGCATACGTTCACCCTTCACATCTCCCACTATGGTTCTTTCAAAAGAGGACTATGGCTAGAAGATCATACGATTGGGTTGTCAACACCATCTTGGACATTGATAAAATTGATTTCTTCCATTTTTGCCTGTATCGCAACACAAGGGATACAGATAAGGTAGACATTAGATCGCTTACTTTAGGAGAGAGCATTTTTCCTTTCGATTCAATCCTGCAGCCTTCCATTAAGGGAGGGAGTAGAGTTTTGGAGGAAGCCTTACTATCCGAGCCAGTTTGCTCGCCAGTTTGGTTTTGACCAAACCATTCCAGAGGACTGAGGGTTAGTAACAAGGAGAATACGCAGCTATGGAACTAGCCCATATAACTGGACGATGATATGGAAGTAGCTATTGGGTGGTCAAGATAAATCTACTTTTATAATTCTGGGTAGTAATTGCATCACTCGCACTTCGTATGGTCACATGAGGTGGTGGGAGCATCAATCATATCTTATTAATAAATGCTAACATGTGACTAAGCCAATCTGGATTTCGCCGCCGAAGCTTAAAGGTTGCAAACTTGAAGAAGGAATAGGCTTTGTGCCAGAGACAATCCATGCCCCCTTTCCCAGTCACCTCTGCAAGAAGATATCCGTGGATGATCCGATTCGCGAGTGAAAACCCGCTAACACCTTAGAAGGATGGATAGCTCATGGGGTTGTTATGGACTTTGAAAAAGTCCCACGGGATCGTTTTGATAGAGTAGTTGAAGAGGTGGCAGATATTCCTTCTCCTACTCAAGAGAATGTTGCCGCATCCCAAGATAATCTTGTTCTTGCTCCTTCTCCTTGACTCGTTCACCCTAGTCAATCTTCTCTCATGACAAGGTCCCAAACGCGTTCTCAAGCTACTCCTCATTAAGGAGTTGTTTCCTCAATCTCTCCAATCCCAATTGATAAGGATCTTCGACCAGGAAGCAGTAAAATTTCCCATTCTAAGGAAAACAGGCCGTAATTAAAGAATTAGAGGAAGAGAATTCATCTGAATGTACTTCTTCTGTTGAATATAACACTGAAGAAGATGATGAAGATGATGATTTTCAGGAAGGAAAGGTTAACTTTAATGATGAAGATGATGTTATTGTTGAAGGCATTTCTACTGGAGAAGAACATCCTCCATCCACTGCTGAAGTTCTTCCCGACACTAATATTCCTGCAAAGACCCCAACAACAACAGAGGAGGAAGATGATGAACCATTAGATTATGGAGAATATGGATATTCACCAAGTAAGAATTTTCTTGTGATTTTATCTTTTAAGTTTTCACTTATGATCGTTATTATTGTTAATTTTTTTCATTGTTATTTATTTCTTTGTCGTTATTTTTAACTATGGGTAATAATGCAATTGACATTCCTATCGAAGATGTCCCTCCTGTTATACAGCCAGTTTCTTTAGGAACTCCTTTGGTTCCTTTGGTCATACCAAGGGCAGTAGTCCGATGTGATCGTTTTTTAACAGAACTAATAGACTTAGCCACTCCTACGACTATTGATTCCAGCACCGAGGCTATAACGCCTTCTTTTGCTGATATGTTGGGATCTGGCCCTTCTTCTGGCAAGGAAACTTGACCCCTTGTTGCCCATATTTCTGCAGCAGGTATATCTATCATTTGCTCTATCAGTATTTCTATATCCCTTAGCCTTATTCTAATTTCCTTTCCATTTTCTCTTACACGAACTCTTCCTTGCAGTGGTATAACAAGCTCTGATTCTGTAGCCAGTGTGTCTGATCTATTATCTTTCGAAAAGGTTCCTCCACATAAATTGATTTTGATGAGGAATTTTGTATCATCAATAGTTCATATTTTTAAAGATCCTGATTAGTGGTTGGATCTGGATGTTACTATTGAAATCTTGGACAACACTACAAGAATGGTGAAGATTAATATTTCTGTCCTATGCGATTCTCTTCTCAAATTTTGTGATTCAATAATCTCTTTGGAATCAGTAGAAAATGTCACCATTGCCCTAGATATATTAGAATATGACAAACAACTAGCTTCTTCCAAAGAGAAGGTTTCCCTTATCACTTCTACCATTTTTGAATTCAACCAAGAGCAATTAACTCTTTAGGAAAAGTTGAAGGCTTGTGCTAACAGCAGAATGATCATTCAAAGTCACATTGCTATCCTGAAGGAGGAAATATTGCAACTGGAGTTGAAAGATCATATAGAAGAATTAACTATGAAGGAGACCCAGGAGAAGCTGCGAATTGGTATTCAATCTGCCAATGCTTAGAAATCTAAATTAATTAAGAATGAAGAGATAGTTGCATCTTTGGAGAGCGAGTTAGTTGGCGTTCTAGATCAAACAAAGATTATTCTTGAAGAAAGATTAAAACACATCGCAACTCAAGTTCAGTTGAAGGAAGATTTGCAGAAATATTTAGGAGTATTGGGGGTTACAGATGAACTGTAAAGAATTTATTTTGTTTGTTGTTTTTTTTTTTTATCACATGTAGCTTCTTTTGATTTTCAGCATATATTAATGAAGGCATCGTGATATTTTAAGATAGTTTATCTCTTCATAAATTTCTAAATCATAATATATTTCAAGCATGTTTATTTACGTAATTGCCTAACACGATATTTAATGAAGGCCTGAGATAAAAATAATAATATATTACGATTGTTAGTATGGGATTTCCTATATGATTTTTGTTTTGGTAGGTGGAACTAGATTTCAATTTAGTCAAATAGCTACACAGTTTAAGCTCTTGAGTAGTGGAGCAACACAGTTTTTAAGACTCATAAGTAGTTGGAGTTAGGTCTCATGTGAATGGTCTCTATAACTCTTATGAGTCCGCTGAACTTTTCACAGCTGAGGAGTTCACAAACCATGATCCATCAGAGGGGCCCAATGAAGCTACTAGGGCCGTGAACTTAGTGGGATTTACGTGCAGGGTTACCTGCAATAACTCTTTAGCATTCATGGGGCACACAAGGCTACCTTAAGGTACTAAATCCAAGCCTACCAGTCCATCAATGAGTAGGCTAAAAATCCTTCCTCATGAGTTATTACTGAAATCAAGCCAAGAATCTGGGGGGTCTTATGCACGGTTGGCCTATCTATGGACAATTTCCAAAGAGCGCACACTACAACCCACTTTTTCTTCATCAGCAAGTTGGACCCATTCATAAGAGGGAAGTTTCATCCTTCCCCATGACGCTGTCGAAAATCTATACAGACGGCATTGGTCTCACATGTGATTGGCCGTTGAGGACTTTTGGTCTTTTAAGGCTTTTAATTACTGGCTCCATCCCCTGCCCGCATGGGTATGCATATGATACCCTATATGAGCTTTTTAGGACTACTAGCTTCTCATTGCTGCCCGAATAATGTATATTGTCAATGGTGAGAGGCCTTATGTGTAGTTGGTCTTAAAGGCTTGGCTAGGCTGCCTTAAATGATAAGTTGCCATCACTTCCATGATAATGAAAGATGTCTTGATTGATACATCACTGTTGTTGATAATATTTTTGGCAATATTCGTGCTATTTTTATAATAGTATATCGGCTTGTTGATGATACCAATTTCAGCAAGGTTCAGCAAAGCTCGTTTGATGATGATAGCGATGGTTTCTTTTCTTTGTAATAATCACTGATACGTAATCTTAATATGCTTGCAAATTCCTTCTTTATTCATTCATCTGAAGAATAAAGAAATAGTCTGTAATAATCTTAATGTGCTTTTCTTTGTAATAATCACTGATACGTAATCTTAATAGTATATCGGCTTCACTTGTTCTTGCCCCCCTTTTGATATAGAAGCATTATTTTGGTAATCTTCTGAATCAAAACTACTTTCTCTGTCAGGGACGATATTTCTTGATGAAGCGAGCATTGATTGGTATACGGATACCCTGTCCATCTTGATCCACGACTCTATATGCTCCATTGGAATATACTTCTTTTATTATGTATGGCCCATCTCATTTGGGCTCAAACTTGCCCCCTGTCCTACGGGTGACCACTATTAGTCTTTTCAACATCAGTACCATGTCACCTTTTTTGAAAGAGTGATACTTGACCCTTTTATCAAAGGCAACCGATATTCTTACCTGATATAACTGTAACTGTTGTTGAGCTGCCAGTCATTTTTCATCGAGTAGATCCAATTCTTCCAACCTTATTTTTACATTTTCATCATCTATAATTGATTAATGCATTGCCACTCTGAGTGACACAACCTATGTTTCAATCGGGATGACATCCTCTACACCATAAACCAATGAATATGGTGTTTCTCTTGTTGCCATTCGGTAGGTAGTCTTGTAAGCCCACAATGCTTCTTACAACTTTTCATCCCAATCATGCTTATTTTTAGTCACTATCTTCTTCATTATCTTCACAATCATCATGTTAAATGCCTTTACTAATCCATTAGCCAGTGGATAGTAAGGCGTTGAAAACAAGTGGTGAATACCGAACTTCTGGCACAGCTTTTCCATGTCTCTATTCTTAAAAGGGGTACCATTGTCGGTAATGATTTTCTTCAAGATACTGTGGTGATATATTATTACATGCCGGATGAAATTGACAACATCCTTTTCTTTGACATTACGCAATGCGATTGCTTCAGCCCACTTAGAGAAATAGTCTGTTGCTGCCAATATATATTGCTTTCGTCTAGATGAAAGTGCATTTATAGGACCAATAATATCAAGCCCCCAAGTAGAGAAGGGCCAAGAAGTAACTGTCAGATGGAGATCTTTTGGGGGTAAATGTATGACATCTCCGTGAATCTGACACTCGTGGCATCGTTTCGTGTAATCTATTACATCTTTAAACATTGTAGGTCAGTAATACCCCATTCGATGTATCCGATAGAATGAATTTCAGTTAGCTTGATGTGCCCCGTATTTCCCAGAGTGAGCTTCCCATAACATATGACTTGCTTCTTATTCATCTAGACAACACAGCAGCATTCCATTGTAAGATTTTTTGTACAACACTTCACTACATATGATGAACCTGCTCGATCTTTGCTTGATTTTCTATCTTTTTGCTGGATCTTCCGACAAGATATCATATTTGAGGTAATCTACGAAAGGCTAGCGTCAATCATCTGATGTCACTTCCAAACACGATATAAGGACTGCCTTAATGACCTCATTAATAACTTCTAAAGAGGACAAGAACCTCTTTTCCTATATTGTTACTTGAAGGGGACTTCTATTTGGTTAGGACAGGGCTACTGCCAAACTAGCCAAAGCATCTGCCTTCACATTTTCACATCTCGGTACATGCTTGATTTCGACGTGATAAAATTACTCCAGTAACTGTTGTGCTCTTTGACAATATGGCAAGAGCTCTTGCTTTCTTATTTCAAACTCAGTCGTCAGTTAATTTATAATCAACTTAGAATCTCTAAAAATTTACAGCATTTTTATCTTCATTTCCTAAGCTATTTCCATTCCAATAATAAGAATCTTATATTCAGCTTCATTATTTGTGCATGTAATACCCAATGTGAAAGAATAGGGTAACAAGTCACCCTGAGGAGTAATGAATATTACTCATGTGCCCGCTCCTGATGCTCGAGAAGAGCCATCAAAATACATTTACCACGGGTTTTGCAACTCAATCATCATAACTTTCTCATTGGGAAAATCGTCGATAATAGCTTCACTTTCCATTATAGGATGCGCTGCTAAAAAATCTGCTACTGCTTACCCCTTAACTACTTTTGCTGACTCATAGGTAATCATACACTCTGAAAGTAACAGCATCCATTTGGCCCGTCTCCCTGATAACATTGGCCTCATCATTAGGAACTTTATCAGATCTGTTCTTGATATTAAGATTATATCATAGGAGAGGCAATAATGTCTCAATTTCTATACTGCAAATATCAGCGCCAAATGTTCTTTCTCAATCAGAGAATAATTGCATTATGCACCTATCAGAGTTCAGCTAAAATAATAGAGAGTTGTTTCTTTCCCATATTCATTCACCTGTGCTAATAAGGCCCTCAACGAATTCTCGGCTGCAGGTGTGTATAAAATAAGCGGCTTACCTTTCACATGGGTAGCTAGTACTAGAGGTTGTTTCAATAGTTCCTTTATTTAATCGAACGCATTCTGACAGGGGTTATCCTATACGAACTCTCTTCCTTTCTTCATCAGATGAGAAAACGGCCGACATCTCCCTGCTAGATTTGAAATAAAATGGCAAATGTATGCCATTTTTCCTTGCAAGCTTTTTAATTCTTTCAACGTTCTCGAAGGTGGCATATCTTGGATGGCCTTGACTTCTCTATATCAATCTCGATTCCCCTATGCCGGATAATGAACTCGAGGAATTTTTCTGATGATACTCCAAAAGCACATTTAGCCGAATTCATCTTCAATTGTTTTTTCTGAGTGGGTGGAAAATTGAATTCAAATGTTTGCAATATTCTTCATGATTACTTGATCTGACCACCAAATCATCTACATAACATTCAACATGCTTATGCATCATGTATTGGAAGATGTTTTGCATTGCCCTTTGGTACGTTGCTCCAGCATTCTTGAGGCCAAATGGCATGACCTTATAGTTATAAATTCCCAATGAAGTTCTGAACTTTGTTACTTCTTCGTCTTCAGGAGCCATTCTGAATTGATTATAACCGACATAGCCATCCATAAAGGACATGTAGCATATTACGTCATATTGTCAATTAACAATTCAGTTATTAGTAGGGGAAAGTCGTCTTTTGGGCAAGCTTCATTCAGATCTTCAAAGCCAACACATACCTTGATTTGTCTATTTTTCTTCTTTACCGGAACAACATTCGATATCCATTTAGGATATTTAACCTCTCTGATGAACTCGACTTTTATCAACTTGCTTATTTCTTCTTCTTTCAAAGGGATTAGGTCTAGATGGAATCATCTTTGCGCCTGCTTGATCGGCCTCTTATCTTTAGAAATGTTCAACCGATGCATTGCTACTGATGGTTCTAAACCCGACATTTCCGCATACATCCAAGCGAAAACGTCTTTGTTTTCTTTCAGGAGTTGGATATAATTTTCAGCTTCTTACTCGAGGAGGCTAGCGCTTATAAACGTGTTCCGTGGCTCTTCTTCCGTGCCTAAATTTATTTCTCACAAACTATCAATCGACGGCTGCCCCCCGTCTTCCATTTGCTTCAGCTGTCTCAGGATGCTTGATTAATTCAGAATCTATTTCTAGTACTTCATCAACTGTAACCATGTTCACTAAAGACTCTGCCCCCAATCCTGGAAATTTTTCCTGTCTCTTTTGACCAACTCCGATAGGGATCTGAATTCCTTTCCTGTAATTTAAACCAGTTGGTTCTTCGTAATCAAAACCCATGTTTTTCTTGATTTTCCTACTTGTTGGGCTGTATTTCTTGAAATCTCTAGATTTCAATTTTCCCTGACTTATGTCATTTTTAGTTTTTTCTTCTATCTTTGCCTTTGAAGGGGCATAAAATTCAATCGGCTCTGGGTATTTTGTACTGGCTTTGACATGAAATGTTTTTGGAACAGCCAAAAATGGCTTGTTTCTTTCAACGTATGGTAATGGCATTGTGTAATTTAACTGTAGTATTTTCAGTTGTTCAGGCAATAATAATGTTAATGGCAGCTGTCCTGGTTGCCTCAGATCTTTCAGCACAAAATAAAATTTCTTCTTTACTTCTGTAATCCCAGGCGATCTTGTCTTTTCAGTTTCTTCTCTCATCACTTTCATATGAATATTGCTCGGGGCTTCATTCTTACCACTCTTCTTGTCTTCCTCTCTGGCAAACCCATCATAATAACTGGCATTAGCGAACAAGGCTTCAGCTTCTTTACATGGCCTTGCATCGGCCATCACTTTGTATTGTACCCCATTCTTGCAGTACTTGAAACATTGGTACAGTGTAGAAGCTATAATGCCATACTAATGTATCCATGGTCTTCCCAAGAGAAGATTGTATGTCGTCACTGCATTAATGACATGATAAACAACATCAGTAACTAATTCTCCTATTTCCAAGGTTACTGTAATTTTACCAATTGTGTGTTGCCCATCCTGATTAAAGCCCTGTATCATCATTCCACTAGGGCGTAGATTAGAATGATGGTAGCCCAGTTTATTCAGCATCTTTAGTGATAACAGATTCACTGCAGACCTGTCATTGAGCATGATCTGCTTGCCCTCCTCGCCGTGGATATGGCCCACTATCATCAGTGACCTATTGTGCCCTGTATACAAGTCAGATCATCATCGAAAAAGGAAACCACCGGCATGCAATCCTCTCACTCTTTGTGCTCCTCATTTTCCATTCCCACAAGCAACATTTCTCTGACATCGCGGTCGGATAGCGCCTAAATCAGGCTTTGTCGAAAGTCTTCTGATAACTTTAGTGCATCATAAATGCTTAATTGAGCCAGTATAACTTTCAAATAGTAACAAATGACTTACTATGTCATAATTCACTTTCTCTATTTTATTTCTTTCTTCCTTATCATTGCCACTGGAATGATCCTGGGCATTTTCTGCTTTCGCTATTTTGACCTTCTGTCTAGGGGGACTCGTCACTCCCTTCCCTGATCGTAAAGTAATTACTGTCGCTTTGCTTGTCATCTTATGGTGCTCTTACTCTGCTCTTTTTCCAGTATCTTCTCAGATAGTTAGTACATTCACAGTCACCTTCGCATCTCTCTCTTTTTCTTTTCCAATTATTATCTCTCCTCCATTTATCATTCTCTGTATTATGCATTTTAGTGTGAAGCAATTTTCTGTCGGATGTCCTAAACGAGGATAACGGCAAAAATCTTTCTCTCTTGTTCTTACTGCGTCTTCGAGGCACTTAGATGGAGGTAATTTTATTGTACCAGCCTTCAGTAATCGATTCATCATAGGAACTATTCTTCCTTTTTTTAACGTGAACCCCTCATGGGAGTTAAGTGACCTGGGCCTTTTGTCATTGAATTTGCCTCTAGGTCGATTCGACTCTTCTCTCCATTCGGTCCTCTTTCCTCTCACTTCTCTTGTGTCCTGATTTCTCTTATCATGATTTACAGTGTTCGCAATAAACTTATTAGGTCCATTTCTATTCGTTTCATTACAAAATGCTGGTATTTTCTTAGTCATCAATTCCAGAGCATGGGCTTTTGTGGATAAGTCGTGGAAAGTCTTGATGTTGGCACTAGTGAGCTCGAATGCAATTTTTATTTCCATAGAGTTTAAGCACATCTTTACTTATTCCTTTTCTTCTGGTAATTCTCTGTAGGAAGCTCCTAATGTCTTCCACCTATTTATGAATTTCTCTACAGGCTCTCCTTCTCTTTGTCATACTGAAGCTAACTCTGTAATGCTGACGTCGCGCTCTGATGAGAAGAAATTTAACATAAAGGCATCTTGCATCTGTTCCCAAGTCTGCATCAATCCCGGTGCTAAACTAGAATACCAACAGAATGCCTTACTTGTCAACAAGGAGCTGAATAATTGAAGGCAATATTGTGGTACTATGGAAAAGTTCCCCATACTGGTAATGAAGTGTATCGAATGTTCTTCCGGCGATCCGTCTCCGTTGAACTTTTGAAAATCTGGTTGTTTGAAATTATCTAGAAAAGGAACATCTTCTATTTATCTAGGATATGGTGTTCAATATCTAAATCGGCTAACATTCGCACGTTCTCTTTCCATTTTGCGGCTTCAACAACTTGTCGCACTTCCTCTTGTGTTATCACTCTTGCTACGGGAGCGGATCCGAGCGATCCTGCTCTTGGAGGTTGGGAACCTTCGGGTTGCAGTTCTTATCCGTTCATATTACCTATCATCGGGGGAACTACGATCTGAGCTAAATTGTGTGCAAGAGTTACTAAGGCTTCTCTGAGATTCCTACATTCTTCCATCAACATTCTCTGCGCTTGCGCCATCTCGGCCATACGGTCCTCCGTAGTCAATGGTGATCCTTGACTTGTTCCAGCCATGTGTATGGTTTCTTCTCCGCTTCTTGATGAATCTATAGCTAGGGTAGACTAAATATATCGATGTAATGGGGTTTATGAAAAGAGGAGTGTCGTTGGACTTTCTGATACTTCCACAGTAGTCGGGGGAGTGGAGTGATGCAGGAGTTGGTGAGCTTATGAACAGTGCCTTACCCTTCTATTCTCTTATCCATTGAACTCTTATAGCAGGTAAGGCTGGAAAATCACGTGATGATGTCAGCAGAGGAATGATCTTCCCAGGGTATAGTGCGGGCGGAGCTAATTTAGGATTTTTCCTAATAGCATTTCGCATTACTATTCCTCTGACTCTTTGCATAAGGGAATTCGTTCTGGCTATTACTGCATTTCAGGATCTTGTCCTTCAAGATGTCATAACAATCCAATCTTGATCATTTTCTTGTGTTGGAGGCGAGGCAGATATAACTCCGTCCATCACTGGAGGTTTATCAGTCTTTCTTGTGGAAAATTGAACCTTTTGATCTAATGCTTGGTTCGTTGCATACTCCACTGCAAATCTAGTCGCAATGAGATAGAAATTCACTTTCTTTATTGAGTTTTCCATTGATTATAGCTTGTAAGTTTATCTTCTTACCTTCAAAATAAAACATAAAACTGTAATTAATATTCAAATAAGAAAGTAATCTATCTAAGAGATGAAGGGGAGGATGTTCTCACTGAGAGTTTCCATTTTGGCACCAAGAAGACGCCAAACTATAATAAAAGTCCTATAACCTTCTCAATGTTAATATTGAATAAGAAAAAAATTCCCAGCAGAGCCACCATTTTGTTTCGACAAGAAACAAATGCATTTGATTTGGGAGATTATCTTATTCAAGGATAACAGAGAGTGTATGAAGAATAATCATCATATTTATTCATATTGAATTAGTTACATCCTTTGATTTCCTTGATTCTGAGATAGATTGTTTAGAATACATAAATTGACAGAGTTTGAATATTTAATCTAAATATCAAATCTGGCAGCATTTCGACTTGTGATTTGATTATCTCTTTAAGAGGAATATTGTGCGGATTCGATCATCTGATCTCTCTTTCTTAAGCTCATATACTTGTGTAAAAGGAGAACTGAAGATTGCAAAAACCATGATTGACAATTTCAACAGTATATCAGCCCTTAATCCTTACTGGCCACGCAACTGCACTGTTGCGTGGGCCCGTGCAACAGTATGCTTGTTGCGTGGCTCGGCACAAACCCATGCTCCTATCTTCTAATACCTTCAGTCTTCTCCTCTTCTCCGGAGCTCTGATCTTCTTCAAAATCTTTAACCTCTTCAAATGAGAGGGGGAGTGGGGTATTTATAGACCTTCACATGTGCGAACCCTCAATTTCTGTGCCATGGGGCCCACCTTTCTTCAGATCCAACTATTCATGCAAAATAGCCCATACAACCCTTTGCGCATGATTGTACAATCAATATGGTCGTTTGCGCAATCACGCGCAACCAATATAGTTTGCGTGAACGCGCATAATCATATGAAGTTACACTTTATTTCATCTTTGCTCACCTATTTCTTCTAATTGCAGTCTTTTGATCTTTTCTATCTTCATTTTTTATGCCTAAACAAAATTAATTAATCTCCACCAATGCACAATGATATATAGTGGTTTGATGCTTAACCCCACACCTACTCCACTCTTAAAATTACTACCCTCTTAAATTTAGCTTTCACTATTTCAAGGTTTTCATAGGGTCACCTTAACAACCTGATACAATTCTTGTGATTCTCATGCACTATCACAACAAAACCCAATTTGTGATTTTAACGGGATCACCACAAAACAACCCGCTAAGATATTCGGGCTATCTCAAAAAAATTTAAAAGATAATAAAATAAAACACATTACTTATCTTATGATGTTGAGTCCAAGACGTAACTGTAGCTTGATTGTAACAATCTTGTTTCTTGGGATATTGATGAAGACCTATATGTGTTTAACTTGAAAAGAGTATAGGGATCTAAAATATTTTTAATAAATAAAAAACCTAATGCTGTAAATTTAATTCTCTGATTTTCAAGTAGAGTATGGATTACTCTATTGAAAATGATTAAAACTAACTTAAGAAACGAGAATAGAATAAGCTAAATTAAAATAGGATTTACCGCACAAATAGCTTAAGATGGTCCTGACTTTCCCTCATTGCTTGAGTATATTACTAACAATTTTTCATTGTTAAAATGAATGAGAGAAGACCTCTATTTATAGCCAAAGGTCTTGAAAATTCAGTTGGCCATATTTTCAATTCAGCTGGCCATATTCCAACGAAATCGATCCAACGACATTCAGATTTTATGGGATAGGATTTTTAAAAAATTCAACTGGCCCAAGCCAAAATTCAACTGGTCGAACCCTCAGTTCAGCTAGCCGAATCCCACTGAGATCCAAAGATTTAAAGCTGTTAGAAACTTGACCGAACACACTTGAGCTGGCTGATCAGACAAGTTGGGCTAGCCGACCCAAGGTTGGGCTAGCCGAACTTGATGCGGAAAATCTTTATTTTAATGTATACTTGCCTAAAATATCTTGGGTTAGAAGAAGGTAGTTAGGCTGGCCTAACCAGAAGTTGGGCTGGCCTAACTTCAGTGTATTTTACTTTAAAATATGTTCATTATGATACCATGTGAAATAAACCTAACCTAAGGTCAATCTAAGGTTATACCACTTGATGGTTGACACATACAAATGCTTCTAACTTCGAACCAATCCAATATAAAGCTTGCAATGATGAGTCTTCCTTGAGATGTTGATCTAGTCTTTATGTAGTTTTCATGAGTCGTTAAAAAACATCTTCATGAGTTCTTGTGATCCATTTGGGACTACTAATTTGACAATCTTAACTATGCTTTAAGTATAAGCACTTACATGGCTATTTTAGAAGTTTCTAAGCATGAATTAGGGTTGGAAGAGTGGAGTAAAGTGTTGAAGAACTTCAAGGAGTCCTTTCTTCCCCAATCTTCTTCTTCTAGTTAGTTTTTATGTTTTCTTTAAGAATTTTGATTTTAATCATGTCTTTGGTTGGCTAATCTCTTAGCTTAAGCTAAGAGGTGAAGCTTATAGTTTGTTTAGATGATTATTTTATTTTGATTCACATTTATATTGAACTTTTATTGATTTATAGTTTGAATGGAGGAATATTTTCAGTTTTCTGTGGTTTATTGTGACTTCAATTATAGTAGATGCTTAGAAAGATTTTAACATCTTCTTATCTTGTTTGATAATTATGAGATATGTAAAATTCGTGATCCACCATTGTCTCCTAGGCATGGTGGATGGTTGAATTCCCAACGATCATCACAATAGTGCTTCATGTACGAACAAATTCAATGAAAAGTTTAGATTACAGTTTAACTGCTCTATATCCAACTAGATAGGATAGGACTCCGATTCGAGTTGTGTTTATTGAATCAAGTGAGGTAGCATATTAATAGCTACAAGTGGATCCTTGGCGCTCTAGTTTCCTTTTTATTATTGATAATTCTTTCACAATTAATCTTTCTTATTCTAGATTCTAGTTTAGATCTTATTCTAGTTCTAGTTATAATTATTTTCAGAATACATACAAGTTAAGTCCCTGTGGATTTAACCTTGGTCTCATCGAGTTATTACCACATCGTAGCCCTGCACTTGGGGTTATGAACAGAATCAAACACATTCTGGCATGCTTCATCCCATATGAACTCCACTCCCTTTTTTATAAGGTGAGTAAATGGATGGCACCTCCCTGCCAAGTTCGATATGAAGCGACAAATATAGGCTAATTTTCCTTGTAAGATTTTCAGTTCTCGTAATGTTTTTAGCAGTGGCATTTCTTAGATTGCTCTGATCTTTCCCAGTTTGACTTCTATTCTACAATGTTTAACAATGAACCCATGGAACTTATCGGATAATACCCCGAATGCACACATTGTTGGATTCCTCTTAATTGTTTCTTCCTAAGTCAGCAAAAGACTACTGATAAATGTTCTTGATGCTCTGCATGGCTGCTTGTCAGCATAACATTCAATATGTTTATGAATCTTATCTCAAAAAATATTATACATCGCTCTCTAATTCGTTACTCCAGCATTTTAAAGCCTGAATGGCATTACTTTGTAGCAATATATTTCTAGGGATGTTCTGAACATTGTAACTTCATCCTTTGATGTCATACATATTTGATTGTATTCGGCATATCCATCCATGAAGGACATAACTGCGTATTTCGTCATACTATCGATCAATAATTCGATTACAGGTAGCATGAAGTCATCTTTTGGGCATGCCTCATTTAGATCCCTGAAGTCGACACATACTTTAATATGTCTACTCTTTTTATTTATGGGCACAATATTAAAGATCCATCTGGGGTACTTTACCTCTCTTATAAAGCTAACTTTAATTAATTTTATTGCTTCTTCCTCTATCAGTGGCATTAAATCAGGATGGAAATGTCATTATGCTTGTTTGATTGGCTTCTTATCTATATAAACATTGAACCGATGCATTGCCACTATCGGTTCTAGGCCAAGAATTTTTGCGTATGTCCAGGTGAATACATTTTTATTCTATTTCAAGTATTCAATGTACTTCTCTATTTCATTTTCTAGTAGGCAGGCACTTATGTTTGTATTCCGAGGTACATCCTCTATTCTTAAATTTATTTCCCATAATTCATCAATAGTCGGTTGTCCTCCATCTTCTATCTATATTGGTGCTATTTAAGGGTGCATCACCTCTTCTCTGTTACTTTCACCTGTCTTTATGCTTATTTCCTCGCTAGCTGCCTGGCACGCGTAAGTCACATTCATTTGTTTGCATGTAGGTGATATCGCCAGCCCACGAAATTTTTTTCATTTCCTCTTGTGGACATCGATTGGGATTTGTATACCTCTACTATTGTCCAACCCTATTAGTTCATAGTAGTCAAACCCCATAGCTTGCTAATCTTTTGGCTTACTAAAATGTACCTTTTTAGATCCTCTGGCAAGAGCTTTCCACTAGTCACTACTCCACCAGTTTCTTCTTCCGTCTCCTTTCCTAGTGAGGTGTAAAACATTATCGGCCTTAGATTAGTGGAACTTGGTTGCACACTAAATATACTTAGGATGACAGCAAATGGTCAGCTTCTTTCCAGTCATGGTGCAAGCATCGTATAATTCAACCGAAGGATCTTAATATGCTCTGGTGACAATAGCACTAAAGGAGGTTATTCTGGCTAGCTCAAATGTTTCAAGATGAAGTAAAATTTCTTTTTCTTTTCAAGTGTCATACCCAACTCCTGAACCTTTGGTTGCCCTTTGTTCTTTTCCTTGGGCAGCTCAACTTGTGCGACCTTGTAATATTTTGAAAATCGAGGGTCGAGTATAAACTCCACTAACAAGTTCCAGAACATCACTTGTGCAACATTTTCAATGATGGATGAATGTTGTTCATATTAGTGCAGAAAACATGAGTGGGATTAGACCAAAACAACATATCATACTCCAGAGACAGTTACGTTTCTCAAGCGGAAGACTGTGATAAATATATAAAATGTATAATTGATTGTAAGTCTCCGGAGTGTGAACATGTTACCAGGTTAACTAAATACATGTATACTCCAAAAATGGAAAGAAAAGAATATACATGAGTGTTTAGATAAAAGGCAAAATACCAAGTGCATTAGCATCTAATCAGTAACCCTGTAACCCCGTCGATCAAAACCGACATATAGGTGAAATCCTCCTCAACATCATCAAGTCTGGCTCTGCTTCGTAAACATTACCATCATTTAAAACTAAAATAGGAACTGATTGGTGTGTACAACACCATCCCGTAACGTGGGAGTGAGTGATCAACTCAGTGGAATCATAGAGCAAAGGTTAACATATTATCAAATCAATCACGCTATAATGGTAAAGAAAGAAATCAAACATTCCTAAATACTGTGATTAATGCAATGTTGAGATACAATAATGATGCATGCCCTCGCCTACATACTCCCTCATGCGACACCATCTTACGTTCATGGCATGCTTTCATCCCTCAGTGCTCCACATCTTCCAGGCACATGCAGTGCGATATGAACATGATTACCGAGTTCTTATTAGTCCTTTTCATACAGCTGGATTGGGAAACCAGGGTACTTCTTTTATATCATTCCCAACAAAGATCCTGTCTAGGGTCGACACTCCTAGTAGTCTCATACGATGATATATTTCTAGGTCGCTGCAAGGGCTGTCAGGGCTGTTGCACGCACTCGTTGCACCGCTCCCCCATCACCTTATCAATATAGGCCTAGTTTGTACTCTTGTTGCTAAAGAAGGGTTGTCGCCTCCCGTAAACTCAGAGTACGCTCGAGGTCACTACAAAGGGCTGCCAGGGCTACGTACTCGTTGCACCACTCCCCCATCACCTTATCAGTGTAGGCCGACAGCTCAAATATAGTGTCTCATACCACCATAATCGGCACACGAGTCTGGATTGCTCACTGGTCACTACGGGGAGGCTTGTGGCCCTAACATAGGCTGACAGCTCGACCACGATGTCCCATACCACCATGCCCGGCTCATGAGTCTTAATGGATCAAGGTACCGCGGTTATCAGGGTTTTCACTGGTAAGTTTAGGACCCTAGGTTCAAGCAGTTATGACCAATACAAGGTGAACATACAACGGTCAATCGGGTTACTTGACGAGTTTGGCTAGTATGAGCATCCGTTGAGTTGTACAACATGAAGTGCATAAGCACTTCGTGTGGCCTAACCACTGCCGACAAGCAACGCACGACTCGGGTTCATCAAACATGTCTTGCGTGGTGAATAGAGGCCAACCACGAGCTCAAATCTATTACCGATTGCCTGGACCATAGTATAGCCCCAAACACATTCCATATTAACTAGTAAACATGTACAGTAGCCAGAACAGAAATAGCCAAATAATTCAAGCATATTTCCCAACATGTTATAAGATACAACATGAACAAGAATCCATATGCATGCATTTCAAAGTAAAGCGACTAAGTTAAACAACTTGCATGGAGGAAATCATAAACATCGCTAAGGTAGTTGAGAATCCTATCTCAACACCCAAGTAAAGCATTATTTACTACGTATATACTCATACAAGCATTTATACAAACACTTAGACTACACATATTAGCCTACACATCATACGTTGACTAAAACCTGTATTAGGGCGAATCCTTTCGCCAAAAAAATACTGCATCCATAACTCGCATGTATATACGACAAATACTCATGGCAATCACATTTATAAAATTTATACGTATATGGTATTTTCTACAAATACCTAAAATACATAAAATTTCATATACTTCGTATGTATTCGAAATGGAAAATGGAAAACATGTTTTACATGTGAATTAGCATCCTCGTCAATAATCTACCAGTAGTCGACATTGAAAGCTTTGAAAAATAACAACCCAAGCGTCTAAAATCTGCACCTTACGCCATAGAAGTCTAACGAATTCAATAGAGACTCTAAGTCTTTGTCAACGACTAATTGGCAACCTACAATATGATTTAGGTTAACTAATTCACCACTTGCACCAATTAAAACCCTAGAACAGGTTAGGGTTAGGCTTTCTTACCTAAGAACGAAGCCGAAGTCACCGAAAAAGCGATTAGATTGTGATAGTTAAGCACGTAAGATAGCAGGAAGATCCTCCCACTTCTCTCACACTTTCTCTCTTTTCTCTCTTCTCTCTCCTAGGTTTTCCCAAATTCATATGGGATGAGAGAGTGAGGGTTTAAGGTCCTTATATAGGCCTAAAACTCTCCAAATTAGACTCAGGGCCATGGTATACTTAGGTTATGTCCAAATACGGACTGTTCCATCTCAACGGAGCACTTCTGGAGGTCCTGTTATTAAATGCGGTTGGACTTAAGGTTTCTACTGTTGGATCTAGGTCAAGCTAAGTTTTCAGTCCGGTCGGGTTTTCAGATCAACCGTGGCGGACCAGTTTCAGTTCAGCAGTGACCCAAACTCGATCAGGGCCACAAGTGTTATGACATGTATTGGCCACCTATCCTGATCCGAGGGTAAATTTGTATCAAATTCTAATGGTCAGAACACTTAGAATCATCGCGAAAGTGACACGTTCCAGATCACTTAAAATTATATTTAATTTCTTAAAAAGCTTCATTTTCTCACACTCTTCACTCCGGACTCAAGGAAATCGTCCCAGAACATCGTTTGGACGTGATTTTCACGGTGGTAGTCAAGTCCAACTAGGCGGTCATAATGGTCTAAGTTCATCGCTATCGGACTTTCGACGGGCAGTCCAGGTCCGATATGAAGTTTCAAAGTGCTCTCGAGAGTAACTGGGTTTAAAGATTGATCCTAGATTTTAGGATAGCGTAGCGTTACTGATTCTACAGGTTTTGGGTCTTACAGATCGTATTTAAAGTGGTTGGTGCTTATTTCACAGGTAATCTAGTGTAGCACTAGTTAATTCACGTTAAATTTCTAAAGAATTTTATTCTAAATGATTTCTTTGGCTTTGGAATTGAGTTTTAAGAGTGAAATGGTTGACCCATTGCCTAAGGACGTCTAAATTCGGGTTGGCAAAAATTCAGGGTGTTACATTCTACCCCCCTCAAAATAAAATTTCATCCCCGAAATTGCCAAAGGGTAATAAGGAAAGATTAATTATTTCTTTTGCCTAAGTTTTGTTGATTTCAAGTTTCTATACGTGGTAGGGTGTATACGATCTATATTAGTCTGGTTCCTTTTGGTCTACCCCCCTTAAAACTTACTTCTTTATCCATTTCTTACACCCTGATGGTTTGCTACAATTTATTTCTTTACCTATTTGGAGTCTTGACGACAATTCCCAACTATATAGAGTAAGAATATATGTTTTCAATGGTCGACCAATACGAAGAGATGGTTATAGTGGCTTGATCCCTGATACTTGATCACTTACCTGACCAGGGTAGAAGGCTCATCGTATCCCTTCTTGGTCCTGGTGGCTCTTGGTCTTCTGCTTGGTCAAGCAGTGAGTCCATTGGTAGTCGCCCAGGATTGAGAATTGGGTCAAGCTGCGAATGCTTCACAGTTGTATAGTTCAGTAACTCCGTAGTCCGATCACTCTAAAAGCTTAGGGAATACCCATCATGAAATTGTTCAAATTTCCTATGTGGAAGGTTATCCTTTGGGTCTTAGTCTAAGAGAATCCTCATTTTAACCTTTGTCTAAGGTAGGGGCTTACAAATATCTTACTAGATCACCTTAAAAGGTTTCTAATCGCATCATGTGCTAAGACTTCTATTAGGTTCGTACATAACGAGCGAATTTGTGGACACACTGACCTTGGCTATTATACTTCAACTCATACCTAATGTTACGAATTGTTTTAACACTTAAACCCAAATTGTTGTTATTCCAGTACTTCATTGTTGACATTCTAAGGAAGATTTAGGACCTATCCTTACGCACAACTTAGATCAACTTCCTTTGATCTTGGGCCAGTGAGGTAGGGGTCCACCATGCTTCCTCTGAGCTATTCTAACCCAACGGTTGCATTAGCTGACCTAACTAGATTCGACTCATAATATTTAACCCCCCCTTAAAAAAATTATTTATACTCTCAAGGCTCAAGATTCTATGTCTCGATCTGTGTGTCAGAACGAGGGTAATTTAGAACCTATCCTGGACATGAAATGAGATACGATCTCTCATTACATTGGTCTTCCTCCCACCGATGATATGTGTTATAGGGTTGGCACCTATGGTTATAGAAATGAGCCTAGTCTCTTTTGTGGTTAATTTCAGGGGCACGTGTGAGTTGGTGGCAAGATATCTAATTCTCTACTAGCTATTCTACTGGCTATATGTCCTTAACATTTCTCAAGGGTAAAGTAATAACTTTTGGTTATAGGTAGTCGGGTCAACACGGAAGAAAAGTTGTGTAGTGGGTCTAAGCTGGATACATAGAATTTCTGTCTAGCTAGGACAAAAAACTTATCGTATCAGTCCTTAATCCTAGTTGGTCTTGATCTTCTACTTTATCAGAGCATTGAGTTCATTGGTAACTACCAGGATTAAGAATTCAGTTCAAACCGCGAACACTTCGCTTATATACAATTCCTTTACTCCGCATCCCCGATTGCAGTAAATCCTTAGGAGGGTAATTCTAAGGGGCATGCTGGTTTATCCTAGTATTTAATCTGAGGGGTAATTAAGTTTTTCCCGAACGTGACTAGTTCTAAGTCAAGCAAGCTTTCTGAGAGTTACTAAATGAGCCTATACATATCAAAGGAATCCAACAAGGGAACGAGATCTCATTCTAACTAAAGCAAGACAACTAACTACGTCTATATTCCAATTACCTTAGAAACATCAGTCCTTTACATTCCTCAGTATAACTAGTAACTTAATCATATCTTATGTGTAGCGGCAATTCACTAGTTGTAATCCAAAGTCTATGTTTATACGCTAGATGCTTTCATACAATTTCTAATACAAAAAATTATTTTATTACTTAGGGTCAAAGGTCATCTAATTGAAATTGAGTTGCTTAAACTTGAATTTGGCTGCGCTTGAGCACTTCACCTCTACCCGTACCAATTGAGGTAATGGGACTACATTGCTAATCTCACCTCGGGATTGGGAATAACATGTTTGGTAGGAGGGTGGGTTGGGATTAAAATCAATTTCGTAGGCTTTAGAACATGGGCCTTGTGGTCGAAAGTGTGAGATGGGAATTCCAAATCCCATGATGATACATTCCTAAGTGGAAGTTGAAAGAAAAGCCAGAAATTACTTTTAATTGCATACACCAAACATGATGTTGGAAACCATAGGCTACACCCAAACTAGGGACAATACCTTAAACATTTATTGTTGCTCGACTAAGGCCATGGAAAGTGAAGAAAAGGGAGAAAAAAGTTAGAGTCTTTAGGTCTCCACAGATTTGAGCCCTTAGAGGGTGTGTCAAGGCTCAGATGACAGGGATTGAAGAAGGAAAAGGAAGAGATGGGATGGGTTAGAGAGCTTACACGATTTTGAGCCTCAGATGGGGGATGTAAGAGCTCAAATGAGAGAGAATGGAGAGGGAGGGGAGTGTGTACCAATGCAAACGATGAAGGGGCGTGGGTTGTGGCAGAAAATGATGAAGGGAGTGATTGGAAGGGAGGTTTGAGAGACAACAACAATCTGGAAGGAAAGGGAGAGCTTGGAGGTGAGGTTTATGAAGAAAGTGGTCATTTGGGGTTGATTTAAGGGACGGCCCACATACCAGGGGGTCACCCTAACCCTCAAAGACGATCGGCCCGAAGGCCCGACCGAACCTGGCCCATTGATCGGCAAGGCCTCGCAGAACCGGCGAGGTCCTCGCCACTCCCTAGAGTGTTTGGTGAGGCCTTGCCAGTTGGGCGAGGTTCTCCTGCCCTAAGGGCCCCAAATGCATGTAGATCCCACCCTGGGTTCCTCTGGATTAGCGTGGGTAGGCCCACGACTCCGTTTTGAGCCGTTTCAGGTCGTTTTGGGAAGTTTCTGTTACATACTTGTATTTACCGACTTTTGACAGATGGGATGGGGTGAGTTGTGATCTAAACCCATCGTTTGATGGTCTAGAAGTGTTTGGGTTCTACTCATGCACTCACGGATGAGTACAGGCCTGATCTCGATGACCATTTCCGATGAACTTCTCCAATTGGAGAAACTGGGATACTATGAATGTTTCTATGTTTTTCTCACACCCACCTAAGTTGAAAAGCGTCAGCGTGTGTTGTGTGACCATAACCCAGGTCCGGTTTAATCCAAATCATACTCTGATACCATCTATAACATCCTAAAAATTGGAGGTCGAGCATAAACTCCACTCCTGAGTTTCAGAACATCACTTATGCAACCTTTTCAATGATGGATGAATGTTGTTCATATTAGTGCAGAAAACATGAGTGGGATTAGACCAAAATAGCATATCATTGTAACACCCTGAAAATCGGGGGTTGAGCATAACTCAGCTCCCGAGTTCCAGAACATCACTTATGTAGCATTTTTGATGATGGATGAATCTTATCAGCATTAGGGCATAGAACATGAGGTAGATTAAGCTAAAACAACATATTATACTCCAGAGACAGTTAAATTTCACAAGCAGAAGACTGTGATAAATATATAATATGTATAATTTATTGTAAGTCTCCGGAGGGTGAACATGTTACCAGGTTAACTAAATACATGTCTACTCCAAAAATGGAAAGAAAAGAATATACATGAGTGTTTGAATAAAAGGAAAAATACCAAGTGTATTGACATCTAATCAGCAACCCTGTAACCCCGTCGATCAGAACCTTCATATAGGAGAAATCCTCCTCATCATCATAAAGTCCGGCTCTGCTTCGCAAGCATCGCCATCATCTGAAACTAAAACAGGGACCGGTTGGTGTTGCAAAACCGTCCCGTAACATGGGAGTGAGTAGCTAACTCAGTGGGATCTATACAGCAAAGGTTAACATGTTATCAATTCAATCAAGCAGTAATGATAAAGCAGTACAATCAAATATGTCCTAGATACTCTTGTTAATACAAGAATGATATGAGGTAATGATGCATGCCCTCACCACAAACTCCCTCATGCGACATCATCTAACGATCGCGGCATGAATCACTACTACTGTGCTCTCACACCAATGCCAATGACATATGCAGTGCGATGTCATGAATATGATTACCCAGTTCTTATTAGTCTTTTTCATACAACAGTATTAGGAAGCTAAGACACCTCCCTTGTATCAATTCCCAACATTGATCCATTCTAGGGTCGTCAATCCTAGGAAATCTCATACGATGTTATGGTTCTAGGTCACTGCAAGGGCTGTTAGGGTTGTTGCGCGCAATCGTTACACCACTCCCCCATCACCTTATCAATATAGGCCTACTTATATCCTCAAGACTACAACAGGACTCGTCGCCCCTATGCAGTATCAGGATAAACTCAAGGTCACTACAGAGGGCTCGTCACCAATCAGTGTAGGCCGACAGCAAGAATATAGTGTCTCATACTACCATAATCTGCTCAGAGTAGGGTGTTCACTGGTCACTACGGGGAGGTTTGTGGCCTCGGCGTAGGCTGACAGCTCGACCACGGTGTCTCATACCACCATGCCCGGCTCATGAGTCTTAGGGTATCTTAGTATCATGGTTAACGGGAGTTTCACTGGTAAGATCAGTGTCTTAGATTCAAACAGTGGTGACCAAACATGGTAAACAAACTTCGGTCAATCGGGTTAGTTGATAAGTTCAACTAGGCCAAGCGCACGTTGAGTTGAACAACATGGAATGCATAAGCACTCCGTGTGGCCTAACCACTACCGAACATCCCAAGTATGACTCAAATTCATTGAACACATCCTGTGTGGCGAAACAACCTTAACCACTATTTTCAGAACGATTACCGATTACCTGGACTGTAGCACAGCCCCAATCACATACAAATTTCATAACAGGCATATGAGGTATATCTTACAATCATGTGGACATTCATGAAGTATAACTTAAATGTAAATACAGTACATGAAGGAAATCACATACACTTTTAACATGATTCATCTAAGTTAATCAATTCATGGAGGAAATCATATACACAGTTAATACGAATAATCTAAGTTACATAATGCATGAAGGAAATCATATACTCAAGTATTGTGATTGAGATTCGTATCTCAACAACCTTAGAAATCACATTTTTACTAACTACTAACTCATTCAGACACTTTTACGTACACTTAGTTTACACATTACATCATACATATTGTGTATTCATTAGCATACGTATTAGGGAAAATCCTTTCGTCAAAGGGTTATCGCCCATACAACAATCATATATCCATGACAGTTAGCCATGGCGAGCATGAAAGCAAATTCCATACTCATTCAGTCATTTTCACAAACACTTAGAGTACATACTTTATCATACATGTGTATGATGATTATACATGTAATAGGCCAAATCCTTTCACTAGGGATTTACCCCATATACCACTTGCATATACCCACGATGGATAATCATGGCATGCATGAATCCAGGTTCCATATTCATTTAAACATTTTCACTAACACGTGGGCTACACACTTTAACATATATAGCGTATATTGGTCGTGGCATGATTTAGGGAAAGTCCTTTCGCTAAGGAGTTGTCACACATGTAACAAGCATATATTCACGGTAAATAATTATGTTAAGCACAAATCCAAATTTTATACGTATACGGTATTTCTATAAATACGAGGAATACAGTATATTCAACATCGTTAACGTATAACTGAAAAATGAAACGGATAACACTTTATACATGTGAAATAGCATCCACGTCAGTAATAAATCATTAACTGACATTGAAAGTCTTGAAAACCATAACCTAAACATATATAGTCCGCACCTTAAACCAGAAAATGCGTATTTGATATGATTCAGACGACAAGTCTTCGTCAACGGCAGATTGACAACCTAGGGCATGAATATAGGTTAGCTACAACAACCCTTAACTATTCTAAGCTCCAAAACAGGTTAGGGTTAGGATTTCTTACCCAAGAATGGAATCAGAAATGCCGAAGTAGTGATACGGATAGGTGGATTAGGCACGTAGCAAAGCTGGGAAGAATTCCAGGAAGAATCACCAACTTCTCTCCCACTTTCTCTCTCTTTTCTCTCTCTTGATTTGGGTAGGGTTTGAAATTCATATGGGATTTGTGAGAGAGAATTTAAGGCCTTTTTATAAACCCAAACACGATGAAAACAGACTTGAAGTCAAGGTATACTTAAGTTATAACCAAATCGGGTCTGTTCCGATCCAACGGAGTACTTCTGGAGGTCCTGTAACTAAATGCGGTCGGACTTAAGCTCTCTAATATTGGATCTAGGTCAAGCTAAGTTTTCAGTCCGGTCGGGTTTCCAGATCGACCGTGGCGGACCAATTTCAGTTCAACGGTTACGGGAACTCGATCAGAGCTACAAGTACTATGACATGTAAGGGTCACCTATCCTGATCTGAAGGTGAATTTGGGTCAAAATCTAATGGTTAGAATGCTTAAAAATAGCACGCAAGTGAACTGTTCCAGATTACTTAAAAATATATTTAATTTTCTAAAAATCTTCGCTTTCTTACTCTCTTCACTCTGAACTCAAGAAAATAGTCCCAGGATATCGTTTGGCCTTAATTTTTGAGGTGATAGTCAAGTCCAACTAGGCGGAGATAATGGTCTAAGTTCAGCGCTATCGGACTTTCGACGTGCGGTCCGGGTCCGATACAAAGTTTCACGATGCTCCCATGAGCAACTGGGTTTAGAGATTGATCCTAGGTTTCTAGGTAACATAGCGTTAGCGGTCCTAATTATTTTGGGTCTTGTAGTTCATATTTAAAGTGGTTCAATTTAATTCTACTGAGTATTCAGTTTGGTACTTAACCAAATTCTAGCCTAATTATGGCAGAATACGATCCTAAGGCCATTCTATGCCCCATTTTGGGTACTTCTAGTTATCATATTATTTTAATTATTTTTTAGTGGTTCATCATCAAGTTTTCCCTCTCTCCACAAAATTTCATAAGATTTTGAGTTGTAGAAAAATTCTGAACATTCCAGAAGGATCAGCTGTCCAACAAGTGATTTTCAGACAGTTGCTCACAACGACCTACTTTAAACTAATTTAAATATTTTATTATATTTTTCAAATAGTTTTATATAAAACTAGACTCATTTATCTTCAATTTTGTTTTTTAATCACCTATATCTGAGTTATAACGAAGGAGATATGATTTTTCAAAGTTTGATAAAATGCATAGAAAAAATGCAGAAACCGGACTGCTTGTCCGCCGTACGGACGAGATCGACAAGGGCTCGTCGGTCACTGACCAAATTGGCTTGGGTTCACTCCAGGGGCAAGGTCCTCACCCCCCAGGGATGCCGAAAACATGTGAGACCCACCTTGAATCCTTCCGAATTGAGTTGTTTGGGCCCATGAGTCCGTCGAGGCATTTATCGATTTTAATTTGTAAACTGAAATGAGTTATGCGACGTACAATATATATTTTTGGGGTAGAAGAAGCTAATCCATCTAAATAACTTATCTACATCATGATATTCTAATAATTCCATAGTCAAAATCCTATTTTATGCATGTACGTACCATTTACGGTAAGTTTTAGTTTAAGTATAGTTCTTCACCTTTTAAACTTTAGAATTGTGTTTAATATGAAAGTACTTGAAGAAATTTGAACAATGAGGTGGTGAAAGGTGAGATTTTGAATGAAATGGGTTGAAAAATGATTTCTAGACTTTAAGATTAATTTTTGAGAGTGATATGGTTGACCCATTGCCTAAGGACGTCTAACTCTAGGTTGGCAAAAATTTGGGCTGTTACAATCATACTCCAGAGACAGTTAAGTTTCTCAAGTGGAAGACTGTGATAAAATATATAAAATGTATAATTGATTGTAAGTCTCCAGAGTGTGAACATGTTACTAGGTTAACTAAATACATGTATACTGTAAAAATGGAAAGAAAAGAATATACATGGGTATTTGGATAAAAGGAAAAATACCAAGTGCATTGGCATCTAATCAGTAACCCTGTAACCCTGTCGATCAGAACCTGCATATAGGAGAAATCCTCCTCAACATCATCAAGTCTGGCTCTGCTTCACAAGCATTTCCATCATCTGAAACTAAAACAGAGACTGATTGGTGTGTACAACACCGTCCCGTAACGTGGGAGTCAGTGATTAACTCAGTGGAATCATAGAGCAAAGGTTAACATGTTATCAAATCAATCACGCGATAATGGTAAAGAAAGCAATCAAACATTCCTAAATACTGTGATTAATGCAAGGATGAGATCTAATAATGATGCATGCCCTCACCTACATACTCCCTCATGCGACACCATCTTACATTCACGGCATGCTTTCATCCCTCAGTGCTCCACATCTTCCAGGCACATGCAGTGCGATATGAACATGATTACCGAGTTCTTATTAGTCCTTTTCATACAACCGGATTGGAAAACTAGGGTACTTCTCTTATATCATTCCCAACAAAGATCCTGTCTAGGGTCGTCACTCCTAGTAGTCTCATGCGATGATATATTTCTAGGTCGCTACAAGGGCTGACAGGGCTGTTGCACGCACTCGTTGCACCGCTCCCTCATCACCTTATCAATACAGGCATAGTTTGTACTCTTGTTGCTATGGAAGGGTCGTCACCTCCCGTAGACTCAGAGTACGCTCGAGGTCACTAAAAAGGGCTGTCAGGGCTGATACATGCACTCGTTGCACCGCTCCCCCATCACCTTATCAGTGTAGGCCGACAGCTCGAATATAGTGTCCCATACCACCATAATCGGCACACAAGTCTGGATTGCTCACTGGTCACTACAGGGAGGCTCGTGGCCCTAACATAGGCTAACAGCTCAACCACGGTGTCCCATATCACCATGCCTGGCTCATGAGTCTTAATGGATCAAGGTACCACAGTTATTAGGGTTTTCACTGGTATGTTCAGTACCCTAGGTTCAAGTAGTTATGACCAATACAAGGTGAACATATAACGGTCAATCGGGTTGCTTGACGAGTTCGGCTAGTACGAGCGCCCGTTGAGTTGTACGACATGAAGTGCATAAGCACTTCGTGTGACCTAATCACTGCCGACAAGCAACGCACGACTCGAGTTCGTCAAACACGTCTTGCGTGGTGAATAAAGGCCAGCCACGAGCTCAAATCTGTTACCGATTGCCTGGACCATAGCATAGCCTCAAACACATTCCATATTAACCAGTAAACATGTACAGTAACCAGAACAAAAATAACCAAATAATTCAAGTATATTTCCCAACATGTTATAAGATACAATATGAACAAGAATCTATATGCATGCATTTCAAAGTAAAGCGACTAAGTTAAACAACTTGCATGGAGAAAATCATAAACATCGCTAAGGTAGTTGAGAATCCTATCTCAACACCCAAGTAAAGCATTATTTACTACGTATATACTCATACAAGCATTTATACAAACACTTAGACTACACATATTAGCCTACACATTATATGTTGGCTAAAACCTGTATTAGGGCAAATCCTTTCGCCAAACAAATACTGCATCCATAACTCGCATGTATATACGACAAATACTCATGGCAATCACATTTATAAAATTTATACGTATACGGTATTTTCTACAAATACCTAAAATACAAAAAATTTCATATACTTCGTATGTATTCGAAATGAAAAATGGACAACATGTTCTACATGTGAATTAGCATCCTCGTCAATAATCTACCATTAGCCGACATTGAAAGCTTTGAAAAATGACAACCCAAGCGTCTAAAATCCACACCTTACGCCGTAGAAGTGTAACGAATTCAATAGAGACTCTAAGTCTTTGTCAACGACTGATTGGCAACCTACAGTATGATTTAGGTTAGCTAATTCACCACTTACACCAATTGAATCCCTAGAACAGGTTAGGGATAGGCTTTCTTACCTTGGAACGAAGCCGGAGTCGTCGGAAAAGTGATTAGATCGTGATGGTTAAGCACGTAAGATAGCAGGAAGATCCTCCCACTTCCCTCACACTTTCTCTCTTCTCTCTCCTAGGTTTTTCCAAATTCGTATGGGATGAGAGAGTGAGGGTTTAAGGTCCTTATATAGGCCTAAAACTCTCCAAATTAGACTCAGGGCTATGATATAATTAGGTTATGTCCAAATACGGACTGTTTCGTCTCAACGGAGCACTTCTGGAGGTCCTGTTACTAAATGCAGTCTGACTTAAGCTTTCTACTATCAGATCTAGGTCAAGCTAAGTTTTCAGTTCGGTCGGATTTTCAGATCGACCGTGGCGGACCAGTTTCAGTTCAGCGGTGATCGAAACTCCATCAGGGCCACAAGTGCTATGACATGTATGGGCCACCTATCCTGATTCGAGGATAAATTTGGGTCAAATTCTAATGGTCAGAATGCTTAGAATCATCGCGCAAGAGACACGTTCCAAATTACTTAAAATTATATTTAATTTCTTAAAAATCTTTATTTTCTCACACTCTTTACTCCGGACTCAAGGAAATCGTCCCAGAGCATCGTTTGGACGTGATTTTCACGGTGGTAGTCAAGTCCAACTAGGCGGTCATAATGGTCTAAGTTCATCACTATCGGACTTTCGACAGGTGGGCCAGGTCTGATATGAAGTTTCAAAGTGCTCCCGAGAGCAACTGGGTTTAGAGATTGATCCTGAATTTTAGGATAACGTAGTGTTACTGATTCTACAGGTTTTGGGTCTTACAGATCGTATTTAAAGTGGTTGGTGCTTATTTCACAGGTAATCTAGTGTAGCGCTAGTTAATTCACGATAAATTTCTAAAAAATTTTGTTCTAAATGATTTCTTTAGCTTTGGAATTGAGCTTTAAGAGTGGAATGGTTGACCCATTGCCTAAGGACGTCTAAATTCGGGTTGGTAAAAATTCAGGGTGTTACAGACCTTTATTTCTAGTATTTAGACCTTACCATTCTTTAGTTTTGAGTTTTCCTTATTCAATTTTTCACCTTCCTCTTTGGAAAATTCATCATAGTAACTTGCATCCACAAAAAAAAAATGATTTTGCAATCGTATATGGTTTCGTATCAGCTATTACCATATATTGAAGGCCATTTCGATAGTATTTGAAGCATTGATGTGGTATGGATAGGATGACGCCATACTGGTGCATCCAAGGCCGTCCCAAGAGAAAATTGTATGTGGTTATTACATCAATCACACGGCACACAACATTTGTAACCAAATCCCCAATCTCCAGCACTAATGTAATTTTTCCCAATGCTCTTTGACTATCTTGATTAAATCCTTGAATCATCATCCCATTGTTACGCAAATGTGAGTAGCGATACCCCAATTAACCAAGAATGCTTAACGGTAGCAAATTCACTACGAACCACTATCCAACATTCTGTGCTTAACTTACTCCTCACAGATGTAGCCGATGATCATGAGTGGTCTGTTATGTTCATTCTCGCTTAGCATTAAGTCGTTGTCAAAAAATGTGATAACAAAAATACAGTCTATTGCTTTCATTCCCTCAAATGTAATGTCCTGTGTTGTATAGTTGTCTTTCTTTGTTTTTAAATTTTTCATTTTGTCAACTAATGCCTGCCTCACCCCATCACTTAACAGTGCCTAAATCAACATTTGGCTAAATCTCTAGATAAACGCAATGTGTCATATATGTTTAGCCAAGTAGGAATCCTTTTTAATTGACTCAAGACGTCGTAAGTCACTTCATTAGCTAGTAGGACCTTGTCACATGACATTTCACCTCCCTGATTTTCTTTGTCATAAGAGGATTCCTTGTCCCATGAATTTTCTAGGATTTTCTCTTATGATGTTATTGCAAATGTTATAGTGTAAATCTAGCACTCGAAGAGTTATTAAATTTTGTTGTGTCAAACTATTTAGAATTTGTATCATGCTTTGAGTTGAATTGATCAGGTTCGTGCATTTTAAAGTTGTCCGCATCTTCATCGAACTTGCCTACATTTTCAAGTTGAAGAGAAGATTGTTGACGTTCATGGTTTCAAGCTCAAATTCAAGAACTAAGACTCAAGAACTCAAGTTCAAATTTGAAGTTCAAATATTGTATGCTAAAGACTCAAGAACTCAAGCGTAACTCAAGCTCAAGTTCAAGAGATCGAACTCAAGCACAAGAATTCAAGGTTCTAAAGAAAATGATGTTTTAATTGTTCCAACTCACAAATAAGGTATGAATGACCCTAGATTGACCATAGGTTGAGTCATATTCATTACATATTTTATGTGGGTCATTTCATAAGTTAATAGGTCATTTTCTCGATTAGTCCAAGTACTGGCTCGACTAGTCTAAGAGTTTTCTTGACCAGTCCAAGGTTTGTTACAATTTTTCAGAATTTTTTGTTGGACTCTCGACCAGTCCTGGAGACTGCTCGACCATTTGAACAAGCCACTCGACCAGTTGAGTAATGATCTTATCTTATTGCTTTAGAAATTTTAAAATGTGGTTGGTCCTTCGACCAATCGAACCGACCCTTAGACCAATCAAGTGAACAGTATTTTCACCTATAAATTGAAAATCAATTTCAGAGTTTATTCATTCATTCTAAGCTAAATCAAGACACCACTCTGAGAGATAATTTTGTGAATTTATTAAGCTAAATTGTTCTCATTTTAGATTCTCTTTATTAGCTTTTGTAATTTGATTTTGTGATCTTCATTTCAATATTAAGAAGGGATTTGTGTTTTACCCTTTCTTGAGATCAAAATCAAATCAAGCTAGCCCAAGTTAATTTAATTAAAAATCATTTAGAACTAGAACATTTTCATCTGTGAGACTGGATATTGAACATCTTCGTTTACATCGGATTGGTTCTACCGGGCTTCTTCAGAAGGAGAATTACCAGACAAGTACGATTTATATTTTTTATATCTTTTGTGGTTTGGTTTATGAGGTTGTACTCGAAAAATCTCATTTTTGGTTTTGTCTGAGGTAATCCAAAAAATCTCAGAGTGTGGGGTTTTTTTTTAAAATAATGTAAGCCCAATTAAAGACACAATTGTGAAGGTTTTAAGGTGAACCTTGGAAAACCTTTTTCATAGTGAAAGTCAATATACCGTAGGTGTGGATATTGGGAGTGGAGTAGTTCTGTGGCTATTTTTTTAACAATTGGTGTACACACAAATAAACAACTATAATTCCTGGAGTTGTGGTGGATGGTTGGATTTGCTTATATGTGTGAATGTTGTAATTTACTTTAAGCATTTTTGGTGAATGGTGTAATTTATTTTATGCACCTGTGGTGAATGTTGTAATAACATAATTTATTTTCTTTACCTCTTTATTACTTTGGGTTTTTTATACCTACAAATGTTCTAGTAAGGTTTTCCTGCCATAAGCCTTTGGTTTTTGGTGTTAGGTTGTCCTTAGAACTAAGTTTGTATCAACCTCTCAAGACTAGTGCATTTAAGGTTGCTATTTTCTTGTGCTTCTTTATTATTGGATTGTGCTATCTATCTTTCAATTTCACATTTATTTTTAATTTGGCATAGTCCTATTCACCCCCCCCCCCCCCCCTCGCTAGGACGTTTTGCTCGGCCTTTTCAAGTGGTATCAAAGCCTAATAGCTCTTTTTTATTTGGATTCACTTCCTGAGTTAATCGATCTGAGCTTTTAATATGTCAAATTTTGATAGTCTCTCAATCACTAGGACTCCATCTATTGATGGCTCCAACTATGCCTATTGGGAAGCGAAAATGAGGATCTTTTTAAGGTCCATAGATGAGAGACAATGACTAGATGAACCCCTCCTACCACTGAAGTGACTGGCATTGATGGATCCAAAACTGTAAAGGTTACACCATATTTTTCTTAGACCACACTTCAGAAAAATGAGTGTAGTGCAAATACAAAGGCTTTAAATGCAATCACTTGCTCATTATCACCTGATGAATTTAAAAGAATTATATCTTGTGATACTACAAAGTAAGCCTGGGACATTCTAAAAATGACACACGAGGGTACGACTATTGTTAAGAAATTCAAACTTCTAATCCTCACCACTTGGTTTGAGGAGATTATTAGACCCATAACCTAGTATCCATTCCGTTCCATTAGGTCCCACAGTCCTTTCGGTCAAATTCTGGCGACCCATGACCTATAGATAACAATTGCGATCATACCTAAGTCCCACCCTATAAACCCAAACCGATTCGACCCGAACCTATGCCATTATAAATGCATCGTCGTCGCGGTTCTAATGCCGCGTATCGTGCGTCAATCAGAGGTGTAGATCAAAAGATGTACCCCACGCAATATTTGGACCATTGATCATGATATGGGCCCTACCTTATTACTTGTGCACATTTTCCTAGATGGGTGACCTCACCCTAGTTTCATCATTACATATAGCTACCTAGCCTACCGATGATAGCTACCTAGCTTACCCTCTCTTACAAGTCATAATTAGTTTTCTTCCCAAAAAGCAATGAGTGTTTTTGTAACACCCTGAAACTCGGGGGTCGTGTATAAACTCAACTCCCTAGTTCCATACCGTCACTTATGTAACAAAAATGATTATGATTCAATGTTGTCTGAGTTAAAGCATTCACATGAGTAAAAGTATACCAAAAATGCATTTCATACTCCAGATCCAATGATAAAAGTAAGCGAAAGACTAAAGAATATACTATCACTGTATGAAAAATAAAATAGATCTCAACTGTCTCCAAAGTATGAATACATCTCTGAGTCTCATATACATGTAAATAAACAGAAATCAAATGTCAGAAATAGTCCCACTGAGAAGTCCCGCCAATCCATGCCCCCTAAGCAAAGCCGTCGTGGTACTGCATATATGAGAACTCGTCCTGGTCCTCATCATAGTCCGGCTCTACCTCCTGAATCGCTGCCTCACCTGCATCTAAGACAGGGTCTGGTGGGTGTTGCAAACACCATCCCGTAACGTGGGAGTGAGTAGCTAACTCAGTGGAATAATAGAGCAAGGATTAGCATGTTCTCAAATCAATCATGCGATAATAGTAAAGCAGTAAATCAAACAATCCTAATACTGTTGTTAATGCAATATGACATGACATGATGGATGCCCTCACCGACATTCTCCCTCATACAGTACCATCTGCGTCCACGGCATGCTTGCGTATCACTCAGTGCTCCACATCTTCCATGCACATGCAATATGATGTTAATATGATTACCGAGTTATTATTAGTCCTTCTCATACAACAATATTGAGAAACTAAGGTACTTCCCTTATATCAATCCTAACACAGATCCTGTCTAGGGTCGTCACTCCTAGTAATCTCATATGATGTATATTTTGTAGGTCACTGCAAGGGCTGTCAGGGCTGTTGCTCGTACTCGTTGTACCGCTCCCCCATCACCTTATCAATATAGGCCTACTGTACTCTCACTGCTACGGAAGGGTCGTCGCCTCCCATAGACTCAGAATACGATCGCGGTCACTATAAAGGACTCGTCGCCTGATCAGTGTAGGCCGACAGCAAGAATATAGTGTCCCATACCACCATAATCTTCTCACGAGTCATAGGTGCTCACTGGTCACTAAGGGGAGGTTTATGGCCCCAGCGTAGGCCGACAGCTCGACCACGGTGTCCCATACCACCATGTCCGGCTCATGAGTCTTTATGGATCAAGGTACCATGGTTGACAGGGTTTACAATGGTAAGTTCAGTACCCTAGGTTCAAGCAGTTATGACTCATACAGGGTGAACAAACAATGGCCAGTCGGGTTACTTGACGGGCTCGACTAGCAAGAGCACATCTCAAGTCGAACGACATGAAGTGTATAAAACACCTCGTGTGGCCTAACCACTGCCGCCAACTCCAAAACATGGCTCGCGTTCATCGACGCGTCGTTCGTGGCAAAGATAAGCCAACCACGACTTTACTCGGTTGTCGACTGCCTGGACTAGGTATAGTCCCAAACAATTATGAATCCACATCAGCAATCATATAAGAGTAATGGAAATGAAATACAACAATGTGAGCATGTTAACACATGTTATAACATATAACTAAGTAAATCATCTAACACATGCATTTCATACATATAATGAAATCATGCATATAGCCAATATGTAAGAAATCATTTACATCAGCATATTATTTGAGAATTCAATCTCAAACTAATTCATAACACCATTTAATTCAATACATACTAATACAAACATTTATACAAACACTTTTACTACACACTTAAGTCTACATATAGTATGACGACTCAAAGTGCACATTTAGGCGAATCTCTTCGCCAAACTAATTATGCACGCATTCTTAATATCCTAATGTGACAAGAAGCCATGTTAATCATCTCAGAAAAATATGGATGGAAACTGTATTTCCTACAAATGACTAAAATGCCCTAAATCTCATATTGTTCGTCTGCTTACGAAACAGGAAACGGACAGCATGTTGTACATGTCAAACGGCGTTGCCGTCGATAATCTACTATTAAACGACATTGAAAGCATTGGAAACAGTTAATCAAAGCGTCTAAAATCTGCACCTTTTCTCCTATAAGTGTATTGATCCGAACAGAGCGTGTACGCTTTGTCTACGGCGAACCGGGAACCTATTTACAGGATGTATCCGCTACCATGCTAAGGAACCTTAAATCAGCAAGTATTTGGGGTATTTTCTTACCTAGAATCGCGGCGAAATCACCGGAAAAGTGATTGAGGCGCGTTGCTTAAGCACGTGCAACACGTAGTGCAAGCAGTAGGAAATTTTCTCCCACTCTCTTCACAATCTCTCACCTTTTCCCTCACACCAGCTAGGGTTTCTAGAAAATTCGGATGGGTGAGAGAAGAGAGGGTTTAAGCCCCTTTTATAACCCAAAACTTGCCCAAAACAGGCTTGGAAACAATGTTTACTTGATGCCTAACCAAGTCGGGGCTGTTTCAGTCCAAAAAGATATTTCTGGAGGTCCCCTGGCCGAACGCGATTGGACTTAAGTTCATGCATGTCGGATGTCGTCACATCCCATTTTCAGACTAGTAGTGTTCATAGATCGCACGTGCTGGTCCAGTTTCAGTTCAGCGGTCACCGCACGTAGATCAGGCCTACAAGTCTTATGATATGAAATAGAAATTTTTTCTGATCCAAGGGTGTAATTTGGCTAAATTCTGACGGTCAGAATGCTTAATAATAACGCGTCAAGTCGTGTGGCAGATTTGAATTTCAAATTCCAAATCTAACCCTATTCTCACTCTCTTCACTCCAGGCTCAATGAAATAGCCTGTGAATGTCGGTTGGACTTAATTTTTGAAATGATTATCAAGTCCAGCTAGGCGGTTATAACGGTCTAAGATTGTAGGTATCGGACTTTTGACGTGCGGTCTAGATCCAATACAAAGTTTTAAAGAGGTCCTGAGAACAAACCGTTTTAGAGTTTGATCCGAGGTTTTAGAATATTATAGCGTCATTGGTTCTACTCGCTTTGGGTCTTGTAGAACGTATTTAAAGTGATCAGGGACTATTTCTCAGCTACTCTAGCGTTGCGCTAGCTAACTTACACTTATTTTCTAAAGGAATTAATCCTACGCGATTTCTGGTCGAGTTGGTACTCGAGCCCAAGTACTGATTTTTCCAGGGCATTACAGTTTTTCTTTCCAAAACTCATTATCACCTTACATTGCTATGATGGCATTTCTACAACACTCCTCCCTCTCTTTCCCCCTCATTTCCTCCTCTCCCTCCATTGCTAGAGAGGTTGGACATCCACCCCCATTTCTCCAGCCCCTTTCTCCCTTGATTCCCATCAATCTAACCCTCCTACACCCATCTCCACCATTGAAACTACCCCATTAGAGCTAGAGAACCCAAGGATAAAAGAAGAAGGAAGAGCTTTGAGGTGGGTGCACTCCTAGGACTAGATTTCTTGTTTTCTTCCATTGAAACTTATTTTTCTTTCATGGGAGCATGTAGGACCCACCAATCAATGGTAGAGATCCTACTTTGACTCCATAGGTGTGGCCAATGGCCCACCTTTATGCATGCACGAGCCATGATGGGGTCATTCTCCATAGACCCCATCATGATGTTTTCCTTTGATCCATAGCTTGACAAGTCATCTAGACCCTAGATCCATAGTTGTGATGGTATCCCCACCTCAGATTTTTAGTTGTAGGACCCATGTATTATCTTGATGTATGGTTGTGATTGGTTTAGAGGGGCTCATAGTGGCGGAGCCCTTCCTATGGCCGTGATCTTCTCTCTCTCTCTCTTATTTTTCCTAATTGTGTGTGGCCCACCTGGTGTGTCTAGGATGCCCAGACCATCCAACAAGGTGGGACATCCTTGCCGTCCATTTTCTAGACGTTGGGAGTCCCACATGCTATCCATTTTTGGCATGTAAAGAGATCTGATACTGGAGTCCTGGTTTGGGGTTTGTGGGACCCACTAAGGTAGGCCACACCATGTTTTATTTGAAGTATTTCTCCCTGTCCAGCAACTTATGGGCTAGAATGTCCAGCAACATATTGTTGTCCAGATTTTTCTTGGCCCTTGTTGTTGATTGTTGCATGGAGTTTAGCCTTGTTTGTAGCCTCATTTTCTTTCTCATGTGGGGTGTTTCTCTGAGGTGTAGACCCCACCTTAATGTATGATGAAACCCACTCCATCCATCCCTAATGGGATGCCCATGGGGCAGGCCCAAGAGGGCTAGACAGTCCAAGTTTCTGGACCGTTCAGCAGTCCTGAATAGAGGGAAAACATAAATATCAGCTTGATTTTTAGAATGGTGGGCCACTTTTGTGGACCCCACCTTGTTGCACATTCATGGGTGCATCCTAACCACCGATTTTCCTCTTGTTTAGGCAGGCCTGGGCCCACTACATTGGATGTACAAATCAGGGACAACAACAATACCAGCAACATTTTATTTTCTATGCCTTGCTATCCGGAATTTTTATTTGATGTTGTATGTGTTCTTAGCTTCCCCTTTCATCTCTATTGTAGCCCACTTAGCTCAGATCCACCTCAGATGCATTTGAGATATCTTGGTTGTCCATCTGTGGGACATCATCAGTTGGGCTTGCAGCCCACCTGCTGGACATCTCAGCTGGGCTAGCGTCTAGCAGGGGCTGACCGTCCACCCCCTTTTGAGGCCCATCTTGATGTTATTTATGACCCACACCATCCTCCATTTGTGTGGCCCACTTGGACATGGCCCATCCCCTGGTGGGACGTCCACAAGTGGGGCCCACCTTAAGCTTAATAGGCCAGCCGTCTAGGCCCCTTGGGACACCCCAGGTAGTTGGGTGCTGCTGAACTTACAGTCCAGCAGCAGGCCCACCTTGGTTCTTATGTTTTAAGTATGCCTTCCATCTAGTGGGGCCCACTGCGACATGTATAGGTCACCATGGAGTATCTATTTTTTTCAGATTTACCATCTGTTGGACCCTAGCAAGCCCAGGAAGTTGGGTGGGCTGAATGTCCAACAAGGCCTTAAAGAAATTTCTACATGTAGCTAGATGTTGTGAAGATGTGAGGCCTACCAGATTGAGAGTGTTGTGTACACACACACCATGCTTATATTTTCTGAGAATATTGGGCCCCATTAGTGCCTTGTGAGGCCCACCATTTATCTGATTAATTGGGGACCATCAGTCCAGATTTTTGGATGTCTAGCCTTGAGCCCAGTTTTATGTATGGGCTACTTACCTATTATGCTGGACCTTGTGGGATGATATGTTGCATGTAATTGGATCATTGTTGCCCATCTATCTTTCCTAATCTTGGGCTGAATTGTAAGGCCCGTCTTGGAGAATCTTACATATGCCTTACCTATGTATTTGGGCATATGGGCTGCCCATGAGGCCCTTCATAATGCATGCATTCGTTGGCCATGGTACTTGGGCCATAGTTTGCCCCATTGAACCCACATTGATGTATGTGGGCTCTGGGCCGTTTCTTGAGGCCCATCATGTGGTATGAGATGTTATGGATTGCTGCCCATTTTCTTTTCATAGTTGTATCTGGGCCATGGGCCTTGTTTTAGTTAGATTCCTTGTTGGGTTGCCTTCTAGGAACCAATGGTGGTTAAATGTCCACATTGTGAACCTCTCTAGGCCCTTTGTTAGGCTCATTCTCATCTATTAGGCCCATAGTATTGTTTGCCTAGACTTTGTGGGCTACCCCAAACCATTGGGCCCCCACTATTGGTTATGCTTCTTCCATACCATGTAAAATCGTCTAAGTACCTAGACCCGACCTTACTAAGAGAAGAGTACATCATCACCACATGTTATGCTTAGTTATCTTCATGATTCATTCCCATGTGCATTATATGCATGCTTGGTTTAGGAGTGATTAATTATGGTATGTGTCATTGGGCAGGTTGTTTATGGGACTCCGTGAGTGATGGAGTTGCCCCACATGAGCACGTTGTATGCAAAGGACTGATGCCTAGTTAATTAGTATGATTCATGCATCTCGCATTTACATGGCACAGTTATTATTCACCCTAGCATCATCAGGGTCGTAACCTCCACAGGCACATCATGGATGGCCATATTTGAACACAAAAATGCTTGGTTCTAGTACTGTGGGCACGTAGGATGTCCTTGGGTGAAAGTCTCAAAACCTTTTTAGTATCAGAAGTGTAACATCCCGAAAATCGGGGGTCGAGCAAAAACCCAACTCCCGAGTTCCAAAATGTTATTTATGCAACATAGATATGTATGATTGAATGTTGTCTGTGATAACGCATTAAACATGAGTGAGATTAAGCTTGAGCAGCATATCATACTCCAGAGACGGTTAAATTAACAAGCGGAAGACTGTGATAGTATGTATAACATATATAAACTGTTGTATGCCTCCAGAGTGTGGATATGTTACCAGGTTATATACATACATGTATACTCTAAAAGTAGACAAAACGAATATACATGAGTGCGCTAAAAATATAAAATGACAAGTGTCAAAGTATCTAATCAACCTCCCTGTAATCCCGTCGATCAGAACACGCATAAAGGAGGGATCCTCCTCATCATCATCAAGTCCGGCTCCGCCTCACAGGCCGCGCCATCATCTGCAATCACAAAAAGGTCTGGTGGGTGTCCAGGAACACCGTCCCGTAACGTGGGAGTGAGTAGCTAACTCAGTGGAATAATAGAGCAAAGATTAACATGTTATCAAATCAATCATGCGATAATAGTAAAGCAGTAATTCAAACATTCCTAATACTGTTGTTAATGCAATTATGACATGACGTGATGTATGCCCTCACCGACGATCTCCCTCATACGGCAACATCTTACGACCGCAGCATGCCACACTCCCTAGAGTGCTCCACATCTTCCAGGCACATGCAATGCTATGGTGATATGATTTCCGAGTTGTTATTAGTCCATTCAAACAGCAGGATTGGGAAACTAAGGTACTTCCCTTGTATCAATCCCAACACAGATCCTGTCTAGGGTCGTCACTCCTAGTAATCTCATACGATGTATATTTTGTAGGTCGCTGCAAGGGCTGCCAGGGCTGTTGCACGCACTCGTTGCTCCGCTCCCCCATCACCTTATCAATACAGGCCTACTGTACTCTACTGCTACTGAAGGGTCGTCGCCTCCCGTAGACTCAGAATATGCTCGCGGTCACTACAAAGGACTCGTCGCCTGATCAGTGTAGGCCGACAGCTAGAATATAGTGTCGCATACCACCATAATCTGCTCACGAGTCTAGGTGCTCACTGGTCACTACGGGGAGATTTGTGGCCCCAGCGTAGGCCGACAGCTCGACCACGGTGTCCCATACCACCATGCCCGGCTCATGAGTCTTTATGGATCAAGGTACCATGGTTAACAGGGTTTACAATGGTAAGTTCAGTACCCTAGGTTCAAGCAATTATGACTCATGCAGGGTGAACATACAATGGCCAGTCGGGTTACTTGACGGGCTCGACTAGCACGATCGCATCTCAAGTTGAACGACATGAAGTGCGTAAAATACTTCGTGTGGCCTAACCACTGCCGCCAACTCCAGAACACGGCTCGCGTTCATCGACGCGTCGTTCGTGGCGAAGATAAGGTAACCACGAATTCGCTCGGTTACCGACTGCCTGGACTAGGCATAGTCCCAAACACATGGAATCACATCAGCAAATCAAGTGAGAGTATTGGAAATGAAATACAACCACGTGAGCATGTTAACACATGTTATAACATACAACCAGAGTAAATCATCTTACACATGTCTATCACGCATATAATGAAATTATACATAGCACCAACATATAGGACATCATCTCCATCAGCATATTAATTGAGAATTCGATCTCAACTAGATCATAAGAAAATCATCAAGCACATGTTATAACATACCACTCAAGTGAAACATCAAGCATATGCATTTCATACCAATAATGAAATCGTACATATGGCCAACTTGTAGGAAATCATTTACATTAGCAATTTAATTGAGAAATCAATCTCAAATTAATTCATAACACCATTTAATTCAATACATACTAATACGAGCATTTATACAAACACTTACACTACACACTTAAGTCTACATATAGTATGTCGACCCGAAGTGCGTATTTAGGCGAATCACTTCGCCAAACTAATTATGCACACATTCCTAACATTCTAATGCGACAATAAACCATGTCAATCACATCAGCAAAATGTGCATGAAAACAGTACTTCCTATAAATGACTAAAATGCCCTAAATCTCGTATTCTTCGTTAGTTTACGAAACAGGAAACGGACAGCATGTTGTACATGTCAAACGGCGTTGCCGTCAAGAATCTACTATTAAACGACATTGAAAGCTTTGGAAACAGTCAATCAAAGCGTCTAATATCCGCACCTTGTCTCTTATGGATGTTGAAATTCGAACGGAGCGTATACGCTTCGTCTACAGCGATAAGAGAACCTGTTTTACGAGATTTACTAACTATCAAGCTATGGAACGGAAGAAACATCAAATCAGCAACTTTTTAGGATTTTTCTTACCTGAAAACGCGGAGGAATCGTCGGGAAAGCGATCGGAGTGCGTTGCCTAAGCACGTACAGCAGCAGCAACAGGTGGCAGGAAGATCTCTCCCACCTTCTCTCACAAACTCTCACCTTTTCTCTCTCCCAATCTAGGGTTTTTGCAAATTCGGATGGGAGAGAGGAGTGAGGGTTTCAAGCCCTTTTATAAGCCCAAACTTGCCCGAAATAGGCTCGGGAACAAGTTTCACTTGAGGGGTAACCAAATCGGGGCTGTTTCGGTCCAAAAGATGCTTTCTGGTGGTCCCCTGGTCGAATGCGATCGGACTTAAGCTCATGCGTACCAGATCTAGCACGTATTAAGTTTTCAGTCCGGCAGGGTTCGCAGATCGCACGTGGCGGACCAGTTTCAGTTCAGCGGTCACCGCACGTAGATCAGGGCTGGAAGTCTCATAATAATAAATAGAAATTTTTCCTGATCCGAGGGTGTAATCTGGATGAATTCTAACGGTCAGAACGCTTAATACTGACGTGTCAAGTCGTGTGCCAGATTTGAATTTGAAATTCCAATTCTGTCCCTATTCGCGGTCTCTTCAGTCCGGGCTCAATGAAATAGTCTGTGATTATCGGTTTGACTTGATTTTCGAAATGATTGTCAAGTCCAGCTGGGCGGTTCTAACGGTCTAAGATAGGAAGTAACGGACTTTCAACGCGTGGTCTAAATCCAATACAAGAATTCAAAGTGGTCCAGTGAATAAACCCGCTTAGAGTTTGATCCGAGGTTATAGAGTATTATGGAGTCATACGTTCTACTCGATTTGGGTCTTGTAGAACGTATTTAAAGTGATCAGGGACTGTTTCCCAGCTACTCCAGCGTTGCGCTAGCTAACTTACGCTAAATTTCCATAGGAATTAATCCTAAGTGGTTTCTTTGGCTATGAAATTGGGTTCTGAGCGATTTTCCAGGTGTTTTAGTTGACCCATTGCCTAAGGACGTCAAATCCCAGATTGGCCAAAATCCGGGGTGTTACAATCTACCCCCCTTAAAACACAATGTCGTCCCCGACATTGGCAAAGGGCAAGGAGTACTTTCTCTAAGGAAGGTTCAAATCCTATTTAATAACCTAATCGTATGTATATCCGAACTCAAAGGTTTCGATCTTGGGCCAGTGGGAAAGAGGCCAACCACTCTTCCGCTGAGCCACTCTGATCAAACGGTAGCGTTGACTAACCTAACTAGATTGGACTCAATACGTTCTACCCCCCTTAAAAATTAGTTTTACTTAAGGTTGAAGAATCTTAGCATCGATCCGTATATCAGAACGAGGCGCAACTTAGGAGCTATCCTTGACCTAAAATGGAAACAACCTTTCTCTACATGGTTTTCCTTGCTAATGATGCGTTCTATGGCATTGGTATCTATGGTGATAGAGACGAGCCTAAGCTCTATAGTGGTTGAGTTCAGGGGTAAGTATGAGTTGGTGGCAAGATGTCTAATTCTCTACTGGCTTTAAGTCCTCGCCATTTCCCAAAGACAATGTGATCCTGTTTGGTTGTAGGTGGTTGGGCCATCACAGAAGAAAGGTTGTGTAGTGGGTCTAAGCCGGATACGTTGAACCTTCTGTCTAATCAGGACAAAAAATACGTTGTATCAGTTCTTAATCCGAGTCGACGCCGATCCTCTGCTTGATCAGAGCATTGGATTTATTGGTAACCACTAGGATTAAGAAGTCGATTCAAACCGTGAATACATCGCTTACATGTAGTTCCTTTATTCCGCATTCCCGAATGCAATAAGTCCTTGGGGAAGGCAATTCTAAGGGGTGTGCTAGTACATTCTAAGTTCAATCTAAGGGATTTATAAATGTTCCCTGAGAGTGTATGGTTCCTTTCTATGGGCAACAATAGAAATCTATTAGTCATAAAGAAATCTAACCTACTATCCCTTAGCATATATAGGCCTTACACTGCCTAAGTCAACTAGTAGCCTAGTCTGTAACTCAGTACTTATAATTCAAAGCCTAAGTTTACACGTTAAATGGTTCCATACCATTTCTACTACAGGGAATTGTTCTATCACTCAGGGTCAAGATTATCTAAATAGAATTGGGTTTCCTATATCGTCAGATCCTTCAAATCTAGAAGTGCTAACTCTAGGACCAAAACGCCAAGGGCCTATGTGGCCAGTAGCATTCAGTTGTATTAAATAGAACCGCATTCTTAGTCCCATAGTGGGATCGGAAGCGGCATGCTTGGTAGGAGGGTGGGGTGGGATAAAAACTAATTTGTAGGCTGAATCCCGGGAGTTACAATACTCCCGATCCAGGGACAATACCTTACAGTGAAATGAGACGGCATGCACTCCATTCCACAAATTTTGGCTACATTAAGCCCAAACCACAACACAAACATTCACATAACAAGTCGAAAAGCATCATGCATTTCATTAAACCAAAATTGTCATAATACAAGGGATATCTCCCTACAAGTATCATGACAAAAAGTACATGGGAGCTATGTCAGTCAGCTACTACAACAACATAGGTAAACTACCAGCCTTATTAGGCTTACAAAACACAACTTAAAACAGGAAATGACTAACTACAACCCGCGATACCTGGATCTAGATTACTAGTCCGAGTCGGGCGATGGAGGAGGAAATGTAAAGAAATCGTTGTCCAAATGGACAGAACGAAATCTAGGCATTGTAGAGGGATGCTTCAAGCTCCCCTAGGATGCATTTTCAAGGAGAAATGAAAATGAAAAAGGGGAATGGAGCACCTCACGATTTCAGCTCGATTTGGGAGTTTTAGGAGCTCCAAAAGATGAAATCTTCAAGAGGGAGGGCTGCCAACTGAAATAGATTGATGGAGGGTGGTCGTTTTTGGCCAAGGATGGATCTAGGGTGGTTTGGAATCACGAATTTTTGGAGATAGTTGCTGAAAAATGAAAATGAGGCTAGGGAAGGGGCTGTTTGTGAAGGAAGTACCCCTATTTGGGGTTTTCTATGGACGGAACCTACATGGGAGGGGTACACTACCCAAAATAGGGCGTGCGCCCAGTTTTCACATCAAGTGGGCCCCACCGGACGGCGATGGCATCGCCGACTGATCCTTGATCTGGTTAGTGGGACCACATGGGTCTAGTCCCCCATGGTCCAGGGACCCCAAATAACCATGGGCCCCACCTTGGTTCATTGTAGATTGTCCTATATTGGCCCAAACATGCGTTCAGGACTTTCCGGGGTCAATCTGCAAACCCGAATACAAAACCCCATCATGCAGCATATGATTTTGGGGTAGAAGGAGCTATTACATCCATCTAGTCCATTATTTTCTAAAGAAAGTGAAGTTAGAATGGCATTATGGCCATTTTTCATAAAATTTTACTATTCACTATAAAATTTTGTGAAAGTATCATTTTTTGTTATTTTCACATTAGGTTTGATGCCTAACATGAAATGGATAAGAAGGAAATGAATATTGGAGTGGTGAGAGGAAGAATTTTGAAGATTTTTGGTGAAACGGGGTTTTTAAGCCCTGACGATAGAATACAGGGGTCGTGGTTGTCCCACGGTCCAAGGATTCACATTTACGGGTTTAGAATCATTCAAAGAATGTCTCAACCCGACTTCCTACGACCTAGGAGCTATTTGGGTTGCTTCATGCGACCCTAGACGCGCTACGGACTCGATCGTGCGATCGAAATGAATATACTTCGCCTATTGGCGAATCTGGGATCCTAGAAGTGTTTCTAGACCCTTCTCGCACCCACCTAAGTCAAAGGAAGCGACAGCGTACGTCGCGTGACCATAACCCAGGCCCGGTTTAATCCAAATCATGCTCAGATACCATCTGTAACATCCCGAAAATCGGGGGGTCGAGCAAAAACCCAACTCCCGAGTTCCAAAATGTTATTTATGCAACATAGATATGTATGATTGAATGTTGTCTGTGATAACGCATTAAACATGAGTGAGATTAAGCTAGAGCAGCATATCATACTCCAGAGACGGTTAAATTAACAAGCGGAAGACTGTGATAGTATGTATAACATATATAAACTGTTGTATGCCTCCAGAGTGTGGATATGTTACCAGGTTATATACATACATGTATACTCCAAAAGTAGACAAAACGAATATACATGAGTGCGCTAAAAATATAAAATGACAAGTGTCAAAGTATCTAATCAACCTCCCTGTAATCCCGTCGATCAGAACACGCATAAAGGAGGGATCCTCCTCATCATCATCAAGTCCGGCTCCGCCTCACAAGCCGCACCATCATCTGCAATCACAAAAAGGTCTGGTGGGTGTCCAGGAACACCGTCCCGTAACGTGGGAGTGAGTAGCTAACTCAGTGGAATAATAGAGCAAAGATTAACATGTTATCAAATCAATCATGCGATAATAGTAAAGCAGTAATTCAAACATTCCTAATACTGTTGTTAATGCAATTATGACATGACGTGATGTATGCCCTCACCGACGATCTCCCTCATACGGCAACATCTTACGACCGCAGCATGCCACACTCCTTAGAGTGCTCCACATCTTCCAGGCACATGCAATGCTATGGTGATATGATTTCCGAGTTGTTATTAGTCCATTCAAACAGCAGGATTGGGAAACTAAGGTACTTCCCTTGTATCAATCCCAACACAGATCCTGTCTAGGGTCGTCACTCCTAGTAATCTCATACGATGTATATTTTGTAGGTCGCTGCAAGGGCTGCCAGGGCTGTTGCATGCACTCGTTGCTCCGCTCCCCCATCACCTTATCAATACAGGCCTACTGTACTCTACTGCTACTGAAGGGTCGTCGCCTCCCGTAGACTCAGAATACGCTTGCGGTCACTACAAAGGACTCGTCGCCTGATCAGTGTAGGCCGACAGCCCGAAATAGGCTCGGGAACAAGTTTCACTTGAGGGGTAACCAAATCGGGGCTGTTTCGGTCCAAAAGATGCTTTCTGGTGGTCCCCTGGTCGAATGCGATCGGACTTAAGCTCATGCGTACCAGATCTAGCACGTATTAAGTTTTCAGTCCGGCAGGGTTCGCAGATCGCACGTGGCGGACCAGTTTCAGTTCAGCGGTCACCGCACGTAGATCAGGGCTGGAAGTCTCATAATAATAAATAGAAATTTTTCCTGATCCGAGGGTGTAATCTGGATGAATTCTGACGGTCAGAACGCTTAATACTGACGTGTCAAGTCGTGTGCCAGATTTGAATTTGAAATTCCAATTCTGTCCCTATTCGCGGTCTCTTCAGTCCGGGCTCAATGAAATAGTCTGTGATTATCGGTTTGACTTGATTTTCGAAATGATTGTCAAGTCCAGCTGGGCGGTTCTAAAGGTCTAAGATAGGAAGTAACGGACTTTCGTCGCGCGGTTTAAATCCAATACAAGAATTCAAAGTGGTCCAGAGAACAAACCCGCTTAGAGTTTGATCCGAGGTTATAGAGTATTATGGAGTCATACGTTCTACTCGATTTGGGTCTTGTAGAACGTATTTAAAGTGATCAGGGACTGTTTCCCAGCTACTCCAGCATTGCGCTAGCTAACTTACGCTAAATTTCCATAGGAATTAATCCTAAGTGGTTTCTTTGGCTATGAAATTGGGTTCTGAGCGATTTTCCAGGTGTTTTAGTTGACCCATTGCCTAAGGACGTCAAATCCCAGATTGGCCAAAATATGGGGTGTTACAAGAAGATGCTCCAATGTCTAGACCGAGTGAAAACATGAGTGTCAGTGCCGAATACCATTAGGTCATATCTCCCACTGTGTTGTGGTCGGTTGAAAGGGGGTGTGGCCTTATCCGCCCAAGTGAGGGGGATGTAAGCTAGGCTGAGTTTGACCAGCTCACAAATGGGTCTGCTATCGATGAGCCGGGTAGATTGGCAGACTACTGGCTAGGAAGGTAGTGAGTTCTCTTCTGCTCGCTGGGTTGCACGACTAGGGAGGCGACAATCAGTGTGTAGTGTATTTGACCGGGTGATTTTCCAGAGAAGAACCGTACTGATATATGAGCTTGATATGAGGACTGACATGATCACATTGCATATTGCATATGTCATTTGGCTATATAGGCCCCACATCACATAGCCCTGGTGTAACGCCCGTGAAAAATCCATACTTGGGCTCGAGTACCAACTCGACCCGATATTGCGTAGAATTCATTCCTTTAGAAAATATGACTAGGTTAGCTAGTGCAACGTTAGAATAGCTGGGAAATGGTCCCTGACCACTTTAAATACGTTCTACAAGGCCCAAAGCGAGTGGAACTAATGGTGCTATAATGCTCTAAAACCTCGGACCAAACTCTAAGCAGGTTTGTTCTCTGGACCACTTTGAATCTTTGTATTGGATCTAGACCGCACGTCGAAAGTCCGATACCTCCTATCTTAGACCGTTAGAACCGTCTAGCTGGACTTGACACTCATTCCAAAAATCAAGTCAAACCGATAATCACAGGCTATTTCATTGAGCCCGGACCGAAGAGAGTGAGAATAGGGTTAGAATTGGAATTTGAAATTCAAATCTGGCACACAATTTGACGCATCAGTATTGAGTGTTCTGACCGTCAGAATACAGCCAAATTACACCCTTGGATCAGGAAAAATATCTATTATATATCACGAGACTTATAGGCCTGATCTTGGTGCGATGACCGTTAAACTGAAACTGGACCGCCACGTGCGATCTGGGAACCCTACCGGTCTGAAAACTGGATGTGTGCTAGATCCAGTATGCATGAGCTTAAGTCCGACCGCATTTGGCCAGGGGACCTTCAGAAATGCCCTTTTGGACCGAAACGGCCCCGATTTGGTTAGGCACCAAGTAAACATTGTTCCCAAGCCTATTTTGGGCATGTTGTAGGCTATAAAAGGGGTTGAAACCCTCACTCCTCTCTCCCATCCGAATTTGAGAGAAGCCCTAGCTTGGGAGAGGGAAAAAAAAAAGTGAGAGATTGTGAGAGAGTGGGGGAGTTCTTCCTGCCACTTGTGCTACGTGTTGCACGTGCTTAAGCAACACACCTCTACCACCTTCCCGGCGATTCCACCGCGATCTTAGGTAAGTAAATACCCTAAATAGTTGTTGATTTGAGTTTCCCTTGTTTCCATAGCGATGTAGCTTATGGATCTTGTGTATTAGGCTCCTTATTCGCCGTAGACGAAGCGTATACGCTCCGTTTCAATTCCCGAGTCTACAAGACATAAGGTGCGGATTTTAGACGCTTTGATTGACAGTTTATAATGCTTTCAATGTCGTTTAATAGTAGATTATCGACGGCATCGCCGTTTGACATGTACAACATGCTCTCCGTTTCCTGTTTCGTAAATTAACGAAGAATATGAGATTTAGGGCATTTTAGTCATTTGTAGGAAGTACGGTCTACATGCATATTTTGCTGACGTGATTGCCATGTTTTGTCACCGTATTAGAGAGTTAGGAATGTTTGCACAATCAGTTTGGCGAAGAGATTCGCCAAGTTGCGCACTTTGGGTCGACATACTATATGTGGACTTAAGAGTGTAGTGTATGTGTTTGTGCAAATGCTTGTATTAGTATGTATTGAATTAAATGATGTTATGTAGTAGTTTGAGATTGATTTCATGATTAAAATGCTGACCTAAATGATTTCCTACATGTTGACCTTATGCATGATTGCATTACATGCATAGGAAGTATGCCTTGAAGATTTGCTTAAGTTGAATATGCATGGAAGGTATGCCTTGAAGTTTTGCTTAAGTTGAATGTTATAACATGTGCTAACATGCTCACATGATGTATTTCAATTCCTATACCTTTGTATATAGCGTTAAGATAATTCCATAGATGTGTGGGACTTGACTTAGTCCAGGCAGTCGGTAACCGAGCGAATTCGTGGCTGACTGGTCATAGCCACAAACGACGCGTCGATGAACGTGATTCGTGTTGAGAGTTGGCGGCAGTGGTTAGGCCACGCGAAGTGTTTTACGCACTTCATGTCGTTCAACTCGAGATGCGATCGCACTAGTCGAGCCCGTCAAGTAACCCGACTGGCCGATGTTTGTTCACCTTGTATGTATCATAACTGCTTGAACCTAGGGTACTGAACTTACCATTGTAAATCCTATTAACCGTGGTACCTTGATCCACGAAGACTCATGAGCCGGGCATGGTGGTATGGGACACCGTGGTCGAGCTGTCGGCCTACGCTGGGGCCACAAACCTCCCCGTAGTGACCAATGAGCACCTTGACTCGTGAGCAGATTATGGTGGTATGGGACACTATATTCTAGCTGTCGGCCTACACTGATCAGGCGACGAGCCCTTTGTAGTGACTACGAGCGTATTCTGAGTCCACGGGAGGCGACGACCCTTCCGTTGCAGTAGAGTACGGTAGGCCTGTATTGATAAGGTGATGGAGGAGCGGTGCAACGAGTGCGAGCAACAGCCCTGGCAGCCCTTGCAGTGACCTACGAAATATACATCGTATGAAATTACTAGGAGTGACGACCCTAGACAGGATCTGTGTTGGGATTGATACAAGGGAAGTACCTTAGTTTCCCAATCCTGCTGTTTGAATGGACTAATAACAACTTGGTAATCATATCACCATAGCATTGCATGTGCCTGGAAGATGTGGAGCACTCTAGGGAGTGTGGCATGCCGCGGTCGTAAGATGTTGCCGCATGAGGGTGATCGTCGGTGAGGGCATACATCACGTCATATCATCTTGCATTAATAACAGTATTAGGATTGTCTGATTTACTGCTTTACTATTATCGCGTGATTGAATTGTGAACATGCTAATCTTTGCTCTATGATTCCACTGAGTTGATCACTCATTCCCACGTTACGGGATGGTGTTTGCAACACCCACCAGACCCTGTTGTAGCTGCAGGTGAGGACGAGATGCAGGAGGTGGAGCCGGAGATTGACGAGGACCAGGATGAGTTCTCGTATATGCAGTATCACGACGGCTTCCCGTAGGTGACCTGGATCGAGGGGACTTCAGTGGGACTATTTTGAACTTTATTCTTTTGTTTATTTACATGTATATGAAACTCAGAGATGTAGTCATACTTTGGAGACAGATGAGATTACTTTGTTTTTCCATACAGTGATATATATATTGTTTAGTCTTCCGCTTGCTTTTATCACTGGATCTGAAGTATGAATTGCAGTTTTGGTATAATTTTACTCATGTGAATGCTTTAAATCAGACAACATTGAATCATAACTATTTTTGTTGCATAAGTGACGGTCTGGAACTCGGGAGTTGAGTTTATACACGACCCCCGATTTTCAGGGTGTTACAAGTTGGTATCAGAGCATGAATGAGAGTATACTGGGCCTGGGTTATGGTCTTGCGACGTACGTTGTCGCTTCCTTTGACTTAGGTGGGTGCGAGAAGGGTCTAGAAACACTTCTAGGATCGCAGATTCGCCGATAGGCGAAGTCTATTAGGATCGATCGCAAGATCGAGTCTGTAACGCATCTCGGGTCGCGTAAAGCAACCCGAATCACTTCTAAGCTTTAGGAAGTCGGGTTGAGACGTCCTATGAGCGGTTTTAAACCGCAAAAGTGAATCCTTGGGCCGTGGGATGACCACGACTCCAGTAATCAATCGCCAGGGCTTAAAAACCCCGTTTCACCAAAAATCTTCAAAATTCCTCCTCTAAACACTCCAATCTTTATTTCTTTCTTATCTAATTTATATTAGGCATCAAACCTAATATGAAAATAACACAAATTAGTACTTTCACAAATTTTATAGTGAATAGTAAAATTTCATAAAAAATGACCATAAGGCCATTCTAACTTCACTTTCTTTAGCAACTAAGGAGATAGATAGGTGTACTGGCTCCTTCTACCCCAAATTCATATGCTGCATCATATGTTTTGGTATTCGGGATTGCGATGTGGACCCGGAAAGCCCCAAACACATGTTTGGGCTCATACAGACCAAATTATTGTGAACCAAGGGGTGGGACCTAACTTTTTGGGACCCTGGGACCATGGGGGATCAGACCCATGGGGTCCCACTGGCCAACTTGAAGGTTGGCCGGCGATGCCATCGCCGGCCGGGCGATGCATCGCCTGCCGGCGGTGTCGGTTGGTGCCGTCCTTCGGGTGCACCCCCTTAAATAGGCTCCACATCATCCCTAGGTACCTCCCACATCACGAAAACCACCAAATCCCACCTCTCCTTCACAAACAGCCCCCTACATAGCCCTAGATTTGATTTTCAGCAACCCATTCCAAACCCCGGCGTCCCAAACCACTCCTAGAACCTTCCTTGGCTAAAACCGACCACCACCCATCATTTATTGGGTGTTGGCAGCCTCTTTCCTTGAAGATATCACCATTTGGAGCTCCAAAATACCCCAAATAGAGCTGAAATCGTGAGGTGCTCCATCCCATCTTTTTGTTTGTATTTCTCCCTGAAAGTATAGCCTTGGGAAGCTTGAAGCATCCCTCTACGACACCTAGATTTCCTTTTATCAGATTGGGCACCTATTTCTCCACATTTTCGGCGTTTTCCATGGCTTTCGTGGAAGCCATTTTGGGTCTTTTGTCACTCTCATCCATCCTGTCTTTGATGGGTAAGAGGAAAACTGCAACAGACGAGGCTGGGCCGAGCCGCCCTGCTCGATTGAGAAGACCGCGGGGTGGTGCCGCAAGTTCAAGCGCCGCCGCAGGTCCAGCTGCAGTCCTGGAGTGCCGTACAAAGCGGGATTTGGATCCCCATGCACACCTTGGACGAACCATTCTGTCAGAGATGCCTCATGGTGAATACACTGATCGTAGAGTGTTATTTGAGGCGGACGTAGATAGGCGATTGTTCGGCGAGTATCTGTTGTTCGAACGCATTGAAGCTGCGCACTGGGGACCGATCTTTGAAGCTCGCGCTCGTGCTAATGTGAGCACTGTTCGTGCCTTCTATGCTAGCATCCAGAATCCTACCTTGGATCCTTTGCAGTTCAAAATCCCTTTTGGTAGAGATCGGATGGCTACGATCGACGTCCGGTTGGTTGCGCGACTTCTCAACGTGCCTCTAGGTGATGTGCATCCAAGTGAGAAGAATTTGAGGACTAGACGTGAACGAGATCTCCGCACCAGGTTTCTGTGCGGTAAGTTGGTTCCATGGCAGCCCAATAATAGCCTCAAGGCGACGTACATGTCTGAGGATTTACGCCTGCTGCACCATATCTGCACGTTCAATGTCTATCCCAGGTCGACGAACCGCATTGAATGCACACGTCTTATGGTCGATTTCTTATTTCTGGTGGCCCAGGGAGAGAACGTATGTATGGCCACTTTCATCTTACGGCAGATAGTTCTCATAGCCAGGTCGAGAAGAACATCCGAATCCCTTCCCTTTGGCCGACTCATTTGCAAGATTGCGCTTGAGTTTGCCTATAGACTTGGACCCGAATTGCCGGTATCGATTCACACCATCGATGAGTCGACAATGATTAAGATGAAGATTGGGTCGCGATACCGTGAAAATCAACTTGAAAGGGATAGTGGGGATGACTTTGATGAAGAGGAAGATCAGAGCGAAGAAGAACCTAGAGCAGAGGTTCAGGAAGAGGTTCAGGAAGAAGCAGAAGAGGAGGCTCAGGATACTGATGAGAGCCCTCCTCCTTCTGCGCAGACTACTATCGACGACCGCATTGCTCGGATGGAGGAGAGTCAGACCGCTTTGCGAAGGGAAGTCCAAGAACTTCGAGCGGAAGTCGCTGATGCCAAGGCTGTTACAAAGAATAAGTTTGGCAAGGTGACTCGCACCTTGAAGGCAATCCTGTGTTGCTTACAGGATAAGGGTGCTCCTCCTCCGTCACCAGACTCCGACTAGCGATGCGATCTTTGATGTTGTTATTAGTAGTTAGCCATTTCCTGTTTTATGTGTGTAAGCCTGTTAGGGCTAGTGCTTTGCTTATGTTGCTGTTACTTAACTGTCTTAATTTCCATGTAATCTAGTCATGATACTTGTAAGGATATATCCCTTGTATTGTGACAATTTTGATTAATTGAAATGCATGGAATGCCTTTGACTCTTTAGTGAATGATTGTGGTGTATTTGTGCAATTGAGACTGACAAGGTTGCGCCCTATTTTGAATATAGGGAATGCCACCTAAGATTACGAGGAGCGCGGTTCGACTTTCATTGTCTGAGCAGATGGATCAGACTCCTTCTCAGTCTGGCACTCGTCCGGACCCGGCTGTGGGCCCGATTCCTGAGACTGTTCGATCGTCTCAGCCTGCTATTGGTCCTACAGATGGACCACCGCCCTTTACACCATCAGTTCGAGAGCCACAGCGCGCATCTACTTCCGCACCTCATCCGCCACAGCCTGCTCCACCCCCTGACAGATTCGAGCAGATGATGGCTATGATGCTACAGCAGCAGCAGCTTCTGACCACCATAGTTGGGACTTTAGCCCAGGGTGGGGGTGCGACTACATCTACTCCACCTGCACCACCTGCGCATCCAGCTGAGGATGCCTATACTTACGCCTAGGATGAGGGCATAGCACATCCTGCGCCGCCTGCTTTCCCTGCGGGGAATCCTGCCGACACTCGGGGCCTTCTGGAGAGATTTCAGCGCTTGCGGCCTCCTACTTTCACGGGTTCTCACAGACCCGAGGAGGCTGAGTTCTGGCTCGACCGAGTGTCGAAGATTCTACGGATGTTGCACTGTACCGAGGCTGAGCAGGTAGAGCTGGCTACCTTTCTGTTTGAGAGAGAGGCCAGTATGTGGTGGGATAGCATATTGCGGACTGTTGCCGCAGATTTCGTATGGACGTGGGCAGCATTCGAGTTCCGCTTCCATGAGAAGTATTATCCTCAGACCTACAGGCACGAGAGGGAGAATGAGTTTCTCCGTCTCAGGCAGGCAGCGATGACAGTTACAGAGTATGAGCATCGGTTCACAGAGTTGGGCAGGTACGTCCCGACGATTCTAGCTGATGAGCAGATGCACATACGGCGCTTTTTGGAGGGCTTGCGACCGGATATTCGGTCGAAGATGTGCTGTGTCAGTTTCCCTTCTTATGCGGAGTTGGTTCACATGTCCATGCGGGCAGAGCAGGACGTGGATCGACTTGCGCGATCTCGAGGCCCGACTACTTCTAGGCCGCGACCGGATTTGCCAGACAGGCCCTCCGCGGACAAGAGGCCTCGCTTCGATCCTCCTACTAGGACCACAGCGCCTGTACCACCGTTTCGGTGCCCTGATTTATCATGCACATACTGTGGGAGGACGGGCCATTTAGCGCAGAGTTGCTTTTCCAGGATGCGGGACAGTGGGTTCTCGCCGCCGCAGAAGATTAATCGTGTACGTCCACAGGCGATATCAGCACCGCCTATATGGTCAGCTCCTGCGCATCCTTCTTTCAGACCTACGGTATCGCAGATTCGACAGCCTCCACGGCCCTTGACACAGCGGCCGAACCGGCCACAGCAGGCTCGAGTTCATGCATTGACCGCTGAGGCAGCTACGACGCTGACATTCCAGCATTCAGCCTTCGAGGTCACCGGCCATATCGGAGGTACTCCCGTTCTTATCATGGTGGACACTGGTTCCACGATTTCTTTGATATCGCGTGCCGTAGTCAGACGTCTTGGGTTGCAGACTATCACTATGGATAGCGTGCGAGTCCTTGCAGCTCATGGAGATTATTCGGATGTCACCCAGATGTGTGAGGGTTGTTTAGTTGATCTGGGAGGCAGGACGATGACTCTTGATCTGGTCGTCGATCCCTCGCTCGTTTATCTCGACGTCATTCTTGGCATGGACTGGTTGATTGCAGCGAGAGCCGAGATTGACTGCGAGGCTCGTGTGGTGACGGTGTACGAGCCTGAGGGCACGCCTTTCACATTTCCAGTGCGGGTAAATCTTCCTTTCCGCATTCTTAGCTACGCCACTCTATTGCGCGACGCTGGTGCCCAGGTACTTGAGCAGACGCCAGTTGTTTCTGAGTTCGGGGATCTGTTCAGGAAGATCCCTGGTTTGCCGCCCCGACGTGAGATCGATTTCACTATCGATCTGGTTCCTGGTTCTACACCCGTCTCACTGCCGACGTATCGCATGACACCATGTGAGATGGAGGAGTTGAGGACGCAGATTGATGGCCTACTAGAGCTTGGCTTTATACGGCCTAGCGTGTCTCCTTAGGGAGCACCGGTCTTGTTTGTGAAGAAGAAGGATGGTTCGCTGCGATTGTGTATTGATTATTGCAGGCTGAACCAGCTCACGGTGAAGAACAAGTACCCTTTGCCCAGGATCGATGACTTGTTTGATCAGTTGAGAGGAGCGCAGTACTTCTCGAAGATTGATCTTCAGTCAGGTTATCATCAGCTGCGCGTCAGAGATGAGGACGTGCAGAAGACAGCATTCAGGACCAGTTTTGGTCACTACGAGTTCCTCGTGATGTCGTTCGGTCTCACGAACGCACCGGCCGTGTTCATGGATCTGATGAACCGGGTATTGCGGCCTTTCCTCTATCGATTCGTCGTTGTCTTCATCGACGACATTTTGGTATACTCTAGGAGTCGAGAGGAGCATGAGGAGCACTTGCGTTTGGTCCTTGATACGCTCAGACGACATCAGTTGTTCGCACAGTACAAGAAGTACGACTTCTGGAAGCAGGAGGTGAAGTTTCTGGGACACGTGGTGTCCAAGGATGGCATGACAGTTGACCTGTCTAAGGTAGCTGCGGTGCAGGACTGGGAGCAGCCTGGTTCTGTCACTGAGGTGAGGAGTTTCTTGGGACTCGCTGGCTACTATCCGCGCTTCATTCAGGATTTCTCGAAGATCGCGAGACCCTTATCTCAGTTGACACGGAAGGACGTGAAGTTCGCCTGGAATGATAAGGCGGAGTCGGCTTTTCAGGAGCTGAAGGACAGACTTACGTCCGCCCCTGTGCTAGTATTGCCAGAGCAAGGGGTTAAATACACTATATACACTGACGCGTCTAGCATTGGTTTGGGTTGTGTCCTTATGCAGAGGGACAGGGTAATTTCGTATGCCTCGAGACAATTAAGGAAGCATGAGGAGAATTACCCTACACACGACCTGGAGTTGGCAGCCGTGATATTCGCACTGAGACTCTGGAGACATTACCTCTACGGAGAGGAGTTCGAGCTCTTTTGTGACCACAAGAGCCTCAAGTACATATTCACGCAGCGGGACTTGAATATGAGGCAGCGGCGATGGATGGAGACGCTGAAGGACTTCAAGTTTGAAGTCTCTTACCATCCTGGGAAGGCGAACCTTGTGGCTGATGTGTTGAGCCGCAAGAAGGCGATAGAGTTTGCGGCTCCGCTGATGGTTGCCGAGTGGGATATGGTTGAGTTTTTGCGAGACTTTGAGCAGAAACTCACCGTAGAGGAGCCATTTGAGTTCATCGCACACGTACAGGTGCGATCCCAGATCGATGACTGTGTCATCGAGGCGCAGAGGGACGACGCGCATCTTACTGAGCTTCGAGAGCAGGCCAGTGATGATGCTGACGCCGACTGGCGAGTTGGTATGGATGGGGGCTTACGTTACCGTGGCCGCCTATGCGTCCCAGATGTCCCTGACTTGAGACGAGAGATTCTCGAGGCTGCGCATTCTACTAGACTCGCGATTGTTGAGGGTCAAATATTGCATATTAGACCCCAGATATTGTCTGGATTTACGAATATAATGCTGTCTAATGGCTCGTTTTCTCATTCTTGTGTGGCAAAGTGATTTTATGAGCATGGATGGAAAAAAGACGTTAAAAGTTGAGATTTAACGATCTGATGACGCCAAAGGCAAGGGACACACTCCAGGGGATCAAGATTGACAAATATACACGGTCAGAAATCCAAGAAAAGTTAGAAATTGAAGCTCAAGTGGCCTGAAGGACGTCCAGAATGCAAGATCACGAGGTTCCCACCATCCGTTCGGCTCGAAACTTCATACGTCGCCTGAGGACCATAAATTAACCGTACATATAAAATTTTAGCCATTGAAGATCTCGAGAAGTGCCCCAACTGACAGATCAGCCCATAAACCGTTGATTCTGGGCCCACCTGATATCTGGAACTGTCTCAAAATTATTATTGACGCCTTAAATAAGGAGTCAAAACAGATGGACGGTGCAGATTTCTCTAAAACATTGCAATGGGCCCCATATGAAATGAGTGTGTACAGTACACATGTGCACTCGCCGTGCACCAAAATTTCCAAAAGTCGGTCAGCTGCGCTGACCGACGTTTCCGTCTACAACTCTAAAAAAAAAAAAAAAAAAAAAAAAAAAAAAAAAAACTTGCAGCGGACGCACGGCGCTGGCCGTTTTTGCGAATGGTAGTGGGCCCCACCCATTGCTCGTATGGCTAATCTGATCCGTTCACCGTGTAGAGGGGCTCGAATACTATAAAAACATGCTGAATTTTTGTACCCATGCGTGCACACGTGTGAGATACAGAGGCCACAAAAGGGCTGCTCGGTAGCGTTCAAAACTGATTCTTTTATGATTTCTTCTCTGGGCCACGTCAATGGACGTTCAAAATCACCCATTCTTGACTGAAATTTCGTTCTGAATCCAATGGATGGGGTGGATTTTCCAGAAAATGCTTCTGTGGGGCCCACCGACCACAACAGCGAAATGGTGCGAAAGGTTTCGCACATCCGCGAAAACCGACTTTTCCGGACGGTTTTGGCCCACCATCTTTGATCATATGGCAGATCTGAACCGTCTATCATGTAGAGGACCCAAGAAAGTACTAAGGGACGGTGTTTCTTTGGAATTTGAGCGAGGAAAGTGGCGTGTTTCATGGTACCAAACTTGGCTGCGAAAATTGCACTCCGTGTCCTGCTACAACTCTGTCACTGACTCCAGCCTTCCAGCAGCTATAAAAAGAGGTTTTTGGACGTGGGGAGCATTCATTCAGGGTCTTGGGAGGAAGAACAGAGGGCTCGAGCTTGAGTTTCAACGTGGTCAGAGGAGAGAGAGAGGAGCTTGGTTTTTTTCTTTCCCTTTTCTTTTCCTTTTCTTTTTCTCTTTATTTATTTGGATTGAGCCCATCCATGGCAGGCTAAAACCTCCTAGCTAGGGCTAGGAGGTGAAGCTTGTAGTGAGATGAGAGATTATATGCTTTTAATTTAATTTTAATTTTTGAATTGAAGTTGGTTTTAGTTTGATTTTAATGGAAATATTTTAGGTTTTTAATGGTCTATTGTGACTGAAATTACAATGGGTCTGCAATGACTTTTAATATTCCCATTCTCTTTAATGTTTATGACGTTAGGAAGCCCTGTTGTTCACCATAGTCTCCTGGGCATGGTTGGATGACGGTACCCTTCTTAACCTTCATACATATGATTGGTTGGTAATTAGTTTAATTCTGTTGTTTGCCATAGTCTGTGGGCATGGTTTGGTGATGGAATCCATTCTAATTCATACACCTTTCATCTCTTTGAAAACTAGATCAACGCCAGTTCAGTAATTTCCATGATTTTTGATGCAAGCATAAATTCTCCCTGATCTCTACAAGTGGATCCTCTGAATCCCTAGTTTCCTTTTCTCCTGATTTCTCTCAAGTTTATATAATTATTTCACCATTATTTCTTAAATTACATTCAGTTTAGATTTCATCTTAATCTAGTTCTAGTTCTGGTTAGTTTTAGATAACGTACAAGTTTCAGTCCCTTGGGATTCGACCTCGGTCTTACCGAGTTATTACTACATCACAACCCTGCACTTGGGGAGTGAACAGCGATGCATCCAGGCAGTACGAAGATGTATCGTGACGTGAAGAGGACGTATTGGTGGGAAGGTATGAAGACCCACATTGCTGAGTTCGTGTCCCGTTGTCTCACTTGTCAGCAGGTGAAGGCAGAGCATCGCCGACCACCTGGACTTTTGCAGCCTATGCCGATTGCAGAGTGGAAGTGGGATTTCATTTCCATGGACTTCATTTCTGGGTTGCCGAAGACGAGGAAGGGGCATGATTCCATTTGGGTGATCGTCGACCGATTGACGAAGTCGGCGCACTTCCTACCGATCAGAGTTACGAACTCTGCAGACGAGCTGGCTAGATTGTATATTAGAGAGATCGTGCGTCTGCATGGAGTTCCGTTGGAGATCGTGTCGGACAGAGACACGCGGTTCACTTCTATTTTCTGGACTCGCATTCAGGAGGCTATGGGTGTGAAGTTGAAGTTCAGTACTGCCTTCCACCCACAGACGGACGGACAGACGGAGCGAGTGAACCAGATCCTGGAGGACATGTTGCGAGCTTGCACATTGGACTTCAAGGATAGTTGGGATGACTGTCTTGCATATGCGGAGTTTGCGTACAACAATAGCTTCCAAGCGAGTATCGGCATGGCACCTTATGAGGCGCTGTATGGGCGACCTTGTCGCGCACCGCATTGCTGGTTAGAGGTCGGTGAGCGTAGCTTGATTGGCCCAGAGTTGGTGCAGGCGACGTCAGAGAAGATTGATATTATTCGACGTCGACTTCTTACAGCGCAGAGCAGACAGAAGAGCTACGCCGATACGAGACGGAGGCCACTAGAGTTCACAGTCGGGGATCACGTGTTTTTGCGAGTTTTCCCTATGAAGGGAGTCCTTCGGTTCGGGAAGAAGGGGAAGCTGGCACCGCGATTCATTGGTCCATTCTAGATCCTCGATCGTATGGGAGCAGTGGCTTACCGATTGGCTTTACCCACGCCCCTCGCGAGCGTCCACAACGTATTTCATGTTTCTATGCTGAAGAAGTACGTTGCTGATCCTTCCCATATTATCAGATGGGAGCAGGTGCAGTTAGGAGAGGATGTTACTTATATCCTGCGACCGACACGCATCTTAGACAGGAAGGAGCAGGTACTGCGTAGCAAGGTGATTCCCCTTGTGAAGGTACTATGGACGCATCACTCTGAGGAGGAGGCTACTTAGGAGACAAAAGCCGAGATCAGAAAGAACTACCCACAGCTTCTCGAGGAGTACGAAAAGGTACAAAATTTCGAGGATGAAATTATTTGTTAAGGGGGGTAGATTGTAACGCCCGTGAAAAATCCATACTTGGGCTCGAGTACCAACTCGACCTGATATTGCGTAGAATTCATTCCTTTAGAAAATATGACTAGGTTAGCTAGTGCAACGTTAGAATAGCTGGGAAATGGTCCCTGATCACTTTAAATACGTTCTACAAGGCCCAAAGCGAGTGGAACCAATGGTGCTATAATGCTCTAAAACCTCGGACCAAACTCTAAGCAGGTTTGTTCTCTGGACCACTTTGAATCTTTGTATTGGATTTAGACCGCACGTCGAAAGTCCGATACCTCCTATCTTAGACCGTTAGAACCGTCTAGCTGGACTTGACACTCATTCCAAAAATCAAGTCAAACCGATAATCACAGGCTATTTCATTGAGCCCGGACCGAAGAGAGTGAGAATAGGGTTAGAATTGGAATTTGAAATTCAAATCTGGCACACAATTTGACGCATCAGTATTGAGCGTTCTGACCGTCAGAATACAGCCAAATTACACCCTTGGATCAGGAAAAATATCTATTATATATCACGAGACTTATAGGCCTGATCTTGGTGCGATGACCGTTAAACTGAAACTGGACCGCCACGTGCGATCTGGGAACCCTACCGGTCTGAAAACTGGATGTGTGCTAGATCCAGTATGCATGAGCTTAAGTCCGACCGCATTTGGCCAGGGGACCTTCAGAAATGCCCTTTTGGACCGAAACGGCCCCGATTTGGTTAGGCACCAAGTAAACATTGTTCCCAAGCCTATTTTGGGCATGTTGTAGGCTATAAAAGGGGTTGAAACCCTCACTCCTCTCTCCCATCCGAATTTGAGAGAAGCCCTAGCTTGGGAGAGGAAAAAAAAAAGTGAGAGATTGTGAGAGAGTGGGGGAGTTCTTCCTGCCACTTGTGCTACGTGTTGCACGTGCTTAAGCAACACACCTCTACCACCTTCTCGGCGATTCCACCGCGATCTTAGGTAAGTAAATACCCTAAATAGTTGTTGATTTGAGTTTCCCTTGTTTCCATAGCGATGTAGCTTATGGATCTTGTGTATTAGGCTCCTTATTCGCCGTAGACGAAGCGTATACGCTCCGTTTCAATTCCCGAGTCTACAAGACATAAGGTGCGGATTTTAGACGCTTTGATTGACAGTTTACAATGCTTTCAATGTCGTTTAATAGTAGATTATCGACGGCATCGCCGTTTGACATGTACAACATGCTCTCCGTTTCCTGTTTCGTAAATTAACGAAGAATATGAGATTTAGGGCATTTTAGTCATTTGTAGGAAGTACGGTCTACATGCATATTTTGCTGACGTGATTGCCATGGTTTGTCGCCGTATTAGAGAGTTAGGAATGTTTGCACAATCAGTTTGGCGAAGAGATTCGCCAAGTTGCGCACTTTGGGTCGACATACTATATGTGGACTTAAGAGTGTAGTGTATGTGTTTGTGCAAATGCTTGTATTAGTATGTATTGAATTAAATGATGTTATGTAGTAGTTTGAGATTGATTTCATGATTAAAATGCTGACCTAAATGATTTCCTACATGTTGACCTTATGCATGATTGCATTACATGCATAGGAAGTATGCCTTGAAGATTTGCTTAAGTTGAATATGCATGGAAGGTATGCCTTGAAGTTTTGCTTAAGTTGAATGTTATAACATGTGCTAACATGCTCACATGATGTATTTCAATTCCTATACCTTTGTATATAGCGTTAAGATAATTCCATAGATGTGTGGGACTTGACTTAGTCCAGGCAGTCGGTAACCGAGCGAATTCGTGGCTGACTGGTCATAGCCACGAACGACGCGTCGATGAACGTGATTCGTGTTGAGAGTTGGCGGCAGTGGTTAGGCCACGCGAAGTGTTTTACGCACTTCATGTCGTTCAACTCGAGATGCGATCGCACTAGTCGAGCCCGTCAAGTAACCCGACTGGCCGATGTTTGTTCACCTTGTATGTATCATAACTGCTTGAACCTAGGGTACTGAACTTACCATTGTAAACCCTATTAACCGTGGTACCTTGATCCACGAAGACTCATGAGCCGGGCATGGTGGTATGGGACACCGTGGTCGAGCTGTCGGCCTACGCTGGGGCCACAAACCTCCCCGTAGTGACCAATGAGCACCTTGACTCGTGAGCAGATTATGGTGGTATGGGACACTATATTCTAGCTGTCGGCCTACACTGATCAGGCGACGAGCCCTTTGTAGTGACTGCGAGCGTATTCTGAGTCCACGGGAGGCGACGACCCTTCCGTTGCAGTAGAGTACGGTAGGCCTGTATTGATAAGGTGATGGAGGAGCGGTGCAACGAGTGCGAGCAACAGCCCTGGCAGCCCTTGCAGTGACCTACGAAATATACATCGTATGAAATTACTAGGAGTGATGACCCTAGACAGGATCTGTGTTGGGATTGATACAAGGGAAGTACCTTAGTTTCTCAATCCTGCTGTTTGAATGGACTAATAACAACTTGGTAATCATATCACCATAGCATTGCATGTGCCTGGAAGATGTGGAGCACTCTAGGGAGTGTGGCATGCCGCGGTCGTAAGATGTTGCCCCATGAGGGTGATCGTCGGTGAGGGCATACATCACGTCATATCATCTTGCATTAATAACAGTATTAGGATTGTCTGATTTACTGCTTTACTATTATCGCGTGATTGAATTGTGAACATGCTAATCTTTGCTCTATGATTCCACTGAGTTGATCACTCATTCCCACGTTACGGGATGGTGTTTGCAACACCCACCAGACCCTGTTGTAGCTGCAGGTGAGGACGAGATCCAGGAGGTGGAGCCGGAGATTGACGAGGACCAGGATGAGTTCTCGTATATGCAGTATCACGACGGCTTCCCGTAGGTGACCTGGATCGAGGGGACTTCAGTGGGACTATTTTGAACTTTATTCTTTTGTTTATTTACATGTATATGAAACTCAGAGATGTAGTCATACTTTGGAGACAGATGAGATTACTTTGTTTTTCCATACAGTGATATATATATTGTTTAGTCTTCCGCTTGCTTTTATCACTGGATCTGAAGTATGAATTGCAGTTTTGGTATACTTTTACTCATGTGAATGCTTTAAATCAGACAACATTGAATCATAACTATTTTTGTTGCATAAGTGACGGTCTGGAACTCGGGAGTTGAGTTTATACACGACCCCCGATTTTCAGGGTGTTACACCTGGTATGGCTAATAGCATTTATGCTTGGTGTAGCATAGCCTTGGGATGGTTGATGGCACTCCTGCCTTGTATTGCATAGCCTTGGTATGGTTGATGGCATTCTAGCCTTATATTGCATAGCCTTAATATGGTTGATGGCATTCTTGTCTTGTATTGCATAGCCTTGTTATGGCTATTGGTATTTATGGTCTTGCCAGCATATTCCGCATATTCTGATATTGCACACTTGGCACCTGTTCTACACACACTTACACCACCCTCTAAGCCTTCTATAAGCTTATGCACGATTGATGCATGCAGGTGACGCTAGGCAATAGCTAAGCAGGAGCAGGAGCATGCCACGGAGCTTTTGGAGTTTTATTATAACCATTGTATCTTTCCCTTTACATGCCTTATATTGTAAATTTTTTTTATTCTTAGTGAATTTTGTGATGATGTTCCTGTGGTTATTATTTGTGGGTTATGATCTTGGTTATACTTATTATGAAATAGACTTATGTTATAGAAATCCTCCTTATAGGATCCCAGGATCGAAACCTGGTATATAGGTGCCAAGAGCCGAGAATGGGGTACTACGAAGGTTGTCGGCACTGGATTCGGCAATCAAAAATTTTGTGAGCCCGATTTTTGAGTTTGGGGCATGATAGAGATACATATGGAAGAAAGTGAAACTTTCATGGATTTCTATACTAAGTTAAATGACATAGTCAACTATATGTGGGGTCTTGGTGATAACATCACAGAAAGCAAAGTCTGTGTAAAGATATTGCGCTCATTACCTAATAGGTTCAATTCTAAGGTCACTGTCATTCAGGAACTTCGTGATACGGATAACATGAGGGTTGAAGAGCTAGTTGGTTCTTTACAAACCTACAAGTTAAACTTTAAGGCTCCTAAAGGTAAGTTTATAGCCCGTAAGTCTTCTGAAAATATTTCTCATGATAAAGCTAGTAATTCTAATTGTGAAAATTCTGAAGATGATATGACACTATTAGCCAAGAAGTTTTATAAAATTTTCAAAAGAAAAATAAAGAGTATATTTTCAAAAACCTTCCGAAAAGAAAAGGACTAGATCTAAAACTTAGAAATCTATTAAAGACAGCCAATGTTTCAACTTCCATGAATACGGGCATCTAGCAAACAAATGTCCAAAGAGGGACAAATCTAAAAACAAAGGCATGTTGGCTAAATGGGATGAATCGTCTTGCTCTGAAGCTTCTTCTGAGTCAGATGATTCTGAACCTGAGTCAACTAATGAGGTCAAGGCCTTAATGACTCTAGTCAGAGTCACTTCCTCAGACAGTTATAATTCAACTTATGATGAAAATCTGAGAAGCGACCCTGAAAATGATAATGATTTACAAGATGCCTATAATGCCCTATACAGGAAAAGTTGCATGATAGATGTAAAATTAAAACTTCAAAAAGAAAAGTTTTTAAAGTTAAAAAAAGATTTTGATAACTTAGTTTTAAAAAAAATCACATTTTTCTGATTGTTTTGAAAAAGCTAAATGTGATTTAGATTTCAAAACATTCCAAGTTGAAAAATTTAAATTAAAAAATGCAAAATTAAAAAATGAAAAACTAAAACTAGAAGTCTCTTCTCTCTTGAGTTTGAAGGATACTTGGAGGTATGCCCAGGGTGATCCTAAACTAGAAAGACTGCTTACCAGATCAAGGAAATGTGAGGATAAATCTGGTCTAGGCTACGATAAGAATACACTTCCTAAAAGTAAGTCTACTCCACCTAAGTTTGTTAAAGGGGAGTCCTTTAACTCAAAAGGAAAAATTCTGAATCAAATAGTTTAAAAATCCTAAAAATTTTCAGGCTATGAAACCTAAAAGCAACCATATCAATTATAGAAATCATAATCATAATCCCTTAGCTGAGAAAATTGTTGATTTACTCAAGGAGCTTTTAAAATCTAACTCGAATGGTAGAATATACAACAACTACAAGCATAGAAAAACCAACTATGCTCTAAAACCCAAAACTGTAATGAAATGGGTCTCTAAGGTTGCTTGTCTTGTTACCCACACTGCTTTCAAGGCTTCGAGTCAATCAAAGTGGTACCTAGAAAGTGGTTGTTCCAGACACATGACAGGTGACAAAGATTTGTTCACCAATCTTAAAGATATGGTCGATGGCTAGTCACATTTGGTAATGGTAGCAATTGCAGGATTATTGGCCAAGGTACGGTTCAACTCCTTAATCTTCCTCCATTTGAGAATGTTTTGTTTATAGAGGGCCTTAATCATAATCTCTTAAGCATTTCTCAAATTTATGATAATAAACATATCGTAAAATTCACCAACCAAGGGTGTGAGATTTCTAATGAGAACGGTTCTGTGATATTAACTGGTCACAGAACATCTGAGAACTATTATATAATCAGTGATTCAAACTCGTCTAAGTTATCATGTTACATGGTCCAAACCAATGAGACCGAACTATGACATAAATGCCTAGGACATGTACACTATCATAATCTTTATATAATGAGCAAAGGTGAAGTAATAAGATGTCTACCCAAGTTAAAGAAAATGGATAAAATTTATAGTGAATGTCAGATTGAAAAATAAACTAGGAGTGCTCACAAGAAAGTGAACTCCAGTGCCACATCCAAGCCCCTTGAACTCCTCCACATGGATCTCGTTGGACCTACTAGAACAGAGAGTCGAGGCGGTAAGAAATATATTTTGGTAATAGTGGATGATTTTACCAGGTATACATGCATAGTTTTCATGAGAGAGAAATCTGAAACTCTCGATGAAGTGAAAAGGGTACTCAAGCGTATCCAAACAGAGAAGGAATCACATGTCTCTAAAATTCATAGTGATCATGGTTCTGAATTTGACAATAGCACTTTTGAGAGGTCTTGTAGCAATCATGGTATATTGCATGAATTTTTTGCTCCTAAGACACCTCAACATAATAGGGTTGTTGAAAGAAAAAATTGTGTGCTTCAAGAAATGACTAATGTGATGTTAAAAAGCATGAAACTTCCTAAAAATCTTTAGGCTGAAGCAGTGAACACGGATTGTTATATTATTAACTGTGTTTATACTAGAAAGTCAAATAATAAGACTACATATGAACTATGGTTCGATAAGAAACCAACAGTCAAATACTTTCGAGTTTTTGGCAGCAAATGCTTTCTACGTGACCGAGAAAATCTGGAAAAATTCGACACTAAGAGTGACGAGGGTATTTTCCTAGGATATGCAATAAATAGTCAAGCGTATCGTATTCTCAACAAGTGGACTGGTGTAATTCAGGAGTCCATTAATGTGGTTATAGATGATCACCTGAATACACCTATCTCAAGTTTAGAAGATGATGAAGTCTTTTTATTTGATAAACCAGACTCTTCATCTAGTCAAAATGACACTGAACTGCGGTTAGTTAAATACCATCCAACTCATCAAATACTTGGGAACCCTCTCACTAGTGTGGGTACTCATGGATAATTAAAAAATATTTGTAATTATGTGTGCTTCACATCCCAGAGCCGGCCAACGTAAAAGAAGCACTTGCTGATGAAAACTGAATAGTGGTTATGCAAGATGAACTTAATCAATTCGTAAGGAATGATGTATGGTATTTAGTTCCTAGACCTAATGATAAATACATTATTGGAACTAAATGGATTTTTAAAAATAAGTCTGATGAACTTGATAATATTATAAGAAACAAGGCTAGATTGGTTGTACAAGAGTACACTCAGATAGAAGGTATCGATTATGATGAAACTTTTGCCCCAGTAGCTCGTCTTGAATCTATCAGACTGTTCATATCCATTACTTGTTACAAAAAATTCAAAATTTATCAAATGGATGTTAAAAGTGCTTTCTTGAACAATGATCTACATGAGGAAGTATATGTAGAACAGTCTACTGGTTTTGAAGACCCTAAACATACTAATCATGTTTATAGCTAGAAAAAGGCACTCTATGGATTTAAACAAGCTCCCAGGGCATGGTACGAGAAATTAACTAAGTTATTACTAAGTTATAACTTTAAAATGGGTAGTGTTGATAAGACACTTTTTGTAAAGAAATACAATGATCACATACTAATAGTACAGATATATGTTGATGACATTATCTATGGATTTACCTGTTCTAACATGACTATTGAGTTTGTAGATTTAATGAAGTCCAAATTTAAAATGAGCATGGTTGGAGAACTGAACTATTTCTTAGGTTTGCAAGTAAAACAACTTGCTGATGGGTTCTTTATCTCTCAAACCAAATACACTCTAAACTTGGTGAAAAATTTTAGTTTTGAGAGCGGTAAAAATTTTGATACTCCTATGAGTACGATACTTAAACTCTCTAAGGATTCAATAGGTAAAAGTGTAGATCCTAAGTTTTATCGCAACATGATAGGTAGTTTATTATATTTAACTGCGAGTTAACTTGATATTGTATTCAGCGTAGGAATTTATGCTAGATATCAATCGGACCCTAAAGAGTCTCACCTGATTGCTGTAAAGCGTATTTTGAGATATGTCATAAGTTTGGCCAAACTTGGCCTTTGGTATCCTCATGATACAAATGTTCAATTAGCCGATTATTCGGATGTTGATTGGGCTGGTAATATTGATGACCACAAGTCTACCAACAGTCGATGTTGTTATGTCGGGAACTATCTAGTTTCATGGCATAGTAAAAAATAGAGTTCTGTATCACTTTCCAAAGCTGAGGCTGAGTATATTATAGCCGGTAATGCATACACCTAGTTTATATGGATGAAGAGGATGTTAAGTGATTACGAATTTGAACAAGATTTTATAGTGTTATATTGCTACAATTCTAGCGCAATTAATATTTCTAAAAATCCAATTCAGCATTCACGAACTAAACATATTGACAATAGATATCATTATATTCATGAATTAGTAGAAGATAAGATTATTTCTTTGGATTATATTCAGACTGAAAATCAACTTGCAGACATTTTTACAAAATCGCTTGACAGAAACAGGTTTGCTAAATTAAAATTGGATATGGGTATGTGCAATATGATCTGAATTTCTTGTGTTTATTTGTACTATATTGCATGTTTTTGTTTTTATTTTTTTTTATAAATTTTTAATATCAAAAATATGAAAAATGTAAAATTTTTGAGGTGCACGACCAGTCGAGTACACACTCAACCAGTCGTGGCATGATCAGTCGAGTATGTACTTGACCAGTTGAGTTGCTTAAGTTTGGGACTTTTTATTGTGCAAAAAATACTTTTTCTTCCATTTTTTCATCTTGCCCAACCAGCCCTACCATGATCATGAAAGTGTCATGGTTTGTCAATTAGCATGAGTGTTGAGTCAGTTAAACAGAGAAGCTCTATAAGAAGATCAATCAACCATCTGCCTCTATCGGATGTGTGACTGAACTCGCCACAGGTAAATCTAAGCCTCACATCCCATGTCCTAAAATACTAAGTACTTAAAACCCTTAAAAGTGATTAGAATATCATAGAGTTTTTAGGTTAGAAAACTTTTTAAAATTTTTAAAAAATCTCTAAGTTTTCTACCTCTATCGATTTATCGATGGACTGATCAATATAATCAAGAAGCACTGTCGATGTCCTCGATGCTCGATCGATACTATCGAAATGAGGACACAAATTGTCCAGCAATCAATATTCTTCTGGACAGGATTATCGATGTATCGATACCACTATCGATATCGTCAAAATTTGAAACTCCATTCTATCAAAGTTGACTCGATAAAATCGATAGCAGAGAGTTTGTGTCCCTGTTTTTCTAAAGAAAATCATAAAGACCTTCGATATATCAAAGTACTCCTCAATATCCTCAGAATTCAAAAACTGATGATATCGGAAGGTCTTTGATGATATCGGTCTTGAACACAGTTATCCAGCAACATTTTTCAGGTTATCTTGGATCGAGGGTCACTCAATAGAATCAATATTCAAATATCGATGATATCGAGGCTGGGTCGATTGCATTGAGAAATGACATAAACTGTCCAGCAAGCTTAACTAGAAAATCTTTAGATTTATCAATGCATCGACATGACTATTAATATCATCAACATTCAAACTCTGATGATATCAAGTGTACCTCAATCATATCCTTGACCTGAAATATTTCAAAGGCATTATCACTCTTATTTTCAAATGCCGAGGAATCGATCCTTGTGTCGATGAAATCGGAGTTCAAAATCCGATGACATCGACACCGGTTTCGATCTCCTTGACCAGCTAGTAAAACGTTTCAAAAGCGTATGACATTTAAGTTTATGTCATCGAGCGGCCAGTCGATACAATTAAGAGTATACGCTCGATGATATCGACCCTACTCAATGATATCGAACTCTGTCATAAATGTGACCATTTTATTTTCGTTGGAACTTTTTTCCTATATATAAAGAACTTGTCTTTAGTTGTTGTAGAGAAAGAAGAGAGTGCTTTTGAGTGTTTAACTTTAGATTATATATCCAAACCCCTTTCTCTCATGGAAGTTCCACCTCCAATCCACCCTCATCATTGACATTCAATAGAGTGAATTAGGGACTGAACTTCTACATTCAAGGATCCTCCAGCTACCAACTTAATGAAAAATCATTAAGCTGGGATGCCTTGAATGCATAAATGATTGGAATCTCTCTATTTCCCTTATAGGAAAACTTTCAGTAGAGTAGGATTCCATTACAACCTTGACCCAACCCGTCACCATGCATTGATACATCTTTTGAGTTGCGGTTCAAGGAAGCAAAAGACTCTTCATCAACAATGGAGGAGATCTTCGACAACAAGCTAAAAGGGACTCATCTGTTTATCTGTAAGTTATCAAAGTCTAGAGGACCCTTATGATTATTCTTTTATAAGATTGGGTCTAAGGTGTTTCTCACCTATTAAAAGTCCTTCAGGAGTCTTCCGGCGGGAGTGTAATGCCCTGGAAAAATCCGTACTTGGACTCGAGTACCAACTCGACCAGAAATCGCGTAGAATTAATTCCTTTAGAAAATAAGTGTAAGTTAGCTAGCGCAACGCTAGAGTGCTGGGAAATAGTCCCTGATCACTTTAAATACGTTCTACAAGACCTAAAGCGAGTAGAACCAATGACGCAATAATACTCTGACACCTCGGATCAAACTCGAAACCGGTTTGTTCTCAGGACCTCTTTGAAACTTTGTATTGGATCTAGACCACGCATCGAAAGTCCGATACCTACAATCTTAGACCATTATAACAGCCTAGCTGGACTTGACAATCATTTCAAAAATTAAGTCCAACCGATATTCAGAGGCTATTTCATTGAGCCTGGAGTGAAGAGAGTGAGAATAGGGTTAGATTTGGAATTTGAAATTCAAATCTGACACACGACTTGACGCGTTATTATTAAGCGTTCTGACCGTCAGAATTCAGCCAAATTACACCCTTGGATCAGGAAAAATTTCTATTTCATATCATAAGACTTGTAGACCTGATCTACGTGCGGTGACCGCTGAACTGAAACTGGACCGCCACGTGCGATCTACGAACACTACTGGTCTGAAAATGGGATGTGAGTGACATCTGACGTGCATGAGCTGAAGTCCGATCGCGTTCGGCCAGGTGACCTCCAGAAATGTCTTTTTGGACCGAAACAGCCCCGATTTGGTTAGGCATTAAGTGAACATTGTTTCTAAGCCTGTTTTGGGCATGTTTTAGGTTATAAAAGGGGCTTAAACCCTCACTTCTCTCACCCATCCGAATTTGCTAGAAACCCTAGCTGGTGTAAGAGAAAATGTGAGAGATTGTGAGAGAGTGGGAGAGAATTTCCTACTGCTTGCACTACGTGTTGCACGTGCTTAAGCAACGCACCTCAATCACTTTCCCAGCGATTACACCGCATTTCTAGGTAAGAAAAGACCCTAAATACTTGCTGATTTGAGGTTCCATCATTTTCATAGCGAAGTAGCTTACAGATCTTGTAAAATAGGTTCCCGGTTCACCGTAGACGAAGCGTACACGCTCCGTTCGAATCAATACACTTATAGGAGAAAAGGTACAGATTTTAGATACTTTGATTGGCTGTTTTCAACGCTTTCAATGTCGTTTAATAGTAGATTATTGACGGCAACGCCGTTTGACATGTACAACATGCTGTCCGTTTCCTGTTTCGTAAGCAGATGAAAAATATGAGATTTAGGGCATTTTAGTCATTGTAGGGAATACTGTTTTCATCCATATTTTTCTGATGTGATTGACATGGCTTCTTGTCACATTAGGATACTAGGAATGCATGCATAATTATTTTGGCAAAGAGATTCGCCTAAATGCGCACTTTGAGTCGACATACTATATGTAGACTTAAGTGTGTAGTTTAAGTGTTTGTATAAATGCTTGTATTAGTATGTATTGAATTAAATGGTGTTATGAATTAGTTTGAGATTGAATTCTCAAATAATATGCTGATGTAAATGATTTCCTACATGTTGGCTATATGCATGATTTCATTATATGTATGAAATGCATGTGTTAGATGATTTACTTAAGTTGTATGTTATAACATGTGTTAATATGCTCACATTGTTGTATTTCATTTCCATTACTCTTACATGATTGCTGATGTGAATTCATAAATGTTTGGGACTATACCTAGTCCAGGCAGTCGGTAACTGAGTAAATTCGTGGTTGGCTTATCTTTGCCACGAACGACGCGTCGATGAACGCGAGCCGTGTTTTGGAGTTGGCGGCAGTGGTTAGGCCACACGAGGTGTTTTATGCACTTCATGTCGTTCGACTTGAGATGTGCTCGTGCTAGTCGAGCCCGTCAAGTAACCCGACTGGCCATTGTATGTTCACCCTGTATGAGTCATAACTGCTTGACCTAGGGTACTGAACTTACCATTATAAACCCTGTCAACTATGGTACCTTGATCCATAAAGACTCATGAGCCGAGCATGGTGGTATGGGACACCGTGGTCGAGCTGTCGGCCTACGCTGGGGCCACAAACCTCCCCGTAGTGACCAGTGAGCACTTATGACTCGTGAGTAGATTATGGTGGTATGAGACACTATATTCTTGCTGTCGGCATACACTGATCAGGCGATGAGTCCTTTATAGTGACCGCGAGCGTATTCTGAGTCTACGAGAGGCGACGACCCTTCCGTAGCAGTGAGAGTACAGTAGGCCTATATTGATAAGGTGATGGGGGAGCGGTGCAACAAGTGCGAGCAATAGCCCTCGCAGCCCTTGCAGTGACCTACAAAATATACATCTATGAGATTACTAGGAGTGACGACCCTAGACAGGATCTGTGTTGGGATTAATTTAAGGGAAGTACCTTTGTTTCCCAATATTGCTGTATGAAAAGGATTAATAATAACTCAGAAATCATATCAACATCACATTGCATGTGCCTGAAAGATGTGGAGCACTGAGCGGTACGCAAGCATGCCGCGGACGTAGATGGTGCCGTATGAGGGAGAATGTCGGTGAGGGCATCCATCATGTCATGTCATATTGCATTAACAACAGTATTAGAAATGTTTGATTTACTGCTTTACTATTATTACATGATTGATTTGAGAACATGCTAATCCTTGCTCTATTATTCCACTGAGTTAGCTACTCACTCCCACATTATGGGATGGTGTTTGCAACACCCACTAGATCCTGTCTTAGATGCAGGTGAGGCAGTGATTCAGGAGCAGAGCCGTACTATGATGAGGACCAGGACGAGTTCTCATATATGCAATACCACGACGGCTTTTCTTAGGTGGCATGGATTGGCGGGACTACTCAGTGGGACTATTTTGACATTTGATTTCTGTTTATTTACATGTATATGAGACTCAGAGATGTATTCATACTTTGGAGATAGTCGAGATCTACTTTGTTTTCTATACAGTGATATATATATTCTTTAGTCTTTCGCTTGCTTTTATCACTGGATCTGGAGTATGAATTGCAGTTTTGGTATACTTTTACTCATGTGAATGCTTTAACTCAGACAATATTGAATCATAATCATTTTTGTTGCATAAGTGACGGTCTGGAACTCGGGAGTTGGGTTTATACATGACCCCCGATTTTCAGGGTGTTACAGGAAATGTACCTGGTGGGTGCATTGTGTTAACCCTTGCTCTGTGGAGATCATAAACAGTTAAGGTCTTGTGGAAGATCCTTGGCTAGTGTGCCTAAAATTGGGTGCTTTGTGTTGACCCTTTCTCGTAAGAGCATAAACAAGAGAGGTTTCTTGTGTGGATCCTTGGCGAGTGTGCCTAAAATTAGGTGTTATGTGTTTATCCTTGCTCGTGGGAGCATAAAATGTCAGCCTAGGTGTAAGTTGTATTGGTTAAAGGTAAACCTGATTTAAAACCTTGGGTTTGAGGTGAATTGTGTGAAACCTCCTTAGTAAAATCTGGCACACTCAAGGGTCGAGTGCGTCTGCTAGGAGTGGAGTAGACAAGTAGTCGAGCCACTATAAAAATGACTGTGTTTGTGATTGCTGCTTTTGATTACTTGTGTGATTTCATTAAATGCTTTCATATTTGATCACACCTCACGCATAGTTAATCCATCATAATCTCTTAATTGCATCATGTTTATCATTAAGTCAATTTTGTGATTGGATCCTCTAATTGGCTTGGAAGCCATTAGAGTTATCTCGAAGAAATTCTGATTCATGCATATCTATTCAGGACAAGTTTGATAGGATTTTAAATAAACCATAAAATTTTTATAAAAGTCCTATTCATCCCCCTCTAGGGCATATTGGCATATTCCTACTTCAATTATAGTGGTCTTTACCGTAATTTCATACCATGTTTGCTTGTACAAGTGACTTCTCTACTAAGAATTTAACTTTTACTTTGACAACAAGAGAAGGTCCTTATGATGTAGGTCATCACTTGATATCTGGATTGATGGATATTCCAATAAATGATGAAGGAATACCTATCTTTACTTTAGTTGCAAAACCGTCTGAATCAGAAAAATGAATGCTAACTAGAGTGTTGTACAACATGAATGCGAACTGGAATTTTAGAAATGCACTCAGTTCTAAATTTATGTTACCCAGATATAGAGTTCTTCATCGTATACTCATTTCAAATGTATATCCTCGATCTGGTAACGAAACTGAGCTAATGTCTTTCATGGTGTTCCCGTATGTCTTCCATCTCTTATTTGTTACGTTATCATTCATTTTCGTCTCCATCCTGGTCATAGTGATATTTCCTTTACATTTTTGGTGGCTACGCTAGCTACGTATAATCTTGTGGTTATGCTTGTTGGAGAAGCTCCTATTAACCATTTACCCTTCAACAATTCAAACATTAATAAGATGAATCTGAGGTTGGCTCCTGGCTAAGTTGATGGGGGTGCTGGTGGAGTTGCTGAAGAAACTAGAGAGGAAGATGCTTTATCTCCTGATGATGTTAATATGGATGACTTGTTTGATGAGATAGAATCAGATTCTATGGCTAATTCAGATTTTTAACCTATTGATTTTGACAAGCATTTGAGTTCCCTAGAGAAAAAGGTGAAAGGTCTGGATGTGTCCTAGGAAAACCAATTTAAATACATGCACAAATACCTTAGGCGCATTAATAAGGGACTACATCAGATAAATTCATCTATTCTTGCTCCATCATCTGGATCTGACTAGCTTTTTATTTTATTCTGGACATGTATTAACTCTTTCTACTATTTGTGTGTTTGGATAATTCTTGGTCTTATACTTTTACTATGTGGACATAATATTATGCCTTAAGTTGATATTATGATTGTCATGGTGATGTTCTTTCCACTCTTATTTCATTTACTTCTCTTATCTTTCTAAGTCTTTCCTTTGTCATATTGTGACAAAAAGGGGGAAGAAATTGTGGAGATGATTGTGTGATTGTGGAATATGGAATGTAGGGATGTATGAAATTTTTTTTTACAGGTTCTACAGATCACCTCTCTTGGATTGAGGGGGAGTAATGGAATGAGGGGGGGGACGACTGTTGATCATTTGTTATTCATATGGTGCATGATTCTTTATTGGTGCATGATTCTTTATTGTGCATGATTCTTTATTTAGTTTTGTCACAAATTTGATAAAGGGGGAGATTGTAAATGCTATAGTGTAAATCTAGCACCCGAAGAGTTATCAAATTTTTTTGTGCCAAACTATTTAGAATTTATATCATTCTTTGAGTTGAATTAATCAGGTTCATGCATTTTATAGTTGTTTACATCTTCGTCGAACTTGCCTACATTTTCAAGTTGAAGAGAAGATTGTTGAAGTTCATGTTTTCAAGCTCAAATTCGAGAACTATGGCTCAAGAACTCAAGTTCAAGTTCGAAGTTTAAATATTATATGCTAAAGACTCAAGAACTCAAGCATAACTCAAGCTCAAGTTCAAGAGATCGAACTCAAGCTTCACGTATCACAAGAATTCAAGGTTCTGAAGCAAATGATGTTTCAGTTGTTCCAACTCACAAGCAAGGTATGGATGACCCTAGATTGACCATAGGTTGAGTCACATTCATTACATATTTTATGTGGGTCATTTCATAAGTTTATAGGTCATTTTCTCGACTAGTCTTAGTCCTTGTTCGACTAGCCTAGGTACTGGCTCGACCAGCCTAAGAGTTTTCTCGCTAATCCAAGGTTTGTTGCAATTTTTTAGAATTTTCTGTTAGACTCTTGACCAGTCATGGAGACTGATCGACCAGTCGAGTGAACAGTGCTCGACTGGTCATGTAGTGCTTGACTTAAAGTCTAGTAAGCTTTTTCAGTCCCACTCGACCAGTCGAGCAGGTCACTTGACCATTCGAGTAACGATCTTATCTTACCGCGCCAGAAATTTTGAAATGTGGTTGTTCCTTCGACCAGTCAAACTGACCCTTAGACCAGTCAAGTGAACAATATTTTCACTTATAAATTGAGCACAGATTTTTGAGTTAATTCATTCATTCTAAGCTAAATCAAGACACCACTTTAAGAAATAAGTTTGTGAATTTATTAAGCTATATTGTGCTCATTTTAGATTGTCTTCATTAACTTTTGTAATTTGATTTTGTGATCTTGATTCTAATCTTATTTTAAGAAGGGATTTGTATTTTATCCTTTCTTGAGATCAAAATCAAATCAAGCTAGCCCAGGTTGATTTAAATAAAAATCATTTAGAACTAGAACCTTTTCATCTGTGAGACTGGACATTGAACATCTTCGTTTACATCGGATTGGTTCTACCGGGCTTCTTTAGATGAAGAATTTTCAGCTAAGTACCATTTATATTTTGTATATCTTTTGTGGTTTAGTTTGTGAGGTTGTGCCAGGAAAATCTCATTTTTGGTTTTGTCTGAGGTAATCCAAAAAATCTCAGAGTGTGGGGTTTTTGTAATTATGTAAGTCCAACTAAAGACACAATTATGAAGGTTTTAAGGTGAACCTTGGACAACCTTTTTCATAGTGAAAGCCAATATCCCGTGGGTGTAGATATTAGGAGTGGACTAGTTGTGTGGTTATTTTTCTAACAGTTGTTATACACACAAACAAACTATTATAATTCCTGGAGTTATTGTAGATAGTTGGATTTTCTTATGTGTGTGAATGTTGTAATTTACTTTGAGCATTTATGGTGAAAGGTGTAATTTATTTTATGCACTTATGGTGAATGTTGTAATAACTTAGTTTATCTTCTTTACCTCTTTATTGGTTTGAGTTTTTGATACTTATAAATGTTCTAGTAATGTTGTCCTACCATAAGCCTTTGGTTTTTGGTGTTAGGTTGTCCTTAGAACTAAGTTTATATCAACCTCTCAAGACTAGTACATTTGAGGTTGTTATTTTCTTGTACTTCTTTATTATTTGATTGTGCTATCTATCTTTCAGTTCTGCATTTATTTTTAATTTGGCATAGTCCCCTAGGACGTTTTGCTTGACCTTTTAAGTTATGAAACCCTACTATCACGAAGGGCTGACTATCTTCTTCCCTAAGCGTTGTGTAACCACCACTACTTCATAGGTGCTTTCTGATGGGGAGCCAACCGGCTCCATCACTGATTTCATGGTGATCACATTACAAGTTTCATAGCCTTACCTGACACGTGTGTGCGACACATGTTTATCCAAATCAATCCTTTCACCCTTAGCCTTTTTATTATTTGTGTCCTGAAACATGCGCGAGTGACATGTATCCCACATGAACACCATGTTTTTTATTACTTTTTTGCTTTGTTCCTTATCCTTCTCTATTATGATTTTGCACTAGTTCATCATTTTTTGAAGTATATTTTTAATGGTGTAGTAGTTTTCAGTTGGATGTCCAAGTATACGATGATAATAATGGTAATTCTTTTCTTTTATTTTCCTCAGATCTTGCGAGCATTTTGGGCAGGGCAGTTTGATCGTCCTTGCAGCCAATAGTTTATTCATCATGGGGGTAAATCTTCTTTTTCGAATGTGTACCCCTCATGATCATCGTATCGTCTGTGCTTCTTATCGATCATCCTTTCTATGTAATGGCCTCTGCTCTCTCTTATGTCCTCTTTCTACCTGATGCGGGGCTCTTACCTTTTCCTTTCCCTATTGGCGACATTTGTTGATACTCTAATCAGACCTTGGCATGTCATTTTTATCTAAAATGAAAGGATTTTTCTAGTCATGGCTTCAAGAGCATGGGCTTTAGTGGCCAGGTCATGGAGAGTTCGTATGTCGACACTTGTCAAGCCAAATGCAACCCCTAGTTCCATAGAATTTAGACACATTTTTACTTGTTCTGATTCTCCAGGGAGCTGTTAGCATGATGCACCCAAGGTTTTTCGACGGTCGATGAACTTCTCAACCGGTTCACATTCTCGTTACTGGATGGAAGCCAATTTAATTAGGTTAACTTCTCTTTTAGACAAAAAGAAATTTGTCATAAAGGCATCCTGCTTCTGATCCCATGTGAGTATGGATTCTAATGCCAAGGTTGAATACCATCTGAATGCTTTTCCTGCCAGGGATGACCTAAACATTCGTAAACAGTGTTACGAGACTGTATAGAAGTTGCCCATGGTAGTGATAAAATGCATCAGGTGCTCCTCTGGTGATCCATCTCCATTAAACTTTTAGAAGTCTGGATATTTGAAATTCATTGAAAATGGCACATCTTCAATCTCACGGGGATACAAAGTTTGAAAACGGAACTTCCATGTATTCTCTCTATCCCTTTCCATGCGAACAGCTTCGACCACCACCTCTCGAATTTTCATCTTGGGTTATAATGTAAATGGTGGATGTTAAACCATGTGACCCTGCCCTTTATGGTTGTGACTCTTCTATTTGTTGTTTTTTACCATTCATAATAGGCATTATGGAAGGGGTAGTGACATGGGATACGTTGTGATCCAGTGTTTCCAATGCACCTGTAAGGTTTCAACATTCTTCCATTAAAACAGTCTGCGCACTGCCGTCTCAACCAAACATTTGTCCATGGATAGCGGCTGGCTCTAGGTGGTCCCTGCCATGAAAATTGCTGCCTCCCCACTTCTTAATCGCTTAGATGCCAAAGCAGAGTGAGAACAGGATGTTACTAGGGAGCTTATAGAGAAAGAACTGCCGCTCGACCCATTAAGACTCTCGCACAATCTTAGGACTTTTAATGATTCTAACTCAGACATGCCTGGTGTTGATGCTTGTAGCAAGGTTGTCGTAATAGATTTCAAAGACGACTACCCACTTGTTACGACAACTTTCCCCTTCTCTTTCCCAATCGGATGTGGGGTTACAACTGGAAAAGCAAGAAAGTCATATGGAGTGAAGAGAACTGTTTCGGTCTCCCTAGGATAAAGTGGAGGCAGGGATAATGTAGGATTGTGTCTTGCGATGTTGCGCATTATCGACCCCCTTACCACCTATAATAGGACTAGGCCTCTTGTTGGAGAGGATTGAGTCTTCCCTCTTCTAGATATCACCAATGTCTATTCCTCTTCGCCTTTTTACATTGTCGGTGAGGCAGAGATTTCCTGAGACATTGCCTATTGCCTTCCATTTCTAGTCGTAGCAAGCATAGTTTTCCCCAAAACCCTTTTGGGCGATGATTGAATGCTGCTAACATAGTCCACGGCAAACCCATTGGGCATGCAATAAAAGACTACATTGAACAAAAGAGAAGTCATTGCGATCGTTTAGGAATGAAATTCTTGAATAAGAAAATAGACTATTAACTATTCAGATTTAGTCAAACTTTAATTTGTTTTAGAGATGAAGGGGGATGTTCTTATCGAGAGTTGTCATTTTGCACCATTACGGTGCCAGTTGATGACAAGTGTTTTTTAATTATCACTTCCTTAATATTAAACATGAATATTCCAACCAGAGATTATATGTTTGATCCCTAGTAGAGTCACCAATTTGTTTCAATCAAAAACATGAGTTAGATATTGGAATATTCACATTCAATAATAACAAAGGAAAAATTAAAGAATAATCATCATCATTTTATTTCATTAATCTAATTTCTTATTACATCCCTCACATTGTCCTTGATTCTAAAAAAAAAGTATACTTAATTGGCATAATTAAAAATAGTTCAATAATAATTTCGGCAGCATCTCGGCTTATATAGTATCCGTCGCAATGACAGAAGAGTTGTGCAGGTCCGAAACCCTTGCTTTACACCAATATGCACGGGGCACGTGCATAAGAGGACGAATCCTTGATGAATATGTAAAGATGTGTAGTGTATAGTATGTCTGGGAATTCTTTTGCATGGTTATGTAAACATTCCCCGTTATGCGGCCGCACAATAGGCCAGCCTTCTACTCCTTGCATCCTCTTCCTTCCTTCCTCTCATGGCACATCACCGGATACTTGAATGTTGTAACTCTCGGAACTGAGAAGTCTCGAATATCTTTTGAATCTCTTTGATACTCCTTTCTTACTAATGTCATAAATGAGAGAAGGAAGGGGCATTTATAGGCCTCCACGCGTGTGAGAAACCAAATCCACATAATTAAGTGTTATTGTGTGGTAGCATGACATAACCCTATTGCGTGGTCTCGCAACCATTTTTTATGCGAGATAGTCAATCTGCCCCTCTAGCAGTCCTCCATTATCCTTCTTTCTGTTGCGCGGTCACACAAGAGAGCATCTTGTGAAAATTTACAAATTTTATACTCCAACACTTGTGTTAGACCTTAGCTCTTGTGTAGGGCCGAATTCACTGGACACAGGTGCTTATGTATTAGTCTTTATAGGAGCCTCCTTGGACTAGGACCGAGGTTATTGGTTAGCCAATATAAAACTGACTAAAGTCTCTTGTGGGAGATTCCTGCTGAAGTATATGTTAGGTCATTATGTAAGGTTGTAAAGGTTAGAGGTGAATCTTATTTAAAATCTCTAATAGTGATATGTAGTACACTCCAGGAGAGAGTACGTCGGCTATGAGTGGAGTAGGAAAACTGAACCACTATACATGCTTATGTTTGGGATTGTCAGTTGCGCACATTTTTAATTATGCGTATATGAAATTTCCTAACTTAAATTTCTAAGGACCACCTCCAATCCCTTAGTAAACTACACAAGATAGGAATATGAAATTTTAGTTCAATTCTAAAGTATGAATATAGAGAATCATTGTGTGTGAATTTCATCAAACATGTTGGCTACATTAATGATATGTACTTATGAATATTCTTTAAAAAGGAAACCAACAATAGATAGATTCATTCAACCCATTGCACATTATGTATAGTGGTTTGGCTATGTGCCTACTCTACTCTCGGTTGAATCACTCTCTCCTAGAGTGTAATGGATTTCACTATCAAAATTGTTTTAAATCAATTTTACCATTAACCTTTACAGCCTATATAAGGTCTATATGTTTTGCATCCGTTGATAGCCTACAAAAGATCTTAAAGAGTTTGGATCTCAAACTCAACAAGATGTCCTACACAAGGACGACACACGTATGCTCCTGTTGGAGGCCTACACAAGGACTTGGCGATATTGGTTTATTAAACTCTAAAACCCAACTCTACACAACAATCAGTTTTTAGATAAAATGGACTAAAAAATAACTTTCTTACTTAAAGTGGATGAGCCCCCATAAATGCGCCTTGTTGAAGAGCTTCCACTATCACGAAAACTTCTTCGTCAACTACCTTGAACCACAACCTTAAAGGAGATATGCCTTTCTAATGCTGAGGTAAGGGAGAAGGGTAGGAGAACCTAACTCAATATGACAGATCTTTTAGGGTGCAAGTTAGGTTCCCCAAGTACTAGTACTCAATGCCCTTTAACATAAAAGATTTTCCATTAAAGATCAATGTTAGGGTATTAATGAATGTTGGAGCTCATGTTTCAATCTGAGTTTTGAATGCTCAATGAATGTTCTTAATCACAATGATTAAATGATTGATTACATGAGGAAAAGAGCTTGTGTGTAGGGATTTAATGCTAAGGAATAACACTCTCTCAAGACTCTATGGATTTCACACCTAAGGGTTTATATGCCGAAGAATTGGATTTATAAAATGATTGAAATAGGTGAAAATGGTAAAAAATGGCTAGTTGTCAGTCGGACCAAATTTGCCTTTGGTCACATTGAATTAATCGTGAAAAACTTCACTGGTCGCTGGACAGTTTGTAGTACCATCGGTCGAACCAAAGTTATCCTTTAGGTGGACCAAATTTGTACTTTGGTCAGACCAAATTCTCAGTTGATTATAATTGAATTTACCAGTTAGCTTACTATCCCTTTTTCACAAAGTTAGGTGGGACTGAACACTACCTTCGGTTGGACTAAAGATGCATTCGGTCTAACCGAATTTGTCAATCAGTTGCAGCCAAATTAACATGTTCGCTTACTGTCCCTTTTTCACAAAGTTGGGTGGGACCGAGCATCACCTTCGGTTGGACTAGAGATGCATTCGGTTGGACCAAACATTTCAATCGGTTGTAGCCAAATTAGCAAGTTTGCTTGTTGTCCTGTTGTAGTCTATTTTGGTCGGACCAAAGATGGATTCGGTAACCATTCTATCTTAGGCTTTTGGAAGATGGGTTAGAAAAGTTTCCTATAGGATTGAGACATCTTCTTTTTGAGTTTTTCGGTCAAGAAAAAAAAAAGCTAAATTTTTTGGTTTTTGAGGTATTGTTCCATGGCACAACCATTTTACCTTTCTTTGCACTTTGATTTCTGCAAGTCTTCAAGTCTTCTTAAGGCTTTGAGTATCCATAGGGCTCACATGGACTTGACGACTCATAACACATGTAATTGACAAAACTTTACATTTATAATGAAGTCGCCCATGGAACATGTGGGCAAGGGGCAAGGATTGCCCCACCTTAATTAGACCTCCATTGTGGTCCTGGTAAAGTTGCAATAACCGAGGAGTGCGACGACCTCATAAGTGAATAAGAATCTACCTTGTTTAACATTGAGTTAAAGCCCAACCCCCACTTGATCATGATGGTTACGCACGATGAAGCAGATCCATCCACTTCCTTCTCAAGTCTTATCTCCTAATGGGGGGAGCACAAGGCAACAATGGTTCACGATCCCTATGACGATTGAATCGATAGACCCAAGTCTAAAATTACTGGCTTAAAAAATTCCCATGAAAATATACATCGATACCTCGAGCTGAATCAAGTTAGCCCTTAGTTTGAAATGCCATCATGTTTGGTGTTCAAAGCTTTAAAAAATCAAAAAAAAAAAAAAAAAAAACTTAGAAATGCAAAAAACATTAAAAAATTTTCAAAGAACTAGAAAACCTTCAAGAACCTTTTTAAAATCTAAGTAGTAAGGTGTCAGACTTGTTTAATGAGCCATGTGAATTCGAAGACAATGTCTATGATTTCGACACATAATTAAACTTTGAGCTCATGGGTTTGGAAGGGGTCAAGGATGAGGGAAATGGTGATTCAACTCCCAAACTTGAGGACCTCCTCGACAAGTTTGAATCTAAAACCAACATTTCACCTGTTAAATTTGAGATGATCTATAACTCCCTGAAATTCGGGGGTCGAGCATAACTCAGCTCCCGAGTTCCAAAACATCACTCATGCAACATATTTGATGATGATTGTATGTTGTCTGTAATAATGCATAAAACATGAAATAGATCGAGCCAGATTAGCAGACATAATTCACGGATATTGAGGAAATGCAAGCGAAAGACTTAAATACATATATAATTTAAAATAAATTCCCAAATGATGCGTGCTCTGCCCAGGGCAATGTATACATCTGTGTCTCAAAAATACATGTATCAACTGTGTAAAAATCATCAACTACATATCCTAAAAAATCACCGCTGGTCAGGATAAGGCTCACATGAACCCACCTGAGAACTGCATATATGAGAACGCCTCCTTGTCCTCGTCAAAGTCTGGCTATGCCTCGCAAGCGTCATCATCACCTACAGCTAAGTCAGAGTCTGGTTGGTGTTTAAGCACCGTCCCAGAACGTGGGAGTGAGTGATCAACTTAGTGGTACTATAGTAAAGGTTAACATGTTATCAATCCAATCAAGTAGTAATGATAAGGCAGTACAATCAAATAGGTCCTAGATACTCTTGTTAATGTAAGGATGATATGAAGAATGATGCATGCCCTCACCACATTCCCTCTGCGACATCATCTAACGATCGCGGCATGAATCACTTCCTTAGTGCTCTATCACCAACCTCGTTAGCACATGCAATGCGGTGTTATGAATATACTTACCAAGTTCTTATTAGTCCTTTTCATACAGCAGGATTGGGAAGCTAAGACACCTCGCTTGTATTATTTCGCAATGTTGATCCATTTTAGGGTTGTCAGTCCTAGTAATTCTCATACGATCTTACGGTTCTAGGTCGCTGCAAGGGCTGTCATGGCTGTTGCGCACAATCGTTACACCACTCTCCCATCACTTTATCAATACAGGCCTACTTATATCCTCAAGACTGCAACAGGACTTGTCGCCCCTATGCAGTGTCAGGATAAACTCAAGGTCACTACAGAGGGCTCGTCACCAATCAGTGTAGGCCGACAGTAAGAATATAGTGTCCCATACCACCATAATCTGCTCATAGTAGGGTGCTCACTGGTCACTACGGGGAGGTTTATGGCCCCAGTGTAGGCTGACAGCTCGACCACGGTGTCCCATACCACCATGTCCGGCTCATGAGTCCTAGGGGATCATGGTACCACGGTTAACGGGAGTCTCACTGGTAAGCTCAGTGCCTTAGATTCAAACAGTGGTGACCAAACATGGTGAACAAACATAGGTCAATCGGGTTAGTTGATAAGCTCAACTATGCCAAGTGTACATTGAGTTGAACGACATAGAATGCATAAGCACTCTGTGTGGCCTGACCACTATCGAACATCCCAAACACGACTCAGATTCGCTAAACTCATCCTGTGTGGCGAAAACAACCTCAACCACCATTCACAGAACGGTTTTCAATTACCTGGACTGTAGTATAGCCCCATTCACATACAAATCTAATAACTAGCATATGGTTCATATCCTGCATTCATATGAACAATCATGAAGTATAACTTGAATGTAAACAGTACATGCAGGAAATCATACACACATTTAACATGATTCAACAAAGTACACAATCCATGGAGGAAATCATACACTCATTTAGCATGAAAAATCTAAGTCACATGATTCATGGAGGAAATCATACACTCAAGTATTGTGATGGAGATTCATATCTCAATCACCTTAGCAATCACACTTTACTAACTACTAACTCACTTAGGCATTTATTCAAACACTTAGATTACACTATTCAACATACATCATGTATGTCGTCTCTATTGCATATTAAGGCAAGTCCTTTCGCCAAGGAGTTACTGCATACATATCAGGCATATAACAATGATAATTAATCATGGAAAGAAAATCAATAGATTCCATACGCATACATGTATTCTAACATATACATGAAATACGGTATTTACAATATAAAGTATACGTATGCGGAAAACAAAACGGATAGCACATTTGGCATGTGTAACATCATTCACAATATGAATAAATCATTATCTAATATTAAAAGTGTTGAAAACCATAACCTAAGCATATATAGTCCGCACCTTAAACCAGAAAATGCGTATCCGATATGATTCAGACGATGTGTCTTCATCAACGGCAGATACACTACCTATGGCATGAAACAGGTTAGGTACAACTTCACTACAGCTAGTCTAAGCTTTAAAATAGGTTAGGGTTAGCTTAACTTACCCGAGAACAAAATCAAAATCGCCAAAAGAACGATTCAGATATGGAGGTTTGATGTGTAGGCGGACTAGGAAGAATCCTATGGAGATTCGACAGATTCTCCCACACTTTCTCTCTCTTTTCTCTCTCTTAGGAAGTTAGAGTTTAAAAATTCGTATGGGGTATGGAACTAAGGGTTTAAGGCATTTTTATAAGCCTAAACATGACGAAAACAGACTTAAGGTCAAGGTATACTTAGGTTATTACCAATCAGGATCTTTCTGATCCAACGAATCACTTCTAGGGGTCCTCTTATCAAATGCAGTTAAACTTAAGCTCACTAGCATCGGATCTTTAGTAAGTTAAGTTTTCAGTCTGATCTGATTTTCAGATCGTCCGTGGTGGATCAGCTTCAATTCAACGGTTACCGAACTTCGGTCAAGGCCACAAGTACTTCGACATGTAAAGGCCAACTTTCCTGATCCGAGGGTGAATTTTGTCAAACTCTAATGGTCAGAATGCTTAGAAGTGTCGCGCAAGTGACACGTGATAGATTACTTTAAAATGTAATTAATTTTCTAAATATCTTCCTTTTCTCACCCTCCTCACTCCGGACGCAAGGAAATGGTATTAGGACATCTTTTGGGATTGATTTTTGAAATGATGGTTAAGTCCAACTAAGCGGTCATAATGGTCTAAGATTATAGATATCAGACTTTCGATGTGCGGTCTAGATCCAATACGAAGTTACCAAGCATTCCCGGGAACAACTGGGTTTAGAGTTGGATCCTAAATTTTACGGTATTATAGCATTAACAATTCCACAAGTTTTAAGTCTTGCAGAACGTATTTAAAGTGAATAGTACTAATTTCACAGCCAGTCTAACTTAGCGCTAGTTAACTTATGTTTAATTTCTAAGGAAATTAATCTTAAGTGATTTCCGATCGAGGTGGTACTCGGGTCTAGGTACGGAATTTTCTGAGTCGTTACATGATCAATCGCAAAACCCCAAGAATCCTTGGAAAGAACTTGTCCCCTGATGATAGGAAAATGATGGTTGAGTTCTTGAAACCATGGTTATCGAATTTTACATTCTCCTATGAAAACTGTTAGTGTACTATTTGTGCATCTTGTTTGTCATTCACGCGAGTCCATGTGTCATATAGTCACTTGAGCCCTTGAAAGCTGAAGACCGAAGACACAATAAGACATGAGCATCAAGGAGCAAATAACAAGTAAATTAGGCACCTTGATGACCCAAACCCTTGACCTAAAATAACCTATTGAACCCTAGATGATTCTTAACTTTATAAGTAAACTTTTTTAATCATCCCTTAGCCTTATAGGCTTAATTGAAACATGATAAGGCTACAAGAGGTGCAAATTTTTTGTGAAATCATATGCCCAAAATAACAGACTTTCAAGTGGTGCTCGATTTCATTGAGTAGTCCTTGAGGGGTCTTTGATGGCACCAAAGACCACTTAATGGAATCAAGTAGGTAACTCAAATCTGTCTAGTAGAGTGATCTTTTATCTGAGCTACTCGATGGCATCAAGGACCCATTGAAGGGTCCCCTTGATGCCATCGATGTCCACTCGATGACATCAGACTGCAGCGTGAAAACTGTCCAATAATAATTTAACTAAAAATCTGATGCTCTCGATGCCATTGATATAGCCATTATTTACCCATTTTTACTGTTTGAGCTCAAACTCCATGTATAAGGAATTCAGTTCTTGGGAATTTTGATGATTTTTAATGCAATAGAAGCTTAGGTGATTTTATGATCATATCCCTCATCCTAAGCCTCTTAGTCTATGAGATCTAACTTATCTTCCTTGTGATTTATCACTTGAAAGAGGATTCCATCCTCATTGATGAAGATAAACTTTTTCTCCACCTTATTCTAGAAATTAGATTTGAACTAATAATTAAATTGTAATGCCCTGAATTTTAAGGGTTGAGCACATACTCGATTCCTGATTTTTGGGTGTCACTTATGCTTTGCTGAAGTGTAATATTTCAATATGTTTAATCTAATATTCGAGCGAACATAGAGCTAAAATAAATAGTGACATACTCTAAGCTGAATACAACTAAAATAAACAAATTAAATAACCATGTAATGCACATCTATCCAAAGTATAAGTCCACAGCTGGGGTCGAATATATAGTTTCAAAAAATAAATAAACTATGTGAATCATAAGGTCCTCTTGACACCCAAAATATCTACCACATCTCGCTGAATAGCACATTCGCTACATCTCCATTAGATAGCTGGAAGTATGAGAACTCCTCTGGGTCTATGTACATATCCACCTCAATAACCCTTACAATTACAACATTATTTGGTTGGTGTTTTAAAATACCATCCCAAAGTGGAAGTAAGTGATTAATTTAGTGGTTCCATTAGTTCTAAGTTACACACGTTATCAACTCAATCAACGTATATAATGATAAAGCAAGTAGACAATCACTTTCTAGAAACTCTTGTTAAATGTGCGTGTGAGGTTATGACATGATACATGCCCTTACAATCTAGCACTCCCTCACAAACGACTACAACACCTATTTCACAAATGCCAACACTCCCTCACAAGTGACTCCAAAGCCTATTTTGCAATAACCTAACTAATACAATGCGATTGATATGCATGTTAGCTGAAAAATTATTAGATCTCATTCATCCAACATATCAGGGAAGCTAGGGTAACACCATTTTATCATCGACCTCAACTGAATCACTAGGCGTAGAAAGCGGTTATAACAGCTCCCTACATGTGTCCCTTGATCCTTTTGAGTTTATCAATCCCAGTCAAACACACACAATGGGAAAATTATTGAAATGTTGCTTAATGGACACTATAGGGAGGCTCATCACCATGGTGTATGCCAATAGCACGAACACGATGTCATATACTACCATGCTTGGCTCATGACCCGTGTGGATCGTATCACTAATTGTAACAGCCCAAACTTTTCAATACTCGAGTATTAAAAGTTTTCGAGTATTACCGCAAAATTTAATTTAATATATACATGTGTATGTCATCAATTTAGCCTATCATAACCTTACATCTATTCTTTAACTTGAATCTAACCGTTGGGAATAATCTTCATCCATATATCATGATATCCGACCATTATTTTTAAGACATGATCATCATATATCCAAGTATTCTCACTTGTCTATCATAATCAACCATTCAGTCAACTATTCATGTCAGGTAAAGATATCTGATTGTCCACTTTCAATTTGGACCATCCGATCATAGTAAATTAACTACCTGATTTGTACATCCACTTGTACACGTATCAAATTGAGATGTTGATCTATTCATCTTGTTTACCACCTATGAATATGCTTAACTCATAATTAAAACTACAATTGGAACAACTTACATATGTGAACAAGTCACTTGAATCTAATAGCATAATGTTCTACCTCTTGATCACTCCAAAAACCCACTTTATGTTCATCCATTTACGAAACTGACCATACATCCACCTGCATACATGGTTAAAATACTAACCATCAAGTTTTCCTATTTTTGACATGTCATCTGACCATCCATCATGTTGTTTGATATATGTATCTTGCCTTAATTAAAGATAATTTTAACTTATTTAATGAATAACTCTTTATTTGTAATGATTTGGATATGAGTTCTTATTTAAGAATTGCTTTATTACCATGTAGAATTATTTAGATTTCCCAAAACTCTCATGTAAACAATAATTATGAAAATGTTATTAACCTAGACCCTTGAATTCTATATCACATACTTCTCATGATTCGTTTGATGTGAATTTTATACAATGCCTATGTATCATAAATTAATCATACACGTCGAATTTTAGCGCTTATATTATTGTAAAAGTATCCTGATTAACAAATTAGCCCATTAACCGTTGATTTTGGTGTCCATCGAGTGAGAAAAGCCCGTGGGCAGTCGTAGTAGGAAGTTTCCCTTCATATGAATAACTTGGATTGCCCATCATATAGATCAAGTGTGAAATGTGAGAACCCCACCTTGGTAGGCTTTTACTTAGGTATGAAGTTAGCCGTTTTAGGCTTATCAACTTTTTTTAAAAATTTGGACCTTCTAATTTACCCACTTCATGATGTCCATCACAACTCAAATTTGGATCACACTTTGGCCTAATAGGACTATATACGTTATCTTATAGTTACATATCTATCGAACCTCCAACATGTAGTATAGATCTAATATAGCTAATTGGGGCATTTTTGGGAGCATTTAATCCTTAAAACTTTTCCTGGATCTTGGTTAGTGCTAGGATTAGATAAGTTCATGGCGCTAACCATTCATGATTACTGGAATGGTTATTTAACTCTAATTATCCAAAATTCGTCAATCCTAGTGTGATTTGGTCATTTAGTTAGACTAATACAGTCCTCTGATGATTCTACACATTGACATACTAGGGTTTCGGTATGAAATTATCTAGGATGTTACAATTTACTCCCTTTAAAATAAAATTTTATCTTCAAAATTTATACATACTCGTACTCCTCGAGTATCTGTGAGTAGTTCTTACGTTCTTCACTTCGGTCTCCCATATGGCTTCTTCCTCAATGTGGACTTAGGCAGCATCATTCTATATTTCCACTTATTCTCATCAGATGACATGCGTCAGATCAGGAATATACTTCTTTAGCATCAACACATGGAACACATTATGCACATTTACAAGTAACGTAAGTAGATCGAGACGGTATGCCTTGGCACCAACGCGATCCAATATCTGGAATGTCCCAATGAAGCGTGGAGTAAGTTTCCCTTTCTTGCCAAAACGTAATACCCCTTTCATCGGAGAGACCTTAAGGAAAACGTGGATGCTAACTGCAAATTCCAACTATCTCCTTCTCATGTCCACGTAACTCTTCTGCCTACATTAGGCTACCAAGAGACAGCGTCAGATAATATTGATCTTTTTAGATATTACCTGTACCACTTGTTCACAACCCCAAGTGTAGGGTCATGATGTAGTAATAATCTCGGTGAGACCGAGCTCGAATCCACAGGGACTAATCTTGTGTGTATTCTGAAAGTAACTAGAACTAAAACTAGAAGAAGATGTGAATCTAATTTTGAAGTAATTGAGAGAGTAATTATGATTAAAGTAATTAAATCTTGTAAATTTAAAGTTGGGAACTAGGGTTTCCAAGGATCCACTTGTAGCAATCAGGGTGATACTATACTAAGGAAGAAGAGGAAAAACTCTTGGTAGTGGCTTCTCTACCCTTTTTTTCCACTTCACAAACCCTAGAAGATGCCTAGGAACATCCTAGGGACTCCTATTTATAGTTGTGCAACTCCAACTTTCGCACCAAGTTGGAAAAATTTAAAAACTGCCTCAAATTTATGCAATCCATGTGTCGTCTGTGCAACCTTAGATTGGTCGAGGATGGCCTTCGATTGGTCGAAGGTCACCTTCAACTGATCGAGGGTTACCTTCGACTAGTCGAGGAAGAGCTTAAACTAGTTAAACCAGAGCTTAGACTAGTTGAAGCAAGTAGATTTTTAAGGTTCTTTTTCTTCACTTCAAGTCTTTAATTCTCTTCATTCCTCACTTGGTTTTCTTGGATCTTTGGCATGTAAATTCTTCATTCTTGGTCTCATAAGATCCATCCTTAGCTTTGGTGATTCTTAAGTGTTAAATTCATTCTTTTAGCATCCTTTTTAATCTAAGCTCTTAAATTCACCTCGCAACACAAACATGATTAAAATAGAACATTAAGCATTATCATGTTTATAAAACCAAGTAATAAATGGGGGATAATATGCAATATTTGACCCTCAACAACCAAGTTCAGCCCAATTAGGCTTCTCCCACTGATTTTTACTCATCAATGCAAAGCCTGACACAGACACCCACATAAAACTTCATAAGGTTCCACGTTGATACTCGCGTAGAAGTTGTTGTATACGAACTCCGCATATGGGAGGCAATCGTCCCAGCTATCCTTGAAGTTAAGCACGTAATCTCATAACATATCTTCCAACACCTTATTCACTATCTTGGTTTGCCCATCGATCTAAGGGTGGAAGGCCATATTAAAGTTCAACTTCACACCCATAGCCTTTTAGATTCGGGTCTAGAAGATAGATGTGAACCATGTATCCCTATCTGATACAATTTCCAAGGAGATACCATTGTTGAGTATCAAATATTACATATTTTCCCCATTTATATCTTGATTTTACAAACATGATAAGGCTTGATGGTATATTTTATATATATTTGTGTTGTAAGGTGAGTTTAAGAGCCTCGATTGAAAAGAATGCTAAAAGCATGGATTTAATGCTCAAGAATTGCCAAGGCATAGAATGGATCTTTGGAGATAAAGATTGAAGATTTCAAGACCCCAAGATCCAAGATAACCTAGCAGAGAAGGAAGGAAGTCGAAAGAACAAAGTGTTAAAATTCACTTCATTCTCTGTGTCATCGACCATTGTCTATGACATCGAAGCCAGCATTCGATGACATCAAACACAGCTTGATGACATTGAATTTTTACATGAAAATCAAGTTGGTTGTTGGACATATTGGGTGTCATTCTCGATTACTCGAAGCCTCTCTCGATGACATCAAAGAACTGCTCGATGACATCAAAGTCTGTTTGAGGGCATCGAATTTATTGAAGAATTCTGAAGAAACTCGCTAGACTATTTTAGGCACATTCTCGATGGATCGAAGACCCTTTGATGGCATCGAAGGACTTTTCGATGACACAAGGACTTACAAAGTGAGGAAAAGTTACACAATGCGTAAAGCCACAACTTCTGAAATTTGAAGACCCTTTGATAACATCGAAGGCTGTTCGATGTCATTGAGCGATCTACGCAAAATGTGTAAATTGAGTCAGCTTTGTGAATCCAGATGGGCAAAGCTATAAATATGGGTGTAACGTCTCAAAAAAATCTGTATAAAGACCCGAGTACCACCTCAGGTAGAAATCGCTAAGAACTAAATCCTTTAGGAAGTAGATGAAAATTAACTAAGTGCTAAACTAAATCATCTAGGAAATTATCTTGAATGACTTTCAATACACATTACAAGGCCCAAAACTAATAAGATCACTAACGCTACATTACCTAAAAACCTAGGATCAATCTCAAAACCCAGTTGCTCTTGAGATCATCACGAAACTCCATATCGGACCTGGACCGCGCGTCGAAAGTCTGATTATTGTAAAAATATACGGTTATGACTGCCTTACTGGGCTTGATAACCACCTCGGAAATAAAATTTAAATAGTGTCCAAAAATGTACAACTTGACCCGAGAGCGAAGTGTGTGAGAAACATGAATATCTTTAGGAAATGAACTGAAACTTAAGTGAATTGAGCTGTTCGTTCGCAGGCCAAATTTAAGGTTTCAGACCATCAGATTCTTACCCAACTACACCCTCAAATCAAGAAAAATTTCCAACACATGTAAGCGTACTTGTGGCCCTGATCGAGTACCAGTGATCGTTGAACTGAAACAGGTCCTCCACGGTCGATCCATTGATCCGATCGGATCGAAGTCTTAACCTGAACTAGATCTAATGTTAGAGAAATTTTCTCAAACCGTATGTAAGAAATGGGCCTCCAGATGAACTCCGTTGGATCCCTCTCTCATTCCATACGAAATTCCTAAACCCTAGGAGAGAGAAGAGAGAAAAAGAGAAGAAACGAAGTGAGGAGAAGAGACAGAGAGAGTGAGAGAGATCATGGCTGGGATTTGATCCCACCACTCCATGTGTTGAATCGCCTCTCTCATATCGCTTTGTCGGCAATTCTAATTCGATTCCTGGGTAAGAAATCCTAACCCTAATCTATTTTAGGTATCTATATAGATGAATCAATGAAATAGCTAACCTATTTCATGATTCAAGTTGCCGTTGTGCCGTACATAAAGTCGTATTGTTCAAACTGAGCTCGATACGAGTCTACCGGCGGAAGGCGTAGACTATAAATGTTTAGGTTATGGTTTTCAAGGCTTTCAATGTTAGTTAATGATTTATGACTAACTTGATTTCTATCACATATGCTTAGATACGACGTTTTCGCATATTACACATATATATGAACTATGTTGAAAATAATGTATTCCATGTGTTTGTTTAAATGTCTGAATGAATATGGAATTACGATTTATGCTTGCCATAATTGTTGTTTGGGAATACATGATTGTTGTACATGTAGTAACTCTTATGTGGAAGGATTTACTATCATATGTGTTTAACTAATTTATTACATGTATGTGATATGTGGAGTCCAAGTGTTTGAGAAAATACTTGTTGTAATGTATTTAATGAGGGTATTGAGATAGGATTCTCAATTCCCCTATCTATACAGTTTCCTTTATGTAACATATCTTACTACTATGCGATTTATGGATGAAATGCCTATGTATGATAACATGTGTACTATTTATTTGTGGAAATATAACGACTCGAAAAAATCCGTACAAAGACCCAAGTACCAACTCAGGCAGAAATCCCTCAGGACTAAATCCTTTAGAAATTAGACGAGAATTAACTATGTGCTAATTTAGATAACCTATGAAATTAGCACTAATCACTTTAAATACGATCTGCAAGACTTAAAACCTGTAGAATTGTTAACGCTTTGTTACCCTAAATTCTAGAATCAACCTCTAAGCCCAGTTGCTCTCGGGAGCACTTTGAAACTTCGTAACAGACGTGGACCGCACGTCGAAAGTTCGACAGTGATGAACTTAGACGATTATGACCGCCTTGTTGGACTTGACAATCACCTCGAAAATTGAGTTCAAACGATGTCCTGAGACTGTTTCCGTGATTCCGAAGTGAAGAGTGTGAGAAAGTGAAGGTTTTTAAGAAATTAAATATGAATTTAAGTAATCTGAGTCGTGTCCCTTGCGCGCCATTTATAAGCATTTTGACCATTGGTTTTTGACCCAAATTCACCCTCAGATCAAGGATGATGGCCCACACATGTCAAAGTACTTGTGCCCTGATCGAGTTTCGGTGACCGTTGAACTGAAAGTGGTCCACCAAGGTCGATCTGGAAACCCGATCGGACTAAAAACTTAACTTATTTGAGATCCTATATTAGTGAGTTTAAGTCTGACAACATTTAATAAAAGGACCTCTAGAAGTGTTCTGTTGGATCAGAATAAGCCCGATTTGGTTATAACCTAAGTATACCTTGGCCCTAAAGCTAATTTCATCAGTTTTAGGCCTATATAAGGACCTTAAACACTCTCACTCTCTCATTCACTCAAGATGAATTTGAGAAAAACCTAGGAGAGAGAAGAGAGTAAAGAGAGAGAAAGACAGATAGAAGTGGGAGCTACTCCTAGGATTCAATCCCCGTTACTCCTCGTGCTTAAATGTCATTACCGATTGCTATTCCGACGATTTCAACTCCGCACTTGGGTAAGAAAAACCTAACCCTAAGCTGTTCTAGGATTTCCATTGATGCAAGTAGCGAAATAGCTGACTTAACTCGTGCTACATGTTGTCATTTCATCGTTGAAGCAGACTTAGAGTGTCTATCGAATTCGTTACGCTTCTACGATGTAAGGTGTGGACTATAGATGTATAGATTATCGTTTTCAAAGCTTTCAATGTCGGTTAATGATAGATTTTTGACGTGGGTGCTATTATGCATGCCAATGCGCTATCTGTTCTGTTTTACGAATATGTATAGTCTATATTGTAAATAGAGTATTCCACGTGTTTGTTAAAATGTTTGTATGCATATGAAATCTGATGTTGTGATTGCCATGATTAATTGTTGTTAGTACATGCTTGTTATGTATGCGACAACTCCTTAGCAAAAGGATTTACCCAAATATACAATATGCCAACATACGTGATGTATGTTGAATAGTGTAGTCTGAGTGTTTGTGTAAATACCTAAACAGGTTAGAAATTGGTAGAGTATTATTTTTAAGGGTATTGAGATATGAATCTCAATCACTTTACTTGTGTGTATGATTTCCTCCATGAATTGTTTAGCCTATTTTATTCATGTTAACTGTGTGTATGATTTCCTTCATGTACTGTATTCATGTTTAAGTTATATTTCATAACATGTTCATATGAATGTAGAATTTGAATCAAATGTCTATTATTGAGATTGTACGTGACTGGGACCATGTTATGGTCCAGCAATCGGTAACAGGCTTTGAGTTCGTGGCTAAGATTTATTCACCACGTAAGACGTGTTTGACGAACCCGAGTCGTACTAGAGTTGTCGACAGTGGTTTGGCCACACGGACTGTGTGCGCACTTCATGTCGATCAACTCAACGTGCGCTCGTGCTGTCAATCTCGTGAAGTAACTCAATTGACCCGATGTATGTTCACCATGTATGGATGCTCCTATTTGAATTTAGGGTACCAAACTTACCAGTGCAATCCCGTTAACCTTAGTACCTCGATTCGCTAAGACTCATGAGCCGGGCATGGTGGTACGGGACACCGTGGTCGAGCTGTCGGCCTACACTGGGGCGACGAGCCTCCCCGTAGTGACCAGTGAACAACCTAGACTAGTGAGCCAATTATGGTGGTATGGGACACTATATTCGAGCTGTCGACCTACTCTGATTGGTGACGAGCCCTTTGTAGTGACCTCGAGTATATCTTGAAACTGCATTGGGGCGACGAGCCTTATTGTAGTGTATAGGATATAACTAGACCTGTATTGATTGGTGACGAGCCCTTTACAGCGATCTAGAACTATAATATCGTATGAGATTGTCTAGGATTGACGACCTTAGAATGGATCATTATTTGGGTATTGATATAAGGGAGGTACCTTAGCTTCCCAATCCTGCTGTATGAAAGGGTTTAATAATAACTCGGTAATCACGCTCATAACATCGCACTGCATGTGCCCTGGGTTGAAGAGCACAAAGGGAAGAAAACATGCCACGACCGTAAAATGGTGTTGCAAGAGGGAGTGTAGGCGAGGGCATGCATCATGAAAATATTTCATCCTTGCATTAATAAGAGTATCTAGGTATGTCTGATATGTCTGTTTTATCATTACTGCTTGACTGAATTAATAACATGTTAATCTTTACTCTATGATTCCACTGAGTTGATCACTCACTCCCACGTTCTGGGACAGTGTTCTAAACACCCACTGGACTTTGTCTTAGTTGCAGATGATGACGTGACTTAGGAGGTAGAGCCTGATTACTATGACGATCAGGACGAGTTCTAGTATATGTAGTTCTCAAATGGTTTCGCTTAGGCCGTCCTGATCAACAGGGCTATAAGGCTCATCATTGTAGTTGAATTATCTCTTCACATTTTGGTTTTTCAACTATTACATGTATATGGTGACTCAGTGATGTATTCATACTCTGGGGTTCAACAATGATCTTTTACGCTCATACTCAGTGATGTATTCATACTCTGGGGTTCGACAGTGATCTTTTATGCTCATATATGCTTGTATACATCTTTCAGTCTTCCGCTTGCGTTATATAAATTGATCTGGAGTATGAATTACTATTTTGGTATAATCCCACTCATGTTTAGTGCACTAATATGAACAACATTCAATCATCATTATCTATGTTGCATAAGTGATGCATCGGAACTTGAGAGCTGAGCTTCTGCTCGACCTCCGAATTTCAGGGCGTTATAGAAAATGCTCAAATGAGATTTATGTCTAGATTGGTTGTCACATGTTTTCTTTGACTATCACATTTAAATGTTATTGTTTGGAGTGTGATTGGGGCTACGATGTAGTCCAGGAAATCGCCAATGGTTCACGATCGGTGGCCGAACTGTTTTGCCACACAAGACATGTTCGAGGTATCTGAGTTATACGCTGCTTATCGACAGTTGTTAGGCCATGCGGAGTGCTTACGTGCTCCAAGTCGACTAAGTCAACGTACGCTCGTACTAGTCGAGCTTGTCAAGCAACCCGATTGGCCCATTGTATGTTCACCATGTATGGACACTACTGTTTGAATCTAAGGTATCACTTAATGTGAAATGCTCATTTAACCTTGGTACCACAATCTGCTAAAACTCATGAGCTGGGTATGGTGGTATGGGACACCGTGGTCGAGCTTTCGGCCTATACTGGGGTGACGAGCCTCCTTGTAATGTCCAGTGATCAAACCAAACTTGTGAGCCAAATACGGTGGTATGGAACACTGTATTCGAGTTGTCAGCTTACGATCAGGAGACGAGCCTCTCATAGTGACCTTAAGTATACACTAGGACTATGCTAAGGTGATGAGCCTTTCCATAGTATCCTCAAGTATAATTAGGCCTGCGCTAAGGTGACAAGCCTCTTCGTAACGACCTAGAACTATCATCGTATGCGATTATTAGGATTGACGACCCTAGATGGATCAATTTTTGGTTCAATGATATAAAGGGAGGTACTTTAACTTTCCAATCCTGTTGTATAAATAAGTCTAATTAAGAACTTGGCTAATCATGCACATGCACCACATTACATGTGCCTTTGGCGTAGGGGTTGAGCATAGAGGAAGGGATGCATGCAAGATCATGAGATGATGTTGCAGAGAGAGTGCAGCCGAGGGCATGCATCATTAACACATATCATCCTTGCATTAACCAAAGTACCAAGGAATGCTTGTTATATTATTTTATCATGACTGCTTGACTGAATTAATAACATGTTAACATTTACCTTATAGCTCTACTGAGTTGATCACTCACTCCCACTCTAGGACAGTGCTTTAAAACACGAATCAAACTCTTTTGTAGTTTCAGGTGATGACGAGGCTTACAAGATAGAGCCTATCTTCTATGATAACGAGGAAGAGTTCTCCTACATGCAACTCTTTAGCGGGTCTATGTAGACCTGGAGTTGCGTATCGGGGCTACAAGGATATGGATAGATGACATTACATTTTACTATTTTGTATATTTTGGAATTATACATGTAACTATTTAACCTAGTGACATGTTCATACTCTAGGGACTTACAACCACTTGTATGCTTTATATATCTATCACAGTCTTTTGCTTGTGTAATTTAACTATCTCTAGAGTATGATATATTGATTTGGTATAATCTAACTCATGTTTAATGCACTAATACAGATAACATGTAATCATCATTATCTATGTTGCATAAGTGATGTGTTGGAACTCGGGAGTTGGGCTCCTGCTCGACCCCCGATTTTCTGGGCATTACAAGTTGGGATTAGAGCATGATTTGGATTAAAATGGACCTGGGCTATGGTAACATGAGGCACACTAATGTACTTGACTTAGGAGGGAGTGATGAAACATAGAAATACTTGTAGGATTCCAAGTCAAGTTTCATCCGTCAGTGATCATATGACCGTTGAAGCGAAACTGACAGAAGAAATTGGACTTGTAGGCATCTATGATCATGTAAGATGATCCTAATCCTTTTTCAGACTATCAATCAATGGGTTTGGACCATAATTCAGCCTACTCCACACTTAAACAAATTGAAAAGTATGAATATACGCGAGATGGAACCCGAAACACCTCAAACGGACTCAGGGGCCTAAACGGTGCAAATCGAGGGAATCCAAAGTGGACCCCACATGTTTCTAACACCCTGGGGGGATAGCATTACCCCTGGGGTGAGCCCTCAACCCTCAGTCCAGCGACCGGCGATGGCATTGTCGGATCGGCGAGGCCTCGCCAATCAGGTCGACCAGGCCTGTCGGGTCACGCCGAGCTGGTCGGGCCAGCACATGTACATGGCTGTGGGCCCCATGAAATCATGTGGGACCCCTTCTATTCACCCCATTTTCTTCTTTTCCTCCATTCCTACCACTCCAAGCTTTTCAAATCTCTCAAATCTTCTTTTTTCTCTCTCAAATCACCCCTCTAATCTCATCTTCTTCCTTCTTCTTGCTCCACCTCCACCACTCTCTCAAACCCATATTCTACAATCACCTATTTCCCTTAATCCCTCTCATTTGAGTACATAAACACTTCTTTGTGTCTCAAAAACCTCAAACTTCAACAACCCATTCTATCCCTCCATCTTGTTTCGCTCAAATGGCTCTTTTTGAGCTTATAGCAGTGATTTTCTCCATTTCCACACTTCTTTCTCTCATGGGGAAGAAGAGGGCTCTCACAGATGAAGCTGGGCCTAGCCGCCCTACCCGTTCAAGGAGGCAGAAAGGTGCCAAACTAGCACAAGCGTCAATCGGGAGATAAGGACAAAGCAGGATCTCGATCCCCATGCTCCCCTCGAAAGAGCTCTATTAGTGGATATGTCACATGGAAGATTTCAAGGCCACAGGATTTTTTTTTAAAGCACATGTGGATGAGAAGCTATTTGGGCTATATCCAGTGATGGACCTCCTAGCGGATGCCAGGTGGGGTCCTATATTTGAGGGCAAGTCTTGCGCGAATGAGGGCACTGTCCGAGCCTTCTACGCCCACATACACGATCCACTGTTGGAGCCTCTGCAGTTTTCCATCCCCGTGGGAAGGTGGGAAGCTATTGTTAATGTGGACTTAATAGCCTGAGTCATGGGGATGCCACATCGGAAGGTTCATGCTAACGAGAAGAACCTCAGGAGCGTGCGTGAAAGAGATCGACGTACGTGATTCCTTTGTGGCCGACTGGTCCACTGAAATCAAGGCAATTACCTCCTGGCATCCGATATGACTCATGACATCCACCTGCTCCACCGTATCTTCACATATAATGTGTATCACCGATGGAGCAATCACAGCGAGTGCACTCATCTGATGGTAGACTTTCTGTACCGAGTTGGGCAGGGAGACAAGTTGTGCCTACCTACATATGTATTACTACAGATAGTTTAGACCACACGCTTTACTAGGATAACCATTTCACTCTCATTCAGTCGACTCATATGCAAGCTTGCTTGTGAATTCAGCTACAGACTTGGCACAAAAATTCTTACGCCGATCCATTTCATTAATGACACCACTCACAACAACATGAATATTGGACCACGATAACGTCAAGCCCAACTCAATGAGAGTGAGGATGAGATGGAAAGTAAAGAGGAAGAGATTGATGACGAAGGAGATGAGATAGAGGAAGAAGGTGAGGAAGAGGAAGAAGAGGAGATCTAAGACACTGATGAGGGATCCTCCTACCACACATGAGCGTGATAGTGATCGGGCTGCTTTATAAGCCCATTTGGCTTGGATTGAGGAGGGTCAGGTTGCCCTGTGAAAGGAGATCACAGAGACTTGAGCCAAGCTTAAAGAGGGTCAGGCCTCCATGAAACAGAAATTCAAGAAGGTGTCTCGCACCTTAAGGGCTATCTTGTGTTGTCCGCAGGACAAGGATGCTCCTCCACCATCGCCAGATTCTGACGACTAGTCTTATGTTGTAGTCGTCCCTGAGTTTTCATCACTTTCCTATTTTCCAATGTTTTAGCCTTGATGGGCTTAGTAATATAGTAGGTTGGTGGTGTGTTTATATTTAAGGCTTTGATTAGATTAGCTTGAAAGTGCCCTTGCTAGTGCCCTGGTTTGTCAATTAGCATGTATGTTAAGTCAGTCAGACTTTAGAGCGTCACAGGAAGATCAATTCAAGTGTCTACTTCAACTGGATGTGTGGGAGCTTTTCATAGGTAAATCTAAGCCTCACATCCCTTATCCCAAAACACAAGGTGAATAAAACCCTTAAAAACATGTTAGAACATATTAGGATTTTTGGTAAGAAAACGTTTACAAAAATCATAAAATCTCTAAGTTTTCTTAGACCAGTCGATTGTATCGATACACATCTCGGTATGATCGACCTGCGCTATCGATGTCCTCGAAAGACCAATCGATAAAATCGAATGACGACTTAATGTGTCCAGCAACCAAATACATGTTTGGACAGAATTATCGACGTATCGACACACTTATTAATATCATCGATATTTGAATCTCGAGTCCATCGAAGGTGGCTCGATAATATCGACAGGTAGATCCGGCGCCCCTATTTTTACTCAGAAAAATCATATATGCTTCGATATATCGAAGCCCTCCTCGATACCATCGGAGTTCAAATCTCGATGATATCGGAAGGCTCTCGATACTATCGGTCATGGGCGCGAAGTTCTCCAGCATCATTTTTCAGGTGATTTTTTAACTCGGATCGGGGCTCACTCAATAGAATCGATATTCTAAATATCGATGATATCGGGGCTGATCGATTGCATTGAGAAAGGATAATCTTGTCTAGCAAGCTCATTGATAAAATCTTTGGATTTATCGATGCATCAACACGACTTCTAATATCCTCGACATTTAAATTTTGATGATATCAGTATCCCCCGATCATATCTAATAACCTGAAAAATTTCACAGCAAGTCTCTCATTTTCAAATGTCGAGGACTCGATCCTTGTATCGATAATATCAAAGTTTAAAATCCGATGGCATCGACACGAGTCTCGATCCCCTCAACCAGCTAGGAGAAGGTTTTTCCAAAATCGTATGACATTGAGTTTGTGTCATCGAGCTGACCACTGATATGATCGAGAGTACAAGCTCGATGATATCGAACCTACTCGATGATATCAAACTCTGCCATAAATGTGACCATTTTATATCTATTAGAACCTTTTTTCTATTTAAAGAGAACTTGTCTTTAGTTGCTGTAGGAGAAAGAAGAGAGTGATTTTGTGTGTTTAACCTTAAATCATATACCCAAAGCCCTTTCTCTCAAGGGATTTCATCCTACAATCCACCCACATCATTGATATTCAATGGAGTGGATTGAGGAATGAAATTCCTCATTCAAGGATCCTCCAGCTAATACCTTAATGGAAAATCATCAAGCTGGGATGCCTTAAATGCATAGATGATTAGAATTGCTCTATCTTCCTAATAGGAAAACCTTTAGAGAGTAGGATTTCATCATAACCTTGACCTAACCCATTGCCTTATATTGGTACATCATTTGTTGCAGATCAAGTGAGCTGAAGACTCTTCATCAACAAGGAGGAGAACTTCGCCACTGTGTTGAATGAGACTCATCAACTTATCTATAAGTATCTAGAGTCCAGAGGACCCTTTGATCATTCCTTTGTAGGATTGGGTCTAAGGTGTTTCTCATCCTTAAAGTCCTCAAAGAAGCCTCCGGTGGGAGCGTACGTGGTGGGTGCGTTGTGTGGACCCTTGCTCTGTAGAGAGAATAAACATCTGGTTAGGAGTGAAGTAGTAAAACCTTCAGTTTAAGGTGATTCGTGTAAAACCTTGGGGTTTGAGGTGAACCGAGTGAAACCTCCGTCAGGGTCTTAGGAAAGATCCTTAACCAGTGTCCCTAAAAGTGGGTGCAATGTGTTGACCCTTACTTGTGAGAGTATAAACAGTCAACCTCAGTGTAAGTTGTAAAGGTTGAAAGTGAACTTGATTTAAAACCTTAAGTTAGAGGTGAACCATGTGAAACCTCCTTAGTGAAATTCGGTACACTCAAGGGTTGTGTGTGGTTACTGGGAGTGGAGTAGACAAGTAGTTGAGCCACTATAAAAATAACTGTGTTTGTGATTGCTATCTTTCTGTGTATGTGATTTATTCATATTCTTCCATCTCTATCTATCTGATCACACCTCACACACTTACATAAGTCGATTCCATCATGAACTAAGTTATATATTGTTACTTTTGGAATAGTTTGTGATTGGATCCTCTACTAGGCTTGAAAGCTAGTAGAGTTACATTTGAGTAATCCTAATAATTACATATCTATAAGGATTAGTGTAACGGGATTTTTAAGTACATTGCAAAAATTTTTAAAAAGTCATATTCACCCCCCTCTGGGACATATTGACATATTCCAACTTCAACTTAAGTGGTCTTCACCGCTATTTCAATTGGTATCAGAGCGGGTCTCTCTTTAAGGGCTTCACCTCCTAGAGAGTGATCTTGACTAAAGAAGGAATCATGATTAAGGTCCCAGAGGATGTGACAGATCAAAACAATTGCCTTGTAATCCATACTGCTCTGAAAGCTGGCAATAGTTCAAAACGGTACCTTGATAGTGGATGCTCCAGACACATGACTAGTGATCAAACTCACTTTTTTGAGTACTCAAAATTTGATGGAGGATCGGTCACATTTAGAGATGGTAGTTCAGTCAAAATTATTGAACAAGGGACAATAGCTGTACCAGGCCTTCCAAAAATCAAACATGTCCTCTATGTAGAAGGTCTGAACATCTAGTCACTTTCTCAAAAGACGTGTGTAGAATTTTAGATCGTACAAGAAAATCTCTCATAAATGGTTTACGCACTAGTGATAATTGTTATGTCATAGAAAGTGCAAATGAGGATGTGATGACCACAAAGTGTAATATAGCTGTGAAAAATGAATCCAAATTATGGCATCAAAGGTTGGGTCATGTTCGCTACCAAAATCTAGCTAAGCTTAGCTCAAAAAATTTAGTTAGAGGTCTTCCCAAGATTAGAAAAGAGGAAAAATTGTGTGGAGAATATCTAAAAGGAAAACAGGTAAAAACTGGACACAAAAAGATAACCACCATAGCAACAACAAAACCTTTGGATCTGCTGCATATGGATCTAGTTGGCCCAACCAAAGTGGAAAGCCATGGGAGGAAAGCGTACTTCCTTGTTATAGTAGATGACTATACCAGATTTACTTGGGTTGCATTTCTTCAAGAAAAATCGGATGCTTTTCAAAAAATTTGCAATCTTGGCTAAACGACTTCAACATGAAAGAGGATATGTCATTAATCGTATCAGAAGTGATCATGGTGGGGAATTTGAAAATGAAAGATTTGAAAAATACTGCAATGAGAAAAGAATTCGTCATGAATTCTCAGCCCCAAAAACCCCACAGCAAAATGGAGTCGTTGAAAGGAAAAACCATGTGCTACAAGAAATGGGGTCAGTCATGTTAAATGGAAAAGATATGGCAAAAAGTTTCTAGGTAGAAGCTGTCAATACTGCCTGTTACATCATAAATAGAGTATATCTTACAGCAGGTCTAAACAAAACCCCATATGAACTATGGTGTGGAAAGGTACCTAGTGTGAAATATTTTCGAGTCTTTGGGAGTAAATGTTATATTTTGAGAGACAAAGATTACCTAGGAAAATTTAAGCCAAAAAGTGATGAAGGTATTTTTCTAGGGTATGCCATGAATAGTCGTGCGTATAGAGTATACAATCTAAGAACCCTCACTATTCAAGAGACAGTTAATGTGGTAATTGATGATCATCTTCATGATGAGGAAAATCCTGCAAATGAATTAAAAGAAGATGTAGACTCATGAATTCTAGATAAATCGGAGAACAAACCCCGAGCATCAAATGAACCCGGACTGTCATCAGAAATACCCATCGTGGAGGATCACCTATGAGAACAAATCATTGGAGATCCAAATGATGGTGTAACAACTCGATGACAGATAGAAAGTATTTACAATCATTTCTGCTTTACCTCAAAAATTGAACCTAAAAATGTTGTGGAAGCTCTTCAAGATGAACACTAGATAAATATCATGCAAGAAGAACTTCAAAAATTCCAGAGAAATGAGGTATGAAAATTGGTCCCTAAACCAACTGATACAAATGTCATGGAACCAAATGGGTCTTCAAGAATAAATTCGATGAGTCAAGAAATGTGATCAGAAACAAAACAAGGTTAGTTGCCCAAGGATACTCATAGATAAAAGGGATTGATTTTGATGAGACATTTTCCCCTGTTGCTCGTCTCGAATCTATTAGAATTCTTATGTCCGTTGTATGCGCACTAAAATTTATACTGTTTCAAATGGATGTTAAAAGTGCATTTCTTAATGGGGATCTTGCGGAAAAAGTTTATGTAAATCAGCCAAAAGGATTTTCAGATCCTAAGTTCCCCCATTATGTTTATCATCTAGATAAAGTTCTATATGGTCTCAAACAAGCACCATGTGCATGGTATGAATGATTAACAAAATTCCTGTTAGACCTTAAATTCTACAGAGGAAGTGTAGACAAGACTATTTACTCAAATAACAAAGAACTCCTTGCTTATTACACAAATCTATGTGGATGATATAGTGTTTGGGTCAACATGTGGAGATGAGGCACACAAATTCGTCAGCCTCATGAAATCAGAATTTGAAATGAGTATGGTTGGCGAATTGAATTTCTTTTTAGGACTACAGGTCAAGCAACTAAATGATAGAATTTTCATAAACCAGACCAAGTATGCAAGAGACTTGGTGAAAATATTTGGGCTTGAGTCTGGTCGTACCTATCACACGCCGATGAGTACCAAACTTAAACTCTCCAAAGATATTTACAGAAAAAGTGTAGACCAACATCTCTATCAGAGTATGATTGGAAGCTTACTATAGCTCACAGCTAGTCGTCCAGATATATCATTTAGTGTGGGTGTATGTGCTCGATATTAGGAAGATCCTAAGGAATCCCACCTAACAGCTATAAAAAGGGTTATTATATATGTAGCAGGGATAACCACCTTTGGTCTATGGTATCCGTATGAAACATCCACCATCATTGTTGGTTATTCTGATGCAGATTGGGTTGAAAATTTTGATGATTGAAAATCAATGAGTGGAGGATGTTTTTATATTAGGAATTTTTTGGTCTCCTGGCAAAGCAAGAAATAAAACTCAATCTCATTATCCACTGTGGAGGCTAAATATATAGCTACAGGTAGTTGTTGTGCTCAACTCCTTTGGATGAAACAGATGTTATTGGACTATGGGATTGCACAACCCACAATGAGTCTCTTCTATGATAATACAAGTGTTATAAATATCTCAAAGAACCTAGTTCAACACTCTCGGACTAAGCATATTAACATTTGTCATCGTTTTATCCGAGAACTTGTTGAAGAAAAGATCATTGTATTGGATTATGTAACTACTAAAAAATAGCTTGCTGATATCCTCACAAAGCCTCTTAACACAAACAGGTGTTGTGACCTTCAAAAATCAATTAGCATATGCTCTCATTGATAAATATCTCAAGAATAATGGCTCACATAGGTACATCTAAAAGTCTGAGATATGCATGTCCAAACTAGAAATGAACAAATGTCAAAATCTTCACGGCTCCAATAATATCTACACAATTTCGATGTCATCATCGATGCTATCGAGATAGTATATCGATGCAATCGATGTTTCTTGGGAATACAATGCTTTAACTATTAGTTCCTCCCAACGGTCGGACTGCATTCAATGGGATTACTATTTTCCAACGACCATCAGTACGACTCTTGATGAAAGTCATGACGATGCTATCGATAACTAATCAATATGATCAATAAGTCGGCTATATTAAGAGAAGAGAACACTTGAATTCATACTCTTTCCTTCTCTTTTTTGAGTACTTCCTCTAAGCCCTTACCAACATCTCACCTCCTCAAACCATGATCAAGGGAAATGGTAAGTCGTCTCTTCATTCTCTGAAAACAAAGAACATACCATCAAAATCTAGTAGGCATCAACCTATAGAAGGACATCCATTTGCCATTGTTGAACGTCTCGTGCTCACTAGTGCTATAGAACCATTTGGAGTCGACCTACTTCTAGAAGTAATAGGCTGGCAGAATATCCTCAATCTTGGAGGATCATATCAGCTAGGGGTGATCCATGAATTCTTCAATCACTACCATATCATTAGCGATGATCCTCCTAACATTCGGATTAAACTGACACACTACTCAAAACTGATCACTCCAATCACCTTGGCTCATCTTCTCGATCTGGAGGTCACTCGAATCCTAGTGCCTAATAAGAATTAAATGGCCTGGGTGTGTGGGGAGAAATAACTCGTGCGTTATGCCAAGGCACGACCATTCCACAAAATGATGAAAATCTGCTTCACATCAACTATCTTGGACCCACTTTCAAGATTCTTCATAGCATTTTTGGGTCTAATGTATATCCCTGTGATGTCAATGGTGATCATCTTCCTCCATTTGTGATCAATGTGCTTTATGATATATATCAAGAAAATAAAATGTGCCTACCCACTCTTCTCCTCAAGAAAATCATTCATGTAATCCGAGGAAATCGTAGCGAGCCACTGCTCTTTCCCGTGCTCATCTGGAAACTAGCACATCATGCAGGGCTTCCCGCCACATCTAATGCAGTGTATCCAGAAGCATGGTTTGACAGTGATGTTATGCAAGTACACAACAGTTGTGTCCTTCCTTGTCTCTCCCCAGGCATAGCCTTCCCATGCCAAAGGCCATCCAACATGCTCCACCGTCAATTCGGCCTACACATGGTGGGTCAAATTGCACGAAGATGATTAGCCCTGAGTCGATCACAAACCGCTAATATCATCAACTCGAACGTCACTTACTCAAATGGATGGCTGGGATGGAGGACCGTCTGAAAAATTGTGAAAGGCGTCTCACTGCAATTGAAGAGAAACTCTTGACGTCCTCCAGGAAACCACTTAGCAAGTAGTGGACCTACTCACACTTAACAATCCTCGAGGACATTAAGCATCAATTGATAAGTGTTGTTGTCCTTTGAATATCAAGCGTGTATAGGGTTATGTTATCTTTTTAGATGATTATACTTTTACTATTTGTGGCAGTACGTATTTTGAATGATGAATATTTTGTTGAATGTGGCTGCATATAATTCTATTCTTATGGTCACTATAATCTATTTGAATCTCCTATTTTATCTCCTATCTGAAATGGTATGTGAAAGGGCCTATTTGTATGCCCTAGAGGGGGGTGAATAGGGCAATGCCAAATAAAACTTAAAAACAGCGGAATAATAAAAGAAATAAAGTACAATGCTGAATTAAAAATCAATCTCAATAAATTAGATTAAAGAGAATGATACTATATCAGTTCTAAGGACAACCTTACACCAAAAACCAAAGGTTTAAGGTAGGACAACCTTATTTCCAGAACGTCCTTTGTATCACAAACCAATGAGGAATAAAAAGCAAAGCAACCAAAATAACTTGTAGAAATAAATCCTAAGTTATTACAACATTCCCACACTTGCTTGAAATAAAATGATTACAACATTCATCCACAAATACAATCCATAAAACTGAATGTAAAAAGGAATGAAAGAATAAAACACATCCACAACACAACAATATATAGTGGTTCTCCTGTGTGTACACCAACTGTTATCCAACAGCCACACAAAATGCTACTCCAATCTTAATATCCTCACACAGGGGATATTAGCATGCACTATCAAAATAGGTTTCACAGGTTTACCTAAAACCTTCACAATTGTGTCTTTTTATCACGGGCTTACACAATCCAAAAACCCACACAATCTGAGTTTTCTAGCTCTCCTCAGATAACCAAAACAATGAGATTTTTCTGACAAATCTCAAACAAAACTAAAGAAAGTAAATTACACAAATGTAAAATACCTGATTCTCCTTTTGAAGAGCCTGGTAGAACCAATCGGAGTAGAAGTTCGATTCAACGTTCAAAGTCCAATACTCACTTTAAGAATGGTTCTAAGTCTAATTGATTTTAAATCAAAAGGGCTAGTTCTATTTGATTTTGAATCTAAGAAGAAGGAATATCAGAAATTTCCCTTTTCAAATAAGATTGGAATGTAGATCAAAATCAAATAATAAATAAGCTATCGAAAGGAATATTAAATGAGCACAAAGTAGCTTAAAAATAAACATGAACTTATCTCAGAGTATAGCTTAAAGATTGCTTAAATTGAGTTGAATTGAATTGAAAAAATCTGAAGTTCGTGCTCTATTTATAGCCTGAAAAATCCCATCTACGACTGGTCTTAGGATCCTAGGACTGGTCGTAGCTTCCAAGATTTTTAAATATTTTCACGGGATAAAGATTAGCTGTTCCACAACTGGTCCTAGGTAGCCTACGACCGGTCGTGGGTCACCCACGACCGGTCGTACGACCCCCAGTTTAGTTGCTGGAGTTTGAGTCATAGGGCTAAGACTAGTCGAAGGATGAGTCGTACAGGTCATAGGACTGGTCGTAGGATGTCCAGGACTGGTCGTACGACAACCAAAAAAATTTAAAAATCTTTAACAACCTAGGACTGGTCCTGAAAAACTTAAGACTGGTCGTAGTAGAGCTAGGACTGATCTTGAAATCCCTAAGACTGGTCTTAGAACAGTCCGAACAAGCATATTAAAATATACGAATTATGTATCCAGAATGACCTACAGTAAAGCCCATCCTAAGGCCAATCTAAGGTCAAATAAACCTTAAAAGTGAGATGGACATTGATAGTCTGTACACTCAGATGACCCTTAAGAAAAGCTTGAGAATTTATGACTCTTGTTGTAGGCCTTCCCGAGATTGATCCTTTCTTGAGTTGACAAAGTCTTCTTCTATACTTGTACTTGTTTGAATCTTGAACATGCATACTTGAAGACTTCTATTCTTGAATTCTTCATCCATGACTTGAAACTTTCTTCATTTAAGTTCTTGTCTTGAAATGCGATGTCTTGAAGTAATGAATAGTCTCAAACATGAAACACAAGATATACAAGACATAGATATAGGTTTTGGCACCATAAAATTTGACAACCAAAGGGATATGAAATCACAACACTTACAATCTCCCCCTTTGTCAAATTTGTGACAAAACACATATCATACAGATAAGAGCAACATCATACAAATTACTCTACTCCCCCTGAGAGATACAAGTGCTTCTCATGTAATAAATAACATGTAAACATCAAGACTCCATATTCTCAATCAATCAAAAAAGCACAAATTACACCCTTTCCATACTACTCCCCTTTTACCATACTACTCCCCCTTTTTGTCACAAAATGACAAGGGAAGGACACAATAGTAAAGAGAACAACAATATAGAGAGTAATAATAAGCAGATAATGAGAAAGAAATATGGAAGGACATACCTTATTTCAAAATATAAACCAGAATCAACAAGTCATAACTAAGTTAATACAATATCCAAAAGAAAAGATAAGATAATGTTATACAATCCAAAAGATAATCTGCCTAATCAGATCCAGAGGAGGGAGCAGGGATAGTAGGATCAATCTGGTGCAAGCCCCTATTAATGTGACGAAGATATTTTTGCATATATTTAAACTGCATATTGTGGGCTATACTCATGTTATCAACCTTCTCCTCCAATGCACGAAGGCGTGCATCATAACTAGATGGATCATAATCAGGATCATTTGGCGAATTAGTTTCTATCTCATCAAATAACTCATCCATATTAACATCCTGTTAAGGAAGATCACCAGCTTCCTCTTCATTTTCGGCTTCACCACCATCACCACCAACACCACCTTCATCTACTTGGCCAGGAAGCAAATCTAACTTTATCTTATTAAGATTGGAATTGTTAAAAATAAGATGATGAATTGGTGCCTCATTAATAGGTTTATCAACAAGCATGTGAGTGGCTAACACAATCATAAGATAACCAAACGAAATATCACTATGACCCGGATGAATATGAAACTGTATGATAAAATGACAAATCAAAGAAGGAAGGCAGACCATGGTACCAGAAGCAATAGAATGCAACACACGAACCATGAAAGAAGTCAAATCGATTTTATTACCGGACCGAGGATACATATTTGAAATGAAAAAATGATGTAACACTCTATATTTATGTAACAGATACTTTGAAGGGAGTGCATTCCCTTTGTGTGTCCATTGCGCATCAATTTTTCATAAGTCTCTTGTTAACATGCATTTTTCTGATTCAGATGGTTTGTCGTATAGAGTATGAATCGGTATACCTTCATCATTAACGGGTATATCCATAATACCCGATATCAAATGACGATCTACTTCAAATTTCCCTTCTCTAGTATCAATTGAAAAAGTTAAGTTGTCAAGGAAAAATTCTGAGATACATGCAACCATTGATTGTACAATAGACTGGTATGCAGGCCCACCCCAAAGCAAAATGTTAGCCCAGCCAACAGATTTAAGGAGAGGGACAATACCATATGGAGCAATATGATTGAGATCAGCGATATGCTCAACGATAGCATTACGGACACGCAAATCCTGTACATCTTGAGGATCATCTTCGGGTGACCGAAGGTGCCGTTTTGTTATCGGTGTAGATCTAGATGAGGATGGACCACGGGATGTTTTCTTCTTCCCTCTAGCATCCATCTTCAGTAAGATATACAAAAAGTAAGAGAAATGTACAAAAAGAAGGATGGATTTTCTCTAGATCAGCAAATTGAGAAGAAACCCTTGAGAAACCCAACTAAAAGATGAAACTAGCTATACAATGATCAAATCAAAGCATAGAGAGAATGAATCTTCAAGAAAAATGAAGAAATAGGAATAACCTTGAAGAAATATAAGAAATCCTATGACTGGTCGAGCCACGACTCATCGTAGGTCGGAGTGGAAATGAAGAAGAAGGAGATTTTCTCCAAATTATATTAAGTTCATGAGCTCCACGACCGGTCGTACCACGACTGGTCGTGTACAGCTACGACCGGTAGAGTATCGACCAAAAATACATTTTTAATGTAAAAAATTAAAATACCAACAAATATAATATGAAATATTATACACTATGATACATGTAAGAAAGAATACTCAATGTAAAATGCACAAACCAAGATCAAATTTCAATTTATTAAACCTGCTTTTATCGAGTGGTTTAGTAAATATATCAGCAAGTTGAGTTTCGGTTGGTATATATTCCAAGGACATAACTTTTTCTTCAACCAACTCACCAATGTAATGATACCTAATGTCAATGTGCTTAGTACGTGAATGCTGGATTGGATTTTTGGAAATATTTATAGCACTGGAATTATCGCAATGTAAGATCACTGAATTTTGATTAATTCCATAATCGCTTAGCATGCGTTTCATCCAAACTAGTTGAGTACATGCATATCCAGCTACAATATACTCTGCTTGAGCAGTGGAGAGCGATATTGAGCTTTGCTTCTTGTTGAACCAAGAAACTAAGCAATTTCTAATGTAAAAACAACCACCACTGGTTAATTTTCTATCATCAATATTACCGACCCAATCAACATCTGAGTACCCGGCTAATTGAATACTAGTATCAAATGGATCCAAAGACACAGATTTATAGTACTTGTAACATATCTAATAATCTGTTTAACAGCAGTAAGATGTGATTCCTTAGGATTAGACTGATATCTTGCACAAATACCAACACTTAACGCGATATCAGGTCTACTAGCAGTTAGATACAACAAACTACCAATCATACTATGATATAGTTTAGGATCTATATCTTTACCTATAGAGTCTTTTGAGAGTCTTAACGTTGTACTCATAGGAGTATTAAAGTTCTTACCATTCTCAAATCCAAACCTTTTAACCAAGTTTGAAGCATATTTGGTCTGGAAAATGAAAATTCCATCAGGTTGTTGTTTTACTTACAACCCTAGGAAATAGTTTAGTTCACCAACTATGCTCATGTCAAACCTTGATTTCATTAACTCTGCAAACTCAATAGACATGTTAGAGCAAGTTGATCCATAAATAATATCATCAACATAAATTTGAACCATCAAAATATCATCGTTATGTTTCTTAACAAAAAGCGTCTTATCAACACTTCCTACTAGAAAGTTATGACTAAGTAAGAATTTAGTCAATTTTTCATACCATGCCCTAGGCGCTTGTTTTAGACCATAGAGAGCTTTTTTGAGATGAAATACAAGGTCAGATAACTTGGGGTCTTCAAACCCTGAAGGTTGTTCAACAAACACCTCTTCATGTAAATCACCATTCAAGAAATCACTCTGTACATCCATCTGATAAATCTTAAATGTTCTAAAGCATCTAATTGAAATAAAAAAGTCTGATTGACTCAAGGCGAGCGACTGGAGAAAAGGTTTCATCGTAATCGGTGCCTTCAATCTGAGTGTACCCTTGTACAACCAGTCTAGCCTTGTTTCGTATTATATTTCTAAGTTCATCAGACTTATTTTTAAAGATCCATTTTGTTCTAATAATGTGTTTATCTTTAGGTCTAGGAACAAGATACCAGACATCATTACGAACAAATTGATTAAGTTCATCCTGCACAGCAACTATCCAATTTTCGTCAGAAAGTGCTTCTTTCACATTGACCGATTCTATTTGGGATGTAAAACAAATATAATTACATATGTTCTCAAGTTGTTTGCGAGTACGAACTCCAGTGAGAGGGTTTTCAAGAATTTGATTGGTTGGATGATCTTTGACAGTCATTAGTTCATATTCTTTTTGACTTGATGAGGTATCTTGATTGTCGATAATAAGAGCTTCATCATCATCTGAACTCGAAGCTGGTGTATTCAAATGATCATCAATGACCACATTGATGGATTCTTGAATCACACCAGTTCTCTTATTTAGAACCCTATAAGCTCGACTGTTCAAAGAATAACCAAGAAAAATACCTTCATCACTCTTCTTATCAAACTTTTCTAAATTTTCACGATCACGTAAAATATAACACTTGCTGCCAAAAACCTGAAAGTATTTGACAGTAGGTTTCTTTTCAAACCATAATTCATAAGCAGTCTTATTATCAGATTTACTGGTATAAACTCAATTAATAATATAACATGTGGTATTAATTGCTTCAGCCCAAAGTTTCTAGAGAGCTTCATGCTATTCAACATAACATTAGCCATATCCTAAAGCACTCTATTTTTTCTTTCAACTATACCATTTTGTTGCGGTGTTTTGGGCATAAAGAATTCATGCAATATTCCCTGATCGCTATAGAATTTCTCAAAACTACTGTTTTCGAATTCGGATCCATGATCACTACGGATCTTACTAACATAAGAACCTTTCTCATTTTGAATTCATTTAATGACCTTTTTCACTTCATCCAGGGTTTTAATTTTATCTTTTAAGAGTGATACCCAAGTGAATCTGGTATAGTCATCTACGATAACCAAGATGTATTATTTACTTCCTCGATTCTCTGTTCTGGTTGGTCCAATAAGATCCATGTGGAGAAGCTCGAGTGGTCTAGATGTGGTATTGGAGTTCACTTTCTTGTGATAGCTCCTAATATGTTTGCCCAACTGGCATTCACCACATATTTCGTCTACTTTTTGCAATTTGGGTAGACCTCTAATTAGTTCTCTTTTGCTCAATCTAAATAAGTTCCGATAGTATACATGTCTAAGGCATTTATGCCATAATTCAGTCTCATCGATATGGACCATGTAACATGATTGAGTAGATGAGCTTGCATCACTAACGATGTAGCAGTTTTTAGAAGTTCTGCGACCAGTTAATATAACAGAACCCTTTTTATTAAGTATCTCATAACCTTGATTAGAAAACTCCACACTATGGTTGTTATCGCATATCTGAGAAATGCTAAGTAGGTTGTGTTTCAAGCCCTCAACATATAAAACATTCTTAAATAAGGGAAGGTTATAAAGTTGAACCGTACCTTGGCCAATGATCTTACAATTGCTTCCATCACCAAATGTGACTGACCCGTCAGTCATATCTTTTAGATTGGTGAATAAAGCCTTGTCTCCTGCCATATGCCTGGAGCAACCACTATCTAGGTACCACTTTGAATGGCTTGTAGCTTTGAAAGTAATGTGGGCAACCAAGCAGGTAACTTTAGGAACCCATTTCAGAACTGTTTTGGGTTTAGGAGTATAGATGGTCTTTTTCTGTTTGTTGTTATAGGAGAGACCTATAGAGTTAGACTTTAATAGCTCCTTGAGTAGATCAATTATTTTTTCATCTAATGGATTTCGATTTTGAAAATCAAAGTTGACATGGCTACCTTTAGGTTTTTGAAAAGTCCTTGGATTTTTGGAAAAACTTTGATAAGTAGTCTTTTCTTTTGTGATTGAAGACTCTCCTTTTACAAATTTAGGAGCAATATTCTTTTATTTAGGAGATATATTCTTATCATAGTCCAACCCGGATCGATCGCCACATTTTCTTGATCCGGACAATAATTTTTCCAATTTAGGATCACCTTGGGCATATCTCCATGTGTCTTTCAAACTCAGAAGAGAAGCTACCTCATTTTTGAGTTTCTCAATTTCGGATCTCGAATCTTCAATTTTGGAGGTTTTAAAATCTAAATCACATTTGTTATTTTCAAAAGAATAAAAAATATGAGACTTTTCTAAAACGAGAGACTCATAATCTTCCTTAAGCTTAGAAATTTTTTCTTTTTGTAATTTAAGCTTGACGGCAATTTTACAACTCTCCTTATAAAGGGCATTATAAGCATCCTGAAGATCATCTTCATTATTGCAATCACTGTTCAGATTTTCTTCACTAGATATATCATCATTATCTGAAAAAGTGATCTTATCTAGAGTCATAAGGGCTTTAACATCATTGCCCGACTTGGTTTCAGAATCTTCTGATTTAGAAGAGGATTCAGAATCAGACGATTCATCCCAAGTAGCCATCATGCTTTTCCTTTTTGATTTGTCCTTTTTAGGATAATTGTTCGCTAAGTGCCCATACTCTTGACAGTTGTAACATTGACTATCTTTCAAAGATTTTTGAGCTTTAGGTTTAGATTGTCTCTTATCATTTGACTTTTGAAAATTAACTTTTTTCTTGCTTTTGAAAATTTTGTAAAACTTTTTTGCTAAAAGCATCATATCATCTTCGAAATTTTCTAAATCCGAAGTGCTCTCTTGTGAAACAGTTTTAGATGATTTGAGAGCAATTGATTTTCCTTTAGGAGCTTTAAAGGACAACTCATAGGTTTAAAGTGAACCAACTAGTTCCTCAACCCTCATGGTATCCGTATCACGAAGTTCCTGAATCACGGTCACTTTAGAATTGAACCGTTGAGGAAGTGAGCGTAGTATCTTTGCGTACACTTTACTTTCTGGGATTCTATCACCAAGACCCCATATAGAGTTCACAATGTCATTCAATCTAGTGTAGAAGTCTATAAACATCTCATTCTCCTTCATATGAATTTCTTCAAATTTAGTTGTGAGGAGTTGGACTTTAGATTTCTTGACAATTGATGTACCCTCGTGTGTCATTTCTAATACATCCCATGCTTGTTTTGCATTTTCACAAGAGATGATTCTTTTGAATTCATCTGGTGATAATGTATAAGTAATTGCATTTAGTTCTTTTGCATTGGCACTACTCTCACTTTTCTGAAGTGTGGTCCAAAAAGAATAAGCTGTTACTTTCATTGATTTTGAACCATCGTCATTAGTTACTTCAGTGATAGGACAGTTCCATTCATTCACTGTGGCCAGCCATACACTTTCATCCAAGGATTTGAGGAAGATCCTCATCCTGGCTTTCCAATAGAAGATCCTCATCCTGGCTTTCCAATAGGCATAGTTTGTGCCATTAAAGGGTGGTGACCTAGTGACTGATAGGCTATCAAAATTTGACATCTCAATATAGCTTAGATCATTAGCTCAGGAAATAAATCCAATAAATAAACAATAAGCACGAGCTATTAGGCTCTGATACCACTTGAAAGGGCCTAGCTATATGCCCTAGAGGGGGGGTGAATAGGGCAATGCTAAATAAAACTTAAAACAGCGGAATAATAAAAGAAATAAGGCACAATGCTGAATTAAAAATCAATCTCAATAGACTAGATTAAAGAGAATGATACTATATCAGTTCTAAGGACAACCTTACACTAAAAACCAAAGGTTTAAGGTAGATATCACAAATCAATGAGGAATAAAAAGCAAAGCAACCAAAATAACTTACAGAAATAAATCCTAATTTATTACAACATTCCACACTTGCTTGAAATAAAATGATTACAACATTCATCCACAAATACGATCCACAAAACTGAATGTAAAAAGGAATGAAAGAATAAAACACATCCACAATACAATGATATATAGTGGTTCGCCTGTGTGTAAACCAACTGTTATCCAACAGCCACACAGAATGCTACTCCACTCCTAATATCCTCACACAGGGGATATTAGCATGCACTATCAAAATAGGTTTCACATGTTTACCTAAAACCTTCACAATTGTGTCTTTTTATCACGGGCTTACACAATCCAAAAACCCACACAATCTGAGTTTTCTAGCTCTCCTCAGATAACCAAAACAATGAGATTTTTCTGGCAAATCTCAAACAAAACCAAAGAAAGTAAATTACACAAAAGTAAAATACCTAAATCTCCTTTTGAAGTAGCCCGGTAGAACCAATCAGAGTAGAAGTTCGATTCAACGTTCAAAGTCCAATACTCACTTTAAGAATGGTTCTAAGTCTAATTGATTTTAAATCAAAAGGGCTAGTTCTATTTGATTTTGAATCCAAGAAGAAGGAATATCAGAAATTCTCCTTTTCAAATAAGATTGGAATGTAGATCAAAATCAAATAATAAACAAGTTAGCAAAAGGAATATTAAATGAGCACAAAGTAGCTTAAAAATAAACACGAACTTATCTCAGAGTATAGCCTAAATATTGCTTGAATTAAGTTAAATTGAATTGAAAAACTCTGAAGTTCGTGCTCTATTTATAGCCTGAAAAATCCCATCTATGACTGGTCTTAGGATCCTAGGACTGGTCGTAGCTTCAAAGATTTTCAAAGATTTCCGCGGGATAAGGATTAGTTGTTCCACGACTGGTCCTAGGTAGCCTACGACCGGTCGTGGGCCATCTGCGACTGGTCGTGGATCACCTACGACCGGTCGTTGGACCCTCAGTTTAGTTGCTGGAGTTTGAGTCATAGGGCTAAGACTGGTTGAAGGATGAGTCGTACAGGTCACAGGACTAGTCGTAGGATGTTTAGGACTGGTCGTAGGACAACCAGAAAAATCCAAAAATCTTCAACAACCTAGGACTGGTCCTGAAAAACTTAAGACTGGTGGTAGTAGAGCTAGGACTGATCTTGAAATCCCTAGGACTGGTCTTAGAACAGCCCGAACAAGCATATTAAAATATACGAATTATGTATCCAGAATGACCTACAGTAAAGCCCATCCTAAGGTCAATCTAAGGTCAAACAAACCTTAAAAGTGAGATGGACATTGATAGTCTGTACACTCAGATGACCCTTAAGAAAAGCTTGAGAATTTATGACTCTTGTTGTAGGCCTTCTCGAGCTTGATCCTTTCTTTAGTTAACAAAGTCTTCTTCTATACTTGTACTTGTTTGAATCTTGAACATGCATACTTGAAGACTTCTATTCTTGAATTCTTCATCCATGACTTGAAACTTTCTTCATTTAAGTTCTTGTCTTGAAATGCGATGTCTTGAAGTAATGAATAGTCTCAAACATGAAACACAAGATATACAAGACATAGATATAGGTTTTGGCACCACAAAATTTGACAACCAAAGGGATATGAAATCATAGCACTTACAGTATGCATGTGTTTTAATGGTTGTTGTATTTTCTTGTATATCTGCTTTATCTGATTCAATATGCATGTATACTTTCTTAGGATGATGTATGCTTTTAAACTGATCTCATCTTTATACATCTATATCTGGTTGGTTCTCCCACTTGTCTTCAAACCTTCAGTCAATATCTGTTATGCTATTATGCCTTTGCCAATGAATGAAAAAAAAAGGGAGAACAGTTTAAAACACCCCGTGTGGAAAATTGCATATCTGCTAGAATGGTGTTACAAGTGTTAGGGGGAGCAGCTGCACCAAGAATGGGAGAGTTTTACAGTAAGGGGGAGCAGATACTGGTTGTGTATATGGGTTCATTAGAATTTTTAAAATTATGTAAAATGCATGTACACATAATTTATGATGTGTCTGTCTAGATATTGTCCTAGTGTGTTTTGGATATTTTGTCACGTAATTGACAAAGGGGGATATTGAAAGTGCCCTCACTAGTGCCCTGGTTTATCAATTAGCATGTGTGTTGAGTCAGTCGGACTGCAGAGCGTTAAAGGAAGATCAATTCAAGCGTCTGCCTCAACCGGATGTGTGGAAGCTCGCCATAGGTAAATCTAAGCCTCACATCCCTTGTCTCAAAACACTAGGTGAATAAAACCCTTAAAAACACGTTGGAACGTATTAGGGTTTTTGGTAAGAAAACGTTTTCAAAAATTAAAAAATCTTTAAGTTTTCTTAAACCTGTCGATTGTATCGATACACATCTCGATATGATTGACCTGCGCTATCGATGTCCTCGGATGACCAATCGATAAAATTGAATGAGGACTTAATGTGTCCAGCAACCAAATACATGTCTGGACAGAATTATTGATGTATCGACAAACTTATCGATATCATCAATATTTAAATCTATAGCCCATCGAAGGTGGCTCGATAATATCGACAGGAAGATCCGACGTCCCTGTATTTACTTAGAAAAATCATATATGCTTTGATATATCGGAGCCCTCCTCGATACCATCGGAGTTTAAATCTAGATGATATCGAAAGGCTCTCGATACTATCGCTCATGGGCACGAAGTTCTCCAGCAACATTTTTCGGGTGGTTTTTCAACTCGGATCGGGGGTCACTCAATCGATATTCTAAAATCGATGATATCGGGGCTAGATCGATTGCATCGAGAAAGGATAATCTTGTCCAACAAGCTCACTGATAAAATCTTTAGATTTATCGATACATTGACATAACTTCCGATATCGTCGACATTCAAATTTTGATGATATCAAGTATCCCCCGATCATATCTAATGACCTAAAAATTTTAAAAGCAAGTCTCTCTCATTTTCAAATGTCGAGGACTCAATCCTTGTATCGATAATATCAGAGTTTGAAATTCGATGGCATCGACACTAGTCTCGATCCCCACGACTAACAAGCAGAAGATTTTTCTAAAAGCGTATGATATTGAGTTTGTGTCATCCAGTGGACCACCAATATGATCAAGAGTATACGCTTGATGATATCAAACCTGTTTGATGATATCGAACTCTATCATAAATGTGACCGCTTTATATCCATTGGAACCTTTTGCCTATTTAAAGAGAACTTGTCTTTAGTTGCTGTGAGAGAAAGAAGAGAGTGCTTTTGTGTGTTTAACCTTAGATCATATACCTAAAGCCCTTTCTCTCAAGGGATTTCATCTTCCAATCCACTCTCATCATTGATATTCAATAGAGTGGATTGGGGAATGAACTTCTACATTCAAGGATCCTCCAGCTAATACCTTAATGGAAAATCATTAAGCTTGGATGCCTTGAATGCATAGATGATTGGAATTGCTCTATCTTCCTAATAGGAAAACCTTTAGAGAGTGGGTTTCCTTCATAACCTTGACCCGACCTGTTGCCTTATATTGGTACATCATTTATTATAGATCAAGGGAGCTGAAGAATCTTCGTCAACGAGGAGATCTCCACCACTGTGTTGAATGAGACTCATCAACTTATCTGTAAGTATCTAGAGTCTAGAGGAACCTTTGATCATTCCTTTATAGGATTGGGTCTAAGGTGTTTCTCACCCTTGAAGTCCTCAAAGAGGCCTCCGGCGGGAGTGTACGTGGTGGGTGTGTTGTGTGGACCCTTGCTCTGTGGAGAGCATAAACATCTAGTTAGGGGTGAACCAGTAAAACCTTCGGTGAGGTGAATCGTGTAAAACCTTGGTTTGAGGTGAACTGAGTGAAACCTCCGTTAGGGTCTTATGGAAGATCCTTGGCCAGTGTGCCTGAAAGTTGGTGCGATGTGTTGGCCCTTGCTCATGAGAGCATAAACAGTCAGTCTCGGTGTAGGTTGTAAAGGTTGAAGGTGAACCTGATTTAAAACCTCAGGTTAGAGGTGAACCATGTGAAACCTCCTTAGTGAAATCAGGTACACTCAAGGGTTGAGTGCGGTTACCGTGAGTGGAGTAGACAAGTAGTCGAACCAGTATAAAAATAACTATGTTTACAATTTTTATCTTTTTGTGTATGTGATTTATTCATATTCTTCCATCTCTATCTTTCTAATCACACCTCACACACTTACATAAGTCAATTCCATCATGAACTAAGTTATATATTGTTGCTTCTGGAATAGTTTGTGATTGGATCCTCTACTAGGCTTGGAAGCCAATAGAGTTACATTTGAGTAATCCTAATAAATGCATATCTATAAGGATTAGTGTAACAGGATTTTTAAGTACATTGTTAAAAGTTTTAAAAAGTCCTATTCACCCCCCTTTAGGACATATTGACATATTTCGACTTGTCTTCACCACTATTTCATAGCTCACATACATTTCCTGTCGTGATTCATGTAAAACTATATCTCATGTATTGTGACAAATTTTGTTAAATGAAATGCATGCAGCTCCTTTTACTATGAAATGTGTAGAATGCTTGACAAAATGAGTATTTCTATGCTAAATCTTATATGGATTACATCCTATGTTGTATATAGGGAATGCCACCTAAGAGCACGTGGAGTACGACACGTCTCACACTTGGTGACTCAATTGACAGGGCACCTCCCCTAAGTGATAGACATAGAAACCCCAGTTTGAGCCCGATTCATGAGACTGCAAGATTGTCAACGAGGCACTGGCCCCACTAATGAGCCGACACCTGTTGCACCACCTGTTCCTGAGCAGAACTGCAATCTACCTCAACGCCATACGTGCCTCAGTCGGCTCCTCCTGATAGGTTGGAGCAGATGATGCTCTTAATGTAGCAGCAACAATAATTTTTTACTACCATTGCGGGGGCCATTGCTCAAAACATACACACGATCCCACTTACACCACCAGTGCAGCCTGCTAGAAATATGAGTACCAGCGGCTTATTTGAGCAATTCCAGTGCTTCCAACCTCCTACTTTTGTGAGTACTCACAGACCCGAGGAGGCTAAGTATTGACTTGATCGCATCTCTAAGATGCTGAAGCCGCTACACTGCACTGAGGCAAAGTAGGTTGAGCTGGTCACGTACATGCTCGAGAAGCAAGACAATCTCTGGTGGATCAGTATCCTTCGGACCGTGGCTACTGGTTATGTATGGACGTGGGAAGCTTTTGAGACATGCTTCCATGAGAAGTATTTTCCCCTCACGTATCGTAATGAGAAGGAGATTGAATTTCTTCACCTCCGTTGGGGAGGGATGATAGTGGCAGAGTATAAGAACAGGTTCACGGAGCTGGCCAGATATGCTCTCCTGATATTAGCAGACCAGCCGATGTAAATGCACTAGTTTTTTTAAGGTCAACGACCCGAGATATGCTCGAAGATGTGTTGCGCTAGCACATCCAACTATGTTAAGCTAATAGGCATGTCTCTGCAAGCTGAGCAGGATGGGGACAGGCTATCCTATACACATGTGCCTATGGTTCCTTGACCTCGACCGGATTTATCGAGCAGACTGTTTCTCGGCAAGAGGCTCCATGTAGACTCACCTCCCAAACTTACGGCTCCACCAGCCCCGATGAGGCGACCAGAATTGTGGTGTACATACTACAAGAGGTCGGGCCACACTGACACGTACTACTTCACCAAGATGAGGGACAACAGTTTTGTGCCTCCTCAGAAGATCAATTGTCATCTTCCCCAAGCTATATCAGCTCCACCTCTGCGATCAGTACTGCCAGCATAGCCTTTCTATAGGCCTAATATGCCATGTACTAGGCCACCTCAACGGCCCATGATACCACAATCGAACCATTCTCAATAGGCTCCTATGCACTCACTTGTAGTTGAGGCATCTGAGACAGCAGTTATAGCACCGATGGCTATTGAAGTCATGACACATGTTCAAGGTATGTCAGTCTTCTTATTGGTGGACACTGGGTCTACTATCTCTATTATATCATGCGCGGCAGTCAAGCGACTAAGGTTGGAAACTAGTCCTATGGTTGGTTGAGACTCCTTGCCACCATAGGGACTTTCTCAGACTCTACCAAGATGTGAAAGGATTGTTCGATAGACCTAGGGAGTAGAACAGTGATCGTTGACCTGATGGTAGCTCCATTATGTCATTATGACATCATTCTCGGTATGGATTGACTCACAGAGATGAGGGCAGAGATCGATTATGATACTAGGGTGGTGATAGCCCATAGACCTGAGGGCATGACCTTTACATTCACAGTGCAGGTCAGTTGGTACTACAGCGTTGGTTGTTGTGCTACCCTGCTAGAGAGTGATGATGGTCCAACACTTGGGAACACATCAGTAGTTTGGGATTTTAAGGACGTGTTCAGGATGATACCTAGATTACCTCCCCAGCATGAGATCAATTTTACTATCGACCTTGTGCCTGGTGTGACACCCATTTCAGTACCCATGTATGGCATGCCTCCATGCAAAATGGAGGAATTGAGGAGACAGATTGATGATCTATTGGATTCAGGTTTCATATGACCGAGTGTATCTCCTTGGGGAGCACCCATGTTGTTTGTGAAGAAGAAGGATGGATCACTACAATTGTGCATTGATTATCACAGACTGAACCAAGCGACGGTGAAGAACAAGTATCCTTTGCCCAGGATAGATGATCTATTCGATAAGAATAAGTAACCTTTTCCCATGATAGATGATCTATTCGATCAGTTGAAAGGGGCACAGTACTTCTTGAAGATTGACTTACAGTTAGGGTTTCACGAGTTGCACATCAGGGATGAGGATGTGCAGAAGACAACTTTCAGAACCAGTTTCAGGCACTACGAGTTCCTTGTGATGTCATTTAAACTCACAAACGTACTGGCCGTGTTCATGGACCTGATGAACCGGGTGTTCCGGCCGTATCTATTCCGATTCATCATTGTGTTATAGATGACATCCTGATATACTTTAAGAATCAGGTAGATCACGAGGAGCACCTGCAAGTAGTCTTTGATACTCTCAGGAAGAACCAGTTATTTACACAGTACAAGAAGTGTGACTTCTGGAAGGAAGAAGTCAAGCTCCTAGGACATATGGTGTCCAAGGAAGGAATAGTTGTAGACCTCTCCAAGGTGGCAGCGGTTCAGGTTTGGGAGCAGCCCAGTTCAGTTATAGAAGTGAGGAGTTTCCTGGGACTTGTTGGCTACTACCGTCGATTCATTAGGGACTTTTCCAAGATAGTCAGACTGTTGTCTCAGCTCACCCGAAAAGACCTTAAGTTTGCCTAAAATGAGAAGGCGGAAGCCGCCTTTCAGGAATTGAAGGATAAGTTGACGTCCGCCCCTATGCTAGTATTGTGAGATCAAGGGGTCAAGTATACGATATACACTGATGTGTCTCATGTTAGTTTAGGTTGTGTTCTAATAGGGTTATTGCCTATGCATCATGATAGTTGAGGAAACACGAGAAAAACTACCCTACACATGACCTAGAGTTAGCAGCCCTCATCTTTGCATTGAAGCTCTGAAGACATTACCTCTATGGAGAGGAGTTCAAGCTCTTTTACGATCACAAGAGCCTCAAGTACATATTCACGTAGAGGGACCTGAATATGAGGCAGCGACGATGGATGGAAACCTTGAAGGACTTCAAGATCGAGATCTCCTACCATCCTGATAAGGTCAACCTTGTGGTAGATGCGTTGAGCCGCAAGAAGACGATAGCATTTGTGACTCCGCTGATGATAGCAAAATAAGATATGGTAGAGTTCGTGCGAGACTTTGAGCAAAAACTTATGGTAGAGGAGCCATTTGAGAGAACCACACATATTCATGTTTAGCCGCTCATTGATAACAGGATTATTGCGGCTTAGAAAGATGATGAACTATTGGTAAAGATGATAGAGCAGGTGAGTGACAGTGAAGACTCGAAATGAAGAGTTGGTACAGATGGGGGTTTACATTATCGTGGCCGCCTATGCGTCCCAAACCTTCATGACTTGAGAAGGGAAGTTTTAGAAGTCGCTCACAATTCAAAGATGGCAATGCATCCTGGTAGTACAAAGAGGTACTAAGACATGAAGCGTTCGTATAGGTGGGACAACATGAAGGCCCACATAGCAGATTATGTGTCCCGTCATCTCACGTGCTAACAGGTCAAGGCAGAGCATCACTGACCTCCTGGACTGCTTTATCCCATGCCCATAGCTGAATCGAAATGGGATTTTATCTTAGGGTTACCAAAGACAAGGAAGGGACATGACTCCATATGGGTAATCATGGACAGATTGACGAAATTAGCTCATTTTCTCCCTATTAGAGTTTCAAACTCAACAGAAGATTTGATCAGGCTGTACATCAAGGAGATAGTACGTCTACATGGATTTCCTATGGAGATCGTGTCAGACCGAGACACGCGATTCACATCTATCTTCTGGACTCGTATTTATGAAGCAATGGGTGTGGAACTGAAGTTCAGTACCGCGTTCCACCCACAAACAGATAGGCAAACAGAATGGGTAAATCAGGTGTTGGAAGATATGTTGCGAGCTTGTGTGCTTGATTTCATGGACTTTTTTATGACTGTCTTCCTTATGCTGAGTTCGCCTATAACAATAGCTTTCAGGTGAGTATTGGCATAACTCCCTATGAGGCCTTGTTGGACGCCCCTGTTGAGCACCGTATTGCTAGTCAGAAGTTGGTGAGAAGAGTTTGATTGGCCTAGAGTTAGTACAGGTGACTTCAGAGAAGATCGACATTATCAGGCATCGACTTCTAGTAGCATAAAGAAGACAGAAGAGCTACGCCGATACGAGGCGGTGACCGCTAGAGTTCAAGGTTAGGGACCACGTATTCCTGAAAGTTTTCCCAATGAAGGGAGTCGTCTGGTTTGGAAATAAAGGAAAACTTACACCGAAATTCATTGGCCCATTCCAGACACCAGATCGAGTGGGTGTGGTAGCGTATTGCCTTGCTTTGCCCACACCACTCGTAGGCCTGCGAGCGTATTTCATGTATCAATGTTAAAAAAATACGTTCCTGCCCCTTCCCACATTATCAGATGGGAGCAGGTACAATTGAGTGAAGATGTTACTTATGTACTGTGACCAACACAGATTCAAGATAGGAAGGAGCAGGTGTTGCGCAGTAAAGTTATTTCACTTGTGAAAGTACTGTGGACGCATCACAATGAAGAGGAGGTTACTTGGGAAACAGAAAATGAGGTCCACAAGAACTACCCTTAGATTATTGAGGAGTACGAAAAGGTACTAATTTTGAGGATGAAATTTTTCTTTAAGAGGGGTAGATTATAACGTCTCAGAAAAATACGTACAAAGACCCGAATACCACCTCAGGCAGAAATCGCTAAGGATCGAATCCTTTAGGAATCAGACGAAAATTAACTAAGTGCTAAACTAAATCATCTAGAAAATTAGCTTGAATCACTTTTAATACGTATTACAAGGCTTAAAACTAATAGGATCGCTAACGCTACATTACCTAAAAATCTAAGATCAATCTCAAAACCCAGTTGCTCTTGGGAGCATCACGAAACTTCGTATCGGACCTAGACCACGTGTCGAAAGTCTGATTATCGTGAAACTATACAGTTATGATTGCCTTACTGGGCTTGACAATTATCTTGAAAATTAAATCTAAATAATGTCCAGAAATGCACAACTTGACCCCGGAGCGAAGTGTGTGAGAAACGTAAATATCTTTAGAAAATGAACTGAAACTTAAGTGAATTGAGTCGTTCACTTACAAGACAAATTTAAGGTTTCAAACCATCATATTCTGACCCAACCACACCCTCAAATTTAGGAAAATTTCCAACACGTGTCAGTGTACTTGTGGCTTGATCGAGTACCGGTGACCGTTGAACTGAAACAGGTCCTCCACGGTAGATCTACTAATCCGATCAGACCGAAGTCTTAACCTGACCTAAATCCAATGTTAGGGAACTTTTTCCAGACCGTATGCAGGAAATGGGCCTCCAGATGAACTCCATTAGACCAAAACGGCCACTCTTTGGCCATAACCTAAGTATACCATAGCCCTGGGGCCATTTTCATTAGTTTTATGCCTATATAAGGACCTTTACCCATCCCTTTCTCATTTCATATGAAATTCATAAACCCAAGGAGAGAGAAGTGAGAAAAAGAGAAGGAAAGAAGTGAGGAGAAGAGAGATAGTGAGAGATCATTGTTAGGATTCGATCCCACCACTCCACATGTTGAATCGCCTCTCTGGTATCGGTTCGCCAGTGATTTCGATTCCATTCTTGGGTAAGAAATCCTAACCCTAATCTATTTTAGGTATCCTGATAGATGAATCAATGAAATAGCTAACCTATTTCATGATTCAGGTTACCGTTATGTCGTACATAAACGTATTGTTCAAACTGAGCTCGATACGAGTCTACTGGTGGAAGGTGCGGACTATAAATGTTTAGGTTATAGTTTTCAAGGCTTTTAATGTCAGTTAATGATTTATGACTGACTTGATTTCTATCACATATGCTTAGATACGACGTTTTCACGTATTACACATATATATGAACTATGTTAAAAATAATGTATTCCATGTGTTTATTTAAATGTCTGAATGAATATGGAATTATGATTTATGCTTCCCATGATTATTGTTTGGGAATACATGATTGTTGTATGTGTGGAAACTTTTATGTGGAAGGATTTGCTATAATATGTGTTTTAACTAATTTATTACATGTATGTGATATGTGGAGTCCAAGTGTTTAATAAAATGCCTAAATGAGAAATTGCTTGTTGTAATGTATTTAATGAGGGTGTTGAGATAGGATTCTCAATTTCCTTATCTATAGTTACAGTTTCCTTTATGTAACCTATCTTACTACTATGCGATTTATGGATAAAATTCCTATGTATGATAACATTGTACTATTTATTTGTAGAAATGCTCAAATAAGATTTATGTCTAAATTGGTCGTCACATGTTGTCTTTGACTATCACATGTAAATGTTATTGTTCAGAGTGTGATTGGGGCTACGATGTAGTCTTGGCAATCGACAATGGTTTATGATCAGTGGACGAACTGTTTCTCCAAGCAAGACATGTTCGAGGAATCCGAGTCGTACGCTACTTGTTAACAGTGGTTAGGCCATGCTAAGTGCTTATGCAATCCATGTTGACTAAGTCAACATGCGCTCGTACCATTCGAGCTTGTCAAGCAACCCGATTAACCCATTGTATGTTCACCATGTATGGACGCTTGTAACACCCTGAAAATCGGGGATCGTGTATAAACTCAACTCCCAAGTTCCAGACTGTCACTTATGCAACAAAAATGATTATGATTCAATGTTGTCTGAGTTAAAGCATTCACATGAGTAAAAGTATACCAAAACTGCAATTCATACTCCAGATCCAGTGATAAAAGCAAGCGAAAGACAAAAGAATATATATATCACTGTATGGTAAAACAAAGTAGATCTCGATTGTCTCTAAAGTATGAATACATCTCTGAGTCTCATATACATGTAAATAAACGAAATTAAATATCCAAAAAGAGTCCCACTGAGAAGTCCTGTCAATCCAGGCCAACTAAGCAAAGCTGTCGTGGTACTGCATGTATGAGAACTCATCCTGGTCCTCATCGTAGTCCGGCTCTGCCTCCTGGATCGCTGCGTCACCTGCATCTAAGAAAGGGTCTGGTGGGTGTTGCAAACACCATCCCGAAACGTGGGAATGAGTAGCTAACTCAGTGGAATAATAGAGAAAGGATTAGCATGTTCTCAAATCAATCATGCGATAATAGTAAAGCAGTAAATCAAACAATCCTAATACTGTTATTAATGCAATATGACATGACATGATGGATGCCCTCATCGACGTTCTCCCTCATATGGCACTATCTTACGCCCGCGGCATGCTTGGGTACCGCTCAGTGCTCCACATCTTCCAGGCACATGCAATGTAATGGTGATATGATTTTTGAGTTCTTATTAGTCCATTCAAACAGAAGGAATGGAAAACTAAGGTACTTCCCTTATATCAATCCAAACACAGATCCTTTCTAGGGTCGTCACTCCTAGTAATCTCATACGATGTATATTTTGTAGGTCGCTGCAAGGGCCGCCAGGGCTGTTGCTCGCACTTGTTGCACCGCTCCCCCATCACCTTATCAATACAGGCCTACTGTACTCTCACTGCTACGAAAGGGTCGTCGCTTCCCGTAGACTCAGAATACGCTCGCGGTCACTACAAAGGACTTGTCGCCTGATCAGTGTAGGCCGACAACAAGAATATAGTGTCCCATACCACCATAATCTGCGAACGAGTCATAAGTGCTCACTGGTCACTACGGGGAGGTTTGTGGCCCCAGCATAGGCCAACAGCTCGACCACGGTGTCCCATACCACCATGCCTGGCTCATGAGTCTTCGTGGATCAAGGTACCATGGTTAACAAGGTTTACAATGGTAAGTTCAGTACCCTAGGTTCAAGCAGTTATGACTCATACAGGGTGAACATACATCGGCCAGTCGGGTTACTTGAAGGGCTCGACTAGCACGATCGCATCTCAAGTCGAACGACATGAAGTGCGTAAAATACCTCGCGTGGCCTAACCACTGCCGCCAACACCAAAACACGGCTCGCATTCATCGACGCGTCGTTCATGGCAAAGATAGGCCAACCATGAATTTGCTTGGTTGCTGACTATCTAGACTAGGTATAGTTCCAAACAAATATGAATCCACATCAGCAATCATGTAAGAGTATTGGAAATGAAATACAACCATGTGAGCATGTTAACACATGTCATAACATACAACTTAAGTAAATCATCAAGCACATGCATTTCATACATATAATGAAATCATGCATATAGTTAACATGTAGGAAATCATTTACATCAGCATATTAATTGAGAAATCAATCTCAAACTAATTCATAACACCTAATACAAGCATTTATACAAACACTTAAACTACACACTTAAGTCTATATATAGTATGTCGACTCAAAGTGCGTATTTAGGCGAATCTCTTTGCCAAACTAATTATGCATGCATTCCTAGTATTCTAATGCGACAAGAAGCCATGTCAATCACATCAGCAAAATATGAATGAAAACAGTACTTCCTACAAATGACTAAAATGCCCTAAATCTCATATTCTTCGTCGATTTACGAAACAGGAAACGGACAGCATGTTGTATATGTGAAACGGCGTTGCCGTCGATAATCTACTATTAAACGACATTGAAAGCGTTGGAAACAGTCAATCAAAGCATCTAAAATCCGCACCTTTTCTCTTATAGGTGTATTGATTCGAACGGAGCGTATACACTTCGTTTACGGCGACTAGGCAACCTGATTTACAAGATCCATCAGCTACCAGGCTATGGAAACTAAGAATCAGCAAATCAGCAACTAATTAGGGTATTTTCTTACCTAGAAACGTGGAGAAATCACCGGTAAAGTGATTGGAACGGTTGCTTAATCACGTGCAACAGGTAGCACAACAGCAGGAAAATTCTCCTCCACTCTCTCTCACAAACTCTCACCTTTTCTCTCTCTCAACCTAGGGCTTTTTTCAAATTCGGATGGGAGAGAGGAGTGAGGGTTTCAACCCCTTTTATAAGCCCAAATATGCCCGAAATAGGCTCGGGAACAATGTATACTTAATGTATATCCAAATCGGGGGTGTTTCGGTCCAAAAGGACATTTTTGGTGGTCCCCTGGCCGAACGCGATCGGACTTAAGTTCATGCGCGTCGGATGCCGCTCACATCCCATTTTCAGACCATCAGTGTTCGTAGATCGCACGTGGTGGTCCAGTTTCAGTTCAGCGGTCACTGCACGTAGATCAGGTCTGCAAGTCTCATGATATGAAATACAAATTTTTCCTGATCCGAGGGTGTAATTTGGCTGAATTCTGACGGTCAGAACGCTTAATAATAACGCGTCAAGTCGTGTGCCAGATTTGAATTTTAAATTCCAAATCTAACCCTATTCTCACTCTCTTCAGTCCAGGCTCAATGAAATAGCCTGCGAATGTCAGTTGGACTTGATTTTCGAAATGATTGTCAAGTCCAGCTAAGCGGTTCTAACGGTCTAAGATTGTAAGTATCGGACTTTCGACGCGCGGTGTAGATCCAATACAAAGTTTCAAAGAGGTCCAGAGAACAAACCAGCTTAGAATTTGATCCAAGGTTTTAGAGTATTATAGCGTCATTGGTTCTACTCGATTTGGGTCTTGTAGAACGTATTTAAAGTGATCAGGGACTATTTCCTCGCTACTCTAGCGTTGCGCTAGCTAACTTACACTTATTTTCTAAAGGAATTAATCCTACGCGATTTCTGGTCGAGTTGATACTCGAGTCCAAGTACGGATTTTTCCCGAGCGTTACAATCTATCTCCTTAACAAATAATTTCATCCTCAAAATTTGTACCTTTTCGTACTCCTCGAGAAGCTGTGGGTAGTTCTTTCTGATTTCGGCTTCTGTCTCCCACGTAGCCTCTTCCTCAGAGTGATCCGTCCACAATACCTTCACAAGGGGAATCACCTTGCTATGCAGTACCTGCTCCTTCCTGTCTAGGATACGTGTCGGTCGCAGGATATATGTAACATCCTCTCCTAACTGTACCTGCTCCCATCTGATGCTATGGGAAGGATCAGAAACGTATTTCTTCAGCATAGAAACATGAAATACGTTGTGAACGCTCACGAGAGGCGTGGGTAAAGCCAAACGGTAAGCTACTGCTCCCACACGATCGAGGATCTGGAACGGACCAATGAATAGCGGTGCCAGCTTCCCCTTCTTCCCAAACCAAAGGACTCCCTTCATAGGGGAAACTTGTAAAAATACATGATCCCCAACTGTGAACTCTAGCGGCCGCCGTCTCGTATCGGCATAACTCTTCTGTCTGCTCTGCGCTGTGAGAAGCCGACGTCTAATAATATCAATCTTCTCCGACGTCGCCTGCACTAACTCTGGGCCAATCAAGCTACGCTCACCGACCTCTGCCCAATAATGCGGTGCGCGACAAGGTCGCCCATACAACGCCTCGTAAGGTGCCATACCGATACTCGCCTGAAAACTGTTGTTGTGCGCGAACTCCGCATATGCAAGACAGTCATCCCAACTGTCCTTGAAGTCCAATGCGCAAGCTCGCAACATGTCCTCTAAGATCTGGTTCACCCGCTATCTGTCCGTCTGTCTGTGGGTGGAAGGCAGTACTGAACTTCAACTTCACACCCATAGCCTCCTGAAAGCGAGTCCAGAAAATAGAAGTGAACCGCGTGTCTCTGTCCGACACGATCTCCAATGGAACTCCATGTAGACGCATGATCTCTCTGATGTACAGTCTAGCCAGCTCGTCTGCAGAGTTCGTAACTCTAATCGGTAGGAAGTACGCCGACTTCGTCAGACGGTCGACGATCACCCATATGGAATCATGTCCCTTCCTCATCTTCGGCAGCCCTGAGATGAAATCCATGGAAATGAAATCCCACTTCCACTCTGCGATCGGCATAGGCTGCAAGAGTCCAGGTGGTTGGCGATGCTCTGCCTTCACCTACTGACAAGTGAGACAACGTGTAACACCCTAAAAATCGGAGGTCGCGTATAAACTCAACTCTCGAGTTCCAGACCGTCACTTATGCAACAAAAATGATTATGATTCAATGTTGTTTGAGTTAAAGCATTTACATGAGAAAAATTATACCAAAACTGCAATTCATACTCCAGATCCAGTGATAAAAGCAAGCGGAAGACTAAAGAATATATATATCGCTGTATGGTAAAACAAAGTAGATCTCGACTGTCTCTAAAGTATGAATACATCTCTGAGTCTCATATACATGTAAATAAACGAAATCAAATATCCAAAAAGAGTCCCACTGAGAAGTCCCGTCAACCTAGGCCACCTAAGCAAAGCCGTCGTGATACTCCATGTATGAGAACTCGTCTTGGTCCTCATCATAGTCCGGCTCTACCTCCAGGATCGCTGCATCACCTGCATCTAAGACAGGGTCTGGTGGGTGTTGCAAACACCATCCCAAAACGTGGGAATGAGTAGCAAACTCAGTGGAATAATAGAGCAAGGATTAACATGTTCTCAAATCAATCATGCGATAATAATAAAGCAGTAAATCAAACAATCCTAATACCGTTGTTAATGCAATATGATATGACATGATGGATTCCCTCACCGACATTCTCCCTCATACGGCACCATCTTCGTCCGCGGCATGCTTGCGTACCGCTCAGTGCTCCACATCTTCCAGGCACATGCAATGTAATGGTGATATGATTTCTGAGTTATTATTAGTCCATTCAAACAGAAGGATTGGAAAACTAAGGTACTTCCCTTATATCAATCCTAACACAGATCCTGTCTAGGGTCGTCACTCCTAGTAATCTCATACGAAGTATATTTTTTAGGTCGCTGCAAGGGCTGCCAGGGCTGTTGCTCGCACTCATTGCACCGCTCCCCCATCACCTTATCAATACAGGCCTACTGTACTCTCACTGCTACGGAAGGGTCGTCGCCTCCCGTAGACTCAAAATAAGCTCGCGGTCACTACAAAGGACTCGTCGCCTGATCAGTGTAGGCCGACAGCAAGAATATAGTGTCCGATACCCCCATAATCTGCTCACGAGACATAGGTGCTCACTGGTCACTACGGGGAGGTTTATGGCCCCAATGTAGGCCGACAGCTCGACCACGGTGTCCCATACCACCATGCACGGCTCATGAGTCTTCGTGGATCAAGGCACCATGGTTGACAGAGTTTACAATGGTAAGTTCAGTACCCTAGGTTCAAGCAGTTATGACTCATACAGGGTGAACATACATCGGCCAGTCGGGTTACTTGACGGGCTCGACTAGCACGATCGCATCTCAAGTCGAACGACATGAAGTGCATAAAACACCTCGCGTGGCCTAACCACTGCCGCCAACACCAAAACACGGCTCGCGTTCATCGACGCGTCGTTCGTGGCAAAGATAGGCCAACCATGAATTTGCTCGGTTGCCGACTGTCTGGACTAGGTATAGTTCCAAACAAATATGAATCCACATCAGCAATCATGTAAGAGTATTGGAAATGAAATACAATCATGTGAGCATGTTAACACATGTCATAACATACAACTTAAGTAAATCATCAAGCACATGCATTTCATACATATAATGAAATCATGCATATAGTTAACATGTAGGAAATCATTTACATCAGCATATTAATTGAGAAATCAATCTCAAACTAATTCATAACACCATTTAATTCAATACATACTAATACAAGCATTTATACAAACGCTAAAACTACACACTTAAGTCTACATATAGTATGTCAACCTGAAGTGCGCAAACTCAAGCACAATCTTGCATATAAGTCGGCCAAAAGGAAGCGATTCAGACGTTCTTCTTGATTTCGCTATGAGGATAATCTGTCGCAAGATGAAAGTGGCCATACACACATTCTCTCCCTGGGCGACCAGATACAAGAAATCAACCATAAGGCGCATACACTCAATGCGATTTGTTGACCTGGGATACACGTTGAACGTGCAAATGTGGTGCAGCAGGCGCAAATCATCAGACATGTGAGATGCCTTGAGGCTATTATTAGGCTACCATGGAACCAGTTTACCGCATAGGAACCTGGTACGGTGATCTCGCTCACGCCTACTCCTCAAATTCTTCGCACTGTGATGAACATCACTAAGAGGCACGTTCAGAAGTCGCGCTATCAACCGAACATCGATTGTAGCCATCCGGTCTCTACCAAAGGGAATCTTGAATTGCAATGGCTCCAGTGTAGGATTCTAGATATGAGCGTAGAAGGCACGAACGGTGCTCACATTATCATGAGCATGAGCTTCAAAGAGCGGACCCTAATGCGTAGCTTCAATGCGCTCAAATAATAGGAATTCACCGAAGAGTCATCCTTTCACGTCTGCCTCAAACAATACCTTACGGTCAGTGTATTCTCCGTGAGGCATCTCTGCTAAAATCACTCACCCAAGTTGAGTATGGGGATCTAAATCCCACTTTGTATGGAACTCTCGGGCTGTGCTTGGACTTGCGGCGGCGCTTGAGCTTGCGGCGCCACTCAGTCTTCTTGATTGAGCAGGGCGACTAGGCCCAGCCTCATCAGCTGCAGTCTTTCTCTTTCCCATCAAAGAGAGGATGGTGGAGAGAGATAAAAGACCCAAAATGGCTTCAACAAAAGCCATGAAAAATGGGGGAAATGTAGAGAAATGGCTGCCCAAACTGAAAAAGGGAGATCTAGGCGTTATAGAGGGATGCTTTAAGCTCCCCTAGGATGGATTTTCAGAAAGAAAAGAGAATGAAAAAGGGGAATGGAGCTCCTCACGATTTCAGCTCATTTTGGGGGTTGTAGGAGCTCCAACGGATGAGATTTGCAAGAGGGAGAGTTACAAATCACTATGGAGTGATGGAGTGGGATCGTTTTCAATAAGGAATGGGTTTGGGAGTGATTTGGAGCAAGGATTTGAAATAGGGCAGCCAGAAATAGTGAAATGGAGCTAGGGAAGAGGGCTGTTGTGAAGGACGTATCCCTTTTAGGAGTTTTCTATGGACAAACCATACATGGGGGGGTGTATTACCCAAAATACCCCCACGCATGAAAAACTGCATCAAGTGGGCCACATTGGACGGTGATGCATCGCCGGATCGGCGATGGCATCGCCGACCATCTCTCACGTTGGTTGGTGGGACCACATGGGTCTGGTCCCCCATGGTCCAGGGACCCCAAAAATGTATGGGCCCCACCTTAGTTCATTATAGATTGCCCTATGGAGGCCCAAAAATACATTCGGGACTTTCCGGGGCCAATCTGCAAACCTGAATGCAATCCCTTATCATGCAGCATATGATTTTGAGATAGAAGGAGCTTATACATCCATCTAGCCCATTAGTTGCTAAAGATAGCAAACTTAGAATGGCCTAATGGCCAGTTTTCATGAAATTTTACTATTCACTGTAAAATTTTGTCGAAGTATGATTTTGTATCATTTTCATATTAGGATCAATGCCTAACATGAAAGGGATAAGAAATAATTTAAGAATGGAGTGGTGAGAGGAAGAATTTTGAAGAATTTAGGTGAAACGGAGTTTTTAAGCCCTAGCGATTGAATGTAAGGGTTGTGGTTGTCCCACAGTCCAATGATTCATATTTATGGATTTAGAATTGTTCAAAGAACATCTCAACCCACCTACCTACAACCTAGGAGCTACTCAGGTCGCTTCACGCGACCCTAGATGCGTTACGGACTCGATCACGCGATCGATACGAATAGTCTTCGCCTATTGGCGAATCTGCGATCCTATAAGTGTTTCTAGACCCTTCTCGCACCCACCTAAGTCAAAGGAAGCGACAGCGTATGTCGCGTGACCATAACCCAGGCCCGGTATAATCTCATTCATGCTCTGATACCAACTTATAACACCCTGAAAATCGGGGGTCGTGTATAAACTCAACTCCCGAGTTCCAGACCGTCACTTATCCAACAAAAATGATTATGATTCAATGTTGTCTGAGTTAAAGCATTCACATGAGTAAAAGTATACCAAAACTACAATTCATACTCTAGATCCAGTGATAAAAGCAAGTGGAAGACTAAAGAATATATATATCACTGTATGGTGAAACAAAGTAGATCTCGACTGTCTCTAAAGTATGAATACATTTCTGAGTCTCATATACATGTAAATAAACGAAATCAAATATCCAAAAAGAGTCCCACTGAGAAGTCCCGTCAATCCAGGCCACCTAAGCAAAGCCGTCGTGGTACTGCATGTATGAGAACTCGTCCTGGTCCTCATCGTAGTCCGGCTCTGCCTCCTGGATCGTTGCATCACCTGCATCTAAGACAGGGTCTAGTGGGTGTTGCAAACACCATCCCGAAACATGGGAATGAGTAGCTAACTCAGTGGAATAATAGAGCAAGGATTACCATGTTCTCAAATCAATCATGCGATAATAGTAAAGCAGTAAATCAAACAATCCTAATACTGTTGTTAATGCAATATGACATGACATGATGGATGCCCTCACCGATGTTCTCCCTCGTACGGCACCATCTTACGCCCGCGGCATGCTTGCGTACCGCTCAGTGCTCCACATCTTCCAGGCACATACAATGTAATGGTGATATGATTTCTGAGTTCTTATTAGTCCATTCAAACAGCAGGATTGGGAAACTAAGGTACTTCCCTTATATCAATCCCAACATAGATCCTGTCTAGGGTCGTCACTCCTAGTAATCTCATACGAAGTATATTTTTGTAGGTCGCTGCAAGGGCTGCCAGGGCTGTTGCTCGCACTCGTTGTACCGCTCCCCCATCACCTTATCAATACAGGCCTGCTGTACTCTCACTGCTACGGAAGGGTCGTCGCCTCCCGTAGACTCAGAATACGCTTGTGGTCACTACAAAGGACTCATCGCCTGATCAGTGTAGGCCGACAGCAAGAATATAGTGTCCCATACCACCATAATCTGCTCACGAGTCATAGGTGCTCACTGGTCACTACGGGGAGGTTTGTGGCCCCAGCGTAGGCCGACAGCTCGACCACGGTGTCCCATACCACCATGCACGGCTTATGAGTCTTCGTGGATCAAGGTACCATGGTTAACAGGGTTTATAATGGTAAGTTCAGTACCCTAGGTTCAAGCAGTTATGACTCATACAGGGTGAACATACATCGGCCAGTTGGGTTACTTGACGGGCTCGACTAGCACCAGCGCATCTCAAGTCGAACGACATGAAGTGCGTAAAACACCTTGCGTGGCCTAATCACTGCCGCCAACACCAAAACACATCTCGCGTTCATCGACGCATCGTTCGTGGTAAAGATAGGCCAACCACGAATTTGCTCGGTTGTCGACTGCCTGGACTAGGTATAGTATCATAAAATTATGGAATCACATCAGCCATCATGTAAGAGTAATGGAAATGAAATACAACCATGTGAGCATGTTAACACATGTTATAACATACAACTTAAATAAATCATCAAGCACATGCATTTCATACATATAATGAAATCATGCATATAGCTAACATGTAAGAAATCATTTACAACAGCATATTAATTGAGAAATCAATCTCAAACTAATTCATAACACCATTTAATTCAATACATACTAATACAAGCATTTATACAAACACTTACACTACACACTTAAGTCTACATATAGTATGTCGACTCAAAGTGCACATTTAGGCGAATCTCTTCACCAAACTAATTTTGCACGCATTCCTAGTATTCTAATGTGACAAGAAGCCATGTCAATCACATCAGCAAATTATGGATGAAAACAGGATTTCCTACAAATGACTAAAATGCCCTAAATCTCATATTCTTCGTCTATTTACGAAACAGGAAACGGACAGCATGTTGTATATGTGAAACGGCGTTGCCGTCAATAATCTACTATTAAACGACATTGAAAGCATTGGAAACAGTCAATCAAAGCATCTAAAATCCACACCTTTTCTCTTATAGGTGTATTGATTCGAACGGAGCGTACACGCTTCGTCTACGGCGACTAGGCAACCTGATTTACAAGATCCATCAGCTACCAGGCTATGAAAACTAAGAATCAGCAAATCAGCAACTAATTAGGGTATTTTCTTACCTAGAAATGTGGAGAAATCACCGGCAAAGTGATTGGAGCGTGTTGCTTAATCACGTGCAACAGGTAGCACAACAGCAGGAAAATTCTCCTCCACTCTCTCTCACAAACTCTCACCTTTTCTCTCTCTCAACCTAGGGCTTTTTCCAAATTCGGATGAGAGAGAGGAGTGAGGGTTTCAACCCCTTTTATAAGCCCAAACATGCCCGAAATAGGCTCGGGAACAATGTATACTTAATGTATATCCAAATCGGGGCTGTTTCGGTCCAAAAGGACATTTCTGGTGGTCCCCTGGCCGAACGCGATCGGACTTAAGTTCATGCATGTCGGATGCCGCTCACATCCTATTTTCAGACCATCAGTGTTCGTAGATCACACTTGGCGGTCCAGTTTCAGTTCAGCGGTCACCGCACGTAGATCAGGTCTGCAAGTCTCATGATATGAAATATAAATTTTTCCTGATCCGAGGGTGTAATTTGGCTGAATTCTGATGATCAAAATGCTTAATAATAACACGTCAAGTCATGTGGCAGATTTGAATTTCAAATTCCAAATCTAACCCTATTCTCACTCTCTTCAGTCCAGGCTCAATGAAATAGCCTGCGAATGTCGGTTGGACTTAATTTTCGAAATGATTGTCAAGTCCAGCTAGGCGGTTCTAACGGTCTAAGATTGTAAGTATCGGACTTTTGACGCGCGGTCTAGATCCAATACAAAGTTTCAAAGAGGTCCAGAGAACAAACCGGCTTAGAGTTTGATCCGAGGTTTTAAAGTATTATAGCGTCATTGGTTCTACTCGATTTGGGTCTTGTAAAACGTATTTAAAGTGATCAGGGACTATTTCTCCACTACTCTAGCATTGCGCTAGCTAACTTACACTTATTTTCTAAAGGAATTAATCCTACGCGATTTCTGGTCGAGTTGATACTCGAGTCCAAGTACAGATTTTTCCCGGGCATTACAACTCTACTGCTTGAATTTAAGGTACCACTTACCAATGAAATGCCCTTTTAACATTAATACCATGATCCGTTAAGACTCATGAGCTGGGCATGGTAGTATGGGACACAGTGGTCGAGCTGTCGGCCTACGCTAGGGCGACGAGCCTCCCCGTAGTGTCCAGTGAGCAAACTAAACTCTTGAGCCGAATACGATAGTATGGGACATTGTATTCGAGCTTTCGACCTACGATCAGGTGATGAGCCTCTCGTAGTGACCTCGAGTATACACTTGGACTATGCTAAGGTGATGGGCCTTTTCGTAGTAACCTCGAGTATACAATTACTAGGATTGACGACCCTAGATGGATCAATGTTTGGGTCAATGATATAAAGGGAGGTACCTTAGCTTCTCAATCCTGCTGTATGAATAAGTCTAATTAAGAATTTGGCTAATCACACACATGCACCACATTGCATATGCCTTTAGTGTAAGGGTTGAGCATAGAGGAAGGGATGCATGCTTGATCGTGAGATGATGTCGCAGAGGGTGTGCAGCTGAAGGCATGCATCATTAGCACATATCATCCTTGCATTAACCAGAGTACTTAGGAATGCTTGTTGTATTACTTTATCAATACTGCTTGACTGAATTAATAACATGCTAACCTTTGCCTTATAGCTCCACTGAGTTGATCACTCACTCCCACTCTGGGACGGTGTTTCAAAATACTAATTAGACTCTTTTGTAGTTTCAGGTGATGACGAGACTTACGAGATGGAGCTTGTCTTTTATGATGACAAGGAGTTCTCCTACCTGCAACTCTCTGGCAGGTCTATATAGACCTAGAGTTGCATATCGGGGCTACATGAATATGGATAGATGACATTACATTTTACCATTTTATATATTTTAGAATTATACATGTAACTATTTAACCTAGTGACATGTTCATACTCTGGGAGCTTACAACCACTTATATGCTTTATATATCTATCACAGTCTTCTGTTTGCGAATTTAACTGTCTTTGGAGTATGATATGCTGATTTGGTATAATCTCTGCGCTAATACAAACAGCATTTAATCATCATTATCTATGTTGTATAAGTGATGTGTTGGAACTCGGGAGTTGGGCTCCTACTCGACCCCCGATTTTCAGGGCATTACAATGGGTTTCCTAAACACTTTTTGATAACTAGGGTTTTTAGGAGCTGAGAAAATGTTTGGAGCCATCATTTAAGAATTCTTTCTTCCTTTCTTCCTAGTTTTTAATGCTTTCTTCTAGGGTCTTGATTCCAATCATGTCTATGGTTGGCTAAATCCCTTAGCTAGGTCTAAGGGGTGAAGCTTGTAGCATGAATGGGATGTTTCTCTTATTTAGTTCATGTTCTTGTTAAACTTCTTTGATTCTAATTTGATATTTAAGAGATAAGGGGTGAAGCTTGTAGTATGATTAGGATGTTTTTCTTGTTTGATTCTTATTCTTGTTGAACTTCTTTGATTCTAATTTAATATTTAAGAAATACTTTTAGTTTTTAATGGTTTGTTGTGTCTTAAATTACAATAGATCTCTAATAGCTTTGAGTATCTTCTTTTTCTGATTTAAGATTGTGAAGATAGTAAATCTTGTTGTTCACCATCGTCCCATGGGCATGGTTAGGTGATGGAATCTCTTCTAACCTTCACAATTCTTCTATGTTCAGATGTGGGATTGGTATATCCCCTTGTTTTTCATTGTCTATAGGGCATGGTTAGATGATGGAATCACTTCTAATCCTCACAACTCTCATTCATTGAGAATTGGTTCAATGAAAGTTTATTTCTGATCTTATTGATATATCTTTCAATTGGATAGGATAGGACTCCAATTCAAATTGAGTTCCTTGAATCAAATAAGGAAACATCCTAATAGCTGCAAGTGGATCCTTGAAAACTGTAACGCCCGTGAAAAATCCATACTTGGGCTCGAGTACCAACTCGACCCGATATTGCGTAGAATTCATTCCTTTAGAAAATATGACTAGGTTAGATAGTGCAACGTTTGAATAGCTGGGAAATGGTCCCTGATCACTTTAAATACGTTCTACAAGGCCCAAAGCGAGTGGAACCAATGGTGCTATAATGCTCTAAAACCTCGGACCAAACTCTAAGCAGGTTTGTTCTCTGGACCACTTTGAATCTTTGTATTGGATCTAGACCGCACGTCGAAAGTCCGATACCTCCTATCTTAGACCGTTAGAACCGTCTAGCTGGACTTGACACTCATTCCAAAAATCAAGTCAAACCGATAATCACAGGCTATTTTATTGAGCCCGGACCGAAGAGAGTGAGAATAGGGTTAGAATTGGAATTTGAAATTCAAATCTGGCACACAATTTGACGCATCAGTATTGAGCGTTCTGACCATCAGAATACAGCCAAATTACACCCTTGGATCAGGAAAAATATCTATTATATATCACGAGACTTATAGGCCTGATCTTGGTGCGATGACCGTTAAACTGAAACTGGACCGCCACGTGCGATCTGGGAACCCTACCGGTCTGAAAACTAGATGTGTGCTAGATCCAGTATGCATGAGCTTAAGTCCGACCGCATTTGGCCAAGGGACCTTCAGAAATGCCCTTTTGGATCGAAACGGCCCCGATTTGGTTAGGCACCAAGTAAACATTGTTCCCAAGCCTATTTTGGGCATGTTGTAGGCTATAAAAGGGGTTGAAACCCTCACTCCTCTCTCCCATCCGAATTTGAGAGAAGCCCTAGCTTGGGAGAGAGAAAAAAAGGTGAGAGATTGTGAGTGAGTGGGGGAGTTCTTCCTACCACTTGTGCTACGTGTTACACGTGCTTAAGCAACACACCCCTACCACTTTCCCGGCGATTTCACCGCGATTCTAGGTAAGTAAATACCCTAAATAGTTGTTGATTTGAGTTTCTCTTGTTTCCATAGTGATGTAGCTTATGGATCTCGTGTATTAGGCTCCTTATTCGCCGTAGACGAAGCGTATACGCTCCGTTTCAATTTCCGAGTCTACAAGACACTAGGTGAGGATTTTAGACGCTTTGATTGACGATTCCCAACGCTTTCAATGTCGTTTAATAGTAGATTCTTGACGGCATCGCCGTTTGACATGTACAAAATGCTCTCCGTTTCCCGTTTCGTAAGCTAACGAAGAATATGAGATTTAGGGCATTTTAGTCATTTGTAGGAAGTACTGTTTACATTCATATTTTGCTGATGTGATTGACATGGTTTGTTGTCGCATTAGGAAGTTAGGAAGGCGTGTATAATTAGTTTGGCGAAGAGATTCGCCTAGTTGCGCACTTTGGGTCGACATACTATATGTGGACTTAAGTGTGTAGTGTATGTGTTTGTATAAATGCTTGTACTAGTATGTATTGTATTGAATGATGTTATGTAGTAGTTTGAGATTGATTTCATGATTAAAATGCTGACCTAAATGATTTCCTACATGTTGACCTTATGCATGATTGCATTACATGCATAGGAAGTATGCCTTGAAGATTTGCTTAAGTTGAATATGCATGGAAGGTATGCCTTGAAGATTTGTTTAAGTTGAATGTTATAACATGTGTTAACATGCTCACATGATGTATTTCAATTCCAATACCCTGGTATATAGTGTTAATGTAATCCCATAGATGTGTGGGACTTGACTTAGTCCAGGCAGTCGGTAACCGAGCGAATTCGTGGCTGACTGGTCATAGCCACGAACGACGCGTCGATGAACGTGATTCGGGTTGAGAGTTGGCGGCAGTGGTTAGGCCACGCGAAGTGTTTTACGCACTTCATGTCGTTCAACTTGAGAAGCGATCGCGCTAGTCGAGCCCGTCAAGTAACCCGACTGGCCGATGTTTGTTCACCTTGTATGTATCATAACTGCTTGAACCTAGGGTAGTGAACTTACCATTGTAAACCCTATTAACCGTGGTACCTTGATCCACGAAGACTCATGAGCCGGGCATGGTGGTATGGGACACCGTGGTCGAGCTGTCGGCCTACGCTGGGGCCACAAACCTCCCCGTAGTGACCAATGAACACCTTGACTCGTGAGCAGATTATGGTGGTATGGGACACTATAATCTAGCTGTCGGCCTACACTGATCAGGCGACGAGCCCTTTGTAGTGACCGCGAGCGTATTCTGAGTCCACGGGAGGCAACGACCCTTCCGTGCAGTAGAGTACAGTAGGCCTGTATTGATAAGGTGATGGGGGAGCGGTGCAACGAGTGCGAGCAACAGCCCTGGCAGCCCTTGCAGTGACCTACGAAATATACATCGTATGAGATTACTAGGAGTGACGACCCTAGACAGGATCCGTGTTGGGATTGATACAAGGGAAGTACCTTAGTTTCCCAATCCTGCTGTTTGAATGGACTAATAACAACTTAGAAATCATATCACCATAGCATTGCATGTGCCTGGAAGATGTGGAGCACTCTAGGGAGTGTGGCATGCCGCGGTCGTAAGATGTTGCCGCATGAGGGTGATCGTCGGTGAGGGCATACATCACGTCATATCATCTTGCATTAACAACAGTATTAGGATTGTCTGATTTACTGCTTTACTATTATCGCGTGATTGAATTGTGAACATGCTAATCTTTGCTCTATGATTCCACTGAGTTGATCACTCATTCCCATGTTACGGGATGGTGTTTGCAACACCCACCAGACCCTGTTGTAGCTGCAGGTGAGGACGAGATCCAGGAGGTGGAGCCGGAGATTGACGAGGACCAGGATGAGTTCTCGTATATGCAGTATCACGACGGCTTCCCGTAGGTGACCTGGATCGAGGGGACTTCAGTGGGACTATTTTGAACTTTATTCTTTTGTTTATTTACATGTATATGAAACTCAGAGATGTAGTCATACTTTGGAGACAGATGAGATTACTTTGTTTTTCCATACAGTGATATATATATTGTTTAGTCTTCCGCTTGCTTTTATCACTGGATCTGAAGTATGAATTGCAGTTTTGGTATACTTTTACTCATGTGAATGCTTTAAATCAGACAACATTGAATCATAACTATTTTTGTTGCATAAGTGACGCTCTGGAACTCGGGAGTTGAGTTTATACACGACCCCCGATTTTCAGGGTGTTACAAAAACCCTAGTTCCCACTTTTGAATTCTTAAGTTTATAATTAAACACTTCACAATTACTTCCTTTTATTCCCAATCTAGATTTAGATCTTCTTCTAGTTTTAAGTCTAGTTACTTTCAGAATAAACACGAGGTTAGTCTCTATGGATTCGACCTCGGTCTTACCGAGATTATTACTACATTGCGACCCTATGCTTGGGGTTGTGAATAAGTTTTTGGCATCGTTGTCGGGGACTAACAATTGCATTTTTCTGAGATTAACTAGTTTTGGAATTAGGTTAAAATTAGGGTTTATTTACTTTCTATTTCTAGGTTAGGAACTTTCCTAATTTATTTTTCAAAACTAACTTACTTTTCTATTTTTCAGGATTTTAATATAGAAACTTCTAATTTGGTAACTTCCTTCTAAATTTCTCTCTTTCTTTTTCCAAATTTCTAATTGTTTTAGTTCTCTTTCTCTTTTAAGTTTAGGTTAGCTTAGTTACTTGAGGGCTGAGAGTGTTTCATGTCCAAGTAGGTCCGTGATAACACTCGACATCTCTTGAGTGAAGGAGGATTAGTTGAGGGGTTATCTATCCATCACAGGATTAGACACCACCAAAGATCCTTAGAGTTAACTGAAGTTATGGATGCCAATCAACCTCCAAATCCACCTCAACCTAGGGTTGAGGAAATTCAAGATGAAAATGAGTGAGGGTGAGTGCACCTTCCTGCATGATTTTTTCAGAGAATACAAGAAATATGGATATCAAGCGAGGAGTAATCCAGCTCCTTCCAAAGTTTCATGGACTTAAATCTGAAAGTCCATATCTACACTTAAAAGAATTTGATGAGATAATAGCTACTTTATACTTTCCTAATGTGACTGAGGATATGATCAGGCTGAAACTCTTTCCCTTTTCTTTGAAAGAAAAAGCTAAGACGTGGTTACATTCACTACGTCCACGATCTATTGGTAGATGGAATGATATGAGAAGGGAGTTCATAAAGAAATTCTTTCCATACTATAAAATGAACACCCTTAGAAATTCAATCATGAACTTTGCCCAAAAGGAAGATAAAACATTCTTCCAATGTTGGGAACAATTCAAAGATCTTGTCGGTTCATGCCCACAATACGGTTTTGAAACATGGCGCATAACAAATTTCTTTTATGATGGACTAACATCTTCCATGCTCTAATTGGTCGAGACAATGTGTAATGAGGAATTCATGAACAAGAATGCCGATGATATATGGGATTATTTTGACAGAATTGCTAAAAATGCACAATCATGGGACATCTCCCCAAAACCCAATAGTTCTAAGCTAACTCAACCAAAGGAGAGGGGCAGAATGTATGTTCTGAAAGAGGAAGATGATATAAATGCTAAAATGACCAATCTCTCAAGAAAACTTGAGGCGATAAAACCTACGAAGGATAAGGCTAAGGAAGTAGTTTGTGGTATTTGTGCATGTAACATGCATACTACTAAAAATTTCCCAACTATACATTCTTTTTAAGAAATTCTGAATGACCAATCAAACATTGTAAACAATTACCAGAGGCCTTTTAAAGGGACCACCTCTAATAGATACAACTCTGGCTTGAGAAACCATCCAAATTTCAGTTAGAGGAATGGACAAACCGCTACACCTCAAGGGATCCTCAACCAATTTTTAGAACAAAAGGAAACCTCAGGAGGATATGGTTTCAAAACACATCTAAAATTAAGAGCTTTTCAATCAAGGCACATTACAAGCCTTCCAAGACCTGACTAAGGCCATTCAACGGATTGAGTCACATTTAACGACTAGGGAGAAATGGGTGCTTCCAGCCCAACCTCTGCCCAATCCTAAACCACAATGTGAAATTAGTGACCCAAGCTCTTCAAATCAAATAGACCAAGTTAAGTCCATCACCACTTTTAGGAGTAGGAAGATAATTGAGAAAATTATCCCGGTAAGGGCTGAAAATCCTAAAGATCCGGAAGTAGACAAGAATGATGGACTTAGCACTACTCTACATGGTTTAGAACCAGAACCTCAAGGTAAACCAATTGCTTCATTCCCCCAAGGGTTGGTCATACCAAAACCTCTGTCTAACTCCCAGGATATTCTAGAGGTGCTTAAGCAAGTGAAGGTCAACATCCCTCTACTGGATCTTGTTAAACAAATTCCTTCACATGCCAAATTTCTAAAAGATCTATGCACTACTAAAAGATGACAAAACAAATAAAAGAATATCCTTTTTACAGAAAAAGTGAGTGCCATCCAAAGGCAAGATGTGAAAGTGCCCTAATTTGTCAATTAGCATGAGTGTTGAGTCAGCTAGATAGAGAAGCTCCATAGAAGGATCAATAAACCATCGGCCTCAACTGGATGTGGGCCCGAACTCGCCACAGGTAAATCTTAGCCTCACATCCTATGTCCCAAAACACCAGGTATTTAAAACCCTTTAAAATTGATTAAAATATCATAGGGTTTTTGGGTTAGAAAACTTTTTCAAACTTTAAAAAAATTTCTAAGTTTTCTACCTTTGTCGATTTATTGATATACTGATCGATGTAATCGATAAGTGCTATCAATGTCCTCGAAACTCACTCGATAATATCAAAATGAGGACAAAAGATGTCCTGCAACTGCATATACTTCTATACGAAATTATTGATGTATCGATATCATCGAAATTTGAATCTCAAGTCTATCGAAGGTGACTCGATAAAATCAACATCATATATGTTGTGTCCAAAGTTCTACTAAGAAAATCATGAGATCTTTGATATATTGAAGTACTCCTCGATATCCTCAGAATTCAAACTTTGATGATATCGGAAGGCCTTCGATTATATCGGAATTGGACACTCTGTTTTCCAACAATATTTTCAGACCGTTTTATCTTGGATCGAGGGTCACTTAATAGAATCGATATTCAAACATCGATGATATCGAGGCTGAGTCGATTGCATCGAGAATGGACATAAACAGTCCAGCAAGCTTAACTGGAAAATCCTTTGGGTTTATCGATGCATCGACACAACTATTGATATCATCAATATTCAAATTTTGATGATATCGAGTGTGCCTCGATCATTCTTTTGACCTAAAATATTTCAAAGGCAAGTCTCTCTCATTTTCAAATGTCGAGAAATCGAATCTTATGTCGATGAAATTAGAGTTTGAAATTTGATGACATCGATGTACATTCGATTTCCTCGACCCAACTGGCAAAAGGTTTCAAAAGTGTTTGACAGTTGAGTTTATGTCATCGAGCGGACAGTCGATACAATCGAGAGTATATGCTCGATGATATCGACCCTGCTCGATGATATCGAACTCTGTCATAAATGTGACTATTTTATATCCGTTAGAACCTTTTACCTATATATAGAGAGAGCTTGTGTTCAGTTGCTGGCAGAGAGAAAATAAAGAGTACTTTTGTGTGTTTAACCCTATATCATAGACCCTAAGCCTTCTCTCTTATGGGAGTCCATCTTCCAATTCACTCTCATTATTGACATTTAATAGAGTAGATTGGGGAATGAACTTTCGCATTCAAGGATCCTCCAGCTACCACCTTAATGGGAAATCATTAAGCCAGGATGCCTTAAATGCATAGATGATTGAAATTACACTATCTCCCTTATAGGAAAATATTTGAGAGAAGGATTCCATCATTACCTTAACCCAACCTGTCGTCATGTATTGGTACATCTTCTGAGTTGTGGTTCAAGGAAGCAGAAGATTCTTCGTCATCAAAGGAGGAGATCTTCAAAAATGCACTAAATAGGGCCCATCTACTTATCTGTAGGTCATTAGAGTCCAGAGGACCCTTGAGATCATTCCTTTGTTGGATTGAGTCTAAGGTGTTTCTCACCCCTTGCAAGCCCTGGTAAGAGGCCTCTTGTAGGAGTGTACGTAGTGGGTGCTTTGTGTTGACCCTTTCTCTGTGAAGAGCATAAACTGTTAGGGCCTTGTAGTAGGTCCTTGGCTAGTGTGCCTAAAAGTGGTTGCTTTGTGTTGACCCTTGCTCATGAGAGCATAAACATGAGAGGTTCCTTATGTGAATCCCTAGCCAGTGTGCCTAAAATTGAGTGTTATGTGTTAAACCTTGCTTGTGGGAGCATAAACTGTCAGCCTAGGTGTAGTTTGTACTGGTTAGAGGTGAACCTGATTGAAAACCTCCTATTTAAGGTGAACCTGTTATGAAACCTCCATAGTGAAATCCATTACACTCAAAGGTTGAGTGCGTCTGCCGGGAGTGGAGTAGACAAGTTATCGAACCATTATAAAAATGATTGTGTTTGTGATTGATGTTTGTCTTTGATTACTTATGTGATTTCATTAAATGCTTTCATATTTGATCAAACCTCACATATAGCATAAACTCTGAATTACATCATGTTTATCATTAAATCAATTTTGTGATTGGATCCTCTAATTGGCTTGGAAGTCATTAGAGTTACTTTAAAGAAATCCTGATTTATGAATATTTTCTCATGATAGGTTTGATATGATTTTAAATAATCATAAAACATTTGAAAAAGTCCTATTCACCCCCCTCTAGGACATATTGGCATATTCCTACGTCAACTAAAGCAGTCATTACCGCAATTTCAAGATGTGCTACAAAAATACAAGGATCTCGGTAGCCCAACCATTGCTTGCGTAATTGGGAACTATCGAATTGAGCATGCACTTCTTGATTTAGAAACAAGCGTAAACCTGATTCCTTATTTGGTGTATGAACAATTAGGCCTTGGTGAATTAAAACTCACCAAAACTACATTATAATTTACTGATTGCTCAGTTTGGGTACCGAGAGGGATAATAGAAGATGTGTTGGTCCAGGTTGATGAATTCTACTATCCAATAGATTTTATCATCCTGGACACTCAACCCATCATGGACATGAGCACTCAAATTCCTATCATACTTGGTCATCCATTCCTTACCACATCAAATGCAATTATTAATTGTAAGAATAGGGTCATGAGCTTATCTTTTGAGAATATGACATTAAAGCTAAATATATTCTTCAATACGGGCAAACAGTCAGAGGATGATAACGATTCCCATGATATTAACTTGATTGATTCTTTCGTGAAAGATAGAACACTCTTGACTCTATACTCTGACCCTCTAAAGACGTGCTTAGCCCACTCTATTCATAACCCCAAGTGTTGGGTCGCGATGTAATAATAATCTCGGTGAGACCGAGGTTAAATCCACAGGAACTAATCTCATGAGTATTCTGAAAACAACTAGAAGTAGAACTAGAAGAAGATGCAAATCTAAATCTATAATTAAAGGGAGTAATTGTGAAAGTTTTAATTAGAAACTTAAGAACTTCAAAGTTGGGAAATAGGGTTTTTAAGGATCCATTTATAGAGATCAGGGAGATTTATTACTTGATTTAAGGACATAACTAGAATCGGAGCCCTATCTTATCCAGTTGGAAGATATCTCAATAAAACTAAATTTAAACTTCCATTGATCTAATTCTCAACAGATGAGAGTTGTGAGAACTGGAAGTAATTCCATCATCTAGCCATGCCCAGGAGATAATGACAAACAATAGGATATACCAATTCCACAATCAAACATAAGAGAATTATGAAGATTAGAAGGGATTTTATCATCCAACCATGCCCAAGGGACGATAGTGAATAACAGAATTTCTTAATTTCACAATCTCAAATCATGAAAAGAAAATACTCAAAGCTATTGCAAATCTATTGTAATTTGAGTCACAACAAACCATTAAAAACTGAAAGTATTCCTTAAATATCAAACTAGAATCAAAAGAATTCAACATAAACATGAATTAAATAAATAGAAACATCCCATCACGCTACAAGCTCCACCTCTTAGCCCAAGCTAAGAGGTTTAGCCAACCATAGACATGATTGGATCTAAAACCCTAGAAGAAAACATGAAAAACTAAGGAAGAAATAAGAAAAATGCTTGGCGATGGCTCTTTAACCTTGTGCTTTGCTCCTCCAAACCCTAGATAGATGCCCAGGGATGCCCTATGGACTCTTATTTATAGTTGTACAATACCTCCTTTCGCACCTCCTTGGAAAAATCTGAAAATTGCCACAAATTTATGCACTCCGCGTAATTCTACTCAACTCTGTGTAAGTCCTTCGATGACATCGAACTGCCTTTGATGTCATCAAAGGTTCCTTAAACCCGTTCTTTTTTTGTATTGTGTAACTTCATCTAGTCTACGTAACTTTTTATGTCATCAAACTTACCCTCGATGCCATCGAAGGTGTCTTCGATGTCATTGAGCATTGTTCGAGGAATCGATAATGCGTCCAAAACAGTACAGCAAGTTATTTCAATTTTTTTAATAAATTCCATGCCATCGAAGAGGCCTTCAATGTCATCGAACATGTCTTTGATATCATCAAAGAGGTCTTCGAGTAATCGAACATTGTGCCCAAAATGTTCAGCGAGTTTTGCCGAAAATCCATAGAAAATTTGATGTCATCGAACTAACTTCGATGTCATCGAGCAAGGCTTCGAGTCATCAAACAAGTCCTTGAGTCATCAAAAAATGTCTTCAATTTGTCCAGCAACCAACTCAATTTTCTTCCATAAAATTCGATGTCATCAACCCGTGTTCGACGTCATCGAATAGTGATCGATGGCACAGTCAATGTGAATTCTGTACTTGTTCTTTCGACTCCGTTCCTTCTCCACTTGGTTTTCTTGAATATTAAAACCTTGAAGTCTTTAATCTTTGTCTCTTAAGATCTATTCTTTGCCTTTGCTTTGGTGATCTTTGAGTGTCAAATCCATGCTTTTAGCACCTTTTCTAATTTAATCTCTTAAATTCGCCTTACAAAATAAACATGAGTAGAATAGGACATTAAGCAACACCATATACATAAAACCAAGATATAAATGGGGGATAATATGTAATATTTGACCCTCAACACAATCCCCAACCAACATTTTGCTAGTCCCAAGGAAAGTATGCATGAAATAAACTTCAATGCTCAATGTCCAAAACCTTTCTAGGTAAATAATATTTTATGCACTTAAGTATGAATGGGTAGAATTAAGATACGAAGGAGAGATTTTGAAGACTTAGAGTCAAATCACATAAGAAACCAATCAAGTAAATTCTCTATCCATTAAATCAAAGCATAGCTTGCATATCAAGTTTTTCAATGTGCTAAGTGAAAATCAACTTGCTTCTTGTAGCTATTAATTCATCATGTTAGTCATGCTCATCACTTCAAGACCGGTTTGAAATTCAAGTACTGATTCCGAACTTATCCCCTTCTTCTTTTCTCAGTTTTTGATTTTATATCGACAATCAATTTTAATTCTTTATTTTTACATTCTTTTCCAGTCTTTTCATTCTTTTTAGTCTTTTTCATAATACATGACCTTTTTGTCAATCTCCTGTTTTTTAACTAGTTCTTTTCTTCTTTTAAGATGGATAAGATTCTCCAGACTTGATTCTCACCATCTATCAATGATTCACATACTAGCCATTAGAAATTCTAGCATGTCTTACAAAAGACAGATTGAATGAGTCTTGTGATTTAGATTAACATGATACTCAAACTTCCTTTTAATCAATTGGGCTCAAGAACTTAGGTGATAGGTTACTTAGTTGATCAAACTTCAACAATCTAAAATTCAATCTCTATCTTCCCATACTCAAAGATTCTTAAGTACACAATTCATCACTTCCAAAATAGATTTCAACTTGAAACATTGAAAATTTAAAAAAAAAAAAAATGTTCAAAACTGAGAAAACACTGATTAGCTTACCTTATCCCCCATCTTCAACCTAAAAGTCTACATTGTCCTCAATGTAAAAGAAATAAGCATGTAATGCAAAAGAGGCAATGAAAAGAAAAGGGAGGTAATGGAAAGCTAATACCTGAAGAAAAAATTTTGAGATTTTTCCAATGATCTCAGTGTAGAGATGGATTAACACAAAGACTCAAACAAAATAAAACTAAACTATGATAAACAACGGAAAGCAAACTATCCTAAAGAGTGAAAAGTGAACTATCTTAAACATATATATGAAATCAATAAACCTAGTTATACCTCCACCAGACTAGGAGGTCAATCTTGGTAAACAGGATCAATCAGAGGTATGGACATGTCCCCTGAATCAAATTTCTCAAAAAATGACTTTAATTAATTTCCATTCACTTTGAAAATATTATCATTGTTTGGATTCTGAATCTCGATGGCCTCATGAGGATAGACATTAGTAATAGTGAAAGGGTCAGTCCAACGAGATCAGAGTTTACCCGAAAAAAGATGTAACCGAGAATTATACAAAAGGACCTTCTGAACTGGTGTAAATGATTTCCAAAGAATGTGTTGATCATAAAACACCTTCATCTTATCCTTATAAATTCTTGAGTTCTCATATGTATCATTCCAGATCTCTTCAAGTTCATTCAACTGAAGTTTACGCAGTGAACCAGCGTTATTCAAATTGAAGTTTGAATTTTTAATAACCCAGTAGGCCCTATGTTCCAACTCCACAGGCAAGTGGTAAGCCTTCCCATAAACAAGTCTAAAGGGAGATATTCTAATATTGGTCTTATATGAAGTACGGTAAGCCTATAAAGCATCGGTTAATCGGATTGACCAATCCTCATGGTCAAGGTTAATTATTTTTTCTAAAATATGTTTAATTTTTCTCTTGAAAATCTTAGCTTGCCCACTTGTTTGCGGGTGGTATGGAGTGCTCACTTTGTGGAAGATGCCATATTTCTTCATTAAGTTAGCAAATGGCGTATTATAAAAATGGAAACCTCTATCACTAATGATGGCTGAAGGCGTTCTAAATCGGGAAAGGATGTTCACTACAAGAAGCAATGCCTTTACCGATGAAAAAAATTTCGTCGGTAAAAGTACGTTTTTACGGACGAAATTTTTTTTGTAGGTAAAACTTCACTTTTACCGACAAATTTTTTTTTCATCGGTAATAATATTTTTACCAACAAAAATTTTCGTCAGTAAAAGTATTTTAATTTTTAAGATAGAAAATTTTTGTCGGTATAAGTATTATAATTTTCACTTAAAAAATCTTGGCAAAATCGTAGAGGAGACTTTTACCTACGAAAATATTCGCAGGTAAAAAACGTGGATGGGACTTTTACGAACAAATTTTTTTTGTCAATAAAAGTGCTATATTTTTCACTTAATAAATTTTGGCAAAAACATATAGGAGACTTTTACCTATGAAAATATTTGTAAGTAAAAAATGTGGATGGGACTTTTACTGACAAAAAGTTTCGTCGAGAAAAGTGTTATATTTTTCACCGAGGAGACTTTTATGTATGAAAATATTCGTAGGTAAAAAATGTGGATGGGACTTTTCCAACAAAAATTTTTGTCAGGAAAAGTGTTATATTTTTCACCAAACTTTTACCTACCAAAATATTCACAGGTAAAAAATGTGGATGGGACTTTTATCGACGAAACAATTCATCGGTAAAAGTGTTATATTTTTCACCGAGGAGACTTTTACCTACGAAAATATTCGTAGGTAAAAAACGTGGATGGGACTTTTACCAACAAAAATATTCGTCGAGAAAAGTGTTATATTTTTCACCAAAAAACGTAGAGGAGACTTTTACCTATGAAAAGACTCATAGGTAAAAAACATAAAGGGGACTATTACTGACGAAAACTTTTGTCGGTAAAAGTCTTATATTTTTCACTTGTAAAATATTGGCAAAAACGTAGTGGAGACTTTTACCTATGAAAATATTCGTAGGTAAAAACGTGGATGGGACTTTTACCGACAAAATATTTTGTAGGTAAAAGTCTCTTTTTTTACCAGCTCAATAGTCCCGATATACACCTGTTACAATATACTCTTCCTAATATACACCTGTTATATAATATATTTCATCATATTCACATTCACATCCATCTAAACCCAAACTATGTAAATCCATCCAAACATAAACTATATCCATCCAAACACAAACAATCTTATCCACATCACATTCATCCATGCATAAATACATATAAGTTTAACATCATAAATAAAATACAAAATTCATAGCCTATTTCCTAGTGGGGCTCACAAAATTCAGTGTGATGAACACATCGTCGACTGTGCACACACACCAAGGTCCTTACTCATGCCTTCATGGTAGATTCAAAATAGTTTCAATACAAGGTCATGAGTTCAAGTACCCATTGTGGCCGTAAGCGACTCTAGTGTATGAGTGTGTGTTAAAAGAAAAGGAAAGAAAGAAAATGTTGATTTATCTTTTGGGTTAAGCCTAATGGTACTTGGTGATTTCTCATCAAGTAGAAATTATTATTAGTTGTTTTTAGAAAGGTAAGATTAGGCCACTTATAATTATATTAACATGATAACATGTTGTACATATATTTGAGCAGACACCACAAAATAAACAATCCTATGGAAAAACAAAAAACAAATGAAAAGAGAGAGAGAACATATGAGAGGTGATCCTTATCTCCTTTGATGGATTCAAGCTACATGTGCCCTACCCAACTTCCTATAAGGAGAAGTTATATGGGTCTTGGAATAATGTTGGTGACAAATCCACCTTGTCTATTAATATTATCATATTGTGTTAGGACATGACTCTAAAAATGAGATAAATTCAAATCTCAAATAATCTATGCTATAAGAGATAGATAGTGAAGATGGAAATAGATGCACTGTGATGCTTGAGTTCGAGTATGCTTGCCAACAAAACAAGATTTTCTTTTTGTTGCCATGTGTTTGGGCTACATTATTACATCAATCGGGTTTATGTTCGGGAGCGGGTTTAGGTTTGGGTTTTCAAGTTTAAGTTTAGGTTTAGGTTAGGGAGTCGAGATTAGGATTAGGTGTAGGTTTAGGTTTAAGGATTTGAGAATACATTTAGGTTTTAGATTTAGGTTTAGGTTTTAGGTTATAGGTTTAGATTTAGGTTTAGGTTTAGGTTAAGGTTAGGTTATAGGTTATAAGTTTAGGTTAAAGGTTATAGGTTATAGGTGAAGGTCTAGGTTATAGGTTTTGGTTTAGGTCAAGGTTATAGGTTTAGGTTAAGGTTAAGGTTTAAGTTTAGGTTATAGGTTTAGGTTAAGGTTTAGGTTTAGGTTATAGGTTATATCTATAGGGAATTGAGAATAGGTTAAGGTTTAGGTTTAGGAAATCGAGTTCGGGTTCGGGATCAGGTTTAGGTTTGGGTTTTCAAGTTTAGGTTTAGGCTTAGGTTAGGGAGTTGAGATTAGGATTAGGTGTAGGTTTAGGTTTAGGGAATTGAGAATACATTTAGGTTTTAGATTTAGGTTTAGGTTTTAGGTTGTAGGTTTAGGTTTAGGTTTTAGGTTTAGGTTAAGGTTAGGTTATAGGTTATAAGTTTAGGTTATAGGTTATAGGTTTAGGTTTAGGTTTAGGTTATAGGTTATAGGTTTAGGTTTAGGTTTAGGTTTATGTTTAGGTTTAGGTTTATGGTTATAGGTTATAAGTTATAGCTTTAGGGAATTGAGAATAGGTTAAGGTTTATGTTTAGAAAATCGGGGTTGGGTTCGGGATCGGGTTTAGGTTTGGGTTTTCAAGTTTAGGTTTAGGTTTAGGTTAGGGAGTTGAGATTAGGATTAGGTGTAGGTTTAGGTTTAGGGATTTGAGAATACATTTAGGTTTTAGGTTTAGGTTAGGTTTAGGTTATAGGTTATAGGTTAAGGTTTAGGTTTTAGGTTTAGGTTAAGGTTAAGGTTAGGTTATATGTTATACGTTTAGGTTATAGTTTATAGGTTAAAGGTTAAGGTTTAGGTCAAAGGTTTTGGTTTAGGTTAAAGTTATAGGTTTAGGTTTAGGTTAAGGTTTAGGATTAGGTTTAAGGTTTAGGTTTAGGTTATAAGTTATAGCTTTAGGGAATTGAGTATAGGTTAAGGTTTAGGTTTAGGAAATCCGGTTTGGGTTCGGGTTCGAGATTAGGTGTAGGTTTGGGATTTCAAGTTTAGGTTTAGGTTTAGGTTTAGGTTAGGGAGTTGAGATTAGGATTAGGTATAGATTTAGTTTTAGGGATTTGAGAATACATTTAGGCTTTAGGTTTAGGTTTAAGTTTTAGGTTTAAGATATAGGTTATAGGTTATAGCTTTAGAGAATTGAGAATAGGTTAAGGTTTAGGTTTAGGAAATCAAGTTCGGATTCGGGATCGGGTTTAGGTTTGGGTTTTCAAGTTTAGGTTTAGGTTTAGGTTTGGGAGTTGAGATTAGGATTAGGTGTAGGTTTAGGTGTAGGGATTTGGAAATACATTTAGGTTTTAGGTTTAGGTTTAGGTTATAAGTTTAGGTTTAGGTTATAAGTGTAGGTCATAGGTTTAGGTTTAGGTTCGGTTATAGGTTAAGGTTTAGAGAATTGAGTTTAGGTTATAGGTTATAGGTTTAGGTTATAAGTTTTAAGTTAAGGTTTAGGTTTAGGTTATAGGTTTTGGGACTTGAGAATAGGCTTAGGTTATAAGTATAGGTTTAGGTTAATGTTGTAGGTTATAGGTTTAGGTTATAAGTTTATGTTAATGTTGTAGGTTATAGGTTTAGGTTATAGGATTAGGTTTAGGTTTAGGTTTAAGTTTAGCGATTTGAGAATATATTTAAGTTTTAGGTTTAGGTTTAGGTTTTACGTTTAGGTTAAGGTTACAGGTTTAGGTTATAAGTGTAGGTTATAGGTTTAGGTTTAGGTTAGGTTATAGGTTAAGGTTTAGGGAATTGAGAATAGGTTAAGGTTTAGGTTTAGGAAATCAGGTTCGAGTTCGGGTTTAGGTTTAGGTTTTCAATTTTAGGTTTACGTTTAGGTTAGGGAGTTGAGATTAGGATTAGTTGTAGGTTTAGGTTTAGGGATTTGAGAATACATTTAGGTTTTAGGTTTAGATTTAGGTTTTAGGTTACAAGTTTAGGTTTTAGGTTTAGGTTAAGGTTCGGTTATAGGTTATAGGTTATAGGTTAAGGTTTAGGTTTAGGTTATAGGTTTTGGTTTAGGTTTAGGTTAAGGTTAAGGTTTAGGTTATAGGTTTAGGTTAAGGTTTAGGTTTAGGTTATAGGTTTTGGGATTTGAGAATAGGTTTAGGTTACAAGTATAGGTTTAGGTTATAAGAATAAGTTTAGGTTATAAGTATAGGTTTTAGGTGTAGGTTTAGATTTAGGATTATACTAGGGTCTACTCTAACAATTTCGAGCAAATACATAAACACTGCCTGTCCAAATGGCCAGGCTGCTCCAATGTTGTCCATAAGAAATGGATAATTTCATCATGATCATAACAACAGTTCTCACCTTCCAGGTACCCCCGCTCAACATCCGGATAGCTCCGACGCACATCCGGGTCTGCTCTATCAATTTTGAGAAAATACATAAACACGACATGTCCAAATGATCAAACCACTCCAATGTTATCCACAGTAAATGAACAGCTTTATCATGGTCATAACAGCAGTTCTCACCTTCTAGGGACCCCCGCTCAACATTCGGATAGCTCCGACACACATCCGGTTCCGCTCCATTAATTTCAAGCTAATACATTTAAAAATAACATAAAAGGTAAGTAAAGAAAGAAACATCCATATGAAGATATTAAGGGGAATTACTAATGTATCTATATTCCTTCTATGTACTAGGTTGATTTTGAGTTGATTATGACTAAGATGTTGATATTTGATTATATGTGATGTAGAGAGATGTAAATGATCTACAACCACAGAAAATAAAACAAAACAAACCCACGGCAAAATTATTAAACGCTGGTCCGCAACACACTACCCAATTCCAACTAGCAGTTTCTCCAGCAAAAATCCTACCTGGGGAATGAACCCTCAAAACTCGAACATCCAGACAAAGATTGAAAATGACCCTAATAATGTAATGATTGAAAATAAGCACAACAATTTCTGGATGATGGATAAAGAAATTTATAATTATTGGGTTTTTCAATTGATTAGGGTAGAAATCTCAAACCTAAATAAACACATCAATGTGTGTAAGGGATAATTTGATATTAAATTTTTTTGTTTAAGTGTCATTGTTACAATTTTAACACCGATGAAAACATAACAATGTTAACCCAAATGCAAATGTCTTCAGAAGATAGATAATACACACACACACACACACACACACACACACATAACTTTTTATTACATTATTATGATGTATTATGATAATCCTCAAGTCTAAACAAACTCTAAGGGCCCCTTTCGTGCACTATCAAAACCCATGTTTGGAGAAGAAAACCTCATTTTGATGGGAAACAAGGGTTAATTGGCAATCATAGGAAAACCCACTTGAAAACATAGTTTTCAAGATCAACTGATGAAATAGGAATTAAAATGTCACCCATCCGAAAGTCAATCAGATTGGTTTTCACCTACTAAATGAAAACACTGATTTTGCTTTTGCAAGTTACATCCAAACAACACTAAGGAAGATTAAAAATCATATGATCATTTACCATAGGATGATGGGACATAGACAACATACTCAGATTTTCAGTTTGTAAAAGTGGGGCTAAGGTCCTGTGATCGAGACGGTGAAATGGTAGCACCAAAAGCCTCCTAATTGAAAATCTAGCCAATTCAATCTTTGGCCCTTTTATCGGTTGATAGTGGACCATTGCTCAAACTTCTCTGTTAATGACCTATTTACAATCTGCCCATAGATGGTTATGATTGTCAAATGAAGGAGAATTATAGTGCATGGCCCATCAAAAGGTAGTGCCAACAGAGAAGTGCTCTGGATGCACTGAAACATGGGCCCCCACTTGTACAAAGATGTTCATATCTCAGGTCGAGGATCACACTGTCTAAGACCTCCAAAGCCATCTACTTCATTCACCATTTCAGGTCCGAACAGGCGGGCCAACAGAGATGACATGCAATACAAATCAAGAAACACACTCATATTCAAAAGTCCTCAATCAACATTCTAAAATCAGGATAAGATCTGCCAGCAGACTGATTCAAACAAATGCATAAATCAGAATACTCAACAACAATGATGAACAGTCACTATCCCACAATGTAGTATGAATCACACTTTCTGTTGTCAAAAAAGGCTGCATGCACCAAACCCATTGAAATACCAATATGGCTGGATCCATTACATCATGTGATTAGAAATGTGATTAGGGTACCACAATCCCCAATTTCAAAACCCCCAAATTCAAAAATCCCCAATTTCAAAACCCCCAGATTCAAAATGTGATTAGGGTACTATAATCCGCAAATTCGAAGTCGGAGTTGGGTACCCAAATCCGCAATTTCTAAACCACCAAATTCAATTTGGGATTAGGGTACCAAAATTCCCAAATTCAAAATGGGATTACGGCCAACCTTCATTTTGTCGGTGTGTGCTTGGGTCATGGGTTAGGGTTTTTACCTTTCAAGGTGAGAGGAAGAGAATGAGAGGAGGGTTTCAGTTGAAGCCCCAATCTTTTTTTTGAGCTTTGACGAGACAGATTGAGAGATTTGAGCTGAGAGATCTCCAATCGAGTTTCCGAGCTCTGAGGAGAGAGAGAGAGAGAGAGAGAGGCCGCAAGAGAGACTGAGAGAGGACAGGGTGGAGACATCAGAGAGAGAGGGAGAGGGTGCGAGAGAGAGAGAGACTACTCTCTCTCTCATGGGTGCGGCTTAGATACAGGTTGGGTATCGAGTTGGCTACTGAAGTGACGTCACCAAGTTCTGTGGGGCCCACTATGATGTGTGTTGTATCCACACTGTCCATCCATTTTGAGATATTATTTTAAGGCATGAGCCAAAGAATGAGGCAAATAAAAAGATGTAGCGGACCTCACCACAGAAAATAATGGCGAGAGTGATTCCCACCGTTGAAACTATCCTAAGGCCGACCATAATTTTTATTTGAAATCTAACCTGTTCAAAAGTTAAAAAAGACATGAAATAAGGTAAAACACAAATATCAACTTGATCTAAAACTTTCGTGGCCTTTAGAAGTTTTTAATGGTGGGTGTCACTGTCCCCACTGTTTTCTATGTTGGGGTCCACTAGAGCTTTGGATTTATCTTTGGATATTGCCCTAAAATGATCTCTCCAAATGGATGGAAGGTGTGGATACAAAACATACATCATGGTGGGGCCCAAAAATGAGAGGTATATAAATATCAGGTGGACCACACCACATGAAAACAATAGTGATTAGATATCCATCATTAAAATCCTCGTAAGGCCCACTATACTGTTTATTTGGCATCCAATCTGTTCATTAGGTCATACTAGCCTAGTTGAAGGGGAAAAATAAAAATCATCTCGATCCAAAACTTTTATGGCCCCCAAAATGTTTTAAATGGTTGACGCTCATTCAACACTATTTCCTGTAATGTGGTCCATTTCAGATTATGTTATGCCTCATTTTTTTGTCTCATGCCATAAGATGATTTTTATAAATAGATGGACGGCATGGATTAAACACATACATCATGGTGGGGCCCACACAACACCAACTACTAGCCATTGGATGGTGTAGGGGGAGTAGTCAATCCATTCCCCTTATTTGTGGTGTGGTCCATTTAATCTTTGAATATGATTCATTTCTTGGAAAATTCTATAAAATGATCTCGAAAAATGGATGAACGGTGTGGGTTGATCCCAAATTTTCAGTAAATCCAAAACTCAAGTGGACCATGCCACACAAATTAGTGTGGAATAATGATTTCCACTATTGATACCTTCCTTGGGCCCATAGTAATGTTTATTTTTCATCTAACATGTTCATAATATCAAAAAGATATGAATGAAGGGAAAACACAAACATCAGCTTAATCCAAAACTTCTATGATCCGAAAAAAGCATTGAATGGTATGAAGAATGTCAATCCATGACTTGGGTGGGCCAAGAGCTTAAAAATAAAGTCAATCCATGACTTGGGTGGGCCAAAACACATAATATAATGGAGAGGGGTTTTTGTAAAACTTTCATAATCATATATTGGGCCTGCCTAAATGTGATTCACATATCTAACCCACTCATTATGTATGTCTCACTTGGATGAGGGGTTAGACCCAGTTTCAGCCACATTTAAAATTCATGTGGGCCCCACCAAGTATGTTTATATTTTTTTAGATGTCTTCACATAGTTTTAGATGGTATGGCCCACCTGAGTTTCATATACGGATAATTTTTGAGATATCTCATAAGCTAAAGGGGACACATCAAATGCATGGTGTTGATGTTTGACACACATCATGATGGGCCCCACAAAACTTACTAACATTAATTCTTAGGTTCTCAGGGTGTCATAAGTTGGGTCACAATTTTGACCAGAATATTTGACCCATTTTACATGTCTGGTCCATTCACTCTATTTTACTGATCATTACCCTCAATTTGATATACAAGTGACCTATCGTTATCCAAACCATTCATTTATTTACATGGCTAGAAGCAAGCCATAATGCAAAATCATGTCAATCAAGTGATTCTAAGCACCTGGTCAATAACATAAAATGGACAATTAAGATTGGCTGATGAAATAAAATAAGTCCAATCATCATATTGAAATATATAGTTGACACACTTTCTATTTCTTAGGAACCTAAAGTAACACTTTGATTTGATGATTTTAACCTTGTGATTTACAACTCTTAAATGACATATGGTTAAAAAAAAATTAGCCACATTTAAGGAGTTAGGATTAATTGATTGGTATAATTCTTATACCATGGCTTGCTCCTAGTCATATAACTGAATGAGCAACTTTCATCCAGATTGGCAATAAGTCACATAGTATGCTGTTTAAAAGGTTTGGTGGCCATGCTAACTTCAGGTTAGCAAAATTCTTAGAATAATAATTCTTAATTAGTTATAAATTTAAATTAATTTATTATACCAAAAATAAATAAAATTTCTTTTTTTTAAAAATGATTTAGATTGTAAGTTATTTAAATTATTTATGCACTACAAGAAATAGCGCTTTTACTGATGAAATTTTTCCCGATCCAAAATGATATGAATTCATCTTTAGGTGGCATGAAAATAGGATCTAAGTATGATATTTGAATTGATAATAGATATTTAGATTAGTATGAGATAAATATAGGATAGCTTAAATAGAAGTCACCTATAGTGTGACTCAGTTCGAGTCATGCCCATCATTAGAAAATAATCATCGGTAAAGTGTCTTTTAGCAACGAAATACAAAAATCGTCAGAAAAAATCCGTGTTATTGAATTTTTTGATAAAAATAAAATAAAATTTGAAATGGACCACATTACAGGAAACAGTATTGAATGAGCGTCAACCATTAGAAACATTTTGGGGGCCATATGAGTTTTGGATCAAGATGATTTTGTTTTTCCCCTTCATCTTGGCTTGTATGACCTAATAAACAGATTAGATGTCAAATAAACAGTAAAGTGGGCCTTAGGAGGATTTTAATGATGGATATCCAATCACTATTGTTTTCATGTGGTGTGGTCCACCTGATATTTATATACTCTCACTTTTGGGCCCCACCATGATGTATGTTTTATATCCACACCTTCCATCCATTTGGAGAAATCATTTTAGGGAAATATCCAAAGAACGAGTTAAATCCAAAGCTCTAGTGGACCCCAGCATAAAAAATAATGGGACAGTGATGCCCACCATTAAAAACTTTTAAAGGCAACAAAAGCTTTATATCAAGATGATATTTGTGTTTTCCCTTATTTAATGTATTTTTTAACTTTTGAATAGGTTGGATTTCAAATAAACATTATGGTGGGCCTTAGGATAGTTTCAATAGTGGGAATCACTCTCCCACTGTTTTCTGTGGTGTGGTCCACTACAACTTTTTGTCTTCATGCCTAAAATGATATCTTAAAATGTATAGATGGTGTGGATACAACACATACATCATAGCAGACCCACAGAACTTGGTGACGTCACTTCAATAGCCGACTCGCTACTCAACCTGTCAATATTTAATCCATGTGATTGGACCCTAGGAAGTTTTTAATGGTGTCCATGGACCCCACGACTATCAATGGAATGGGCTAAGGTAGGGCCAATACCTGTATATGTTGTGAGGCCCACTATCCCATGTGACATTGGCCCACCATAGAGTTTATTCGCCATCCATGCCGTTGATTTGGTCACATAGGGAGAACAATAAGATCAGTTTGATAAAAAAAATTGAGTGGGCCCCACATAAAAAATGGTGAGCATGAAACTCTTTTGAAACATGGCCTTAAAGAATATATGTGTTCTATCTAAGCTATCCATCTATTTTGAAATATTATTATAGGGAATGGAACTAAAAATCAGCTAGATAGAAGGCTAAAGTGGACCACACGGTAGGAAACATGGAGATTAAATCACATGTGCTTCCTATGGAGTGGTCCACTTGGGAATTCAATATACTTTATTTTTGAGATTATAGACTAAGATATTTTAGTAAAATTAATGGACGGAATGGATTAAGCAAATACATCATGGTGGGCCCCACAGAGCCCCTGAGAGGACCATCCATGGCCCTATGGCCAAATTGGGCTCGTGCTCAAAACAGAGCCGCACCCAAATCTTCCCCCCATTTCTCTCCCTCTCTCTCTCACTCACCCCATTCCTTATTTCATTCTCTTATCTTCCTCTCTCTCTCTCTCTCTCTCTCTCTCTCTCTCTCTCTCTCTCTCTCCCCCCCCCCCCCCCGTTCCCACTGTCAACGCCCTTGCCATCTCCCTCTCCCTCTCTTCAGGTCCCTCGCCGTCTCCCTCTCCCTCTCTCAAGCTCCTGCGCCCTCACACTTCCTTCAACAGCACCGAATCTTCAACAGCGCTGCTTCCACCGGTTCTCCCTCGCCCTCACTCCCCCTAACATTGAGGCTTCTTCCTCTTCAAAGGTTCCCTCTCCCTTACATTTCTAGGTTTTATTGATTTCCTTGTTACTATGACTTGAATCTGAGATTAAATGTTTTTTTTTTAATTATTATGTAAAAGATCTGTACAAGCAATGAATGCATGTTTGGATTTGTCAAATCCATAAGACCATATCTCATTCCAAGTGATGCAATTGATAGGTAGTCAGATCTTGGTATAGGCCAAGCTTCAAACAGGCACCAAGCAACAAAATGGTCGGCCCATTATTTGAACGGTCCGGATCGACATGGCACTACTGTGTAAAATAATGTGGTGATCGTTCCCTATAACACATGGATTAGTGTCATCATGGGTCACCTTCAATTGAAATCACATCTTGTGTTTGTGGCGATTTTGGCAATGTTTGATGATTCTCATTGCATATATTGATTAAATGCAATTTAATTTTCTCTTTTGATGATTCTCGTTGCATATATTGATTAAATGCAATTTATTTTTCTCATTTTCTTCATTAAGATTTTCTAATTTTATATTAATTTGTTCTACTTTGAATGCATGGATTAGCTTAATCATGTTTGCAATACAATTCACTTGTGCATCCAAATGTTTCCATTTAATTAATGTGCATGTGTTTTTGGGATTCATAGATTGATTTTTATTTTTATTTTTGGTTGGGGTTAATATCTTATGTTTCTTATTGCATTGGAGTAGTTAAGGGTGGTTGTGCTTGCAACAAATATCATGAATTTTAGAATGTTTGAGCTTCAAAAGCCCCAACTAGTTATATTTGGAAATCGAAAGCTACACCTAGATCCATCATTTTTACATGGTTAGTGTAACGCCCGTGAAAAATTCATACTTGGGCTCGAGTACAAACTTGACCCGAAATTGCGTAGAATTAATTCTTTTAGAAAATATGACTAAGTTAGCTAGCGCAACGCTGAAGTAGCTGGGAAATAGTCCCTGATCACTTCAAATACGTTCTACAAGACCCAAATCGAGTAGAACCAACGACTCTATAACACTCTATAACCTCGGACCAAACTCTAAGCAGGTTTGTTCTCTAGACCACTTTGAATCTTTGTATTGGATCTAGACCGCGCGTCGAAAGTCTGATACCTCCTATCTTAGACCATTAGAACCGCCTAGCTGGACTTGACACTCATTTCGAAAATCAAGTCAAACCGATAATCACAGGCTATTTCATTGAGCCCGGACCGAAGAGAGTGCGAATAGGGACAGAATTGGAATTTTAAATTCAAATCTGGCACACGACTTGACGTGTCAGTATTGAGCGTTCTGACCGTCAGAATTCATCCAGATTACACCCTCGGATCAGGAGAAATTTCTATTTTATATCATGAGACTTTCAGCTCTGATCTACGTGCGGTGACCGCTGAACTGAAACTAGTCCGCCACGTGCGATCTGCGAACCCTGCCGAACTGAAAACTTAATACGTCCTAGATCTGGTACGCATGAGCTTAAGTCCGATCGCATTCGACCAGGGGACCACCAGAAAGCATCTTTTGAACCGAAACAGCCCCAAATTGGATATGCACTAAGTAAACTTCATTCCCGAGCCTGTTTTCGGCGTTTTTAAGCTTATAAAAGGGGTTGAAACCCTCACTCCTCTCTCCCATCCGAAATTGCAAGAAACCATAGTTTGGGAGAGAGAAAAGGTGAGAGTTTGAGAGAGAGTGTAGAAGGGATTTTTCCAGTCTTCGTGCCACCTGTTGCTAGTGCCTAAGCAACGCCTCCTGATCACCAAGCCGGTGATTCTCCCACGTTTTCAGGTAATAAACAACCCTAGAAGTTGCTGATTTAGGGTTTACTAAGATCCATAGCTTTTTAACCAATAGATCTTGTAAAACAGGTTCTCTTATCGCCGTAAACGAAGCGTATACGCTCCGTTCGAAATCACGAGTCTACAAGAGACTAGGTGAGGATTTTACACGCTTTGATTAACGATTTCCAACGCTTTCAATGTCGTTTAATAGTAGATTATCGATGGCATCGCCGTTTGACATGTACAACATGCTATCCGTTTCCTGTTTCATAAATCAACGAAGAATATGAGATTTAGGGCATTTTAGTCATTTGTAGGAAGTACAGTTTATATTCATATTTTGCTGATGTGATTGACATGGTTTGTTGTCGCATTAGGAAGTTAGGAATACGTGCATAATTAGTTTGGCGAAGAGATTCGCCTAATTGTGCACTTCGGGTCGACATGCTATATGTAGACTTAAGTGTGTAGTGTATGTGTTTGTATAAATGCTTGTATTAGTATGTATTGAATTAAATGATGTATGAAATAGTTTGAGATTGATTTCTCAATTAATATGCTCACCTAAATGATTTCCTACATGTTGACTATATGCATGATTTCATTACATGCATGAAATATATGTGCTAGAAGATTTGCCTAAGTTGAATGTTATAACATGTGTTAACATGCGCACATGATTGTATTTCAATTCCAATATTCCAATATAAATTGCTGATGTGATTCCATAATTATTTGGGACTATACTTAGTCCAGGCAGTCGGTAACCGATCGAATTCGTGGCTGGCTGGTCTTGGCCACGAATGACGTGTCGATGAACGCGAGTCATGTTTGGAGTTGGCGGCAGTGGTTAGGCCACGCGAAGTGTTTTACGAACTTCATGTAGTTCGACTTGAGATGCGATCGCGCTAGTCGAGCCCGTCAAGTAACCCAACTGGCCGATGTATGTTCACCCTGTATGAGTCATAACTGCTTGAACCTAGGGTACTGAACTTACCATTGTAAACCCTGTTAACCATGGTACCTTGATCCACGAAGACTCATGAGCCCGGCATGGTGGTATGGGACACCGTGGTCGATCTGTCGGCCTACGCTGGGGCCACAAACCTCCCCGTAGTGACCAGTGACCACATAGTCTCGTGAGCAGATTATGGTGGTATGGGACACTATATTCTAGCTGTCGGCCTACACTAATCAAGCGACGAGTCCTTTGTAGTGACCGCGAGCGTATTCTAAGTCTACGGGAGGTGACGACCCTTCAGTAGCGGTAGAGTACAGTAGGCCTGTATTGATAAGGTGATGGGGGAGTGGTGCAACGAGTGTGAGCAACAGACCTGGCAGCCCTTGCAGCGACCTACAAAATATACATCATATGAGATTACTAGGAGTGACGACCCTAGACAGGATCTGTGTTGGGATTGATACAAGGGAAGTACCTTAGTTTCCCAATCCTGCTGTTTGAATGGACTAATAACAACTCGAAAATCATATCACCATAGCATTGCATGTGCCTGGAAGATGTGGAGCACTCTAGGGAGTGTGGCATGCCGCGGTCGTAAGATGTTGCCGTATGAGGGAGATCGTCGGTGAGGGCATACATCACGTCATATCATCTTGCATTAATAACAGTATTAGGACTGTCTGATTTACTGCTTTACTATTATCGCATGATTGATTTGTGAACATGCTAATCCTTGCTCTATAATTCCACTGAGTTGATCACTCACTCCCACGTTACGGGATGGTGTTTGCAACACCCACCAGACCCTGTTATAGATGCAGGTGAGGCTGAGATCCAGGAGGCAGAGCCAGACTTCGACGAGGACCAGGACGAGTTCTCGTACATGCAGTATCATGATGGCTTTGCGTAGGCGACCTGGATTGATGGGACTTCAGTGGGACTATTTTGAACATTACATTTTGTTCTTGTATATGTATATGAGACTCAGAGATGTATTCATACCTTAGAGACAGATGAGATCTACTTTATTTTTCCATACAGTGATATATATATTGTTTAGTCTTCCGCTTGCTTTTATCACTGGATCTGAAGTATGAATTGCAGTTTTAGTATACTTTTACTCATGTGAATGCTTTAAATCAGACAACATTGAATCATAATCATTTTTGCTGCATAAGTGACGGTCTGGAACTGGGGAGTTGAGTTTATACACGACCCCCGATTTTCGTGGTGTTACAGTTAGTGGGCCTGGACTGTATTTTGATGATAGATTATGATCTTAGTTAATGGGTGTTGTTTGTGTCCAAGGGATGTTGAAAACACTAGCCACCTATTAATCCACTGTCTATTTGAGGCAGCAATATGGGGATGTGCTTCAACAGTTGAAGGTGGCTTCGTTGATGCTGCATTGATTAATCAGATAGTTGTGGCCGGAAGCATGAGATCATTTGGATTCTCTGTTTTGTGGCTATCTTCTGGGCCATTTGGAAAGAAACGAAAAAATCGCACTTTAGTCAATTGTCCTCAGCCACTATCTGTTGAGTTAAATGTCTCGTTTGCTGCCCATTCCTTCATTTAAATGGATGATGTTTCTCTCTGTTGGTTAGAGATTATTGTAATGTCTTAGCTTTGAATTTATTTCTCTGCCTAGTTTTAAAACTAATGAATTCTTCGTACTCATTTCATTTAGCATCTCTTAGTATCATCAGATTTTGCCTCCATCAGCCCTTGCAATAACATCTATTGCATCAAAGTTTCTGCTGAAATGGTTGTTTCAGTATGAACATGAGCACAGACAATGCTTGGTCACTATCTCATTGGGACTGCTTTTAAGTTGTTTACATGCAACGGATTCAAGATAAATTCCAAATCATCATGGACTTCTTGAGGTACATACTGGTTCATGCATACATACAAATGCTAACATCATTATTGTCATTATCATTGACATCACCTGAATGTGTATGGTCGCTTGACTTGTTCTTAATATTCTAAGCTCTCAATAATGTGAACAGTTTAATTTGAAAGTTTGTTGGTCAAGTACATATTCAATCAGGCCCACTCATTGTAGAGGCATATGGCCCAATCAAATCACTAGGGACCTATCACAAGGCAATTCACTCTCTTGGACCCTTTGAATACGTACCATTAAAAACTTCTTAGGGCCACCAGAACATTTATTTGTCATGCGACCTGTTTATAAAGTCATAAGGACTTAGATGCAGGGACCACACAAATATTAACTTGATCCAATAATTTTATGGCCCACATGAAGTTTTTAATAGTGTTTGGATGAGATCATGCCCTAAAATGAGCTGTCAAAACTGATGGACCATGAGAATGTAAGGCACTCTCCCCTAAATCCTCAAAAATTGAAAATTCCACTTCAAACCTTGTACATGGTCAAATTACCCTTTCCAGCTTTAATCCTGAATAAAATGAGAAGAACTTTGATACTCTTATAGATGTTTTTTAGGCCATGAAAATAATGAAACATAGGTGGTATCATCAAACCAAACACATATACATGTAGATCAAGCTATCACCATTCATGTCATTCCCCTTAATATCTTCCTATGGATGTTTCTTGCTTTACTTACCTTTTATGTTGTTTTTAATCTACTAGAGATAATAATACCTTATTCCGATTTTGTCGAATTCTTTATTATATGATGATTGCTACATAACACATGTTTATGTTGTGGAGGTAGTATGAATGCTGGTAAGTTTATTTGGTTATTTTCATTATATTATGTTTATGGGAATGAAGGAAGAAATTAGTTGTGGAGGTAGTATGAATACTGGTGAGATGATTGCTGCATTACATGTCCTTATAATACCTTTTATTATTGTGATTTGTTAGTTTATTGTTGTGACTTATGATTGTGATTTGTAAGTTAGATAATTAGTTACACATTTTAGGATTTCTATGTGGTCATACATAGATACGGTGTGTTTCTGGTGGCATAAAAATTACTCAAATTATCTTATTTTGGACAGTTCAAGGTTAGATGGATAGTATGCTTTCAATAATTTATTTAAATGTTCATGCCTGATCCCCGATCCATTTCCTCATTTCTCTCTGGATATGTTTCTTTCATTTAGTATCCAATGCCAAATATCTTTACATTGCTTTAGATATTTAACATCAGAATGTAATGTAAGATCAACTTATCTAGAGAGACATGGGGAGATACTATCAAATTTTTGGCGTGTACGTTTAAATGGGAATATGAAAGTATTGCAACCTATCCAACCTTGGATGGGTAGCTAATTTAGGATTTAATTGAGTGGTGGTCCCTGAAAGGTGGGAACCACTGTTATGACTATGACGAAGCTGTCCATTTCCTATAGACAACAATATGGGTGGCCTGACCATTTGGACAGGTCCGTGTTTATGTATTAAACATTGATGGAGCAGACCTAGATGTGCGTCGAAGCTATCCGGATATTGAACGGGGTCCCTGGAAGGTGGGAACCGCTGTTATGACCAAGATGAAGTTATTTATTTCCTACGAACAACATTAGAGTGGCCTGGCCAATTGGACAAGCCGTGTTTATATATTAGCTCGAATTTGTAGGAACAGGCCTGTGTTTATGAAAATCTTCATTTATGCTTGAGTTAATTTTTTATACTTTGAAATGAGCGTAACCGTAACCTATAACTTAAACCTAAACATAAACCTATAACCTATAACCTTAACCTAAACCTAAACCTAACCTTAACCTAAACTAAAACCTATAACCTTTAACCTATAACCTATAACCTAAACCCAAACCAAAACCTATAGCCTATACCTATTCTCAAATCCCTAAACCTATAACCTAAACCTAAACCTATAACCTTTAAGCTATAACATAAACCTATAACCTATAAACCAAACCCAAACCTAAACCTATAACCTAAACCTAAACCTAAACCTAAACCTTTAACTTATAACCGAAACCTATAACCTATAACCCAAACCCAAACCCAAACCTAAACCTATAACCTATAACCTATTACCTATAACCAATAACCATAACCTAAACCTATAACCTACAACCTAACCTAAATCTAAACCTAAACCCATTCTCAAATCCCTAAACCTATAACCGTTAACCTATAACCTATAACCCAAACCCAATCCTAAACCTATAACCTTAACCTAAACCTAAACTTAAACCTAAACCTATAACCTATAACCTAAACCTAAACGTATTCTCAAATCCCTAAACCTAAACCTACACCTAATCCTAATCTTAACTCCCTAACCAAAACCTAAACTTGAAAACCCAAACCTAAACCCGATCCCAAACCCAAACCCGAATCTAAATCCCTAAACCCTTAGCCTAAACTTAAACCTATAACCTAAACTTAATTCACTTAACATAAACCTACACCTATATCTGAACATATAACCCGAAACCGAACCTGAATTCCTAAACCTAAACCTATAACCTAAACCTAAACATAAAACTATAACCTTAACCTAAACCTAAAACCTAAACGTATTCTCAAATCCCTAAACCTAAACCTACACCTAATCCTAATCTCAACTCCCTAACCTAAACCTAAACCTAAATGTAAAAACCCAAACCTAAACCCGATCCCAAACTCGAATCTGAATCCCTATACCCTTATCCTAAACCTAAACCTATAACCTAAACTTAATTCACTTAACTTAAACCTACATATAAACCCAAACATATAACCTGAACTCGAACCCGAACCTAAATTCCTAAACCTAAACCTAAACCTATAACCTATAACCTTAACCTAAACCTATAACCTATAACCTAACCTAAACCTAAACCTATAACCTATAACCTAAACCAAAACCAAAACCTATAACCTAAACCTAAAACATATAACCCAAATCCAAACATAAACCTATAACCTTAACCTAAACCTATAACCTAAACCTAAACCTATAACCTAAACCTATAACCTATAATTTAAAACCTAAACCTAAACGTATTCTCAAATCCCTAAACCTAAACCTACACCTAATCTTAATCTTAACTCCCTAACCTAAACCTAAACTTGAAAACCCAAACCTAAACTCGATCCCAAACCCGAACCTGAATCTGAATCCCTAAACCCTTAACCTAAACCTAAACCTATAACCTAAACTTAATTCACTTAACTTAAAAATACACCTAATTCCAAACATATAACCTGAACCCGAATTTGAATTCCTAAACCTAAACCTATAACCTAAATCTAAACCTAAACCTAAACCTAAACCTATAACCTTAACCTTAACCCATAACTTTAACCTATAACCTTAACCTAAACCAATAACCTATAACCTAACCTAAACCTAAACCTAAACCTATTCTCAAATCCCTAAACCTAAACCTATAACCTTTAACCGATAACCTATAACCTAAACCCAAACCTAAACCTATAACCTTAACCTAAATCTATCCTTAACCTAAACCTAAACCTATAACCTTTAACCTATAACCTATAACCTAAACTCAAACCTAAACCTACAACATAAACCTATTCTCAAATCCCTAAACCTATAACCTTTAACCTATAACCTAAACCTATAACCTATAACCCAAACCCAAACCCAAACCTAAACCTATAACCTTAACCTAAACTTATAACCTAAACCTAAACCTTAACCTATAACTTAAACCTATAACCTATAACCTAAACCTAAACGTATTCTCAAATTCCTAAACCTAAACCTACACCCAATCCTAATCTCAACTCCCTAACCTAAACCTAAACTTAAAAACCCAAACCTAAACCCGATCCCAAACCCAAACTGAAATTTGAATCCCCAAACCCTTAGCCTAAACCTAAACATATAACCTAAACCTATACCTAAACCTATAACCTAAACTTAATTCGCTTAACTTAAACCTCCACCTAAATTTGAACATATAATCTAAACCCGAACCCGAATTCCTAAACCTAAACCTATAACCTAAACCTAAACCTAAAACTATAACCTTAACCTAAACCTAAAACCTAAACATATTCTCAAATTCCTAAACCTAAACCTACACCTAATCCTAATCTCAACTCCCTAACCTAAACCTAAACTCGATCCCAAACCTGAATCTGAATCCCTATACCCTTATCCTAAACCTAAACCTATAACCTAAACTTAATTCACTTAACTTAAACCTACACATAAACCCAAACATATAACCCGAACCTGAATTCCTAAACCTAAACCTAAACCTATAACCTATAACCTTAACTTAAACCTATAACCTAAACCTAACTTAAACCTAAACCTATAAACTATAACCTAAACCTATTCTCAAATCCCTAAACCTATAACCTAAACCAAAACTTATAACCTTTAACCTATAACCTAAACCTAAAACCTATAACCCAAACCCAAACATAAACCTATAACCTTAACCTAAACCTATAACCTAAACCTAAACCTAAACCTTAACCTATAACCTAAACCTATAACCTATAACCTATAACCTAAACTTAAACCTAAAACCTAAACGTATTCTCAAATCCCTAAACCTAAACCTACACCTAATCCTAATCTCAACTCCCTAACCTAAACCTAAACTTGAAAACCCAAACCTAAACTCGATCCCAAACCCAAACCTGAACTAAATCCCTAAACCCTTAACCTAAACCTAAACTTAATTCACTTAACTTAAAAATACACCTAAATACAAACATATAACCTGAACCCGAACCTGAATTCCTAAACCTAAACCTATAACCTAAATCTAAGCCTAAACCTATAACCTTAACCTTAACCCATAACTTTAACCTATAACCTATAACCTAACCTAAACCTAAACCTAAACCTATTCTCAAATCCCTAAACGTAAACCTATAACCTTTAACCAATAACCTATAACCTAAACCCAAACCTAAACCTATAACCTTAACCTAAACCTAAACCCAAACCTAAACCTATTCTCAAATCCCTAAACCTATAACCTAAACCTAAACCTATAACCTTTAACCTATAACCTAAACCTATAACCTATAACCCAAACCTAAACCCAAACCTAAACCTATAACCTTAACCTAAAACTATAACCTAAACCTAAACCTTAACCTTAACCTATAACTTAAAACTACAACCTATAACCTAAACCTACAACCTATAACCTAAACCTAAACGTATTCTCAAATCCCTAAACCTAAACCTACACCCAATCCTAATCTCAACTCCCTAACTTAAACTAAAACTTAAAAACCCAAACCTAAACCCGATCCCAAACCCAAACCCAAATCTGAATCCCTAAACCCTTAGCCTAAACTTAAACATATAACCTAAACCTAAACCTAAACCTAAACTTATAACCTAAAATTAATTCACTTAACTTAAACCTACACCTAAATCCGAACATATAACCCGAATCCGAACCCGAATTCCTAAACTAAACCTATAACCTAAACCTAAACCTATAACCTATAACCTATAACTTATACCTAAACCTAAATGTATTCTCAAATCCCTAAACCTAATCCTAATCTCAACTCCCTAACCTAAACCTAAACCTAAACATGAAAACCTAAACCTAAACCCAATCTCGAACCCAAATCTGAATCCCTATACCCTTATCCTAAACCTAAACCTATAACCTAAACTTAATTCACTTAACTTAAACCTATACATAAACCCATACATATAACCCAAACCTGAACCCAAACCCAAATTTCAAAACCTAAACCTAAACCTATAACCTATAACCTTAACCTAAACCTATAACCTACAACCTAACCTAAACCTAAACCTAAACCTATAACCTAAACATATTCTCAAATCCCTAAAGCTATAACCTAAACCTATAACCTTAACCTAAACCTATAACCTTAACCTAAACTAAAACCTATGACCTAAACCTTAACCTATAACCTAAAACCTATAACCTAAACTTATAACCTATAACTTAACCTTAATCTTAACCTAAACCTAAAACCTAAACCTTAGCCTATAACTTAAAACCTAAACCTAAAACCTAAATGTATTCTCAAATCCCTAAACGTAAACCTACACATAATCCTAATCTCAACTCCCTAACCTAAACCTAAACCTAAACCCAAACCTAAACCCGATCCCGAACCCAAACCCGATTTCCTAAACCTAAACTTATAACCTTAACCTAAACCAATTCTCAAATCCCAAAACCTATAACCTAAACCTAAACCTAAACCTAAACCTTAACCTATAACCTTAACTTATAACCTAAACCTATAACCTAAACTCAATTCCTTAAACCTTAACCTATAACCTAACCTAAACTTAAACCTATAACCTAAACCTTAACCTATAACCTTAACATAAACATAAAACCTAAACCTAAACTTATTCTCAAATCCAAAAACTTATAACCTAAACCTATAACCTAAACCTAAACCTACAACCTATAACCTAAACCTATAGCCTAAACCTAAACCTAAAACCCAAACGTAAACCCAATCTCGAACCCGAACCCGATTTCATAAACCTATAACTTAACATATTCTCAAATCCCTAAACCTAAACCTACACCTAATCCTACTCCTAACTCCCTAACCTAAACCTAAACCTAAACTTGAAAACCCAATCTTAAACCCGATCCCGAACTCGAACCCAATTTCCTAAACCTAAACTTATAACCTTAACCTAAACCTATTCTTAAATCCCAAAACCTATAACCTAAACCTAAACCTAAACCTTAACTTATAACCTAAACCTTAACCTTAACCTATAACCTTAACTTATAACCTAAAATCAATTCCCTAAACCTTAACCTATAACCTAACTTATATCTAAACCTTTAACCTACACTTATAACCTAAACCTAAACCTATAACCTTAACATAATCATATAACCTAAACCAAAACCTATTATTATAATCTAAACCTTTTCTCAAATCCCAAAACCTATAACCTAAACCTAAACCTAAACCTATAACCTATAACCTAAACCTAAACCTACACTTATAACCAAAACCTATAACCTGAACCTAAACCTAAAACCCAAATATAAACCTGATCTCGAACCCAAACCTGATTTCCTAAACCTAAACCTTAACGTATTCTCAAATCCCTAAACCTAAACCAACACCTAATCCTAATCTCAACTCCCTAACCTAAACCTAAACCTAAACTTGAAAACCCAAACCTAAACCCGATCCTGAACCCGAACCTGATTGATGTAATAATGTAGCCCAATCACATGGCAACAAACAAGAAAATTGTGCTTTGTTGGCAAGCATACTCGAACTCAAGCATCACAATGCATCTATTTCCATCTCCACTATCTCTCATAGCATAGATTATTTGAGATTTGGATTTATCTTATTTTTAGAGTCATGTCCTAACACAATACGATAATATTAATAGAAAAGGTAGATTTGTCACCAACATTATTCCAAAACCCATATAACTTCTCCATATAGGAAATTGGGTAGGGCACATGCAGCTTAAATCCATCAAAGGAGATAAGGATCACCTCTCATATGTTCTCTCTCTTTTCATTTATTTTTTTCTATATGATTGTTTATTTTGTGGTGTCTACTCACGTAGTACAACATTTTATCATGTTAATATAATTATAAGTGGCCTAATCTCACCTTTCTAAAAATAACTAATAATAATTTCTACCTGATGAGAAATCACCAAGTACCATTAGGCTCAACCCAAAAAGATAAATCAGCATTTTCTTTCTTTCTTTTTCTTTTAACACACCCTCACACAGTAAAGTCGCTTACGACCACAATGGGTACTTGAACTCGTGACCTTGTATTGAAACTATTTTGAATCTACCATGAAGGCATGAGTAAGGACCTAGGTGTATGTGCACAGTCGGCGATGTGTTCACCACACTGAATTTTGTGAGCCCCACCAGGAAATAAGCTGTCACGCCCCAGACTCGGTAACTGAAATCACAAGAGACCCGATGGCCGGTTCTGGCCGTAACAGCCTCCATAGTACCCCATTCTAGGCTCCTGAGGCAGGTTCCGATCCTGAGATCCTACAAAGAGGATTTTCATAACAGTATAATCATTACCAATATGAGCATACCCAAGTGTAACATCCCGAAAATCGGGGGGTCGAGCAAAAACCCAACTCCCGAGTTCCAAAATGTTATTTATGCAACATGGATATGTATGATTGAATGTTGTCTGTGATAATGTATTAAACATGAGTGAGATTAAGCCAGAACAGCATATCATACTCCAGAGACAGTGAAATTTGCAAGCGGAAGACTGTAATAGTATGTATAACGTACATAAACTGTTGTATGTCTCCAGAGTGTGAATATATTACCAGGTTATGCACATACATGTATACTTCAAAAGTAAACAAAATGAATATACATGAGGGCGCTAAAAATTTAAAATGACAAATGTCAAAGTATCTAATCAACCTCCCTGCAATCCCGTCAATCAGAACACGCATAAAGGAGGAATCCTCCTTCTCATCATCAAGTCCAGCTCCGCCTCACAGGCCGCGCCATCATCTGCAATCACAAAAGGGACTGGTGGGTGTCCGGAAACACCATCCCGTAACGTGGGAGTGAGTGATCAACTCAGTGGGATAAGAGAGCAGAGATTAGCATGTTCACAATTCAATCACGCGATAATAGTAAAGCAGTAAATCAGACAATCCTAATACTGTTGTTAATGCAAGATGATATGACGTGATGTATGCCCTTACCGACGATCACCCTCATACGGCAACATCTTACGACCGCGGCATGCCACACTCCCTAGAGTGCTCCACATCTTCCAGGCACATGCAATGCTATGGTGATATGATTACCAAGTTGTTATTAGTCCATTCAAACAGCAGGATTGGGAAACTAAGGTACTTCCCTTGTATCAATCCCAACACGGATCCTGTCTAGGGTCGTCACTCCTAGTAATCTCATATGATGTACATTTCGTAGGTCACTGCAAGGGCTGCCAGGGCTGTTGCTCGCACTCGTTGCACCGCTCCCCCATCACCTTATCAATACAGGCCTACTGTACTCTACTGCACGGAAGGGTCGTCGCCTCCCGTGAACTCAGAATACGCTCGCGGTCACTACAAAGGGCTCGTCGCCTGATCAGTGTAGGCCGACAGCTAGAATATAGTGTCCCATACCACCATAATCTGCTCACGAGTCAAGGTGCTCATTGGTCACTACGGGGAGGTTTGTGGCCCCAGCGTAGGCCGACAGCTCGACCACGGTGTCCCATACCACCATGCCCGGCTCATGAGTCTTCGTGGATCAAGGTACCACGGTTAATAGGGTTTACAATGGTAAGTTCAGTACCCTAGGTTCAAGCAGTTATGATACATACAAGGTGAACAAACATCGGCCAGTCGGGTTACTTGACGGGCTCGACTAGCGCGATCGCATCTCGAATTGAACGACATGAAGTGCGTAAAACACTTCGCGTGGCCTAACCACTGCCGCCAACTCTCAACACGAATCACATTCATCGACGCGTCGTTCGTGGCTATGACCAGTCAGCCACGAATTCGCTCGGTTACCGACTGCCTGGACTAAGTCAAGTCCCACACATCTATGGAATTACATTAACACTATAAAAAGGTATTGGAATTGAAATACATCATGTGAGCATGTTATCACATGTTATAACATTCAACTTAAGCAAATCTTCAAGGCATACTTCCCATGCATATTCAACTTAAGCAAATCCTCAAGCACATACATTCCATGCATGTAATGAAATCATGCATTTTGTCAACATGTAGAAAATCATTTAGGTCAGCATAATAATTGAAAAATCAATCACAAACTATCGAATAACATCATTTAATTCAATACATACTAATACAAGCATTTATACAAACACATACACTACACACTTAAGTCTACATATAGTATGTCGACCCCAAGTGCGCAACTAGGCGAATCTCTTCGCCAAACTAATTATGCACGCATTCCTAACTTCCTAATGCGACAACAAACCATGTCAATCACATCAGCAAAATATGAATGTAAACAGTACTTCCTACAAATGACTAAAATGCCCTAAATCTCATATTCTTCGTTAGCTTACGAAACGGGAAACGGAGAGCATTTTGTACATGTCAAACGGCGATGCCATCAAGAATCTACTATTAAACGACATTGAAAGCGTTGGGAACCGTCAATCAAAGCGTCTAAAATCCTCACCTTATGTCTTGTAGACTCGGGAATTGAAACGGAGCGTATATGCTTCGTCTACGGCGAGCAAGGAGCCTAATACACAAGATCCATAAGCTACATCGCTATGGAAACAAGGGAAACTCAAATCAACAACTATTTAGGGTTTTTACTTACCTAGGATCGCTGTGGAATCGCCGGGAAAGAGGTGGAGGTGTGTTGCTTAAGCACGTGCAATGCGTAGTACAAGTGGCAGGAAGAACTCTCCCACACTCTCACAATCTCTCACCTTTTTCTCTCTCCCAAGCTAGGGCTTCTCTCAAATTCGGATGGAAGAGAGGAGTGAGGGTTTCAACCCCTTTTATAGCCTACAACATGCCCAAAATAGGCTTGGGAACAATGTTTACTTGGTGCCTAACCAAATCGGGGCCGTTTCGGTCCAAAAGGGCATTTCTGAAGGTCCCCTGGCCAAATGCGGTCGGACTTAAGCTCATGCATACTGGATCTAGCACACATCCAGTTTTCAGACCGGTAGGGTTCCCAGATCGCACGTGGCGGTCCAATTTCAGTTTAACGGTCATCGCACCAAGATCAGGCCTATAAGTCTCGTGATATATAATAGATATTTTTCCTGATCCAAGGGTGTAATTTGGCTGTATTCTGACGGTCAGGACGCTCAATACTGATGCGTCAAATTGTATGCCAGATTTGAATTTCAAATTCCAATTCTAACCCTATTCTCACTCTCTTCGGTCCGGGCTCAATGAAATAGCCTGTGATTATCGGTTTGACTTGATTTTTGGAATGAGTGTCAAGTCCAGCTAGACGGTTCTAACGGTCTAAGATAGGAGGTATCGGACTTTCGACGTACGGTCTAGATCCAATACAAAGATTCAAAGTGGTCCAGAGAACAAACCTGCTTAGAGTTTGGTCTGAGGTTTTAGAGCATTATAGCACCATTGGTTCCACTCGCTTTGGGCCTTGTAGAACGTATTTAAAGTGATCAGGGACCGTTTCCCAGCTATTCTAACGTTGCACTAGCTAACTTATGCTTAGTTTCTAAAGAAATTTATCCTAAGTGGTTTCTTTGACTATGGAATTGGGTTCTGAACGATTTTTCAGGTGTTTTAATTGACCCACTGCCTAAGGACGTCAAATCCCAGGTTAGCCAAAATTCGGGGTGTTACACCAAGATCACAGCAAGTACATCTGAGAATAACAAAGGCACACATCATAAAATCTACTATAAATTTAAACTTTTACAACTATCCATAAGGTCCAAAAGGACATACATGAGATAAAAAGAAAAGAGAGAAAGGTCAGTAATACTGGAGTCCTCAAATGCTCCGCTCTACTCCACGCTCTACTGCTACGACGCCTGCCTAGAATCTCCTGCACGCATCAATCGTGCATAAGCTTATAGAAGCTTAGAGGGTGGTGTAAGTGTGTGACGATGGTGCACAGGAGAATAGTAGGAGATGCAAGAAGGGAAACATGATCAATGAGAATATCACTAGCCTTACCAAGGCTTATCATGAATAAGATGCGATGAGTATTGGACGCCATACCAAGGCAAAGCATGAAGGGGCTTACATAACCAATGCTAATGCGATGCAAGTAATGCCAGTGCTCATATCCAAACCATAAGTCAAGTACATTTCCAATCATAAGCAAATCACCGGGGTCCATTACACTGCTGAATGAGTAACGCTCTACAGACCCCGCACAGTCAAATGAGCGTAAGAGACCTCACTACCTTTCTGTGGACAGCCAATCACCAATAAGGCCTGATGGTAGCGGATCCATTTACGAGCTGGTCAGACTCAGCCTAGCTATGTCCACTACACACTAGGTAGGTAAGGTCACACCCCTATCCAACCAACTACACGACAGTGGGAGTCGCAGCCTAATAGTATAAGGCCCTCATGCGCTCATGTATTTCACCCGGTCAAGGCGTTGGAGCAGATCCTTGGTACCATAGAAGTTTTGAAAATTTCATCCATGGGCATCCTATGCACCCGATATGCTTAACTAATATTTTCAGTGTCCACACATACGACCATCCAAGAATATCCCTGTGGAGGTAAGGCCCTGATGAAGCAAGAGCAGATATCCACATGCTATGCAATACCAGATGCATGAATCACACAATCACCCATGCATCAATCCCAAGCATCCATCTCTCACGGAGATACCAACATTTCCTACACAATGGCACAACCATGGCCAATCATACCTCAACCAAGCATGCATATGATATGTATGGGAGTGGGCCATGAAGATGAATAGGGGTGCCAATACGGTGGAGATAAACTCTCTACCTAACCATGAAGGGTCTAGGTACTTAACTAATTCCTCATAAGGAATACAACCTCTAGTGGGGGCCCATATACCTGGGGTAGCCCACGAGACTGAAGAGAATAATGAAATGAGCCTAAATAGATGAAACGGCCTAGCAAGGGTCTATGGTGAGCCTTTAACTATCCATAGAAGCCCATGGGCCGACCTTAGGGCCACCAATGTGGATGTCCAACCACAATTGGTCCCTAAGAGGTAGCCCATCTCTAATTGATCATGGATTAAGGCCCAAGGCCCATGCAACATCAGAAATAAGAAATGAGCAGCCATAATCTTACCATAAACACTCATGTTGAGCTTCAGAAAGGGCGGCCCAAGACCTACCCAAAATATGGGTCCAAGGGGAACACACATAACCTAACCCATATATACCACTATGGGCCCAAAGGGGGAAGGTTAGGGCCCAACATAAAGGCCACTAATCCCATATATTATGGTGGCCTAGTGGGCAGCCCATTGCTCAAACCACATGGGAAAAATGTCATGCTCTTAGTCAAGTAAGTTGGGCCTACAACCCGACCCAAGTATAAAGTTGATTTGGTGGGCAACCAAGGGCCCATTTACTTGTGTAATCCATCCCACTAACCCAACATAATAGTATGGTAAAAATGGCTCAATAGTTCAATGGGCCTATCTGGAAAGTTTCAGCCCAATTGGGCTTAAAGAGTTTAACAACTATCTACATTCATGGACCCAATTAAATTCAACTGTGGTGGGCCTCAAAAGTGTATTTATTAAGCCCAAAATTTAAGAATCTAAAGGTATAAATTATTTCTTCTAAGGCCTTCATAAATGTGGTGGGCCCCACTCCTCAAAATTTCAGCCCAAGGCCAAGCATAATTATAACATGTTACAGTCCTAAATTTAGGCACTCCATCGGAGTGGGTCCAAGGCCTCTAAAACTCTAGAAATTGAGGGTCAAGGTCCCTCATCATTCATACAATGAGAGAAAATCCAAAAAGGTAGCCCACCATCAGAAGAAATATTTTTAAATTATGATTTTTATCAAGGCATATTGCTGGACTGCACAGCAAAAAAATCTGTGAGTCGAACCATCTTAGCCCATTCTTTTGGATGCCCAAAAGGGGTCATTTAAGGTTGAAATTTTACAGAGTGATACTTCCATAGGTGGACCACACCTCCATAAAATGTTAGAATTTTTAAATATTTATAAGTATTTCAATTACTTTAAACAAAATATACTGTCCAGAAAATCAGACAGACCTTGATGTCCCAACGTGGTGGGCCAGTCCGGCCCTCTCCACGGTGTGTATAGGGGTCCATTGGCCCTGAAATTTGGTAGGTAGGTTCTACAATAAGTGGATCACACCCCTACAAAATTTAAAAATTTTTGGACATTTATAAATTTTTTAATTCATTTAAAGAAATCAATCTGTCCTAAAAATCGGACTGATCTGGACACCATATTAAAATGGGCCGGTCCAGCCACCACCACAGTGTGTACAGGCCTCCATTGGCCCCAAAATTTTGTAGGTGGGTCCTACCATGAGTGGGACACCCCACTATAAATTTTTATAATTTTTAAACTCCCACAGATATTTTAATAAATTTCAAAAATTCAACTGTCCGTGGTGGAATGTTGCTGGAACAGTGCAGAAAATCCAGACTGTCCACCTCATTTGGACCACACCTTTGGGACCTCAATCAAGGTGAGATCTCCACCTTTTAGAAAAGTATATTTAATGGGTATGAATAGTCCCCCAAACAATCCCAAAATCTAGTCCAAAAACAACCAGAAACTGCCCAGAAAATTCTGGACAGCAACATGTATTTAGATAAAATTTATTATATAAGTTAAATAAAAAGGGAAATACGTTAATGGAGGATGGTGTGGCCTTCCTTAGTAGGCCCCAAAAATGTCCATGTCATAATCTAAAGCCGACATACCTTGCATGCATCATTAAGGCAGCAAGTAAGACACCCAAAATCAAACAATGGGCAGTTTGGGCATCCCACCTTACTGAAATTTCTAGATGTCTTAGGCCCACTAAATGGGTCACACACATCAGGAAATAAAATGAGGGAAAAGAGATATAGAAAGACAATTCGGCCATAGGGAAAGAGCTCCACCACTATTGAGCCCTCCCAAGATCAATCACACCTGCACATCATACATAGATTTATATTTACAACATGGATCTTGCACATGCATGGCCTATAATTAAAATGCATGGTGAGGATATCATCCCCACCATGGTTATAAGGTCTAGATGACCCAAACATGATATGATATGAAAGAAAACTGCCATGATGGGGCCCATAGAGAAAGGCCTCATGCATGGATCATGCATGCATAAGATAGGCCATTAGTCCACAACCATGGGATTGTGTGGGATCTCCACCATTGATTGGTGGGTCCTACACTTCCCTCATGAAAAAAGAAAACATCTAGGTTATAGAAATTAGATTTTTACATCTAGAGGAGCACCCACCTCAAAGATGACCACCAAACTTTCACACTAAGGTCCTTTAGCACCAAGGGAGATGGATCAATGGTGGAGGTAAAATTTCAAGGGTTAGATTGTGGGGGATTAAGGAGGAAGGTGGCTGGAAAATTTGAGAAAAATGGGCTGGAGAAATGGAGAAAATTTGCTAGAGAAGAAGAGAAGAGAGAGAGAAATGAGAGGAAAAGAGAGGAAAAATCTTTTTAAGGAAAGTAATCATTAACCTATGGTAATACAAACAATGTTGCTGAGGTAGGTTAGGTGTGGGTGGTGTGTGACGTCTTGGTAGTGTGAGTTATGGAGATTTAGGTGGTGTGTATAGTGTGTGTTGAAACTTGTGTAAAAGAGGGAGTGTGGGCCACATGATCAAAATCAATGGCCATAAAATGAAACGTACACAACTTACGATCCACACATCGGATGGACGTACAAGACGCGGCGTTGGAACCGCGGCAACAATGCGGTCACAATGGCATAGGTCTCAACTCGATCCGAGTCGGGTCTACATGACCGGACTCAAGGATGAACGTAAACACTATTTGAGGGTCGCGAGTCGCTAGAATTCGACCGGTAGGACCGCGAGACCAGAAGAAATGAAATGCACACTCACACACACACATGCACACATGCGAACTTGGGTCGGGTTTCACATAAGCTATGAATATTTTTTTGTATTTTATTTATGATGTTAAACTCATATGTATTTATGTGTGGATGAATGTGATGTGGATAAGAATGTTTGTGTTTGGATGGATATAATTTATGTTTGGATGCATGTAGTTTATGTTTTGGATGGATTTACGTAGTTTGGGTTTAGTTGGATGTGAATATGATGAAATATATTATATAACATGTGTATACCGGGAAGAATATGATGAAATATACTGTGACAGCTGTATATCAGGAATTTTGTGCTAGAATAATGAAAAAAAAAAAGAGATTTTTACCTATGAAATATTTCGTATGTAAAAGTCTCATCCATGTTTTTTACCTATGAAACTTTTCGTAGGGAAAAGTTTTGTCAATATTTTTACCTACAAAAAAAATTGTCAGTAAAAGTTTTTTACTTATTTTTTCCAACGAAACAATTCGTCAGTAAAAGTTTTGTAAATATTTTTACCTATGAAACGTTTCGTAGGTAAAAGTATTGTGAAACATTTTTACCTACAAAAAAAAAATCGTTAGTAAAAGTTTTACAAATATTTTTATCTTCGCAAATTTTCATAGGTAAAAGTATCGTGAAATTTTTTTACCTACAAAAGAAATCAATGGTAAAAGTTTTTTACTTATTTTTTATCGATGAAAAAAATCATCAGTAAAAGTTTTGCAAATATTTTTACCTACAAAAAAATTTGTCGGTAAAAGTTTTGTAAATATTTTTTCCTACGAAAAAATTCGTGGGTAAAAGCTTTTTACTTATATTTTACCGACGAAAAAATTCTTCGGTAAAAGTCTTACCTTTGCCGATGAAAATTTTTTTCATCACTAAAAGCCTTTACCATCTCTCTTTTACTGACGAATTTTCCGATGAAAATTTTCATCGGTAAAACTTTTTACCTATGAAAAATATGGATTTAGCGACGAAAATTTTTGTCGGTAAAAGTGAGTTTTCTCATAATGGTTCTCTTTTAATAATTTAATGACTATTTGATGATCATTGTTTCGGCACAGGATCACTTCGATCCATTTAGTGACATAGTCTACTGCTAGCAAAATATACAAATTTCCAAAAGATTTGGGGAATGGTCCTATGAAATCGATGCTCCAACAATCAAATGTTTCAATGATCAGAATGGGGTTCAAAGGCATCATATTTCATTGGGACAATGCTCCCAATTTCTCACAATGCTCACAAGCTTTGCAAAACTCATGAGTGTCCTTGAACATAGTGGGCCAATAAAAGCTGCACTGCAGAATTTTGGCCATGGTCTTTTTAGTAGAAAAGTGACCACCATAAGCCTGAGAATGACAGAAGGAGATGACACTTTGGTATTTATTGTATGGCACACATCTCCTTAAGATCTGATTTGGACAATATTTAAATAAATATGGATCATCCCAGAAGAATTTGCGTACCTTGGTAAAGAATTTTTTTCTTATCTTACGCAGTCCAATGTGTTACCCTAAAACCTGTATCAAGATAATTAGCAATATCTGCCAAAGGGACATGTGAATGCGGTCTTTTCCTGATCTTCCGGGGCTATCTCTATCTGGTTGTAATCCGAATACTCGTCAAGAAAGCAATAGTATAAGTAACCAGCTAGCATTTTCAAAATTTGATCAATAAAGGGTAAAGGAAAGTGGTCCTTCCTCGTGATGATATTCAACTTCCTGTAGTCAATACACATTCTCCAACCAATAGTAACTCTAGTTGACATGAGTTCATTATTAGCATTGGATACGATGGTGATTCCAGACTTCTTAGGAACCACCTGAATTGGACTCACCCATTGACTATCGGATATAGGGTATATGATACCTACATCCAATAGCTTTAGAACCACGGCCTTAGCAACTTCATGTTTAGATTTAATCTATGTGTGCGGGCTGTGCCCAGAGCAGAACAATATCATACTTTTATCACGCCCCAAACTAGAAAATCAGGCTCATAAAATTTTCGATCACCGAATCCGGTGTCGACGGCCTCCGTAGTACCCCATTCTCGACTCCCAACGTCCATACGCTAGATTTCGATCCTGGGATCCTACAAGGAGGATTTTTTAACTTACATGTAAGTTGTAATAAGCATAACTACAAGTTTATCCAAATCACAAAGGCAACACCATCACCACATATCAACTAATATAAACATTTGAATACAGTGCTGAAAGGGAAATACATATAACAAAATCAAAGCTACAAAGATCCGCTACATGCTCCAAGCTCAACGCTGCTACAACCTAACGCCACCTGCACGCATCTATCGTGCATAAGCTTATAGAAAGCTTAGTAGGTGGTAAGTGTATGCACAAGGTATGCGTCAAGTAAGCAATATCGTAGTAATCAGAGTTTGTGAAAATACTGATAAACCCATAATCATACAATATCAGAAGTACTGGTAAGATCATAAATCATACGATATCAGAGTAATGCGAAAACATGTTGATAGGCCCATAAATACTATCAGCCTTATCCAAGCTATGCAATGCAAAAATATAATAAAAACAACATCATATGTTAATGAAGCAATGTAGATCAGCTATGTAATGCGTGGACAGTAAGCCAAATATCAGATGCTGATGATACAATGCAATATGTAGTGCGAATGAAATGACCAAGCTGGTGTGAAGTCGAGATGATAGTACATAATATTGCAGGCTATGAGGTCCATCATAAAAGACTTCTATTCAAACCAGTCTCATACCTGAATTTGGATAGTCAAACTCAATGTGGTAAACTCCTGATCTTAGGTTAGTCGCACGCCCAACTGAAATCCTTGCCATTACAAAGGTACACAACAATTAGTTGCACACCACCAACCCTACTTGATAGTGAATGAATGAATATACAACTCCTACTTGATAAGTCCACATATCAGTACAGTTCCTCTCTGGGATCATCATCGGGGTCATTACACTCTATATCAGCTTGTCGCCCCTATCCGAGCGCACAACTGGGTTAGTGGAAGAGACCTCACTATCCTCCTGCCAATATCAGGCCCATCTCGTCGATAGCAGACCCATTCCTTAAGCTGGTCAGACTTAACCTAGATATTGCCCCCTCACTCAGGCGTGTAAGGTTACACCCCCTTCCAACTAACCACGATACAGTGAGAGACGCTGCCTATTATATACGGCCCTCATGTGCTCATATACACCCACTCGGTCTTGACGTTGGGGCATTTCTTGGCCACAGAGGTTTATGGATTTTCACTCAAGGACATTTATAACGCTCGTATGCTAGAGCTAAATATTTTCAATGTCTCATCTGGCCATCCACTATATGCCTGTGGAGGCTACGACCCTGATATCGCTAAGACGTATAGTAGTCATATCACAAAATGCATGATGCATGAGTCAGATAATCCATTCATACATCAATCATGTGCATGTCATGTGCTCATGTGAGATAACCTCTGCCTATTAGGGAGTCTCATATCAACATGCCCAATGACATATGCAATGGTCAATTACATCTCATAACAAACATGCAAATGATGCGTATAGGCATGTATCATGGTGCTATGCTATCACATACTTATATTTGGTATCGATAACCTGTACAAATAATCAACCTTGAAAATGTGGACATTTAACCAACATTGCCCCCAAGGAATGGCCCACATGGAGCCTAACGTATAGTGGACCCATGACCTCACACAAGGGCCAAATAAACTACACCATGAGCCTCACTTAAAAGCTTAACATATCACAATGGGCCTTTCACATGGGCCTAACATACATCATAATGGGTTACATCGCCTGACCCTCAAATGCATCACAATGGGCCTCATCACATTGGGCTTTAAACACAGGCTGAATACACATCACAACGGGCCTCAAATACGGGCCGCATATACATCACATTAGGCCTCAAACACAGGCTGAATGCACCATAATGGGCCTCAATTATGGGCCACTTATACTGTAACATCCCGAAAATCGGGGGGTCGAGCAAAAACCCAACTCCCGAGTTCCAAAATGTTATTTATGCAACATAGATATGTATGATTGAATGTTATCTATGATAACGCATTAAACATGAGTGAGATTAAGCTAGAACAACATATCATACTCCAGAGACAGTTAAATTAACAAGCGGAAGACTGTAATAGTATGTATAATATATATAAACTGTTGTATGTCTCCAGAGTGTGAACATGTTACCAGGTTATATACATACATGTATACTCCAAAAGTAGACAAAACGAATATACATGAGTGCGCTAAAAATATAAAATGACAAGTGTCAAAGTATCTAATCAACCTCCCTGTAATCCCGTCAATCAGAACACGCATATAGGAGGAATCCTCCTCCTCATCATCAAGTCCAGCTTCGCCTCCCAGGCCGCGCCATCATCTGCAATCACAAAAGGGACTGGTGGGTGTCCGGAAACACCATCCCGTAACGTGGGAGTGAGTAGCTAACTCAGTGGAATAATAGAGCAAGGATTAACATGTTCTCAAATCAATCATGCGATAATAGTAAAGCAGTAAATCAAACAATCCTAATACTGTTGTTAATGCAATATGACATGACGTGATGTATGCCCTCACCGACAATCACCCTCATGCGGCAACATCTTACGACCGCGGCATGCCACACTCCCTAGAGTGCTCCACATCTTCCAGGCACATGCAATGCTATGGTGATATGATTTTCAAGTTATTATTAGTCCATTCAAACAGCAGGATTGGGAAACTAAGGTACTTCCCTTATATCAATCCCAACACAGATCCTGTCTAGGGTCGTCACTCCTAGTAATCTCATACGATGTATATTTCGTAGGTCGCTGCAAGGGCTGCCAGGGCTGTTGCACGCACTCGTTGCTCCGCTCCCCCATCACCTTATCAATACAGGCCTACTGTACTCTACTGCTACTGAAGGGTCGTCGCCTCCCGTAGACTCAAAATATGCTCGCGGTCACTACAAAGGACTCGTCGCCTGATCAGTGTAGGCCGACAGCTAGAATATAGTGTCCCATACCACCATAATCTGCTCACGAGACTAGGTGCTCACTGGTCACTACGGGGAGGTTTGTGACCCCAGCGTAGGCCGACAGCTCGACCACGGTGTCCCATACCACCATGCCCGGCTCATGAGTCTTTATGGATCAAGGTACCATGGTTAACAGGGTTTACAATGGTAAGTTCAGTACCCTAGGTTCAAGCAATTATGACTCATGCAGGGTGAACATACAATGGCCAGTCGGGTTACTTGACGGGCTTGACTAGCGCGATCGCATCTCAAGTTGACAACATGAAGTGCGTAAAACACTTCGTGTGGCCTAACCACTGCCGCCAACTCCAGAACACGGCTCGCGTTCATCGACGCGTCGTACGTGGCGAAGATAAACTAACCACGAATTCGCTCGGTTACCGACTGCCTGGACTAAGTATAGTCCCAAACAATCATGGAATCATGTCAGCATTCATGTAAGAGTAATGGAAATGAAATACAACCATGTGAGCATGTTAACACCTGTTATAACGTACAACTTAAGTAAATCATCCTACACATGTCTTTCACACATATAATGAAATTATGCATATCGCCAACATATAGGAAATCCTCTCCATTAGCCTATTAATTGAGAATTCAATCTCAACTAAACCATAATGAAATCATCAAGTACATGTCATAACATACCACTTAAGTGCAACATCAAACATATGCATTTCATACATATAATGAAATCGTACATACGGCTAACATGTAGGAAATCATTTACATCAACATATTAATTGAGAAATCAATCTCAAATTAATTCATAACACCATTTAATTCAATACATACTAATACAAGCATTTATACAAACACTTACACTACACACTTGAGTCTACATATAGTATGTCGACCCGAAATGCGCATTTAGGCGAATCTCTTCGCCAAACTAATTATGCACGCATTCCTAACATTCTAATGCGACAACAATTCATGTCAATCACATCAGCAAAATATGAATGAAATCTATACTTCCTACAAATGACTAAAATGCCCTAAATCTCATATTCTTCGTTAGTTTACGAAACAGGAAACGGACAGCATGTTGTACATGTCAAACGGCAATGCCGTCAATAATCTACTATTGAACGACATTGAAAGCTTTGGAAACAGTCAATCAAAGCGTCTAAAATCCGCACCTTTTCCCTTTTAGGGATGAGAATTCGAACGGAGCGTATACGCTTCGTCTACGGCGAATAGAGAACCTGATCTACGAGATTTATCAACTAACAAGCTATGGAACTAAAGAAGCATCAAATCAGCAACTTTCTAGGGTTATTTCTTACCTAGAAACGCGGAGAAATCACCGGCAAAGTGATTGGAATACGCCGCTTAAGCATATGCAGCAGCAGCAGGAAAAGCTCTCCCACCTTCTCTCACAAACTCTCACTTTCTCTCTCACTCTAGCTAGGGTTTCTAGCAAATTCGGATGGGTGAGAGAAGTGAGGGTTTCAACCCCTTTTATAAGCTCAAATGTGCCCAAAACAGGCTTGGGAACAAAGTATACTTGAGGCATATCCAAATCGGGGCTGTTTCGGTCCAAAAGGGCATTTCTGGTGGTCCCCTGGTCGAATGCGATCGGACTTAAGCTCATGCGTACCAGATCTAGCGCGCATTAAGTTTTCAGTCCGACAGGGTTCGCAGATCGCACGTGGCGGACCAGTTTCAGTTCAGCGGTCACCGCACGTAGATCAGGGCTGGAAGTCTCATAATAATAAATAGAAATTTTTCCTGATCCGAGGGTGTAATCTGGATGAATTCTGACGGTCAGAACGCTTAATACTGACGTGTCAAGTCGTGTGCCAGATTTGAATTTGAAATTCCAATTCTGTCCCTATTCGCGGTCTCTTCAGTCCGGGCTCAATGAAATAGTCTGTGATTATCGGTTTGACTTGATTTTCGAAATGATTGTCAAGTCCAGCTGGGCGGTTCTAACGGTCTAAGATAGGAAGTAACAGACTTTCGACGCGCGGTCTAAATCCAATACAAGAATTCAAAGTGGTCCAGAGAACAAACCCGCTTAGAGTTTGATCCGAGGTTATAGAGTATTATGGAGTCATACGTTCTACTCGATTTGGGTCTTGTAGAACGTATTTAAAGTGATCAGGGACTGTTTCCCAGCTACTCCAGCGTTGCGCTAGCTAACTTACGCTAAATTTCCATAGGAATTGATCCTAAGTGGTTTCTTTGGCTATGAAATTGGGTTCTGAGCGATTTTCCAGGTGTTTTAGTTGACCCATTGCCTAAGGACGTCAAATCCCAGATTGGCCAAAATCCGGGGTGTTACATATACATCACATTGGGCCTCATCAATCTGCCTCGATATCCAGCCTCGACAATCGGAATCAGCCTTGATAACTGACCTTGACAATCGGAATTGGCAAATCAGTCACATCAATCGAAATCGGCAATTGAAATCGATCAACAATCGGAACTGGTAAATCAGCCACGTCAATCGAAATCGACAATCGGTCACAATAATCGGCCTTGATCGCTAACCGACAAACAACCACGACAATCAGAATCGACAAATCGATTATATCAATCGGAATCGACAATCGGTCATGATAATCGGCCGCGATCGCTAATAGACAGTCGGCCACGATAATGGAAATTGATCGATAATCGGAATCGAAAAATCGGTTATGTCAATTAGAATCGGCAATCGGTCATGATAATCGGCAATCAGTCATGATAATCGGCCGTCGGCCGCGACAATCAGAATCAATCGGAATCGGCAAATCAGTCATGTTAATCGGAATCGGCAATCGGTCACGATAATCTGCTTTGATCGCTAATCGGCAGTCGGCCATGATGATCGATCGATCAAGGCTTAAGGGAAGGTGTAACGCCCTGAGAATCGAGGGTCGAGCAGAAGCTCAGCTCCCGAGTTCCAACGCATCACTTATGCAACAAAGATAATGATGATTAAATGTTGTCTAGATTAGTGCCTTAAACATGAATGGGATTATACCAAATCAGCATATCATACTCTAAAGACAGTTAAATTTTACAAGCGGAAGACTGTGATAGATATATAAATTAAATAAACTGTCGTAAGTCTCTAGAGTGTGAACATTTACCAGGTTAAATATATACATGTATACTCTAAAAATGGTCAAAACGAATATACATAGGTGTTTCAAAAGTACAAAATAATAAGTGTAATGGCATCTAATCAGCATCCCTATAACCCATCGATCAGAATATGGTCTACATGGACCCGCCTGATAACTGCATATAGGAGAAACCCTCCTCATCATCATAAAAGTCCGGCTCCGCCTCATACGTATCATTATCATCTGAAACTGAAACAGGGTCTAGTGGGTGTTTAAAACACTGTCCCGTAACGTGAGAGTGAGTGATCAACTCAGTGGAACAATAAAGCAAAGGTTAACATGTTATCAATTCAGTCAAGCAGTAATGATAATGCAATACAACAATCAGGTCTTAAGTACTCTTGTTAATGCAAGAATGATATGAAATAATGATGTATGCCCTCGCCTGCGCTCCTTCAGCGACTTCATCTCACGATTGCGACATGAAACACTTCCTCAGTGCTTGACTTGCTACGCCAAAGGCACACGTAATGTGGTACATGTACGTGATTAGCCAGGTTCTTACTTAGGTTTATACATACAGCAGAATTGGAAAGCTAAGGCACCTCCCTTATATCAATTCCTAAATAATGATCTATTCTAGGGTCGTCAGTCATAACAAATTTCATACGATGTTGTGGTTCTAGGTCACTACAAAGGGCTCGTCACCTGATAGTGTAGGCCTAGCTTATACTCTAGTTACTATGGAAAGGTTCGTCGCCTCAACGCAGTCTCAGAGTACGCTCGAGGGCACTACAAAGGGCTCGTCACCTGATAAGCGTAGGCCGACAGCTCGAATACAGTGTCCCATACCATTGTATTTGGCTCACGAGTCTGGGTTGCTCACTGGTCACTACGGGGAGGCTCGTCACCCCAGCGTAGGCCGACAGCTCGACCACGGTGTCCTATACCACCATGTCCGGCCCATGAGTCTTAGCGGATCGCAGTACCAAGGTTGAATCGATTTTCACTGGTGAGTTTGGTACCTTAGATTCAATCAGTGGCGTCCATGCATGGTGAACATACATTGGGTCAATCGGGTTACTTGACATACTCGACTAGTACGAGCGAACATTGACTTAATCGACATAAAGGGCATAAGCACTCCGTATGGCCTAACCACTGCCGACAAGCAGCGTACGACTGAGATTCATCGGGCGTGCCCGTCATGGCTAAACAGTTCGGCCACCAATTGCTTACCATTTTCGATTGCCTGGACTATATCATAGCCCTAAGCACAATCCAAATAACAATATACGCATGTATTAACCAATGACAGCATGTGAAAGCTAAAATCAAATATAGATATTACTTTAAGCAATTCAACAAAATACATATTACACATGTATCGTAAAATAACATTTCATCCTTAATTCACATGGTAATAAATTAGGTTATATAATGGATTCTATACCCATAGATAAGGGATTAAGAATCTCATCTCAACACCCTCATTACATGCATTCAAACAGGCATTTTATCAAACAATTAGACTACACATATCCTATATATGTAATATAGTAGTTATAACATGTATTATAGCAAATCCATTTACAAAAGGGTTTACCATACGTACAACAATCATGCATTATCAGTTAATAAACATAGCAAGTATAAATCATAATTTCATAATCATTCAAACATTTCAACAAACACATGGAATGCATGTAAAATCAACATAGTTTATATATATACATAATATGCGGTAAACCTCGTATCTAGGCACATGTGAAAGCAATAAAGTCAGTCATAAATCATTACTGACATTAAAAGCCTTGAAAACCATAACCTATTATATTTCGTACCTTATGTCGGTAGACATGTAACAAACTCAGTTCGTTCTCTAACTCGTCATATACGGTACAACGGCAACCTATATCATGAAATAGGTTAGTTATTTCATCACATACTCCTTTAGATTCCATAAAACAGATTAGGGTTAGTATTTTGCAAATCAGAATGAGTTATTCAACGTGCAATATATGATTTTGGGGTAGAGGAAGCTCTCTATCCAAATCACCTATTTATTTTATCATATTCCATAAGACTAATAGTAAAAATTCAATTTATTTATATATTCACCATTTATAGTAAATTTTAATTTCATTATTGTTCTTTATCATTTAATCTGTAGGATTTGTGTCTAATATGAAAGTACTCAGAAAAATTTAAAGAATAAGGTAGTGAAAGGTGAGATTCTGAAGGAAATGGGTTGAAAGAGGATTTAAATCTTTAGAATTGAGTTCTGAGAAGTTAATTAAGGTATCATGATTGATTCATTACCTAAGAACGTCTATCTCCAAGTTGGCAAAAAATTCAGGGTGTTATAAAAGGTCACAATATGGACATTAAACCATTATTGCCCATCAATGTGGACATTTAACCAACATTACTCCCAAGGAGTGGCCCACATAGGGTCAAACATATAGTGGGCTCCTGGCCTCTCACAAGGGCCTCATACACAACATAATGGGCCTCATCATATGGACCGAAAATATATCACAATGGGCCTTGAATATATCAAGTCGGGCTTCATTCAAGGGTCGAAATATATGGTCTTCAAATACATAACAGGTGGGCCCTGCACATGGGCCATAAATACATCACATCGAGCCTTACCCATGAGCCAGAAATACATCACAATGGGCCACAATTCATGGGCCTTAATACATAATAGGTGGGCCCTACACATGGGCCTAATATATATCACAGGTGGGTCCTGCACATGGGCCTCGAATATACATCATGATGGGCCTCATGAATGGGCCTCAAATACATCTCATTAGCAAGGCCATGAAGGTGCATGCAATACACTCACATGTACGAGTAAGCTCCTGTGCAGGCATGCATTTAAATAATATTACTAGGGAGTGCTTACTCGACCTCAAGCCTCGCACATGCCTTCCTACCACAGTTTAGCTCATGCGTGGATCAGGTGTCCATCCCATATATAACCCACCACTCATGCATGTATTACTTGCATCCATGCATGTATAACACATAACGTGGTGTCATGCACCTTATCGCACACTCATCATACATATATGCATTAACTATTACAAGTACTAACTACGTGTACATTCACACATGCCATGCATTCAAGTCATTCAACGTGACATGCATGCATGTAATCTGTCACCCACGAATGGCATGGGCCCACTCCACTACTAGATGGTGCTCTATGGACCCACGGTGTCGCATGTACCTCATCCAAGTGGATGGTGTAGATATAATACATACACCACGGCTGGTCCACGTCCTCAAATGGACAGCTGGTATAAATCACATACCTCTTATCGGACCTACATGACTTACTGTCGTGCACAGCAGCTAGGTGGCGTCCCACAGCCCGTCCAAATGGATGGTGTGGAATGCAAAGCATACATCACGGTGGACCCTTCAGATGGACGGTTAGAATGAAGCAAGTTGCATCAAGGTAGGGTTCACACGCCCTGCACGGACAGGATGGATATAAAACAATTACATCAAGGTGGGTCCCATCCCACACGTGTCACACGTGTGGGTGGGCCTCTATCCCCAGATGGATAGACGACATGTATATACATACATCATGCTCTGGACCCACCGAACCTGCTGACGCATAAATACAACAGCAATGGAGGATTAACAGATACATCACGGTGGTAATCCACGTTCACCTGGACGGTACAGACCCTACACGTGCAGTGTGGGTCCCACCATCCCAGGGACGGACGGTTTAGATATAACACATACATTGTACGGAACCCACAGGGCTCTCTGACGTCGTCAGCAGCTATATAGCTAGTGTGTGGTGTCCACGTAGATGGACGATTTGGATATAATACATGCCTCATGTGGGACCCACATAAGTTGCTGACGTCAATCCATATAGATGGACGGCTTGGATGAAACCATACATCTGCTGGGTCCCCCGGAACTAGCTGACGTCATAAAGTAGCTGTATAGTTGGGTGTCAAAACGAACACCAGCCAACCTCTCCCACCGTCCATGGATTGGACGGTGAGGATACAACACATCATATAGTGAGCCCCACAAGTGCTGGAGGCATCACGTGGTCCAGGTGGGCCCCACATTCAACGACCACAGATGTCACCAAGGTGGCCCCTGCACGCATCGACGGAGTGGATTAAAACCCATAAATCATTGTGGAATCCCACGCGCGGAGTGCTCCTCCTGAGATTTGAATCCGCTTCACACCTGGATGGACGGTGTGGCTTCACACGTATATCATGGTGGCCATGTACGGCCAAAGTGCATAACGCATGACCAAGGTAGGCCCCACCCCCACATGTGCCACAAGTGAGGGGTGGTCCCACGTCCAGAAAAAAAAGGGCGGACGGTTGAGATATAACATATACCTCACTTCAGACCCTGCTGACATTAGTCCAGTTGCTGGGCTACTGGCCAGCAGATGGACGGTTTGAATATAAGGCATACCACATGACGGACGGCTTGATATACAACACTGCATCGAGGTGGGCCCCACCCTGCATGTGCAACACGTGTGGGGTGGGTCCCATGTCCTGCAAAACAGAGGGACGATACATGAATAAAACAGATCTATCGCAGTGCGTCCCACCATCCAGCAACTAGACGGTGAGAATGCAACCCATTCATCACAGTAGGGCCCCATGTCCCTTACTAGACGATGAGGGTACACCCCATATACTGAGGTGGGTCCATATACGTGTCCCACCAGCCTTAGGTCAAGTCGGTATTTGTATTCTTACTTTACCCATGGCAGCGGGATTGGGCCCCACACATGGACGGTTTAGATCAAGTGGGTCACATTCTGTCACAAAAGAAAAAGAGATAAAGAGAGAGAGATTGGCACATTAGAGGGATCCCACCACTATGGGCCCCTCTTGTTACAACACAAACATCAAAATGGGTCCCACTACAAGTGGGCCCTAAATATAAATCAAAGTCCTACGCTACAATCACCCACCTTTGATCTCATCTTTCTTCTTCCGTCAATGCGATCTAGAGCACCAAGGGGTGCGATTCAACGGTCGAGATGAACTTTGGATGGTGGAGATGGGAAGTAGGAAGGTGGGCCATACCTAGCTTTCTCATGGAGCTTGGGGGCTTGCTCCTCTCATGGGGTTGCTTGCTTGAAAATGGGGAAATGAGAGAGAGAGAGAGAGAAAGAGAGAGAGAGAGAGAGGGATGGGTGATGGAGTCAGTGATATGTACTTGACATGAAAGGGTGTGTAAGAGAGAGAGTTGACTTTGGGGATGGTGTTGTACTTGACATGTGTGGTAATTGATGGGATTAATTGATGGGATATGTTATAGAGACTCTCTTAGGATTGCAAACACACGGTGTTTTATCGAACTGAATGAGGGCCCACATCTCTTAGCCTGGGTATCGCCTCGGCGTGCGAGACGCGACATCAGAACCGTAGCGATGACACGATCGTTATGGTACAGCTCTTGAGTCGAGCCAACTCTGTAAAATGGAATACGACTCAGGGTCGCGCGCAACTACCGATTACAGATCGCGAGTATCCAGAATTCGACCGAGAGGACCGCGAAAGCATATGGAACAGTAAGGTCTAAGATATGGGCCTCACACCCACACTGTATGATATTGTCCGCTTTAGGTACAGTCCGCACAGTTTTATTCTCTGAGTTTCCCGAAAATGCCTCATACAGTATAGGGTGACAACTCCACATATAACCACCATTACTTCAGATAACTCTTCCGATGTGGGACAAGTTATACTACAGTCAACTGCAATAGTAGCTCACCCAGAGCAGTAGCTCGCCCAGGCATGCAGCCCCGCCTACATCGCACCCGCCCACATTGAAGTAGTGACCGAGGCGTTACATTATCTCCCACCAAGGGCAGAGCCGAACTTGGCTCTGATACCATTTATAATAGTCCACACACACACTGTATGATATTATTCGCTTTAAGCACAACCCGCATGGTTTTGTTCTCGGGGTTCCCCGAAAAGGCCTCATAGAGTATAGGGTGATAACTCCACATATAACCACCATTACCCTAAACAACTCTTCCGATGTAGGACAAGTTACAATACAGTCAACTGCAACAGTAGCTCGCCCACTACAGTAGCTCGTCCAGGCATCTAACCTTACCCACATTGAAACAGTGACCGAGGCGTCACAGTTGTGGTTGTTAGGAGGTCTTCACATTATCCTCAAGACTCCTTTATGCTCAATGAGAGTCGAGATAATCATATTCTCTTATTCTTGATCAAGGTGGGAAGAAATCACCACGAGTATGTCTCATCTTAATATAAATAGACATATTTCAAATCAAAGGGCAAAGGTTTTAAGTCAAGCTCGGTGCCTTGAGGTTAGACGGTAGAGGCACTACATCAGTTTGGGATAATTTTTTAAATTGTGGCCTCCATCGGTTAACTTCACGTACCGGCACAGTATCAAGCATGGTTTCCATCTCCCTAATCATATCATCATCTAAATCATGGGAGTGGTCCAGGAAAGTCTTTAGAGAGTCAGACGATAAGGTCAGAAGTGAGTCAGAGGATAAGGTCAGAAGTGTTCTATCTGCCACAAAAGAATCAATCAAGTTAACATTGTGGACATCATCATCATCCTCTGCATGTTTACTCATGTTGAAAAAAATATTGAGTTCCAATGTCATTGTTGAGGGTCAAATATTACATTTCATCCCTCATTTATTTCTTGGTTTTGCAAACATAATATGGTTTAATGGTATATTTTACATGTGTTTGTGTTGTAAGGTGAATTTAAGAACTTAGATTGAAAAGAATGATAAAAGCATGGATTTAGTGCTCAAGAATTGCCAAAGCAAAGAATGGATCTTTGAAGACCAAGATTGAAGGTTTCAAGATCTCAAGATCAAAGAAAACTAAGTGGAGAAGAAAGGAAGTCAAAAGAACAAACGCAGAAATCACAATGACTGTGCCATCGAACACTGGTCGATGACATCAAAGATCCGTTCAATGACATCGAACACTGGTCGCTGACATCGAATTTATGAGGAAAAATCGAGTTAGTTACTAGACAAATTAGTTATTTTTCTCGATCAATCGAAGACATGTTTAAAGACTCGAAGGAAGGTGCTCGATGATATCAAAGATTGCTCGATGACATCGAATTTATTGAAGAAATTGAAACAACTCGCTGAACTCTTTTGGACATATTTTCGATGACTCGAAGATCTGTTTGATGAATTGAAGCTTGACATCAAAGGACGGTTCGATGACACAGAAACTTATGCAGTGCAAAAGAAGAAAAGGCGCGACTTCCGAATTCAAACCCCTTCGATGACATCGAAGGGTGTTCGATGTCATCGAACCCATTATGCAGTGTTTACACAGGCTGCGTAAATTTGATCTAATTTTGTGATTTTGTGGAACGTTGCTTATAAATAAGAATTTCCTAAGTCTTTTAAGGATATTTAGGGTTTGGAGAAGGAGAGCAAAAGGCGGGGCCACTTCCCAAGAGTTGTTCTTCCCTTCTTATTTTTTAATGCTTTCTTCTAGAGTTTTTAATCCAATCTTGCCAACGATTGGCTAGATCCCTTAGCTAGGGCTAAGGGGTGAAGCTTGTAGCATAGTTGAGATGTTTTTCTTATTTGATTCTTGTTATTGTTGAACTCCTTTGATTCTATTTTGATATTAAGGGAATACTTTTAGTTTTTAATGGTTTGTTGTGACTTAAATTACAATAGCTTGAAGTATCTTCTTTTCTATTTGGAGTTTGTGAAAATAGAAATCTTGTTGTTCTCCATCATCCCTTGGGCATGGCTGAGTGATGGAATCCCTTCTATTCTTCACAATTCTCTCATGTTGGTTATTCGATTGCTATATCTTGTTGTCTACCATAGTTTCTTGGGCATGGTTAGGTGATGGAATCACTTCCAATCTTCACAACTTTCATCCATTGAAAATTAGGTCAATGGAAGTTCAGATCTGAGTTTATTGAATATCTTCTAATTGGATAGGATAGGAATTCAATTCCAATTGAGTGCTTTAAATTAAATAAGTAAACATCCTAATAGCTGCAAGTGGATCCCTAAAAACCCTAGTTCCTACCTTTCAATTCTTAAGTTTCTAAATTCATCATTTCACAATTACTCCCCACTTTCCTAATTTAGGTTAGATCTTCTCTTAGTTTTGATTCTAATTACTTTCAGAATAGACACATAAAATTAGTCCCTATGGATTTGACCTCGGTCTTACTGAGATTATTACTACATCGTGATCCTACACTTGGGATTGTGAACAAGTTTTTGGTGCCGTTGCCGGGAACTAACGGTTGTGTTTTTCTAATATTAGCTATTTTTGAAATTATGTTAAAATTAGGGTTTTTCTAATTTCTATTTTTTCTTTAGAGTTTTTCTAAATTAATTTAGAAACTTTCCTTTTCTGTTTTTAGAAACTACTTTCTAATTTTATGTTTATAAATTTTTGTAATTTGATTTTAGAAACTAACTTTTCCTCTTTTTAGAAACTTTCTATTTTCTATTTTTAGAAACTTTCCTTTACTTTTTTTTAGAAACTAGAATGCTTCTTATTTATTTTTTAGAAACTGACCCATCTTTCTATTTTTATTTTTAGAAACTTTCTAATTTTAGAATTTCTGTGTTAGAAACTGACTTGTTTTGTTTTGCAGGATCTTAATTTAGGAACTTCTAATTTGGTAACTTCTTTCTAATTCTTTCCCTTTCTATTTTTGGATTTCTATTTCCTCTTTTCTTCTAGGTTTATGTTAGATTCTGAAATTGAGGGCTGAGAGTGTTTCATGCCCAAGTGGATCCATGACAACACTCAATGTCTTTTAAGTGAAGGTAGATTAGTTGAGGGGTTATCTATTCATCACACGATTAGACACCACTCGAGATCCTTAGAGTCAATTGAAGTGATGGGTGCCAATCAACCGGTCCATCAACCAGGAAGACAATCTCAACCTCGGGTTAAGGATGTCCAGGATGAGAATGAGGTGCATCAAGCACCCCCGCCTCATACTTTATGAGACTATTTACAACTGGCGGGGGTGAGTACACCCTCATACATGGTTTTTCCAAAAAATACGAGACACATGGATATCAAGCCAGGGGTGATCTAACTCCTAAAATTTCATGGGCTTGAATCAGAAAATTCATACCCACAGTTGAAAGAGTTTGACAAGATTATAGTCACTCTATATTTTCCGAACATGTCCGATGACATGATCAAGCTGAAACTCTTTCCTTCTTCTTTGAAAGAGAAAACTAAAACATGGTTGCATTCACTACATCCTCGATCTATTGGTAGATGAAATGACATGACAAGGGAGTTCATAAAGAAAATTTTCTAATACCATAAGACGAACACCCTTAAAGAGTCGATCATGAATTTCGCGTAAAAGGAATATGAAACATTTTTTCAATGTTGGAAGTGGTTCAAGGATCTTGTCAGTTCATGCCCGCAACACGATTTTGAAACATGGCTCATTATGAATTTTTTCTATGATGGACTGACATCTACCATGCACCAATTGGTCGAGATAATGTGCAATGGGGAATTCATGAATAAAAATGTCGATGATGTGTAGGACTACTTTGATAAGCTTGCTGAAAACATACAATCATGGGACATCTCCCCAAAATCAAGCACAATGTCTAGGCCAACTCAATCCAAAGAGAGGGGCAAAATTTACCTACTAAAAGGGGATGATGATATCAATGCTAAAATGGTTAATCTCACTAGAAAACTCGAAGCCATGGAATTAAAGAAGGATAAGGCTAAGGAAACTATTTGTGGTATTTGTGCTTGCAACATTCTGTTCACTCCCCAAGTGCAGGGTTGTGATGTAGTAATAACTCGGTAAGACCGAGGTCGAATCCCAAGGGACTGAAACTTGTACGTTATCTAAAACTAACTAGAACTAGAACTAGGCTAAGATGAATTCTAAATCAATTAGCAATGGTGAAATACTTGTAGAATAATTAATCTAAAACTTAGGAAACAACTCAGAGATAGGAAACTAGGGATTCAGAGGATCCACTTGTAGAGATCAAGGAGAACTTATGCTTGCATCAAAAATCATGGAAATTACTGAACTGCCGTTGATCTAGTTTTCAAAGAGATGAAAGGAAGATAAATTAGAATGGATTCCATCACCAAACCATGCCCACAGACTATGGCAAACAACAGAATTAAACTAATTACCAACCAATCATATGTATGAAGGTTAAGAAGGGTACCGTCATCCAACCATGCCCAGGAGACTATGATGAACAACGGGACGTCCTAACGTCATAAACATTAAAGAGAACGGAAATATTCAAAGCCATTGCAGACCCATTGTAATTTCAGTCACAACAGACTATTAAAAACCTAAAACATTCCCATATTAATTAACTAAAATCAACGTCAATTCATGAATTAAAATTAAAATCAAATCAAATCTCCCATCTCACTACAAGCTTCACCTCCTAGCCCTAGCTAGGAGGTTTTAGCCTGCCATGGATGGGCTCAATCCAAATAAATAAAGAGAAAAAGAAAAGGAAAAGAAAAGGGAAAGAAAAAAACCAAGCTCCTCTCTCTCTCCTCTGACCACGTTCAAACCCAAGCTCGAGCCCTCTGTTCTTCCTCCCAAGACCTTGAATGAATGCTCCCCACGTCCAAAAACCTCTTTTTATAGCTGCTAGAAGGCTGGAGTCAGTGACAGAGTTGTAGCAGGACACGGAGTGCAATTTTCGCAGCCAAGTTCGGTGCCTCGAAACATGCCACTTTCCTTGCTCAAATTCCAAAAAAACACCGTCCCTTAGTACTTTCTTGGGTCCTCTACATGATAGACGGTTCAGATCTGCCATATGATCAAAGATGGTGGGCCAAAACTGTCCGGAAAAGTCGGTTTTCGCGGATGTGCGAAACCTTTCGCACCATTTCGCTGTTGTGGTCGGTGGGCCCCACAGAAGCATTTTCTGGAAAATCCACCCCGTCCATTGGATTCAGAACGAAATTTCAGTCAAGAATGGGTGGTTTTGAACGTCCATTGACGTGGCCCAGAGAAGAAATCACAAAAGAATCAGTTTTGAACGCTACCGAGCAGCCCTTTTGTGGCCTCTGTATCTCACACGTGTGCACGCATGGGTACAAAAATTCAGCATGTTTTTGTAGTATTCCAGCCCCTCTACACGGTGAACGGATCAGATTGGCCATACAAGTAATGGGTGGGGCCCACTACCGTTCGCAAAAACGGCCGCGGCCGTGCGTCCGCTGCGAAATTTTTTTTTTTTTTTTTTTTCTTCTTCTTTCTTTCGGTCAGAGACGGTCAAGCCGTCTCTGACACTTGCCATGCACGGTGAGTGCACCTGTGCACTGTACACGCTCATCTCATATGGGGTCCATTGCACTGTTTTAGAGAAATCTGTACCGTCCATCTGTTTTGACTCCTCATTTAAGGCGTCAATAATAATTTTGAGGCAGTTCCAGATATCAGGTGGGCCCAGAATCAATGGTTTATGGGCTGATCTGTCAGTTGGGGCACTTTCCGAGATCTTCAATGGCTGAAATTTTATATGTACGGTTAATTTATGGTCCTCAGGCGACGTATGAAGTTTCGAGCCGAACGGATGGTGGGAACCTCGTGATCTTGCATTCTGGACGTCCTTCAGGCCACTTGAGCTTCAATTTCTAACTTTTCTCGGATTTCTGACCGTGTATATTTGTCAATCTTGATCCCCTGGAGTGTGTCCCTTGCCTTTGGCGTCATCAGATCGTTAAATCTCAACTTTTAACGTCTTTTTTCCATCCATGCTCATAAAATCACTTTGCCACACAAGAATGAGAAAACGAGCCATTAGACAGCATTATATTCGTAAATCTAGACAATATCTGGGGTCTAACATGCAATATTTGACCCTCAACACATTCATACAACTGAAAATTATCCAACAATACCTGCCTTTCAAGAGGTATTAAATGAGCAATCCAATGCCGTGAATAATTACCAAAGACCTTTCAGTGGGCCCACCCCTAATACGTACAATCCTAGCTGGAGAAATCATCCAAACTTCAGTTGGAGAAACGGACAAACTGCTACACCTCAAGGATTCCCTAATCAAATTCCACATCTTAAGGGAAACCTCAAGAGGATCCGGTTTTAAAGCATTTTCAAATTTAAGAGATTTTCAATCAGGGTATGTTGTAAGTCTTTCAAGACCTCATAAAGGTCATACAAGGACTTGATACTAAAAGTGCGATTAGGAATAAAGGGAGCCTTCTAGCTCAACCTCTTCCTAATCCAAAATCGCAATATAAAGTTAGCGATCCGAGCTCTTCAAATCAGATGAAGCAAGCTAAATCTATCACCACTCTTAGGAGTGGGAATACCATTGATAAAACCATTCCGGTTAGGGCTGAAAAACCTAAAGATTCAAAAGAGGACAACAATGATAGATCTACCTATGCCCCACAATAATTAGAACTGGAACCTCAAGTGAAGCCAATTGGGCCATTTTCCCAACGGTTAATAGCACCAAAACCTCTCTCTAACTCTCAGGACATTCTAGATGTGCTTAAGCAATTGAAGGTCAATATTCCTCTACTAGATGTCGTGAAGCAAATACCTTTATATGCTAAATTTTTGAAAGACTTATGCATGACCAAAAGACGCAAAATATTCAAAAGAAGCTCTTTTTAACTGAAAAAGTGAGTGTCATCCTAAAGCAAGATGTGCCACAAAAGTACAAAGATCCCAGTAACCAACCATCGCTTGTGTAATTGGGAACTACATAATTGAGCACACACTTCTTGACCTACGAGCAAGCGTGAATCTAATCCCGTACTCGGTGTACGATCAACTGGTTCTAGGTGAATTAAAACCCACCCAGGCCATATTACAACTTGCCGATCGCTCAGTCCGTATACCGAGAGGGATAATCGAGGATGTGTTAGTCCAGGTTGATAAATTCTACCATCCGATAGATTTTATCGTCTTGGATACTCAACCCATCGTAGACATAAGCACTCAAATTTCTATCATTCATGGTCGCCTATTCCTAGCTACTTCAAATGTAATCATTAATTACAAGAATTGAGTCATGAGTATGTCTTTCGGGAATATGACATTAGAGTTGAATAACTTTTTCAATATAAGCAAACAGTCAGAGGATGATGACGATCCCCATGATATTAACTTAATTAACTCTTTTGTAGAAGATAGAACACTCTTAACCTTATCCTCTAACCCTCTAGAGACGTGCTTGGTCCACTCCATGATTTTGATGATGACATGATTAGGGAGATGGGGACCATGCTGGATACCATGCAGGTACTTGAAGTTAACCGGTGGAGGGCACAATTTGAAGAAATACCTCAAATTGATGTGGTGCCTCTACTATCTAACCTCAAGGCACCGAAGCTTGACCTAAAACCTTTACCCTCTGATTTGAAATATGCATATTTAGGTCAAGATGAGACATACCTAGTGGTGATTTCTTCCCACCTCGAGCAAGAACAGGAGAGTATGTTCATCTCTACTCTCATTGAGCATAAGGAAGCCCTTGGATGGTCGATTGCGGACCTCAAGGGAATTGACCCTTCGATTTATACTCACTGTATTTATCTAAAGAATAATACAAAGACCTCCCGGCAACCACAATGTAGACTAAATCAAAATATGAAGGAAGTGGTTAAGGTCGAGGTTCTTAAGCTATTGAATGTGGGTATCATATACCCTATATCCGATAGTCAATGAGTGAGTCCAACTCACGTGATTCCTAAGAAGTCCGGAATCACCATCGTATCTAATGCCAATAATAAACTCGTGCCAACTAGAGTTACTACTAGTTGAAGAATGTGCATGGACTACAGGAAGTTGAACACCGTCACCAGGAAGGACCACTTCCCTTTTCCCTTCATCAATCAAATTTTGGAAAGGCTACCTGTTCATTCCTATTACTGTTTCCTTAATGGATATTCAAGCTACAATCAGATTGAGATAGCCCTTGAAGACCAAGAAAAGACCATGTTCACATGTCCTTTTAGCACCTTCGCTTACTAAAAGATGTCATTTGGCCTGTGTAATGCCCTCGCCACCTTTCAATGATGTATAATAAGTATTTTTTCTGACATGGTAGGGCAATATCTAGAGGTCTTCATAGATGACTTCTCTTTCTTTGGTCCATCTTTCAGCGATTTTTTAAAAAATCTCAAATGTGTGCTAAAGTGATATGAATAAAAGAATTTGGTACTCAATTAGGAGAAGTGTCATTTCATGGTTCGTAAGGGAATTGTTCTTGGACACATTATCTCATTCAAGGGAATTAAGGTAAATAAAATGAAAATTGATCTTATCTCTACCCTACCTCCATCCAAAAGCATATGTGATGTGTGATCCTTCTTAGAATACGCTGAGTTTTACAAGAGATTCATAAAGGACTTCAGCCACATCCCTCATCCTTTATGCAATCTACTTCAAAAGGATGTACCATACGAGTGGATTGAGCAATGTCAGGAAGCTTTTACTAAGCTCAAGGGCATGTTAACCACCACACTTATCATACAACCACCCAACTAGAGCCTTCCTTTTGAACTTATGTGCGATGCATCTGACTATGATCTTGGGGCGGTTTTAGGCTAGAGAAAAGAAAAGAGGCCTTACATTATTCATTACACAAGTAGAACTCTAAATCCTTCCCAAGTGAACTACTCTACTATGGAAAAGGAACTCTTAGCCGTAGTGTTCACTTTGGACAAATTTAGGTCTTACTTGATCGAATTCAAGATCATCATTTACACAGACTAGTATCGCTCAAGTATCTTCTTTCTAAGAATGATGCTAAGCCCCGCCTGATAAGACAGATTCTCCTACTCCAAGAATTCGACTTGGAAATAAAAGATAAAAAGGGAGTAAAGAACGTAGTGGTTGACCATCTTTCTCACCTTGATCTCTTTGATTCCCTTGAGAGAACACATAAAATGACATGTTCTCTGATGAACAATTGTTCAAAGTCTCCCATTCACCTTGGTTTGCGGATATTATTAACTATCTTGCTACAGGTTTCACGCCAACACATTGGACTACGCAAGATAAGAAAAAATTCTTTATCGAGGTACGTAAATTCTTCTGGGATGATCCATATATGTTTAAATATTGCTCAGACCAAATCTTAAGGAGATGTGTGCCAGATAATGAACACTAGAGTGTCATCTCCTTCTGTCATTCTCAAGCCTGTGATGGTCACTTTTCTACTAAAAAACCACGGCCAAAATTTCACAGTGTGGCTTTTATTGGCCCACTATGTTCAAGGACACTTATGAGTTTTACAAAGCTTGTGAGTATTGTCAGAAGTTGGGAGCATTGTCCCATGGAAATATAATGCCTTTAAACCCCATTCTAATCATTAAAGCATTTGATTACTGGGGCATCGATTTCATGGAACCATTCCCCCAATCTTTTAGAAATTTATATATTTTGCTCACCGTATAGTATGTCACTAAACTGGTTGAAGCGATTCCGTACCAGAATAATGATCATCAAACGGTCGTTAAATTCTTAAAAGAGAATATCCTTTCCCGGTTTGGAACGCCTCGAGCCATTATTTATGATGGAGGTTCACATTTTTATAATAAGCCATTTGTGAACTTAATGAAGAAATATGACATCTCCCACAAAGTGAGCACTCCATACCACCCATAAACAAGTGGGTAAGTTAAGATTTTCAATAGGAAAATTAAACACATCTTGAAAAAGATGGTTAACCTTGACCTATGGATTAGTTAATTCGATTGACTAATGCCTTATGGGCTTACCACACTGCATTCAAAACCCCTATTGGAATGTCGCCCTTTAGACTTGTCTATGAGAATGCTTGCCACTTGCCTGTGGAGTTGGAACATAGAGCTTACTGGGCGATTAAAAATCTGAAATTTAATTTGGACAATGCTGGTTTACTACGCAAACTTCAATTGAATGAACTCGATGAGATCTGAAATAACGCATATGAGAACTCAAGAATTTATAAGGAAAGGATGAAGGTGTTCTTTGATAAGAACATCCTTTAAAAATCATTCTTGACTAACCAAAAAGTCCTTTTGTACCACACTCGGTTACATCTTTTTCCGAAAAAGCTCCATTCTCGTTGGACCAACCCTTTCACTATTACAAATGTTTATCCTTATGAGTTGTTGAAATAAAGAATCCAAACAATGGTAATGCTTTTAAAGTAAATGGACATCGGTTGAAGCCATTTGTTGAAAAATTTGATTTAGAAAACATGTCCATGCCTCTGATTGATCCTGTATACCGGGATTAATCTCCTAGGATGATGGAGGTATAGGTAGGTTTATCACTTTCATAGGACTAGGGTAGTTTTCTTTATGTTATTTATGATAGTTTGCTTATACTCTATTGAGTTTGGTTTTGTGCTAGCCCATTTTATGTTGAGATCCGTAGAAAAGCTTCGATTTCCTTCTTTCAGGTACTATCTTTCCACACAGTCTTTCCTTTTCATTGCCTCATTTGTATTACATGCTTCTTTCTTATACATTGAGGACAATATAGATTTTTTGTGGGGGGTGTGGGGGATTAGATAACCTAATCAGTGTTTTTCTCAGTTTTGAGTAAAAAAAATTGAAAATTTTTCAATATTTTGAGTTGAACTCTATTTGAAAGGCAAGAAATTATGTAATTAAGAATGCCTTGAGTATGATGAGACGAGAGATTAGATTTTAAATTATTGGAGTTTGATCATTTAAGTAAATTATCACCTAAGGCTCTTGAACGATTAAGAAGTAATTTGTATATCATGTTAATTTAAATCACAAAACACGTTTAAGTTACTTCCTCGGGATATGCTAGTGTTTCTAATTGGTAGTATGTGAATCATTAATAGATGTTGAGAATCGAGTCTGGAGAATTTTATCTACCTTAAAAGATAAAAAAAACCAGTAAAAAAAAAAAGGAAATCGACCAAAAAAGCCATAAAAAAAATGACAACATCACTGAGAAGAATGAAAAAGGTCTCTGAAAAAGATGAATTGTCCAAAAAAAAAGGAATAAAAGTAGTCATCGATAAAAATAAATAAAAATCAGAAACTAGAAAAAGAAGAAAAAGGGGGTACATTCGGAATCAGTACTTGAGTTTTTAACTTATTTTGATACGATGAACATGACTAACATTATGTAACACTAGTACTTCCATGGGAAGTAAGTTGACATACATTAAAAAATGTCACACTCCAAACTTGGATATTCGCAAGAATTCCAATCGCCCAATCCGGTGCCGACAGCCTCCGTAGTACCCCATTCGTGGCTTCCGACGTCCATACGCTAGATTTCGATCCTGGGATCCTACAAGGAGGATTTTTAACGTACATTTATTTTATAACAAGCATAACCACAAGTTTACCCAAATCACAAAGGCAACATCATCATCACATATCCACTAATATAAACATTTGAATACAGTGCTGAAAGGGAAATACATATGTTAAAAATCAAAGATCCATAAGTCTGTTGTACGCTCCAAGCTCATCACAGCTACAACCTAATGCCACCTGCACGCATCTATTGTGCATAAGCTTATAGAAAGCTTAGAGGGTGGTGAAAATGTGTGCACAAGGTAAGTGTCAAGTATGCAATACAATGCCATAAATCATACAATGAAATAAACGGAAATACTGACAAGATTCGACATCAGAGTAAGCGGAATTATACTGGTACGTCCACGAGTCATACAATATCAAAGTATGTAAAACAAATCAGCTATACAAATGAGGAGTCAATGAGAGCCAAATATCAAATACCAAGGGTATAATGCAATATGTAAATCTTGTTAAGTCTGTCTAGGCCATATAAGTGGAGAAACATAGTAAACTAAAATGCTAAGTACTATGGATGCAATGTAATATGCGGTGCGAATGAAATGACCATGCTGGAGTGTGAAGTCGGGATGGTAGTACATAGTATCGCAGGCTACGTGGTCCATCATAAGGGACTTCTATCCAAACCAGTCTCATACCTAAATTTGGATAGTCCGACTCAATGTGGTAAACTCCTGATCTCAAGTTAGTCGCGCGCCCAACCGAAATCTTGTCCATGCGAAGGTACACATAACAAATAGTTATGCACCACCAGCCTGAGTGGATAGTGAATGAATGAATGAATATATAATTCCTGCTCAATAAGTCCACATATCAGTACGGTTACTCTCTGAAAAATCACCAGGGTCTATTACACTCTAAACCCGATTGTCGCCCCATCGTGCGCAACAAGGTGAGTGGAAGAGACCTCACTATCCACCTGCCAATATTGGGCCCAGCTCGTTGATAGCAGACCCATTCCTCAAGCTGGTCAGACTCACCCTAGCATTGCCCCCTCCTCTCAAGCAGGTAAGGTCATACCCCCTTCCAACCGACCACGACACAGTGGGAGACTCGGCCTAACAGTATATGGCCCTCATGCGCTCATGCATCCACTCGGTCTAGATATTGGAGCAACTTCTGGAACTAAGAGGGTTTAGAGACTTTCACCCAGGGATATCTATAGCACCCTATGTAGAATAGATTTTCATGTCCCATCTGGTCATCCACGAAATACTTGTGGAGACTACGGTCCTGATATCTCTAGGGCGTACGGTGGTTATGTCACACAAATGCGAGATGCATGAGTCACACAATCCAATCATGCATCAATCCTGCGCATACTGTGCACTCATATGGGGTAACTCCGCCTTTCAGGGAGTCTTGTAAGACCCGTATCTTAATCCGTACTGTTCCGTCAACTCCCACGATCCTTCCCATCGAATTTTGACAACCTGTGACCGATAATCGATGTTTATGCACAAACTAAGCCGTATCATATAAAATTGAGTCAGCTTGATCCGAGACTTGTACCATTGCGACCGCACAGTCGTCGCGGTTCCAACGCCGTGACTCATGTACCTATCCGATACCCTGATATAGAGATGTGAGCCGGCATTTATTTCGAGAAAACGCCACACGTTTGCGATCCTAAGAGAATCTCTACAACATATCCCATCAATCCCATCAATCAATCCCATCAATCACCTCTCATGTCAAGTACGAAGCACCCATGCTTTCTTTCTCCATAAGTCGAGCAAACCCAAAGTCAACCAACCTCTCACCTCACCCATCACTCACCTCACCCATCACTCACTTCACATCACTCCATCACTCTTACAACTCTCTCTCTCTCTCTCTCTCTCTCTCTCTATCTATCTATCTCTCTCATTTCTGAACAATTCCAAGCAACCAAGAGAGTGCACGTCCATGGCTTTCCCAAGTGAGAGAAAATTATGATTTTAGTGGCCCACTTTTCCATCCCAAAACCTCCATCCTAGCCATCCAAATCTCATCATCTACCATCAAAGTGAAGCATAAGGAGATAGGCTTTCCAACGGACCAAGGAGATCCCTAAGTGGGTGCTTCTATAGGCTAGTTTTCATGCTTTTATGATGGACCAAGTGAGGCTTACCGATCAATGGTATGGATCTTACTTTGGATCCTAAGATGTGGTCAATGGCCCATCTTGATCATCAATATCATTCTATGATAGGGCCATTCTCCATGGACCCCATCATGATGTTTACCTTCCTAGCTTGTATATGGGTCATCTAGACCGTCTATTTTCGTGGAGAAGGGATCTCCACAGTTAGATTTCAATTTTTTTGGGCCCACATGTTATGGGACCCACTTGATTTATGATGTAGATCATGGAATGGAGGGCCCATAGTGTCGGGGTCCCTCCATCACACGCGTGTCCCACTCTACCTCTCTCTCTCTCTCTCTCCCTCTCTTTTCATTTATTTATTTATTTTTGCTGTGTGGGTGTGATGTAATGGTCGTGTGGCCCACTTGGATGGACCCCACCACTAGGTATGTATTGACCCAAGCCATCTAAAAGTGGGGCCCATCTTATAAGTATTGTACTCACACCATCCATCATGTGGTGGCCCACCTAAATAGGGCCCACCTTGAATAAATTGTTAAGCTAAAAACCGTCCAGCGTCTGGATGTTACTGGATAGAAAACACAAATATGAGCTTGATTTTAAGCCTATGGGATGGGCCACTTGTATAGGACCCACCTTGATGTATGTATTCAATCCAAGCCGTCCATCCTCTTCCCCAACTCATTTTAGGCGTTGAGCCAAAAAATGAGGATTATCTGAGTATCTGGTGGGCCATAGTTTTAAAAACAGTATAATTACCATTGAAATCTACCTAGATTTTTCTTACACGCTGAAAGAGGCCCAATATTGGTCTTGATAGGATTGTTATGGGTTGTGGAATCAAATGGATGGAATGGATTCATTAAACGTGGGCCCCACACCTAAAAAACTGCAAACAAATCGTATTTAAAAAACATAAGAAGGTAAGCTGCAGACGCTGCTGCCTGTCAGAGGAGCAGGCAACGCCTGCGCTCGCGTTGGCGGGCGGATGCCAGGTAGCCCACAGCCCACATGTGGGCCCCATTTTGATGTTTATTTGCCAATCCAACCCATACATATGGTGAGCCCCTACCTTAAACAGGCCCCACCAAAAAATCAGGCCCATCTAGATCTCAGGTGGCCCACACCATAAGAAACAGTGGGATTGGACGTATACCATTGAAGCCCTTTTCATGGGCCACAGAAGTTTTTGATCAAGCTAAAATTTGTATCTCCCCTTCATCCAGGTCCGTGCAGCCATATCAGTGGCTTGGATGGAAAATAAATGTTATGGTGGGCCCCACGTGGAGCCCATAATGATGTATGTGTTGTAGACGGTGGAACCCACCATGATGTATTTGTTGCACTCCACCGTCCACAGCGAGGGACGGTGGAGACCACCATGATTTATTTTCTTTATAAACGCCGTCCACAGCTGGACGGTGGGGCCCACCATAATGCATGAGTTGCATCCAAACCGTTCACCATTTGGCAAGTTCATTTTAAGGCTTGGGTTTAAAAAATAGATAGATCTAGGATCACATGGACCACACTATAGAAAGAGTGTTGGATTAAAAGTCCACCATTAAAATATTTGGATTATAAGGTTGGATAAACATGAAATTTGCCTTTCCTCTAAATTCAGGTCTTTATGACCTTATGTATAGATTAGATGAGAAATAAATGCTATGGTAGGCCTTAGGAATTTTAATGGTGGAAATCATTATCACTGATATTTGTGGTATGGTCTAGACGATCTTCTGTTATCATTTATTTTGTAGATAACGTTCTAAAATGATCTCTAATATAGATGAAAGGTGTAGAGGGTGAGGCCCACCTTGGTATATATATGAGGCCATATGATTAGGCCCATCTTGATGTAATAGTGGCCCGTTGTTGAGGCCCAGTTGGAATACATATATAAGGCCCATTATTGAGGCCCATCTTAATGTATTTGTGGCCCGTCCATTGAGACCCACCTTGATATATAGGAGGCCCATGTGATGTGGCCCATTTAATGTGTTTGAGGCCCATGAGCAAGGCCTAATGTGATGTATTCGAGGCCCATGGACAAGGCCCAATGTGATGTATTAGAGGCCCATGGGAAAGCCTAATGTGATGTATTCGAGGCCCATGGATAAGGCCCAATGTGATGTATTTGAGGCCCGTGAGCAAGGCCCAATGTGATGTATCCAAGGCCCATGGGCGAGACTCATTGTGATATATTTTCGGCCGCCCATTTGTGGTGCGGCCCATTGATCTAAGGCCCATGGGTCAAGGCCTAATGGGATGTTCTTAGGGTCTATCGCAATGTCTGATTCTTGCATGGTTATGTAATGATGTTTTATGGCGGGTCATGCCTTAGGAGCAATGTTGGTTTGATTTCCACATTACAAGTATAATGTTGGTTAAATGTTCGCATTACGACTCTCCCTAGGGCCCATTGATAGGCCCATACTAGTTGTGTGTAGATCGTCCAGGCCCATCTGCATTGTAAGGATAGTTCATCACTTTATATCATGCCTAGTATAACTCCATGATTCATGACCATACGCATCATATGTATGCTTGATATGAGTAGTGTCTGATCATAGCATATGCCATTGGGAAGACCATTTACGGGACTCGTTATGAGACGGAGTGCCCCACATCATTGTGTTGTACGTGCTAGATTGCTGCATAATTTTACGGTGTGATTCATGCATCTCGCATTTGTGTATCATGATCACTGTACGCCCTAGCGACATCAGGACTATGACCTCCACAGGCACATCGTGGATGGCTAGATAGGACATCGAAAATAATTGGTTCTAGCACTATGGGGCACGTAGGATGTCCTTGGGTGAAAATCCCAGAACCTCTGAGGCCAGGAGTAGCCCCAACATCTAGACTAAGTGGAACATGAGTACCCGAGTATCGAATACCAGTAGGCAGCGTCTCCCACTATGTCATGGCGGTTGGGAGGGGGTGTGGCCTTACCCGCCCAAGGGAGGAGGCTATAAGCTAGGCTGAGTATGACCAGCTCGTAAATGGGTCCGCTATCAACGAGCCGGATAGGTATTGGCAGACTTCTAGCTAGGTAGATAGTGAGGTTTCTTCCACTTGCAGGGCTGTGCAGCTAGGGAGGAGGCAGTCGGTGTGGAGTGTAATAGACCCCGGTGATTTCTTAGAGAGGAACCGTACTGATATGTGGACTTGATATGAGGACTGACATGATATTATAACACCTCGTCACCATAGCACATGTGGGCGACCGCACGTGGGCGGACGCTGATGTGGGCGGGTGTGATGTGGGCAGGGCTGAGGCCTGGGCGAGCTACCAGCGGTTGGCAGGCTACTGTGCTGACAGGCTACTGAGCAGGAGTTTCATACTCATTCATTTATCCATTCATTATCCACTCGGGCTGGTGGTGTGCAACTATTTGTTATATGTACCTTTGCAATGGCTGAGATTTCGATTGGCGCACGCGACTAACCTAAGATCAGGAGTTTACCACATTGTGTTTGACTATCCAAATCTAAGTATGAGACTGGTTTGGATAGAATTTCCTTGTGATGGACCCCCTAGCCTGTGATACTACGTACTATCATCTCGACTTCATATTCTAGCATGGTCATTTCACTCGCACCACATAATACATTGCATCCGCAGTACTTAGCATTTTTGGTTACTAAGTTGTTGCATGTATATGGCCTAGACGGACTTAGCAAGATTTACATATTGCATTGTACCCTCGATATCTGATATTTGGCTCTCTGTGACTCCTCGTTCACATAGTTGATTTATCTTGTTAGTATTTCTGATATTGTATGATTTATGGGCTTATCATTTTTCCACTTACTCTGATATCGTATGATTCATGACCTTGTCATTTTTCCTGCTTATCTCAAAGATGTATGATTTATGGACTCTACTATATACTCGGCACTTACCTTATACACACTTACACCACCCTCTAAGCTTTTGTAAGCTTATGCATGATAGATGTGTGCAGGTGGCGTTAGGTTGCAGCAGTGTTGAGCTTGGAGCGTGCAGCGATTTTCGGGAGCTCTGATTTTGATATATGTATTTTCCTTTCAGCATTGTATTCAAGTAATTATATTAGTGGATATGTGATGATGATGTTAACTTTATGATTTGGGTAAACTTCTAGTTATGCTTATTACAAGACAAAATGTACGTTGAAAAATCCTCCTTGTAGGATCCCAAAATCAGAATCCGGCGTATGTTAGGCTGGGAGCCGCGAATGGGGTACTACGGAGGCTGTCGCACCGGATTCGGTGATCGGGATTCTTGTGAATTTGATTTTTGAGTTTGGGGCATGACAAGTCCCATGAACAACCTGCCCTATGGCATATGCAATGGTCAATCACATTTCATAACAAACATGCAAATGATGCATATGGGCATGTATTATGATGTTATGTTGTCACATACTCATAATCGGTATTAATAACAGTCCTTAATAATCGTTATCAATAATCGGCCTCGACAATGTGAACATTTAACCAACATTGCTCCTAAGGGGTGACCCACATAGAGCCTAACATATAGTGGACCCATGGCCTCACAAAGGGCCTGATATACAACATCATGGGCCTCACTCAAGAGCTTAATACACATCACGATGGGCCCTTCACATGGGCCTAACATACATCACAATGGGCTCCATCACCTGGCCCTCAAATGCATCGCAATAGCCCTCATCACATAGACCTCATCTACATCACATTGGGCCTTAAACACGGGCTAAATACACATCACAATGAGCCTCAAATACGGGCCGCATATACACCACATTGGGCCTCAATCACAAGCTACATATACATCACACAGGCTAAATACACATCATAATGAGCCTCAATTACGAGTCACATATACATCATGTAGGTCTTAATAATCGACCTCGGCAATCGAAATCGGCCTCAACACTCAGAGTCAGAATCGGCCACGATACTCAGCCATGAAAATCGGAATCGGCCTAACAGGGCCTAAGGGAAGGTCACAATGTGGACATCTAACCATCATTGCCCATCAATGTGGACATTCGACCAACATTGTTCCCAGGAAGTGGCCCACATAGGGTTAAACATATAGTGGGCCCATGGCCTTACACAAAGGCTTAATACACATCACAATGGGCCTCATACAAGGGCAACATATACATCACTATGGGCTGCATCACATGGGCCTATATACATCAGATAGACCACGTCCTATGGGCCCCGAGTACATCATAATGGGCCTCAGATTCAAGCAGGTGGGCCCCAAATATATATCACAGGTGGGCCTCAAGTATACATCACAGGTGGGCCCTATCACATGGCCAGGCAGTGTGGATGAATCACATCCATCAAGGTGGGACCGGCTGAAGGACGACGTGGACATAAAATACAAACATCACGGTAGAGTCCTCATCACCGTCCAAACACGTCCAGCATCGTCCAGATCGTCTGAACGGTGTGGATAAACAAATGCATCGCGGTGGGGCAGCACGACACCATCCAAACTACCCAGCATAGATGGACGAAGAAAGTATAATACATACATCAAGTCAGGGCCCCACCATCCCTGTGGATGGTGGTGAATGGAGCATGTACATCGTGCGTCCAGCACAGATGAACAGTGTGAATATGATACATGCATCAAGGTGGGGTCCTACGTGGGATGGCTTAGATAAAACCCATACCTCATGGTGGGGCCCATGCATGTGGACAGTGTGGATCAGCAACACATACATCATACATGGGACCCACAGAACGTGCTGACATCGCAGCAGCTACCAGCTGCGTGAGTCCCATTGTCTTGTGGTGTGGACAGTAAGGATAAAACTCAACCAACAGTGTCCAACCTGATTGGATGGCTGGATGTAAAATAGATAGACGACATGAGTGTAGAACAGGTGGACGACGTGGATCCATACGTCCAAGTGGTCCCTACTGTCCAGATCATCGAATGGTGTAGATATAAGACACATACAACACGTGTGTGTCCCACACAGAATGGCGGTGTGGATGAAATAAATACATCATGGTGGTCCTATGCTGGTAAAACAGATGGACGATTTAAATAGATCACATACATTCGAGGTGGGTCCCAACAAAACAGATGTACAGTGGGGACCACACCATCTGAACAGATGGCAGAGTGGACATACAATTCATACACCAAGATAGGTCCCATTCCACATGTACAGCATGTGTGGGATGGCCCCACATGAGCTGAAAATAGATGGACGGTGTGTGTGAAACACATACATACATCAAGTGTGCGCCACACAACACACACAGGTTGCGGGGGGGGGGGGGGGGGGGGGGGGGGGGGGGTCCCACTGTCCCCAAACAGTTGGACAGCTAGGATGTAAGGCACATACATCAAGGTGGGTCCCATCCCACATGTGCAGTACGTGTCGGGTGGGCCCCACACAATTTGAAAACATGGCTGGACGGCCTGTAAAAACACATGCATTAAAGTGGGGGTCCGCACCAAAAGACAGATGGATGGCTGGGGATATACAATACATTCACCGAGGTGGGTCCCACCCCCACATGTGCCACACGTGTGGGGTGGGCCCACACCTCCAAATGGAAGGACGGTTTGTATAGAAAACATATACATCATGTTGGTGCCACAACGGCTTCCAACGGACGGACGGTTTAGATGGATCATATCCATTAAAGTGGGGCACGTGTGGCACCGTCCATATGGACAGTGCAAATGAAACACATACATAATCAGTGGGTCCAACCAAATCCTGCTGACGTCAATCCTCACCACAGCTGTTGTTGTGTGAGGTACATCAGCCATTCCACTCATCAGGTGGGTCCCACGCATGTGGACGACCCTAACCTCCTCTCTCTCATTTTATATATAATACAATATAATATAATATGATATGATATATTATAAAATAATATCATCATGAGTAAATTCCCACCGTCCAGACTCTCTGGACGTTCTAGACGGTGGGGATCTAATGCATAAAACATGGTGGGTCCACACGTGTGGCCCACCTCAATATAATATATATATATATATATTAAAGTATTATTATTATTTTTTAAAACTAATCCCACCAGCGTCCAGATAGATGGACCACTTGATGAAATACATAAATTGGCGTGGCCCACCGTCCAAGAAATGGATGGTGGGGATCCACACGTGCAAACAATGTGAGGTCCACCGTGATATGAATGGCATGGATATACACCATACATCATGGTCAGGGCCCACCTAGCCTGCTGACGTCTGCAGCTACCAGCTGTATGTGCTGGCCATCGTCCATCAGACGGATCGTCTATATGAAAACAAATGGACGGTGGGGGGATACAGATACATCACGGTGGTTTCCACATGCGTGTGGGTCCCACATGCTGTAACACCCCGAAAATCGGGGGTCGGGTCCCACATGCTGTAACACCCCGAAAATCGGGGGTCAGGTCCCACATGCTATAACACCCCGAAAATCTAAGATTGTAACACCCCGAATTTTTGCCAACCTGGGATTAGATTTCCTTAGACAACGGGTCAACCATAGCACCTTGGTAACCTCTCAGAACCCAATTCCAAAACCAAAGAAATCGTGTAGAACCAAATCCTTTAGAAATTAAGCGTAAGTTAACTAGCGCTACATTAGATTAGTTGTGAAACTGTCCTTGATCACTTTAAATATGTTCTGCAAGACCCAAAACTTGTAGAGCCGATGACGCTACAATACCCTAAAATCTAGGATCAAACTCTAAACCCGTTTGTCCTCAGGAACCTTCTGAAACTTCGTATTAGATTTAGACCACGCGTCGAAAGTTCGATATCTACAATCTTAGACCATTGCGACCGCCTTGTTGGACTTGACAATCGTTTCAAAAATCAAGGCCAACCGACGTTCAGAGGCTATTTCATTGAGCCTGGAGTAAAGAGAGTGAGAAAGGGGTTAGATTTGAAAATTTTAATCCAAATTTGGCACGTGACTTGGCACGTTATTATTAATCGTTCTGACCGTCAGAATTCAGCCAAATTACACCCTCAGATCAGGAAAAATTTCTCTTTCATATCATGAGACTTGTAGACCTGATTTAGGTACGATGACCGCTGAACTGAAACTGGATCGCCACGTGCGATATATGAACTCTGCAGGACTGAAAACTGGGTGTGGACAACATCCAGCAACCATGAGCTTAAGTCCGACCGCGTTCGGCCAGGGGACCTCCCGAAACACTCTTTTGGATCGAAAAAGTCCCGATTTGGTTATAACTCAAGTATACTTTGTTCCCAAGTCTGTTTCAGTGAAGTTTTAGCCTATATAAGGGCTTGAAACCCTCTCATATCTCTCCCATCTAAATTTGGATAAAACCCTAGATTGAGAGAGAGAGAAAGTGGGAGATTATGAGAGAGTTGTGGGGGAGATTCCTACCACCTGCACCAGCTTTTGCTCATATCGAAGCACCGCATCCCAATCACTATTTCGATGATTTCAACGCACTCCTAGGTAAGAAAAACCCTAACTACTTGCTGTTTTGGGATTATTTCGATTCAAATAGCAACATAGCTTATGTATCTTGTGCATTAGGTCGCCTGTTCGCCGTTGACGATCCCCTCTTAAAATAAAAATTCAGAGTGTTACAATCTACCCCCCTTAAAATAAAATTTCATCCCCAAAATTGGCTAAGGGTAATGAGTCCCTAGAGAGACTTTCGCATTGACATTCTAAGGAAGGTTCAGATCTGATTTAATGACCTAACCTTACGTAGAACCTAATTCAACTATTTCGATCCTGGGCCAGTGGGGAAGGGCTAACCAAGCTTCCGCTGCGCTACTCAGATCCAACGGTTACGTTAGATAATCCTAAGTAGATTGGGCTCAATACGTTCTACCCCCCTTAAAACTTCGTTCTACTTAGGGCTTAAGAATCTATGTCCCGATCCGTTTATCGAAACGAGATGTAACTTAGGGTCTACCCTTGACATGAGATGGGAAACAACCTCTCACTACATGAGTCTTACTTTGCTAATGACGCGTTCTATGGCATTGGTACCTATGGTTGTAGAAAAGAGCTGAAATGATGTGTGTTGTGGTTGATTTTAAGGACGGATGTGAGTTGATGACAATAGGTCTAATCTCTATTGGCTATATGTCCTCAACATTTTCCAAAGGTAAAGTAATAACGTTTGGTTGGAGATGGTCGGGCCAACACGGAAGAAAAGTTATGTAGTGGGTCTGAGCTGGATACATAGACTTTCTGCCTAGAACAGAAAATTTACCATATCAGTTCTTAATCCTAGACGATGCCGATCTTCTGCTTGATCAGAGCATTAGATTTATTGGCAACTACCAGGATTGAGAAGTCAATTCAAACCGCGAATACTTTTCTTATATATATAGTTCCTTTACTCCGCGTTCCCGAATGCAATAGGCCCTTGGGAAAGGCAAGTCAAAGGGACGTGCTGCTTTATTCTAAGTTCAAACTGAGGGATTTATAAGTTCTCCCTGAGAGTGAATGGTTCTAAGTTATAACAACTTTCCTAAGGGTTATAACAGGAGTCTATAAGCATTAAGGGGATCTATCGAAGAGATAAGGTTCTACTCCAACCAAATCTAACCTACTATTCCTTAACATATACAGGCTTTACACTACTTAAGGTAACTAGTAGACTAGTCTATAACTCACTAGTTGTAATCCAAAACCTAAACCTATACGCTAAATGGTTTCATACCATTTCTAATACAGGGAATTGTTCTATCTCTTAGGGTCAAGATTGTCTAAATGGAATTAGATTTTTCTATCTCGTCAGATCTTTCAAATCTAGGCGTACTAAGTCTAGGTCCAAAATGCTAGATGTCCTAGCACCAGATGGCCATTATAGCTACCGTATTTAGTCTCATCCGACGGTAAAGCGGAGAGATCGAGAAGACGGCTATAACTAGCTCAAAAGAGCCATGGAAAATGAAGGAAAGGGGGAGAAATGGCTGCCCTAATAGACTGAAACGAATCTAGGCTCTATAGAGGGGTAAATCAGGCTCCGAAGGGCTGGGTTTCCAAAGGGAAACGAGAACAATAGGTGGGAATGGAGCTCACCCGACTTTCAGCCTTGAATGGAGGTTGTAGGAGCTTCAAACGATGAAAATGGAGAGGAAGGAGTACACCAACAACTGTGGAAGGTGGGTTGGTGTCGGTTATGGCCAGAAATGAGAATGGGGGCGATTTAAAGTGGGTTTTGAAAGATGGGGCAGCAAAGAACTTGAAAAGGGAGAGCTTGGAGACGTATTTTTTGTGAAGGAGGTGGTACTTTTAGGGGGTTTTAAGGTGAGAACCACCTTAGGAGGGGTGCCCTAACCCTTTTAGGGCGTCGGCCAGACGCACGGCCCGAGTGGGGCACACCGGTCGGCGATGCATCGCCGGCCAAGTTGTAATCCGGCCATGCCGGCCATATGGGCCGGGTTCCCCTACCCTAGGGACCCCAAATATGTGTGGGACCCACCCTGGTTCATTGTACTTTGGACTGGGTAGGCCTAAGACTCCGTTTGGAGCATTCCGGGGCCAATTTGTAAACTAGAATAAGTTTATGAATCATGTAGCATATGATTTTGGGATAGGAGAATCTAATCCATCTAACTAACCCACTTGTTACAAGAGATTCCATAATTAAAATGGCTAAAAGTCCAATTCTTACCTATATTTACCATTTATAGTAAATTTTTATCTAAGTATAATTTTCTATTATTTACACATTAGGATCCATGTGTAGTAAGAAAGGACTTAGAAAAAGTTGAAGAATGGGGTGGTGAAAGGGACGATTCTGAAGAAATTGGATGAAACGAGGTTTTTAAGCCCTGAGATTGAGTGTAAGGGTTGTGGTTGCCCCACAACCAAAGGACATACATTTTTGGGTTTGGAATTCTTCTGGGAACGTCTCAAACCCGCCTACTAACAACCTAGAGGCTACTTAGGTCGCTTCACACGACCATAAATACATTACGGACTCAACCAAAATGATCGATTTGAGTAGACATCGCCTATTGGCGAATCTGAAGTCCTACGAGTGTTTCTAGATTTTTCTCGCACCCACCTAAGTCAAAGGAGCGACAGCGTATGTTGCGTGTCCATAACCCAGGTCCGGTTTAATCCAAATCATGCTCTGATACCATCTGTAACACCTTGAAAATTAGGGGTTGGGTAGAAACCCAACTCCCGAGTTCCAGAACGTCACTTATGCAACATAGATAATGATAAATGCATGTTATCTGTAGAATGGCATTAAACAAGATTGAGACTAAGCTAAAATAACATATCATACTCCAGAGACAGTTAAATTAGCAAGCGAAAGACTGTGATGAATACATAAAATATATAATTAATTGTAAATATCCAGAGTGTGAACATGTTACCAGGTTAATTAAATACATGTATACTCCAAAAATGGAAAGAAAAGAATATACATGAGTGCTCCAAAAATATAAAATGACAAGTGTCAAGGCGTCTAATCAACCTCCCTGTAATCCCGTCGATCAGAACACACATAAAGGAGAGATCCTCCTCATCATCATCAAATCCGGCTCCGCTTCACAAGCAGTGCCATCATCTACAATTACAAAAGGATCTGGTGGGTTTCCAGAACACCATCCCATAACGTGGGAGTGAGTAATTAACTAAGTGGAATCATAGAGTAAAGATTAGCATGTTATCAAATCAATCACGTGTTAATAGTAAAGAAAATAATCAAACATTCCTAGATACTGTTATTAATGCATGCATGAAATGACATGATGGATGCCCTCACCGACATTCTCCCTCATACGGCACCATCTGCGTCCGCGGCATGCTTTCTTCCCGCAGTACTCCACATCTTCCAAGCACATGCAATGCGATATGGATAACGATTACCAAGTTGTTATTAATCCTTTTCATACAGCAGGATTGGGAAACTAGGGTACCTTGTTTATATCAATCCCAACACAAATTCTGTCTAGGGTTGTCATTCCTAGTAATCTCATACGATGTTATAATTGTAGGTCGCTGCAAGGGCTGTCAGGGCTGTTGCTCGCACTCGTTGCACCGCTCCCCCATCACCTTATCAATACTTGCCTATTTATCCTTAAGACTGCATCAGGACTCGTCGCCCCCATGCGGTATCTGGATAAACTTAAGGTCACTACAAAGGGCTGCCAGGGCTGTTGCTCGCACTCGTTGCACTGCTCCCCCATCACCTTATCAATGTAGGCCGATAACAAGAATATAGTGTCCCATACCACCATAATCTGCTCAAAGTAGGGTGCTCACTGGTCACTACGGGGAGGTTTATAGCCCCAGCGTAGGCCGACAGCTCAACCGCGGTGTCCCATACTACCATGCCCGGCTCATGAGTCTTAGTGGATCGAGGTACCAAGGTTATCAAGGGTTCCACTGGTAAGTTCAGTACCCTAGGTTCAAGCAGTTATGACTCATACAAGGTGAACATACAACGACCAGTCGGGTTACTTGACGGGTTCGACTAGTAGGAGCGCATCTCAAGCTGAATGACATGAAGTGCATGAAATACTTCGTGTGCCCTAACCACTGCCGCCAACTCAAAATACGACTCACGTTCATCGACGCGTCCTTCGTGGCAAATAGATGCCAACCACGAATTTGATCATTTACCGACTGCCTGGACTAGGTCATAGCCCCAAACATTTGTAAGTCAACATCAGTAATCATATGAGAGTAATGGAAATGAAATACAACAATATAAGCATGTTGAAACATGTTATAACATACAACTTAAGCAAATCATCCAACACATGCATTTCATACATATAGTGAAATCTATACATTTAGCCAACATGGTGAAAATCATATACATCAGCATATTACTTGAGAATTCAATCTCAAAACTCATTCACAACTCCATTTACTCAATACACACTAGTATAAACATTTATACACACACTTCGCCTACACACTTTAGTCTACATAGCGTATGTCGACTCAAAGTGTTCATTTGGGCGAATCTCTTCGCCAAACAGATCATGTACGCATTCCTAATATCCTAACATGACAAATAACCATGGCAAACATTTCAGAAAAATGTGGATGTAAACATTATTTCCTACAAATGACTAAAATGCCCTAAATCTCATATTTTCCATACGTTTACGAAATGAAAAACGGACAGCATGTTCTACATGTCAAACGGCATTGCCGTCGATAATCTACTATTAAACGACATTGAAAGCTTTGAAATCAGTCGATCAAAGTGTCTAAAATCCTCACCTTTTTGCCCTAGACGTGTATCGTTTTGAACGGAACGTATATGCTTCGTCAACGGCGAACAGGCGACCTAATGCACAAGATACATAAGCTATGTTGCTATTTGAATCGAAATAATCCCAAAACAGCAAGTAGTTAGGGTTTTTCTTACCTAGGAGTGCGTTAAAATCACCAAAAAAGTGATTGGGATGCGGTGCTTCGATATGAGCAAAAGCTGGTGCAGGTGGTAGGAATTCTCCCCCACAACTCTCTCACAATCTCCCACTTTCTCTCTCTCTCAATTTATGGTTTTATCCAAATTCGGATGGGAGAGATATGAGAGGGTTTCAAGCCCTTATATAGGCTAAAACTTCACTGAAACAGACTCGGGAACAAAGTATACTTGAGTTATAACCAAATCGGGACTTTTTCGATCCAAAAGAGTGTTTCGGTATGTCCCCTGGCCGAACGCGGTCGGACTTAAGCTTATGGTTGCTGGATGTTGTCCACACCCAGTTTTCAGTCAGACAGAGTTCATAGATCGCACGTGGCGGTCCAGTTTCAGCTCAGCGATCATCGTACCTAAATCAGGTCAACAAGTCTCATGATATGAAAGAGAAATTTTTCCTAATCCGAGGGTGTAATTTGGCTGAATTCTGACGGTCAGAACGCTTAATAATAATGCGCTAAGTCACGTGCCAGATTTGGATTAAAATTTCCAAATCTAACCCCTTTCTCACTCTCTTTACTCCAGGCTCAATGAAATATCCTTTGAACGTCGGTTGGCCTTGATTTTCGAAACGATTGTCAAGTCCAACAAGGCGGTCGCAATGGTCTAAGATTGTAGGTATCGGACTTTCGACGCGCGGTCTAAATCCAATACGAAGTTTCAGAAAGTTCCTGAGGGAAAACGGGTTTAAAGTTTGATCCTAGATTTCAGGGTATTGTAGCGTCATCGGTTCTAAAAGTTTTGGGTCTTGCAGAACGTATTTAAAGTGATCAGGGACAATTTTACAGCTAATCTAACGTAGCGCTAGTTAACTTACGCTTAATTTCTAAAGGATTTGGTTCTACATGATTTCTTTGGTTTTGGAATTGGGTTCTGAGAGGTTACCAAGGTGCTATGGTTGACCCATTGCCTAAGGGCGTCTAACCCCAGGTTGGCAAAAATCCTGGGTGTTACACATGCTACTGTGCAGCATTAAGCAAAATACATATATTACGGTGTGACCACAAATGCACGGTATTGATATTTTGGATGGAACACTTCCATCCAAGTGGGGTCCACAGCACCTTCCAAGCAATCCATCACCGTCTAGATGGTCTGGACGATGTGGATTTAACACATAAATCATGGCAGACCCCACACCGTCCCAGCTCCTGGCCAGGGGAATATAATATATACATCATGGTGGATCTAGCGTCCAGGGCAGCTGCAACTGCCTGCTGCATGACCCAGCAAATGAATGGTTTGGATATATACATGCCCAAAAGTGGGTCCACATCCCTGCTTTGGACGGCTTGGACAAAATCCATTCAAGGGTGGGGTTTTTGCACTGTCCATCACGTCCAGCAAGTGGACGGACAGTGTGGATTCTATGCATGCATCAGGTGGGTCTCACCGTCCAGATTTGCTAGACGGTGTGGATCATACACATCTAGATGGGATCCACCATGATGGATAGCATGGATTAACGCACGCATCAGGTGGGCCATACATCAAAAATGAGGAAAATAGAGGAAGGAAAAGAGAGAGAGAGAGAGAGAGAGAGAGAGAGAGAGAGAGAGAGCAAGAGAGAGACGGATGAAGGAGGGCCCCGCCACTATGGGCCCCTCAATACAATATATACATCAAGATGGGTCCCACCATGTGGACCCTAAATCCGCAATCAACTCAAAAAAAATACATCCACCTATGATCTTCTCCTTCTTCTTCTACCAAAGTATCCTAGAGCTCCAATGGACGCACTTCAACGGTCGAGATTGGATCATGGATCGTGGAGATGGGAGGTAGGAAAGTGAGCCACACAAGCTCTCTCCCATGGAAGCTTAGACGTGAGTTGCTTAGAGAATGAGGGAGAGAGAGATGAGGGAGACTGGTTATAAGAGAGAGGGATGGGTGTGATGGGTGAAAAGGTGTACTTGACATGTATGCGTTGCTTTGACTTTGGGGTTGCTTGGGGATGGGTGTAATGGGAGATGTACTTGACATATGAAGTGAAGTGGTACTTGATTGAAGGGATGTGATGTGATTGATTTGAAAGATTGCCTTGGTTTTGCAAATGCACGGCGTCTCCTCGAACTGAACGTGGGCCCACATCTCTTGGCTTGGGTATCGATTCGGTGCGCGAGTCACAGCGTTAGAACCGCCGCGACAGTGCAGTCGCTAAGGTGTAAAACAATTCTTGGGTCGAGCCGACTTCGATATGCAGGACTCGGCTTAGGTTTGATAGCAAATGTTGCATACAGGTTGAGGGTTGTCGAAATTCGACCGGGACGATCGCGAAAGCCTAAGGAACAGTACGGGCTAGGATACAGGTCTTACAGAAAACTTGATATTTGAATTTTTATTCTGATTTAAGTAATATACTTGATTAATTACATGTTTGATTCGGCTCTAAGTTTTCAAAATCCCAACTTCTTGTCTTGTCTGTACTCATTCATACCTGATTGCATAAAAGATTATTTTTTGAAAAAGGTTTTGAACTAGAGATTGAAGATTATTTTTTGTATATTCTGCTCGAGACTAGCAAAATGCTAGTTGGGAGTTGTGTTGATGATCAAATATTACATATTATCCCCCATTTATTTCTTGGTTTTATAAACATAATATGGCTTCATGGTATACTTTACATGTATTTGTGTTGCAAGATGAATTTAAGCTTGGATTGAAAAGAATGATAAAAGCATGGATTTAGGACTCAAGAATTTCTAAAGTAAAGAATGGATCTTTGGAGACCAAGATTAAATATTTAAAGACCCTAAGATCCAAGAAAACCAAGTGGAGAAGGAAGGAAGTCGAAAGAACAAGTGCGGAAATCACAATGACTGTGCCATCAAACATTGGTCGATGACATTGAATTTATGAGAGAAAATCGAGTTGGTTGCTGGACATATTGGGTGCTTTTCTCAATCAATCGAAGACATGTTCGATCACTCGAAGGAAGGTGCTCGATGACATCGAAGACTGCTTGATGACATCGAATTTATTGAAGAAATTGAAGCAACTCGCTGGACTATTTTGGACACATTTTCGATGAAGAAGACCTGTTCGATGAATCGAAGCTTCGCTCGATGACATCAAAGGACGGTTCGATGACACAGAAACTTACGTAGTGTGAAAAAAGAAAAAGCATGACTTCCAGATTCAAACCCCTTCGATGACATCGAAGGGTGTTCAATGACATCAAACCCATTACACAGTGTTTACGCGGGCTGTGTAAATTTGATCCGATTTTATGATTTTGTGAAACTTTTCTTATAAATAGGGATTTCATAAGTCTTTTGAGGATATCTATGGTTTGGAGAAGGAGAACAAAAGGGCAGAGCCACTTTCCAACAGTTCTTCTTTTCTTCTTAGTTTTTAATGCTTTCTTCTAGGATTTTTAATCCAATCATGTCTGGGATTGGCTAGATCCCTTGGCTTGGCTAGGGCTAAGGGGTGAAGCTTGTAGCATTGTTAGGATGTTTTTCTTATTTGATTCTTATTATTGTTGAACTCCTTTGATTCTAGTTTGATATTTAGGGAATAATTTTAGTTTTTAATGGTTTGTTGTGACTTAAATTACAATAGATCTGCAATAGCTTGAAGTATCTTCTTTTTTGTTTGGATTTTGTGAAAATAGAAATCATGTTGTTCTCCATCATCCTTTGGGCATGGCTGAATGATGGAATTCCTTTTATTCTTCACAATTCTCCCGTGTTGGTTGTTGGATTGCTATTTGTTGTTGTCTACCATAGTCTCTTGGGCATGGTTAGGTGATAGAATCACTTCCAATCTTCACAACTTTCATCCGTTGAGAATTAGGTCAATGGAAGTTTAGATTTGAGTTTATTGAATATCTTCAAATTGGATAGGATACTCCAATTCCAATTGAGTGCCTTGAATCAAATAAGGAAACATCCTAATAGTTGTAAGTGGATCGCTGGAAACCCTAGTTCCCACCTTTAAATTCAGAAGTTTCTAAATTCATCATCTCATAATTATTCCCTACTTTTCTGATTTAGGTTAGATCTTCTCCTAGTTTTGATTCTATTTACTTTCAGAATAGACACACAAAATTAGTCCCCATGGATTCAACCTCAGTCTCACCGAGGTTATTACTGCATCGCGACCCCACACTTGGGGTTGTGAACAGTCATATTCCGAAAAGACAAATTCATGACTTCATTCCTACAATTAATGATTGCATTTGATGTGGCAAGGAATGGGCAGCAAGTGTATTTTAAATCATGTACGAAAAGTGTACAATGATTAGAAATAATTTATCCTTAAAAACATTTTGCTCACGAGATATTAAAATTATATATATATATATATATAAAATCCGAACAGTTTTTGAAACACTAGAAAATAGGTGGGGTGATCAAGTCCTCTGGGTTGAAAATCCCTAAAGCGTAAATAAGTGGGGCGATCAAGACCCTTGGGTTAAAATTCCCAGAAACCCAACTGGTACCTTTTGGAACCTCTACCGTACCCTTTGAGTGGGTGAGTATGTCAGGATTGTAAAAGGTTCCCACTGTCAAGTTCGGTAGGGTAGAAGTCTGACCAGCTAACATATAAATGGGTCCCTCACCAAGTGCCCTTTGGATGGATGAGCATGTCATGCAAGAGGTTCCCATTGCCAGGTTAGGTGTTGTATTGGCGTGGGTGTTGGCCAACCGGTGTATACTGGCCATAGTGTTAAAAGGAATAAACCACACTTGTTATTATGGAGTATAGCATATGTTGATTGATTGATTCATTTTTCTTTGAATTTACACTGGAAAAAAATCTTGTTTATTAATCTCCTCATCTTTTGCTTTACCTAAATAGATATTGTATCTTTTAGTGCATTTTATTCAGATTATATGAGGCTATTTTTGAAACCTGTGTTGAGATTACTCACTAGGCTTCACAGCTTACCCTGTTGGGATTTTAAAATTTCAAGATTAGGATCTCATGGAGGAGCTTAAAGAGAATTGCCTTTATTTTTCAGTTCTTTAACATTTTTTATATAAGTTAAAACGAACATTAAGTATACTATGATAGCATGACAATGACATGTGTTTGATGGTAATCTTGAATAGTCGGAACATGGACATTTTATTCTTCTTTAAATAAATGTTTGATTATTCAATTTTGAATGAGATCATTTTATCAATATATGTGTGGATTATGAAATGTAAACATACAAAACATAAGTCATACCTTCATATACGGAATCGGGGTCGAATATACCCAGGTACCAGATTTCGGGGCGTGACATCAAGAATGATGGGAATTTAAGCGCTCATGTCCACGATGGATTAGGTATCCAGGATGATAAAATCTACTGGGTAGTAGAATATGTCAACCTGGACCAACACATCCTCAATTACCCCTCTCGGTACACGAACTGAGTGATCAGCAAGTTGTAAAGTGGTTCGGGTGGGTTTTAATTCACCTAGACCCAATTGTTCGTAGACCAAATAAGGGGATCAAATTTATGCTCACTCCTAAGTTAAGAAGTGCATACTTGATCCAGCAATTCCTAATTACACATGGGATAGTTGGGCTACTGAGATCCTTGTATTTTTGTGGCACATCGTACTATAGGATGGCACTCACTTTTTCTATTAAGAAGATTTTCTTTTGAATATTTTACCGTCTTTTGGCTGTACATAAGTCTTTCAGAAACTTTGCATATGAAGGTATTTGTTTAACGGTATCTAGCAGAGTATTGTTGACATTCACTTGTTTAAGTACCTCTAGAATGTCTTGAGATTTAGAGAGAGGTTTTGGTGTTATCAACCATTTGGAAAATGGGGCAATCAGCTTGTCTTAAGGTTCCAGTTCTAACTCGTGTGGAGCGCTGCTAGATCTATTAGTTTCCTCTCCTTAGAATTTTCAGCCCTTACTAGAGTAGATTTGTCAATTATTTTCCCACTCTTAAGAGTGGTGATAGACTTAGCTTACTCCATTTGATGTGAAGAGCTTGTGTCACTAACTTTGTATTGTTATTTTGGATTGGGAAGAGGTTGAGCTGGAAGGATTCCTTTTTCTCCAACCGCAATTTTTATCTCAAGCCCTTGTATGGCCTTTCTAAGGTCTTAAAAGGCTTGTAGCATACCCTGATTGAAACGCTCTTGATTTTGAAGATGCTTTAGAACTAGATCCTCCTGAGGTTTCTGTAACATCCCGAAAATCGGGGGGTCGAGTAAAAACTCCACTCCCAAGTTCCAGAACATCACTTATGCAACATAAATGTGTATGATTGAATGTTGTCTGTGTTAATGCATTAAACATGAGTGGGATTAATCCAAAACATCATATCATACTCTAGAGACCGTTAAATTAGCAAGCTGAAGACTGTGATAGTATGTATAACATATATAAACTGTTGTATATCTCCAGAGTGTGAACATGTTACCAGGTTATATACATACATGTATACTCCAAAAGTAGACAAAACGAATATACATGAGTGCGCTAAAAATATAAAATGACAAGTGTCAAGGCATCTAATCAACCTCCCTGTAATCCCGTCAATCAGAACACGCATAAAGGAGAGATCCTCCTCCTCATCATCAAGTCCAGCTCTGCCTCGCAGGCCGCGCCATCATCTGCAATCATAGTAGGCACTGGTGGGTGTCCGGAAACACCATCCCATAACGTGGGAGTGAGTGATCAACTCAGTGGGATAAGAGAGCAGAGATTAGCATGTTATCAAATCAATCATGCGATAATAGTAAAGCAGTAAATCAAACAATCCTAATACTGTTGTTAATGCAATATGACATGACATGATGGATGCCCTCACCGACGTTCTCCCTCATACGACACCATCTTACGCCCGCGGCATGCTTGCATCCCGCTCAGTGCTCCACATCTTCCAGGCACACGCAATGTGATGGTGATATGATTGTCGAGTTATTATTAGTCCATTCAAACAGCAGGATTGGAAAACTAAGGTACTTTCCTTATATCAATCCCAACACAGATCCTGTCTAGGGTCGTCACTCCTAGTAATCTCATACGATGTATATTTTGTAGGTCGCTGCAAGGGCTGCCAGGGCTGTTGCTCGCACTCGTTGCACCACTCCCCCATCACCTTATCAATACAGGCCTACTGTACTCTCACTGCTACGGAAGGGTAGTCGCCTCCCGTAGACTCAGAATACGCTCGCGGTCACTACAAAGGGCTGCCGGGGCTGTTGCTCGCACTCGTTGCACCGCTCTCCCATCACCTTATCAATGTAGGCCGACAGCAAGAATATAGTGTCCCATACCACCATAATCTGCTCACGAGTCATAGGTGCTCACTGATCACTACGGGGAGGTTTGTGGCCCCAGCGTAGGCCGACAGCTCGACCACGGTGTCCCATACCACCATGCCCGGCTCATGAGTCTTCGTGGATCAAGGTACCATAGTTGACAGGGTTTACAATGGTAAGTTCAGTACCCTAGTTTCAAGCAGTTATGACTCATACAGGGTGAACATACAACGGCCAGTCGGGTTACTTGACGGGCTCGACTAGCACGATCGCATCTCAAGTCGAACGACATGAAGTGCGTAAAACACTTCGTGTGGCCTAACCACTGCCGCCAACTCCAAAACACGACTCGCGTTCATTGACGCGTCGTTCGTGGCAAAGATAAGCCAATCATGAATTTGCTCGGTTGCCGACTGTCTGGACTAGGTATAGTCCCAAACAATTATGAATCCACATCAGCAAATCATGTAAGAGTAATGGAAATGAAATACAACCATGTGAGCATGTTAACACATGTTATAACATACAAGTTAAGTAAATCTTCCAACGTATGCATTTCATACATATAATGAAATCATGCACATAGCTAACATGTAGGAAACCATTTACATCAGCATATTAATTGAGAAATCAATCTCAAACTAATTCATAACACCATTTAATTCAATACATACTAATACAAGCATTTATACAAACACTTACACTACACACTTAAGTCCACATATAGTATGTCGACTCAAAGTGTGCATTTAGGCGAATCTCTTCGCCAAACTAATTATGCACGCATTCCTAGTATTCTAATGCGACAAGAAGCCATGTCAATCACATCAGCAAAATATGAATGAAAACAGTACTTCCTACAAATGACTAAAATGCCCTAAATCTCATATTCTTCTCGATTTACGAAACAGGAAACGAACAGCATGTTGTACATGTCAAACAACATTGCCGTCAATAATCTACTATTAAATGATATTGAAAGCGTTGGAAACAGTCAATCAAAGCGTCTAAAATCCACACCTTTTCTCCTAGAAGCGTATCAATTCGAACGGAGCGTATACGCTTCGTCTACGGCGAACTGGGAACCTAATACGCAAGATCCATCAGCTACCATGCTATGGAAACTAAGAAACCTCAAATCAGAAACTATTTAGGGTATTTTCTTACCTAGAAATGCGGACAAATCACCGGCAAAGTGATTAGATTGCGTGGCTTAAACACGTGTAGCAGGTAGCACCAGCAGCAGGTAATTCTCTCCCACCTTCTCTCACAATCTCTCACCTTTTCTCTCACTCAACCTAGGGCTTTTTTCAAATTTGGATGGGAGAGATATGAGAGGGTTTCAACCCCTTTTATAAGCCCAAACATGCCCAAAACAAGCTTGGGAACAAAGTTTACTTGATACCTAACCAAATCGGGGCTGTTTCGGTCCAAAAGGGCATTTCTGGTGGTCCCCTGGCCGAACGCGATCGGACTTAAGTTCATGCTCGTCGGATGTCGCTCACATCCCATTTTTAGACTAGCAGTGTTCGTAGATCGCACATGGCGGTCCAGTTTCAGTTTAGCGGTCAACGCATATAGATCAGGTCTGCAAGTCTCATGATATGAAATAGAAATTTTTCCTGATCCGAGGGTGTAATTTGGCTAAATTCTGACGGTCAGAATGCTTAATACTGACGCATCAAGTCGTGTGCCAGATTTGAATTTCAAATTCCAAATCTAACCCTATTCTCACTCTCTTCAGTCCAGGCTCAATGAAATAGCCTGCGAACGTCGGTTGGACTTGATTTTCGAAATGATTGTCAAGTCCAACAAGGCGGTTCTAACGGTCTAAGATTGTAGGTATCGGACTTTCGACACGCGGTCAAGATCCAATACAAAGTTTCAAAGAGGTCCAGAGAACAAATCGGCTTAGAGTTTGATCCGAGGTTTTAGAGTATCATAGCACCATGGATTCTACAAGTTTTGGGCCTTGTAGAACATATTTAAAGCGGTCAGGGACTATTTCACAGCTACTCCAGCGTAGCGCTAGCTAACTTATGCTTAGTTTCTAAAGGAATTAATCCTAAGTGATTTCTTTGGCTATGGAATTGGATTCTGAGTGATTTCCCAGGTGTTTTAGTTGACCCATTGCCTAAGGACGTCTAATCCCATGTTGGCCAAAATCCGGGGTGTTACAGTTTCCCTTGATTTAGAATTTGATTAGGGAATCCTTGAGGAGATGCAGTTTGTTCATTCCTCCAACTGAAATTTGGATGATTTCTCCAACTAGGATTGTATGTATTTGAAGTGGATCCACTGAAAGGTCTTTGGTAATTATTCACGATATTAGATTACTCATTCAGTACCTCTTGAAAAGCAGATATTGTTGGACAATTTTCAGCTGTGTGAATGTTGTAAGGACAATTACCACAAACAGTTTTGTAGCCTTATCCTTCTTTAATTCCATGGCCTTGAGTTTTCTTGTGAGACTAGCCACTTTAGCATTTATATCATCATCTTCTTTCAGAAGATAAATTCTACCCCTCTCCTTTGATTGAGTAGACCTAGAAGTGGTGCTTGATTTTGAAGAGTTGTCCCATGATTGTGTGTTTTCACAAGCTCGTCAATATAATCTCATATATCATCGACCTCTTTGTTCATGAATTCCCCATTGCAAATTGTCTCGACCATTTAGCGCATGGAAGAAGTTAGCCCATCGTTAAAAAAAAAAAAAACTTGTTATTCTCTAAGTTTCAAAACCATATTGTGGGCGTGAATTGATAAGATCCTTGAACTGCTCCCAACATTGGAAGAGTGTTTCATATTCCTTTTGGGCAAAGTTCGTAATTAATTTTCTAAGGGTGTTCGTTTTATGATATGAAAAAATTTTCTTAATTAACTCCCTTGTCATGTCGTTCCATCTTCCAATAGATCATGGACGTAGTGAGTGCAACCACATCTTATCTTTATCTTTCAAAGAAAAGGGAAAGAGTTTCAGCCTGACCATGTCCTAAGACACGTTCGGAAAATATAAAGTAGCGATGATCTCATCAAACTCTTTCATGTGTAAATATGGATTTTTGGATTCAAGTCCATGAAATTTTGGAAGGAGTTGGATCACCCCTTGCTTGATATCCATGTCCTGTATTTTTTGAAAAAAACATATAGGAAGGTGTGCTCACCCCCGCCGATTGTAAATAATCTCGCAAAGTACGAGGCGAAGGTGCTTGATGCACCTCATTCTCATACTGGATTTCCTCAACCCTAGATTGAGGTGGATTTTGGAGGTTAACTGACCAGTCGATTGGCAGCCATAACTTCAGTTGACTCTGTGGATCTCGAGTGGTATCCAATCTTGTGATGGATAGATAACCCCTCAACTAATCCTCTTTTACTCAAGAGACATCGAGTGTTAGCATGGACCCACTTGGGCATGAAACACTCTCAGTCCTCTATTTCAAAATCTTACCTAAACCTAAAAATAAAGAGGAAAATAGAAAGAGAGAGGATTAGAAAGAAGTTACCAAAGTAGAAGTTTCTATATTGGAATCCTATAAAAGAAAAAGGAAAGTGAATTAGTTTCAAAAAAGGAACTAAGAAAGCAACCTAGTTTCTAAGAACGAAAAAGGAAAGTTTTTAAAAATACAAAGTAAATTTGTTTCTAAAAATAGAAAAAGAAAGTTTCTAAAAAATAAAAAGTTAGTTTCTAAAAGCAAATTAAAAAAGTTTTTATCCTAGAATTAGAAAGTAAATTAGTTTATAAAAACAGAAAAAGAAAGTTTCTAAACCTAGAAATAGAAAGCTAAGTTAGTTTCTAAAATAATTCAGAAAAAACCCTAACCTCAAAATAGAAAGTAGAAAAACCCTAATCTTAAACTAATTCCAAAACTAGCTAATCTCAGAAAAATGCAACTGTTAATTCCTGACAACGATGCCAAAAACTTGTTCACAACCCTAAGTGTAGGGTTGCAATGTAGTAATAATCTCGGTGAGACCGAGGTCGAATCCACAGGGACTTATCTCGTGAGTATTCTGAAAGCAACTAGAAGTATAACTAGAAGAAGATGCAAATCTAAATATGGAATTAAAGGGAGTAATTGTGAAAGATTTAATTCGAAACTTAAGAAATTCAAAGGTGCGAACTAGGGTTTCCAAGGATCCACTTGTAGAGATTAGGAAGATCTATTACTTGATGCAATGACACAACTGGAATCGGAGTCCTATCTTATCTAGTTGGAAGATATCTTAATAAAACTAAATCTGAACTTCCATTGATCTAATTCTCAACGGATGAGAGTTGTGATAACTGGAAGTGATTCCATCACATAGCCATGCCCAGGAGACAATGGCAAACAACAGGATATGCCAATTCCACAATCAAACATAGGAGAATTGTGAAAATTAGAAGGGATTCCATCATCCAACCATGCCCAAGGGATGATGGTGAATAATAAAATTTCCTAATTTCACAATCTCAAAGCATGAAAAGAAAATACTCAAAGTTATTGCAGATATATTGTAATTCGAGTCACAACAAACCATTAAAAACTAAAAGTATTCCTTGAATATCAAACTAGAATCAAAGAGAATTGAACATAAACATGAATTAAAGTAATAGAAACATCACATCACGCTATAAGCTTCACCTCTTAGCCCTAGCTAAGAGGTTTAGCCAAACATAGATATGATTGGATCTAAAATGCTAAAAGAAAACATGAAAAACTAAGAAAGAAAGAAGAAAAACTCTTGGCGACGGCTCTCCGCCCTTGTGCTTCGCTCCTCCAAACCCTAGATAGATGCCCAAGGATGCCTTGGGGACTCCTATTTATAGTTGTGTAACACATCCTTTCGCACCTCCTTGAAAAAATCTGAAAACTGCCTCGAATTTACGCACTCCACATAATTCTGCACAACTCTACGTAAGTCCTTCGATGACATCGAACTACCTTCAATGTCATCGAAGGTGCCTTGAACCGGTGATTTTTTCACATTACATAACTTCATCTAGTCTGCGTAACTTTTTATGTAACGCCCCGAAAATCGTGGGTCGGATAGAAACCTAACTCCCGAGTTCCGGATCATCACTTATGCAACATAAATAATGATAAATGCATGTTGTCTGTAGAATGGCATTAAATAAGATTGAGACTAAGCCAAAACAGCATATCATACTCCAGAGACAGTTAAATTAGCAAGCGGAAGAATGTGATAGATATATAAAATATATAAATGATTGTAAGTCTCCAGAGTGTGAACATGTTACCAAGTTAACTAAATACATGTATACTCCAAAATAGAAAGAAAAGAATATACATGAGTGCTCCAAAAATATAAAATGACAAGTGTCATGGCATCTAATCAACCTCCCTGTAATCCCGTTGATCAAAACATGGAGGAGAAGTCCTCCTCAGCATCATACAAGTCCAGCTCCTCTCCATAAGCAGCGTTCTCATCTGAAACTAAAATAGGGACTGGTGGGTGTCCAGAACACCATCCCGTAACGTGGGAGTGAGTAGTTAACTCAGTGGAATCATATAACAAAGATTAACATGTTATCAAATCCATCACGCTATAATGATAAAGCAAATAAAACAAACATTCCTAAATACTGTGATTAATGCATGGATGAAATGACATGATGGATGCCCTCACTGACATACTCCCTCATGTGGCACCATCTGCGTCCGCAGCATGCTTTCTTTCCACAGTGCTCCACATCTTCCAGGCACATGCAGTGCGACGTGGATATGAGACCCGTATCTTAGTCCGTACCGACCCGTAGACTTCCACGGTCTTACCGGTCGAATTCCGACAACCTTCGACCCTTAACCGATGCTTACGTACGATCCTGATTCATATGCCGACAAACCGAGTCGACTCAGCCCAAGACCAATACCATAGCGACCGCGCCGTCGTTGCGGTTCCAATGCCGTGACTCGCGCACCGAGGCGATACCCTGGTCAAGAGATGTGGGCCAATGTTCGGTGCGAGAAAAACGCCGCGCGTTGCGAAATCCAAGAGAATCTCTATGATGTGTCACATCAATCACATCAATCCCATCAATCAATCATCCATCAATCCATCACATGTCAAGTACATGTCAAGTACACATCACTCTCACCCCTTTTTCCAAGCAACCACAAAAGTCTTCCAAACCCATGCCTCTCTTACACAAAAAGCCACAAAAGTCAAGCTTTTCTTACAAAGCCCATACCTCTCTTACACAAAAGGCCTCAAAAGTCAAGGATTTCTTACACAACCATCACTCACCACATCCATCCATCACTCTCTCTCTCCCTTTACAACTTCTCTTTTTCTCATTTATAAAAAAATCCCAAGCTCCATACGTATGGAATTCTCCAAGCATTCCTAAGCTTCAAGTGGCCCACTTTCCTACCCCACCATCTCCCATCTCAACCCTTCATTCCTCATCTCATCCATTGAAGTTGAAGCTAAGGTGCCAAGGAACCCCTAGGAGCAAGAAGATCGGACGGTGGGTGCCTCTATAGGGTAGAGTTTCTTGTTTTTATGATGGGCCAAGTGAGGCCCACCGATCCATGGTGTGGATCTCACTTGGGACCCTAAGATGTGGCCGATGGCCTACTAGGATCATCATGATCATTCCATGATAGGGCCATTCTCCATGGACCCCATCATGATATTTATTTCTTTATAAAGGTCATCTAGACCATCCATATTGGTGAGGAAAGGATCCCCACCGTTGATTCTAAATCTTAATGGTCACATGTGTTAAAGGACCCACTTGATTGTAGGATTCATTGCAAGGGAGGGCCCATAGTATCGGGGTCCCTCCATCACAAAGCGTGTCCCACTCTCCATGTCTCTCTCCCCTTTTATTTCTCTTTTTATTTTAATTTTATTTTATTTTATGCAATAGGTTTGTGTGGCCCACTTGAATGGACCCCACCTTCAGGTATTTTGTCCAAGTGTTCTTCAAGTGCGGCCCACCTCATATGTTGTACCACATCTTCCATCAGTGGTGGCCCACCTCATCAAGGCCCACTCAATGTACGTGACATGGTCCAGGGACGCTGGACGTTCCCTGGACACAGGAAGAAAATAAAAAATAAAAAAAATAAAAAGGAAGAAAGAAAGAAAAGAGAATTTCATTCTTGGGTGGACCGCATGTATAGGCCCCACCTTGATATTTATATCCGATCCATACCGTCCATCCTATTCCTCGGACCGTTTTAGGTGTTGAGCCATGAGTTGGGGCTGATTTGAAAATCTGGTGGGCCGTAGCATCGAAGAATGCATCATTACCATTCAAGGATACTTTTCTTATTTTATTTCATTTGTTAATCAACAAAAAAATTCAAACTCTAGACTCTTTAGGCTCGTCTTGGGCCAGGGAAACTAATGGACGGAGTGGATTCTCATGATGTGGACCCCACACGATGAAATCCCCAGAAAAATGGTTTTCCTGAATTTTTTGAAAGAGGCATAGCCTCTGTCTCTCTCTGTCACGAGCAGCAGCTGCACGCTGCTGAGTGCAGCGATTGGGGCGGGCGGGTGCCGTGCAGCCACCCACGGCTGCTGCCGTGGGCCCCACCATGATGCATATGTCTCATCCATGCCGTTCATTTGATGGGCCCCCTCGTCAGGTGGGCCCCCTCCCAATTTTGGTCTCAACCGCTGATCAGGTGGCCCACGCCGTAGGAAACAGTGTAAATGAACATCTACCATTGAAACAAATTTTGGGGCCCACAGAAGTGTTGGATCAAGCTGAAATTTATATTTTTCCCTTCATCCAGGTCTGAGTGACCTTATGAACAGCTTGGATGGCATTGAAACATTATGGTGGGCCACGTTTGTGGGACCCACAGTAATGTATGTATTTTATTCACACCGTCCATCGTCCGTGGACAGTGACACCCCCATGATATTTGTGTTTTACCTCCACCGTCCAGCGGACAGTGGAGCCCACCTTGCACGTGTGTTGTTCACGCCACCCCCTCCCCTGGCTGAACAGTTTGGATGCAAATAAACACTACAGTGGGCCTCCCCCTGGCCCATACCCACGCTAGGTGACAAATAAATATTGCAGTGGGCCTAGGTCCATGCAACCTCATGAATAGTTTGGATGGAAATAAACATAGCAGTGGGCCCTTTGCCATTTTGGAGGAAAAATTAAACATCTCAATGGGCCTCTAGGCCTGCGGGATTAGGCCCATTTGATGGGTAAAAGGCCTATGGATTTAGGCCCACTTGATATATAACGGCCTATGGGCTAGGCCCATCTGATTTACAAAAGGCCTATGGGTTAGGCCTATCTAATTTACAAAAGGCCTATGGGTTAGGCCTATCTGATTTACAAAAGGCCTAGGGGTTTAGGCCCACTTCAATATGCATGCAAGGCCTATGGGTTAGGCCCATTTAATATATGTAAGGCCTAGGGGTTTAGGCCCACTTTGATATGCATGCAAGGCCTAAGGGTTAAGGCCCATTTGGCGTACATATGGGGTTCAATTGGTGTGGCCCATTCGTTACCTTTAAGACCCATGAGTTAAGCTCATTTAATGCAATCCAAGGCCCACGGGTTTTGACCCATTGCAATGCACATAAGACCCATTGGTGTGGCCCATTTATGTGGCCCATCTGATGAATAAAAGGCCCATAAGATATGGCCCATTTGATATATATGTAAGGCCCAATGGGATGAACCTAAGGTCCATTGCAATGTGTAATTCCAATACAGACTAAGTAGCGATGTTTACAAAGATCGTGCCTTGGGAGCAATATTGGTTTGACGTCCACATTGCGAGTGTAATGTTGGTTGGATGTCCATATTACGACTCTCCTTAGGGCCCATTGCTGGGCCGTACTTGCTGTGTATAGGTCGTCTAGGCCCATCTGCGTTGTAAGAATGGTTCATCACTCATTTACATGTTTAGTATAGTTTCATGACTCATGATCATACGCATCATATGTATGCTTGATATGAGCATTGACTGATCATAGCATATGCCTTTGGACAGGTTGTTTATGGGCTCCTAGTTAGGCGGTGTTGCCCTACATGAGCACACAATATACGCAGGATTTGTTGCATGACTGGATAGCGTAAATCATGCATTTCGCATTTGTGTGACATGGTTATTATACGCCCTAGCGACATCAGGGCCGTAGCCTCCACAGACGCATCGTGGTTGGCAGGATTGGATACCAAAAATCTTGTTCTACATGGGGTACTATAGATATACTTGGGTGAAAGTCCCTAAACCCTTATGGTACCAAAAGGTTGCTTCAACGTTTAGACCAAGTAGGTAGATGAGCGTTGAGTGCCGATTACCAGACGGTCGCGCTCTCCACTGTGTCGTGGTCGGTTGGAAGGGGGTGCGGCCTTACCCGCCCGAGTGTAGGGGGCAATGCTAGACTGAGTCTGACCAGCTCGAGGAATAGGTCCGCTATCGACGAGTCACGCCCGATATTGGCAGACGGATAGTGAGGTCCTTTCCACTTACCTTATTACGCGCGATGCGGCGGCAATCTAGTTTAGAGTGTACTAGACCCCGGTGATATCTCATATTTGAGCTGTATTGATGTGTGGACATGGATGAAGATCTGTATGCTTGAGTTGCATTGCACATCGCATGGCCTTGGGATGGCCGATACCATTCGTTTCTTGTATCGTCTAGCCTTGGTACAGCTCATGATATTATGGATCCATCTGCATATTCCGCATTACTCTGACATTGCATGTTCATATTACTACCTTGCGCACACACTTTCACCACCCTCTAAGCTTTCTATAAGCTTATGCACGACTGTTGCGTGCAGGTGACTTTGGTTCGCAGCAGTGCTGAGGCAGGAGCACGTTGCAGATCGTTTTGGAGTTTTTATTCCTTACCATTGTATTTCCCTTTATGCTCATTGTACTTGAAAAGTTTTTGATAGTAGTAGAAATGTAATGGAGTTCTTGGTTGTTGTTTGTGGGTTATGCCTTCGGTTATGCTTATTACGAATCAAACTGACGTTGAAAATCCTCCTCGTAGCATCCCAGGATCGGAACCTGGCGAATGGGTGCTAGGAGCCGAGAATGGGGTTCTACGGAGGCTGTCGGCACCGGATTCGTTGATAGAAAATTTTGTGAGTCCGGTTTCCGAGTTTGGGGTGTGACAGTCCATTTCATACAGCAGGATTGGGAAACTAAGGTACCTCCCTTATATCAATACCCAAACAATGATCCTGTCTAGGGTCGTCACTCCTAGTAATCTCATACAATGATATATTTCTAGGTCGCTGCAAAGGTTGTCAGGGCTGTTGCAGGCACTTGTTGCTCCGCTCCCCCATCACCTTATCAATACAGGCCTAGTTTATATCCTTAAGACTGCATCAGGACTCGTCGCCCCCATGCGGTATCAGGATAAACTCAAGGTCACTACAAAGGGCTTTCAGGGCTGTTGCTAGCACTCGTTGCTCCACTCCCCCATCACCTTATCAATGTAGGCCGACAGCAAGAATATAGTGTCCCATACCACCATAATCTGCTCAGAGTAGGGTGCTCCCTGGTCACTACGGGGAGCTTTGTGGCCCTAGCGTAGGCCGACAGCTCGATCACGATGTCCCATACCACCATGCCCGGCTCATGAGTCTTAGGGGATCGAGGTACCAAGGTTAGAGGGGCTTTCCAATGGTAAGTTTAGTACCCTAGGTTTAAGCAGTTATGACGAATATAAGGTGAACATACAATGGTCAGTCGGGTTACTTGATGAGTCTGACTAGCACGAGCGCACGTTGAATCGACCGACATGAAGTGCACAAGCACTTCGTGTGGCCTAACCACTGCCGACGACTCTAGTACGACTCGAGTTAGTCATAGCCATCCTTCGTGGCAAATAAAATCCAACCACGAACTCTAAACTGTTACTGACTGTCTGGACTAGAGTATAGCCCCAAGCACATATAATGTGAATCAATAATCACGTGAGAGAGACAGAATCGAAATACAAGACATTCCAGCATGTTATCAGCATGTTATAACATACATCATAAGCAGTTAACCATATACGAGTATTTCAAACACAAGGTAATCAATTCAATACAACGAGCATGGAGGAATTCATGTACATCATCAAATTAGTTAAGAATCCAATCTCAACGCTAATCTACAACACCATTTACTCAATACTTACTAATACATACATTTATACTAACACTTAGACTACACAACTCTAACGTACTTGACGTATGTTGATTTCAACATATAATATGACAAATCCTTATATCAAGGAGATGTCTAATACACAAAAATCATGTTCTTACATTCAAAACATATGGCAGGCATAAATCATATTGATTTAAGCATTTCAACAAACACTTAGTCTACACACATTAGTCTACATAGCATATGTCGGCCAATATGTGCATTAGGGCGAATCTCTTCGCCAAACAGATCATACATCTATAACTAGTATAAATACATGGAAAATACCCATGGCAATCATATCTGTAAAATACGTACGTATATAGTATTTCCTACAAATACCTAAAATATCCTAAATCTCATATTCTTCGTACGTATACGGAATGAAAAATGGACAGCATGTTGTACATGTCAAATAGCATCCTCATCAGCAATCTACCATTAAACGGCATTGAAAGCTTTAAAAATAGGTAATCTAAGCGTCTAAAATCCGCACCTTAAACTAAAAATATGTATTCGTTAGGATTCAGACGATGTGTCTTCGCCAACAACAGATACGCCACCTATGGCAAGAAACAGGTTAGCTAGAACTCTTCTATAGCTAGTCTAAGCTTCAAATCAGGTTAGGGTTAGGGTTAGGGTTTTCTTACCTAGAATGAAACCAAAATCGCCGGAAAAGTGATGCAGGTGGGTGGCTTTGGCACGTGGAGCAGCAGGGAAGACTCTCTGGAAGAATCACCAGCTTCTCCCTCACTTTCTCTCTCTTTTCTCTCCTCTCTCCTAGGGTTTTTCCCAAATTCGTATGGGTTAGAAAGCTAAGGGTTTAAGCCCCTTTTATAAGCCCAAACATGACCAAAATAGACTTTAAGTCAAGGTATACTTGGGTTATAGCCAAATCGGGTCTTTTTCGATCCAAAAGAGCATCTCGGGAGGTCCCTTGGCGAACGCGGTCGGACTTAAGCTCATGAACATTGGATCCTGCTCACACCAAGTTTTCAGTTCGGTAGAGTTCCCAGTTCGCACGTGGCGGACCAGTTTCAGTTCAGCAGTCACAGAGACTCGATCGAGGATTCCAAGTACACTGACCTAAGTGAGAAATGTTCCCTGATCCGAGGGTGTATTTGGGTCAGATTCCGACGGTCTGAATGCTTATACTTAACCCGCAAGAGAAACGTGCCAAATTTATTTAAATGACATTTAATTTTTAATGAATTTCACTCTTTCTCACACTCCTTGCTCGGCTCAATGAAATAGCTTCAGAACATCAGTTGGGCTTGATTTTTGAAACGATTGTCAAGTCCAACCAGGTGGTCGTAATGGTCTAAGATTGTAGCTTTCAGACTTCCGACGTGCGGTCTAAATCCGATATAAAGTTTCAAAGGGTTCCTGAGGGAAAATGAGTTTAGAGTTTGATCCTAGATTTTAGGGTAACATAGCATCAATGGTTCTATAGGTTTTAAGTCTTACAGATCGTATTTAAAGCGATCAGTGCTAATTTCACAGCTAATCTAACGTAGTGCTGGCTAATTCACGTTAAATTTTTAAAGAATTTCGTTCTAAACGATTTTTTGGCTTTGGAATTGGGTTCTAAGAGGTTACCAAGGTGTTATGGTTGACCCATTGCCTAAGGACGTCTAATCCCAGGTTGACAAAAATTCGGGGTGTTACATTTTATGTCATCGAACCTACCCTCGATGTCATCGAAGGTGTCTTCGATGTCATCAAGAGTTGTTCGAGGAATCGATAATGCGTCCAAAATAGTCCAGCGAATTATTTCAATTTCTTCAATAAATTTGATGCTAATAAAGAGGCCTTCGATGTCATCAAACATGTCTTCGATATCATCTAAGAAGTCTTCGAATAATCAAACATTGTGCCCCAAAATGTCCAGCGAGTTTTGCTAAAAATCCATAAAAAATTTGATGTCATCGAATTGACTTCGATGTCATCAAGCAAGGCTTTGAGTCATCGAACAAGTCCTCGAGTCATCAAAAAATGTCTTCAATTTGTCCAGCAACCAACTCAATTTTCTTTCATAAATTCGATGTCATCGACCCGTGTTCAATGTCATCGAATGTATCTTCGATGTCATCGAACGGTGGTCGATAGCTTAGTCATTGTGAATTTTGTATTTGTTCTTTTGACTTCATTCCTTCCTCACTTGGTTTTCTTGAATCTTGGTACCTTGAAGTCTTCAATCTTTGTCTCTTAAGATTCATTTTTTACCTTGGTGATCTTTGAGCATCAAATCCATGCTTTTAGCACCTTTTCCAATCCAAGCTCTTCAATTCTCCTTGCAACATAAACATGAGTTAAATAGGACATTAAGCATCATATTCATAAAACCATATTCATAAAACCAAGTATAAATGGGTGATAATATGCAATATTTAACCCTCAACACACTCCCCCAATGTAGACGATGATATGATTAGGGAGATGGATGCCTTGCTTGATGCAACGCCGGTACTCAAAGTTAATCGGTGGAGGCCACAATTTGAAAAAAAATTTCCGAACCGATGTAGTACCTCTATCGTCTAGCTTCAAAGCGCTGAAACTTGACCTAAAACCCCTGCCTACTGATTTAAAATATGTCTATTTAGGTTGAGATGAGACGTACCCGGTGGTGATTTCTTCCCACCTTGAGTAAGAACAAGAGAGTATACTGATCTCTACTCTCATTGAGCATAAAGGAGCCCTTGGATGATCAATTACAGACCTTAAGGGAATTAACCCATTAATTTGTACTAACCGCATTCATCTTGAGGAGAATGTGAAGACCTCCCAACAACCACAACGTAAATTAAATCCAAACATGAAGGAAGTGGTTAAGGTGGTTCCTAAGAAGTCTGGAATCACCATCATAGCCAATGCCAACAATGAACTCATGTCAACTAGAGTTACTACTAGTTGGATAATATACATTGACTACAGGAAGTTAAATACCATCATGAGGATGGACCACTTTTCTTGACCCTTCATTGATCAAATTTTGGAAAGGCTAGCTGGTCACTCCTATTATTTCTTCCTTCACGGATATTCGGGTTATAATCAGATAGAGATTGCCCTTATAGATTAAAAAACCACTTTCACATGTCCCTTTGGCACCTTTGTTTACCAAAGGATGTCATTCGGACTGTGTAATGCCCTCGCCACATTCCAGTGATGCATGTTAAGTATTTTCTCTGACATGGTGAGGCAATATTTAGAAGTCTTCATGGATAATTTCTCTATCTTTGGTCCATCCTTTAGCGAATGTTTGGATAATTTAAAAAATGTGTTAAAGCGATGTGAGGAAAAGAATTTAGTACTAAATTGGGAGAAGTGTCATTTCATGGTTCATAAGGGAATCATTCTTGGACATATCATCTCGTCTAAGGGAATTGAGGTGGATAAGGTAAAAATTGATCTTATCTCTAACCTACCTCCACCCAGGAGCATATGAGACATGCGATCCTTCTTAGGACATGTCGAATTTTACAGAAAATTCATAAAGGACTTTAGTCACCCCTGTCATCCTTTATGCAATCTACTTCAAAAGGATACACCATACGAGTGGACTGAGCAATGGAAAGAAGCTTTCTTTAAGCTCAAGGGCATGTTGACTACCACACTTATTATGTAGCCACCTGATTGGAGCATTCCTTTTGAAATTATGTGTGATACATCTGACTATGCTAATGGGGCAGTGTTAGGCCAGAGAAAAGAAAAGAAATCTTACGTCATTCACTATGCAAGTAGAACCCTAAATCCTGCCCAAGTGTATTACTCTACTACGAAAAAGAAACTCTTAGTAGCAGTATTCGCTCTAGACAAATTTAGGTCCTACTTGATTAGATCCAAGATCATACAGCGCTTAAGTATCTTCTTTCTAAGAATGATGTTACGCCCTGCTTAATAAGATGGATCCTTTTATTCTAAGAATTTGACTTATAAATAAAAGATAAAAAAGGGAAAGAGAATGTAGTGGCTGACCATCTTTCACGCCTTGATCTCCCTAACTCCCTTGATACAACACCTATAAATGACATGTTCCCTGACGAACAACTATTTAAACTCTCCCACTTACCTTGATTCACTGACATTGTTAATTGTCTTGCTATAAGTTTCACGCAGACACATTAGACTGCACAAGATAAAAAGAAATTATTTGCCAAGGTACATAAATTTTTTGGGGATGATCCGCATTTATTCAAATATTGCCCAGACCAAATTCTAAGCAGATGTGTGCCAGACAATGAACACCAAAGTATCATTTACAATTACTAAGATATATCTTTTGCCACCTCGACTTTCCATCCTGGTAGGTCCTATAAGATCCATATGGACAAGTTCGAGTGGTCTTGAAGTGGCATTGGAATTCACCTTTTTATGTGAGTTCCTTGTTTATTTACCAATCTGGCATTTGCCGCATGTTTTATCTGTCTTTTGAAGTTTGGGTTGACCTCTTATTAGTTCTCATTTGCTCAATCTATATAAGTTTCAGTAGTGTACATGTCTAAGATGTTTGTGCCACAAATCAGTCACGTCTGTATGGACCATGTAACATGATTGAATAGGTGAGTTGGATTCGTTAATAATATAGCAGTTTTCAGATGTTCTATGTCCTGTTAGTATTACTGAACCCTTGTTATTTAGAATCTCACAGCTTTGATTAGAGAATCTTACACTATGGTTATTGTCGCATATTTGAGATAAGCTTAAAAGATTATGTTTTAATCCTTCAATAGATAAAATATTTTTAAACAAAGGAAGGTTATAAAGTTGAACCGTACCTTAGGCCATAATCTTGCAGTTGTACCATCACCAAATATGACTGAACCATCAATCATGTCTTTGAGATCGGTGAATAAACCTTTATCACCAGTCATATGCCTTAAGCATCCATTGTCTAAGTACCACTTAGAATGGCTTGTTGCTTTGAAAGCTATGTGAGCAACCAGACAGGTGACCTTTGGAACCCATTTCATAATCGTTTTGGGTTTAGGTGGATAGTTGGTCTTCTTTCGTTTATAAGAGTTATAAGTATGACCTATTAAGTTAGACTTTATAAGCTCCTTAAGCAAATCAACTATCTTTTCAGCCAAAGGATTTTGGTTATACTTCTTATAGTTGAAATAATTGACTTTAGGTTTCTGAAAAGATTTAAAGTCCTTAGAAAACATTTGTTCTTTCCCTTTTGAGTTTAAGGTCTCTCCCTTTACGAATTTAGGAGGAGTATTCTTCGGTTTAGGTGGACCATTCTTATCATAGCCCAAACCGGATCGATCACCACATTTTTTTGATCCAGATAAGAGTTTTTCTAATTTAGAATCACCTTGGGTATATTTCTAGGTTTCCTTTAAACTCAAGAGAGAAGAAACTTTATTTTTTAATTGTTCATTTTTCAGATTTAAGATTTTCAAACTGGGAGGTTTTAAAATCAAAATCGCATTTTGTCTTTTCAAAATAGTTTGAAATATGGGACTTTTCTAAAATAAGAGATTCATACGATTCTTTGAGTTTAGAAAATTTCTCTTTTTGAAGTTTCAGTTTCACAGAAAATTTATAACTTTCTTTGTATAGGGCATTGTATGCATCTTGAAGATCATCTTCATTTTCACATTCACTATTCAAATTTTCTTCACTAGCTGAGTCATCATTATCTGAAAAAGTGAATTTGGCTAGAGTCATAAGGGCTTTAACTTCATTTCCTGACATGGTTTCAGAATCTTATGATTCAGAGGAGGCTTCAGAATCAGAGGACCATCCCAAGTAGCCATCATACTTTTCTTTTTTGACTTGCCCTTATTAGGACATTTGTTATCCAATTGCTCATACTCATGGTAGCTGTAACATTGACTGTCTTTCAATGATTTTCTAGATTTTGGTTTAGGTTTCTTTATATCATTTACTTTTTGAAGATCAACCCTCTTTTTACTTTTAAAAATCTTATAAAACTTTTTTGCCAAAAGGGCGATATCATCTTCAGAGTTTTCTAAATCAAAATTTAAATCATTTTCTTAAAAACTATTTTTTGATGTTTTTAAGGCAATAGATTTTCCTTTTGGAGCTTTAAAGGTTAACTATTAAGTCTGTAATGAGCCAACTAATTCCTCAACCCTCATATCGTCCGTATCATGAAGTTCTAGGATTGCGGTTACTTTTGAATTGAACCATTCAGGAAGTCAGCGTAATATTTTAGCACATATCTTACTTTCAGGGATTTTATCGCCTAGACCCCACATAGAGTTTATAATGTCATTCAATCTGGTATAGAAGTCCATGAACATTTCATTTTCTTCCATACGTATTTCTTCAAATTTAATTGTGAGGATTTATATCTTAGATTTTTTGACAATTGAAGTACCCTCATGTGTCATTTTCAATATATCCCAAGCTTGTTTTATAAAATCACAGGATACAATTATTTTGAATTCATCCGGTGATAGTGCACAAGTAATTACATTTAGCGCTTTTGCATTTGCACTACTCTCACTTTTCTAAAGTGTGGTCCATGAGAAATAACGTGTTACTCTCATTGATTTTCAACCATCAATCCCAGTTACTTCGGTAGTAAGAGGGGTCCATTCATTCACTGTGGCTAGCCATACACTTTCATCCAAGGATTTAAGGAAGATCCTCATCTTCGCTTTCCAATAGGCATAATTGGTGCCATCGAAAGGTGGAGGCCCAGTAACTGAAAGGCTATCAAAATTTGACATCTTATATATAGCTTAGATCGTTAGCTCAGGAAATAAATCTAAGAATAAAGAATTAAAAACAAGCTATTAAGCTCTAATACCTCTTGAAATGGACAAGCTATGTCCTAGAGGGGGGGTGAACAGGACGACCAAATTTAAAATAAACAGAGTGGAAATAAACAAAATAGATAACCAAATAAAGAAATTCAATATTCAACGCTGAAATGAAAGGCACCCTCAAAATTCAACTCTTGAGAGGTTGATACACATGTTGTTCTAAGGACAATCTTATGCCAAAAACTAAGGGTTTATGGTAGAAAAACCTTATTTATAGAAAGGTCTTTGTATCAAGAACTCAAACTGAAGAGGAATAAATAAATGAATGAATAAATTCAATCTGCACTAAAGAATAAAATGTAATCTCAAATATTGATTGTTCTAAGGACAACCATACACCATAAGAATGGTAGGCCAACCTTACTAGAATAAATAAAGAAACTGAATCTCAAAGCAATAAAGGAATAACAAGAAGTAAATTCTAAACTATTACACCATTCACCACAATGCTTGAAATAAAATGATTACAACATTCACATCCACATATACATCCCACAAATGAATACTCAAAGATATGAAATATAAATCACATAACCACAAAACACAAGGGATGATAGTGGTTCGCCTGTGTGTACACCAACTGTTAATAAACAGCCACACAACTACTCCATTCTTAATATCCTCACACAGTGGATATTAGCGTTCACTATCAAAATAGGTTTTCCACGTTCTCCAAAAACCTTCACAATTGTGTCTTTCTCTGTGGGCTTACACAATTAAAAAAATCCCACTTCTGAGTTTTCCTGACTCTCCTCAGATAACCAATACAATGAGATTTTTCTGGAAAATCTCAAAAGTAAACCAAAAGAAAGTAAATTACTGAAATGTAAAATACCTGAATATCTCCTTCGTTGTAGCAGCCAAGAAGAACCAAATCGGAGTAGAGATTTGAATGTCCAAGTTCAATGTCCAATACTCACTTTACAATGGTTATAAGTTCTAATTAATTTTAAATTAAACCAGATGGCCTAGCTTTAATTGATTTTGATTCCAGAAAAAGAATAATAAAAGTTTCTCTATTTAGATTAGATTGGAATACAAGAAACAAAATCAATTAACAAAGCTAAAGAAAGAAAATATTAAATATGCACACTTAGCTTAAATGGAGCACAGTCTTATCTTTCAGAAGGCTGAATTAAATTATCATGAATTGTGTTAATTATTCTAAGATTCGTCCTCTATTTAAAGGTGAGCAAATCACGTCTTCGACTGGTTTAGACAGAACTACGACTAGTTATAGGGCCAACAGATATTTGAAATTTTGGGCGCGATAAGATAAGGCGGTTTCATGATTAGTCGTAGGTCAACTACGACTGGTCGAAGGTTTCCCACGACTAGTCGAAGGTAGCCGAATTTCAACGCTGTACTTTGAGTCGTAGGTCTACGACTAGTAGAAGAATTAGTCGACACTGTTCATATGACTATTCGAAGAGTCTCCAGGACTAGTCGAAGCCTAACAGAAAATTTCTGAACTTTACAACAAACTTACGACTGATCCAGAAAATTCTTAGACATGTTGAAGAAGTACTAGGGCTAGTTGAACAAAGTCCAGGACTAGTCTTAGAATAGACCAAACTCACTTATATAAAACATATGAGTTATGTATCCAAAATGATCTACTCTAAAGGTCAACCTATGGTCAGTCATACCTCAATCGTGAAGTAAGGACATTAAAACTTGAAGACGAGTGACCTTTGAGAATAATGAAGCCTAAGATCTTGGTGTAGCTTGAACTTAAAAGCTTCTTGAGATCTTGAACTTAAAAGCTTCATCTTGATCTTGAATTATACTTGAATTGAATTAAGTCGTACATACTTGCCTTCTCGAGACTTGACTTGTGAACAGTACATGTCTATCGAAGCTGATGTTGTGAGACTTTTGTTGTGACCGTCTTGAGTAGAGATCTGTTCTTCACATATGCAAGCTTCATAACAAGATACAAACAGTGCCTTTGACACCACAAATTTGACAACAAAAAGGGCTAGCAACTATAGTACTTACAATCTTCCCCTTTGTCAAATTAGTTACAAAACACACTTTTAAGATATATTACATAAAATAGAATATCTGGATAAGGAATCATGCACCAGTTATTACCAACCGGCACACATTCATAATAGCATGAACTTGCAAATCAATTCAACATATAGTCCTACAAACCAAGTCAACATATAGTCCGCTTCTGCACATACTCCCCTTGAGTAACATACATCACAGAAAATGCTACTCTCATAACATAAACATAGGCAACATTCTGTCATTAGACATCCATTCTCCTCCTTTTTGTCAAAATAGGACAAAGGAAGCACAGAACAGATGACTGAGGAGTAATAAAGAAAGAGATATAAGGGAGGTAACAAGATAAGATATTACATAAGCAACACATATAAGTCATAAACGGAGCTAAGTCAAAGATAGCCACAATCTCAAAACTAGTTAAGCTAGCACAAGAGTAATAAAGTTATTATAGTCCAAAAAAGAGCTAATTTGAGCTAGATGGAGCAGGGATGGAAGGATCAAGTTGATGCATGCCCTTGTTCAAGCGTCGTAGATATTTGCGCATATATTTGAACTGTAAATCATGGGCAACATTTATGTTTTCCATCTTAATATTTATATTCTCAACTTTCTCTTCCAATGCACATAAACGCGCATCAAACTCAGATGGTACATAATTAGGATCATTAGCTGAATCAGATTCAAGTTCTTTGAATATATCATCCATGTTAATTTCATCATGAGAAAGATCACCAGCTTCTTCATCATGTCCAGCTTTGGCACCACCAACCCCATCACCTTGACCAGGAAGGTAATCCAACTTCATCTTATTGATATTAGAATTGTTAAATATAGGATGATGGATAGGAGCCTCTCTAACAATCATATTGACTAACATATGCGTAGCCAACGCAGTCATTAGATAAGCAAAAGGGATGTCACTGTGATCTGGATGGAGTCGAAACTGAATAATAGAATAACAAATTAAGGATGGTAAACAGACATTAATACCTCTAGCAATAGTATGAAGAACACGAACCATGAAGGACGTTAATTCAGATTTATTACCCGATCTATGATACAAGTTGGACACAAAAATTTTGTGAAGAACTCTGTATTTGGGTAATAAAAACCTTGAGGGGAGTGCATTCCCTTTATACGTCCATTGAACGTCTATATTGCATAAGGTTCTAGTGAGCATATGTTTTTCAGTTTCTGAGGATTTTTAGATAAGGTATGGATAGGAATGCCCTCATCATTCACAGAAATTTTCATGAGAGCTGAAATCAAATTATGATCAACGTCAAATGGTCCTCTTGTGGCTATTCTAAAAGTTAAATTTTCCAATGAAAACTCACTTATACAAGTGAACATGGATTTGGCAATGGACCGGTATGCTGGCCCACCCCAATGCAATAAATTATCCCAACCTACAGCTTGGAGCATAGGAAGGATATCAAAAGGACCAACATGATTAATATTAACTGGATGTTCAATAATAACATTACGCAATCTAATGTCTCGAACATAAGACGGATCATCCTCGAAAGCCCGAAGATGACGCTTAGTGATAGGGGCTGATCTGGAGGAAGATGGACCACGGGATGTTGTCTTTCTACCTCTAGAAGCCATTTGCAACAAGGATTTCAAGAAGACAAGGAGTTGCAAAGGATTGAGAAGAAGGTTTTCTCAAATTAAATTTTTCAAAAGAAAAACCTCAAATCACAATGAAATTTGAAATAGACAACTTCAAGATATAAATAGAAGTAATATAGACACAAATCTACAAGAAAAATGCAAATGGAGCACTAACCTTAAAGATTTTAAAAGATGGGTTCAAGTAGTCGTGCGTCGGTTCGTTGGAGAGTGAAGAGGAAATGAAGAAGATGAAGTGTTTTCCCCAAATTTAAAGAGATTCACGTGATTCACCACTGGTTGTGGATGTACACGAATAGTCGTAGCAAGACTGGTCGTGTATACTCATGACTGGATGAGTATCTACCAAAATTCTGATTTAGGCATTTTCACAAAAATTAAAATCTAAACTAGCAAATATATACAATATGATACAAATAGACATAAATAATCATTTTAGAATGCACATGCCAAGATCGAATTTCATTTTCTTAAACATGCTTTTGTCGAGTGGTTTAGTGAAAATGTCAGCACGTTGATTCTTGGTAGGGAAATGTTCCAAAGATATAACATTTTCTTCCACTAATTCATGAATATAATGAAATCTAATGTCAATGTGCTTAGTACGAGAATGTTAAATTAGATTTTTTGAAATGTTTATGGCACTGGAATTATCACAGTATAATAACATTAAATCCTGTTTAATTCCCTAATCACTTAACATATGTTTCACCCAGACAAGCTGTGTACACGCATTACTAGCTGCGATATATTCAGCTTCAGCAGTTGAAAGTGATATAAAACTTTGTTTCTTACTAAACCAAGAAACTAAATAGTTTTCAATATAAGAGTAGCCACCACTGGTTGATTTTCTATCATCAAGATTACTAGCTCAGTCAGCATCCGAGTACCCAGCTAATTGAACACTAGTTTCATGTGGATACCAGAGATTGAGATTAACAGTACTTGCGACATATCGCATAATCTACTTGATAGCAGTCAAGTGCGATTCTTTAGGATCAGACTGATATCTAGCGCAAATACCAACACTTAGAGCGATATCGGGTCTACTAGCAGTTAAATATAGTAGACTACCAATCATACTCTGATATAATTTTGGATCCACATTTTTACCAGCAGAATCTTTTGAGAGTTTCAAAGTCGTACTCATAGGAGTATCAAAATTCTTACCATTCTCAAATCCAAATCTCTTAATCAAATTCATAGCATATTTAGATTGAGAAATGAACATCCCATCAAGTTATTATTTTACTTGCAACCTAAGGAAATAATTCAATTCTCAAACCATGCTCATTTCAAACTGAGATTTCATCAAACCTGCAAACTCAATAGTCATATAAGTACAAGTAGATCCATAAATGATATCATCAACATAAATCTATACAATTAAAATGTGATCATTATGGTTTTTAATAAAAAGAGTTTTATCAACACATCCCATTTGAAAATTATGGCTTAATAGAAACTTTGTTAGTTTCTCGTACCATGCCCTAGGAGCTTGTTTTAAGCCATAAAGTGCCTTTTTAAGGCGATACACAAGATCAACATTCTTAGGGTCTTCAAAACCCATAGGTTGTTCAACATAGACTTTTTCATGCAGATCGTCATTTTAAAATACACTTTTCACATCCATTTGGTAAATCTTAAACTTTCTAAAACACGCAATGGATATAAAAAGTCTAATTGATTCAAAACGTGCTATTGGTGCGAAGGTTTCATCATAATCAATACCTTCAATTTGAGTGTAACCTTGTACCACTAGCCTAGCCTTATTTCAAATTATATTACCAAGCTCATCAGACTTATTTTTGAATATCCATTTGGTTCCAATGATGTGTTTATCTTTAGGACTAGGTACAAGATACCAAACATCATTTTTCACGAATTGGTTAATCTCTTCTTGCATACAACTATCCTGTTTTCATCAGTAAGAGCTTCTTTTACATTAGATGGTTCTATCTGGGATGTAAAAATACATAATTACAAATATCCTCAAGTTGTTTACGGGTATGAACACCAGTGAGAGGATTTTCAAGAATCTGTGTGGTTGGATGATCTTTAACAGTCCTCAAATCAGAATTCGTCTGATTAGACAAAGTATCAGGTTTATTAATTACAAGAACTTCATCATTTTCTTGACTTGAGACTGGTTTGTTTAAGTGATCATCAATGACCACATTGATGGATTCTTGAATCACACCGGTCCTTTTGTTTAGAACCCTATAAGCTCGACTGTTTAAAGAGTATCCAAGAAAGATCCCTTCATCACTCTTTATATCAAAATTTTCCAGATTTTCACAATCTCGTAAAATATAGCACTTTCTGCCAAAAACTCGAAAGTATTTGACAGTAGGATTTTTATCGAATCACATTTCGTAAGCCGTTTTATTATTACCTTTACTAGTGTAAACCCAATTTATTATATAACAAGCTGTATTGACTGCTTCAGCCCAAAGATTCTTAGAGAGCTTCATGCTATTCAACATGACGTTAGCCATTTCTTGAAGCACTTTCCTTTGAACTATTCCATTTTGTTGTGGAGTTTTGAGTGCTGAGAATTAATGTAGTATTTCTTAGTCGCTACAGAACTTCTCAAAACTGCTATTCTCAAATTCGGATCTATGTTCACTACGAATCTTACTTATTTGAAAATCTTTTTCAGTTTGAATCCTTTTGAGAACTTTTCTTACTTCTTCAAGGGTTTCTGATTTGTCCCTTAGGAAGACTACCCATGTATATCTGGTAAAATCATCTACAATTACCATGATATATTTTTTATCACCTGGACTTTCCATCCTGGTAGGTCTTACAAGATCCATATGAAGAAGTTCGAGTGGTCTTGAAGTGGCATTGGAATTCACCTTTTTATGTGAGTTCCTTGTTTGTTTGCCAATCTGGCATTCACCATATACTTTATTTATCTTTTGAAGTTTAGGTAGACCTCTTATTAGTTCTTGTTTGCTCAATCTATATAAGTTTTAGTAGTGTACATGTCCAAGATGTTTGTGCCACAAATCAGTCACGTCTGTATGGACCATGTAACATGATTGAATAGGTGAGTTGGATTTGCTAATAATATAGCAGTTTTTAGATGTCTATGTCCTGTTAGTATTATTGAACCCTTGTTATTTAGAATCTCACAATTTTGATTAGAGAATCTTACACTATGGTTATTGTCGCATATTTGAGATATGCTTAGTAGATTATGTTTCAATCCTTCAACATATAAAACATTTTTAAACAAAGGAAGGTTATAATATTGAACCGTACCTTGGCCCATAATCTTACAGTTGCTACCATCACCAAATGTGACTGAACCATCAGTCATGTCTTTGAGATTGGTGAATAAACCTTTATCACTAGTCGTATGCCGTGAGCATCCACTGTCTAAGTACCACTTAGAATGGCTTGTTGCTTTGAAAGCTGTGTGAGCAACCAGACAGGTGACCTTTAGAACCCATTTCATAACCGTTTTGGGTTTAGGTAGATAGTTGGTCTTCTTTCGTTTATAAGAGTTATAACCTATTGAGTTAGACTTTAGAAGCTCCTTAAGCAAATCCACTTTCTTTTCAGCCAAAGGATTTTGGTTATGCTTCTTATAGTTGAAATAATTGACTTTAGGTTTCTGAAAAGATTTAAAGTCTTTAGAAAACATTTGTTCTTTCCCTTTTGAGTTTAAGGTCTCTCCCTTTACGAATTTAGGAGGAGTATTCTTCGGTTTAGGTGGAACATTCTTATCATAGCCCAAACCGGATCGAACACCACATTTTTTTGATCCAGATAAGAGTTTTTCTTATTTAGAATCACCTTGGGCATATTTTCAGGTTTCCTTTAAACTCAAGAGAGAAGAAACTTCATTTTTTAATTGTTCGTTTTCAGATTTAAGATTTTCAAACTGGGAGGTTTTAAAATCCAAATCGCATTTTATCTTTTCAAAACAGTCTAAAATATGGGACTTTTCTAAAATAAGAGATTCATATGATTCTTTGAGTTTAGAAAATTTCTCTTTTTGAAGTTTCAGTTTCACAACAATTTTACAACTTTCTTTGTATAGGGCATTCTATGCATCTAGAAGATCATCTTCATTTTCACATTCACTATTCAAATTTTCTTCACTAGTTGACTCATCATTATCTCTGAAAAGGTGAATTTGGCTAGAGTCATAAAGGCTTTAACTTTATTGCCTGACTCGATTTCAGAATCTTCTGATTCAGAGGAGGCTTCAGAATCAGAGGACTTATCCTAAGTAGTCATCATACTTTTCTTTTTCGACTTACCCTTATTAGGACATTTGTTAGCCAAATGCCCATACTCATGGCAGTTGTAACATTGACTGTCTTTCAATGATTTTTTAGATTTTAGTTTAGGTTTCTTTTTATCATTTGCTTTTTGAAGATCAACCCTATTTTTACTTTTAAAAATCTTATAAAACTTTTTCGCCAAAAGGGTCATATCATCTTCAGAGTTTTCTAAATTAGAATTTAAATCATTTTCTTGAAAACCATTTTTAGATATTTTTAATAAAATAGATTTTTCTTTTGGAGCTTTAAAGGTTAACTCATAAATCTGTAATGAGCCAACTAATTCCTCAACCCTCATATTGTTCGTATCACGAAGTTCTTGGATTGCAGTTACTTTTGAATTGAACCGTTTAGGAAGTGAGCATAATATTTTAGCACATATCTTACTTTCAGGGATTTTATCGCCTAGACTCCACATAGAGTTTATAATGTCATTCAATCTGGTATAGAAGTCCATCAACATTTCATTTTCTTCCATACGTATTTCCTTAAATTTAGTTATAAGGATTTGTATCTTAGATTTCTTGACAATTGGAGTACCCTCGTGTGTCATTTCCAATATATCCCAAGCTTGTTTTGCAGAATCGCAGGATATAATTATTTTGAATTCATCCGGTGATAGTGCACAAGTAATTACATTTAGTACTTTTACATTTGCACTACTCTCACTTTTCTGAAGTGTGGTCCATGAGAAATAAGGTGTTACTCTCATTGATTTTGAACCATCAATCCCAGTTACTTCGGTAGTAAGAGGGGTCCATTCATTCACTGTGGCAAGCCACACACTTTCATCCATGGATTTGAGGAAGATCCTCATCCTGGCTTTCCAATAGGCATAATTGGTGCCATCGAAAGGTGGAGGCCTAGTAACTGAAAGGCTATCAAAATTTGACATCTTATATATAGCTTAGATCGTTAGCTCAGGAAATAAATCCAAGAATAAAGAATTAAAAACAAGCTATTAAGCTCTAATACCACTTGAAATGGCAAAGACATATGTCCTAGAGGGGGGGTGAATAGGACTATGCCAAATTTAAAATAAACACAGGAAAATAAAAAAAAATAGACAACCAAATAAAGAAATTCAATATTCAACGCTGAAATGAAAGGCACCCTCAAAATTCAAGTCTTGAGAGATTGATACAAATGTTGTTCTAAGGACAATCTTACACCAAAAACTAAGGGTTTATGGTAGGACAACCTTATTTCTAGAAAGGTCTTTGTATCAAGAACTCAAACTGAAAATAATAAATAAATGAATGAATAAATTCAAACTGCACTAAAAAATAAAATGTAATCTTAAATATTGATTGTTCTAAGAACAACCATACACCATAAGAATGTCAGGCCAACCTTATTAGAATAAATAAACAAACTGAATCTCAAAGCAATAAAGGAATAACAAGAAGTAAATTCTAAACTATTACACCATTCACCATAATGCTTGAAATAAAATGATTACAACATTTACATCCACATATACATCCCACAAATGAATACTCAAAGATATGAAATATAAATCACATAACCACAAAACACAAGGGATGATAGTGGTTCGCCTGTGTGTACACCAACAGTTAATAAACAGCCACACAGCTACTCCACTCCTAATATCCTCACATAGTGGATATTAGCATTCAATATCAAAATAGGTTTTCCATATTCACCAAAAACCTTCACAATTGTGTCTTTCTCTGTGGGCTTACACAATTAAAAAAACCCCACTTCTGAGTTTTCCTGGCTCTCCTCAGATAATCAATACAATGAGATTTTTCTGGCAAATCTCAAAAGTAAACCAAAAGAAAGTAAATTACTGAAACGTAAAATACTTGAATATGTCCTTCGTTGTAGCAGCCCAGAAGAACCAAATCGAAGTAGAGATTTGAATGTCCAAGTTCAATGTCCAATACTCACTTTACAATGGTTCTAAGTTCTAATTAATTTTAAATTAAACCAGATGGGCTAGCTTTAATTGATTTTGATTCCAGAAAAGGGATAATCAAAGTTCCTCTTTTCAGATTTGATTGGAAAATAAGAAACAAAATCAATTAACAAAGCTAAAGAAAGAGAATATTAAATATGTACACTTAACTTAAATGGAGCACAGTCTTATCTCTCAGAAGGCTGAATTAAATTATCATGAATTGTGTTAATTATTCTAAGATTCATCCTCTATTTAAAGGTGAGCAAATCATGTCTTCGACTGGTCTAGACAGAACTGCGACTGGTCGTAGGGCCAACGGATATTTAAAATTTCGGGTACGATAAGATAAGGCAATTTCATGACTGGTCGTAGGTCAACTACGACTGGTCGAAGGTCTCCTACGGCTGGTTAAAGGTCTCCCACGACTAGTCGAAGGTAGCCAAATTTCAACGCTGTACTTTGAGTCGTAGATCTACGACTGGTCGAAGAATCAGTTGACACTGTTCATACGACTAGTCGAAGAGTCTCCAGGACTGGTCAAAGCCTAATAAAAAATTTTTGAACTTTGCAACAAACTTACGACTAATATAGGAAATTCTTAGATAGTTCGAAGAAGTTCTAGGACTAGTCGAACAAAGTCTTAGAGTAGATCAAACTCACTTATATAAAACATATGAGTTATGTATCCAAAATGACCTACTCTAAAGGTCAACCTACGGTCATTCATACCTCAATCATGAAGTAAGGACATTAAAACTTGAAGACGAGTGACCTTTGAGAATAATGAAGCCTGAGATCTTGGTGTAGCTTGAACTTGAAATCTTCTTAAGATCTTGAACTTAAAAGCTTCATCTTAATCTTGAATGAAGTCGTACATACTTACCTTCTCAAGACCTGACTTGTGAACAGTACATGTCTATCGAAGATGATGTTGTGAAACTTTTGTTATGATTGTCTTAAGTAGAGCTTTGTTCTTCGCATATGTCTGCCTCATAATAAGATACAAATAGTGCCTTTGGCACCACAAATTTAACAACAAAAAGGGTTAGCAACTATAGCACTTACAATTGTCCCATCGAAATATGATGTCTTTAAACTCAATTCCTATCATTGAAGCATTTGATTGCTAGGGCATCGATTTCATGGGACCGTTCCCCCAATACTTTGGAAATTTATATATTTTCCTAGCAGTAGACTATATCACTAAATGGGTTGAAGCAATCCCGTGCTGGAATAATGACCGTCAAATGGTCATTAAATTTTTAAAAGAAAACATCTTTTTCCTGTTCAGAACACCTCAGGCCATAATTAGTGATGGATGCTCACATTTTTGTAATAGGTCATTTGAAAATTTAATGAAGAAATATGACATTTCTCATAAGGTGAGCACTCCATACCACCCACAAACAAGTGAGTAAGCTGAGATTTTCAATAGGAAAATTAAACACATTCTGGAGAAAACAGTTAACCCTGACCATACATGACAAGCACATCCTTCGAAAATCATTCTTGACTAGTCAAAAAGTCCTTTTGTATAATTCTTAGTTACATCTTTTTCAGAAAAAATCTGATCTCGTTGGACCTACCCTTTCACTGTTACTAATGTCTATCCTCATGGGGCCATTGAGATAAAAAAAATACAAACAATGGCATTACTTTTAAAGTGAATGGATATCGTTTAAAGCCATTTGTTGAGAAATTCGATTCAGAGGAAATGTCTATACCTTTGAATGATCATATTTACAAGGATTAACCTCCTAGTCTAATGGAGGTATAGTTAGGTTTATTGCTTTCATAGGATTTAGGACTAAGGTAGTTTGCTTCCAGTATTCTTAGTTTTGTTTGTGCTAACCCATTTCATGCTGAGATTTGTGGAAAAGTTTCAAATTTCCTTCCTCTAGGTACTATCTTTCCATCATTACTCCTTCTTTTCGTTGCCTCATGTGCATTACATGCTTATTTCTTATACATTGAGGACAATGTAGATTTTAGGTTGGCGGTGGGGATTAGGTAAACTAATCAGTATTTTCTTGTTTTGAGTTAAATTGTGAAAATTTCAACTTGTTTGGAAAGCACTAGTTATGCGTTTAAGGATGTTTTAAGTATGATGATGGGACAGTGATTGAATTTTGAATTGTTGGATTTTGATCAACTAAGTAATCTATCACCTTAAGTTCTTGCATTTAATTAACTATGAGGAAGTCTGATATCATGTTAATCTAAATAACGAAGATATGTTAAATTTGTTTTCTCAGGATATGCTAGAAATTTTTATTGTTGGTATGTGAATCATTGATAGATGTTGAGAATTGAGTCTGGATGATCTTATGCACCTTAAAAGATGAAAAACCAGTTAAAAAAAGGAGATCGACAAAACGGTCATGAATGATGAAAAGTCTTTAAAGAGAATGAAAATGTCTCTGAAAAGAATGTAAAAGTTAAAAAGAATGAATAAGATTGACCGTCGATATAAAATCAAAAACTGAAAAAAGAAGAAAAAGGAGATATGTTCAGAATCAATACTTGAGTTCGTGATTAATCTCGATATGATAAGCATGGCTAACACTATGAACCGATAGTATGTTCATGAGAAGTAAGTTGATTTGCACTAAGCACATTAAGAAACTTGATATATGAACTTCTGCTCTGATTTAATTGATATAGAACGTATTTAATTTATTACTTGTATGATTTAGCTCTTGGTTTTTAAAATCTCACTTTCTCAGCATAATACTACTCAATCGTACTCGATCACACAAAAGATTATTTTCTGAAAAAGGGTTTTGAGCTTGAGATCAAAGATTATTTCACTTATGTTTTGCTTGGGACTAGCAAAATGCTAGTTGGGGAGTGTGTTGAGTGTCAAATATTACATATTTCTCCATTTATATCTTGGTTTTACAAACTTGATAAGGCTTAATGATATATTTTATATATGTTTGTGTTGCAAGGTGAGTTTAAGAGCCTAGATTGAAAAGAATGCTAAAAGCATGGATTTAATGCTCAAGAATTGCCAAGGCATAGAATGGATCTTTGGAGATCAAGATTGAAGATTTCAAGACCTCAAGATCCAAGATAACTAAGCGGAGAAAGAAGGAAATCGAAAGAACAAAGTGCTAAAATTCACTTCATTCTCTGTGTCATCGACCACTGTTAATGATATTGAAGCCAGCGTTCGATGATATAGAACACAGCTTGATGACATCGAATTTATACATGAAAATCAAGTTAGTCACTGAACATATTAGGTATCATTCTTGATTACTCGAAGCCTCACTCGATGACATCGAAGTCTGTTCGATGGCATCGAATTTATTGAAGAATTCTAAAGAAACTCACTGGATTGTTTTGGGCACATTCCTGATGGATCGAAGACCCTTGACACAAGGACTTATGTAGTACGTAAAGGCGTGACCTCAAGAATTTAAAGACCCTTCGATGACATTAAAGGTTGTTCGATGTCATCGAACGAGTTACATAGACTGCGTAAATTCAGTCGATTTTGCGAATCTGGACAGGCAAAGCTATAAATATGGGTTTCCTAAACACTTTTTTATATCTAGGGTTTTGAGAATCAGAGCAAAGGGTTGGAGCCATCATCCAATAGTTCTTTCCTCCTTTCTTCCTAGTTTTTCTTGCTTTCTTCAAGGGTCTTGATTCCATCATGTATATGGTGGGCTAAATCCCTTAGTTAGGGTTAAGGGGTGAAGCTTGTAACATGATTGGGATGTTTTTCTTGTTTGGTTCTTGATCTTGTTAAAATTCTTTAATTCTAATTTAATATTTAAGGAATACTTTTAGTTTTTAATGGTGTGTGACTCAAATTACAATAGATCTGTAATAGCTTTAAGTATCTTCTTTTTCTGATTTGAGATTATGAAGATAGTAAATCCTATTTTTCATCATCGTCCCTTAGGGATGGTTGGGTGATGAATCTCTTCTAACCTTCACAATTCTTCCATGTTCAGTTGTGAGATTGGTAAATCCTATTGTTTTCCATTATCTATAGGGCATGGTTAGATGATAGAATCACTTCCAATCCTCACAACTCTCATCCGTTGAGAATTAGACCAATGAAAGTTCAGATCTGATCTTATTGATATATCTTTCAATTGGATAGGATAGGACTCCAATTCCAATTGAGTTCCTTGAATCTGAAAGTGCCCTTGCTAGTGCCCTAGTTTGTCAATTAGCATGTACCTTCAATCAATCAGACTGCAAAGCCTCATAGGAAGATCTATTCAAGTGTCTGCCTCAACCGGATGTATGGAAGCTCACCATAGGTAAATCTAAACCTCACATCCCTTGTCCCAAAACACCAGGTGATTAAAACCCTTAAAAATAAGTTAGAACATATTAGGATTTTTGGGTAAGAGAACTTTTTCAAACATCAAAAAATCTCTGAGTTTTCTTGCCCTGTTAATTGTATCGATACACATCTCGATATAATCGACCTGCTTTGTCGATGTCCTCGGAGGACCAATCGATCAAATCGAATGAGGACTTAATGTGTCCAGAAACCAAATACATATATGAACAGGATTATCGATATCATCGATATTTGAATCGCGAGCCCATCGAAGGTGGCTCAATAATATCAACAGGCAGTACCAGCACCCCTGTTTTTACTAAGGAAAATTATATATGCTTCGATTTATCGGAGTCCTCCTCGATACCATCGGAGTTCAAATCTCGGTAATATCGGAAGGCTCTCGATATTATCGGTCATGGGCGCGAAGTTCTCCAGCAACATTTTTCAAGTGGATTTTATCTCTAATCGGGGGTCACACAATAGAATCGATATTCTAAATATTGATGTTATCGGAGACGTATCGATTGCATCGAGAATGGACAAATCTATCCAGCAAGCTCACTGATAAAATCCTTAGATTTATCGATGCATTGACACGACTCCTGATATAATCAATATTCAAATTCTAATGATATCGAGTATCTCCCGATCATATCTAAAGTCCTAAAAAATTTCATACAAGTTTCTCTCATTTTTCAAATGTCAAGGACTTGATCCTTGTATCGATAAAATCGGAGTTCAAAATCTGATAGCATCGACATGAGTCTCGATTCCCTCGATCAGTTGGCAGAAGGTTTTTCAAAAGTGTATGACATTGAGTTTGTGTCATTGAGCAGACCATCGATACGATTAAGAGTATACGCTCAATGATATCTAACCTGCTCAATGATATCAAACTCTATCATAAATGTGACCGTTTTATATCCGTTGGAACCTTTTGCCTATTTAAAAAGAACTTGTCTCTAGTTACTGCGAGAGAAAGAAGAGAATGCTTTTGTGTGTTTAGAATTTAAATCATATACTCAAAGCCCTTTCTCTCAAGGAAGTTCACCTCCAATCCACCCTCATCATTGATATTTCATAGAGTGGATTGGGGAATGAACTTCCGCATTCAAGGATCCTCCACCTACTACCTTAATGGTAAATCATTAAGCTGGGATGCCTTGAATGCTTAGATGATTGGAATCACTCTATCTTCCTGATAGGAAAACATCTAGAGAGTAGGATTTCATCATAACCTTGACCCAACCCGTTACCATATATTGGTATATCATTTGTTACAGATCAAGGGAGCTGAAGACTCTTCGTCAACAAGGAGGAGATCTTCACCACTGTAAATGGGACTCATCAACTTATCTATAAGTATCTGAAAAGGCCTAGCTATAAGTCCTAGAGGGCGGTTGAATAGGATAATGTCAAATAAAACTTCTAACAGCAGAAATTAAACAAATACGATAGCCAACAATTAAAGTAAACTAATCCCAATGCAGGAATGTAAAGAATGTAAAGAAACCTCAAAATTTAGATCTTGAGAGGTTGATATAAATGTTATTATAAGGATAACCTTACACCAAAAACCAGAGTTTATGGTAGGACAACCTTATTTCTAGAAAGGTCTTTGTATCAAAACTCAAATCAAAAATAAACTGCAATTTGTTATATACTGTTCTAAGGATAACCATGCACCATAGAAATGGCAGGGCAACCTTACTAAAATAAATAAGAATGCTGATAAAGGAATCGAAAGAAATAATTGTTAAATTATTACAACATTCGCACAATGCTTGAAATAAATGATTACAGCATTCACATCCACAGATACATCCCACAAATAAATAATAAATGATAAGAAAAATAAACCATTCAACCACGAGACACAAGGGATTATAGTGGTTCACCAACTTTTTAATAATAGCCACACAGAATGCTACTGCACTCCTAATATCCTCACACAGGGGATAGTAGCGTTCACTATCAAGTTAGGTTTTTACAGGTTCACCCAAAACCTTACAATTCTGTCTTTCTATGTGGCTTACACAATTAAAAAAACCACTTCTGAATTTTTCTAGCTCTCTTTAGATAACCAATACAATGAGATTTTTCTGTCAAATCCCAAACAAAACCAAAACAAAAAGGAATTATAATTAAATGTAAAATACCTGAATATCTCCTTCGTTGTAGCAACCCAGAAGAACTAAGTCAGAGTAGATGATTGAATGTCCAAGTTCAATGTCCAAACTCACTTTACAATGGTTATAGTTCTAATTAATTTTAAATTAAACTAGATTGGGCGTAGCTCTATTTGATTTTAATTCCAAGAAGAAGGAATACAATAATTCCTCTTTTCAAATTAGATTGGAATTCAGGAACAAAATTAAATAATTAAAGCTAACAAAAGAGAATAGAAATTACGCACAATGTAATTTAAAATGAACACTAACTTATCTCAGAGTGGAGCTTTGAATATACATGAATTACATATCAAACCTCTGAAATTTGTGTTCAATTTATAAGCAAGCAAATCACATCTTCGACTGGTCTTAAGACCCCTACGACTGGTCTTAGAACCAACAAACATTAAAATTTTGAGCGGGATAAGATAAGACGGGTCGTGGGTACCCTACGACTGGTCATAGGTCACCTTCGACTGGTCGTAGGTTCCACATGACTGGTCGTAGACCTATGAAATTCATTGTTGGACTTTGAGTGTAAGTGCTATAGTGAATAGCTCCTTATGATTGTCAAATTTGTGGTGACAAAGACACTTCTTTGAAGCTTGTTTTTGTGATGAACAAAAGATCTATTCAAGACACAAGATTGGCTTCAAGTAGACAAGCACAGCTTTTCAAGTTGAAGATCTCGAAGGTCGATATCAGAAGCTTTCAAGTTCTCAGAAGCTTTTTAAGTTAAAGGTCTCAGAAGCTTTTAAATTCAAGTTCTCAGAAGTTTTTCAAACTGAAGATCTCAAGTTCAAGAACTCAAGCTTCATTATACTCAAGGTCACTAGTATTCAAGTTTCAATGTCCTTACTTCTCCAATGAGGTATAACTGAGCTTAGGTGGACCTTTAGAGTAGGTCACTTTGGATACATAATCCATATATTTTTTATAAGTAATTTTGATCTGTTCTAAGACTAGTCGTTAACCTTGTTCGACTAGTCCTGGCATTGGTTCAACTGGTCTAAGAAATTCCTCGATCAGTCCTAAGTTGTTGAGGATTTTTAGGATTTTCTAGTTATTCTTCGACCAGTCCTGTGAACAGTGTCGACTGGTTCTTCGACCGGTCATGGAGCTTCGACTCACAGTTCAATGTTAAGATTGGGCATCTTCGACCAGTCGTATGGAACTTACGACCAGTCGAAGGGGACCTTCGACCAGTCGTAGGGTACCCATGACCGGTCGAGCAACAGAAAATCTTATCGTGCCCGATTTTTTCAAAATTCTGTTGGTTCTTTGACCAGTCGTGGTTGTCTTAAGACCAATCGAAGACATGTTTTACTCAACTATAAATAGAGCACGAATCTCATATTAATAACAGAAATTCAAGCTAATTATTCTGGCATTCTGAGAGATTAGTCTGTGCTCCATTTTAAGCTAAGTTTGCTTATTTAATATTCTCTTTCTTTAGCTTTATTTAATTGATTTTGTTTCTGGTATTCCAATCTAATCTAAAAAGAGGAATTGTTATTTCTCTTTCTTTGGAATCAAAATTAATTAAGGCTAGCCCTATTTTGGTTTAATTTTAAAATCAATTAAAACTAGAACCTTTGTAATTAAGTACTGGCCATTGAACTTGGACATTCAATCATCTACTCTGACTTGGTTCTTCCGGGCTACTACATTGAAGGAGAAAATCAGGTATTTTACTTCTAAGTATAAATTCTTTTCTATTTTGGTTTCTTTTCAGGATTTGCCAGAAAAATCTCGTTGTTTTGGTTATCTGAGGAGAGCCAGGAAAACTCAGAAGCGGGGTTTTTTTAATTGTGTAAGCCCACAAACAAAGACACAATTGTAAAGGTTTTCGTTGAACCTGTGAAAACCTACATTGTTAGTGAACGCTAATATCCCCTGTGTGAGGATATTAGGAGTGGAGTAGCATTCTGTGTGGCTGTTGTATAACAGTTGATGAACACACAGGTGAACCACTATAATCCCTTGTATTGTGGTTGAATGGTTTATATTTCATATCTATATTTATTCATTTGTGGGATGTATATGTGGTTGTGAATGTTGTAATCTTTTATTTCAAGCATTGTGGGGAATGTTGTAATAGTTTAGAATTTATTTCTTGTTATTCATTTATCAGCTTGATATTATATTATTCTATTAAGGTTACCCTGCCATTTTTATGGTGCATGGTTGTCCCTAGAACAATACATATTTGTGATTACAATTTATTCTTCAGTGCAGTTTGTATTTATTTTTCTATTCCTCTTCGGTTTGAGACTTGATACAAAGACCGTTATAGAAATCAGGTTGTCCTATCATAAACTCTGGTTTTTGGTGTAAGGTTGTCCTTAGAACAACATTTGTATCAACCTCTCAAGATCTGAATTTTGAGGATGCTTTACATTCTTGCATTGTAGTTTATTTAGTTATTTTATTGGCTATCATATTCCTTTAATTTTCGCTGTTATAAATTTTTATTTGGCATAGTCCTATTCACCCCCCCTCTAGGACATATAGCTAGGCCTTTTCATTGAGTCAAAGGTCTACGACTGGTCGAAGAATCATTCGACACTATTCCTACGACTGGTCGAACAGTCACCAGGACTGGTCGAAGAGTAACCAAAAAATTTTAAAAATCCTCAACAACTTAGGACTGGTCGTGAAATTTCTTAGACTGGTCAAACTAATGCTAGGACTAGTCGAACAAGGTCCAGGACTAGTCTTAGAATAGACCTAATTTACGTATAAAATATATATGGATTATGTATCCAAAATGCCTTACATTAAAAGTCAACCTAAGGTCAGTTTTACCTCGATAGTGAAGCAAGGACATTGAAACTTGAAGACAAGTGACCTTTAAGTATAACGAAGCCTCAGTGTTTTACCTCAATCTTTGAACTTAAAGGCTTCTTGAAGACAAGTCAACCTAAGGTCAGTTTTACCTCAATCTTTGAAGGCTTCTTTGAACTTGAAGGCTTCTTGAACTTGAAGGCTTCTTGAAGACAAGTCAACTTAAGGTCAGTTTTACCTCAAACTTGAAGGCTTCTTGAACTTGAAGCCTCAGTATAACGAAGACAAGTCAACCTAAGGTCAATTTTACCTCAATCTTTGAACTTGAAGGCTTCTTGAACTTGAACATTTCTGAGATCTTGAAAGCTTCTTAAACTTGAACACTTCTGAGATCTTAAAAGCTTCTTGAACTTGAACACTTCTGAGATCTTAAAATCTTCTTGAATCACATATACAAGCTTCAAAGTAGTGTCTTTGTCACCACAAATTTGACAATAACAAGGGTCTATAAACTATAGCACTTACAGTATCTAGAGTCCAGAGGACCCTTTGATCATTCCTTTGTAGGATTGGGTCTAAGGTGTTTCTCACCCTTGAAGTCCTCAAGGAGGCCTCTGACGGGAGTGTACATGGTGGGTGCATTGTGTGGACCCTTACCCTATAGAGAGCATAAACATCTGGTTAGGGGTGAACCAGTAAAACCTTCAGTTTGAGGTGAACCGGGTAAAACCTTGGGTTTGAGGTAAACCGAGTGAAACCTCCGTTAGGGTCTTAGGGAAGATCCTTGGACAGTGTGCCTAAAAGTGGGTGCGATGTTTTGACCCTTGCTTATGAGAGCATAAATAGTCAGCATCAGTGTAGGTTGTAAAGGTTGAAGGTGAACCTGATTTAAAATCTTAGGTTAGAGGTGAACTATGGGAAACCTCCTTAGTGAAATTCGGTACACTCAAGGGTTGAGTGCGGTTACCAGGAGTGGAGTAGACAATAGTTGAACCACTATAAAAATGACTGTGTTTGCGATTGTTATTCATCTATGTGTGTGATTGTTTATGTCAATGCTTTCATATCTACTTATCTGAGCACACTTCACACACAAACATAGTTATATCCATCATGAACTGAGTTATATAGTGTTGTCTCTTAAATAGTTTTTGATTGGATCCTCTACCAGGCTTGGAAGCCAGTAGAGACATATTTGAGTAATCTTGATAATTGTCTATCTATAAGGATTAGTGTAATAGGATTTTTAAATACATTGTAAAACTTTAAAAAGTCCTATTCACCCCCCTTAGGACATATTGGCATATTCCTACTTCAACTTAAGCAGTCTTCACCACTATTTCAATTGGTATCAGAGTAGATTTCTCTTTAAGGGCTTCACCACCTAGAGAGTGATCTTGACTAAAGTTTGGAATATGGCCAAAGGAGAGGGCTCATCAGTCACTAGACCTCCAGTATTTGATGGTTTGAATTATGTATACTGGAAGGTTAGGATGCAATACTTTCTGAGATCTTTGGATCATGACATTTGGGATATAGTTGAAAGAGGATTTCTACCACTAACCAAACAAATCCCACTTGAAAGTGGCACAACCATCACAAAACCCAAACCTAAAGAAAAGTGGACGACGTTAGATAAAGAAAAATAAACTGCTGATGTTAAAGCCATGAACGCCTCCTATTGTGTCGTGTCCCAGGATATATTCAATCAAATAAGCATGTGTGAGACATCCAAGGAAGCATGGGATCTATTAGAAACAACCCATGAAGGCACAAGTACTATGAAGAGGTCCAAACTCCAACTATTGACTTCACAGTTCTAAAATCTCAGAATGGAAGAGCATGAGACATTTATGGAGTTTTTCACCAAGTTGAATATTATTTGTAACTCCATGGGTGAATTGGGAGAGAAAGTGCCGGTACCAAAAATATGTAGGAAAATCTTAAGATCCCTACCGGAACGGTTTAATCCCAAAATAACAACAATTGAGGAGTGTAGGAATATTGATGAAATGAAAGTAGAAGAACTGGTAGGATCCCTACAAAATTTTAAACTACACTTCACACAATCCCAAAAATCTAAAAACACTATCCTAAAAACTTCTAAGAAAATAAAATATGAGGACAGTGAGAGTGAAAAAGAAGATGAAGATTAGGAAGTGGCCTTGCTGGCACAAAAATTCAAAAGATTCCTTTAGAAGAATCGTGGTCGTCCTTTTAGAGGAAGAAAGGTGAACAACAAACCCTCGACAGACAAATTTGGTAAAAAAAATCAAAGAACCACAATGTTATGCCTGTCATAAGTATGGACACCTGTCTACTGAATGCCTAAACAGGAAAACTAAGGTCAAGGCAATAGCTGCCACTTGGGATGACATAGATGAGTCAAACTCAGAATCTAGTTACTCAGAGAGTGATGGAGATCAGAAATCATTGAAAATCCTTATGGTCTTCACTACTCCATTCATTCCTAGTGAATCTGAGAATGAAAAGGAATAGCAAGCCACCGAATCATTTCCGTCTGATAATGAGGAAACTGAAGAAGAAGAAGAAGTTGAAAAGGATAAACTGCAAGATGCTTATAATCAATTGTATACTCATAGCATCCATATCCTTAAAAGACTCGGTATGTCTGAAAATAAAAAGGAATTGTTGTAGAAAGACTTGGACAAAACCTTGGAAATTAACACACATTTAATCAATGATTTGCAACAATATCATTCAGACAATGATAAGTTAGAAAAGAAAAATCGAATTGTCTGATGACTAACCTTTATATATCCTGAAATATCAAGCATAAAAGGACAAGTCCAAGTCATGTATCTAGACCTAGATATTTGGTGAAATGATGCAATTTTGTTGAGCTTAAAATGATATATTTGAGGGTTCTTGCCTCTATTTTTGTATATAAATATTCATATGTTTATACTTTTGCTGTGTACAAAGATTCTACAAAATTTTGGATACGTCTCGTTTAAGGATGGAACCTCCCATCCTTGATGGCTGTTAGCCCGAGAATGAATGAGCAAAGCCTAGAATCAATATCTCATTCTTGATTAATAGATAAAGGATCGATATCATTGATGTCCCTAAAGAATATGAATAGTCAAGTGACCATGAATGACATCGGTAACAATCTCAATAGCATCGATCGGCAACTTCTCGATATCATCAGAACAATAATCGATAAAATCGACAGATGGCGCCCGATAAATCTCAGCGGGACGAAAAAGGGGGTTTATTTTTCAAGGGTGTTCGGTCATCTTCTCTGCTCGAGTCTCTCGACCAAACTGCTGGAAGTCACATCACACTACTCAAATAACTCCACAAATCGGGTAATACCTTTTACGTCATTCCTTTTTGAGTATTTTTCTTAGTTTATCAAGTGTGTTTGTCATTTTTCCCAAATCTTTCAAAAGCTTATTGTTCCACATGAGAAAAGACAAAGGAGTAGCATCCAGTCCGGGGGAGTCTTTAAAAACTACCCGACAAAAAGTCCTCGACTCAAAAGGAAAGGGGAGGACCCCGGAACGTGGGACCCCCACTTGACGAAGATCATGGCAGACCTCACGTGGTGGGTCCCAGACCGAATTTCCAGCACCTCCTCAACTGGCACCACCTCCTCCGGCAAGCCAACGCCCAGCAAAATACACCGGTAGGAAACTTATTCATGAAAGAAAAGTCGACAGGGGTTGCTTAGCACCTTACAATCTGGAACCCTTATTTGCTGCGATCGGTTGGCTGCCCGTCCTAGACTTCGGGGAGTCATGCCAACTTGAACTAACACATAACTTCCTGTCCGCGTGTCACTCTCCTGTATCTAATCCTCCCTCGGTCGTGGTCAATTTGGATGGTGACGAGGTGTTAATCACCCCTGCTACAATGGCCAACATTCTCAATCTGCAGATGGCACCAGAAGGCCTTCCAGAAATGGATCTCGACCATCCTAATGTCTGATCCATGGTAACCAAGTACCTATGCAATGATAGAGATATCCCCTGGCACAAAGGGAATGCATTGAAATCTAGGTACATGGAGCCCCAATTTCAGATTCTGCATGGTATCGTCACCACAAATCTATATCTAAGAAGTACCAACAGATCCGATCTCACTAGATTCATGGTCATGATAATTTATTCCATTGTAAAAGGGACAAGGATGTGCCTACCTACTCTACTGGTCAATCAATTGGTATATGCGGTCCATACTTCCCGGGATCCTCATCTTCCATATCCCTGGATCATAAGCAGGGTGTTTAATGTCATTGGGTTCCCATCTACCACTGATCCGGTAGATTCACTTCAAGTCTTCAATGCCAAGAACATTCATAAAATGGACCTGAGGTTCCATGAGTACACAGAGGACGAAGGGGAAGAAGGGATCCAAGGCAGCAGCTGGTGTCTCTCATACTGAGGAAACACAGACAATGGGAGATGAATCCTCCAAACCCAATCCAGCCCCATCAGCATCAATACCTAGACATGCCAAATGATACAAGCTGGACAAGATTGGTGCCATTCAGAAGGACATCCACACAGTGCAAGAAAGGCTGACTGTTCTAGAAAGGGTGGTTCAAGGAGTACAGCACACTCTCCAACAGTTAGTGGATCTGATGACATGTCGTTAGGACAACATGGTACCATCCCATTCTACTCCATGAGGTCGATTCATGCATGTTATCATACACACATCACTCCTATCTCGCGGATGAACATTAATATCTTTTTGGATGTTCTACACAATCATGAGTGTGTCCAACGGCTTTCTAGATTTGCACAGTTTCTTTTTGTTGATTGGTTGTTTATACCCACTGTTGGGCTAATGATGGATAATTTTGGATACCCCTACATGGGCTTGATATTTATGTCTAATGGTTGATAGTTTACTGTTGTTTGGGGCAGTATATCTTTTTAATGATATGGCTGAATCTAATTCTCATTTTCTTCCATTTTAATATAAATGATTCCCTGGTTTCTCTACTTCCTCGATTATAGGATGTATATGCTACAGTGATTGTTTAATCTATTTTTTACCTGCCTTCATTAATGTTTGCTTAGGACTGATTTAACCTTATGCATCTATATCTTTGTTTCTCCCATATGCTTCTTTAAAACTTCAGTCAATATCACCTACTATATATTTGTCAATGACTGACAAAAAGGGGGGGAAAAGTAAAACACCCCGTGCAGAAAATTAGATATTTGGTCTTATGTGTTGCAAGTGTTAGGGGGAGCAACTGCACCAAGAATGGGAGAGTTTTACAGTAAGGGGGAGCAAATGCTAGTTGTGTATATGGGTTCATTAGAATTTGTAAAATTGTGTAAATTACATGTACACACAATTTAGGATATGTCTATCTAGATATTGTCCTAGGGTGTTTTACTTTTTTTTGTTGTCACGTATTTAACAAAGGGGGAGATTGAAAGTGCCCTTTCTAGTGCCCTGGTTTGTCAATTAGCATGTGCGTTGAGTTGGTCAGACTGCAGAGCCTCACAGGAAGAACTATTCAAGTGTCTGCCTCAACCGGATGTGTCGAAGTTCGCCATAGGTGAATCTAAACCTCACATCTCTTATCCCAAAACACCAGGTGATTAAAACTCTTAAAAACAAGTTAGAACATATTAGGGTTTTTAGGTAAGAGAACTTTTTCAAACATCAGAAAATCTCTAAGTTTTCTTGCCCTGTCGATTGTATCGATACACATCTCGATATAATCGACCTGCTCTGTCGATGTCCTCGGAGGACCAATCGATCAAATCGAATGAGGACTTAATTTGTCCAGCAACCAAATACATATATGGACAGGATTATCGATGTATCGACACACTTATCGATATCATCGATATTTAAATCTCGAGCTCATCGAAGGTGGCTCGATAATATCGACAGGTAGTACTGGCGCCCCCATTTTTACTAAGGAAAATCATATATGTTTCGATATATCAGAGTCCTCCTCGATACCATCAAAGTTCAAATCTCGATGATATCGGAAGGCTCTCGATATTATCGGTCATGGACATGAAGTTCTCCAGCAATATTTTTCAGATGGATTTTATCTCTAATCGGGAGTCACGCGAAAGAATCGATATTCTAAATATCGATGTTATCGAAAACATATCAATTACAACAAGAATGGACAAATCTTTCCAGCAAGCTCACTTATAAAATCCTTAGATTTATCGATGCATCGACACGACTCCTGATATAATTCATATTTAAATTCTAATGATATCGAGTATCCCCCGATCATATCTAAAGTCATGAAAATTTTTATGCAAGTTCTCTCATTTTTTAAATGTCGAGGACTCGATCCTTGCATCGATAAAATCGGAGTTCAAAATCTGATGGCATCGACACGAGTCTCGATTCCCTTGATTAGTTGGTAGAAGGTTTTTCAAAAGCATATGACATTGAGTTTGTGTCATCGAGCATACCATCGATACGATCGAGAGTATACGCTCGATGATATCGAACCTGCTCGATGATATCGAACTCTATCATAAATGTGACCATTTTATATTCGTTGGAACCTTTTTCCTATTTAAAGAGAACTTGTCTCTTGTTGCTGTGAGAGAAAGAAGAGAGTGCTTTGTGTGTTTAAAAATTAAATCATATACCCAAAGCCCATTCTCTCAAGGAAGTTCATCCTCCAATCCACCCTCATCATTGATATTTAATAGTGTGGATTGGAGAATGAACTTTCGCATTTAAGGATCCTCCACCTACTACCTTAGTGGCAAATCATTAAGCTGGGATGCCTTGAATGCTTAGATGATTAGAATCACTCTATCTTCCTGATAGGAAAACATCTATAGAGTAGGATTCTATCATAACCTTGACCCAACCCATTACCTTATATTGGTATATCATTTGTTGTGAATTAAGGGAGCTAAAGACTCTTCGTCAATAAGGAGGATATCTTCGCCACTGTGCTGAATGGGACTCATCAACTTATCTATAAGTATCTAGAGTTCAGAAGACCCTTTGATCATTTCTTTGTAGGATTGGGTCTAAGGTGTTTCTCACCCTTAAAGTTCTCAAGGGGACTTCCGGCGGGAGTGTACGTGGTGGGTGCGTTGTGTGGACCCTTGCTCTGTGGAGAGCATAAACATCTGGTTAGGGGTGAATCAGTAAAACCTTCAGTTTGAGGTGAACCAGGTAAAACCTTGGGTTTGAGGTAAATCCAATGAAACCTCCGTTAGGGTCTTAGGGAAGATCCTTGGCCAGTGTGCCTAAAAGTGGGTGCGATGTGTTGACCCTTGCTCGTGAGAGCAAAAACAGTCAGCCTCAGTGTAGGTTGTAAAGTTGAAGGTGAACCTGATTTAAAACCTTAGGTTAGAGGTGAACCATAGGAAACCTCCTTAGTGAAATCTAGTATACTCAAGGGTTGAGTGCAGTTACCGGGAGTGGAGTAGACAAGTAGTCGAATCACTATAAAAATGATCGGGTTTGTGATTGTTATTCATCTATGTGTGTGATTGTTTATGTCAATGCTTTCATATCTACTTATCTGAGCACACCTCACACACAAGCACAGTTTTATCCATCATGAACTAAGCTCTATAGTGTTGTCTCTTGAATAGTTTATGATTGGATCCTCTACCAGGCTTGGAAGCCAGTAGAGTTATATTTGAGTAATCCTGATAATTGTCTATCTATAAGGATTAGTGTAGGATTTTTAAATGCATTGTAAAACTTTAAAAAGTCCTATTCACCCCCCTCTAGGACATATTGGCATATTTCTACTTCAACTCAAGTGGTCTTCACCGCTATTTCAGAATTAAATAAGGAAACATTCTAATAGATGCACGTAGAACCTTGGAAACTCTAGTTCCCACCATTGAATTCTTAAGTTTCTAATTAAACACTTTACAATTACTTCCTTTTATTCCTAATTTTTATTTAGATCTTCTTCTGGTTTTGATTTTAGTTACTTTCAAAATACAAATGAAATTAGTCCTTATGGATTCGACCTCTGTCTTACCGAGATTATTACTACATCGCGACCCTGCACTTGGGGTTGTGAACATCCGTGTACTTGATATACAAATTAACCAAGCCATCCATGAAGTTAGACACGGATCAGGAGGAAATGTGCCAACTTTGTCAACCAGTTCATGATCACCCAAATTGAATGTGTCCCTTTCTCATCTTTGGCAACCCAGAAATGAAATCCCATGTCCACTCGTCTATGGGCATGGGTTGTAAGAGATCTTAGGATCTACGATGTTCAGCCTTAGCTTGCTTACAGGTGAGGCATTAAGATACATAGTCCGCAATTTGGTTCTTCATATTGTCCCACCAATAGGTCCGATTCACACCTTTATACATTTTGGTACTTCCCGGGTGCATTGCCAACTTGGAGTTATGATGACCCATCCTTCTTTATGAACAATACAGGAGCTCCCCATGGCGACACACTCGGCTAGATGAAGCCGGATTGTAGCAAGTCATCAATCTAAGTCTAAAGCTCCTCCATCTTTCATGAAGGCATACGGTAAGTCAATAGAGAAATGAGCATTGCGCCTGACATGAGGTCGATAGTGAAATCGACCTCATGCTATGGAGGAAGTCCGAGTATCATCCTAAATATATCTTGGAAATCTCGAACTATGGGCGTTCTATCCAATAGCGGACCATCATACCCATCCAACCGAGAAGCATAGCAACAAAGATGATATGGGTAACTAACCTAGACAAGAAATGTGAAGGAGGGTCCCTCAGCCTCGTGGATGGTGACAAATCGAGCCTCATAATCAATCTATGCCCTCATTGTGGTTAACCAATCCATGTCGATTATGACATCGTAATAGAAGATCTTTATCATGACTAGGTCTATATGCACCTCTCTACCTCCCATATCAATGGGACAACTGTAATAAAATCTTGTAGCCTCAGAGATCCAGCGGTGGCCCCGCCGCATACTGGCTTTCCTGGCGGTGACCCTCTACCTGTTGGTGCTTTTTGAAGTTTGTAGGGTCATGTCGGTCCCTTCGATGTGTTTGTTGGGTCCTCCAATCATCGGGTCTACTCATTGCGGCCCAAAGATCATTTCATTGCATTGGTGGTGATCTCTCGGGTTTGAGAATCCCTCTAAACGATGGCCCACGTGGGCCTAAAGTCCTTCAGATTTGAGGCAGAGATGCCCTGTCTCGCCAAAACTTGAAATCGAGTGGATCTTACGTTAGGTAAGACCATCGGACTTGGATACACTTGACGTTGGGGTTGCACAAGCTACTCAAGTAGCTTGATCCCATTGCCTCTAGGTTGGGTTGACTCAAATCGTCAAACTCTTCAATTAGAAATGATTTAGATCACTTTGCGTAGCCTAGATCTTTCTATTCGTAAATCCCAACATTTTAGTTTTTGAACTTACCAAATGGCATGATCCCGGGATTCTATTAAAATCGCCAAGTTCAATCGATCCCACCTAAGTCGGAAATGTGTCACAATAGACCCATTGCCCAAGGCCCAGCTTAACCCAAACATGCTTTGATACCAAGTTGTAATGCCCCCAAAATTCAAGGGTCAAGAATGAACTCGACTCCCAAATTCCCGAGTGCCACGTATGCCCTAACGGGCCTCGTTTACGATTATATATAAAGTATCCTATGGGCAATGGAGAATTAAACAAAACATAGAGCATAAATAAGTCATATGGAAACGTAAAGTGCTACTAATCATGCAAGTATCCATACACAAGTCCAAAAGAAATCCAGAATAACATCCTAACAGGGAACTAGTCCCATCCATACACATAACCCAAAATGACTAGGGCCCTGGCCCAATCCCGCGATTGCCAAACCCGAATTAGAAAGACCCACTAAAGGTCTAGTAGTACGCTCACTCTTCCTCGTCGTCCACACTGGCATCCTCCAGCACATCCAGCTCCATCGTCCCTACATCTATCACAGGTTCTGGTTCGTGTTTTAAAACACCATCCCAGAGTGGGAGTGAGTAGCTAACTCAATGGTACCAGTAACAATGAGTTACACAAATTATTATACACGAGAGTAAATTTAGTAAAAAAATATACATTCATACAACCCTAAATACTTTGGATAATGCAATGCATGGTTTAATGATATAATGCATCCCTCTCACCACAACACTCCCTCTTGCGAGACCATCTAACATTCGTGAACCAACATTCCCACAAGTGACCACGACTGCCAAATCACAAAAGTAACCAATGCATGTAATGCACATGTTAGCCGAGTTGATTAGTTAAGTTTATTCATCTAACAGGTTGGGGAAACTGAGATACCCCGACAAATCATTTCCTTAATCCGATCCCGCGGCTCTAATGGTCGTGGCTGTGCGACTCTTGCGATCCTTAGCCCTTGTGGGTTCATCATTCCCATAACTCTTAAGCTCATACGAAAACCGTTAGAACATTAGAGTCCTACTCGCGGTCACTACATGGAGGTCATCACCCTAGCATAAGCCGATAACTCGGGCATAGTGTCTTATATTACCATCCCCAGCTCACGAGTCTTTGGTGCTCAATGGTCACTACTGGGAGGCTCGTCACCCCAGCGTAGGCAGACAACTCTGGCATAGTATCTCATACCACCATCCCAGACTCATGAGTCCTGTAGGCCATAATTTATGGTTATTAGTGGGCCCCTTAGGTTCCAGTAGGTGTGTACAATCATGGTTAACATACAAGGATGACCAATCAATGAACTAATCTGGCCCCACGAGACAAAAATTGCATTTACAGGGTGCCTCAGGTTCCAGCTTAACATACAAGGATGACCAACCAATGGACTAATTTTTCCCCATGAGACAAACCACAGACTGTGCAACCTAAGAACAACGGCTTATGTAGTCTAACTACGGCCAACAATTTGCAGTTCGACTAGTTGGGCCAAACTCTGACCCAGCAGAAAGGTTACCCAAAGGAGTTCCTGTTGGTTAGTCAATCCACAAAGGGACGTGCATAAATATATAACATGTATTCAACAATTCTTAGGAACTATTCCAGTAAATAACAGCATGTTCTAAATCCTGATAACATGGACAGCAATACACTAGATCCCACAAAACATTCACATGTTGACAAATTAATCCTATGGGATTTGCAGTAATGGAGATCAAGCTCAACATGTTTCAGCAATTCAACAAGTTGGATAGCCATACACCCAACTCACATCAATTCAATTGCACGTACCAACATATATCATGCAAGTCAACCAAACAACATATAACATACCAATCAGCAACCAATCAGATAACATACAAATCAGCAACCAATATGTAACACACAAATCAACAACCAACATGTGACATACAAATCAGCAAGTAACATGTAACATACACATCAACCACATTTGGGGAATTGTACTTGCAATTCCCCAAACTGACCGACAAAGCAACCATCTACACATCAGGAGATCCTTAGGACCTAATTCCCTTTCCCAAATTTATAGAAATTTTATGCATATGTTCTAAGTCAAGTAATACCTAAAATTCAGTAACATGTATACACATAAATCACCCAAAATCACTATGATTTACGCTAGGTATAATAATCGGCCACCTAGAGGTAATGGTTTGCACCTATTGTCGACCGAAAGCTCTTGCAGTCGCTCTAACGTCGTCAGGTCCGCAAACTTGATGTGCCGGGGCCCTGCGTCACATGAACTCCATGTCAAGACACGTGCATGTTATCTTAGCTAGGGAGAGATGGATGAGAGTTCTAGTTCTCACCTTGGATCGGACATAGCTTGTCCCTATGGCGATAAAGTCGAGATTCCCAACAATGTGGAGGCGAGTGTGCAGGAAATTTCAGTCCTCAAGCACAACATGCACCTACACACACTCTTTCCCTCTCTCTCTCTCTCTCTCTCTCTCTCTCTCTCTCTCTCTCAACTTTTGGAGTTTTTATGGAAGTGAGTGAGAGAGAGGGATTTAAGGGTTTTATACCCTGAATTTAGGCCAATTGACCCTGGGTTCCGTTTATTGCTTCAAATGGCCTTATGGGACCTAATTCTGGTTGTTGGGGCTACCCTGATGGCCCCATGGCCCATCTACTCCACGAGATAGGTGTCCCATGGCCCGATGGGCTATGTAAAGTTTGACGGCAAACAGACATGAGGTTTTATCGCAAATGTCCTATTTGCGATTAACAGTCACCGATTCTCGATCAAGAGTCAAATTTTGTGGACGAGTGCAGGGAAATATCTTCAAACTTCGGTGTAAGTTTGGAAGAAATCTGATGGCTAAAATTCCTCAATTCACCGTCCCAAGTAGTGGGGCCATATGTTTTAAAATTTAAATTTTATTTTCAAAGTTAGGGTGACTTGCACTTTATAAGTGCCGACTAGATGGCGTGATTCATTCATTTTTAGGTGTCACCCAAGTCTGTCATCCATGATGGACCACAAGCCTAGTAAGGCCCATGGCCTCCCAAAGTTTCAGAATTTTTTATCCTACCTTGGGAGATGTACGGCCCATACATACAGTTGCTAAGTACAATCGAGCTGACCGGCTCTATAGCCCGTGTTCGGCCCAAACATAATTGGATTCAATCACATTAACGGCTTAATATGGATTAATTTATTAGTAATAAATCCACACATGCGATCAAATCGTATGATCTTGCATCAATTTACACATGGACGATCATAAGGTGTTAGTGTTTATACTTAAAGAACAGTAAAGTTTGTCAAATTTCATAGTCCCAAATGGATCACAAGCACACATGAAGATGTTCTTCGATGACTCATGAAGATTACGTAAGGACCAGATCGACATCTCAAGGAAACTCATCATCGCAAGCTTCATGTTGGCTTAGTTCAAAGTTTGAAGCATCTGTATGTGTCAACCATCAGGTGGTATAACCTTAGATTGACCTTAGGTTAGGTGTATTTCACATGGTAATATAATGAACATTATTCTAAGTAAAATATACTAAAGTTAGGCCAGCCCAACTTCTAGTTCGGCCAACCTAACTACCTTCGGCTAACCCAACATACTTCGAGCAAGTACATAGCAAGATAAAGATTTTTCGAATCAAGTTCGGCCAGCCCAACTTGGGTTCAGCTAACCCACCCTGTTAATTTGGCCAGTCCGAGTGTGTTCAGTTAAGTTTCTAGCGAGTTTAAATCTTCGAATCTCAGGGAGATTCGGCTAGCCAAATTTTGACTTGGGCCAGCCGAATTTTTGAAAAGATCTTATCCCATGAAATTCGAGAACCATTAGAATGCAATCATTGGAATTCGGTCAGCCGAACCTAAAATCGAGCCAACCGAATTTCCAAATCCTTTGGCTATAAATAGAGGCTTTCTCTCATTCATTTAACACGCAAAAATTAGTGATTAACCTCCTCAAAGTCAGAGAGAAAGTCAGGCCCTCCTTAAGCTAATTGTGCAGTAATTCAAATTCTTATTTAGCTTATTTTATTTTCTTTCTCAAGATAGTTTCAATTGACTTTAAGAGAGTTATCTAAACTCTACTTGAGATTCAAATAATAGAATTTACAGCATTTAGGGTTTTTTTTATTACAATGAAAATACATTAGATCCCTATATTCTTTTTGGGTTGAACACATATATAGCTTCATCAATATCACAAGAAAGAAGATCACTGCAATCAAGCTACAGTTACGTCTTCGACTCGCCAATTGAAGATAATTACTATATTTACTTTTATTTACTTTTATTTAATTTTGAGTTTTTATAAGATAGTTCGGAAATCTCAACGAGTTGTTTTGTGGTGATCCTGTGAAAATCATAAAGTGGGTTTTGTTGTAATATCCCATGAAAATCACAAGAACTGTTTAAGGTTGTTAAGGTTACCATGCGAAAACTTTGAAATAGTGAAAGCCAAAATTACGAGGGTAGTAATTTTTGGAGTGGAGTAGGTGTGGGGTTTAAGCACTGAACCACTATAACTCCTTTGTACATTGTGGTGAATGTTTAAATTCTTTATATGCTTTCCATGTGATTGATTGTCTCTTATTAAGCTTGGTATTTTGATCTCAAATACGTTATGAAATAAGGTTGTCCTACCTAAATCTTTTAGGCGAAGGTTGTCTGACGAACTATTTGGAATCAAGATTTCAATACTCTTAGTAATTAATAGTATTTGTGTTATTATTCTTCATTATATCGAAATATTAGAGCAAGGTTGTTGTTTTAGGATTAACCTCTCAGAGTAAGATCCAGATCTATTAGAGTGTCAAATTTTGATAGTCTGTCCATTACTAGGCCACCTCCCTTTAATGGCTTAAATTATTCCTATTAGAAAGCCAGAATGAGGAGTTTTCTAAAATTTATTAATCAAAGTGTGTGGCAAGCCACTTTAACTAAATGGACCCCTCTAACAATGGAAGTATTGGCTGAGGATGGAACCAGGACCATGAAAGAAACCACTAATACTTTTTGGATTACCATTTAGAAAAGTGAAAGCATCGCTAAGTAAAGGCTTAAATGCAATTACTTGTGCTCTATCACCAGATGAATTCAAAAGAATCATTTCTTGTGTTACAGCAAAACAAGAATGGGATATTCTTGAAATGACACATGATGGGACTAACATTGTCAAAAAGTCTAAGATTCAAATCCTCGCAACTAAGTTTGAGTAAATTCATATGAGTCATTTATGGACTTTTATACGAAACTAAACTACATTGTTAATTCGATGTGAAGTCTTGGAGAAAAAGTCCCTGAAAGCAAGGTTTGTGATAAAATAATGCGATCACTTCCTGACAGGTTTAATTCCAAAGTCATTGCTATATAGGAATTAAGAGATACTAATGTTATGAAAGTTGAGGAATTAGTTGGATCTCTACAAACCTACGAGTTGAATTTCAAAGCTCATAAAAATAAGCCCATAGCTCTTAAATCCTCTAAATCTAAATCCAAAGATACAAATGTAAATTCTGATAATAAGGAGAATGAGGATGATATGATAATGCTGGCTAAAAAGTTTTATAGAATTTTCAAAAATAAAAATATATCATATTTTCAAAAACCGTTTGACAAAATAAAAGGAAATCCAAATTTTTGAAAATCAAAATCTAAAGACACTCAATGCTTCAACTGTTCTGAATATGGGCATCTAGCTTCAAAATGTTCCCAGAAGGATAAATCTAGAAAAAGAGGCATGCTTGTCATTTGGGATGAATCATCATAATCTAAATCCAATTCAGAAACTAACGAATCAAAAGAAGAAACCAAGAAAGATCAAAAGGCTTTCATGACCATAGCTAGAATCACTTCCTCAAATGAATGTAAAACTTCTGACTATGAAACCCCTGGAAGTGATTCTGAAAATGAAGAGGATCTTCAAATCACTTATGATGCCCTATACGAAGAAAGTTGTAAGATTGCGGCTAAACTGAAAATTCAAAAAGCAAACTTTGCTAAACTTCAACTAGAACTTGAAAAATCAGTTTTGAAAAAATCTCATTTTTCTAATTATTTTGAGAAAACCAAAGTAGATTTAAGTTTGAAATTTTTTGAAATTCAAACTCTTAAAACTTAAAATGAGAATTTAAAATTAGAAGTTACTTCCCTTAAGACTTCAAAAGATACCTAGATATACACCTAAGGTGGCCAAAAACTTAAAAACTATTAACTGCATCTCGACAAAGTGGTGACAAAGCTGGCTTGAGATATATCAAAAGTTGCACAGAAAAATCTAAAAATTCAGGTCCCATATTTGTGAGGAGAATCTTCAAAGTCTAAAGAAGAAACTATAAAGGAAGTAATGAAGAATGAAAATTTGTTTCAAAAAACTTCTAATCCGAAAACTAATGCCCACCACCATAAATATCAAAGGAGAAATAATAATCCTTCCCTAGCAGATAAGATAATGGACTTACTTAAAGAGCTCTTGAAATTCAACTTTGTAAATAACAGAATAAGTAGAAACAAGAAAAACTCTTACTTCCAAATACAGCAAACAGTAAAAAATCCTCCTAAACCCAAAACCATAATGAAATGGGTTCCAAAAGATAAATGTCTTGTCATCCACAGCTTTCAAAGAAAATTGTCATTCAAGATGGTACCTGGATAGTGGATGTTCTAAACACATGACAGGTGATAAGGAGATTATATGAGACATCAATCAAATCGATAGCGGCTCAGTTACATTTAGAGATGGTAGCAACTGCAAAATCATCAAAAGAGATAATGTAAAACTTCCCAACCTACCTATCTTTAAAGATGTGCTATATGTTGAAGTACTAAAACATAATTTGCTGAGCATATATCAAATCTATGATAACAATCGTAATGTAAAATTTTCAGATCACGGATGCGAGATAATTAACAATCAAGGTCATATAATATTAAATGGTCAAAGAACCTCTGAAAATTGTTATATCATTGATGACTTCTACTCTACAAAACACTCTTGTTACATGGTCCAAATAGACGAAACTGAACTTTGGCATCAATGTCTTAGACATGTAAAATATAGAGACTTATATAAATTTTGCAAGAGAGATCATCTACGTGGTCTACCCAAATTGCAAAAAGTAAAAAATAAAGTATGTGGTACCTATCAGATAGGAAAATAAATTAGGAGTAGTCACAAAAAGGTAAACTCCTTAGCCACTACAAGACCTCTTGAACTACTCCATATGGACTTAATTAGACCAAATCAAATGGAGTGTAAAGGTGAAAAGAAATACTTTTTAGTTGTAGTAGATGACTACACTAGATATTCATGGGTAGCCTTCTTAAGAGAAAAGTCTGATGCCTTTGATGAAGTCGAAAAGTTAATTAAACACACCCAGACCGAAAAAGAACTTTCTTTAATAAGAATAAGAAGTGACCATAGCACTGAATGTAAGACTCGTATCCTAGTCCGTACTGTTCCGTTAACTCTCGCGATCCTTCCCATCAAATTCTAGCAATTCGTGACCTGTAATCGACGTTTGTGCACGACCGTAAGTCGTATCCTATACATTCGAGTTGGCTTAATCTAAGACTTGTATCATTGTGACTGCACCGTTGCCGCGGTTCCAACGCAGCAACTCACGCACCGATCCGATACTCAGACAAGGAGATGCGGACACGTGTTCAGTTCGAGGAAAAACACCGCACGTTGGTAATCCCAAGAGAATCTCTACAACATGTCAAATCAATCCCATCAATCACCTCTCATGTAAGTACAAGCAACCATTCCCCTCTTACATCACCCTTACCTAAAGTCAACTCTCTCCCTCTCTCTCTTACACACCCATACATGTCAAGTACATGTCCATCACCCCATCACTCACTTCCCATCATTATATCACTCCTTACATCCCATCTCTCTCTCTCATTTCTCAACGCATTCCAAGCAACCAAGAGGTGAGAGAAAAATGTGATTTTTGGTGGCCCACTTTCCCATCCCAAAACCTCTATCCTAGCCATCCAAATCTCATCATCCACCATCAAAGAGAAGCACAAGGAGACCGGCATCCCAACGGACTAAGAAGATCAAGTGGTGGGGTGCTTCCATAGCCTAGCTTTTCATGTTTTCAAGATGGGCCATCGGCCACATCCTAGGGTTCGTATGGCCTTGGTATGGCCAATAGCATTCATGCCTTGCATCATATAGCTTTAGTACAGCTGATAGCTTTCATAGACTTACCGCATACTTCTGTATTACTCTGACATTGTACACTTGGCGTTTGCCTTGCGCACACACTTACACCACCCTCTAAGCTTTTGTAAGCTTATGTACGACCGTTGTGTGCAGGTAGCGTTGGACAGCAATAGCACTGAGGCAGGAGTGCGCATCTAGCTATTTTGGAATTTTTGATCACCTTGTATTTTCCTTTCCTATTGTACTTAAAGTTTTTGATATAATGGATATGTGGTGATATTGTTTTGTGACTTAGTTATGCTTATGGTTATGCTCCATTACAAAAAATAATTTCATTCTGAAAATCCTCCTTGTAGGATCCCGGGATCGGAATCTAACAAATGATTGCCAGGAACCGAGAATGGGGCACTACGGAGGCTGTCGGCACCGAATTCGGTGATCGGAATTCCTGTGAATTCGATTTTTGAGTTTGGGGCGTGACACTGAATTTGAGAATAGCAATTTTAAAAAGTACCATAATGTCCATGGAATATTACTTGAATTTTCTGCTCTTAAAACCCCTCAGCAAAATGGAGTTGCTGAGAGGAAAAACAGAGTTCTTCAAGAAATGGCTAGTGTTATACTAAATAGTTTTAAATTACTTAAAAATCTATAGTTTAAAGCTATTAATACCACTTGCTATATTATTAACAGTGTTTATATAAGAGTGGGTAAAAATAAAACAGCTTATGAACTATGGTTTGATTAAAAAAAAACCTTCTGTAAAATATTTTTATACTTTCGAAAGTAAGTGCTTCATTTTACAAGATCAGGAACATTTGAAAATTTTTGAAGCTAAAAGTGATGAGTGTATATTTTTAGGATAAGCTCTAAACAGCAGAGCATATTGTGTCCTAAATAAAAGAATTGAAGTGATACAAGAATCCATAACTGTTGTTATCAATGATCAAACCATCACACCCAAATTTGATCAAGATGATGAAATTACTGCTATCAATCAATCTGAACCATCATTAAAATCAGATTTAACTGAGATTAGATTAGTCTAGGATCATTCGACTAATCAAATACTTGGTAACCCTCACATTAGTGTTTAAACTAGAAGACAGTTGGAAAACTTATATAATCATGTGTTCTTCACTTCCCAAATAAAATCGAATAATGTGAATGAAGCCCTAGCAGATGAAAGTTGAATTTTGGCTATGTAAGATGAATTAAATCAGTTTATTAGAAAATATGTTTTGTATCTGGTGCCTAGACCTTCTGACAAACATGTGATGGGAACAAAATGGATTTTCAAAAATAAATATAAGGAATTACGTAATATTATAAGAAATAAGGCACGATTGCTTATATAAGGTTATACTCATATTGAAGGAATTAACTATGATGAGACCTTTGCACCAATCGCTCGTCTTGAATCTATTAGATTATTTTTTTTATTGCATGTTATAAAATTTTCAAAACATACCAAATGGATGTCAAAAGTGCCTTTTTAAATGGTGACTTAAATGAGGAAGTATATGTTGAACAACCTAAGGGATTTGAAGATCCCAAACTTCCTAATAATGTATACCATCTTAAAAAGGCTTTGTATCGTTTAAAACAAGCCCCAAGAGCATGGTATGAAAAACTGACTAAATTTTTACTTAGTTTAAATTTTAAAATGGAAAGTGTTAATAAAACCTTATTTATCAAAAAATGTAATAAAGAATGTTGATTGTACAAATTTATGTAGATGATATTATTTATAGATCAACTTGTATTGACCTCTCTTCTAAGTTTTCAGATTCGATGAAATCAAAATTTGAAATGAGTATGGTTGGTGAGCTAAATTATTTCCTTGGCCTCCAAGTGAAACAGCTTAAAGATGGAATATTTATCTCTCAAACCAAATATGCTATGAATCTAGTGAAGAAATTTAATTTTAAGAATGGTAAAATTTTTCAAACACCCATGGCTACAACACTCAAACTGTCTAAAGACGAATCAGGTAAAAGTGTTGATTCTCGTCTTTATAGTCGCATGATTAGTAGTCTCTTGTACTAAACAACCAGTAGACCTAATATTTCCTTTAGTATTGGGATATATGTTAGATATCAATCTAACCCTAAAGAATCTCTTTTATTTGATGTTAAAAGAATTATCAGATATGTTGTAAGTGCTACTAACGTAGGATTATGGTATCCATATGGTACATTTTTATAAATAACTAAATATACTGATGCTAACTGGGCAAGTAATATTGATGACAGAAAATCCACAAGTGGTAGATGTTTTTATATTAGAAACTGTCTTGTTTCTTGGATGAGCAGGAAGAAAAATTCAGTGTCGTTATCCACTGCAAAAGCTGAATACATTACAGCAAAGAATGCTTGCACATAACTTATGTGGATAAAATGCATGTTAGCAAACTATGGTATTAATCAAGACACTATGAATCTATATTGTGATAATACCAGTGCAATAAATATTTCTAAAAATTCTATTGAACATTCTCACACAAAACACTTCGACATACGATATCATTATATTCAAGAATTAGTTGAAGACAAGACTGTTATGCTTGAATACATTCACACTGAGAAATAGCGTGCAAATATTTTGACAAAACCCCTAGACAGTGTCAGATTCCCAAATTTAAAATACGACATTGGATTATGTTGCATTAATTAATTATGCTTATTGCATTTATTATTATTATTCTTATTTTTATTTTTGCATAAAAGAAATTGTTTACAACCCCAAGTGTAGGGTCGCGATGTTATAATAATCTCGGTGAGATCGAGGTCAAATCCATAAGGACTAATCTTGTACATATTTCGAAAATAACTAGAACTAGAACTAGAGGAATATGTAAACCTAAATTTGGAATAAAATGAAGTAATTGTGAATGAGATTTTAATAATCAAAAGGGAACTAGGGTGCCAATGATCCACTTGTACCTATCAAGATGTTACTTTGCTTATTCAAGAGACAATTGGAATTGAAGTCTTATCCTATCCAATTGGAAGATAAAGCAATTATACCAAATTTGAACTTTTCATTGACCTTGCCACACATGGAGTATTATATTGATTGGAAGGAATTCCATCACCCTACCATGCCCAGGAGACAATGATGAACAACAGAATTTACCAATCTCATAATCTCAAAATAGGAAAAAAAGATATTCAAAGCCATCACAGTATCTATTATAATTTGAGTCACAATAAATCATAAAAAGCTAAAAATATTCCTTAAATTCAAACTAGAAATCAATGAGGTTCAAGAAAAATAAGAATCAAAGTAAGAAAATCATCCCAATGCGCTATAAGATTCACCTCTTAGCCCGAGCTAAGAGGTTTAGCCAACCATAGACATGATTGAATCTAAAACCCTAAAAGAAAGCATTAAAAATAAATAAGGAAGAAAAACTCCTGGAAGGCTGCTCCACCCTTTGGCTCTGCTTCTCAAAACCTAGTTCACGTTTAGAACTCCTAGGAAAATCCATATTTATGACCTTGTCCATCTAATGTCAAAAAAAAAGCCCCAAATTTACACAGTCCGCGTAACTCTACGTAACGCCTTCGATGTCATCGAACATAAGTTGAATCTGGAAGTCGCACCTTTTCGCACTATGTAATGCCTTTCGCACTGCACAACTTTTCATGTCATTGAACCTGCCTTCAATGTCATCGAATAGTCTTTCGATGTCATTGAAGGGTGTTCGATCCATCGAGAATGTGTCCAGAGTGTTTCAATGAGTTGCTCCAAAAATCTGTAAAAAGTTCGATATCATCGAATTGCCTTTAATGTCATCGAACATGTCTTTGAGCAATCGAATAGGGCTTTGATGTCATCGAGAACTGCATCTAATTTATCTTGTAACCAACTTGATTTTTTATAATTCTTCGATGTCATCGAACTGCCTTCAATGTTATTGAGGACTGGATTCGATGTCATCGAACAACCTTCGATGACATTAACAGTGAAGTTCAAATTATGTGAATTTTTACACTTTGCACTTTTGACTTCTCCACTTGCTTTTCTTGGATCATGGGGTCTTGAAATCTTCAATCTTGGTCTCTTAACATCCATCCCTTGCCTTGGTGATTCTTGAGCATCAAATCCATACTTTTAATATTCGTTTCAATCCAAGCTCTCAGATTCATCTTGCTATACAAACATGTATAAAATATATGCATTAAGCGTTATCACATTCATAAAACCAAGATATAAATAGGGAATATATGCAATATTTGACACTCAATACACCCCTCAACCAACATTTTTCTAGTCCCACACTAAACCAAAATCCCTCTTTAGGAATGGTTTAAAACTGTTCCTAAACCATTTGGGAATGGTTTTAAACTATGGCTAAATAGGGTGTTGCAAAAAATTCGGAACGGTTTAAAACTGTTCCAAAATTGAACAGTTTTAAACCGTTCCTGAAATAAGGCGTCACAAAAAAGTAGGGACAGCTGAAAACCATAGTAAATTTTCAATTTCCAAAACACTTTTTATTTAGGAAAGGTTTTAAACCAAAAATAAAAAAATAAAAAAAATAGCCTCACAGCAATGCCACAAATCAGACAATCCCAGTTATTAATTCATCAAACCTAGATTACAAGGACCTTGAATTATGATGCTTTATATCATTCACATGCACCAAAAAAAAAGACATGCATTTCTATCACTAAAAATCTATGAATCCCTTATAGCCCGAATGCACAACAACATTGCCTTTAAAAGAGCTTTCCACAATATCCTGCCTATTGGTCCCCATGGGGCTATGTTTAAATGTTGTAAATTGGTATATAAGCACATATCTATTGGATGCTCAGATGATACCTATTCAAATTGCAAAAATATGATGCATCTGTCCAACGCCTAGTCCTCTGCTTACCACAAGCAGGAAAATCCTACTACAGAGAGGCATCTAGAGTTAGGGGCCACTAAATAAACAGTCTGGATCTAATAGTTGACATGTCATATGTCTTATAATTGGGAAAGAAAAGCATCCTTATAGAAAACACACACTAATAGAAGTAAAAAACTAGTCTGAGAAGAAAAAATATAGTGATACATCTTTCTTACGTTGATACACAAACACACTAGAGAAATATGTACGCACTCAACACTGTTAGATGAAGCAGCCCACTTAGTCCCATGGCTCTCTCTCTCTCTCTCTCTCTCTCTCTCTCTCTCTCTCTCTCTCTCTCTCTCTCTCTCTCTCTCTCTCTCTCTCTCTCTCTCTCTCTCTCTCTCTGTGTGTGTGTGTGTGTGTAACGTCTCGGAAAAATCCGTACAAAGACCCAAGTACCACCTCAGGCAGAAATCCCTAAGGACCATATTCTGTAGGAATTAGATGAAAATTAATTAAGTACTAGACTAAGTAATCAATGGATTTGGCTTGAACCACTATTTATATAAATGGCAAGACCCAAAACTATCAAAATCACTAACTCAACACTACTTGAAAACTTAGGAAAAATCTCAAAAGCCTATTGCTCTCAAGAGCACATTGAAACTCTGTATCAGACCTGGACTGCACGTCGAAAGTCCGATGATCGTAAAACTATAGGGTTATGTCCGTCCTATTGGGCTTGACAACCATCACAAAAATTGAACCCAAATAGTGCCCAGAAACACATAACTTGAGTCATGAGCGAAGTGTGTGAGAAACGCGAAATCCTTAGAAAAGGTATTAAAACTTAAGTGAATTAGACCATTCACTTACGGGCAAAATTGAAGACTTTAGATTGTTAGATTCTGACCGAACTTCACCCATGGATCAGGAAAATTTTCTTACACCCATCGGTATACCTGTGGCCCTGATCGAGGGATAATGACCGTTGATCTGATACAAATCCCTCACAATCGATCCGCTAACCCGATCGCACCAAAATCATAACCTGGTTTAGATCTATGGTTAGGGAACTTGTCCTATGATGTAGGTGAGTAATGGACCTTCCTAAGGGCCCTGTTTGTCAAAAATAGGCACCCTTTGGTTATAACCTAAGTATATCATGGCCCTGGGCCATTGACATCAGTTCTAGGCCTATTTAAAGGCTTTAAACCACCCCACCTCTCTCATACGAATTTGTTGCAAACCCTAGGAGAGAATGGAGAAAAGAAGAGAAAAGAGTGAGGAGAGGAGAGAAAGTTTCGGAGATCATGGAGGTGTTTCTCTAACACGACAACACGCACTAGATCGCCTTTCAACATCGTTACACAACCTGTTTCAACTACGATTTGGGTAAGAAATCCTAACCTTAATCTTAATTTAGGGATCCAAATCGGGTACTCAATGAAATAGCTAACCTACTTCACTGTTTAGGTACCCGTTGATCGTTATTCGAGAACGTAGGATTTGAACCACGTCCGAATCGAGTATTCCGATGAAAGGTATAAACTATAAACGTTTAGGTTATGGTTCAAGGCCTTCAATGTCGGCAATGATTTATGTCTGACTTGATTATTGTCATATGATGTTAGTTACGATGTTTTCAATAAATTATATATACGTGAACTGTGTTGAATATAAAATGCATTCCATGGGTTTGTTGAAATGTTTGAATGAGGGTCAAATCCTGATTTATGCTTACCATGATTTTTAATCTAAGATCCATGTTTGTTATGTGCTTCATAACCGATGTTGTGTAATGAATCGTTATGATTCATGTCATAACTAATTTAGTCTATGTACTTAGTAATGTGTAGTTTACGTATTTGATAAAATGTCTGAATGAGAAAAATGTTGATGATTGGTATTTATTAAGTGTAATAAGATAGGATGCTTAATTTTCTTAATCATATGTACAGTATCTTTCATGAAATCATATCGTCGCGACATGACTTATGGATTTAACGCAAGTTCTTGGCAACATGTTCCATGTGTTTGATAAAATGCTCAAATGAGTGTTGTATTTAGATTGTTCGTTAAATGCTTAATAATTATCACATGTATCCACATGCTATATCTGAGTAAGATTAAAACTACAACGTAGTCCAGGTAGTCGATAATGATTCTAGTTTGAGTGGCCGAACTAGTCTCGCCACATACGTTCGATGAATCCACATCGTACAACAATTGTCGACAGTGGTTAGGCCAACTGGGAGTGCTTACGCTCTCAATGTCGATTAATTTGGTGTGCGCACGTACCAATTAAACTTGTTTAATAACCTAATTGGCCTATTATGTGTTTACCATGTATGGACATCCCTACTTGAATCTAAGGTACCACTTACCAATATAAAATCTCATTTCAACTATGGTACTATGATCCACTATGACTCAAGTCGGGCATGGTGGTATAAGACACCGTGGTCAAGCTGTCAGAGGTAATGAGCCTCCCCGTAGTGACCAGTGAGCAACCCAAACTCGGGAGCCGAATACGGTGGAATGGGACACTATATTCGAGTTGTCGGCCTACACTGAGATAACGAGCCTCCCCGTAGTAACCTCGAGTATAAACTCTCAAACTTACCTATCCACTGCTTTTCATTAGAAGTGATGCCCTACAACTTGCCTATCATATGTGATTAACTAGGATTGATGACCCTAGATGAATCTTTTGGTTGGGTAAATGATATAAAGGGAGGTACCTTAGCTTCCCTAATCTGCTGTATGAATAAGCCTAATTAAGTACTCGGCTAACACGATCATGCACCGCATTGCATGTGCTTTGGCGAGGAAGTGCACTTTAGGGAGTTTGTCATGCACGGATGGTTGATGTAGTCGCTTGAGGGAGTGTCGTACGAGGGCATGCATCATTACTGCATACCATCCCTATATTAATAAGAGTAGTTAGGGAATGATTGTTGTACTACTTTATCATTACTGTTTGATTGAATTGATAACATGTTAACCTTTGCCTTATAGTACCACTGAGTTGATCACTCACTCCCACTCTGGGACGGTATTTTAAAATACCAACCAGACTCTGTTATAGATGCAGGTGATGAAGATGTATATGCAGCGGAGTTGGACTTTGTAGATGAGGAGGAAGAGTTCTCTTATGTTCAACTCTCTAGTAGGTCTATGTAGACCTCGTGCTGCTTCGAAGTGATTACAGGGATACATAGATTAGTTGGACTTTTACATTTTGACATTTTGTATATTTTTTAGATAAAACATGTATATATTCAGCCCAGTAATATACTCATACTCTAGAGATTGTGAAACACATATATACTTTATATATCTATCTTAGTCTTCCGCTTGCTTAATTACATTAACTCTTAAGTATGATATGCTGATTTAGTGTAATCTCTCTCATGTTTAATATACTAATATGGACAACATTTAAATATCATTATCTATGTTGCATAAGTGATGCATTGGATCTCGGGAGTGGAGCTTTCCTTGATCCTTAAATTTTAGGGCATTACAAGTTGATATTAGAGCATGATTTGGATTAAATTAGACCTGTGTTATAGTAATACGATGCACTTTGACTTAAAAAGGTGGCAATGGAATTTAGAAACGATCGTAGGATCCCAAGTCTTACTGGTAAGCATCACAAATACGGTAGGATAGTTCCCAGCAATTACCTAAGGGACTTGGATCACGTGTAGTGATCCAAATCACCTCTAGGCCGTCAATCGACAGGTTTGAACGATATTTTACAAATCTCACACTTGAAAAAATTCAAAAAAAAAGCGTGAATACACACTTGTTGGACAAAGAAAACACATCAATGGGCATGAGGGCCCAAATCACATTTTTTTGGTGGGGCCCAGGGGATCCCCCACACATGTACAGCACCCCGAGAGGGGGTGGCCACCACCAGACACCCCAAAGGGGCCCGGTGGCATGCCGCCGGTACCTTCAGCGAACTGCGATAGCCCCATGGTAGCAGCGATGTACCGCCCACCCTTCGGTCATGTGGGACCCTCCCCCATGTGGGTCCCTCCTTTTAACCCCCAAAACCCCATTTCACCTTATTTTTATGATTTTCAACCCTCTAACACCCTCCAAAATCTCCCTTCCTCTCTCAAATCCTCACTTTTATACATAAAAACCTCTCAAATCTTTTAAATTTTACACCCCTCCACTGTTATTCCTCTAAACCCATCTCTTACTTCTCTTAATCTTCCCATTTCATACCCATTTGAGCACAAAACCCACCTCTTTGTGCCTCATAACTTTCAAATCCTCTAATCTATCTCATTTTCTAAGCCTTTCCACTTCCACGGCTCTCTTTGAGCTAGTCACTACTATTTTCTCCATCTCAATGCTCCTTCCCTTATGGGAAAGAGAAGAGTGGCCCTAAATGAGGTCGGGCTGTGCCATCCAACCCACTTGAGGAAGAAGGCGAGCACCGAGGCTAGCACAAGTGCCGAGCAAGATCGAAGATTGAAACGGGATCTCGACTCTCGGGTCCCTATTGAAATATCTCTACCGTCAGGCACCGCACTTGGTAAGTTCCATGACCGCAAGGTTGTATTTGAAACTCATGTTGATGAAAAGCTTTTTAGGTTGTATCCAGTAATTGACATGCTCCTGGAAAATGGGAGGGGTCCCATATTCGATGGAAATACTCATGCAAGTGAAGGCGTCATGCGAGCCTTCTATGCCCACATATGGAACCCACTACAGGAGCCTCTTTAGTTTATTATCCCTTTAGGGAGGCAAAAAGTCATAGTCAATGTGGATTTCATGGCTCGTATCATGAGAATTGAACGTGGAGTTGTACATGCCGGTGAGAAAAACCTCACTAGTGAACGACAAAGAAATCGCCGCACATGTTTCCTTTACAACCAGCTTGAGCTGTGGAGGCGAGGAATAGCCCTGCAGCGACTAAAATGACAAATGATTTTAACCTGCTCCACCATGAATGCACATACAACGTGTATCCTAGGTGGAGTAACCGCACGAAATGTACTCAACTCATGGTGGATTTCTTGTATAGAGCTGGTCAGGGAGACACGTTGTGCCTGCCTACTTTCATCTTGTCTCAGATTATCAGTACTGCACGATCTGCACGTGGAAATGCCTCACTCCCTTTTGGTCGACTTATTTGTAAGATCGCCCAAAATTACAGCCTTAGACTCCACTTGGATAACGTCGCCCCGATCCATATTATCAGTGACTCAACGCTCAACAATATGGGCATAGGCCCCAGATAATTATAAGCAAGGCTTGATGAGTTTGGGGATGAAATAAAAGAGGAGAGTGAGGAGGAAGAAGGTAGTGAAGATGAGGAAGGCAATGATGAGGAAGGCAGTGAAGAAGAAGGCAGTGAGGAAGGAGAACAGGAAGAAGATTCCCAAGATTCAGATGGGGGACCTCCTACTTCTACACAAGAAGACCTCCATGATCGAACTGCCTTAGAAGCCCACATGGCTAGGATTGAAGAAAATCAAGCCGCCCTGAAACAGGATATCAAAGAGAATCAGGCCTATCTGAAATAGAAATTCAAGAAGATGTCTCTCACCTTGAAGACCCTCCTGTATTGTATGCAGGATAAGGGTGCTCCTCCGCCTTCGCCAGAGTCAGAGGACTAGGCATATGCTACAGTTGTCTTCTATCTATTTTTTTTTATGTTTCTTTCTTTTCTATGTAATAGCCTTAGTTGGCTTAGTTTGGTGTTAGGATAGTCAGTGTTAAAACTTTTGTTAAACTTAGCTCACATGCATTCTCTGTCATGATTCATATAATACTACATCATATGTATCGTGACAATTTTGGTAAAATGAAATACGTGAAGTTTCTTTTGATTTGGAACGTGTAGATTGTGTGGACAAGTGAATAATGTTATCCTAATCTCACACATGTTGCACCCTATGTTGTATATAGGGAATGCCTCCTAAAAATACTCAGAATATAGCACGTCTCATACTTGGTGGATTGATTAACGAGCACCTCCCCTGAACAATAGCCAGACGGACCCTAGCTTGAGCCCAAATTTTGAGACAATGCCGGATTAACAGCCGGCCACTGGCCCCACCAATGGGTTAACACCTTGTGCACCACCGATTCTGAAACAGAACCATGCATCTACATTAACGCCACACATGCCTCAGGTGGCTTCTCCTCCTGATAGGTTGGAGCATATGATGCTCCTGATGCAGCAATAACAACAGTTTTTTACCACGATAGTGGGGGCCATTGCCCAGAATATGAACATGGTCCCGCCTACACCACCAGTGCAGCCCACTGGCTTGTTCGAGCGCTTTCAGCGCCTTCGCCCTCCTACTTTTGTGGATACCCACCGACCCGAGGAGGTAGAGTATTGGTTGGATCGTATATCCAAGATGCTAAAGCCACTGCACTGTACAGAGGGAGAGTAAGTGGAGCTTATAACCTATATGTTCGAGAAGGAGGCTAGTCTTTTGTAACACCCTGAAAATCGGGGGTCGTGTATAAACTCAACTCCCGAGTTCCAGACCGTCACTTATGCAACAAAAATAGTTATGATTCAATGTTGTCTGATTTAAAGCATTCACATGAGTAAAAGTATACCAAAACTGTAATTCATACTTCAGATCCAATGATAAAAGCAAGCGGAAGACTAAACAATATATATATCACTGTATGGAAAGAACAAGGTAATCTCATCTGTCTCCAAAGTATGACTACATCTCTGAGTCTCATATACATGTAAATAAACAAAAGAATAAAGTTCAAAATAGTCCCACTGAAGTCCCCTCGATCCAGGTCACCTACGGGAAGCCGTCGTGATACTGCATATACGAGAACTCATCCTGGTCCTCTTCAATCTCCGGCTCCACCTCCTGGATCTCGTCCTCACCTGCAACTACAACAGGGTCTGGTGGGTGTTGCAAACACCATCCCGTAACGTGGGAATGAGTGATCAACTCAGTGGAATCATAGAGCAAAGATTAGCATGTTCACAATTCAATCACGTGATAATAGTAAAGCAGTAAATCAGACAATCCTAATATGTTGTTAATGCAAGATGATATGACGTGATGTATGCCCTCACCGACGATCACCCTCATGCGGCAACATCTTACGACCGCGGCATGCCACACTCCCTAGAGTGCTCCACATCTTCCAGGCACATGCAATGCTATGGTGATATGATTACCAAGTTGTTATTAGTCCATTCAAACAGCAGGATTGGGAAACTAAGGTACTTCCCTTGTATCAATCCCAACACGGATCCTGTCTAGGGTCGTCACTCCTAGTAATCTCATACGATGTACATTTCGTAGGTCACTGCAAGGGCTGCCAGGGCTGTTGCTCGCACTCATTGCACCGCTCCCCCATCACCTTATCAATACAGGCCTACTGTACTCTACTGCACGGAAGGGTCGTCGCCTCCCGTGGACTCAGAATACGCTCGCGGTCACTACAAAGGGCTCGTCGCCTGATCAGTGTAGGCCGACAGCTAGAATATAGTGTCCCATACCACCATAATCTGCTCACGAGTCAAGGTGCTCACTGGTCACTACGGGGAGGTTTGTGGCCCCAACGTAGGCCGACAGCTCGACCACGGTGTCCCATACCACCATGCCCGGCTCATGAGTCTTCGTGGATCAAGGTACCATGGTTAACAGGGTTTACAATGGTAAGTTCAGTACCCTAGGTTCAAGCAGTTATGATACATACAAGGTGAACAAACATCGGCCAGTCGGGTTACTTGACGGGCTCGACTAGCGCGATCGCATCTCAGGTTGAATGACATGAAGTGCGTAAAACACTTCGCGTGGCCTAACCACTGCCGCCAACTCTCAACACGAATCACGTTCATCGACGCGTCGTTCGTGGCTATGACCAGTCAGCCACGAATTCGCTCGGTTACCGACTGCCTGGACTAAGTCAAGTCCCACACATCTATGGAATTACCTTAACGCTATATACAAAGGTATTGGAATTGAAACACATCATGTGAGCATGTTAGCACATGTTATAACATTCAACTAAGGTAAATCTTCAAGGCATACTTTCCATGCATATTCAACTTAGGCAAATCTTCAAGGCATCATTTCTATGCATGTGATGCAATCATGCATAAAGTCAACATATAAGAAATCATTTAGGTCAGCATATTAATCATGAAATCAATCTCAAACTACTACATAACATCATTCAATACAATACATACTAATACAAGCATTTATACAAACACATACACTACACACTTAAGTCCACATATAGTATGTCGACCCAAAGTGTGCAACTTGGCGAATCTCTTCGCCAAACTGATTATGCAAGCATTCCTAACTCTTTAATGTGGCGACAAATCATGTCAACCACGTCAGCCAAATATGCATGGAGACCGTACTTCCTACAAATGACTAAAATGCCCTAAATCTCATATTCTTCGTTAATTTGCGAAACAGGAAACGGGGAGCATGTTGTACATGTCAAACGGCGATGCCGTCGATAATCTACTATTAAACGACATTGAAAGCGTTGTAAACCGTCAATCAAAGTGTCTAAAATCCTCACCTAGTCTCTTACGGTCGCGGGAATTTAAACGGAGCGTGTACGCTTCGTCTACGGCTGTAAGAGAACCTGATTTATGGATTACGTTAGCTAACATGTTGTGCATCTAAGCAAACCCTAAATCAGCAATCTTTTGGGATTATTTCATACCTGAAAAAGTGTAGAAATCACCAGCCAGGTGATTGGAAGGAAGTGCTGATGCAGCAACCGTTGATGGCTCGGAAGCGGGAAAAATCTCCTCTTCCCTTTCTCTCAAACTCTCTCTCTCTTTTCTAGGGTTTAGTGAAATTCGGATGTGAAGGAGAAATGAGGGTTTCAACCCCTTTTATAAGCTTGAAAACGCCGAAAATAGGCTCCGGGACGAAGTTTACTTAATGCCTATCCATTTCGGGGCTGTTTCGGTCCAAAAACTGCTTTCTGGTGGTCCCCTGGTCGATTGCGATCAGACTTAAGCTCATGGGTACCAGATGTACCTCACATTAAGTTTTCAGTCTGGCAGGGTTCGCAGATCGCACGTGGCGGACCAGTTTCAGTTCAGCGGTCACCGCACATAGATCAGGGCTGAAAGTCCCATGATAATAAATAGATATTTTTTCTGATCCGAGGGTGTAATCTGGATGAATTCTGACGGTCAGAACGCTTAATACTGACGCGTCAAGTCGTGTGCCAGATTTGAATTTGAAATTTCCAATTCGTCCCTATTCGCGGTCACTTCAGTCCGGGTTCAACGAAATACTCTGTGATTATCGGTTTGACTTGATTTTCGAGATGATTGTCAAGTCCAGCTGGGCGGTTCTAACGGTCTAAGATAGGAGGTATCAGACCTTCGACGCGCGGTCTAAATCCAATACAAAAGTTCAATGTGGTCCAGAGGACAAACCTGCTTAGAGTTTGATCCAAGGTTATAGAGTATTGTAGAGTTGTCTGTTCTACTCGATTTGGGTCTTGTAGAATGTATTTAAAGTGATCAGGGACTATTTCCCAGCTACTCTAGCGTTGCGCTAGCTAACTTACGTTTAATTTCCATGGAAAATATTCCTACGCGATTTCGGGTCAAATCGGTACTCGAATCCAAGTACGGATTTTTCACGGGCGTTACATCTTTGGTGGAATAGCATCCTACGAAATATTCCCGCAGGATACATGTTGACATGGGATGCGTTCGAAACAAGTTTTCATGGAAAGTATTTCCCCCTCACTTACCGTAATGAAAAGGAGGGTGAATTTCTCCACCTTCGATAAGGGGGCATGATAGTAGCCGAGTACGAGAACCGCTTTACGGAGCTAGCCAGATATGCTCCATTGATACTGACGGACAAGCCGATGAGGATGATGTAATTTTCAGAGGGTTTACGGCCTGACATCCGCACAAAGATGTGTTGCGCTAGCATTCCCAACTATGTTGAGCTATTGAACATGTCCCTGCGAGCTGAGCAAGATGGAGATAGGGTGTTACGGACACGTATGCCGATGGACCCAAGGCCTCGACTTGAGCTACCGCATCGACCATTCCTTGACAAGAAGCCGTGTGCAGATTCACCTCTTAGGTAAATGGCTCCATCAACCCAACTGAGGTGATCAGATCTTTGGTGCACCTACTTTAAGAGGGTGGGTCATATAGACACCTACTGTTTTACTAAGATGAAGGACAACATCTTTATGCTACCTCAGAAGATCAACCGCTAACTGACATAGGCTATTTCAGTTCCACCTCTACGATCTGGGCCACCAGCACAATGATTCTACAGCCCACCTGTACCTCAAAATAGGCTGCCTCAATGGCCTATGGCAGCACAACCCAATCGTTCTCAACAAGCGCATGTACATGCACTTACATCTGAAGCATCTGAGTCAGTAACTACAGTGCCTTTAGCCTTCGAAGTCACTGCCCACATTCAAGGTACACCTATATTTCTATTGGTGGACACCGGATCCACTACTTCTATAATATCATACTTTACAGTCAAGTTCTTAGGGCTGAGCACTATCCCTATGGTTGGGGTGAGAGTCCTTACCGCAACAGGGGCCTACTCCGCCCTACTAAGCTTTGTAAAGATTGCCCAATAGACTTAGGGAGCAGAATGGTGTGCATTGACCTGATCATCACCATGCTGTATCATTACGACGTCATCATCGGCATGGATTGGCTCACCGAAATGAAGGCAAAGATTGACTATGATACTAGATTGGTGACAGCCCATGGAACCGAGGGCACGGCCTTTATTTTCCCAGTTCAAGTCAATTGGCCCTACTGTATAAGTTGTTACACTTTCTTGTTGGAGAATGTTAATGGTCCGACACTTAGGGACACACCTGTAGTCTAAGATTTTATGCTCATGTTCAGAAGGATATCTGAACTACCTCCTCGGCGCGAGATCGACTTTACTATCGACCTTATGCCTGGTGCGAAGCCTATTTTCTTGCCAACATACCGCATGCCTCCATGTGAGATGGAGAAATTGAGGAGACAGATAGATGATCTACTAGAATGGGGTTTTATACGGCCTAACGTATCTCCTTGGGGAGCACCTGTATTGTTTGTAAAAAAGAAAGACAGATCGTTACGGTTGTGTATTGATTATCACAAGCTGAATCACGTCACGGTCAAGAACAAGTATCCTCTGCCCAGGATAGATGACCTGTTTAACTAGTTAAAAGCGGAGTAATATTTCTCCAAGATCAACCTACAGTCTGGGTATCATTAGTTACGCATCAGGGATGAAGACGTGGAGAAAATATCATTCAAAATCAGTTTTGGGCACTATGAGTTCCTCATAATGTCGTTCGAACTTATGAATACACCCGCTATGTTCATGGACCTCATGAACTAGGTGTTTCGACCGTATTTATACTGATTCGTCATCGTATTTATAAATGATATTTTGATATACTCCAAGAGTTGGAAAGATCACGAAGAACACCTACGAGTAGTCTTCGATACTCTTAGGAAGAATCAGTTGTTTATGTAATACCGAAAAAGTAACTTCTGAAAAGAGGAAGTCAAGTTTCTGGGACACGTGGTGTCTAAGGAAGGAATTGTCGTGGACCTAGCCAAGGTGATCGCGGTGCAGGACTGGGAGCAGCTCGGTTCCATTACAAAAGTGAGGAGTTTCCTCAAACTTACTGGCTACTATCGCCACTTCATTAAAGATTTTTCTAAGATAGCCAGACCGCTATCGCAACTACTCAAAAGGATCTTAAGTTTGCTTGGAACGAGAAAGCAGAAGCAGTCTTTCAGGAATTGAAAGACAAGCTGACGTCCGCACCCATGTTGGTATTACCAGAGCAAGGGGTTAAAATAATATATACACCGACACGTCTCGCGTTGGTTTGGGATGCGTTCTTATGTAAAAGGATAGAGTGATCGCCTACACTTCACGACAGTTGAGGAAACATGAGAAAAACTACCCCACGCACGACCTGAAATTAGCGGTAGTCATTTTTGCATTAAAGCTCTGAAGACATTACTTCTACGGAGAGGAGTTTGAGATCTTTTATGACCACAAGAGCCTCAAGTACATCTTCACGCAGAGAGACCTGAATATGAGGCAGCGTCGTTGGATGGAGACCTTGAAACACTTCAAGTTTGAGGTCTCCTACCATCCTAGCAAGGCCAAACTTATGCCTGATGCATTGAGCCACAGAAGACAATAGAATTTGTAGCTCCACTGATGATAGTAGAATGGAATGTGATAGAATTTGTGCGAGACTTCGAACAGAAGCTTACATTAGAGGAGCTATTCGAGAGCGTCGCACACATCCATGTACAGCCACTTATTGATGACTGAATCATTGTTGCTCAGAAAGAAGACAAACTATTAGTGAAGATGAGAGAACAGGTAGGTGAGGGTGAAGAATCCGAATGGAGAGTCAGCTCGGACGGAGGTTTACGATACCGTGGCCGCCTATGCATCCTGAACCGTCAGGACTTGAGAAGGGAAGTTCTAAAAGCTACTCAGAATTCAAAGTTGGTAATGCACCCAGGTAGTACGAAGATGTATAGAGACATGCAGCATTCGTACTGGTAGGACAACATGAAGGCCCAGATAGCAGACTTCGTGTCCCATTGTCTCACATGCCAACAAGTCAAGGCTGAACATCGCTGACCTCCCGGTTTACTTCAGCCCATGCCCATAACTGAATGAAAATGAAATTTTATATCCATGGATTTCATTTTTGGGTTACCGAAGACGGGAAAGGGGCATGACTCCATTTGGGTAATTGTGGACCAATTGATAAAATCGACTCATTTCCTCCCGGTTAGAGTTTCAAACTCAGCAGACAATTTAGCCAAGCAGTATATTAAGGAGATTGTACGACTGCATGGAGTTCCTATGGAGATTGTGTCAGACCAGGACACGCGATTCACGTCTATACTCTGGACTCGAATCCAAGAAGCAATGGGAGTACAACTGAAGTTCAGTACCGCGTTCCACCCACAGACCGATGGTCAGACAGAACGGGTAAATCAGATACTAGAAGATATGTTGCGAGCATGTGTGTATGATTTCAAGGACAGTTGGGATAACTGTCTCCCCTATTGCAGTTTTCTTATAACAACAGCTTCTAAGCGAGCATTGGCATGGCTCCCTATGAAGCTTTGTATGGATGCCCATGTCGGGCACCACATTGTTAGGCAGAAGTTGGCAAGAAGTGTTTGGTTGACCCAAATCTAGTTCAATAAACCTCAGAGAAGATCGACATTATCATGCAACAATTTCTTACAGCCCAGAGCAGACATAAGAGTTACCTTGATACCCAACGGTGACAGTTGGAATTTGAAGCTAGGGACCACGTATTCGTGAAAGTTTTCCCAATGAAGAGAGTCCTTCATTTTGGCAAGAAAGGGAAGCTTACACCAAGATTCATTGGCCCATTACAAATTCTAGAATGAGTGGGTGTGGTAGCATACCATCTCGCCTTGCCCACACCACTTGCAAGCGTGCACAATGTATTTCATGTATCGATGCTGAAGAAATATGTTCCTGACCCTACCCATATTATAAAATGGGAGCAAGTACAACTAAGTGAAGATGTTACCCATGTATTGCGACCAACGCGTGTCCTGGATAGGAAGGAACAAGTACTGCGCAGTAAAGTTATCCCACTTGTGAAAGTATTATGGATGCACCACACTGAGGAAGAGGTAACTTAGAAAATGGAAGCCGAAGTTCGTAAGAACTACCCTCAAATCCTCGAGGAGTATGAAAAGGTACTAATTTCAAGGATAATTTTTCTTTAAGAGGGGTAGATTGTAACGTCTTAAAAAAATCCGTACAAAGACCCGAGTACCGCCTCAGGAAGAAATCCTTAAGGACCATATTCTATAGGAATTAGACAAAAATCAACTAAGTACTGGACTAAGTAATCGATGGATTTGGCTTGAACCATTATTTATACAAATGGAAAAACCCAAAACTATCAAAATCACTAACTCAACACTACTTGAAAACCTAGAAAAAATCTCAAAAGCCTATTGCTCTCGAGAGCACATTGAAATGCCATATCGGACCTGGACTGCACGTCGAAAGTCTGATGACTCCAAAACTATAGGGTTATGTCCATCCTACTGGGCTTCACAACCATCGCAGAAATCGAGCCCAAATAGTGTCCAGAAATGCACAACTTGAGCCATGAGTGAAGTGTGTGAGAAACATGAATATCCTTAGAAAAGGTATTGAAGCTTAAGTGAATTGGTCCATTCTCTTACGGGTAAAATTGAAGACTTTGAACTGTTAAATTCTGACCGAACTTGACCCATGGATCAGGGAAATTTCCTTGCACCTATCGGTATACCTGTAGCCCTGATCGAGGGACAACGACCATTGATCTGATACAGGTCCCTCACGGTCGATCCGCTAACTCGATCGCACCAAAATCATAACCTGGCTTAGATCCATTGTTAGGAAACTTTCCCTATGACGTAAGTGAGTAATGGACCTTCCTAAGGGCCCTATTTGTCAAAAATAGGCACCCTTTGGTTATAACCTAAGTATACCATGGCCATGAGGCCATTGACATCAATTCTAAGCCTATTTAAAGGCTTTAAACCACCCCACCTCTCTCTCATACGAATTTGTTGCAAACCCTAGGAGAGAGAAGGGAGAAAAGAAGAGAAAAGAATGAGGAGAGAAGTGAAAGTTAGGGAGATTGTGGCAGTGTTTCTCTCCCACGACTACAGGCACTAGATGGCCTTTCCACATCGCTACATGACCCATTTCAACTACGATTGGGTAAGAAATCCTAACCCTAATCTTGATTTAGAGATCAAAATCGGGTAATCGATGAAATAGCTAACCTACTTCACTATTTAGGTACCCATTGATCAGTATTCGAGAACGTAGGATTCGAACGACGTCCGAATCGAGTATTCCGACGAAAGGTGCGGACTACAAACATTTAGGTTATGGTTTTCAGGGCCTTCAATGTCAGCAATGATTTATATATGACTTGATTGCTGTCATATGATGTTAGTTACGGCATATTCGATAAATTATATATGCATGAATTGTGTTGAATATAAAATGCATTCCATGTGTTTGTTGAAATGTTTGAATGAGGGTGAAATCCGAATTTGTGCTTACCATGCTTTCTAATCTAAGATCCATGTTTGTAATGTGCTTCATAACCAATGTTGTGTAATGAATCGTTATAATTCATATCATAACTAATTTAGTCTATGTACTTAGTAATGTGTAGTTTAAGTGTTTGATAAAATGTCTAAATAAGAAATATGTTGATGATTGGTATTTATTAAGTGTAATAAGATAGGATTCTTAATTTCCTTAATCATATGTATAGCTTCTTTCATGAAATCATATCGCTGTTACGTGACGTATGGATTTAATGCAAGTGCTTGGCGACATGTTCCATGTATTTGATAAAATTCTCAAATGAGTGTTATATTTGTATTGTTCGTTAAATTCTTAATAATTATCACATGTATTCACATGCTATATCTGAGTAAGATTAGGACTACAACGTAGTCCAGGCAGTCGGTAACAATTCTCGTTTGAATGGCCGAACTAGTCTCGCCACATTGATACGTTTGGTGAATCCGTGTTGTATGACGATTGTCGACAGTGGTTAGGCCACAAGGAGTGCTTATGCGCTCCATGTCGATTAATTCGGCGTGCTCACGTACCAATCGAACTTGTCTAAAACTCGATTAGCCTACTGTGTATTTACCATATATGGACATTCCTGCTTGAATTTAAGGTACCACTTGCCAATGTAAAATCCCGTTTCAACTGTGGTACTACGATCTGTTAAGACTCATGAGCTAGGCATGGTGGTATGGGACACCGTGGTTGAGCTGTCAGCTTATGCTCAGGTGACGAGCCTCCCCGTAGTGACCAGTGAGCAACCCAAACTCGTGAGCCGAATACGGTGGTATGGGACACTGTATTCGAGCTGTCAACCTGCGCTGAGGTGACGAGCCTCTCGTAGTAACCTTGAGTATAAACTCTCAAACTTACCTATCCACTACTTTTCATTAGGAGTGATGCTCTACAACTTGCCTATCGTATGTAATTAACTAGGATTGACGACCCTAGTTGGATCTTTCATTTGGGTAAATGATATAAAGGGAGGTACCTTAGCTTCCCGAATCTTTTGTATGAATAAGCCTAAATAAGTACATGGATAATATGATTATGCACCGCATTGCATGTGCATTAGTGAGGAAGTGCACTCTAGGGATTTTGTCATGCGTGGATGGTTGATGTAGTCGCTTAAGGGAGTGTCGTGTGAAGGCATGCATCATTACTGCATACCATCCCTGCATTAATAAGAGTAGTTAGGGAATGATTGTTGTACTACTTTATCATTAATGCTTGATTGTATTGATAACATGTTAACCTTTTCCTTATAGTACCACTGAGTTGATCACTCACTCCCACTCTGAGGTGGTGTTTTAAAACACCAACCAGACTCTGTTATAGATGCAGGTGATAAGGATGTATATGCAGCAGAGTTGGACTTCGTAGATGTGGAAGAAGATTTCTCCTATGTTCAGCTCTCTGGTAGGTCTATGTAGACCTCGTGTTGCTTCGATGTGATTACAGGGATATATGGATTAGTTGGACTTTTATATTTTGACATTTTGTATATTTTTAAGATAAAACATGTATATATTTAGCCTGATAATATACTCATACTCTGGAGGTTGTGAAACACGTATATACTTTATATATCTAGCTCAGTCTTCCACTTGTGTAATTACATTAACTCTGGAATATGATATGCTGATTTAGTGTAATCCCTCTCATGTTTAATGCACTAATATGGATAACATTTAAATATTATTATCTATGTTGCATAAGTGATGCGTTGGATCTTGGGAGTTAAGATTTGCTCGACCCTCGAATTCTGGGGTATTATACTCTCTCTCTCTCTCTCTCTACACTTACAGAGAATACAATTGTAATATACTAAGGAAGGTGGTAGGGTCAATTTTATGAAAGAAATAATCAAGAATGCAATAACAAGTAATGGTGTAAACACCACAACAATCAATCATCAAAAGGAAGTCAGTGAAGTGTGAAAGCCATACATACCAAACAAATGATAAAAAGGAAACGGAAATAAAAAAAATAAAAATCCACAAACCTTGCAGTAAGAAGCGATGAAATGCAACTTCTTTGGACTCACTGATTCTAGTAGAGATAATGTCACAGCAGCATTTATTAGACCACCAGCCCTCATGTTTGCACGTACCGGGGTTCCAAACCCTATAGAAGAATCTTGACGCCTAGGCATGGACAAAAACAAGTTTAAAATTCCATAAATGAACCACCAACACAAGGAAATTAGCACAAGCACATTAGTTTGCTTCCTCATTTTAACTGTATACCTTTCTGAGATTGTCTTTTCTAAGTCAATAAAAGCACCGCCGCATATGAAGAGAATATCATTTGTGTCCATCTACAAAATACTAAATGCATTGCTAACAACTAGAAGCTAATAACATAGGTCAAAGAGAACATAAACCTGGCAGTAGAGCTACCATATCTAGTGCAGCACACGATCATTCACACTTATTTCGTAACATTGGTGCAGAAATACCTGAATATTGTCACCTCATAAAATTTTCTACTACACTTAAGAACCTCTCCAATGGTTCTCCTATTAATTTAAGCAAGATCTCAAAGCCATCTACTCTTCGTTTCCCATATATGAATCCCAGTCTCAATACAAAGCCTAAGAGTTTTTCCAATTTTAGATATGGAGTAATTGATCGACATAATGGAAATTTAGAGGATGCATCCATGGCTGAGAGGTCAGAATGGGATATATATATATATATAGTCACGCCCCAAACACAGAAATTGGATTCACAGGAATCCCGATCACCGAATCCGGTGCCGACAGCCATCGTAGTGCCCCGTTCTCGGCTCCTAGCAAGCATATGCTAGATTCTGATCTTGGGATCCTATAAGGAGGATTTTTAGAATTAATTTCTTTTGTAATGGAGCATAACCACAAGCATAACCAAGTCATAAAACAACATCACCAAATATCCACTATATCAAAAACTTTAAGTACAATGCGGAAAGGGAAATACAAGGTGATCAAAAAAAACTCCAAAATAGTCAGATGCATACTCCTGCCTCAGCGCTGCTACTGTCCAATACTGCTGTTGAGGCATAAAATAATGAATGATTGAAGTAAAGGTAGATTGAAATTGAGAAAGAAAATTGAAGGAAATGAAGAATAAGCATACTTGAGGGTGGTTTGCACAGGTCCGCACAAAGGATATCAGTTGCACGGAGCTGCGCAACCATATAAGCGTTACGCAGGACCTCGCAACCAAGATGGGAATTACATAGGTCTATGCAATGAGTTCCAGGAATGATTCTTCAACACTAAAAGGAGAATCCCATGGCGCCAAAATCGAGTTACCACACGTACGAAGGCCTATAAATACCCCCTCACCTCCTTCATTTGGACGGATTGAAGATTTTTGAGAGGAAACAGAGCAAGAAGGGAGATTGAAGGTGAGGGAGAAGAACGGTGATTTGCGCAGGCCCACGCAACCAACATCGGCTACGCGGGACTGCGCAACCAAACTGCCTCGCAATTTGTGATGGTAAAGGGTCGTTATGCTGCTAAAATGCTTGAAGCCTTCAAGTATCTTCCGTTCAAGATCAAAGAAGGATAATCAGCAGAAGAACATATTCCTCCTAAGTCTTGGGAGATGACTGAAATCACAGACATTATACTGCCGAATTTCATATCTGGCTATGACAGTTGAACTTATGATAATTCCACTATTTTAAATAATCTGTCTTAGAATCAAGGGACATTTAAAGGATGTAAATGAACTCAGCATTAATAAAGTGTGATGATTGTTTCAAATGCTCTTTCTTTGTTATGTTTGAATAAGATAATCTCTTCAAACCAGATGCATTTGTTTCTTGTTTGAAACAAAATGGTGACTCTGCTGGGGACTTTTATCCTATTTAATAATTAATAGTGAAATCAGTATGAAGCTCTCATCACAATTTGGCATCTGGTAGACACCAAAATGGTGACTCTTAGTGGAAACATCCTCCCCTTCATCTCTAAGATAGATTATTTTATTCTTCAATGATTAACTACAATTATGTTTCATGTTTGAAGGTTTCTGCATCCGATCACAGCTTACAGCTCATGGTAACTTCTACGAGAAAGGTGAACTTTCGATTTACTTCAACTGGGTTCATGATAGAATATGCACTGGATCAAATACCAAAGTAACTGACTCAAATCCCTACAACCTAAAGAAGCAAGATTCGAGTGACAGTGGGGGTAGCATTTTCTTTGTCTAAATCACTAAGAAGCGACAATGACTATTGTAATGTCTCGCAAGATAAGGGCCCAAGATGCAGGGAGCCTTAGAGTGAATTCCTTCTCACTAGGAGTCAGAGAGCCGATAATGACTCTGGGTATTTCAAAGGCTAGATGGAATAGCATGCTCGCTAGTATTCGTATCATCCCAGGTAAATTCACCATTGTTCATATCACCTCACCCGGTTGATGGCAATGAAAGCATGAAAAGGTTGAACCTAGACAATATGACAACTATAGAAGACCATATAGATGAGATGGTAAGAGCGCAAAGAGCACTAATGAATGAGTGCAAAAACCTTAAAGAGGCTTTAGCAAGCCTTACACATGATGTAGCCCAAATAGCAGCTCTCCCGATGGCAAGCATAATGAATACACAAGGAAGTCATTCTGAAAACTCTCGATTACAAGAGGCGAAATCATGGGGGTCTGATTCAGGCATAAGGGCCATAACACGAAGTGAGGCTAGGCAAATTGTTGAAGAAGTTGTCAAAATAGAAAGGAAATGTGGAATTATCGGCCCTTTCAGGTGTCGTACGCCGTATCCAAGAGAGGTGGATGATATTTCCTTTCCAGTCAATTTCAGACACCCAGATTTTCAAAAGTTTGATGGAAAAGGATCTCTGGAGGAACATTTAATGTACTTCGTTACCAGCATGGGAGGTTTCTCTATAGTACCACAGTATTATTTAAGGTTGTTTAGGTCATCATTAACAGGGAAGGAATTTCAATGGTATTCTAGTTTGGTTCTAGGGTCGATTCGCACTTGGGAGTAAATGCAAGATGCTTTTATGGCTAATTTTTATTCTCCAATGTGAGATGTCAGTATTGTTGAGTTGTCTTCTGTGCGACAGGGTGAAAGCGAATTAGTAGGAAGGCTTATAGACAGATGGAAGGTAGTGGGGACTTCGTGTAAATAGCTACCAGGAGAACACGAATAAGTCAAGATGTGTCTAAACTCTATGAAGATAGAATTCACAGCTGGACTGGCTAGTGCTGACATCAGAACCTTTGATGATTTCGCCACTAAGGCTTATGCTTTAAAATTGGTAAATCGGATAGTGCCGGCATTTTGCCATGATACAGCTCAAAGGGATCGCAGCGAGATAATAGCAAATATTGTTAATCGTGATGAGAAGTACAATAATGTAGGAGATTTAAAGAAAGAAAAAACAGAACAAAAAGAAGGGACGATTCAGCTAGGAAGGTATAAAAAATCTAAGGCCTCGATTCACATGAAGGGTTCGCTTTCGATAAAGAAGATGTTATCCCAATGATGGACCAGCTATTAAAGGTCGGCGCAATAAAATTGTTGGTGCCCAAACGCCCTGAAGACGTGACAAGAATTGGAGAACGGCATTTTTGTCGCTATCATCGCTTAGTGGGACATCCAACGGAGGATTGTCATACGTTGAAAAGTATAATACAACGGATGATAGAGATGAAATAATAATTAGAAAGAAAATAAACAAGAGGGCCATAAAAAGTATGGGTTTCGACCGTGGAGAATACGCCAGCCTAAATCATAAGAGGAGAATGCAAGTTCCTATTGGGGATGGTCAAGAGAAGCAAGGACGATTTCAAGACTTGGGGGCCAGTAAATATGATTATGGTTGAGCAACTGATGGAAGAAAATTCTAAGCCAGTAAAACAACTTGGGGAAGCTCCGAAACAGATGGAAGACGAGGGTCAACCGATGACAGACAATTTGCAAGAGATAAACTTGGGTACAAGAGAAAAGCCGCGGAACACATTCGTTAGCGCCGGTCTTTCCGAACAAGAATCTGCAGAATACGTTCAGCTTCTCAGGAAAAATAAAGATGTATTTGCTTGGACATATGCAAAGATGCCTAGTTTAGAGCCTTCTATACGTAACACACCGAATTTTTGCCAACCTGGGGTTAGACGTCCTTAGGCAATGGGTCAACCATAACACCTTAGTAACCTCTCTGAAACCAATTCCAAAGCCAAATAAATCATTTAGAATCTAATTCTTTAGAAATTTAACGTGAATTAGCCAGCGCTAAACTAGACGACCTGTGAAATTGTCACCAATCACTTTAAATACGATCTGTAAGACCCAAAACCTATAGAATCATTGACGCTACGTTAACCTAAAACTTAGGATCAAACTCTAAACCCGTTTTCTCTCAAGAACCCTTTAAAACTTTGTATTGGATCTAGACCGTGCGTCAAAAGTCCGATATCTACAATCTCAGACCATTATGACCGCTTAGTTGGACTTGACAATCATTTCGAAAATCAAGCCCAACTGATGTCCTGACGCTATTTTACTGAGTTCGAAATGAAGAGAGTGAGAAAAGGAAAATCTTTAGAAAATTAATTCAATTTAAATGAATCTGGCACATGTCGCTTGCGCGACATTTTTTAAGCATTCTGACCGTCGAAATCTGACCCAAATACACCCTCGGATCAGGGAACATTTTTCACTCAGGTTAGTGTACTTGGAATCCTCGATCGAGTCTCCGTGACCGCTGAACTGAAACTGGTCCGCCACATGCGATCTGGGAACACTACCGGACTGAAAACTTAATGTGAGCAGGATCCAGTATCCATGACCTTAAGTCCGACCGCATTCGGCCAAGGGACCTCCCGAAATTCTCTTTTGGATTGGAAAAGACCCGATTTGGCTATAACCCAAGTATACCTTGACTTAGAGTCTGTTTTGGTTATGTTTGGGCCTATATAAGGAGCTTAAACCCTTAGCCTTCTAACCCACACGAATTTGGAGAAAACCCTAGGAGAGAGGAGAGAAAAGAGAGAGAAAGTGAGGGAGAAGTTGGGGCTTTCTCCTGGGAGTCTTCCTTGCTGCTCCACGTGCCACATCCACCTGCCTGTATCACTTTTTTGGCGATTCCAACGCCGTTCTAGGTAAGAAAACCCTAACCTCAACCTGTTTTGGGGATTCTATCAATACAAGTAGCGAAGTAGCTGACCTATCTTGTGAATTAGGTAGCCATATCGACGTTGACGAAGCGTAAACTTTCTATTCGAATCGATACGCGTCTACGGCGGAAGGTGAGAATTTTAGATGTCTAGATTGACTGTTTTCAAAGCTTTCAATGTCGCTTAATAGTAGATTATCGACAAGAATGCTGTTTGACATGTAGAAAATGTTGTCCATTTTCCATTTCGACTGCGTACGGAAAATATGAGATTTAGGGTATTTTAGGCATTTGTAGGAAATACTGTATACGCCTGTATTTTGCTGAAATGATTGCCATGTGTATTTATCGTGTTATGATATTAGATATGCGTGTATGATCTGTTTAGCGAAGAGATTCGCCCTAATGTGTACTTTGGGTCGACATACGCTATGTAGACTAAAGTGTGTAGACTAAGTGTTTGTATAAATGTTTGTATGAGTATGTATTGAGTAAATGTTGTTGTAGCTTAGTCTTGAGATTGAATTCTCAATTAATATGATGATGTACATGATTTTCCTCCATGTTGTGATATTGAATTGATTTCCTTATATATATGGAATACATGTGTTTGGCTGATTTGCTTACGTTGTATGTCATCACATGTTGTTAACATGCTTGGATTCTTATATTTCGTTTCTGTTACTCTTACATGATCACTGTTGTGGGATTACAAGTGCTTGGGGCTATATCCTAGTCCAGGCAGTCGGTAATAGATTCAAACTCGTGGTTGGCTTCTATTTGCCACGAAGGACGAGTCGATGAACGCGAGTCGTGCTTTGGGTTGGCGGCAGTGGTTAGGCCACACGAGGTGTTTTATGCACTTCATGTCGTTCAGCTTGAGGTGCGCTCGTACTAGTCGAGCTCGTCAAGTAACCCGACTGACCGTTGATTGTTCACCTTGTATGAGTCATAACTGCTTGAACCTAGGGTACTGAACTTACCGTTGGAAACCCTGTTAACCATGGTACCTTGATCCATTAAGACTCATGAGCTGAGCATGGTGGTATGGGACATCGTGGTCAAGCTGTCGGCCTGCGCTGTGGCCACAAACCTCCCCGTAGTGACCAGTGAGCACCCTACTCTAAGAAGATTATGGTGGTATGGGACACTATATTCTTGTTGTCGGCCTACATTGATAAGGTGATGGGGGAGTGGAGCAACGAGTGCGAGCAATAGCCCTGGCAGCCCTTTGTAGTGACCTTGAGTTTATCCTGACACCGCATGGGGGCGACGAGTCCTGATGCAGTCTTAAGGATATAAACTAGGCCTATATTGATAAGGTGATTGGGGAGTGGAGCAACGAGTGCGTGCAACAGCCCTGGCAGCCCTTGCAGCGACCTAGACATATATCATCGTATGAGATTACTAGGAGTGATGAACCTAGACAGGATCATTGTTTGGGTATTGATATAAGGGAGGTACCCTAGTTTCCCAATCCTGCTGTATGAAAAGGACTAATAACAACCCGGTAATCATATTCATATCGCACTGCATGTGCCTAGAAGATGTGGAGCATTGAGAGAAGAAAGCATGCCGCGGACGTAAGATGGTGTCGCATGAGGGAGTATGTCGGTGAGGGCATCCATCATGTCATTTCATGCTTGCATTAATCACAGTATCTAGGAATGTCTGATTGTTTACTTTACTATTATCGCGTGATTGATTTGATAACATGTTAACTCTTGCTCTATGATTCCACTTAGTTAGCTACTCACTCCCACGTTATGGGACGGTGTTGTACACACCAACCAGTTCCTATTTCAGTTTCAGATGATGGCGATGCTTGCGAAGCAAAGCCGGACTTGGTGATGATGAGGAGGATCCCTCCTGTATGCAGGTTCTGATCGGATCAATGCAAAGGTTCTTCAACCTTAAGTAAAACCAAGTTTTAAGGGGGGTAGAACGTATTAAGTCCAATCCAGTTAGGTTAGTCAACACTGTCGTTCGATCAGAGTGGCGCAGCGGAAGAGTGGTTGGCCTCTTTCCCACTGGCCCAGGATCGAAACAATTGAGTTAGGATGTACGTACGGTTAGGTCAATAAATAGGATTGACCCATTCTTAGAATGTCAATACTAAAGTCTTACTAGATGCTCCTTACCCTTAGCCAATTTCAGGGACGAAATTGTGTTTTAAGGGGGGTAGATTGTAACACCCCAGATTTTGGCCAATCTGGGATTTGACGTCCTTAGGCAATGGGTCAACTAAAACACCTGGAAAATCGCTCAGAACCCAATTCCATAGCCAAAGAAATCACTTAGGATTAATTCCTTTAGAAAATAAGAGTAAGTTAGCTAGCGCGACGCTAGAGTAGCTGGGAAATAGTCCCTGATCACTTTAAATACGTTCTACAAGACCCAAATCGAGTAGAACCAATGACTCTATAATACTCTATAGCCTCGGATCAAACTCTAAACCGGTTTGTTCTCTGAACCACTTTGAAACTTTGTATTGGATCTAGGCTGCGCGTCAAAAGTCCGATACCTACTATTTTAGACCGTTAGGACCGCCTAGCTGGACTTGACAATCATTTTGAAAATCAAGTCCAACCAACATTCGCAGGCTATTTCGTTGAGCCTGGACTGAAGAGAGTGCGAATAGGGACAGATTTGGAATTTGAAATTCAAATCTGGCACACGACTTGACGTGTCAGTATTAAGCATTCTGACCATCAGAATTCAGCCAAATTACACCCTCGGATCAAAAAAAATTTCTATTTCATATCATGAGATTTGCAGGCCTGATCTACGTGCGGTGACCGCTAAACTGAAACTGGACCGCTACTTGCGATCTGCAAACCCTGCCGGACTGAAAACTTGATGCGTGCTAGATCTTATATGCTTGAGCTTAAGTCCAATCGCGTTCGGCCAGGGGACCACCGGAAATGTCCTTTTGGACCGAAACAGCTCCGAATTGGATATACATCAAGTATACATTGTACCCGGGCCTATTTTGGGCACATTTGAGCTTATAAAAGGGGTTGAAACCCTCACTCCTCTCTCACATCCGAATTTGAGAGAAACCCTAGATTGGGAGAGAGAAAAGGTGAGAGTTTGTGAGAGAGATTAGGGGAGAATTTTCCTGTCTTTACACCGTCTGTTGCACGTGCTTTAGCAACACGCTTCCATCACTCAGCCGGCGATTTCTCCACATTTTCAGGTAAGAAATAACCCTAGAAGTTGCTGATTTGGCATTCGTTCCGTTCCATAGCATGTTAGCTGACGTATCTTGTAAATTAGGTTCTCTTATCGCCGTAGACGAAGCGTATACGCTCCGTTCGAAACGACACGTTTATAAGAGACAAGGTGCGGATTTTAGACGCTTTGATTGACTGTTTCCAAAGCTTTCAATATCATTTAATAGTAGATTATCGACGGCAACGCTGTTTAACATGTACAACATGCTGTCCGTTTCCTGTTTCGTAAACCGGCGAAGAATATGAGATTTAGGGCATTTTAGTCATTTGTAGGAAGTACTGATTTCATTCATATTTTTCTGATGTGATTGACATGATTTGTTGTCACATTAGAATGTTAGGAATACGTGCGTAATTAGTTTGGCGAAGAGATTCGCCTAAATGCGCACTTCGGGTCGACATACTATATGTAGACTTAAGTGTGTAGTGTAAGTGTTTGTATAAATGCTTGTATTAGTATGTATTGAATTAAATGGTGTTATGGATTAGTTTGAGATTGATTTCTCAATTAATATGCTGATGTGAATGATTTCCTACAGGTTAGTGATATGCATGATTTCATTGTATGTATGAAATGCATGTGCTTGATGATTTACTTAAGTTCTATGTTATAACATGTGTTAACATGCTCATATGGTTGTATTTCATTTTCAATATTCTTACATGAATTGCTGATGTGAATTCATATGTTTTTGGGACTATACCTAGTCCAGGCAGTCGGTAACTGAGCAAATTCATGGTTGGCTTATCTTGGCCACGAAGGACGCGTCAATGAACGCGAGTCGTGTTTGGAGTTGGCGGCAGTGGTTAGGCCACGCGAAGTGTTTCACGCACTTCATGTCGTTCGACTTGCGATGCGATCGTGCTAGTCGAGCCCGTCAAGTAACCCGACTGGCCGTTGTATGTTCACCCTGCATGAGTCATAATTGCTTGAACCTAGGGTACTGAACTTACCATTGTAAACCCTGTTAACTATGGTACCTTAATCCACAAAGACTCATGAGTTGGGCATGGTGGTATGGGACACCGTGGTCGAGCTGTCGGCCTACGTTGGGGCCACAAACCTCCCCGTAGTGGACAGTGAGCACCTAGTCTCGTGAGCAGATTATGGTGGTATGGGACACTATATTCTTACTGTCAGCCTACACTGATCAGGCGACGAGTCCTTTGTAGTGACCGCGAGCGTATTCTGAGACTACGGGAGGCGACGACCCTTCAGTAGCAGTAGAGTACAGTAGGCCTGTATTGATAAGGTGATGGGGGAGCGGAGCAACGAGTACGAGCAACAGCCCTGACAGCCCTTGCAGCGACCTACAAAATATACATCGTATGAGATTACTAGGAGTGACGACCCTAGACAGGATCTGTGTTGGGATTGATATAAGGAAAGTACCTTAGTTTCGCAATCCTGCTGTTCGAATGGACTAATAATAACTCAGAAATCATATCACCATAACATTGCATGTGCCTGGAAGATGTGGAGCACTTAAGGGAGTGTGGCATGCCGCGGTCGTAAGATGGTGCCATATGAGGGAGATCGTCGATGAGGGCATACATCACGTCATGTTATATTGCATTAACAACAGTATTAGGATTGTTTGATTTACTGCTTTACTATTATCACATGATTGATTTGTGAACATACTAATCTCTGCTCTCTTATCCCACTGAGTTGATCACTCACTCTCACGTTACGGGATGATGTTTCCGGACACCCACCAGTCCCTTTTTATGATTGCAGATGATGGCGCGGCCTGCGAGGTGGAGCTGGACTTGATGATGAGGAGGAGGATTCCTCCTTTATGCGTGATCTGATTGACGGGACTTCAGGGAGGTTGATTAGATACCTTGACACTTGTCATTTTATATTTTTAGAATACTCATGTATATCCTTTTGGTTTACTTTTGGAGTATACATGTATGTATATAACCTGGTAACATATTCACACTCTAGAGACATATAACAGTTTATATATGTTATACATACTATCACAGTATTCCGCTTGTAAATTTAACCGTCTCTGGAGCGTGATATGCTGTTTTAGCTTAATATCACTCATGTTTAATACATTATCACAGACAACATTCAATCATACATATCTATGTTGCATAAATAACATTTTGGAACTCGGGAGTTGGGTTTTTGCTCGACCCCCCGATTTTCGGGATGTTACAGAAAGATTTTTGAGTCCATTGTATCTAGAAACCATTCCTTTTGGAGGATTGGATTTCAGAGTTTAAAATACCAAACTCGACAAGTCTTTATGTTGGCCTCCAATGGGAGAGTACGTTCACAGTCCTTGTGTAGGACTTCGTAAGACCTTATGTAGGCCATTGACGGATGAAAATCGTATAGTCCTTGTGTAGGTTATGAAGGTTTATGGTAGACTTGATTTAAAACCATCTAAATAGTGAAATCCAGCACACTTTAGGAAAGAGTGCGTTAGCCGAGAGTGTAGTAGGCATTTAGCCAAACCACTATATATCTTGTACAATGGGCTGAATGTTTTAGATTCTTATTTGTTATATTTTTCTGAACAATATACATGAGTTATTTAATGCAACAAACATATTTGACAGAATGTATGAATGATATTTTCACTTAAGTAGACTTTGTAGCTGCACTTTTTTCTTTTTGTATTACTCTACATAAGTGTTTAATAAGTAAGTGCATGCTAATTATCTAGTTAAGTTTAAAAAGTCTTATTCACCCCCACCCCCCTCTAGGACATTAGCCATATATTCAAGCTTCACTTGTAGAGGTAAAACTACAATTTCAAAAACCTTTTATGTATTGAGTGCAACGATAAAACCACTCGATGAGTCATTGATCTTATAGATCTAGCCATAAACATATCCTTTAATAAATCTAATAGATGTCATATTAGCCCGTGTAAGAATCAACAAATTTAACAATAAACCTTGATGGATGTACCTAGCTATACCCAGTCTTAATAGCTACATGGTAGCCTTGGTCACGATTACGTCTTTACGTTAAAGGATTAATAATATTTCTATGCAACATCAAGTCTAATCATAATCCAAGCTAATGGGCTCCTAGGGTAGCAACTTAAACTTGATCCACCAATGCAGATGCCCAAAGGTTCAACTAGATCCTATATCCATGAAACACACACACTCATGTATAGGGTTAGGGTGAAGACAAACCGACAACAAGTCAGCTCCTGATGATGGAGGCTGTCTATTCTAACTTAAGTAAGCTCCTGTGCATATATCTTCCTTACATACTCTGACCTCTTTATTTTGAAAATTAGTAGGAGATTGCTAGTTTTTTCCAAAATAAAGAAAAATATTGGGTTGTAACACCTCGTACTTTTCAATACTCGAGCATTACCGTGTAGTCTAACTCAATATAATCACAAATCTAATCCATCTAAATGTTCACACGTTCTAGCCCAAATATGATTGTCGGGGCTAATATTCAATAATGAACAAGTTATCCATTTGTTGATTATGTAAAGGGATTACTACATCAACAAGTAACTCTATTTTTAGGATTTTAATCACCTTAATAGACTAATTACTTTGATAGACAGATCGAAGCGTCCAATATGAATCGTGGAAGGCCCTAATCGTAGATCATCTTTAAGATTGGGACCCAAATCGTTAGATTCACGTATCCACATTATTCAATTTGGAAATCCATCACTTGACCACTACAATAAAGCCATCTGACCATTCAACCTGATAGCAATTTTCATCTAGGCTAGAAAAGAGATTTTAGAACATTGATGATTAGTCTAAATAGTAGTCTGACTGTTAGATCGATGCAAATGGGTGGTTGAATACCAAAGATTATGTTGTAGGGCCTACCTGAGTGTTAGATCAGTCTCATTCTTGGGATCATGGCCTTACGTGGACCAATGGATCGAATGGTTGGTGTGGATAAAATTTGAAACCCATCAGACTGCTAGAACGCATGAGAATGTCAAGTAAATGCACCCATTTGGGAGTTGTGGCTCACCCGAGTCATGGATTGACCTCGTTCCTGGTCAAATGACTCAATGAGACTTGTAGAGTCCAATGATAGGTGTGGATTCGATCACACATCACAGTGTACCACACTCTTGAGATGAGCATGGACATAGTGCAAGAGCAACCGCATTGCATGAGATTACATAGCCTGGTCAAAGTTATTGACCCAATGAAATTCCAAAAAGGAGGATTTCCTCTCCTTTTCTTTCTTTTCTCGCCAGTGATGAATAGGGTTCGTCAGTTTGAATTTGGGCCCACCATCATCATCAACTCTAATGATCTGAACTGTCCATTAGGTGCGGCCCTCAAAACAATCGAAAACCCCATAGCATGATAACCAGCCAAAGAGGGTGTGTTCGTGCGTCGTTTCAGAAATGGAAATCCGTTGCAACGACAACTGGAAATCCACATGGGTTTTTCTTTCCATCTCAACCCTCCGATGCAAACAATCTTAGCCGTTCATTCATACTTCAGCATTCTAGGTTTTGGTAGCGAAAGATAGAAATGCGGAGAGAATATTCCATTTTTGTTAGGCTAGTGTAATCCCAGCCATTCATTTCCCTTTAGAGATCTCTTGGGATCATCCAAGACATTGAGGCTAGGGCTTCATAGAGCCTCCCTCGCATTCATACTCGAGATCTTGCACGAAATCTCATTGGTTGCGAGAAGTCGTGACAAAAAACTCGGAACCCGCCAAGTTTCGTGGTTGTCCATCCAAAAGGTGGGTCCCACAATGATCTCTGGACACATCTAGACCATTCAGGTGCCCCAACATGAAGGATGGCCCACTTGATCAAAATTCACCATGATCGGTGGATCATCTTCCTCAAAACGACGGGAAAAGCCCATCTCCTTTAAGTGTCCCTCATTCCTTGATTAGGGCCGTCCATCCGATGGACCATGGTGTCAAAAGACCAAGCATAACCTTAGATCTACTCCATACAAGTAGAATTCGAGTTAGTCAACTTAAACTCCTTTGTTAAAACAACTTAGCCATAACTAATCACTCGATTAGTTACACTCGAAGGACCTAGAAACTAGTTAGTAGACTCGTATATTAAGGCTGCATTTTAGGGAAAATCCCTTTCCAAAGAAGGAAGTAAGAAAGAGAGTGAGAAAAAGAGAAAATAGAGGGCGCCGTTCTTGGTGCTGCACAATGCTGAGTCGACTCGTCCGAATCCTGCACCAACCCACACCATGTAGCTAGTGTATCAGCTACAAGAGAAGAAGAAATGAAGGAAAAAGAGGATGAAAAGAAGAAGAATGGAGAGGGAGAACATGTTAGTCTGCCACACCAACTCAACACGAACTGAGTTGGCCAGTTTTAGAGTTGAGTCAGTGCGGGTCTGATGAGTTTGATATGGGACCAAATTCCTTCATGGCCGATTCAGAAAATAGAAAAGGAAGAGCAGAAGAAAAGAAAGAAAGAGGATGAGGAAGAAGCAGAAGGAGGAGGGGAACTGTTACCCGTTGTCGAGTCAGCCCATCCATTCTGCGTTGAGTCCAGGTTCGATTCAAGTCGGAACTTCTCCCTGGTTGAGAGAAGAGAATCATGAGATAGAAATGGGGAGAAAGAAAGTAGAGGGAGAGAGAAGGGATGGTGGTTGCGGCCGGTTCTCATCGCTGCACCACATCGCCCTGCCGAGTTAGCTGAAGCAGGTTCTTCGAGTCACAGTCTGAGTCAGGTTAAGCTCCTGCTGAGTCCAGTAGCTAGTCACGAGTTTTGAAAGAAGAAGAAGAAGAAGGAGGAGGAGAAAAAAGATGAAGAAGATAGTGAAGGAGAAGGAGGGAAGGACAATTGTCCTTCATTGTGTGCCGCATCGAGTCGCTGTCTAAGTCGACTCGACGAGTTGCGAGTTAGATGAGGAGTTGATTATTTAGCTACCTCACTAGATGCCTTTAACGAAAGGAAAGAGGAAGGAGGAAAAGGAAGAGAAAGGAAGGAAAGAAAAAGGAAAGAAAAGGTGTAGGAGGATGAGAGTTGAGTTGAACTACTGAGTCAACTCAACAATTTGCCAAGTTTTGTTGAGTTCGGGGCGAATCGAATCGTTGAGTCGAGCTACTGAGTCAACTAATGATTCGATCATAAAGTGTGCACACAAATTCTAACAAGCATGGAAAAGTGGACCCGACTTGAGAAGTGAGGAATTACCCCCATCACTTCTTCAGTTTCCATGTTAGTTTGATTTTAATGTGTAGAATTTTAATAATGTGAATATAAATTCATTCCTTCCATTCCTATATCGTGTAGACGATCATGAAGTAATGCTTGAATTCCTATTACTCTAATTCTAAATTTATTAACCATGTGTATAGAATTTAATCTTATATTCTCTATGTCACATTAGTAATTGCTTGAGTATAAGTATACTTCTAATAGTCATGACGTGAGCCTTGAAGTTATATTTCACTTTATCTTATAAATTGTATAACGAATAATAATTGTGGAATGTCTTTTTTTTTTTTTTTTTTTAAAGAAATGAAGAATGAATTTTCAATTGTTTCAAATAGTTTAATCATACTTGATATTAACATGCCCCATTTATGGGCCCTTACTTGAGCTTAGAGGAATTATAAAGATCCATGTTGAACCCATGTTTGGATGTTTAATCTTTTACCAAGAACCATATGATTTGATAATGTTTACAATTTTAAAATAATCTTGCCAAATCTAAAGAATGTATGTGGATACCATGGTGCATAACATCCACGCATGACATGTGAGCTTTATCGAGTGTTTGATATAAGTCACATTTTGATTAGGTTTACTAATATGGCTATTACCTTAGTTAAACCCTCAGAATATGTGCATTCGTACCACTATAGGCCGCTCTCTCTTTACATGAGGCTTTTCCGAATTTTTAGACCTCCTCGGGTGTATCCTTAATATTTTTCTAGGAGGCTGAACTTCCTTGGGCACACTCATTACATGGTCTTTTCTAGGTAGTTAGTCTACCTTGGGTGACCCTTTCTTTTGACAGCTGGATGTACACCCCTAGATCTGTGACTGTAGATATACATTCATACATTTATGCATGTATTCATATTTCTTTACTTTTATTATGAACTGTTAAGTTGATTTAAACTAATTTGGAATACTATAATATGCATGAAAGCTTTGAGGGAAGTACTGACTGAGTTTATCACTCACCCTATCATGTAGTTACACCAAATAGATGCAAGTTTGATGGTGGAAGGAAACCCTTTTGATGGGATTCCAGGGACGGATGAAGAGGAGTTCGGCGAGGAAGAACTTTATGCCGATGTGAAAAGGGTGAGCTCTCAGTCTTAGAGGAGGGGGGCGGGGGGGGTGAATAGGACTATGCTAAATAAAAATAAAATACGAAATATAAAAATAGATAGTTAAAATAAATAACAATCTCAATTGCATTAGTATTGAGAGGTTGATACAAATGTTGTTCAAAGGACAACCTTACACCAAAAACCAAGGTTTATGGTAGGACAACCTGATTCTTGAACTCAGTGAGGATCAAAAACTCAAACCAAAGAAAGAAGCAATAGAAAGAAATCTAAATAATATAAGTTTCATCACATGTACATGAAAGAAATACAAGCATTCAACACATATACATCACATACAACATCCACCACAACTCCAAGAATTATAGTGGTTCGGTGTGTACACCAACTATTCGCAAATAGCCACACCTACTCCATTCCCAATAATCACAACCCACGTGATATTGGATTTCACTAAGAAAAAAGGTTTCCCAAGGTTCACCTTTTTTCAATTGGGCTTACACAATAAAAAACATCGCGCTGAGATTTTCTGGCTAATCTCAGTCAAAACCAAAAATAGAGATTTTCTGACTAATCTCATAAACCAAATATAGAAAATATAAAATACTTATCTGAAGATTCTTCTTTGATATATCCCTGTAGAACCACTTCTTTGAAGACGAAGACGTTCAATATTCAATCACACAAATAGAAGGGTTTTAGGTCTAAATGAATTTTAAATTAATTCAACCTTAGGCTACTTTGGTTTAATTTCTTGGATCTCAAAAGGGATAGATTAGAATTCTCTTTTATAAAATCATATTGAAGTAGTAAGAGATCAAGAAATTATAAATAAAAAAAGCTATAAAAGAATCTTAAATTACCGTATAATAACTTCACAATCATGGGGACTTAACTCTCAGAATGGTGGCTTGATCTAGCTTGGAATGAATGAAACACTCTGAGAAAATACCTCTATTTATAGGCAGAAAAATGGTTCCTTCGACTGGTCTACGGTCTCCCTCGACTGGTCCTGAGAACAACTAAATTTTAAAAATTCTAGTGTGATCTGATAAAATCGACCCTCGACTAGTCAAGTGGCCTGCTCATGGCACTCGACTGGTCGAGTGGAGCTCAAAATGTTGTTGGAGTTTGAGTCAAGCCCTATTCGACTGGTCGAGCATTGATCCCATGACTAGTCGACAAGGATGCTCGACTGGTCGTGACCCTACCAGAAAATTCTGAAATTTTAAGTTATTTCCTGGACTGGTTGAGACAAATCCTGGACTAGTCGAACCAAATCCTGAACTAGTCAAACATAAGCCAAGACTAGTTGAACCAAAGCCTATAAAAAGTATATTAACCCATATTGAATATGCAATATAAATGATGTAAGGCCCGTATCTTAAACCGTACAATTCCTTAGACTTCCGTGATCCTCCCCGATGATTTTTGACAACCTGTGACCTATAGACAGCGTTTGTGTGTGACGCTGAGTCACATCCTGTAGATCTGAGTCAGCTTGACTCGAAACTTGTACCCTAGTGACTACGCCGTCACCGCGGTTTCAACGCCACGTCTTGTGCACCGATGCGATACCCCGACCAAGAGTTGTGGGCCTGCATTTATTTCGAAAGAAAATGCTGCACATTGCAAATCCCAAGAGAATCTTTACCATCTATCACATTAATCAATCAATCACAAGTCAAGTACACAATCCCTCTCTTAAATAAGCCATCCCCAAAGTCAACTCTCTCTCTCTCTCTCTCTCTCTCTCTCTCTCTCTCTCTCTCTCTCTCTCTCTCTCTCTCTCTCTCTCTCTCTCCACTCATCCCTTTCTTACATAACTCATCCCTTTTTTACACACACCCATCTCTCTCTCACACCACCATTCCTCTCTCCCATCCACCACTCCATCCCATCTCATTCTCCACCATTTTTTTCAAGCTCTCATGAGAGAAAATTCCAAGGAGAGAAAAGAGAACCCAAGATCAAGGCCCACTTTCCTACCCCCTCATATCTCATCCTAACCCTTCAATCTTCATCATCCTCCATCAAAATCGAAGCCAAGGAGCTTAGACGTCCAATGAGCTAAAGAAGAAGACTATCGGTGGGTGATTTATAGGATTAGATGGTGTTGTTGATGATGGACCAAGTGGGGCCTACCAATTGATCGTATAGATCTCACTTTAGTCCCTAGGTGTGGCCGATGGCCCACCATGATTCATATGATCATCTCATGATGGAGCCATTCTCTATGGACCCCATCATGATGTTTATTTTTCTATTGTGAAAGGTCATCTAGACCTTATATTTTTAGTGAAAAAGGGATCTCCACTGTTGATTTTGATTGGTGGGCCCACATGTATTGGGACCCACTTGATGTATGCATTGTAATTACATGCCCACCTAGGGAGGGCTCATAGTGGCAGAGCCCTTCCCCACCCACAACTGTCTTCTCTCTCTCTCTATTTCTCTCTTTCCCATCTCGTGGCCCCACCATAATGTATCTGACCCACACCACCCAGGGCAATAGCCGCCATGATGTATGCACTGTGTACCCATGCTACCCATTGTGGGGTCCACCTGCAGTGTCCAGTAACATTGCTACCTGAACCATCTGGGGCAGGCATCTGCATGAAGGAAAAACACAAATGTCAGCTTTAATTTTAAAAAAGTTGGTGGGTCACACTCATGTGGACCCCACCTTGATGTATGTAAAGTATCCACATTGTCCATCCAACTTCCCAGCTCATTTTAGGTGTTGAGACGAAAAATGAAGCCAATCCAAATCTCTAGTAGGCTACACCATCAAAAATGTTATTTTAATAGTGATAAATTGTTAGGGCCCGCAGTGATGCTTCTGTGTGTAAAAAAAATATTGAATATTGGGCTCATTAGACCTTTCATGAGCCAGAGAACCCAGCCGATAAAACAGATCATCCTGATGTGGGCCCCACCTATGAAAAACCCAGGAAAAAAATAACATCCTTGCTACTTGTTGAAGGGTGGGACTATGGGCCCCACCACAGGCCCCATCATGATGCGTGTTGAACATCTACACCGTCCATTTGATGAGTCCCCTTTAATTATTGGGATATCCCAAAAAAGTCAACTGTACATGAGGCTCAGGTGATCCACACCACCAAAAGTAGTAGGGGATTGAACGTCTACCATTGAAACCCCTTTTTGGGTCACAGAAGTTTTGGATCGATATGAAATTTATTTTTCCTCTTATTTGGTGTCTTTGTGACCTTATAAACAGATGGGATGGAAAATAAACGTTATGGTGGGCCCCACGTGAGGCCCACATGATGTGGAAAACGGATTGGCTGGGGTACCTCACACCAGCTATATAGCTGCTGTATAAAACGTCAGCAAGTTCTGTGGTCCTAACCATGAGGTATGTATAATGCCATGCCATCCATACATTTTTCGGAAACGAATTGGCTACTCCACCTGCCACTAGCCCGATGGCTGGTGGTCGGTGCTCTGTGGGCGCCACCATGATGTATGTGTTTCATCCATTCTGTTCATCCAATTTTACAGATTATTTTAGTGCTTTATTCCAAAAATGAGAGGGATATAATTATCAAGTGGACCACACCATAGGAAAATTATGGTGATTGGATATCCACCATTAAAATCCTCCTAAGGCTCACTGTACTATTTATTTGACATCCAATCTATTGATTAGGTCATACAGACCCAGATGAAACCCAGATGAAGGGAAAAAATGAAGATCTGTGTGATCCAAAACTTTTATGGCTCCCAAAAAGTTTTTAATAGTCGACGTTCATTCAACACAGTTTCTTGTAATGTGGTCCACTTGAGATTTGGATATACCTAATTTTTATTTTCAAACCATAAAATGATCTATAAAAATAGATGGACAGCTTGGATGAAACAAATACATCATGGTGGGGCCCATAGAGCATTGAACACCAGCCATTGGCTGGTGACAGGGGGAGTAGCCAATCCGTTCCCACATTTTTCCTGGTGTGGGGCCCACCCCACACGTGTGGCATGTGTGGGGGTGGGACCCACCTTGATGTACGTGTGTTATATTCCACACTGTCCATTGGCCAGGACAGTGGGACCCCACCTCTGACATGTCTTATATCAAACCGTCCATCCGACGGTGGACCATGCTACACGCGTGGTGTTCACACCGTCCAACTGAGACGGTGGGACCCACCATGATATATGAGTTCTACCCTCATCGTCCAATTGACGGTGGACCCCTCCATGAAGTATGCGTTGATCCACACCGTCCATTTGACGGTGGACCCCACCCACATTGATGTATCCGCATCGTCCAGCAGGATGGTGGGATCCACCATAATGTATGTATTTCATCTGTGTCGTCCAGCTGGGACGGGACCCACCATGATATATTTGTGTTATATACATGCTATCCATCCTTTTTTTAGGGCCATGGGCCACCCCATGAGGCCCATGGGATGTGGCCCATTGAAATGTATTTGAGGCCTAGGATATGGCCCATTGATGAGGCCCAATATGATGATCTGCAGCCTAATTGGTGAGGCCCAATATGATGTATATGAGGCCTATATGATGAGGCTCGATGTGATGTATATTGGCCCATATGATGAGGCCCAATGTGATGTATAAGAAGCCCATGGATGTGGCCCATTGTGATGTATTCAAGGCCCATGAGACGTGGCCCATTGTGATATATTTGAGGCTCATGGGATGCGGCCCAATGTGATGTATATGAGGCCCATGTAATGCGGCCCATTGCGATGTATATGAGGCCCATGGGATGTGGCCCAATGTGATTTATATGAGCCCCATGAGTGAGGCCCAATGCGATGTATATAAAGCCCTTGTGTGAGGCCCAAGGTGATGTGTATGAAGCCCATTATGAAGTGTGATTCCACCAGGATGTATGTAATGATGTTTATAATGCCCATTCATATTCCTGGTTGATATTAAACGGGCCATGCCTTAGGAGCAATGATGGTTTAATGTCCACGTTATACGATCAATGATGGTTAAATGTCTACATTGTAACTCTCCCCAGGGCCCGTTGTTAGGCCCATTGTCATTTCCCCTTAATGAGCTAACCCAAACCGTTGGGCTTTCATTGATGATTATAATACCCATCTTTCCCTTGATTAGGCTATCCCTATCCGTTGGGTCCCCATTTGATAATGATGCTTTCCACCATACCCCATAGGACCATCTTGTGTTTGTACCAAGCCTTCCATGAAGAATATGGTCCACCTTATGCTTATTGGTCCCTTAGGAAGCCCAGATTGCTATGTGATGGAACGGGCAAGGAAGCCCACTCCTTGTTCTTAGGCCCATTCTTGATAGGAGTAGGCCATCTAGGCCCATCCTTGATATGAGGAGAGAACATCGTCACCGTAGATGGAAAGATCGATCGTATCAGGTTTGGTATATCCACTGTTGAGGACCAATCCTCATGTTATGGATTAGATCTATTATCCTTTTATGAACCCCGCCATATTTATATATGCCGATTATTCATTACGACTATGATTGGTATACACACTAAGTATGTGTTAGCATAACATTATGATTGTATGAGGCCCATTGTGACTATGTGAGGCCCATCATGATTGTATGAGGCCCGTTGTGTGATTGTATGAGGCCCATTGTGATTATATGAGGCCCATTGTAATTATATGAGGCTCATTGTGATTTTGTGAGGCTCATTGCCCAATTGTGATGTGTGAGACCCACCATGTGCATGTGATTGTGTGCACGCCACTCATTCATTATTACAGGCTATGGGCCACCTTATACATGCCCACCATGATGTATGTGATTATAATCATGCTTAGTTTACTTCATGATACATGCCCATATGCATCATTTGCATGCTTATTATGAGGAGTGATTGAACATAGCATGTGCCATTGGGCTGATTGTTTATGAGACTCCCGGAGAGATGGAGTTGCCCCATATGAGTGCGTGGTACGCGTAGGTTTGACGCATGACTGGATGGTATGCTCATGCATCTCACATTTTGTGACATGATCATTTGATGCCCTAACGACATCAAGGCTACAGCTTCCATAGGCATATCTTGGATAGCCAAATGGGACACCGAAAATGTTTGGTTTGAGCATATGAGCACTTTGGATGTCCGTGGGTGAAAGTCCCTAAACTCCCGTGGCCAGGGGATGCTCCAACGTCTAGACCAAGTGAAAGACATAAGCACCGAGTGTCGAATACCAAGAGGTCTTGCTTCCCACTGTGTCGTGGTCGGTTGGGAGGGAGTGTGACCTTATCCACCCGAGTGAGGGGGCTTTAAGCTAGGCTGAGTTTGACCAGCTCACAAATGGGTCTGCTATCGACGAGCCGGGCTGATATTGGTAGGCGGGTAGTGAGGTCTTTTTCACTCACTGGGATGTGCAGCCGGGAGGGGCGGTAGCCATCTTGGAGTGTACTAGACCCCGGTGATGATCCCAGAGATGTACGATACTGATATGTGGACTTACTAAGCAGCAGTTGTGTAGTCAGCAATTGATTCATTCATTCATTCACTATTCACTTAGGCTGGTGGTGCGCAACTAATTGTTATGTACCTTCGCAATGGTCAGAATTTCGATTGGGGCGCATGACTAACCTGAGATCATGAGTTTACCATATTAATTCTAGCTATCCAAATTTAGGTATAGGACTTGTTTGGATAGAAGTCCATTGTGATAAACCCCATAGCCTGCAACGCTATGTACTATTATCCCGACTTCACACTCCAGCTTGGTCATTTCATTCGCACCATATATTGCATTGCATCCTCAGCGTATAGAATTTGGTTTACTATATTTCTGCATTTATATGGCATAGATGAGGTTGACAGTATTCGTGGATTCATCTAGATTTTCATATTACATTATATCCTCAGTATATAATATTTGGTTTACTATATCTCCGCATTGCATAGTTGATCTACATTACTTCCTCAGTTTATGATATTAACTTATTATGTTTTTATATTGCATAATCTAGATAAGAATAATAGTATTTATGGACTTACTAGTATGTTTCTGCATTGCTCTGATATTGCATTCTTGGCACTTACCTTGTGCATATACTTACACCACCCTCTAAGCTTTCTTTAAGCTTATGCACGATAGATGTGTGCAAATGGCATTAGATCGCAGCAGCGTCGAGCTTGGAGCGTGTAGTGGACTTCTAGAGATCACGATATTATTATTGTATTTTCTTTTATGTATTGTACCTTAAAAATTTTTAACATAGTGGATTTTGTGATGGTGTCTTAGTTATTGTTCGTGGGTTATGCTTATGCTTATGCTTATTACGAATCAAATTCATGTTGAAAATCCTCCTTGTAGAATTCGAGGATCAGAATCTGGCATATACGTGCTAGGAGCCGAGAATGGGGTACTATAGAGGCTACTTGCGCCTGATTCGGCAATCGAAAATTTTGTAAGCCTGGTTTTCAAGTTTAGGGCATGAAAAATGGCCTAATCTTAAGGTATTTCTAGGGTCATATATACCTAAAAGTTGAACATTGAACCATGTAACTTCAGTTGCTTCTGATTGATCTTGTACTTGAAGTTCTTGAAGCATGATCTTGTACACTTGAAATTCTTGAACTTAATCTTGAACATTTAAAGTTCTTGAACTTGATCTTGTCCATGTGGTGCCTTTGAGCTAACATATAGACTTGAAGTAGTACATGAACTAGGTTTAGAACTTGCAATTGAGCTAGCACTTTGACTTGATCTTGAATTTGAAGTCGTACTTGAACTTGAAGCAATACTCCATGACTTGAATGTAGCACATATTCACTTGAAGGTGAACTTTCCATCACTTCAACTTGAAGGTGAACTTTTCATCACTTGAATAGGTCCATCAATCCAAAGTGGTTTGTCATAACGAAATTTGACAACTAAGGGTGCTAAATATACAATATAACACTTGCACAATGTAGTCGAGCCGTTGGAGCTCAACTGATATTTTAGGATTTACATCCTTTCATACTTTAGTCTTTGTGTTTTGCTTGAATTGTAATAATAATCTCCTACTGAGGGATTTCACTTTACTTCCATTTACTTGCATTAAACTTCCTTGTTACTACTCTTGATATCGTTAGTTTATGCAGTAGTATCTTAATTGATATTATGAGATTTGCTATTAATTAGATGTATGGTAGATTACTTCATAACGTAATGCTAGTGTTCTTGATTATGAGTGGTCATCCTCGGGTTATGAGAACCAGGGTTTACATGGGTTTTTTTTTTTTTTTTTTTTTTTTTCAAATATAAAAAGAAGAAGAGGAGAAAGGGTTGTGGATTTTGGTGATTATTGGTGACCATTCATTTGTGAATGGTGGTGTCTCTTAGTAAACTGAGCATCATTTGATTTTAAAATAATGGTAAAAGGATGTCATTAATGGTGGAAGGATGTCGTTAATGAAGAGGTACCACCTTAAAAAGTCATGAAAACATGAAAATGTTTGTGCCCTTTCATAAAATGGGCTCTTAAGTGTCTCTTGAAAACTTTAAAAACATATCTTTGGGTCATTTTGAAATAAAAAACTCCAATGATCTCTTCTTCTTTTTCATTCTCTATTTAAAAAAAAAAAAAATTTGCAGAAATTATAGATTTTCAGGGGGTAAACTGTAAATAGTTAAAAAGTCAGGGAGTAAACTGTAATAGTAAAGAAGTCAGGGGTATAAGTTGTAAAAATGTGTTTGGGGTGTGGTTTTTTTGGTTTTTCAGTTTTTCTGACCAAAGCCTACATTTTTTCAATTTTGTAGAGTTATAATATCTTAGAGGCGGATTTGTAGTAACCTTCTTGCAAACTGGTTTAACCACCAATATGGTGCGAGTATCGCTTTAAAGATAGTGACATTGCAATGCATCTTAAGCCTATTTTTAAGCACATCTTTATCTTATTTCTCTATCTTTACTCTTTCAATTTTAAGGTAATATTATGACATCTTTTATGAGCTATCTCAACTTCATAACATCGTTTGATGGATCAAATTTCCTTCGATGGCAATTAAAATTACATCTCTTTCTCACATAGCTTAAGTTAGATCGTGTGCTCACTAAAGACCCTACTACATCACCTTCTAATACTGATTTGGCAAAACAAGTTCAAAAGTGACAAGATTGGGAGCATCATATGTAAGGACCACATCTTTAACACTTTTTCTAATTCATTGTACGTTGGCTACCGTAAAAAGAAAGTTGCTAAGGAATTGTGGCAAGCGTTGTTAACTAAGTCCACCTCAGAGGATGAAGGCAACAAAAAAATCCTTACAAGTTTTTGAAATTTAAAATATTGGATGATAAACCTATCATCGATGAAGTCCATAAGTTACAGGTCATCCCCAAACAAATCATTACTGATGGCATTAATCTCGATAAATCCTTTTAAGTATCTACCATTATAGACAAATTACCACCTAAATGAAAAGATATTAGGAAATCTCTGAAGTTTAGAAAAAAAAAAAAGGAGAAAAATGTCTTTAGATTATTTCCTTATATTTCTTTAAATATAAGAATAATATAGGATGATAAAAAGGATGAACAACAGACCCTAGGAAATGCTAACCTACTTGAGAAGAGTGTGAATTAGAAATCAAAGAAGCCACCTTATAAGAAAGATGATTGGTTCAAATCTAATAACTAAGGGTTTAAAAAGAACACATCTAAGTGTAAGTGCATTTGTTCGTCAATCACTTGTATCAATGTGTCAGTAAGTCAGTTAAGCCATTGGAAGTTGAAGAACGAAGACACATGAAGAATTGGAGCATCAAGGAGTAAGAAAACAGGCAAATTGAGGTGGCTTGGTGACCCTAACCTAAGACCTTTTTAGGTCTAAAATAACCTTAGTCTCTAGATGATCCATCCTACAATAGTAATTTTATTTTATTTTTTATTTTTTTTTTAAAATCATCCCATAGTGTTAGGATCTTTATTTACTCATGAGGAGTTAAGTTTAGAGGTGCAAAGTTGCTGATAAACAAATAGCCCAAATTAACATTTTCAAGTGGATTTCAATCCTATTGATAATCCATCGATAGGACTCAATATGATTGAATACCCCACTTGATTCGATTGAAGATCGAGCCAAAACAATCTAGCAACTAAACTTCATTTCTAGATCTTCACAATCGAATTAAAGGTTAGTTCAATCATATCTAAGGACCTTCAATCCTATCGAAGGACCTTCAATCTTATTGAATGCTCGCTCGATCTTATTGACAGAGCCTTTATTTGCTCATTTTATAGCCGTTGCAAATATTTTTTTATATAACGGGCATTTGGATCTTGGGCATTTGAATGAGTTTTTTTATGCAATTAGAGCCTAGGTGATTGTCCACTCATTATCCCTCTCCTAGACTTCAAACCAAAGAGATTCATGACATACTTCTTGTGATTAATCACTATAATGAGCATTCTAAACTCCATTATGAAGGTGTTCATGTTCTCTCCAATTTCTTAGAGATTAGATAATAAACCTAAAACAAATCCTTGTCCAAATCCTCTAAAATACCCATCTAGGTAAAACCCCATTAGGAAACTAATGATTAATTAGTTGGGGGAGATTCAACAATCATTCTATTACCATGGTAGCCTCATTGGAGCATTAAGGCAAGGTAGCCGATTTAAGGAAGCAAAGGAAGATCAACTTCAAAGATCGGAGAGTAATTAAGAATCCAATTCAAGATTGAAAAAGCTCTTAAGACGAATCAACTGGGCTCAATTTGACAAATAAAGTTGTTATTTTAGAGTCCACATACTCTCTCCTTATATAGAATTGAGATAGGCCTTGTGACCCAAACTCGTGTAAGTCCTTATGTAAGATCGTACCCCCAGCAAGCACGGGTGTGTACGTATGTATGTCCTTGTGTAGGCTTTCGATGGGAGTGTACATGTGTAAGTCCATGTGTAGGCCTCCAACGGGGTTGTACATGTGTAAGACTTTGTATAGACCTTCGGTGGAAGTGTATGTATGTAAAGGTTAGAGGTGAACCTAATGAAAACCTTCGAGATAGTGAAATTTGATACACTCGAGGAAAGTATGTCCGTTGGGAGTGGAGTATGTATTTAAATGAACCACTATACATTGTTGTGTTTGTGATTATTATGTGGATGCATTTCTATTATACTTATGATTGAATTGTTCATTATGGATGCATAAATAGATTGTATGTTTGGCACTTAATTTGTAGAATATACAATTGATATTTCACATCTCACCCACATAAACTACTTACTCAATTAGTTGTATCTGTTGAAGTCTATGTACTTAGACTCACTTGGCTTGGAAGCCTAAGTGTTAGTTGCTTTTAATTGGTGCATAAGTGGTCTTATTCACCCCTCTAGGACTTAGCCATAATTCTAAGCTCCATTAAGCTTCCACGCATAGTGTGTAGTATAATGTTAGACTATCTATGTAGTTTCACCAAGAAGGGTTCATGCTTCTTTTGTAAAATTCTTAGTCGCTTTAAGAAATATTTTTGAAAATATAAAAAGACAATACAAAAAAAGGAAAAAAAAGAAAAGAAGAAGAAATGGTAAGTCAATATGGCCAAAGACATGAATCTGGTGGCCATCATCTCTAAAGTCAATATGGTAAGTGATGATATTACATGGTGGCTAGTCTCTTACATTACCGAACATGTTCGTAGAAATCATAACATGTTTAGTTCCTATGAAATAGTGATGGATGATCAAGAACTATACATGAGAAATGCCTCCACATCCAATGTTATAGCAAAGGAAAAGTATTGTTCTAGCTAACATTCTAAAAAGTCATTACTCTGAATGATATGCTGCATATACTGAATATTAAGAGGAATCTTATCTCTACTAGTCTAATGACTAAATTTAACTTTAAACTCGTTTATGAATTCAATAAGTTGATTGTGTCTAAAAATAAGGCATATTTTAGGAAAGATTATGTATCCAATGCAATATTTAAGTTAAATCTTATAAATAAAAATTCCTTTTATGTTTATATTTTTTATTCATATGATGTTTAATATGTTAGATTTTGACATATTATTTACCATAGTATTGATAATATGTAGGGTTGTTCATGAGTTGAGCTAGCTCGAATAACTCACTCGACTCGACTCCAGTCAGCTCGGATTGACTCGGCTTGAATGGCCGACTCGAGCCGAGTCAAGCTATTTTTTTATAGCTCGAGTTGAGTTCGAGCCGAGTTCGACCATGGGGCATTTCAACTCAACTTGACTCGACTCAGCTCGAAGCTCAAACTCGAGCTCGACTCAGCTCAATTAATAAGTATATTATTTTTAAGAGAGAGTCTTTACCTTAGTTTTCTTATAACCCATCTGGTGGAATTTTTTTATTTCTTCTTTTCATTTTAGCTCCACAATAGTATGATTTCAATCTCTTGAGATCTACTTCTTGAGTGAAAGACCCAAGAAATCCGAGATGGGTTCTTCTCAGATTGTTAGAGCTTCAAGGAAATCCAATGATCTGATTGGTTAGAGCTCTTTACTTAGATTTCTAATATGTTTTCTTCTTTGTTTCTTTTTTAGTACTTGGATTTCTGCTGGTGAAAGAAGATTAAGAACAGATCAGTTCTTACAGGTTTTCTCATCCGATTTGAAGCTTTATTTGGTTTTTTCACCGGGTTTTGCTTTGATTCTCCTAAGATTTTTGAATTTTTCATCAATGGAGGAAGATCAAGAACATAATCCATTACTCTCTCACCCAAGAAGCTCGAGCTCGACTCGAGGTAAACTCGAATCGACTCGAACCACTAGCTCGAGTTGAACTCGACTCGATAACTTTGGCAAACAATCTAAGCTTTGATGTTGAGCTCGAAGCCGAGTTCAAGCTCGAGCTCGAACTCGAGTATAACATGGACAAGCCCAGCCGAGCTTGGCCCACCTGGACTCGACTTGGCTCGATGCCCACCTCTAATAATATGTCTAGTCTTAATATAATTCCTAAATACATAAAACCAAATGACAAATGCAGCATATATATTTAATAAAAGAAAATAACTAGGAAATCATTTCCTAAGGCAGAAAGAAAATCACAACTCTTAAACCTAGCTTAGAGAGACATGTGAGATGAGTGGTATAATAACAAGAGGGAAAAAAGATATTTCATAATCTTTATAGATAATTTCTCCCATTATACCCTAGTGTACTTACTGAGAAATAAAGAGAATGCATTAAAAAAGTTGAAGATATATAAGGCAGAAGTGAAGAACCACTTAAACAAAAATATTAAAATCTTAAGGTTGGACATGGGAGGAGAATGTCTATCTTTAGAATTCTCGAATTAGAATTCTTGAAGTTTTACAAAACTCATAGAATAATTCACCAAGTTATGACTCCTTAATTACCATAACAAAATGGGACTACAAAATGCAAAAAATAGGTCTCTTATAGACATGGTAAACTCTATGGTAAATAATGTAGGTTTAAGTTTGGGGTTTTAGAGAAAAGTCCTATTGATTGTTTGTTACATCTTAAATAGGATACATTATTCAAAGACACATAAGACGCCATTTGAACTATGGAAGAATATGATGGGGTTGTAGAGCCTTACTTAGGTTTATTGAGCCTAAAAGACCCAAGATAGGGTTGAGATCTCTTAAGTGTATTTTTATGGAATTTGCACAAAACAGTAAGGCCTATAGGTTTTTTTTTTATTGTAAAATCTAATGACACGGCCCGATAAACACCAGAAATAGAATTTAGAGACGTCTAGTGTTATAAAAACTCATCCTGTTCTATAAGTAAAAAAGTCAAAATCTCAAGATCTTAGTACAAGTTGTAACTCGAAGATATCTTAAGACATTATTAGTCCTAATAAAGAAGAGATAAAACCTAAAAGGACTAAGAGGACCAAGATGGGAATATTCTTTGAGCCCGACTTCTACCTTCTATTAATAGAATGCGATAGAGAAAACATAAAAAGGGAAATTATGTTAGTATGTAATATGAAAAATGATCCTCTAACTTCATATAAAGCCCTTAAATCTTATAATACATCTTTTTTTCGAAGAATCTATTGAAATTGCGATTGTTGTCATTATGTGTTAAGTGCAGAAACGTGTTGGAACTAGAGAATGAAGGCTATATCCTAGCGGGGGTATGATTAGGACCAATTTAAAATTTGATATCAATTAAAAATGATAAATTCCTAACTTAAACTAATTTAATAATTAAACTAAGCAATGCAATATAACTCTAAGGCTTCTAAGCTAATAGAGAGTCCAATCACATAGACTACAAAAGATATATAAATAAGCAACTATTTTATAACAAGATAGTGTATATGTGTGTGGGATATGCTACCTATCAACACTTAGACATTCATCTTAAAATGCAACATAGTTTAAATATTCAAACTCATAAGCATAATTAAATAAATGCGCAAATGATAATCCTAAATACAATCATATATAGTGGTTCGTCTACTTGCTTACTCCACTCCCGACAGACGCACTTAACCCATGCGTGTACCAGATTTTACTATCAGAGGTTTTAAATTAAGTTCACATCTAACTTTTACAGCCCTACACAAGGACTTTAAGATTTATGCCATACACAAAAGTAAGGGTCCTACTCCCGAACCTGAAGATTTAGGCATTACTCCCGAGCTAAGGTCCTACACAAGAACCTAAGGTTTTATGCCCTACATAAGAGCTAAGGTCCTACATAAGAACTTAGAATTTAGGCTCTACTCTCGAGCCAAGGTCCTACTACCGAACCCCATACGTGTTCTTTCGCCAGAGGCTCTCACAAGAAACTTTGATTGGTTTCTCCTTAGGCTAATCAACAACCTTGGTCCTATGCAAGAACCATAGATTTAGGCCCTACATAAAGGCCACCGTCCTACACAAGACCTAGTTTGAGTTTGTAACACAAAATCTTACACTCCAACCTACATAAGGAAAGAGTACAAACTTAGACTCTTACAATTAACACTTGTCGGATTGAGCCCCTTTTGTAGTGCCTCTTTGGGTCACTCGATTTTTGCTCTCTCGTGCTTCAATCAACTCTTCGATGCTTCCCTAATTATGTTGTCATTGCTTCATCAAGGCTTCAGCTCCACGATCAATCACCTTACATGTGTTGCTCCTCCGAGGTGACCAAGGTGATAGGAGGTTGGTTAAATCTCCTACAACTAATGGGAAGTTATTTTTCCTAGGGGATTCACCTAGATGGGTCTCTCAGATTATTTGAACAATGGTTTACCAAGATTGCCTTAGTATAATCTCTAGGAAATAGAAGGATTCAAGCACATCTTCAATGTAGAGGTTGGAACCCTCATATGAGTGCAAATCTCGAGGAAGATTACTTAGAACACTAACGAATAGAGCTTAGGGATGAAGGATATGAATGTTGAATCACTCTACCTTCTGTTGCTCCAAAAACCCATGAAAAAGTGCAAGAACCAAATGCCCTTTATATAAAGTTCGAGCTTAACGATAAAAAAAGAGTAGAAAATGGCTCTGTCGATGTTATCGAAGGTCCTTTGATGTGATAAAGGATTCATTCGATGCAATCGAAGGGTTCTTTGATGCCATTGAACAATCCAGACTAAATATGATATTTTCTTGCTGGACAGATCTGGACCATCACCATGTCATCGACTGACCTTCGATGTCATCGAACATCAAGTTTCGATGTCATTGAAAGGGCTTCATTATCATCGAGAAAGTTAGGGAAAAATTCATTTTCTTATTGGATAATTCTCACTCTCAATCGATGTTATTGAGGAGTCTTTGATGTCATCGACGGGACCTCCATGCCATCGAGAATTTCAAAGAAAAAATTTAGTTGGTTGCTAGACTTTCCCGACTCTCGATTGATGTCATTGTGTAGGCCTTCGATGTCATTATAGGTTGTTCAATGACAACTCAATGCCATCAAACATTAATCAAAATTTGCTATTTTAGGCAATCTTTTACACAACAGATTCACACCTTTTCTGGCCTTATTTATCATGTTTTCCTTGGTCTCCTAAGGCTAATTGATGATCTATTAGGTCAAGATCATCTAGAGGTCTATGGGTTATTTTGGGTCCAGGGTTAGGGTCACCAAGACACCTCATTTACACGTTGTTGCTTCATTGATACTTCAGCTTCGCTTGTGTATTTGGTTTTCACTTTTCAAAGGCTCAACCGACTACATGATGCAATGACTCACATGATTGATAAACTGGGTGCAAAAATAAGTGCACTAACAACTATAAATGATGAGATGAATTTTATATTATAAACTAGGACATGAAAACTAGTGAATCTGCCCCATGATGCAAACCAATAAATAGTAAATGGATATTTAAAAGAAAACTAAGATCAATGGGACCACAGAAAGGTTTAAGGTTAGATTAGTCACTAGAAGATTTATGCAAAGAAAATGTGTTGACTTTTTCAATGTTTAAACTCCTATAGCGAGGATATCAACTATTTAAATTTTAGTTTCTCTGGAGCATAGACATTGAAAAATTTGTCACCTTCTCTTAAACATACACCTAAACATGGAGTAACTAGAAGGTTTTATAATTTCAAGATAAGAAAATAAAGTGTGTAAATTGATCAGGTCACTATATGGACTTAAACATGTGCCTAAACATTGGCATGAAAATTTCGATGAAGTGGTCAGCTCATATGGCTTTAAAATTAATGAATTTGATAAATGCGTCTATTCAAAATTCTCTGATAATGAAGGATTAGTTATATATTTATACGTAGATAATATGTTAATCTTTAGTACATGTTTACAAATTATAAATTGCACTAAAAGATTCTTATCATCTAATTTTGACATGAAGAATATGGGTGAAGCTAATGTGATTATGATATTAAGATCATGAGAAATAAGGATGGTATAATTTTGTCTTAGTTATATTATATTGAAAAGATAATTATAAAGTTTGATCACTATGATAAGAACCTAATTTCCACTCTTTTTGATTCTAACATCAAGTTAGTTAAATGTAAAGGTCACTATATATCTTAGTTAGAGTATTCATGAGTGATTGATAGTCTTATTTATGCCATAATTTTTATTTAGCCGGATATTACTTTTGCAGTATGTAAATTGAGTATGTTTACTAGTAACTTAAGTTTAGATCATTAAAATGCTATTTTTAGAGTACTTAGACACTTAAAGAAAATAATTAATTATGGTTTGCACTTTTCTAGTTACCATTGTATGCTTGAAGGTTATAGTGATATAAGTTGGGCCACTGATTCTAATGAATATAAATCTACTAGTGGATGAATTTTACACATAGAGGAGCCACCGTTTCTTGAGAATCCAAGAAGCAAACTAGAGTATTGCATTCTACCATGTAATATGAATTCATAGCTTTAACAACTCGTAGTAAAGAGGCAGAGTGGTTACAAAATTTGTTGTTAGAGATATTATTATTAGCAAGGCCTTTGCCACTTATCTCTATTTACTATGACACTATCAAAGGCGTATAACAAGACTAATAATAGAAATTCTAGACATATCATTCCAAGGTATGATTTTATGCAGCAACCACTATGATGGTGTTATAACAATACAATCAGTGGATTCGTTCACCAAGGGACTATCAAGGAATGTTGCTAGTAGAACATCATGAAGAATGAGACTTAATCCAATTTCATAGATACTAAATGAGAGAAACTCAATCTAAGTTCAATGGGCAAAGTAGTTTACAGGAAGTGACTGAAGCAGCACTGTACATTTTTTAAATCTATCTTAATTCTGGATGTATGGACAATGTTGGGTACTTGCTGTTTACACCCATTTTTGGCATCCTGATGTGGATCAATGAAAAGCAGCCACATGTTGACACTGTAATGCAGGTACTCACAAAAATCATATTTGCGCCTGGGGATATCTTTGGTTGATCTTCCTTTAGCATTACACTTTCCATTATTAATGGGGTGGCACAAACTTGTATGCATGCCTTTAAGGGAACAAATCGATGCACGCCATGTGGCCACGATTAATGAGCTAATTAATGAGGTAATGTGCTCGGTAGGTCTATAAAGACCCACTGAGAGATAGGATCTTATCAAGAATCTGGTTATGATACGCTCAATAAGGCCATCTCTTATAGTCCTTCTAAAAATGAGAGATTATCCCAAAGATGTTCAGTGGTTTACGAAGACCACAAGGATTTTAAATATCCAAAGATTGGACCAATATCTGAGCAAATTTGGATATGAATCAGACCCAAATCAAGAGAAGATAAACACTAAGCAATGAAGAATGGGAATAATCGGATGAGAGGGCAAAAACTTCAGTCTAACTATGTTTGACGGATGATGTCTTTACAATGTCATTGATCAAAAGACCACTGAATGACTTTAGAAGAAGTTAGATATTTGTACATGACAAAATAGTTATCAAATCATTTGTATCTAAAAAAATAATTCTATAATCTGAAGATGATGGAAGGGTCAGATCTTGATGAAGACATCAATGCATTTAATCAGATACTTTGCAAATCGACAAGTGTGAAAGTGAAGATTAGCAAGGAAGACCAACCCCTAATTATGTTGAACTCTCTTCTTGAGTCTTACGATAGCTTCGTAGACACTATGTGCCACGGTAGAGAGACCATTAATGTTAAGAATATCATCTCAGCCCTTCATTCGAAGATATTAAGAAAGAAGGACAATGACGAGAGGTGCTCTACAGATGTGTTAGTAGTTAGGGGAAAGAATTCTACGCGGGAGAAGGGAAACTTCTGTCACGCCCCAAACCCGAAAATCGAATTTACAGGAATCTCGATTGCCGAATCCGGTGCCGACAGCCTCCGTAGTACCCCATTCTCGGCTCCTAGCATTCATATGCCAGATTTCCAATCCTGGGATCCTACAAGGAGGATTTTTTTTGTACATTTAACTAGTAATAAGCATAACCACAAGTTTACCCAAATCATAAAGACAACATCATCATCACATATCCACTAATATAATCATTTGAATACAATGCTGAAAGGGAAATATATATGTCAAAATCAAAGCTCCAGAAAACAGCTGCACGCTCCAAGCTCAATGCTGCTGCAACCTAACATCACCTGCACGCATCTATCGTGCATAAGCTTATAGAAAGTTTAGAGGGTGGTATAAGTGTGTGCACGAGATAAGTGCCAAGTATTCAATACAATATCATAATCATACAATATCGGAAAGCTATTAATCCATAAACCATACAATGACTGAATAAGCAGAAATACTGATAAGAGCAGGAATTATCAGCGTAAACAGAAATACTGACAAGATTATAATCATGCGATAACAGAATAAGCGGAAGTATGAACAAGTCTATAAGTTAATCAATATCAGAATATGCAATATAGGATAGCTATGCAAATGATGAGTCATAGATAATCAAATGTTGAATGACAAGGATATAATGTAACACACAATTCGAAAGAGCTAATAAATATCATCGCTCTCATCTAAGTCACAGGAATACAGAAACATAACAACCCACAATGCCACACGCCGAAGATGTAATGGAATATGCAGTATATGGTGCTAATGGAATGACCATGCTGGAGTGTGATGTCAGGATGATAGTACGTAGTATCACAGGCTACGGGGTCCACCACAAGGAACCTCTATCCAAACCAGTCCCATACCTAAATTTGGATAGTCTGACTCAACGTGGTAAACTCCTGATCTCAGGTTAGTCGTGCGCTGATGTTTTAATTTAAACCAATCTGATTTAAATGATTTTAAACTCGCAAGTATACGAATCAGATGTAGATATGGTACGTATTACGAGATCGTTCCCACGAGGACTGGTTGTCACAATTTGAATGTTACAATCTTTCTTCACTAATCCAATGAATGGTTTAACAAACTATTAAGTAAACTAGCATAAATCTATAGAAAATAACCACAAGCAATAATGAAAAAAATTCAATCGAGGAGAAGACTAGGACTTTTGAATCCACTCCTAATTATCCTAACCCTTATTTTACCTGTTGATTTATCCTAATTCATATTGATATCAAAATAAATAAAGTACACTCTATGTCCTTGGTCGGGCACACAGAATGTATAATCCTTTAAAGCATATGGATCACATCTTTCCATCCATGGTCAGGCATGGAGAGATGTGAATCCTGTTTCTTCCTCTATAGGAAACCTGTTCATGGTCAGACACAAGAACCTAGAGTAATATTCCAAACAACATCCATATCTAGACTTTGGTCGAGCTCATAAAATGGAGAAGTACAGAAATCTCAGGAAAGTACACTAGTGAAAGAAACAATTCAATCAAATTAAAATAACTTCAACAATAAACAAAATTTATTCAAATTAGGGGCTTCATCCCAGCCCTAGCTAAGAAGTTTAGCAATTCATAAAATTAATTAAGAAAAAATATATATATAATAAAAACATTAAAAACATCCTTCCCTTCTTTCTTCTTCTTTTTCTCTCTCTCTGGCTCTGGCTCTCCTCAAGCTCTGGATCTTCCTCCCAAGGTCTGAATGAATGCTCCCCATGTCCAAAACCTCCTTATATAGCTGCTGGAGTGGTGAAAATCAGATTTGAAAAGCTATGCATGCCCAACGAAAGCTTTTTCGCAGCCAAGTTCTATGCCTCGAAACACGCCACTTTCCTTGCTCAAATTTCAAAGAAACACCGTCCCTTAGGACTTTCTTGGGTCCTCTACATGATAGACAGTTCAGATCTGCCATATGATCAAAGATGGTGGGCCACAACCGCCTAGAAAGTCAGTTTTCGCGGATATGCGAAACCTTTCGCACCATTTCACTGTTGTGATCGGTGGGCCCCACAGAAGCATTTTCTAGAAAATCCACCCCGTCCATTGGATTCAGAACGAAATTTTAGTCAAGAATGGGTAGTTTTGAACGTCCATTGACGTGACCCAGAGAAGAAATCATAGAAGGATCAGTTTTGAACGTTGCAGGGCAGCCCTTTTATGGCCTCTGTATCTCACACGTGTGCACGCATGGGTGAAAAGTGACAACATGGTTTTGAAGCTCTCGAGCCCGTCTACAAGATGGACGGTACGGATTGGCCGGACGGGGCATGTGTGGGGCCCACAGTCGATCGCAAATTGGCCAGCGGTCGTGCGTTACGCAGCCGAAAATGGCAAGTTTTCTTTTCTGAAGACGGTTGCAGACGCTGGTGCTTTGGAAGGCGCTGACGTGGTCAGCGCTTCTAGTACACGACCGACTTTGTATATGCAAAGTGTACATTCACCATGTATGGGACCCACTGTGATGATTTTCAGAAATCTTCACCGTCCATATTATTTCTCATCTCATTTAAACTGTCAATAATAATTTTGAGGCAGTTCCAGATATCAGGTGGGCCCAGAATCAACGGTTTATGGGCTGATCTGTCAGTTGGGGCACTTCCATAGTGATCCAATGGATGAAATTTTACGTGTATGATTAATTTATGGCCCTCATCCCTTGTATGAAGTTTCAGGTCAATCGGATGGTGGGAACCCTGTGATCTTGCGTTTTGGACCATTTTCGAGCCTTTTTAACATGAACGGCTTGATTTTCTCGGGTTCCTGGCGTATAAATCTATCCTTCTTGGTCCTCTGGAGTCCGTCCCTTACTCTGGTGACTTCGGAGCATTAGATCTATGCTTTTAATCTCTTTTTCAGTCCACGCTCCTAGTTACTACCTGCAACAAAAACATATTTAAAATACGACATTAAACATTATCATATATGTTAAATTAGGTATTTATCGGGGTCTGATATGAAATATTCGACCCTCATCACAACCCCCAACCAGCATTTTGCTAGTCCAGAGAAAAACATGCGAAAAATAATTTCAGAAATAAGAGACAATTCTTGTAAACTCAAGTGACTTGTGAACAGATAGTTAAGATGTGAAAATTTTAAGATTCATGAATGGTAAGTAAAATGTCTCTTGGAATCAAGTTCATGGTAAATTACATAATTAAGTTCAAAATATTAATCCATTGATTAGAATAATTCTAAACATTGAGTTCCATGAGTGTATAGTGCGATCGCATCAAGAGATCCAATTGTCATTTTCATGATATCATTGGTAATTAACAACGGCATTCATGACAACAAAAACCTGAAACCAACACTTGCCTTTTTGATCATCTTTTCATTCAGCCTTAATTAATTTTTCATGAACAATGACACTAAGGAAGGGAATCAAATCCTCACCTATAGGGAGCAAACCTATGATGAAAACTTGTCGCCCAACTTTTTCTAAATGTCAACCATGGGGATCGAATCTACACCTATAGGGAGCAAACCTATGGTGAAGATTATGTGACTTACCCTTTCAATTCTTCTTATAAATTGATGCTAAAAATTTTATTTTCAAACCGGTTCCTTTCATGCTTAGTGATTACCAAGTTAATCATTCGATATCGAACCAGAACCTTAATGTGTAAGCGAGATGTGATATGTGAAATCATGACTCAATCAATGTTTACAACTTCTAATCATGGATTAAAAACTTAAACTTAACTGTGAAATCTAACATATGGCGGAATTCCAGATGCATAAATTCCCAACATTCTGTGTCTTTTAATTTTAAAATCACAATTATCCTTCAAAATCTCTTCAAATTCACAAGAAATTCTAAAAAATTTTAAAAGTTTTTAAACGTTTTCACACTTTTTGCTCAAGACCAAAAAAATAATGATTAGGTAACCTAATCTCCCACCCCAACCTAAAATCTACATTGTCCTCAATGTAAAATAAATAAGCATGCAATGCACATGGGACAATGAAAATAAAAGAGGAGTGATGGAAAGATAGTACCTGGAACGGAAAATTAAGAGGCTTTTTAAAGATATCAACGTAAAAGCGAGTCAGCACAAGAGAGAAATCAACAAAAGCAAAATAATAAAAATAAAATCATAAAAAGAATAATAATAATAATAATAATAATAAGCCTACATATACCACTTTTGCAGGTTATCTCGATTGCATTTAGCGTATGCAATAAGCCTTTAAATCCCTAGGTTACCCCTAATGGACAAGTTGTAGTCTCGTGAGGGTTTACAACAATGTTACCCACAAACATTGAATTAATTAGCTAGGAAAATGAAATGAAAAGATGGGTTGCCTCCCAGGAGCGCTAAGTTTAATGTCTTCAGCCAGACAAGAATGGACCTTGAATTAATCATTCTTGAAAACCTGGGTCCTCCAAATTAACTTTCTCAACATCTTGATTAACCAAATCCTCTAAATAAGGTTTCAGTCTGTGACCATTTACTTTGAAAATATTTTCATCCTTAAGATTTTTAATCTCAACTGCTCCATGAGGAAATACTTTTACTACCTGATAAGGGCCATACCATCGTGAACGAAGTTTTCCAGGAAAGAGGCATAACCTAGAATTATACAATAAGACTTTCTGACCTGGTTTAAATATCTTGCGAAGAATTGACTGGTCATGAAAAAATTTTGTTCGTTCTTTATAAATTTTCACATTCTCATATGCCTCATTTCAAATTTCTTCTAACTCATTGAGTTGAAGTTTACGGTGCGATCCAGCCTTGTTCAAATCAAAATTAAAGGTTTTGATGGCCCAATAAGCATGATGTTCTAATTCCACAGGTAAGTGACATGCTTTCCCAAAGATAAGCCTATAGGGAGACATTCCAATTGGGGTTTTGAAAGCCGTATGATACGCCCAAAGAGCATCATTCAAACGTTGCGACCAATCCTTACGATCAGGGCGAACTGTTTTCTCTAAAATTTGTTTAATTTCCCGATTCGAAACTTCTACTTGACCACTTGTTTGTGGATGGTATGGAGTTGCAACTTTATGGGTGATGGAATATTTCTTCATTAAAGATTCAAACGGTTCATTGCAAAAATGAGTACCACCATCACTTATGATTGCCCGAGGAGTATCAAAACGAGAAAAGATATTTTCTTTCAAGAAGCAGACCATAACTTTGTGATCATTCGTTTTATATGGCACTGCTTCAACCCACTTAGAGACATAATCGATGGCCACAAGGATATACATATAACCGAATGATAGGAGAAATGGACCCATGAAGTCAATACCCCAAACATCAAATATCTCAACAATGAGAATATTGGTAAGTGGCATCATGTTCCTACGGAAAATATTACCCATACGTTGGCATCGATCACATGTAGAACAAAAGGCATGTGTGTCTCGAAAAAGTGTAGACCAATAAAATTCACTTTGTAAAACTTTTGCAGCTGTTTTCTTTGAACTAAAATGACCACCACATGCATGGTCGTGACAAAAGAAGATTATACTATGAAACTCACTCTCAGGTACACATCTCCTAATGACTTGGTCAGGACAGAGTTTGAATAGGTATGGATCATCCCAGAAGAAATGTTTAACCTCAGCAAGAAATTTGGATTTATCCTGTTTACTCCAATGAGAAGGAATTTAACTTGTAACAAGATAATTTACGATATCCGCATACCAAGGTAATTGAGAAATAACTGAAAGTTGTTCATCAGGGAAAGACTCGTTCATTGGCACAGGATCCACTGTGGACTCCAAGACAAGTCTAGAAAAATGGTCGGGTACCACATTTTCGGAACCCTTTTTATTCCGAATTTTAATGTCAAATTCTTGTAGCAAGAGAATCCAACGAATCAATCGAGGTTTATCATCTTATTTAGAAAGAAGATATTTCAATGCTACATGATCTGAGAACACTATAACCTTCGATCCAATGAGATATGACCTGAATTTGTCTAGAGCAAATACCACTGCCAACAATTCTTTTCCAGTGGTAGAGTAGTTCAGTTGAGCATCATTTAGAGTCCTACTAGCATAATAAATGACATGAGGCATTTTGTCCAATCGTTGCCCTAAGACGGCTCCAACAGCATAATCAGAAGCATCACACATAAGGTCAAAAGGTAAACTCCAATTAGGTGGTTGGATGATTGGAGCAGAAGTTAATAAAAGCTTTAACTTGTCAAAAGCTTTCCGACAATCATCATCAAGGTCAAATGCAATATCCTTAGCTAATAAACTACACAAGGGTCAAGAAATTTTGCTAAAATCCTTGATGAATCTCCTGTAGAATCCTGCATGCCCTAAGAATGATCTAATTTCCTTCACCGTTCTAGGTGGAGAAAGACTAGAAATTAAATCAATCTTGGCTTTATCAACTTCAATGCCTTTACTTGAAATAACATGCCTGAGTACAATCCCTTTTTGAACCATAAAATGACACTTTTCCCAATTCAATACCAGGTTCGTTTCTTTACATCTTTCCAAAACTAGAGATAGATGGTATAGGCATTCATCAAAGGAAGAGCCAAAAATGAAAAAATCATCCATGAAAATCTCGAGGAAATGCTCAACCATGTTTGAAAAAATATTCATCATACATCGTTGAAAAGTAGCAGGCACATTACATAACCCAAATGGCATACACCGATAAGCATATGTACCAAAAGGACATGTAAATGTGGTTTTCTCTTGATCCTCGGGAGCAATGGGAATCTGATTGTACCCGGAATAACCATCCAGGAAATAATAATAGCTATGTCCTGCCAATCTCTCAAGCATCTGATCTATGAAAGGAAGAGGAAAGTGATCCTTTCTTGTGAGCAGGTTCAGTTTACAGTACTCAATACAAACTCACCAATCCGTAGTCATGCGGGTTGATACTAATTCATTATCATCATTTTTTATCACTGTAATCCTAGACTTTTTTGGAACAACTTGGACTGGGCTGACCCACGTGCTATCCGAAATAGGGTAAATGATACCAACATCTAACAATTTAAACACCTCTGCCCGTACGACCTCTTTCATGTTAGGATTAAGCCTCCTTTGCATTTCACATGACGTTTTTACATTTTTCTCAAGATGAATACAATGCATACACACAGTGGGGCTTATTCCCTTCATGTCCGCTATCGTCCACCCAATGGCTGCCCTATGTTCTCTAAGAACATTAAGCAACTTGCCCTCCTGTTCCTTATCGAGGTTAGAAGCTGTGATGACAGGCAGGGTTTCAGAAGGACCTAAAAATGCATACTTAAGAGTTTCGGGTAATTGTTTAAAGTCAAGTTCGGGTGGTTTCTCAACAGACGGGATCGGTTTAGACTCAGATGGTGGAAGAAGTTCCACTTTCGCTTTCCATTTTATAGTATCCATTATAGAATTAGAGTCGAGCAATGCATTGACTTCTTTGATGGAACTTTCTATGTCAAAGTCTGTGCCAAAATGTGCTAAACAAGTCTCCAATGCGTCTTCGAAAGATTTAAAGAAAGAGTCATGCACTAGACTATCAATCATGTTCACCTCAAATATATCATCCGAGTCTGCCGGTTGTTGTCCAGCATTGAAAACATTAAGTTTAATCTTTATGTTACCAAAAGATAACTTCATGACTCCATTCCTGCAATTTATAATAGCATTGGATGTAGCTAAGAATGGACGTCCCAAGATAACTGGGATTTGACTTGTAGGATTCGGGACAGGCTGAGTATCAAGAACGATGAAATCCACTTGAAAATAAAACTTATCAACCTGGATTAACACATCCTCAATAATACCACGGGGCACCTTGACAGATCTATCAGCTAGTTGTAGTGTTATTTTAGTTGATTTCAGTTCACCAAGTCCTAGCTGCTCATACACAGAATATGGTAAAAAATTAACGCTCGTCCCTAAATCAAGAAATGCCTTCTCAACCTTATGATCTCCTATGACACAAGAAATGGTAGGAGCTCCTGGATCCCTAAATTTAGGAGGGGTGTTGTGTTGAATTATAGAGCTAAGTTTCTCTGCAAGGAAGACCTTCTTATGAACATGCATCTAATGCTTCTGAGTGCATAAATCTTTAAGAAACTTAGCATAAGAAGGGACTTGCTTAATAGCATCAAGCAATGGAATGTTAATTGCACTTGCTTAAACATCTCCAATATCTCATTAAAGTTGTTTCCTTTCTTAACTGGTGCCAGACGTTGAGAAAAAGGTGCTTTAGGCATAGAGGATGGCACAGGAGTGGTTTTTGGAGGGTCAGAGTGCTTTTAGACTCTAGATGCAATAGTATGTCTCTCCACTTCATTTTGCTCTTCCAGTTTGGAATTTGATTCTTCCCTAGGCATTTCTACTTTGTTCTCGATCTGTTTACCGGACCTAAGGGTAATGATAGATTTGGCTTGCTCATGATATTGTTCCTGGTTTGAATTAGAGCCAATCTCAAACTGTCCTTTTGGATTTGCCACAGGTTGGCTAGGGAACCTCCCCTTCTCTCTCTCACTCAATGTGGCAGCAAGTTGACCCAATTGAACTTCCATCTTGGCAATAGATTGAGCATTCGCATGTACGCTTTGCTGGTTAGCTAGTAAAGTTTGTTGGGTGTCTTTTTGAATTTGAAGAGAACTTTGCATAAAAAGATTAAGTTTATCCTCAAGAGATGGTTTCCTAGATTGTGCATGAGCTTGTTGATATTGCAGAAACTATTGAGGTTGTTGACTACCAACTTGTGGGTAAGGTTGCATAGAAGGATTTCCAGATGGTCCTCCTTGTTGTGGTCCTTTTGTCCAAGAAAGATTTGGATGTCTAGCCCACCCTGGGTTGTAGGTATTTGAGTAAGGATCATTCCTAGGTCTCCGAAAGGTGTTCATAGCATATACTTGTTCAGAGAGAAATTCAGGAAATGCTGTGCCAGATGGACACGACTGCGTAGGATGGCCAAGACTAGAACATATGGCACATGACACGATTTGAGTTGTTTGTGGAGGTCCATTATTCAACATCAGAGTATCAACTTTCTATGTCAAGCTATCAAGTATGGTATAAATATCTGGCGTGACTCCTATCTCATATATACCACCTTTCTTTGGCAGTTGGGAATTTCTTTCACCTCTATTTGAGTAGTCCCATTGTTGAGAATTTTCACACAAGGTTTCAAAGAAATTCCATGCTTCGACATCACTTTTGGTCATGAATGACCCTCCACTGGTGGCATCAACCATGCGACGATTTTGGGGTGTCAAACCGTCATAGAAGTATTGAACTTGTTGCCACTTCTCAAAGCCATGGTGTGGACATTTAAGGAGCAAGTCCTTCCATCTTTCCCAACATTCATGAAAGTGCTCTCCCTCTTTTTGTGTGAAATTAGTGATTTCTCTACGGAGAGCATTTGTTTTGTAAACAGGGAAGAATTTGTTTAAGAACTTCTTAGAAAGTTGATCCCATGTAGTGATCTTCCCAACTCCTAGAGAATTCAACCATTCTTTTGTCTTATCCTTCAAAGAAAAAAGAAAAGGCACAAACGGATCGAATCATCTGAGAAGTTTTGAAACCTAAAGGTTGAGCAAATGTCTAGAAATTCTTTTACATGATGATATGGATCCTCTTTGTCTAAACCATAGAAAGATGGTAACGACTGTACGACCCCTGGTTTAAGTTCAAAGTGTGCTGTCGTGGTGGCTGCCAACACTATGCATGAAGGCGCATTAAATTGGACAGGATCCGAATAATCTCTAAGCGCTTTAATTGCATTCTCGTCCGTCATTTCGAATAGGATGTTTCTAGATCTTTTACGAAAGGTTCTTTCTATTTCAGGATCAAAGGGTGCTAGTTCTATGTTCAGAGATCTACGCCCTAACATAAATTAAATAACTGAAAGTAAGAAAAAAAATTAAACTAAAATAAGATGCACCCTAAGAGAAATAAGACTAGAACTAAAAATTATGAATTCCTAAAAACAAGAGAAAGCTATGTAAACAAGAATTGGAAGAAAGAATCCGGAAAAGAAGATGATAGATGTCTGAAGATTTGGTAGCTTCTCCTTTTGAAGACAATTTAATAGCTTCCTTCTTCAAATCCAAATTAGAAGTTCAAGTCAGGACCCTACAAAATAGGAAATATGTTAGATTATAAAATAAAATTAAAAAAAAAACTTTAACCTAAAGTTAGTAAAATCCTAAGGCTATGAATTATGATAAGAGAAAATCCTAAATTCAATTGGACTGAAACAGTCCCCGGCAACGGCGCCAAAAACTTGATGTTTTAATTTAAACCAATCTAATTTAAATGATTTTAAACTCGCAAGTATACGAATCAGATGTAGATATGGTACGTATTACGAGATCGTTCCCACGAGGACTGATTGTCACAATTTGAATGTTACGATCTTTCTTAACTAATCCAATGAATGGTTTAACAAACTATTAAGTAAACTAGCATAAATCTATAGAAAATAACCACAAGTAATAATGAGAAAAATTCAATCGAGGAGAAGACTAGGACTTTCGAATCCACCCCTAATTATTCTAACCCTTATTTTACCTGTTAATTTATCCTAATTCAGATTAATATCAAAATAAACAAAGTACACTATGTCCTTGGTCGGGCACACAGAATGTATAATCCTTTAAAGCATATGGATCACATCTTTGCATCCATGGTCAGGCATGGAGAGATGTAAATCCTATTTCTTCCTCTATAGGAAACCTGTTCATGGTCAGACACAAGCACCTATAGTAATATTCCAAACAACATCCATATCTAGACTTTGGTCGAGCTCATAGAATGGAGAAGTACAGAAATCTCAGGAAAGCACACTAGTGAAAGAAACAATTCAATCAAATTAAAATAAATTTAACAGTAAACAAAAGTTATTCAAATTAGGGGCTTTATCTCAGCCCTAGCTAAGAAGTTTAGCAATCCATAAAATTAATTAAGAAAAAGGAAATATAAAATAAAAACATTAAAAACATCCTTTCCTTCTTTCTTCTTCTTTTTCTCTCTCTGGCTCTGGCTCTCCTCAAGCTCTGGATCTTCCTCCCAAGGTCTGAATGAATGCTCCCCACGTCCAAAACCTCCTTATATAGCTGCTGAAGTGGTGAAAATCGGATTTGAATCGGATTTGGAAAGCTATGCATGCCCAACGAAAGCTTTTTCGCAGCCAAGTTCGGTGCCTCGAAACACACCACTTTCCTCGCTCAAATTCCAAAGAAACACCGTCCCTTAGGACTTTCTTGAATCCTCTACATGATAGACAGTTCAGATCTGCCATATGATCAAAGATGGTGGGCCACAACTGCCTGGAAAAGTTAGTTTTCACGGATGTACGAAACCTTTCGCACTATTTCGCTATTGTGATCGATGGGCCCCACAGAAGCATTTTCTGGAAAATTCACCCCGTCCATTGGATTAAGAACGAAATTTCAGTCAAGAATGGGTGGTTTTGAACGTCCATTGACGTGACCCAGAGAAGAAATCCCAAAAGGATCAGTTTTGAACGTTGCAGGGCAGCCCTTTTGTGGCCTCTGTATCTCACACGTGTGCACGCATGGGTGAAAAGTGACAACATGGTTTTGAAGCTCTCGAGTCCGTCTACAAGATGGACGGTACGGATTGGCCAGACGGGGCGTGTGTGGGGCCCACAGTCGACCGTAAATCGACCAGCGGCCGTGCATTACGCAGCCGAAAACGGTAAGTTTCCTTTTCTGAAGACGGTTGCGGGCGCTGGTGCTTTGGAAGGTGCTGACGCGGTCAGCGCTTCTAGTACACAGCCGGCTTTGTATATGAAAGGTGTACATTCACCATGTATGGGACCCACTGTGATGATTTTCAGAAATCTTCACCGTCCATATTATTTCTCATCTCATTTAAACCGTCAATAATAATTTTGAGGCAGTTCCAGATATCAAGTGGGCCCAGAATCAACGGTTTATGGGCTGATCTGTCAGTTGGGGCACTTCCATAGTGATCCAATGGATAAAATTTTACGTGTACGGTTAATTTATGGCCCTCATCCCATGTATGAAGTTTCAGGTCAATCGGATGGTGGGAACCCTGTGATCTTGCGTTTTGGACCATTTTCGGGCCTTTTTAACATGAACGGCTTGATTTTCTCGGGTCCCTGGCGTATAAATCTATCGATCTTGGTCCTCTGGAGTCCGTCCCTTACTCTGGTGACTTCGGAGCATTAGATCTATGCTTATAATCTCTTTTTCAGTCCACGCTCCTGGTTACTACCTGCAACAAAAATATATTTAAAATACGACATTAAACATTATCATATATGTTAAATTAGGTATTTATTGGGGTCTGATATGCAATATTCGACCCTCATCACGTGCCCAACCGAAATCCTTGCCATAACGAAGATACACAACAATTAGTTGCGCACCACCAGCCCGAGTGGATAGTGAATGGATAAATGAATGAGTATGCAACTCCTACTCAGTAGCCTGCCAACCACTGGTAGCTCACCCAGTGTGGTAGCTCACCCAGGCCTCAGCCCAGCCCACATCACACCCACCCAGATCAGCGTCCGCCCACGTGTGCCTGCCCAAATGCACAACAATGACGGGGTGTCATAATATCATGTCAGTCCTCATATCAGTACGGTTCCTCTCTGGAGAAATCATGGGGTCTATTACACTTCACACCACCTGCCACCCCAATCAAGCGCACAACTGGATAAGTGGAAGAGACCTCACTATCCGCCTGTCAGTAGTCTGCCAATACCTACCCGGCTCACCGATAGCGGACCCATTCCTCGAGCTGGTCAAACTCAGCCTAGCCATGCCTACTCTCTCGGGCGGGTAAGGCCGCACCCCCTTCCAACCAACCACGACACAGTGGAGAGCGCAGCCATCTGGTAATCGACACTCAATGCTCATCTACCCACTCGGTCTAGACGTTGGAGCATCCTCTGGAACCAAGAGGGTGTTTAGGGATTTTCACCCAGGGCCATCTATGGTGGTCCGATGCTCGAACAGATTTTCGGTGTCCCATCTGGCCATCCACGATATGCCTGTGGAGGCTACGACCCTGATGTCATTAGGGCGTACAATAATCACAACACAATGCAAGATGCATGAGTCATATAATCCAATCATGCATCAATCCTGTGCATGTCATGTGCTCATGTGAGATAATCTCCACCTATCAGGGAGTCTCACATCATCCTACTTAATGACATATGCAATGGTCAATCACATCTCATAACAAACATGCAGATGATGTGAATGGGCATGTATCATGATGTTATGATGTCACATACTCATAAACGGTATCAATAACCGGCATCGACAATGTGGACTTTTAACCAACATTGCCCCCAAGGAATGACCCACTTAGAATCAAATATATAATGGGCACATAGCCTCACACAAGGGTCAAATATACGAAACAGGTGGGCCCTGGTCATGGACCTAACACATATCACAATGGGCCTTGCCCATAGGCCTCAAATACATCCGGATGGGTCGCACCCATGGGTCTCAGATATATCACAATGGGCCTCAAATATACTTCGCAGGTGAGTCACATACCTGGGTCTAATACACATCAGTATGGGCTACATCACATAGGCCTAATATACATCACTATGGCCACAACCCATGAGCTTTAAATATATAATAGGTGGACCCTACACATGGGCCTCAAATATATACCACGGGTGAGCCTCAATGGACGGGTCACCAATACAACAGGATGAGCCTAATGACATGGACCCCATAAATATATCGAATAGGCCGCACCAATTGGGCCTTACATACAATGCAATGGGCCATCACCCATGGGCCTTGCATACATCACAATGGGCCTTGCAACATGGGCCTCATATATATTTAAGGTGGCCTCAACAACGGGCCTCATACATATCAAGGTGGGCCTCAACAACGGGCCTCATACACATCAAGGTGGGCCTCAACAACGGGCCTCATACACATCAAGGTGGGCCTCAACAACAGGCCTCATACACATCAAGGTGAGCCTCAACAACGGGCCTCATACACATCAAGGTGAGCCTCAACAACGGGCCTCATACACATCAAGGTGGGTCTCAACAACAGGCCTCATACACATCAAGGTGGGCCTCAACAACGGGCCTCATATACATCAAGGTGAGCCTCAACAACGGGCCTCATAAACATCAAGGTGGGCCTCAACAACGGGCCTCATACACATCAAGGTGGGCCTCAACAACAGACCTCATACACTTCAAGGTGGGCCTTAACAATGGGCCTCATACACATCAAGGTGGGCCTCAACAACGGGCCTCATACACATCAAGGTGGGCCTCAACAACAGGCCTCATACACATCAAGGTGGGCCTCAACAACAAGCCTCATACACATCAAGGTGAGCCTCAACAACGGGCCTTATACACAATAAGGTGGGCCTCAACAACGGGCCTCATACACATCAAGGTGGGCCTCAACAACGGGCCTCATACACATCAAGGTGGGCCTCAACAACGGGCCTCATATATGGCCTTAGCAACAGGACACAAATATATCAAGATGGGCCTAATCAATCATATGGGCTAAATCAATCAAATGGCCGATACGAGCAGGCCGATCAAATGGACCAATACAAATGGGTTGTGCGTCATGGAGTTATACTAAGCATATTATAAAGTAATGCCCTATCCTTACAATGCAGCTGACCTAGACGGCTTGCATACAACAAGTACAGGCCTACCAATGGGCCCTAAGATGAGTTGCAATGCGGACATTTAACCAACATTATACTCACAATGTGGACGTCAAACCAACATTGCTCCCAAGGTGTAGCCCGTAGTGAATAACATTACGTAAACCAGGTTGGGATCACACATTGTAATGGACCTTAGGTACACCCCATTGGCCCTTAAATACATCAAATGGGCCATGTCATATGGGCCTTTTACTCATCAAATGGGCCACATCAATGGGCCGCACCAATGGGCCTTATGTGCATTGCAATGGGTCTTAACCCGTGGGCCTTAGATTGCATCAAATGGTTCTCGACCCATGGGCCTTATACATATCAAATGGGCCTAATCCCATGAGCTTTAAAATATATCAAATGGGTCCAATCCCATGGACCTTGGAACACATCAAATGGGTCCACTCTATGGGCCTTAAATTACATCAAATGGGCCTAATCCCATGGGCCTTGGAACACATCAAATGGGTCCACTCTATGGGCCTTAAATAGTTCAACAACTAGCTACATTCATGAACCCAATTAAATTCAACTGTGGTGGGCCTGAAAAGTGCATTCATTAAGCCCAACATTTAAGGAACTAAAGGTATAAATCATTTCCTCTAAGATTTTTAAAATATGGTGGGCCCCACTCCTCAAAATTTCAGCCCAAGGCCAGCATAATTATAACATGTTGCTGTCCTAAATTTGGGCACTCCATTGGAGTGGGTCTAAGGCCTCTAAAACTCTAAAAATTGAGGGTCAAGGTCCCTCATCATGCATATAATGAGAGGATACCCAAAAAGGTGGCCCACCATCGGAAGAAATATTTTTGAATTATGATTTTTTATTAAGGCATATTGTTGGACTGCACAGCAGAAAAAATCTGGGAGTCCAACCATCTTGGCTCACTCTTTGGATACCCAAACGGGGTCACTTGGGGCTGAAATTTAACAGAGTGATACTTCCATAGGTGGCATATACCCCTACAAAATTTTATAATTTTTAGATATCTCTAAGTATTTTAATTAATTTAAACAAAACAGACTGTCCAGAAAAAATTGGACAGACCTGGACGTCCCAACATGGTGGGCCAGTCCGGCCCTCACCACGGTGTGTACAGGAGTCTATTGGCCTTAAAATTTGGTAGGTGGGTTCTAACATAAGTAGACCATACTCTTAAAAAATTTCTGAATTTTTGGACATCTATAAATATTTTAATTCATTTACATAAGTCAATCTGTCCTGAAAATCAGACTGATCTGGACACCATATTATAATGGGCCGGTCCTGCCATCACCATGGTGTGTACAAGCATCCATTAGCCCCAAAATTTTGTAGGTGGCTCCTAGCATAAGTAGGACACTCTCCTGAAAATTTTTATAATTTTTAAACACCCATAGGTATTTTAATAAATTTTAAAAATCCAACTGTCGATGGTGGAATGTTGCTGGAACAGTGCATAAAATCCAGACTGTCCACCTCAATTGGACCACACCTTTGGGACCCCAATGAAGGTCAGTTGGGGCTGAAATTTGGGAGACATTAAGATGAGATCCTCACCTTTCAGAAAAGTATATTTAATAGGTATGAATAGTCTCCCAAATAGTCCCAAAATCTGGTCCAAAAACAACCAGAAACTGTCCAGAAAATTCTGGACAGCAACATGTACTTAGATAAATTTTATTATATAAGTTAAATAAAAAGGGAAATACATTAATGGGCCACATACATCAGGAAATAAAATGAAGGAAAAGAGAGATAGAAGGATAATCCGGCCATAGGGAAAGGGGCTCAAACCCTATTGAGCCCTCTCAAGATCAATCACACCCGCACATCATACCTAGATCTACATTTACAACATAGATCTTGCACATGCATGGCTTATAATTAAAATGCATGGTGAGGATGCCATCCCCACCATGGTTATAAGGTCTAGATGACCCAAACATAATATGATATGAAATAAAACTACCATGATGGGGCTCATAGAGAAAGGCCCCATACATGGATCATGCATGCATAAGGTAGGCCATTAGGCCATAACCATGGGATTGTGTGGGATCTCCACCATTGATTGGCGAGTCCTACACTTCCCTCATGAAAGAAAGAAAACATCTACGCTATAGAAATCATATTTTTTACATCTAGAGGAGCACCCACCGTTTGATCTTCTTGCTCCTATGAGTTCCTTAACACCTTAGCTTTGATTCCAATGGAGGAGATGGGGAATGGATGGTTAGGATGGGAGATCATGGGGTAGAAAAGTGGGCCATACTTGAAGTTTTGAAAGAGAGGGAGAGGCTTAGAGAATTCTCATACGTATGGAATTTCTCTCCTTTGATTTTTTTGAGTTTGAAAATGAGAAAGAGAGAGAGAGAGAGAGTTGTAAAGGGAGAGAGAGAGATGGGTGATGGATGTGGTGAGTGATGGGTGTAAGAAAATCTTGACTTTTGTGGCCATTTATGTAAGAAAAGCATGGGTGGTGTAAGAAATTTTTGACTTTGAGGGCTTTTGGTGTAAGAGAGGTATGGGCTTGTACGAGATTCTTGACTTTTGTAGTTGCTTGGGAATGGGTGAAAGGTGATGAGTACTTGACATGTACTTGACATGTGATGGATTGATGGATTGATGGATTGATGGGATTGATGTGACACCTCGTAGAGATTCTCTTGGGTTTCGCAACGCGTGACATTTTCTTCGCACCGAACGTTAGCCCACATCTCTTGACCAGGGTATCACCTCGGTGCGCAAGTCGCGGCATCGGAACCGCAGCGACGGCGCGGTCACTATGGTAAAGGTCTTAGGTTGAGTCGATACGGGTTGACGGCATACGAATCAGGGTTGCACGTAAATATTGGTTAAGAGTCGAAGGTTGCCGGAATTCAACCGGTAAGACCGCGGAAGTCTATGGAACGGTACAGTGTAGGATACGGGGCTTACAACTTGTGATTACAGTCCAATTTTAAGAGCAAGGGGAATATGAACTGCCGGAACAATGGGAGACTAGAGCATATGAAGATTATCAAAATCTTAAAGCCTAAAAGGGGAGAAAATTAGATGAAGTGTTGACGTAGTCCAACACAGTAGAATCTAGCAAAGAGGTGGATGGTGGTGACATCTTGACAGCATCTAAATTTTCCTTCTCAGTAATGAGTGAATTTTGGATTTAAAGGCCTCATACCACATGAATTTTTAATTGAGATTGGTTCACCAGTTATAATTAATGCGATCATGGATAGGTGTTTATGGGCAATGACATTGTCTGTAAAGTTGTTGGAATCAGAACGATGTGCATCAAGATGCTTAATAGAATAGAACGCATCCTAATAGATGTCTAACATTCCTAAGCCGAGGAAGAATCTAATATCCCTAGAGCTCTTGATGCACTTGGGTGTAAATTCACATGGTTTAATCATGTTCTAAAAGTTTCGAAATGGGTACTCATAGTGATGAAAGCGCAGTGGAGTGGTAATATTTACAAATTAATTGGAAATATTGTATCGGGTGGAGCTAAATTGTCTATAATTAATAGAGTCCACATCATCACATTTGTGGCATGCACGTCTAGGCCACATGAGCACAGTATAAATATGCTTTCTAATTGATGCTTAATTCTTATTTTTAAAGGTGTTGATTTAAATATATGTAAGCATTATATATATGGTAAATAATCATGGTTATCTTTTAAGCAAAAAAAAATGTTAGTAAATGGGTGCTTGATTATATGCATTTTGATGTATGGGGGTCGTTACCCGTAGTTTATGGAGGGGGTCATCATTCTTTATATCATTCATAAATGATCACTTTAAAAATGTGTGTGCATATTCATAGAGTATATAATGGTGGAGAATTTACTTCAAATGAATTTAACCAATTTTATAAAGATGAGGAGATTGTACAGCATAACACAATTACATACACACACCAGAGCAGAACAATGTGGCAGAACGGATAAATCAAAATCTCTTGAAGAGAGACCGAACATATGGAGCAACGCTGCATTAGGCGAGGAGTTATGGACTTAGGCCATTAACATGGCTTATTACTTAGTGAGTCGGTCTCCGTCTATGCCGATTGGTTGTAAATTTTAAAAAAAGTATGGAGTGATCATGATGATAATTACTCAGGGTTGTAAGTATTTAGTTGTGATGCTTACTCTCATGTCTCATCAATTAAGAGAGATAAGTTGGACTAAAGAGTGAAGATGTGTACTTTTTCTCGCTATGATGATAGTGTGAAGGGATACAGAATGTATGACTGGGTTACACAAAAGATCACGATTAGCCTTAATGTCAGGTTTGATGAGAATTGCTTGTTCTGTAAGGATGAACACAAGAAAATGGGAAAGTCAACGAAAATTGATGTTGAAATAAAAAAAGGTGAGACACAGGTTAAAACCGAGTAGCAGGAAGAGGTACAAGAGCAGGTGGAGGAGCCACTTATATGGAAAAATCCACCGAGAGATGGTAGATTACCGGCTAGATACAAATATGACTTTAATATTGCATTCCCCTCATTACAAATAAGGAGGATCCTTCTATGTCACGCCTTAGACTCAGTAACCGGACTCACAAGGAACTTGATAGCCGGTTTTGGTTGTAACAGCCTCTGTAGTACCCCATTCTCGACTCCTGAGGTATTTTCTGATCCTGAGATTCTATAAGGAGGATTTCCATAACTGTATAACCATTTCCAATACGAGCATACACAATATCACAACAAGTAAACCTCGAAAATAACAAAGGGACATATCACAAAATTCACTATAAATTTGAACTTTTATAAGTACATAATAGAATGAAAATACATCTGATAGCAAAAGGTGGAAGAAGATTTACAACACTGGGGGTCCTTGGTTCAACTCTAGTCTAAGCTCTGCCGTTATGATGCTGACCTAGGATCTCCTACATGCATCAATCGTGCATAAGCTTATAAAAGCTTAGAGGGTGGTGAAGGTGTGTGATAATGGTGCGTAGAAGAATAATAGGAGATACAGGAAGGCAAACATGATCAATGATAATATCGCTAGCCTTACCGAGGCTTATCATGAATACAATGCAATGAGTACTGGGCGCCTTATCAAGGCGATGCATAAAAGGGCTTATATAGCTGGTGCAAATGCAATGCGAAGTGATGTCAGTGCTCATATCCAAATCTATATATCAAGTACATTTCTAATCATAAGGAAATCATCGGGGCTTAGAACACTGCTAGATGACTGCCGCTTTCCAGACTCACATAGTCAAATGAACGTTAAGTGACCTCACTACCCGCTTATGGATAGCCAATCACCAACAAGGCTTGACGGCAGCAGATCCACTTACGAGCTGGTTAGACTCAGCCTAGTAATGCCTTCTCATACCAGGCTGGTAAGGCCACACCCCTACCTAACTGCCTATACGACAGTGGAAGTCATGACTTAATGGTATAAGGCCCTCGTGCGCTCATGGTTTTCACTCAATCACGACATTGGGACAAATCCTTTGTACTATAGAAGTTTTGAAAATTTCACCCATGGGCATCCTATGCACCCTATATGCTCAAGTAATATTTTCGGTATCCACTCATATGGCAATCCATGAATGTCCCTGTGAAGGCAAGACCCTAATAAGCAAGGGCAGTATCATCATGAAATGTAATGTCAATGCATGATTCATGCATACAGATCATACATTAGCTTCAAGCACTCGATGTGCACAAGGGGAGAAATTTCATCCCTCTATCATGTCAACCCAATAACCACACACAATATAATCCATTCACGTAGATGATGCATTGTAACACCCTGAAAATCGGGGGTCGTGTATAAACTCAACTCCCGAGTTCCAGACCGTCACTTATGCAACAAAAATGGTTATGATTCAATGTTGTCTGATTTAAAGCATCCACATGAGTAAAAGTATACCAAAACTGCAATTCATACTTCAGATCCAGTGATAAAAGCAAGCGGAAGACTAAACAATATATATCACTGTATAAAAAAAAAAAACAAAGTACTCTCAACTGTCTCCAAAGTATGACTACATCTCTGAGTCTCATATACATGTAAATAGACAAAAAAATAAGTCCAAAATAGTCCCACTGAAATCCCCCTCGATCCAGGTCACCTACGGGAAGCCGTCGTGGTACTGCATATAAGAGAACTCATCCTGGTCCTCGTCAATCTCCGGCTCCACGTCCTGGATCTCGTCGCCACCTGCAACTACAATAGGGTCTGGTGGGTGTTGCAAACACCATCCCGTAACGTGGGAATGAGTGATCAACTCAGTGGAATCATAGAGCAAAGATTAGCATGTTCACAATTCAATCACGCGATAATAGTAAAGCAGTAAATCAGACAAACCTAATACTGTTGTTTAATGCAAGATGATATGACATGATGTATGCCCTCACCGACGATCACCCTCATGCGGCAACATCTTACGACCGCGGCATGCCACACTCCCTAGAGTGCTCCACATCTTCCAGGCACATGCAATGCTATGGTGATATGATTACCCAGTTATTATTAGTCCATTCAAACAGCAGGATTGGGAAACTAAGGTACTTCCCTTGTATCAATCCCAACACGGATCCTGTCTAGGGTCGTCACTCCTAGTAATCTCATACGATGTACATTTCGTAGGTCACTGTAAGGGCTGCCAGGGCTGTTGCTCGCACTCGTTGCACCGCTCCCCCATCACCTTATCAATACAGGCCTACTGTACTCTACTGCACGGAAGGGTCGTCGCCTCCCGTGAACTCAGAATACGCTCGCGGTCACTACAAAGGGCTCGTCGCCTGATCAGTGTAGGCCGACAGCTAGAATATAGTGTCCCATACCACCATAATCTGCTCACGAGTCAAGGTGCCCATTGGTCACTACGGGGAGGTTTGTGGCCCCAGCGTAGGCCGACAGCTCGACCACGGTGTCCCATACCACCATGCCCGGCTCATGAGTCTTCGTGGATCAAGGTACCACGGTTAATAGGGTTTACAATGGTAAGTTCAGTACCCTAGGTTCAAGCAGTTATGATACGTACAAGGTGAACAAACATCGGCCAGTCGGGTTACTTGACGGGCTCGACTAGCGCGATCGCATTTCGAATTGAACGACATGAAGTGCGTAAAACACTTCGCGTGGCCTAACCACTGCCGCCAACTCTCAACACGAATCACATTCATCGACGCGTCGTTCGTGGCTATGACCAGTCAGCCACGAATTCGCTCGGTTACCGACTGCCTGGACTAAATTAAGTCCCACACATCTATGGAATTTCATTACTACGATGCAAAGGTATTGGAATTGAAATACATCATGTGAGCATGTTAGCACATGTTATAACATTCAATTTAGGCAAATCTTCAAGGCATGCTTTCCAAGCATATTCAACTTAGGCAATTCTTAAGGCATCATTTCTATGCACATGATGCAATCATGCATAAGGTCATCATATAGGTCAGCCTATTAATCATGAAATCAATCTCAAACTACTACATAACATCATTCAATACAATACATACTAATACAAGCATTTATACAAACACATACACTACACCCTTAAGTCCACATATAGTATGTCGACCCCAAGTGCGCAACTTGGCGAATCTCTTCGCCAAACTGATTATGCAGGCATTCCTAACTCTCTAATGCGGCGACAAATCATGTCAATCACGTCAGCAAATTATGCATGTAGACCGTACTTCCTACATATACCTAAAATGCCCTAAATCTCATATTCTTCGTTAGTTTGAAAAACAGGAAACGGAGAGCATATTGTACATGTCAAACGGCGATGCCGTCGATAATCTACTATTAAACGACATTGAAAGCGTTGTAAACCGTCAATCAAAGCGTCTAAAATCCTCACCTAATCTCTTACGGTCGCGAGAATTTGAACGGAGCGTGTAGGCTTCGTCTACGACAGTAGGAGAACCTGATTCATGGATTTCGTTAGCTAATACGTTCAGAATCTACGTGGACCCTAAATCAGCAAGTTTTTAGGGTTTTTCTATACCTGGAAAAGCGTAGAAATCACCAGCCAGGTGATTGGAAGGAAGCGTTGATGCAGCAACTGTAGGCGGCTCGGAAGCGGGAAAAATCTCCTCTTCCCTTTCTCTCAAACTCTCTCTCTCTTTTCTAGGGTTTAGGGAAATTCGTATGCAAGGAAGGAATGAGGGTTTCAACCCCTTTTATAAGCTTGGAAACGCCCGAAATAGGCTCCGGGACGAAGTTTACTTATTGCCTATCCATTTCGGGGCTGTTTCGGTCCAAAAACTGATTTCTGGTGGTCCCCTGGTCGATTGCGATCAGACTTAAGCTCATGGGTACCAGATGTACCTCGTATTAAGTTTTCAGTCTGGCAGGGTTCGCAGATCGCACGTGGCGGACCAGTTTCAGTTCAGCGGTCACCGCACATAGATCAGGACTGAAAGTTCCGTGACAATAATTAGATATTTTTCCTGATCCGAGGGTGTAATCTGGATGAATTCTGACGGTCAGAACGCTTAATACTGACGCGTCAAGTCGTGTGCCAGATCTAAATTTGAAATTCCCAATTCGTCCCTATTCGCGGTCGCTTCAGTCCAGTTTCAACGAAATACTCTGTGATTATCGGTTTGACTTGATTTTCGAGATGATTGTCAAGTCCAGCTGGGCGGTTCTAACGGTCTAAGATAGGAGGTATCAGACCTTCGACGCGCGGTCTAAATCCAATACAAAAGTTCCATATGGTCCAGAGGACAAACCTGCTTAGAGTTGGATCCAAGGTTATAGAGTATTGTAGAGTTGTCTGTTCTACTCGATTTGGGTCTTGTAGAACGTATTTAAAGTGATCAGGGACTATTTCCCAGCTACTCTAGCGTTGCGCTAGCTAACTTACGTAAAATTTTCATGGAAATTATTTATACGCGATTTCGGGTCAAATCGGTACTCGATTCCAAGTACGGATTTTTCACGGGCGTTACAATCTACCCCCCTTAACAAATAATTTCGTCCTCGAAATTTGTACCTGTTCGTACTCCTCGAGAAGCTGTGGGTAGTTCTTTCTGATCTCGGCTTCTGTCTCCCAAGTAGCCTCCTCCTCAGAGTGATGCGTCCATAGTACCTTCACAAGGGGAATCACCTTGCTACGCAGTACCTGCTCCTTCCGGTCTAAGATACGTGTCGGTCGCAGGATATAAGTAACATCCTCTCCTAACTGCACCTGCTCCCATCTGATGATGTGGGAAGGATCAGCAACGTATTTCTTCAGCATAGAAACATGAAATACGTTGTGGACGCTCGCGAGGGGCGTGGGTAAAGCCAATCGGTAAGCCACTGCTCCCACACGATCGAGGATCTGAAATGGACCAATGAAGCGCGGTGCCAGTTTCCCCTTCTTCCCGAACCGAAGGACTCCCTTCATAGGGGAAACCCGCAAAAACACATGATCCCCGACTGTAAACTCTAGTGGCCTCCGTCTCGTATCGGCGTAGCTCTTCTGTCTGCTCTGCGCTGTAAGAAGCCGACGTCGAATAATATCAATCTTCTCTGACGTCGCCTGCACCAACTCTGGGCCAATCAAGCTGCGCTCACCGACCTCTAACCAGCAGTGCGGTGCGCGACAAGGTCGCCCATACAGCGCCTCATAAGGTGCCATGCCGATACTCGTCTGGAAGCTATTGTTGTACGCAAACTCCGCATATGCAAGACAGTCATCCCAACTGTCCTTGAAGTCCAATGCGCAAGCCCGCAACATGTCCTCCAGGATCTGGTTCACTCGCTCCGTCTGTCCGTCCGTCTGTGGGTGGAAGGCAGTACTGAACTTCAACTTCACACCCATAGCCTCCTGAATGCGAGTCCAGAAAATAGAAGTGAACCGCGTGTCTCTGTCCGACACGATCTCCAACGGAACTCCATGCAGACGCACAATCTCTCGGATATACAATCTAGCCAGCTCGTCTGCAGAGTTCGTAACTCTGATCGGTAGGAAGTGCGCCGACTTCGTCAATCGGTCGACGATCACCCAAATGGAATCATGCCCCTTCCTCGTCCTCGGCAACCCAGAAATGAAGTCCATGGAAATGAAATCCCATTTCCATTCTGCAATCGGCATAGGCTGCAAAAGTCCAGGTGGTCGGCGATGCTCTGCCTTCACCTGCTGACAAGTGAGACAACGGGACACGAACTCAGCAATGTGGGTCTTCATACCTTCCCACCAATACGTTCTCTTCACGTCACGATACATCTTTGTGCTACCCGGATGCATCGCGAGTCTAGTAGAATGCGCAGCCTCGAGAATCTCTCGTCTCAAGTCAGGGACATCTGGGACGCATAAGCGGCCACGGTAACGTAAGCCTCCATCCATACCAACTCGCCAGTCGGCGTCAGCATCATCACTGGCCTGCTCTCGAAGCTCAGTAAGATGCGCGTCGTCCCTCTGCGCCTCGATGACACGGTCATCGATCTGGGATCGCACCTGTACATGTGCGATGAACTCAAATGGCTCCTCTACGGTGAGCTTCTGCTCAAAGTCTCGCAAAAACTCAACCATATCCCACTCGGCAACCATCAGCGGAGCCGCAAACTCTATCGCCTTCTTGCGGCTCAACGCATCAGCCACAAGGTTCGCCTTCCCAGGATGGTAAGAGACTTCAAAATTGAAGTCCTTCAGCGTCTCCATCCATCGCCGCTGCCTCATATTCAAGTCTCGCTGCGTGAATATGTACTTGAGGCTCTTGTGGTCGCAAAAGAGCTCGAACTCCTCTCCGTAGAGGTAATGTCTCCAGAGTCTCAGTGCGAATATAACGGCTGCCAACTCCAGGTCGTGTGTAGGGTAATTCTCCTCGTGCTTCCTTAATTGTCTCGAGGCATACGAAATTACCCTGTCCCTCTGCATAAGGACACAACCCAAACCAACGCTAGACGCGTCAGTGTATATAGTGTATCTAACCCCCTGCTCTGGCAATACTAGCACAGGGGCGGACGTAAGTCTGTCCTTCAGCTCCTGAAAAGCTGACTCCGCCTTATCATTCCAGGCGAACTTCACGTCCTTCCGTGTCAACTGAGATAAGGGTCTCGCGATCTTCGAGAAATCCTGAATGAAACGCCGATAGTAGCCAGCGAGACCCAAGAAACTCCTCACCTCAGTGACAGAACTAGGCTGCTCCCAGTCCTGCACCGCAGCTACCTTAGACAGGTCAACTGCCATGCCATCCTTGGACACCACGTGTCCCAGAAACTTCACCTCCTGCTTCCAGAAGTCGCACTTCTTGTACTGTGCGAACAACTGGTGTCGTCTGAGCGTATCCAGAACCAAACGCAAATGCTCCTCATGCTCCTCTCGACTCCTAGAGTATACCAAAATGTCGTCGATGAAGACAACGACGAATCGATAGAGGAAAGGCCGAAAAACCCGGTTCATCAGATCCATGAACACGACCGGTGCGTTCGTGAGACCGAACGACATCACGAGGAACTCGTAGTGACCAAAACTGGTCCTGAATGCTGTCTTCTGCACGTCCTCATCCCTGACGCGCAGCTGATGATATCCTGACTGAAGATCAATCTTCGAGAAGTACTGCGCTCCTCTCAACTGATCAAACAAGTCATCGATCCTAGGTAAAGGGTACTTGTTCTTCACTGTGAGCTGGTTCAGCCTACGATAATCAATACACAATCGCAGCGAACCGTCCTTCTTCTTCACGAACAAGACCGGTGCTCCCCAAGGAGATACGCTAGGCCGTATAAAGCCAAGCTCTAGCAGACCATCAATCTGCGTCCGCAACTCCTCCATCTCACAAGGCGCCATGCGATACGTCGGCAGTGAGACAGGTGTAGAACCAGGAATCAGATCGATAGTGAAATCGATCTCACGTCGGGGCGGCAAACCAGGGATCTTCCTGAACAGATCCCCGAACTCAGAAACAACTGGCGTCTGCTCAAGGACCTGGGCACCAGCGTCGCGCAATATAGTGGCGTAGCTAAGAATGCGGAAAGGAAGATTTACCCGCACTGAAAATGTGAAAGGCGTGCCCTCAGGCTCGTACACCGTCACCACACGAGCCTCGCAGTCAATCTCGGCTCTCGCTGCAGTCAACCAGTCCATGCCAAGAATGACGTCGAGATATACGAGCGAGGGATCGACGACCAGATCAAGAGTCATCGTCCTGCCTCCCAGATCAACTAAACAACCCTCACACATCTGGGTGACATCCGAATAATCTCCATGAGCTGCAAGGACTCGCACGCTATCCATAGTGATAGTCTGCAACCCAAGACGTCTGACTACGGCACGCGATATCAAAGAAATCGTGGAACCAGTGTCCACCATGATAAGAACGGGAGTACCTCCGATGTGGCCCGTGACCTCGAAGGCTGAATGCTGAAAAGCCGGTGTCGTAGCTGCCTCGGCGGTCAGTGCATGAACTCGTGCCTGCTGTGGCCGGTTCGGCCGCTGTGTCAAGGGCCGTGGAGGCTGTCGAATCTGCGATACCGTGGGTCTGAATGAAGGATGCGCAGGAGCTGACCGTATAGGCGGTGCTGATATCGCCTGTGGACGTACACGATCAATCTTCTGCGGCGGTGAGAACCCACTGTCCCGCATCCTGGAGAAGCAACTCTGCGATAAATGGCCCGTCCTCCCACAGTACGTGCATGATAAATCAGGACGCCGAAACGGTCGTACGGGCGCCGTGGTCCTGGTAGGAGGATCAAAGCGAGGCCTCTTGCCCGCGAAGGGCCTATCTGGCAACTCCGGTCGCGGCCTGGAAGTAGTCGGGCCTCGAGATCGCGCCAGTCGATCCACGTCCTGCTCTGCCCGCATGGACATGTGAACCAACTCTGCATAGGAAGGGAAACTGACGCAGCACATCTTCGACCGAATATCCGGTCTCAGGCCCTCCAAAAAGCGCCGTATGCGCATCTGCTCATCAGCTAGTATCGTCGGGACGTACCTGCCCAACTCTGTAAACCGATGCTCATACTCAGTAACCGTCATCGCTGCCTGCCTGAGACGGAGAAACTCATTCTCCCTCTCGTGCCTGTAGGTCGGGGATAATACTTCTCATGGAAGCGGAACTCGAATGCTGCCCATGTCCATACGAAATCTGCAGCAACCGTCCGCAATATACTATCCCACCACATACTGGCCTCTCTCTCAAATAGAAAGGTAGCCAGCTCTACCTGCTCTGCCTCGGTACAGTGTAACATGCGTAGAATCTTCGACACTCGGTCGAGCCAGAACTCTGCCTCCTCGGGCCGGTGAGAACCCGAAAAAGTAGGAGGCCGCAAGCGCTGAAATCGCTCCAGGAGGCCCCGCGTGTCGGCAGGATTCCCCGCAGGGAAAGCAGGCTGCGCAGGATGTGCTATGCCCTCATCCTGGGCGTAAATGTAGGCATCCTCAGCTGGATGCGCAGGCGGTGCAGGTGGGGTAGAGGTAGTCGCACCCCCACCCTGGGCTAAAGTCCCAACTATAGTGGTCAAAAGCTGCTGCTGCTGTAGCATCATGGCCATCATCTGCTCGAATCTATCAGGGGGTGGAGCAGGCTGTGGCGGATGAGGTGCGGAAGTAGATGCGCGCTGTGGCTCTCGAACTGATGGTGTAAAGGGCGGTGGTCCATCTGTAGGACCAACAGCAGGCTGAGACGATCGAACAGTCTCAGGAATCGGGCCCACAGCCGGGTCCGGACGAGTGCCAGACTGAGAAGGAGTCTGATCCATCTGCTCAGACAATGAAAGTCGAACCGCGCTCCTCGTAATCTTAGGTGGCATTCCCTATATTCAAAATAGGGCGCAACCTTGTCAGTCTCAATTGCAAAAATACACCATAATCATTCACTTAAAGAGTCAAAGGCATTCCATGCATTTCAATTAATCAAAATTGTCACAATACAAGGGATATATCCTTACAAGCATCATGACTAGAATGACATGGAAATTAAGACAGTTAAGCAACAGCAACAAAAGCAAAGCACTAGCCCTAATAGGCTTTACACACATAAAATAGAAAATAGCTAACTACTCATAACAACATCAAAGATCGCGTCGCTAGTCGGAGTCTGGCGACGGAGGAGGAGCACCCTTATCCTGTAAACAACACAGGATTGCCTTCAAGGTGCGAGTCACCTTGCCAAATTTCTTCTTCGTGACGGCCTTGGCATCAGCGACCTCTGCTCGAAGTTCTTGGACTTCCCTTCGCAAAGCGGTCTGACTCTCCTCCATCCGAGCAATGCGATCGTCAATAGTAGTCTGCGCAGAAGGAGGAGGGCTCTCATCAGTATCCTGAGCCTCCTCTTCTGCTTCTTCCTGAGTCTCTTCCTGAACCTCTGCACTAGGTTCTCCTTCGCTTTGATCTTCCTCTTCATCAAAGTCGTCCCCACTATCCCTTTCAAGTTGATTTTCACGATATTGCGACCCAATCTTCATCTTAACCATCGTCGACTCATCGATGGTGTGAATCGATACCGGCAACTCGGGTCCAAGTCTATAGGCAAACTCAAGCGCAATCTTGCAAATGAGTCGGCCAAAGGGAAGGGATTCGGATGTTCTCCTCGACCTGGCTATGAGAACTATCTGCCGTAAGATGAAAGTGGCCATACATACGTTCTCTCCCTGGGCCACCAGAAATAAGAAATCGACCATAAGACGTGTACATTCAATGCGGTTCGTCGACCTGGGATAGACATTGAACGTGCAGATATGGTGCAGCAGGCGCAAATCCTCAGACATATACGTCGCCTTGAGGCTATTATTAGGCTGCCATGGAACCAACTTACCGCACAGAAACCTGGTGCGGCGATCTCGTTCACGTCTAGTCCTCAAATTCTTCTCACTTGGATGTACATCACCTAGAGGCACGTTGAGAAGTCGCGCAACCAACCGGACGTCGATCGTAGCCATCCGATCTCTACCAAAAGGGATTTTGAACTGCAAGGGCTCCAAGGTAGGACTCTGGATGCTAGCATAGAAGGCACGAACAGTGCTCACATTAGCACGAGCACGAGCTTCAAAGATCGGTCCCCAGTGCGCAGCTTCAATGCGTTCGAACAACAGATACTCGCCGAACAATCGCCCATCAACGTCCGCCTCAAATAACACTCTACGATCAGTGTATTCACCATGAGACATCTCTGACAGAATGGTTCGTCCAAGGTGTGCATGGGGATCCAAATCCCGCTTTGTACGGCACTCCAGGACTGCAGCTGGACCTGCGGCGGCGCTTGAACTTGCGGCACCACCCCGCGGTCTTCTCGATCGAGCAGGGCGGCTAGGCCCAGCCTCGTCTGTTGCAGTTTTCCTCTTACCCATCAAAGACAGGATGGATGAGAGTGACAAAAGACCCAAAATAGCTTCCACGAAAGCCATGGAAAACGCCGAAAATGCGGAGAAATGGCTGCCCAATCTGACAAAAGGAAATCTAGGCATCGTAGAGGGATGCTTCAAGCTTCCCAAGGCTGTACTTTCAGGGAAAAATAAGAACAAAAAGGTGGAATGGAGCTGCTCACGATTTCAGCACTATTTGGGGGATTTTGGAGCTCCAAATGGAAAAATCTTCAAGGAAAGAGGCTGCCAACACCCAATAAATGATGGGTGGTGGTCGGTTTTGGCCAAGGAAGGTGTTAGAAGTGATTTGGGACGCTGGGGTTTGGAATGGGTTACTGAAAATCGAAGATAGGGTTATGTAGAGGGCTGTTTGTGAAGGAGAGGTGGGATTTGGGGATTTTCGTGAGGTGGGAGGTGCATAGGGGTGATGTGGACCCTATTTAAGGGGGTGCGCCCGAAGGACAGCTCAAACGGAGCTCGCCGGCCGGCGATGGCATCGCCGGTCAACTCGCAAGTTGACCGGTGGGACCCCATGGGTCTGGTCCCCCATGGTCCCAGGGTCCCAAAAAGTCTGGTCCCACCCCTTAGTTCATAGTATTTTTGTCTCTATGAGCCCAAACATGTGTTCGGGGCTTTCCGGGTCCACATTGCAATCCCGAATACCAAACCATATGATGCAACATATGAATTTGGGGTAGAAGGAGCCAGTACACCTATCTAGATCCTTAGTTGCTAAAGAAAGTGAAGTTAAAATGGCCTTATGGCCATTTTTATTAAAATTTTACTATTCACTGTAAAATTTTGTGAAAGTACTAATTTGTATTATTTTCACATTAGGTTTGATGCCTAACATGAAATGGATACAAAAGAACTGAAGGTTGAAGTGTTTAGAGAAGGAATTTTGAGAATTTTTGGCAAAACGGGGTTTTTAAGCCCTGGCGATTGATTACTGGAGTCGTGGTCATTCCACGGCCCAAAGATTTACTTTTACGGTTTAAAACCGCTCATAAGACGTCTCCACCCGACTTCCTACAGCTTAAAAGTGGTTCGGGTTGCTTAACGCGACCCGAGATACGTTACAGACTCGATCTTGCGATCGATCCTTATAAACTTCGCCTATCGGCGAATCTGTGATCCTAGAAGTGTTTCTAGACCCTTCTCGCACCCACCTAAGTCAAAGGAAGCGACAGCGTACGTCGCAAGACCATAACCCAGGCCCAGTATACTCTCATTCATGCTCTGATACCAACTTGTAACACCCTGAAAATCGGGGGTCGTGTATAAACTCAACTCCCGAGTTCCAGACCGTCACTTATGCAACAAAAATGGTTATGATTCAATGTTGTCTGATTTAAAGCATCCACATGAGTAAAAGTATACCAAAACTGCAATTCATACTTCAGATCCAGTGATAAAAGCAAGCGGAAGACTAAACAATATATATCACTGTATAAAAAAAAAAAAACAAAGTACTCTCAACTGTCTCCAAAGTATGACTACATCTCTGAGTCTCATATACATGTAAATAGACAAAAAAATAAGTCCAAAATAGTCCCACTGAAATCCCCCTCGATCCAGGTCACCTACGGGAAGCCGTCGTGGTACTGCATATAAGAGAACTCATCCTGGTCCTCGTCAATCTCCGGCTCCACGTCCTGGATCTCGTCGCCACCTGCAACTACAATAGGGTCTGGTGGGTGTTGCAAACACCATCCCGTAACGTGGGAATGAGTGATCAACTCAGTGGAATCATAGAGCAAAGATTAGCATGTTCACAATTCAATCACGTGATAATAGTAAAGCAGTAAATCAGACAAACCTAATACTGTTGTTTAATGCAAGATGATATGACATGATGTATGCCCTCACCGACGATCACCCTCATGCGGCAACATCTTACGACCGCGGCATGCCACACTCCCTAGAGTGCTCCACATCTTTCAGGCACATGCAATGCTATGGTGATATGATTACCCAGTTATTATTAGTCCATTCAAACAGCAGGATTGGGAAACTAAGGTACTTCCCTTGTATCAATCCCAACACGGATCCTGTCTAGGGTCGTCACTCCTAGTAATCTCATACGATGTACATTTCGTAGGTCACTGTAAGGGTTGCCAGGGCTGTTGCTCGCACTCGTTGCACCGCTCCCCCATCACCTTATCAATACAGGCCTACTGTACTCTACTGCACGGAAGGGTCGTCGCCTCCCGTGAACTCAGAATACGCTCGCGGTCACTACAAAGGGCTCGTCGCCTGATCAGTGTAGGCCGACAGCTAGAATATAGTGTCCCATACCACCATAATCTGCTCACGAGTCAAGGTGCTCATTGGTCACTACGGGGAGGTTTGTGGCCCCAGCGTAGGCCGACAGCTCGACCACGGTGTCCCATACCACCATGCCCGGCTCATGAGTCTTCGTGGATCAAGGTACCACGGTTAATAGGGTTTACAATGGTAAGTTCAGTACCCTAGGTTCAAGCAGTTATGATACGTACAAGGTGAACAAACATCGGCCAGTCGGGTTACTTGACGGGCTCGACTAGCGCGATCGCATTTCGAATTGAACGACATGAAGTGCGTAAAACACTTCGCGTGGCCTAACCACTGCCGCCAACTCTCAACACGAATCACATTCATCGACGCGTCGTTCGTGGCTATGACCAGTCAGCCACGAATTCGCTCGGTTACCGACTGCCTGGACTAAATTAAGTCCCACACATCTATGGAATTTCATTACTACGATGCAAAGGTATTGGAATTGAAATACATCATGTGAGCATGTTAGCACATGTTATAACATTCAATTTAGGCAAATCTTCAAGGCATGCTTTCCAAGCATATTCAACTTAGGCAATTCTTAAGGCATCATTTCTATGCACATGATGCAATCATGCATAAGGTCATCATATAGGTCAGCCTATTAATCATGAAATCAATCTCAAACTACTACATAACATCATTCAATACAATACATACTAATACAAGCATTTATACAAACACATACACTACACCCTTAAGTCCACATATAGTATGTCGACCCCAAGTGCGCAACTTGGCGAATCTCTTCGCCAAACTGATTATGCAGGCATTCCTAACTCTCTAATGCGGCGACAAATCATGTCAATCACGTCAGCAAATTATGCATGTAGACCGTACTTCCTACATATACCTAAAATGCCCTAAATCTCATATTCTTCGTTAGTTTGAAAAACAGGAAACGGAGAGCATATTGTACATGTCAAACGGCGATGCCGTCGATAATCTACTATTAAACGACATTGAAAGCGTTGTAAACCGTCAATCAAAGCGTCTAAAATCCTCACCTAATCTCTTACGGTCGCGAGAATTTGAACGGAGCGTGTAGGCTTCGTCTACGACAGTAGGAGAACCTGATTCATGGATTTCGTTAGCTAATACGTTCAGAATCTACGTGGACCCTAAATCAGCAAGTTTTTAGGGTTTTTCTATACCTGGAAAAGCGTAGAAATCACCAGCCAGGTGATTGGAAGGAAGCGTTGATGCAGCAACTGTAGGCGGCTCGGAAGCGGGAAAAATCTCCTCTTCCCTTTCTCTCAAACTCTCTCTCTCTTTTCTAGGGTTTAGGGAAATTCGTATGCAAGGAAGGAATGAGGGTTTCAACCCCTTTTATAAGCTTGGAAACGCCCGAAATAGGCTCCGGGACGAAGTTTACTTATTGCCTATCCATTTCGGGGCTGTTTCGGTCCAAAAACTGATTTCTGGTGGTCCCCTGGTCGATTGCGATCAGACTTAAGCTCATGGGTACCAGATGTACCTCGTATTAAGTTTTCAGTCTGGCAGGGTTCGCAGATCGCACGTGGCGGACCAGTTTCAGTTCAGCGGTCACCGCACATAGATCAGGACTGAAAGTTCCGTGACAATAATTAGATATTTTTCCTGATCCGAGGGTGTAATCTGGATGAATTCTGACGGTCAGAACGCTTAATACTGACGCGTCAAGTCGTGTGCCAGATCTAAATTTGAAATTCCCAATTCGTCCCTATTCACGGTCGCTTCAGTCCAGTTTCAACGAAATACTCTGTGATTATCGGTTTGACTTGATTTTCGAGATGATTGTCAAGTCCAGCTGGGCGGTTCTAACGGTCTAAGATAGGAGGTATCAGACCTTCGACGCGCGGTCTAAATCCAATACAAAAGTTCCATATGGTCCAGAGGACAAACCTGCTTAGAGTTGGATCCAAGGTTATAGAGTATTGTAGAGTTGTCTGTTCTACTCGATTTGGGTCTTGTAGAACGTATTTAAAGTGATCAGGGACTATTTCCCAGCTACTCTAGCGTTGCGCTAGCTAACTTACGTAAAATTTTCATGGAAATTATTTATACGCGATTTCGGGTCAAATCGGTACTCGATTCCAAGTACGGATTTTTCACGGGCGTTACATGCATATGGGTCATAATAGTGTAAGTAGGCTAATCGGTGATGATGATGTGGATCATACTCCTCCTTTTCAAGGAGGGACAGGGTCTAGATACATAGACAAGTACTCTAAGGAGAAATCCTCTAGTGGGGGCCCAATACTTTGGGGTAGCCCACAAGCTAAAGGGGTCATAAAAACCCAAAGTACAAGCGGTCCTAAACAAGGGCCCAAGGTGGGCCTTCAACCACCTATAGGAACCCTATGGGCCTACCTTAGGGCCACCAAGGAGGACATCCAACCTCAACTGGGTCCCAAAAGGTAGTCCACCACCTACATGTGTATAAAGTAAGGCCCAAGGCCTAAGCAATCCATGACCTAGTGGGCTATACACCAAGCCCAACACATAGGCAACATGGTGGGCCTTTAAGCAAGGTTTGGGCCCAACCATAAAGGTCATGAGTCCACTCATTATGATGGGCCTAATGGGCAGCCCATTATTCCAACCATATGGGTAATCCTTATATTTAAAACAAGTGAGTTGGGTCTCACATCTTGGCCCAAGTATGAGTTTAATTTAATGGGAAAGCAAGGGCCTAACTACTTGAGTATTTTGGCCCATAAAACCCATCACAATAGTGTATTAAATATAGTCTCAAAGGTCAGTTGCCTAAAAAATCCAACAATTAACTATAAATATTGTTCTAATAAAAATCCAATTGGAATGGGCCTTAAGAGGGCACTAATTAAGCCTAAAATATAATTAAAAATAAGGCAAGGTATGTGTAATAATATTTCCAAATCTGGTGGGCCATGCTGCCCCAAAACATCCTTTTATAGGCAGCAATTTTAGACCTATTATTGAAATCCTAGCCCATCCACTATCTGGGCTTGCTAAAAATTTAAAAATTATTAATTTATACCATCATTTTAGTCCCTGGTCACCCACACATGTCACAAAGGGTCCCACCAAGTGAGAGGAGTGGATAAAACAGATAAATTAGGTGGCTGGGCATCCCAAGGGTAGATAATCCTATGAGCCTGGGTAATTGGCCCATAACTCATCCAATTGGGACCCCAAATGGATGACAAAGAGGGGGAAAATGATCATGCCCCACATGGAACCCGCTTTTATGAATGGTGGGACATAAAATACATTAAGGTGGGCCCACAAGGTGGCCTGGATGGTCAGCCAAGGCTGGACACCCCAATCTGGGAGTCCCAGCCTGGTGGGCCACTCCAGGCCGCACTACAGATGGTACAAGGGCCCGCTGGCCCTAAAGATTTACAGAATGGTCCTTCCATTAGTGGGCCATACCTCTACAAAATTTCATAATTTTTTAATGATCAGAAGTATTTTAATTAAATTTAGGAATACAATCTGTCCAAAAAATTTTGTTAAGTGCAGAATTCTGGATAGACCATGATTGAGTACCCAATGGGGTGGGCCCTGGATGTCCAAAAATTGGAGAAATTGAATTTAAACCTTCTCACATATATGTAGTACAATTTGGGGTCTACCAAAGTGGCCCACTTGATCAGAAACTATTTTATAATTTTAATTTTCCAAATTGCAACCTTGCTAGAATTACCGCAGAAAACTCAGCAAGTACCCATATTGGCCCATCCTTTAGGGACCTAAATGAGGTCAATTGGGGCTAAAATTTGGCATGCTTATAGGTGGGATATCCATCTTCAAAAATTATATTTCACTTGGTATAAAATTCTCCACTAAAAACCCCAAATCCTGGCCTCAAGTTGGCCCAAAAATCTGTTCATGCAGATTTGGACAGCAACATGTAGTTGAAAAAAATTAAATATAGACATTATTTAAGATGAGATTTAACCCTCAAAAATTATATTGTGGACCACCCCAGTGAGCCCCATAAATATCCAGACCTTCCCCATCATCAAATACCCCTTGCATGTGCCCCATTTGGGTGGATTTTGGGGCCACATGTCTCAGGATGGACCGCCATGGATGTCTGACTTCCATGTATGGTCTGGATTTTTGTTAGTCCAAAAGGTGGGCTACACATGCATGATCAGAATACTAACATCAGAAAAATAAAGGATCATCCATAAGAGGAAGGGCTCCGCCATATTGAGGCCCTCCCCTTCATCAATCACACCACACATTTCATTGATTTACATGATACAACATATATCAAACACATGAATGTCCTAGAATCAAGATCAATCGTTGCGATACCATCCCAACTATGATTCTAAGGTGTAGATGACCTTGAGATAGAGTAGATCATGAAATACATCATGATAGGGTCCATGGAGAATGACCTCATCATGGAACATGAGATGCATGTAGATGGGCTAAAGGGCTACATCCATGGGATCAAATGGGATCCCAACCATGGATTGGTGGGTCTCATATGATCCATTCATAAAGAAATAATGAGATTAAAGGATAAAAAGGAAATCAATAAAAAAAATAGTCACCCACTTGCAATCCAACTCTCAAACTTTTAGACCATGAAGATCTTGGAGCAAGGAAGAGATTTTGATGGTTGAGATGTATTTTTAATGGTGAGATTTGAGGGGTTTTAGGGCTTAGAGGGCTAGAGAATTTGAGGATTTTGGGATATTGGGGAGAAAGGTTGCAAGCTATGGATGGAAAAATGAGGAGGGAGAGATAAAGAGAGAGAAAGAGATCATGATTACTTTGTAAGAAAGGCAATGATTACATATGGGAGGAGATTACAATGTTGTAGGCTAGGATAGGTTCTTTGGTGGTGTGTGAGATAGGTAGCGTTAGTTATAAAACTTTTGTGTGATGTGTGTAGTGTACCTTAGAACTTGTGCCAAGTGTGGTGGTCCACATGCATTCCACCTAAGTGGGCCACATGATTAAGGGTCATAAAATGAAATGTACACAACTTTTGATATACATATCGGATGGACGCACAAGATGCATCATCGGAACCGTGATGAAGATACGAATAAGATGGCATAGGTCTCAGGATGATCTGAGTCGAGTCAATGTGACCAGACTCAAGGATGACCGTAAACACTATCCGAGGGTCGCGGGTCATCGAAATTCAACCGATAAGACTGCGGGACCAAGAGAAATGAAATGCACACTTATACACACACATGCACACACAAAAACTCGGGTTGGGTATTACATTCTACCTTCCAGGTGAAATTACACGTGGTGGGCTCACGGGCTAGATGTTCATAAGCTTGGCAGAGCAAAGGAATGAAGGTTACGTCCTCGGGGGGTGATTAGGTCCAAATAAAATTTAAGCCAATTAAACATAATTACCTACTAAAACTAATATATAAATAAAACTAAGTTAATTAAATTTAAGGCTTGCAAGACATTAGAGGATCCAATCACATAGAGTATAAAGGATGTGGCAATTGAGAAAGTAGTCTATAAACATGATACTTGTAAGACCCGTATCCTAGTCTGTACTATTCCGTTGACTGTCGCGATTCTTTCCGTCGAATTTCGGTAATCCGCGACCTGTAATCGACGTTTGTGTATGACCGTAAGTTGTATTCTATACGTTTGAGTTGGCTTAATCTAAGACTTGTATCATTGCGACTACATCATCGCCATGGTTTCAACGCTGCGACTCATGTACTGATCCGATACCCTGACTAAGAGATGTGAGCCGGCGTTTATTTCGAGAAAATGCCGTGCGTTTGCAATCCCAAGAGAATCTCTACATCATGTCAAATCAATCCCATCAATCAATCCCATTAATCACCTCTCATGTCAAGTACAAAGCACCCATGCTTTCTTTCTCCATAAGTCAAGCAACCACCAAGTCAACTCTCATGTCAAGTACACCATCACCTCACTCATCACTCACATCCATCACCCATCTCTCACATCTCCTTACATCTCACCTCTCTCTCTCATTTCTCATCACAATTCCAAGCAACCAAGAGAGACTCCCACGTCCATGCATTCTAAGAGAGAAAAGTGCATTTTGGTGGCCCACTTTCCCATCCCAAAACCTCTCATCTTAGCCACCCATTTCTCATCTCCACCATCAAAGTGAAGCTCTAGGAGATAGGCTTTCCAACGGACCAAGAAGATCGATAGGTGGGTGCCTCCATAGCCCTATTTTTCATGTTTTTAGGTTGGGCCAAGTGAGGCCAACCGATCAATGGTTTGGATCTCACTTGGGACCCTAAGATATGGCCGATGGCCCATCTTGATCATCAATATCATTCCATGATGGGACCATTCTCCATGGACCCCATCATGATGTTTACTTTCTTGCATTAAAGAGGTCATATAGACCGTTCATTTTGGATGGAGAGGGATCTCCACCATTGATCTTTTATTTGGAAGACCCATATGCAATGGGACCCATTAATGTATGATTGGATGGTTGAACGGAGGGCCCATAATGTCGGGGTCCTTCCATCATGCGTGTCCCACTCTTTTACTCTCTCTCTCCCTCCCTTTTTAAATTATTTTCTTGGTATGTTGATGTGGCCTTGTGGCCCACTTGAATGAGCCCCACCATGAACTATGTATTTTATCCAAGCCCTCCATGAGTGGGGCCCACCTTAGATGTATCATCCATCTTGTGGAGGCCCACCTAAACAAAAAAAAAACAAGGAGAGAAGAAACGTCCAGCGTCTGGACACTGGACGTGGAAGAAAAGTACAAATATTGGCTTGATTTTACAAGCCATTGGAGCGCGTTACTCAAGCAGGCCCCACATTGATGTATGTATACAATCTGAGCCATCCATCCTCTTCCCCAACTCATTTTAGGCATTGAGCCAAAAAATGAAGATGATTCGGGTATCTAGTGGGCCATAGTTTTAAAAACAGTATCTTTACCAATGAAATCTATCCAGATTTTTTTTACACGCTGAAAAGGGCCCGATATTGGTCTCTATAGAATTGTTATGGGCTGAGGAATCCAAAGGCTGGAGTGGATCCATCACACGCAGGCCCCACACCTGAAAAACTACGAGAAAATCGCATTTTAAAAAAAAAACAGCAAGCAGCAGAGGCTGGTGCCTGTCAGAGGCGCAGGCGCTGCCTGCGGCCTTGTAGCGACGGGCAGACAGCAACCCACAGCCCCTGCCGTAGGCCCCACCATGATGTATATTTTGTATCCACGCCGTCCATGAGGTGAATCACCCTCTGAGGTTGGTCCCCTCTAAAAATTAGGTTGATCCAGACCTCAGGTGGCCCACACCATTAAAAACAATGAGATTAAATGCATACCACTGAAATCCTTTTTGGGGCCCACAGAAGTTTTGGAATCAATGTGAAATTTGTTTTTTTACTCTTCATCCAAGTCTGTGGACCTTATCAGCGGGTTGGATGTCATATAAACATTATGGTGGGTCCCACGTGGGGCCCACAATGATATAAGTGTTTTATTACCACCGTCCGTACAGATAGTGGAGGTTACAGCGATGCATGTGTTTCCCATCTCGTCCAGCCACTTTTTTTGGCTGTTGGACGGTCAGTGGACCCTCACCCTTAATGTTTGTATTATATCCAAGCTGTCCATTCAATTGGTGGTCGAATGTGTGGGCCCCCCCATGATGCAAGTACTGCATTCAAACCGTCCATCTAATTTGAAAGCTCATTTTATGAGCTAAAGAATGAGCCAGATCCTTAGCTTATGTGGACCTCCACCATGACGCATGAGTTGCTTCCAAACCATCTATCCATTTTAAAAGCTCATGAGCTAAGGAGATGAGTCAGATTTATGGTTCAAGTGGGCCCACCTTGGCATGTGTATAGGGCCCATATTGATTTAACTATAGCCATTCATTGAGGCCTACCTTGGTATAAATCTACGGCCCAAATGATTAAGCCCATTTGGCACATATAAAGCCCATGGTCTTAAGCCCATTTGATGTGCATGGGGTGCAATTGGTGTGACCCATTTAATACATCTAAGGCCCATGGGATTAGGCCCATTTTGAAATATTTTAAGGCCCATTGTGATGTACTCTAAGGCCCATAGGTCATGGACCATTGCAATGTACATAAGGCTCATTGGTGAGGCCCATTATTGCAGCCCATTTGATGAATGAAAGGCCCATGTGATACGGCCCATTTGATGTATCTAAGGCCCATGGGTCGAGGCCAACGGAATGTCCTTAGAGTCCATTACAATGTGCGTTTCCCCATGGTTCATGTAATGATATTTATGACGGGTCGTGCCTAGGGAACAATGTTGGTTTGACGTCCACATTGTAAGTACATGTTGGTTAAATGTCCGCATTGTAACTCTCCTTAAGGCCTATTGATAGGTCCATACTCGTTACTATTCATCACTTTATAATATGCTTAGTATAATCCCATGACTCATGCCCATACGCATCATATGTATGCTTGATTTGAGTAGTGACTGATCATAGCATATGCCATTGGGCAGACCACTTATGGGACCCGTTATGAGACGGAGTGCCCCACATGATCGCGCAGTACGCGCTGGATTGCTACATGATTTGACGGTGTGATTCATGCATCTCGCATATGTGTGACCTGATCACTGCATGCCCTAGCGATATCAGGGCCGTGGCTCCACAGGTACATCGTGGATGGCCGTATCGGATATCAAAATACTTGGTTCTAGCACTGTGGACACTTAGGATGTCCTTGGGTGAAAGTTTCAGAACCTTTTTGGTACCAGGAGATGCTCCAACGTCTACATCGAGTGGATACACGAGCGCCCGAGTGCCGAATACTAGTAGGCCTCGTCTCCCACTGTGTCATAGTCGGTTGGAAGGGGGTGTGACCTTATCTGCCTGAGTGAGGGGGCTATAAGGTAGGCTGAGTTTGACCAGCTCACAAATGAGTCCGCTATCGATGAGCCGGGTGACCAGCTCACAAATGAGTCCATTATCGACGAGCCGGGTAGGTATTGGCAGACTACTGGTCAGGCGAATAGTGAGATCTATTCCGCTTGCTTGACTATGCAGCTAGGGAGGTGGCAGTTACTGCGAAGTGTATTAGACCCCGGTGATATCCAGAGAGGAACTGTACTGATATGTGTACATGATGAGTATCGACTTGCTTGAATTGCATTTCGCATATGACATTCGACTATGTAGGCCTTGCATTACATCGGTGTGGCCGATGACACTCATATCTCTCATTGGATGGCCTTGGTATGGCCGATAGCATTCATGCCTTGCATTATATAGCCTTACTATGGTTGATTGTGTTCATGGACTTACCGCATACTTCCGCATTACTCTGATATTGTACACTTGGCATTTTCCCTTCGCACACACTTACACCACCCTCTAAGCTTTTATAAGCTTATGCACGACAGTTGCGTGCAGGTAGCATTGGGCAGCAGAGCACTGAGACAGGAGTGCGTATCAGGACCTTTTGGAGCTTTTTGATCACCTTGTATTTCTCTTTCCGCATTGTACTTAAAGTTTTTGATATAGTGGATATGTGGTGATGTTGTTTTGTGACTTGGTTATGCTTGTGGTTATGCTCCATTACAAAAAAAAATCATTCTGAAAATCCTCCTTGTAGGATCCCAGGATCAGAATCTGGCATTTGATTATCAGGAGCCAAGAATGGGGCAATACGGAGGCTGTTGGCACCGGATTCGACAATCAGGATTCATGTGAATCCAATTTTCGGGTTTGGGGCGTGAAAATACTATACATGTGTGTATGGGATGTGACACATACCAACTCCTAGCATTCATTTAATCATACACACATATAATTAAACATTTATCACATAAGCTTAATTAAATAAGTGCTTAAAAATAATCTTAAACACAAGTATGTATAGTAGTTCAATTTTTGTAACGACTTAGAAAAATTCGTACTTAGACCCGAGTATCACCTTTAGTAGAAATCATTTAGGCCTTAATTCCTTAGAAGATTAATGTGTATTAGCTAGCACTACTAGATTACATTTAAAATTAGCATCAATACCTTTCAATACGATCTGTAAGACCCAAAACCTATAAAATCATTGATGTTATATTACCCTAAAATTTAGGATCCAACTCTAAACCCAGTTGCTCCCAAAAATATTTTGTTACTTCGTATTGGATCTAGACCACACGTCGAAAGTCTGATATCGATGAACTTAGACCATTATGACCGCTTAGTTGAACTTGACTATCACCTCGAAAATCAAGCCCAAACGATGTCCTGAGACCATTTCCTTGAGTCCGAAGTGAAGAGAGTGAGAAAACAAAGATTTTTAGAAAATTAAATATAATTTTAAGTAATCTAGATCATTTTTCTTGCGCATTATTTATAAGCATTCTGACCATTAGATTTCGACCCAAATTTACCCTCGGATCAGGAAAGGTGGCCCATACATGTCAAAGTACTTGTAGCCTTGATCGAATTTTGGTAACCGTTAAATTGAAGCTGGTCCGCCACGGACGATCTGGAAACCCGATCGGACTGAAAACTTAACTTACTAAAGATCCAATACTAGTGAGCTGAAGTTCGACCGCATTTGATAAGAGGACCTCCATAAGTGCTCCGTTGGATCAGAAAGAGCCTGATTTGGTTATAACTTAAGTATACCTTGGTCTTAAGGCTTTTTTCGTCAACTTTAGGCTTAAACCCTCATTCCCAAATTTCATACGAATTTCCTAAACCCTAGCTACTTAAGAGAGAGAAAAGAGAGAGAAAGTGAGGGAGAACCTGTTGATTCTTCGTGGGATTCTTCGCAGTTCATCTACACATCGAACCTGCATATCCGAATCATTATTTTGGCGATTCTGATTCTGTTCTTGGATAAGTTAAGCAAACCCTAACCTATTTTGAAGCCTAGAATAGTTTAAATGAAGTTATAGCTAACCTGTTTCCACCGTTGACGAAGACATATCATCTGAATCACATCTTATACATGTTTTCTGGTTTAAGGTGCGGACTATATACGTTTAGGTTATAGTTTTCAAGGCTTTCAATGTTAGATAATGATTTATTCATGTTGTGATTTCCATTACACATGCCAAATGTGCTATTCATTTCGATTTGCGTATATGTATACTTTATGTTATAAATAGTGTATTTCATATATATGTTAGAATACCCGTATACGTATGGAATATGTCGTTATGATTGCCATGATTATTTGTCGCAGTCGTATGCTTGATATGTATGCGGCAACTCCTTGGCGAAAGGACTTGCCCTAATATGTAACGGAGTCGACATACGTGATATATGTTGAATAGTATAATCTAAGTGTTTGTATAAATGCCTAAATGAGTTAGTAGTTAGTAAAATCTGATTATTAAGGTTGTTGAGATATGAATCCTGATCATGTTAACTGTGTGTATGATTTCCTCCATGGATTGATTAACCTAGATGAATCATGTTAAATGTGTGTATGATTTCCTCCATGTACTGTATTTACATTTAAGTTATACTTCATGAATGTTCATATGAATGTAGGATATGAATCATATACCTGTTATTGAGCTTGTACGTGAATGGGGCTATACTACAGTCCAGGTAATCGGTAACCATTCTGCAAATAGTGGTTGAGGTCGTTTTCGCCACACAGGATGAGTTTAATGAATCTGAGTCGTGTTTGGGATGCTCTACAGTGGTTAGGTCACACGGAGTGCTTATGCATTCCATGTCATCCAACTCAATGTGCACTTGGCCTAGTTGAGCTTATCAACTAACCCGATTGACCGATGTTTATTCACCATGTTCGGTCACTATTGTTTGAATCTAAGGCACTGAACTCACCAGTGAAACTTCCGTGATCCCCTAAGACTCATGAGCCGGACATGGTGGTATGGGACACCATGGTCGAGATGTCGGCCTACGCTGGGGCGACGAGCCTCCCCGTAGTGATCAATGAGCAACCTTGTTTCGTGAGGTAATTGTGGTGGTATGGGACACTACATTCGAGCTGTCGACCTACACTGATCAGGTGACGAGCCCTTTGTAGTAACCTCGAGCGTACTCTGAGTCTACGTGAGAGCGACGACCCTTCCGTAGTAACTAGAGTACAAGCTTGGCCTGTATTGATTTGGTGATGGGAGAGTAGTGTAACGATTCCGTGCAACAGCCCTGACAGCCCTTACAGCGACCTAGAACCATAACATCGTATAAGATTTTCTAGGACTGACGACCCTAAAATGGATCAATGTTTGAGAATTGATATAAGGGAGGTGTCTTGGCTTTCCAATCCTGCTGTATGAAAGGGACTAATAAGAACTTGGTAATCATACTCATGATATCGTACTGCATGTGCCATTAGCATTGGTGTGAGAGCACAGTGGCAGTGATTCATGCCGTGATCATTAGATGATGTCGCATGAGGGAGTTTGTGGTGAGGGCATGCATCATTCCCTCATATTATTCTTACATTAACAAGAGTATTTAGGACTTGTTTGATTGTATTGCTTTATCATTACTACTTGATTGAATTGATAACATGTTAACCTTTGCTATATAGTACCACTGAGTTGATCACTCACTCCCACGTTCTGGGATGGTGCTTAAACACCGACCAGACTCTGACTTAACTGCAGGTGACGACGATGCTTGCGGGGTGGAGCTGGATTTTGACGAGGACGAGGAGGCGTTCTCATTTATGCAGTTCTCAGGCGGGTTCATGTGAGCCTTGTCCTGACTAGCGGGGATTTTGGGATATGTATATGTTGATTTTGCACAGTTTGATACATGTATTTTGAGACAGTTATATATATTTCCCTGGGCAGAGCACTCATACTTTGGGAATTATTTTGGTTTATATATGTATTTACGTCTTCCGCTTGTATTTTCTCAATATCCCTAAGTTATGTCTGTTGATCTGGCTTAATCTATTTCATGTTTTATACGCTAATACAGACAACATACATCCATCATTCTTGATGTTGCGTAAGTGATGTTTTGGAACTCGGGAGCTGAGTTATGCTCGACCCCCGAATTTCAAGGCGTTACAGTTTTCCTACTCCACTCCTTGAGGATGTACTCGACCATGAGTGTATTGGATTTTACTATTAGAGGTTTTAAATCAGGTTCACCTCTAACCTTTATAATCCTACACAAGGATTGGCTCTCGCAAGAGACTTTACGTAGTTTTCTATAGGCTCTCCACAAACTCCAGTCCTATACAGGAACCTATAGGTGTACACTTCTATCAGAGGCTCCTGTAAGAGACTTGAGTTAGTTTTTATCTGCTAACCAACAACCTTGGTCTTAGTCCAAGGACCTACGTTTACTCCCATGGGAAGCTCTCATGGAGATTAACACATATACACCCATGTCCGGTAAATTTCGCCCTACAAATAGCCTAGATCCTACATAAGAACCTATTGAGTTTGGGTCACAAACTATTACCCTCAACCTACACAAGGAAAGAGAGTATGGACTCACTCAATGACACTTATTGAATTGTGTCCTATTGATGCATCGTTCTTAAGTTGTTTCTTCAAAGCTCTCACCTACTTAAATCTGCTCCTCAATTGCTCCCTCGTTCATGATGTCGATGCGTTGCCAATGTTTCAGCTCTAAGATCAAATACTTTGCATGCGATGCTCCGATGCGGTGACTAAGGTGATTGGAAGTTGGGTAAAATCCCCTATAACTAATGGAAGGGTGTAATTCCTAGGGGATTCACCTAGATAGTCTTATAGAGGATTTAGACAAAGGGTGTACTAATACGATTAGATCTAATCTATAAAAAATGGTGGAGCTCAAGATCATCTTAAAAGTAGAGGTTGTAATCTTCATTACAGTATTAATGCCTTTTTATAAGAAATCTATTTGCAATGGCTATAAAACAGCTAGTTAACGACTCATTCGATAGGATCAAAAAGTCATTCGATGGGATTGAAAGTGCATTAACAGGATTGAACCCTCTGTTGATCTCATTAAGAAAATCCAAAATTATCTTTGATGGCTGCTGGACTCATTTTTCAATCTAATCGAGTAGAGATTTGATGGGATCAAAACTATAAGTGCTTTTATGTTTAGCATACATGGATTGTCAAATTTCGTAAGACACAAGTGCTTGAAGTCAGATCTCTAGTTTGGAATCACAACAACATATCAACTACACTACACGCCTGAAGATCAACTCAAGATCGGCATATCTTCCCAAGTAGTCGTCACCCGATTTCAAGATAAGATCAAGTCAAAGTTGAAGACAAGTTGTCCCATATATTTACAAAAACATGGGTGGTATAACCCTAGAAAGACCCTAGGTTTAGATCTTTTAAAAAATCATTAAATTTGGGTTTTAATTGTGTTTTTGTCTAGAAGTCGGCCAGCTCAACTTCATTTGCTAGCCTAACTTCAAGCCCAGAAAAAATAACAAATTCTATTGAAAATTCGGCCAACCTAAGTTTTGGTTTAGCTAGCCTAAGCTTGAAATTCGGCTAGTCCGAGTAAGTTTGATTTAAAATCTAGCCACAAAAACTTTTGATTTTTGTGGGAATTTGGCCAGCTGATTTTAACCTCCGGCCAACCGAATTTTGGATAGATCTTATCTCGCGCAATTCGATAGCTGTTGAAATGAATCTGGTGGAATCCGGCAAGACGAAGCCTTTCTTAGGCTAGCCAAAATTTCAATATCTCTGGCTATAAATAAAGGCTTTCACTCATTCTAAATTACAATGAAAAATCACTTTAAACCTTCTACAAGAAAGAGAGAAGCTCAATTCCTCAGCAAGCTATCTATGTGGTATTTATAATTTAATTTTTTAGGTTATTCAATTTCCTTTTTCTCAAGATCATTTCAATCTTATTCTAAAGAGTATTTTATACTCTCTTTGAGATCTAAAGAGAATTGAATCAAGTAGCATTTGAGTTTTTTATTTCAAAAAATCTATAGAACCCTATGCTCTTTCTTTTTAGTGAATACTGTCTCCTCTACATTCAAGAAAGAAGTTCTTCTGCTATAAGCTTCTACTACATCTTCGAATCTACATTTGAAGATAAGAAATCTACTGCTTTATTTCATTTTAGGTTTTTCTGAGATAACCTGTGAAAATCTCATTGGGTTGATTTATGATAGCCAATGAAAATCTCAGGAAGGGTTTTTATTTGTGCTAGCCCATCAAAATCACAAAAGTGATTTTTTTTATTGTGATAACCTATGAAAATCACAAGGAACTGTATTGAGTTGTTAAGGTGAACTTGTAAAAACCATATTATAGTGAATGCCAAAAATATGTGGGCAGTAATTTTGGGAGTGGAGTAAGTGTGGTTGTTTTAAGCATCGAACCACTATAACTCCTTGTGCCTTGTAGTAAATGTTTTTATCTTTTGGTGATGCATGTTATTTATTATTTCATTCTTTGTGGTGAATGTTGTAATTATTTTATCTTCTCTTGCTAGTTTAAAAGTTTGATTTTAAAGACATTCATGAAATAAGGTTGTTCTACCTAATATTTTAAGTAAATGTTACCCTACGAACTATTTAGAATGAAGGTTTCAATACTTAAGCGATTGAGATTTTTGTATTCTTTATATATTCGGCATTTATTTCAATTATTTGGCATTGTCCTATTCACCCCCTCTTTAGGACATCGCTAGCTCTCCTTTTCAAGTGGTATCGAGCGAGTTGTTCTTTTTATTTTTTGTATACTTAGATTTACCTCATTGAGTTAAATCCAGAGCTATAAAATGTCAAATTTTGAAAGCTTATCCATTACCAGGTCACTTCCCTTTGATGGCTCTAATTATTTATATTAGAAAGCCGGGATGAGGATCTTCCTTAAATCCATTGATGAAAGTATGTGGCAAGCCAATATGACTAAATTGATCCCTCTTCTGATGGAAGTAGTAGTTGAAGATGGAACCACATCAATGAAAGAAGTTGCATACACTTTTTGGACTACTGTTCAGAAAAGTAAAAGCAGTACAAATGTAAAAGCATTAAATGTAATAACTTGTGCTCTATCGCCCGATGAATTCAAAAGAATCATTTCGTATGATACAGCTAAACATGCTTGGGATATTCTTGAAATGACACATGAAAGAATTACCGTTGTCAAAAAATCTAAAATCTAAATCCTCACAACCAAATTTGAGGAAATTCGTACAGAAGGCATTGAGTCTTTTATTGACTTCTATATAAAACTGAATGACATAGTAAATTTCATGTGGGGTCTTGGAGATAGAATCCCTGAAAGTAAGGTTTGCACAAAAATACTACGATTACTTCTTGATAGGTTTAATTCAAAAGTTACTGTTATGCAGAAATTGAGGGATACATATACAAAGAAGGTTGAAGAGTTGGTTAGTTCTCTTCAAACTTACGACCTGAATTTCAAAGCTCCTAAAATCAAGTCTTACTCATAAATCTTCTAAATCTAATTCAAATGATTCTAATGTAAATTCTGATATTGAAGAAAATGAAGATGATATGGCTATGTTGGCAAAGAAATTCTATAGAATTTTTAAAAATAAGAAAAGAACATATTTTCAAAAACCATTTGACAAAAGAAAATGATATTTTAACTTTTAAAAATCTAAAACGAAAGACACCCAATGTTTCAAATGTTTTGAATATGGGCATCTAGCGTCTAAATGTCTTAAAAAGGATAAATCTATAAGAAAAGGCATGATAACTATTTGGAATGAATCATTAGAGTTTGAAACTAATTCAGAAACTGACGAATCAGACAAGAAAAATACAACTGAATTAAAAGCCTTTATGACTATAGCCAGAATCACTTCTTCAGATCATTGTGATAGGTCTGATTGTAAAAATCTAAGAAATGACTTTGAAAATGAAGAAGACCTTCAAGACCCTATACAGAGAAAGTTATAAAATTGTGACTAAATTAAAAATTCTAAAAGAAAATTATGCTAAATTACAATTAGAACTTAAAAAAGTTTTTTTTAGAAAAATCTCATTTTTCTGATTGTTTTGAAAAGACTAAGTTAGATTGAGTTTAAAGATTTCTGAATTGCAAAAACTTAAATCTGAAAATGAGAAATTAAAACTTGAAGTTTTCTCCCCTCAGAGTTCAAATGACACTTGGAAATATACCCATGGTGACCATAAACTTGAAAAACTGTTAACCTCATCTAGGCAATGTGGTGGCAACTCTATACTGGTTTATATTAAAAATAACTCTTTAAAATCTAAGAACTTTACTCCTGCCTTTGTAAAAGGAGAATCCTTGAACTCTAAAGAAGAGACTCTAAAATGATCAAACTATAAAAGGAATGACTTCAAAAATTCAAACCATTTTCAAGCCTTTAATATAAAAAATAGTGCCAGCTACCACAAATATCAAAGGAATAATAATACAAATCCTCCTTTAGCTGATAAAATTATGGACTTGCTTAAAGAGCTATGAAATGTAACTCTGGTAAGATTGGAGTATATAGAAACATGAGAAATCCTAACTCTGAAAGACAGCATTAAGCAAGAGATCTTCTTAAATCTAAAATCGTAATGAAATGGGTTCTAAATGTTAAGTGTCTTATAATCCATACAACTTTCAAAGCAAGTAGCCATTCAAGATTGTATACCTGGATAGTGGATGTTCGAGACACATGACAGTTGATAAGGTTATACTCTCAAACATCAACCAAATACATGGCGGATTAGTTACATTCGGAGATGGAAGCAACTGCAAGATTATTGGTCAAGGTAATGTATAACTTCTCAACCTACCTCTCTTTGAAAATGTTATATGTTGAAGGGCTAAAACATAATCTTCTAAGCATATCTCAAATCTGTGATAATAAATATAGCATAAAATTTTCAGATCATGAATGTGAGATAATTAATGACAAATGACATGTAATATTAAATAGTCATAGAACTTCTGAAAATTGCTATATAATTGATGACTCTTACTTAACAAATCATTCGTGCTACATGATCTAAATAGGCGAGACTGAACTATGGCATCAATGTCTTAGACATGTAAACTATAGAGATCTATATAAGTTGAGCAAAAGAGATCACTTATGTGGCCTACCCAAATTGAAATAGATAGAAAAAAATATATGGCGCTTGTTAAATAGGTAAGAAAATGAGGAGTAGTAACAAGAAAATGAACTCCTTAGCTACAACTAGACCTCTTAAAATTCTCCATATGGATTTAGTCAGACCAACTGGAATGGAGAGTAGAGACGAAAAGAAATATTTTCTAGTTATAGTTGATAACTACACTAGATATTCTTAGGTAGCCTTCTAAGAGAAAAGTTAGATGCTCTTGATGAAGTCAAAAAACTTATAAAATGCATCTAGGTTGAAAAAGATTTATCCGTGATCAAAATTATAAGTGATCATGGAACTGAATTTGAAAATAGCAATTTTGAGAAATATTACAATGATCATGAAATATTGCATGAATTTTCTACTCCAAAAACACCTCAGCGAAATGGAGTTGTTGAAAGAAAAAACAGAAGTTTGCAAGAAATGGCTAGTGTAATGCTAAATAGCATGAACTTACCTAAATATTTATGGACTGAAGCTGTTAGTAATATATGTTATATAATTAATCGTGTTAACATTAAAAAAGCTAAAAATAAAACAGCTTATGAACTATGATTTTTTTTTAAAAAAGCCCACAGTCAAATACTTTCAAACTTTTGGAAGTAAATGTTTTATTTTACAAGACCGTGAAAATTTAGAAAAATATGAAGCCAAAAGCAATGAGGGAATATTTCTTGGTTATACTCTAAATAGTCAGGCATATCCAATACTTAACAAAAGAATCGGGGTTATATAAGAATCGATAAATGTTATGATAGATGATCGACCAATCACACCCAGTCTTGATCAAGATGATGATGATATTAATTTGGTAATTTACCTAAATCTCTATATAAATATGACAATACTGAGTTAAAGTTAGTCAAAGACCATCCGACTAATTAAATACTTGGTAACCCTCACACTGGCATTCATACTAGAAGATAGCTTGAAAACATATTTAATCATGTTTGTTTTACCTCTCAAATTGAACTGGGTAATGTAAATAAGGCACTCACTGATAAAAGTTGGATAAATGCCATGTAAGATGAATTAAATCAATTTGTTAGAAATGATGTATGGTATCTGGTTTCCAGACCTTCTGACAAACATGTGATTAGAACCAAGTGGATTTTTAAAAACAAAACTAATGAAATGGGAAATATTATAAGAAATAAGGCTCAATTAGTTGTATAAGGTTATACTTAGATTGAAGGTATTGATTACGATGAAATATTCGCATTAGTTGTGTGTCTTGAATCAATCAGATTATTTATTTCCATTGCATGTTATAAAAAATTTAAAATATATCAAATGGATGTAAAAAGTATTTTTCTAAATAATTATCTAAATGAGAAAGTTTATGTTGAACAACCAAAGGGTTTTAAACATCCTAAACTTTTTGATCATGTTTACCGTCATAAAAAGGCTCTATATGGTTTAATACAAGCTCCTGGAGCATGATATGAAAAATTGACTAAATTTTTACTTAGTCATAATTTTATTATGGGTAGTGCTGATAAAATCCTGTTTGTCAAGAAATATAATGATGATATCCTGATTGTTCAAATCTATGTTGACGATATTATATATGGATTTACATACGCTAATTTATCTTTTGAGTTTGTAGATCTTATGAAATCTAAGTTTGAAATGAGTATGGTCAGAGAACTAAACTATTTTTATGGATTATAAGTCAAACAACTTGAAGATGGCATATTCATCTCTTATACCAAATATGCATTGAACCTTGTAAAGAGATTTGGTTTTGAAAATGGTAAGAATTTTAATACTCCTATGAGTATGATTCTTAAACTCTTAAAAGATAAATCAGGCAAAAGTGTAGACTCTCAACTATATCGTAGTATGATTGGTAATCTTCTTTATTTAACTGCTAGTAGACCTAATATTTCATTCAGTGTTGGCATTTGTTCTAGATATCAATCGGATCCTAAAGAATCTCACTTATCCGCTGTCAAACGGATAATCATATATGTCGCAAGTTCTGTGAACTTATGTTTATGTTATCTACATTATATGTCTATACAAATCGTAGGTTATACTAATGCAGACGGGGCCGGTAATGTAGATGATAGAAAATCTACCAATGGTGGATGTTTCTATGTTGGAAATTGCTTAATATCATGACTTAGCAAGAAACAAAATTCCATATCTCTTTCTACTGCAAAGGCTAAATATATTGTTGCAGGGAAAGCTTACACTCAGCTAATGTGGTTGAAAAGAATGCTAGCTGATTATAGAATTATGCAAGATACAATGACTTTATATTGTGATAATTCTAGTACAATCAATATCTCTAAAAATCTAATTCAAAATTCAAGTACAAAACATAATGACATAAGATATCACTATATTTGAGAATTAGTTGAAGATAAGACTATCATACTGGAATATATACAAAATGAGAAGCAACTTACAAATATACTGATTAAGCCGCTTGACATTATTATATTTTCAAATCTGAAGCATGATATTAGATTGCGTATTATTAAATAATTATTCTTTTCTTTGCATTTATTTTTATGTTTATTTGTAATTAAGAAAAACATGAAAAGAAAATTGAAAAATAAAAATAAATGTTGAAATAAATAATAAATTAGAAATTTTGGAGATTTTTTGTCTAGCCCGTTACTGACCGAAAAATTCGACTAAGTATATTCTCGGGCTAGCTGAAGTTCGCACCGATTGAACACAAAGGGGAAAAAGCCCCAAAATTTTTATTCTCCACTTCTTCTTTGGCTTACCGGTGCTTCATTCATCAACTCTCTTGTAAGTGGTTTTATTTCAATTTCCTTCAAGATTTAGGTTGTCCATTCCTAGATTTGCAAGTTTGTATACTTTTTCTTCATCTTGAAACCCTTTTTCTTGTTGGGTTTTATTTAAAATTTGATCTACATTATTCCTTACATTTTTCTTGTAATTTTTCTTATGCTATAAGATGGAACCAAGAGTTAAAAGAACTGTATGTAAGTCAAGAGCTGGTTCATCTTCCCGATTCATCCCTTGTGGTATACAGCTAATACATTCACCGGAGGATGACCTGGAAAATGTTCGGGATTTCCTCATGAGAAATATTATTATAGAAAGATCAGTGAATCTAGACCTTGTTGCTCATTTTTGTCTTGTAGAAATCCTTTCCGAGGTTGGATGGGAAAGGATTTTGCATTGGGGTGGGATGGCTTATCAATCTGTTGTGCAAGGCATGTTTGCTGACATTTGTGATGTCTCTCTTAAAGAATTAAATTTCTCAATTAAATTTTTAGAAGAGACAATCATTATTACCCCCTTCATTATCTCTGCTTTAATGGACATTGACATAACATATGATAGAACATCAATCGCAACACTTTTATAGAAAATGACTAACTTTAGAAAATAGTTGATTACAAGGGTGATTTGTGGTTTCAATGCAAAATGGTTGTCCGGTAACTCCTTGCCCTCCAACAAGTTATTTTCCAAATACCACATCCTACATCGCGTCTTTACATCAAATATATACCTTAGAGTTGGGAATAAGATTAATCTTACTCCCTTTATGCTTCATGTCTTCCATGCCCTTGTCACGGGTATTCATATTTTCTTACCCTCTTTGTTCTATTACGTCATAATTCAATTTCACTTGCATCTCAAGCATGGGTCGATTCCATTTGGACATCTTATGTCTTGTCTTGTATTTCACTACAATGTCCAAGTCCTTACGTTTGAGGCACCAGAATCTGAACTCCCCTTCAATAACTCAAATTTGAATATGATGAACCTCACTCCCCTACCGGAACAAAGAGAAGGTCAAGAAGAACCGCAAGAGGCAGACACCACCATGGAAGATATCTTCAATGAACTAGAAGATTCAAATGATCCAACTAACATTAATTATCATCCCTTTCAATTTAATGAGAGGTTATCTGCATTAAAGGAGAAGGTTGATGCATTACAAGTATCCCAGGCATCATTAGCCCAAAACCAAAAGTCTACTATGAAGTACATGAAAAAGTAATTCCCTCGAATCAATCGGAGTTTGCGGATTAATGATCCTTCAATGCCTGCACCATCTTCCTTAGGGTCAAATTGAGCTAAATTTGCTTATTTTCTTTGCTTATTGTGGATCTGTACTAAACTATATTTCATTGGTTTGCATGGATAGTTTCATGACCTGTTTGGATATTTCATACATTGTCTCATACAATATTTTTTTATCTTAATGATTTATTATAGATGTTTGGATTTTGATGTTATTCCTACTTATTAACATTCATGATTATTGATATTATTGTTATTTTACCTTACTATGATATACTTCGTAATATATCATTTGTTCTTCCTTTGTCAACTTGTGACAAAAGGGGGAGAAATTAGTGTTGGTAAGTAATGTGGGGTGGAATGACTATGTAATGTGCGGTAATGAATGTGCTATTATGAGTGAATGATATGAATGAATGAAATGAATGTGCTACACACATATTTTGTGCATAATATATGTTGTATTTCTAAGGGGGAGAGCATCCGTTGAGCACAATTAGTTATGAGGATTACAAAGATAATTATTAAACCTACATAGGGCAGCTTCAATATTGTTAATCTTGTGAATGAGTGTGATCATAATTAGTGGATGTACTATGTATGTTCTATGTTTTGTCACAAAATTGACAAAGGGAGAGATTGTAAGCGCTTTTATATTTATCACACATGGATTGTCAAATTTCGTAAGATAAAAGTGCTTTAAGTCAGATCGCAAGTTTGGAATCACAACGGCATCTCAACTACACTACATACCTGAAGATTGGCTTATGATCAACTCGTGATTGGCATATCTTCTCAAGTAGTCATCGCCCGATTTCAAGATAAGATCAAGTCAAAGTTCAAGACAAGTCGTCCCATATGTTTACTAAAACACGGGTGGTATAACCCTAAAAAGACCCTAGGTTAGGATCTTTCAAAAAGTCATTAAACTTGGATTTTAATTGTGTTTTGGTCTGGAATTCGGCCAACCTAACTTCTGGTTCGGCCAGCCTAACTTCATTAACTAACCTAACTTCAAGCCTGGGAAAAATAATAAATTCTGTTGAAAATTTGGTTAGCCTAAGTTTTGGTTTGGCCAGCCTAAGCTTAAAATTTGGCTAACCCGAGTAAGTTTGGGTCAAATTCCAGTAAAGAAAAATTTTAATTTTTGTAGGAATTCAGCCCATCGAATTTTTGATAGATCTTACCCCGCGCAATCCGATAGCTGTTGGAACAAATCCAGTGGAATTCGGCTAGCTGAAGCCTTTCTTAGGCTAGTCGAATTTCCAATATCTCTAGTTATAAATAAAGTCTTTCTCTCATTCTCTCATGTTATAAGCTTCTACTACGTTTTCGAATCTACATTTAAAAATAAGTATTTTACTGCTTTATTTCATTTTTAGGTTTTTCTGAGATAGCCCGTAAAAATCACAGAAGGGGTTTTTATTTGTGATAGCCCATCAAAATCACAAAAGGGGTTTTTATTGTGATAGCCCGTCAAAATCACAAGGAACTGTATTTGGTTGTTAAGGTGAACCTGTGAAAATCATGTTATAGTGAAAGCCAAAAATACGAGGGTAGTAATTTTGGGAGTGGAGTAGGTGTGGTTGTTTTAAGCACCGAACCACTATAACTCCTTGTGTCTTGTGGTGAATGCTATAATTATTTTATCTTCTCTTACTAGTTTAAAATATTGATTTTAAAGACATTCATAAAAAATGTTGTCCTGCCTAATATTTTAGGTGAAGGTTGTCCTACGAATTATTTAGAATCAAGTTTTCAATACCAAGGCAATTGAGATTTTTATATTCTTTATATATTTTGCATTTATTTTGATTATTTGACTTTGTCCTATTCACCCCCTCTAAGACATTGCTAGCTATCCTTTTCAGAAATCTATCGACAAACTGTCATTGTAATCAAAGTCCACTTGAAAATTATTATTTGGGCATATGATTTCACAACAGTTTTATACATCTTTTAACCTTACTTATCATGTTTCAATTACACTTCTAAGGCTAAGAGATGATCAACAAGGTTTATATATAAGGCTAAGGATCATCTAGATGTTTAAGGGTTGTTTTAGGTAAAGGGTTAGTGTAACACCTCAATTTTTGAAACCCGAGGATACGACTCATTTTTTGAAAACTCGAGTGCTAACCTTTAAAGATATCTCAAATTTTAGGTATATATTTTTTCCTGTTCTTTTCTTAGAGTTAGCAGTTTAATGGAAGATGAACAAATCAAGCATAAAGGGAAGTCCAAATATACATATCCAAATATTTAAGTGGTTGCCCGAAGGTTTATACAAAACAATGTCTCCTCAAACACAATTATAAAGAGGAAATAATTTAACACATGAAACAAGATAAATTACAACTAGTCTTGAACTGCAAGATCTCGCAGTAGCTCTTGGGAAGATTTTATACCCTACTCATCAACCTGAACATGAGTATCATTTAAACCACTTGCACTACCTGTATGATTGTATATCCAAAGGATGAGAGGCCAACTCAGTATAAATTCCCCTTAAGATTACACATCACTGCATTAGTTAAGGATAGTTTAAACAAAAAAATAATAAAATAATCCATGATGCAATCTTATTTAAATGTACGGATGCGTAATTGTACATTAACTAGGGATGTTTATCCAGTTAGCCAAATGAATGGACATTTCAAACAATCTACAAGAGAATGAGTCTTTCGAACAGTCGGCTCATTCATGCATAGGAATGGGTCTTCCAAACAGTTGACTCATTGAATTTGCAAAGGAACAAGTTTTTCAAACAGTCGAACCACTCAACTAAGAGAATGGACCTTTCAAATAGTCGATCCATTTAAACAATAGAATGAACCTTTCAAACAGTCAGCTCATTGAAGCAATAGAATGAGTCTTTTAAAGAGTTGACTCATTCGATTGCTAAGGAACGGGTATTTTAAATAGTCGACCCGCTTAGGAAAGAGAATGGACCTTTCAAATAGTCAGCCCATTCAAAATGCAAAAAGGGTTGTTTGAATGGTGCACTGATCTTTCAAATAGTCAACGAGATACCCGATAACGCCAAAGCGCCATGAATAATTGATTATACCATTCATTCTTATTCCAATTTACAAGCAGCTAATTTAAGAAAGCTCAAAAGTCACTATTGGGAGGGGGGGGTCGTCACCCAGCATAGGCTAACAGTTCGGACATAGTGTCTCATACCACCATTCTTGACTCATGAGACTTCAACATTAGGATGCTTAATGGTGTCTTCCTCAACCAGTGGCCAATCATAATTTAACAAGTGGGGCTTACCATTGCATGGTCATAACAATAATCCATCAAGCCGCTTAGGGCAAATATACAACAATCCATGGATGGTAAGCCCACATTAATATTCCATTTAATCCATAAGTCAAAGTAGCCACTAGGTCCATTATAATTGTAATCAATCAAGTTACATCCCAAGTCATAATGTATATATATAAGTGAGGTTTTCCACTGATAGATGTAGCAATTCAAGTTCCATAAGAAATTCATAAGCAATCCATAAGCATGAAAAGATATGCAAGTACAACATATACATGTTCATATATGATAAGTGTTGAGCATATAATTTGATAATCAAATTCAATAACTAACACAAGTAATCATGAATTAGAGATATCAAATATTAGTTGAAATAAAAATTGAACTATTACTTAAGCTAACATGGAAGAGGAAAGCTCAATAAAAGAAACCATCAATTTATAAATCGAATTATCTACCAATGTCGCTAGGAAATATGTGCACCCTTAGAGTCAAATCCTCAAGCATCCAAAATCGAAGTCAATCATATCTTGAATTCCATGCACCCACTGCTATAAGACTGGACTGGATAAACCCCAAAATCGGGCCTTTCCATCATCAACCCGGTGAATCAAATTGAGCTGACTCGGCGATGGTAGCAAATAACTTGATCTATTCAACTTTAAATTTGAAATCAACACAACAAACATTGATTTAAACCACCTAAAATACCCCCTAATGATGCACTAAATTGCACCCCAAATTTAGCTCGAGTTCTAAACGAGTCAACTTAATGCCAACCCAATTACAACCCCCTTCTCTTTCTTCCGTTCCTTTTCCTTTCTTTCCCTTTTATTTTCTTCTTCTCTTCCTCTGTTGTGGAGTTCTAGCAAGGTTTGGATAGACTAGGCCCTAACTAGACCCCAAGTTGAGCGAGTGAGTCAACCTGACTCAACAACAACTACTCTGTTCCTTTCTTCTACTTTTCTTCCTTCTATTCTCTTCTTTTGTTCCCTCTCTCTCTCTCTCTCTCTCTCTCTCTCTCTCTCTCTCTCTCTCTCTCTCTCTCTCTCTCTCTCTAAGAACATCCCCAAGCCTAGCCAACGAGTCAACACCTTGACTTGATTCGCACTCCATTCGACTCACCAGCCACCCTAGTCGACTTGACTCACTAGCCTTCCTTTTTTTCTCATTCGTCTTCTTTTCTGTTATTTCTTCTTTTTTCTCATGGATAGACATTGTCATGCCCCAGACTCAGAAACTGGGCTCACAAAATTTCTAATCGCTGAATCCGGTGCTGACACCCTCCGTAGTACCCCATTCTCAGCTCATAGCACCCATATACCAGGTTCCGATCCTGGGATCCTACAATGAGGATTTTCAACATAAATTTGTTCCATAAGAAGCATAAATGTAAGCATAACCCATAAACAACAACCAACAACATCACCACATATCCACTATAATTCAAACTTTGAGTACAATGCATAAGGAAAACACAATATCGATATCAAAAGCTCCAGAAGTCAACTGCACGCTCCCAACTCACTGCTACTACGACATCCTAGTGTCACCTGCATGCAATGATTGTGCTTAAGCTGATAGAAATCTTAAGGGACTGTTTATTTTTTCAATACGCTGGTAAATGCTTTTTCCCAGGGCATTTATTACTTGCCCAAGGAAATGGAGTGGGGTGTCTGAAGTCATCATTCCAATTTCACGTGCTTGAAAAATTTTCAATCAGGTCAGCAATGGTAATTCCCACGTTTGATGTGGCAGGGAAAATGCAAGTGGCATGAGTGGGAACGGATTGGCTACTCTGCCCTGACACTAGCCATGGGCTGCTGGTCGGTACTATGTGGGGGCCACCATGATATTTGTGTGTCATCCATGCCATCCATTTATTTTTATATATCATTTTATGATATAAGTGTTAGGGCATAAAAAATATTCCATGACTGGGGTATTTTGGTAAATTCCATGTCTGGGGTATTTTGGTAAATTCCACGTCTGGGGCTATTTTGGTAGAAATCTAGTTGAAAGGGTAGTTTAGGTATTTCGGGTATTTTGGTAAAAGTCCAGTTCAAAGGGTAGTTTAGGTATTTCGGATATTTTGGTAAAAGTCCAGTTCAAAGGGTAGTTTAGGTATTTCGGATATTTTGGTAAAAATCCAGTTCCAAAGGTATTTTGGGTATTTTGGTAAAAATTCAGTTCCAGGGGTAGTTTAGGTATTTTGGTAACATTCCATATCCAAAGGGTAGTTTAAGTACTCTGGTAAAAGGGATTGAAAGGGATAGTTTGGTAAAAAGGGGTGCATATGTGTCATTTTAAGAGAGAAAGGTTATACACCACCATTTAAGAGGTGGCTTGGTGGTCACCATAGTTTAAGAAAAGAAGAAGTTCAAGTGTGAAGCAATAGGTGGTGGTGATCACCACTCTCTAAGAGTGGTTAGGCCTATAAATACCCCACTTTCACTTCATTTGGGAGGTTGGATCGGATGAGATCAGTTGGTGGGCCAAAGAAATGAGAGAGAAGAGGAAGAGAAGGAAGTCCTTGCGCAGGACCGCGCAACTGAAGTTGCTCGCGCGGGACTGCACAATCAAAGTTTCTTGCGTCCAACTGTGCAAAGGTAGAGGCCGCAGCGTCCGCGCAAAGGAAGAGGCCGCAGTGTCTGTGCAAAGGAGGACGTCCATGCAAAGGAAGAGGCCACAGCGTCTGTGCAAAGGAGGACGTCCGCGAAAAGGAAGAGGCCGCAGCGTCCGCGTAAAGGAAGAGGCAGCAACATCTGCGCAATCGGCTAAAGTTCCATATCAATCCGCTGTGTCGCTGGTGGGGCCCAATACAGTTTCCTTTTAAGAAATCCACACCGCCCAATGTCTTTCTCTCAATATTTCGACCGTGAAAGTGGAGTTTTCATTGTTTGTCGACATGGCCCACCTGAATAATCAAGCCTTCAAAGCAGCTGAACAGTCCTTTTACGATCACTGTTGCAGTCATGGGAATGAGCATGGTCACCAAAGCTCGGCATCACTTTGATTGTTTTTTCCTCCTCCATCTGATGGACGACTCGGATCATCCCCTAACTGCGTGATGGTGGCCCACTAAGCAAGAACCGATGCTCTGTTTTCAACAGAGTCGATGTACGTCGACTCTGTGATTTTTGATGGCCCGTTTACTGAAGGTTTTTGAAAAATCCACTCCGTTCATTGGAATCACGACGAAAAATCACTAAGGACGGACTAGTTTTGAGGTGAAAGCAGTGCGGTCCACCAGATTATCTACTTTATCGTTCATCTGCTCATTAATGGTTGAGATCTTTCAATGGTCTGCATGGCGACAAAAGGACAACTAGGCAACGGTAATGCCCACCTTCTAAAGTGGATGGATGGCTCAGATCATCTAGTAGAGCGGCAAGTGGGCCGCACTACACAAAATTGGCCAGCGAAGGAAAGACGCTGTGCGGTTTTTTAAAAATGAAGAAGAAGAGTCGGTCAGCGCTGCTGACCGACTTTGGGAAGATACCATGCACGGCTTGAGCACTTGGGTACCATGTACATGCAATGTACATGTAGGACCCAACATGATGCTAGTGAGAAATCTATTCTGGCCATATGCTTCATCACTATATTTAGCACATTGGGACCAAATCGGAAGCATGTCCAAATATCAGGCGGGCCCTAAATCATGATTTTAGGGGCTGATTCGTCAGTTCGGCCACTTCTACAAGGATCCAAAAGCTGAAATTTGACATGGACGGCTAATTTGTGGTTTTAAGGCTGTACATCAAGTTTGAAGCTGAACGGACAGTGGAAACCCCCTGATCTTTCATTCTGGGAGACTTTTCAGGCCCGTTTAGCATGATCGGGCTGATTTCTTCAGGGCCTGGCCACACTGCAACGGGTTGCTTCGTATTTTAAAGAAGAATGACTGGAAAGATGCTCCATCTCATTGAAGACTGGCTGATCAAATCAGCAATTCCTCCTAAGTACCTAGGAGATGACCGAAATAGCGCTGTTATGCTTCCGAAATTTCTATCGAACTATCTTTTCTTTTATTCAGTACATTGTATTAATTGTACTTTATTTTCAGAATCAAAGGAATCAAAGGATGTAAATGAACTCAGATAAATGTGATGAATGTTCTCTCATTCATTCTTTGTTATCATTGAATAAATCCCCCAAATGAAACGCATTTGTTTTCTTATCGAAACAATAAGAAAAAAAATGAAGTATACCAACCTAATAAATGGTCCAGATCTATCTCTCTTTCCATGTCTTTTCGTATCTACAGTCAACACCTATGGTGGTAGTTTACCACCTTTCTTGTTGAATCACCCACTGCATGGGGTGTACATGTACACATCACTCAAGATGTGGGCCCATGCATCACACTAGTAGAACATCTTAACCATCTAATTTTCGTTGATGAATTTGGTGGCTCATCCTTTTATTTTTAACTGTCCATTTAAGACCTAATGAAGAGGATAGTTAGAATCGTTTGCACAGTGGATATTTTCCAACTTGTTGATAAGGTCACACAGACCTAGATGGAAGTAAAACATGAATATCAGCTTTATCCAAAACTTGTGTCCCACGAAGTTTTTAATGGTGGGCATCCAATCCCTATTGTGTGGTCCACTTGAGATTTGGATTTGCTTCATTTTTTGGGACCATTTCCTAAAATGATATCGACTACGGATGGATGACATGGATATACAACACATACATCAAGGTGGGCCCAAAGTTAGGGAAACACCCACTAACGTACTACCCAGGTAAGTCCATACCTATTTGATCAGTTACCTTGATTCAATATAAACTGGGCCACGCGCTAGCCACATAGCTCACCCAAGTTGTCTATTCAAAAGAAAATTACCAAAAAAATAAAAAGATAAATTGTTCAACAATCCAAAAGACTCCAATATCCACCACACATACATCACCGATATAGGACCATTAACTGAAAAACCATAACTATGACCACAACACTAAAAATAATATACAAAACCAACAACGAGTCATGAGGGACGTCACTACAACCACAATACATCCCTGGGTGGGTTGTCCTTGAAGTCGTCGGTTTTGGAGGATATGGAATATTTGGGCATGGGTAGTAAAATTCAGACGCATCAGATACACCAAGGCTTGCCTGATTGGGCGCGAATTCACCTATGAACCTTCTCCAGGCAATAAATGTCACCTTTGCATACTTGAAAGATTTGAACCGAGCATTAGAGTAACCCTCGACTTGAGCCTTACATTCCTCCCACAAGTAATAAATACCTGGTTGTCTTCCTACGAAGACAACATAAATTTTTTCCATCTGTCCAAATAAAAAAAGTCATTAATGATCTTTAGATTATCGATAATTATAAGCAATTACCTACTAGGTAATCTGTCAGTGGCACAAGTGTCACCATAACTTACGCGAAACTTAAGCCTGCACATAGTTCAAATTAATAACAATAATCCCTATCAATGCACATGTTGTGTTCAACTATTAGCAACGAGTGATGTGTTATCTAAAAGCGCAACAAGAAACAAGTAGAAATATCCAAAATTAAGTTTTACAACTCTAAAAAATAATATAGTAAAAATTGTCTTAAAGGCCTCGCCTACGAATCACTACTTCCAGCCAGTCAAACTAGGCAAAATGTTCTTTCATACTTGGGGTCCACCCCCATTCAGCAACATTCTTATGAATGAAATTCTCTTCTCTTTGGAAAAGTTTAGGAAGGACGCCCCATACACTTCTTCTTTCAATAACAACTTCGTCGCCCACAAGACCTCATCAGCCGTCAGTCCCTCCAACTCTTCCAAAGCTAAAATAATTTGTGACATCCGACTAAAGTTCGGACCCCTGTCGATTGAAATGGCAATTGACTTCATGGCACCCCCAACATCAACCATCCTGGTGCCAATCATATCAGCAGGTCGCTCCACCCTCGGTCTCTTTTTAGAATTAACCGTGGAATTCGTGTTGCGGGAGGCATTCCCATGCTGTGTGGGACTCGGATGAGGAATGTTGTTGCCTCCAGGGCTGTCATCGGACCAATGGATATGCGGTGCATCATCGCCACGATCTTCAGAAGATATTAGGTTAATATCATCATTCAAATCAACAGTGTAGTTAGACGACACATCTGTATCTCTCCATCGAGGAGTGATTACACAGGGAGGGAAGTTACCAGTGGCAAATGCTTTACCAGTAGCCCTGTCGTTTTCGAAAATGAACTCGAGATCATCATATCTGGGCATGGGTTTACCGCGAAACTGGGCAACATCAGGATGAGACTAGGCATATCATGGTGATCCAAGAGGAATTGCGGTTCAGCACAAATTACAAAAATACCTATCTTAATTGGTGCGAGCAGTAAGGCAGCTACTAGACAGTGCTATGTCTGCCCCACAATGATGTATTTTTCTTATCAATACCAACAATCTATTTTAGATAATTATTTTATGCAATAATCCAAAAAATGAGGTAGATCTAAATCATAGGTGGATCACACCATAGGAAAACAGTGGTGATTAAATGCCCACCATTAACAACTTCTTAGGGCTCACTTTAATGTTTATTTGCCATCCAACTTGTTGATTAGATTACATGGACGAGGATGGAAGAAAACAAAATATTAGCTTCAACTCTCGACTTTTGTGGCCTCAAGAAGTTTTTAACGGCGAATGTTAGACATAACACTGATCCACTAGTGTGGTCCACATGAGATTTGAATGTCTCATTTTTTTATCTTGTGCCCTAAAATGATATGGAAAAATGTACCAAATGGATAAAACACATACATCATGGTGGGGCGCATAGGATACACTCCAACATCCTATAGCTAATGACAGCATCGAAAGTAGGCAATCCTTCATAGGCATGAATGATATCAACCTATACAGTAGCCCCCTTCACTACAAATATTGCATTTCATATAATTAAGCTAATCAAATCATTAGGTGGGTCACACCTACTTATTAACTCCCAAACCTGTGGTGGGCCACCTGATGGTTGGATCAATCATATTGTTGAGATTTTTCATTTTCATGCTAGAGTCGCTACACTGAACGGATGGTAGACTCTTAGGGTGATGTATCAATCGTGTCCGTGCATCTGCTGGAACTCGCCGTGGGTGAGTGATGTTTTTTTTATTATTATTCTATTTTCAATCGTGTCTGTGCATCTACTGGAATTCGCCATGGGTGAGTGATGATTTTTTTTATTTTATTTCATTTTTTGGTAAAACAGACGTCTTGGATCATCAGATCCATTTTTTATTTACATCATTTTTCATACATAGTTTAGTAACTATTTGAACGGTTCCGATTGAGACATAAAACTGTCAGGTGTGGTATGGTGGGATAGATCAACCTTACAGCTCGACCATGTCAGACGGTGGGCTCTATCACGTGCCAAGGAGACGTATCCATCGAAGACGTCCATTTGTGGGCTCCATCACGGATGTACTATCTCAAAAAAATAAAAAATAAAATCATATGAATAACGAACCAGCAGTGCATCCACCAACTGGGGCGCACATGCGTGATGATCCACTGATCAGAACCGTCCATATTCTGCAATAAACACATACACAATCCACCGCATGAAACTTCCATGGAATGGACAGTCTTGTCCATCAGAATATATAGATAAATCATATGAATAATCACCACTGTTGTTTCCTATGGTGTGGTCCGCTTGATTATTGGGGACGAAATGTTTTTTAGATTATACCACAAATTGATAGGAAGAAAATGGATGGACGGTGTGGATAAGGCCCATTCATAGCTTGCCTGTTCATAGCTGGAGACGGTTGGGGTTAGGACGTAGTCCGCATCCAAGAAAGAGAGAAGAAGGGTCTTCTCAAAAGTCAGGGTGCCAGAGGTGACAATGACAGTACACCACCCCACGCAGGAAAGGATTGGCTACTCCCCCTGCCACCAGACATTGCTCTGTGGGGCCCACCATGGTGTATGTGTTTCATCCATGCCGTTCATCTTTTTTTCCAGATCATTTTATGTTATGAGACAAAAAAGGAGGTATATTCGAATTTCAAGTGGACCTGATGACCGAAAACAGTGTTGAATGAATGTCGACCATTAAAAACTGCTTAGGGGCCATAAAAGTTTTGTTTCTAGCTAATATTTGGTTCTTCCCTTCATCTCTGTCTGTATGATGCAATCAACAGTCTTGAATGTCAAATATCCAAAATAGTTGGCCATAGGAGCCTTAATGGTGGATATCCAATCACTATTTTTTTCCTCGTAGTGTGGTCCACCTGAGATCTATATCCCTATCACTTTTGGGATAAAGCCCTCAAATGATCTGTAAAAATGAATGAACGGAATGGATGAAATCATACATCATGGTGGGGCCCAGAAAGCATTGAACACTACCCACGGGGTTGGTGGCAGGGGAGTAGCAAACATCCGTTCATCCGGTTTTTTCATATCCAAAGCTCCAGTGGACCACACCACTTAAAACATCTGAGATGGGTTGATGGAGAAAATAGTAAGCCTATTTCAGGATCCAAAGATGAAAGAAAAGATTCAAAAATCTCAGATTTACTTAATCCATGAAAGGAACTTTCTTTCAAAACCAAACCAAAAAGAAATAAAAACTCTATTTCTCTCTCTGTTTCTGCAATGGTTTTGGTGCGACTACCTGCAGCAGGTGGCCCAATCAAAGACATTCATCATGTCTGCCTCACCAAAATGACCAAGACGAAGGATTTTGTACCACAGGTTTAGAGTACATACCTGTTTTACGAGTCGTGCCTTCGGGAAAAGTCCCTGCACTAACAATACAGTCCCTTGTCTCACCTGTAAGGAGGAAGAAAGGCCGATTCAGTGGCTAGATTGGTAGGTATTATCTCCTCTACAAACAAGTGTTGGAGAGAACCTTACCTGCGTAGGAGGGTTTCATGGGTGGAAGATACAGAAAGGAATTTTCATAATATAGGGAGCTGTGAAGGCATCCTCTGGTGCGTGCTCACGCGAACTACCGAAAGTTGGAAGATTCATGTTGACGCCTCGAGCGTAATCCTGGATTTCCTCCTTAGAATCGTCTGCAGAAGTGAGTGAAAATCCACTTCCCAGCGGGAGAGTATCCGATGTAAATACTCTTCCCACCAAACACGATACGCATTCATGATGGGTGAAATCCCTGTGATTTCACTACACCTTGAAAATCAAACAGGCCCTAAAGGGTGGGTAAGTGTATGCACAAGGTATATGCCAAGAATGCAATATCAGAGTAATACAGAATTATGCTAGTAAGTGCATACCAAGGCTATGCAATGCAGGGCCTACATGGCCAAATAAATATGTGAGATGCAACTCAAGCATACTAGTCATCATCTGAATCCACATAACAATATAGCTCATCTCTGAAATATCATCGGGCTTTAATACACTCCACACCAGCTTGCCACCCCATTTAAGTGCACAACTGGGTGAGTGGGAGAGACCTCACTATCTGCCTGCCAATATCAGCCCGACTTATTGATAACGGATCTATTCCTCAAGATGGGTCAGACTCAGCCTAATCATTGCCCACTCACTCGGTCGGGTAAGGTCACATCGCCTTCTAACTGACCACGACACAGTGGGAGACGCAACCTACTAGTATCCGGCCCTCATGCGCTCATACATCCACTCAGTCTAGACATTGGAGCATCCTCTTGTACCATAAGGGTTTGGAGACTTTCACTTTAAGACATATATGGAGCCCCTGTGCTTAACAAGTATTTTCAGTATCCAATCTTGTCATCCACGCTATGATTACAGAGGCTACGACCTTGATGTCGCTAGGGCATACAGTAATCATGTCACACAAGTGCGATATGCATGAGTCACACTATCAGTCATGCAGAAATCTTGCGCGTACCGTGTGCTCATGTGGGAAAACTCTGTCTCACAGCAAGCCCCAAAAACATCTATGATCAATCCTTACTCATAACATGCATGCAATGATGCGTATGGGCATGTATCATGATGTAATACTAAGTATGTTGTCAGTGTGTCCTACTAGACTAAGTATACTAGCATGATTATCAAATATAACAGGCGATGATCGACCTTATCCAGTATGTCACTTACAAGAGTAGGGGCTAAACGATACACCCCATTAAACATATAAAACTCTATATGGAATGGTCTATATTAGACTATCATAACCAAATCAAGGTTTAGCATATCATATGTCCTAAGGCGGGGTCCACTGAAAAGACAGTGGGTCTAACCCATGCATTAAGGTAGTTTCCCCACAGAGGATATACCAAATATGATACCAATTACTCTTCCGTCTATGGCAAGGGATGATGATGCACTAATGTCAAGGATAGACCTCACACTTGTCTCAATAAGGAGATGGACGGTATGGATGATATGTATATGTCACAGGGTCCTAGCAAATAGGGTACAAGGGTAGGATACATCTCTCGTGGGGAGTGAAGTGGGTATACAACAAGGTGAGTTCATAGGGTGGGCTAACCGGGTGAAGAATTGGGCTTTCTCAATCTCTTATCATGAATAAACTGGGCTTCCTTATGGGGCCGATACATACACAAAGTGGGCTTAGTGGAGTTCGTACATCTAGGACTATGTGTCCTTCTAATGGATTGGGTAGCCCGCTCAACTCCTAAGTGGGCCTTGGGTATGGTCACCGAACTTAGGAAAAACATAAATCTAAGTGGGTCACATTTCTATGGAAGGCCCAGTATGAACATAATGTGGGCTCCAAGGTTTGGACAATCCTATAGGGCATGGTGGGAAGGTACTAGCATTAATGGGGGGCTAACGGTTTAGGTTAGCCCAATAAGAGAAGGTGGTTACCTCTACATTAATGGGGGCCTAATGATTTGGGATAGCCTAATAAGGGAAGATGGGTTGAAAATTGGGTATAACAGTGGGCCTTACAAGGTATGGTTTTCAACGGTGGATGTTTAACCACTACTATTCCTATGGTGCGGTGCACTTGAGATTTGGATCTGACTCTCAATGGGGCCCACGGCCCTGATAGCCGCTGGAGAAGGGATGGATAGGGTGCATGTAGCACATACATCATGGTGGGCCTCATGAGACAGCCCAAGGGAAAATGGGTATTACTATCATCAGTGGGGGCCTAACGGTTTGGGTTAGCCCACTAGGGTATTGGTGGAAATAGGCTTAACAATGGGCCCTAGGAAAGTTGTACAACGGGAACATTTAACCACCATTTATAATGTGGACATTTAACCACCATTTCTCCCAAGGCGTGGCCCATTTGGAACCTAGAATTTATCTACAATGGGGCCTACGACCCTTATACTAGCTAGAAAATGGATGGGCTACATAAGTATTATCACATATATCATGGTGGAATCATACATCACAATTAGGCCTCACTCAAGGGCCTCATATACATCACGATGGGCCTCACACAAGGGCTTCATATACATTATGATGGGCCTTACACAAGGGCCTCACATACATCACAATGAGCGTCACACAAGGGCCTCATATACATCATGTTAGGCCTCACCACATGGGCCTCATATGCATCACAATGGGCCTCACACAAGGACCTCATATTCTTCATGTTGGGCCTCACCACATGGGCCTCATATACATCATAATGGGGCCCACCAACTGATGGCCAATGCGGATATATAACGCATACATTATGGTGGATCCCACCGTCCTAGGTTACTGGACGGTGCAAATATAATACATAAATCATGGTGGGGTCCATCCCACGTCCAAGGACTGGACGACATGGATGAAACACCTACATCAGGTAGGATCCATGGGCAGACGGTGTGAATACAACACTTACATCATGTGGGTCCCATGTCCACGTGCAGACGGTGGACAACATGGATAGGAAACTTACATCACGGTGTATCCAGCACCATCCCAAACAACTGGACGGTGTGGATGTACAACACATATATCACGTGGGCCCCATGGCCGCTAGACGGTGTGGGTGCAACACATGCATCACAACAGGCCCTACCGTCCAACCTATCTGGATGGTGTGGATACAACAGATGCATCAGGTTGGTCCACACATGTGGCCCACCAGCTGCTAAATTAAAGCTGATGTTTGTGTTTTCTCTTCTATCCAGGCATGCTGGACGTGTTGCTGACAGATGGCCTGGATGCACACATCATCAAGGTGGCCCCATGATCTGGACGGTCTGGATGAACACATCATCAAGGCAGGACCCATGTCCAGGCACTGGGCGGTGGGGATACAACACATTCATCGAGGTGGTCCCACACGAGGGAGAGTTCCACCGTCCAGAATGCTAGACGATGTGGATGTACAGATACATCACAGTAGGCCCCACCATTCCACGTGAACGGTGGGTGAAATACATACATCAAGCGAGACCCACCGTCCCTTGCTGGACGGTGGAGTTACAACGCATACATCAAGGTGGGTCCACGTGGTGGCTCACCGGAGTTTGGATCAAATTGATATTTGTGATTTCCTTCATCCAGGCCTATCCCAACGGACAGGCAACAAGGTGGGGCCCAACACATGGACGGTGTGGATCAGATACATCATGGTGGGCCACAAGATGGGAAAGAGAGAGAGAGAGAGAGAGAGAGAGAGAGTGATGATGGAGGGCTCCGCCACTATGAGAGAGAGAGAGAGAGAGTGATGATGGAGGGCTCCGCCACTATGAGCCCTCCTAGGGAGGCCATGAGAATACAATACATTCATCAACATGGGTCCCAAAAAAACATGTGGGCCCTTAAAATAGAAAATCAAGGTGGGGATACCATCCCCACCATAAAATCAAGGGTCGAGATGACCTCTACATGTTGAATATCGAATAAACATCATGGTGGGGTCCATGGAGAATAGTCCCAACGTGGATTTACATATATATATATATATATATATATATATATATATATATATATATATATATATATATATATATATATATATATATATATATATATATATATATCATGGTGGGCCATTGGCCACGCCTTGGGTCCAAAATGAGATCTATACCATCAATCGGTAAGCCCCACTTGTCCCATCATCAAAATCACCAAATCTAGTCCTATAAACACCCACCGATTCCACTTCTTCTTGGTTCCTTGGAATGTTAAGCTCCTTAAATTCTTCTTTCATGGAGGATGAAGAGGATTGAAGGGTTAGGATGAGAGATTTGGGGCAGGGAGTGGGCCACACACTTGGGTTCTTTTCTTTCCTTAGGATTTTCTCTCTTGGTTGCTTAGGATTTTGGGTTGAGAAATGAGATGGGATGGAGTGAAATGAGAGAGTGGTGTTGTGTAAAAGGGATGGGATGAGAGGAATGGGTGTGTAAGAGGAGTGACATGAGAGGTATGGGTGTGTATAAGAGAGAGTTGACTTTGGAGATGGCTTGTGTAAGAGAGGGATGGGTGTGATGGATAGAGTGATGGTTTGTACTTGATTGATTGATGTGATAGGTTGGGTAGAGATTCTCTCAAGATTCGAAATGCGCGGCATTTTCTGAAAATATACGCGGGCCCACTACTCCTAGCCTGGGTATCGCATCGGTCCGCAAGATGTGGCGTTAGAATCGCGACGAGAGCGCGGTCGCTAGGGTAGGTTTCAAGTCGAGTCGACTCAGATCTACGGGATGCGACTTAAGGTCACGCGTAAATACCGTCTGAAGGTCGCGGGTCATTGAAATTCAACGCGGAGGATTATGGAAGTCTAAAGAATGTACGGTCTAGGATACGGGCCTTACAGACATGGCATGGACTTGTCCCAGACTCAACTGAGTTGAGCCCGACTCCATCGGGTTGAGTCGTTGCGGCACTTGCTACACTCTCTCTCTGCTTCGATCTCATTTCTCTTCCTCTTACTCTTTCTCTCTTTTCCTTCCTTTTTCTTCCTTTCGCTTCTGCCTTCCCTCTTTCTCTCTTTCTGCTAGGAAGACCAGAGATGATGGAGTCAGCCTTGATCTTATAGGGACACAGACCAAGTCGACTAGGCTTCTTTCCACACCAGAAATGACACACCCCTCGCTCTCCCACTTTATACATTTGGAAAGTAGTTGCCCTAAAAAAGAGTTTCTTATAAGCTTTCCTAACCCCATTCTAGAGGTTTTAAATGCAACTAATCGAGGGATTAGTTGTGAGCTCCCACTCTAACCTGAGATGATTTTGAGATGATTACGTGAGGGTTAGGTTGCATGGTCATATGATTTGATTGCGGTCTCCTTCTGACACTAGGTGTAAGGCCCGTATTTTAGTCCGTGTCGTTCCGTAGGCTTGCGCGGTCCTCCCAATTGAATTTCGACAACCTTCAACCTGTATCCAACGTTTGCGCATGATCATAAGCCGATGCTTGCATACCGAAGTCGGCTCGACCTGAAACTTGTACCTTAGCGACCATGCCATCGCCGCGGTTCCAACACTGTGACTCACGCATCGATCGATACCTAAACTAGAAGATGTGGGCCCGCATTCATTTCGAGAAAAACACCGCACGTTGCGAATTTCAAGAAAATCTATACAACATGTCCCATCAATCAATCAATCAATATACCCCATACCTTAAGTACAAGCTCCATCCCTCCTTTTTCCACAAGTCAACTTTCTCTCCCCCTACCCATCCCTATTTTACAAAATTTCAAACACACCCATGTTTCATCATCTCCTTTCCTTACAACTACCACTCCACCCATCCCTTCATCCATTATTTCTATCTCTCCCTCTCATTCTCTAGAAATTTCTTAAAATCCCATGAGAGCTCCAACATCCAAGCTCTCTCCCAAATAGTAAGTATGGCCCACCTTGTCATCTCCCATTTCAACCTTCCTATACACATCAACTAAGGAGGTTAAGGGATCAAGAAGGAGTGCAATAGGTGGGTGATCTATCGTCGATTTACATTTGAGGGCCCACTTCTACGTGGGACCCGTTACGATGTATGTGTTGAAATCATGAGGGGCCCATAGGGGCGGGGTCCCTCCATCATCGTCTCTCTCTCCCCCTCTCTTTCTCTATCTATTTTGATGAAGTGGGCCCTACTAATTTGTGTTTTATCCGCATCATCCATCATGGACAGTGTGATTGACACACTCAAATCCATAGCTCAACCGACATACTAAGCAGAGATGCCTCGTTTCAACACTTGAGGTCTTGGCATCGATCCCCAGTGAGGGTGGCTAACATGGAGTGTGTGTACTGACGTGAGTGCATACTAATATGTTAACCAAAAAAACAGAAGAGAGAGAGAGCTTGATATTCTGGTGGGTCCCACACGTGTGGACCCACCTCATGTGTACTTGAATCCAACCATCCATCAGTTTGACGTCCAGCAGCATGTAGCTGCTGGACCGTCAGCTAGACCTGTGGGCCCCATCACATGATGTATGTGTTGCATCAAAACTGTCCAAAAATGTAGGGCCCACCATCAGCCGTCTCTCCAGACGCTGACAATGTTGACACCTCTACTCTCCCACACACACGTATATGTATTTTAATACATATACTATATAATATAATATATCATATATTATATGGTGGGCCACTCCTATGTGGGACTCACCTTTAAAAATGGCATTTGCACCGTCCAGATGAATCTGGACGGTGAGTATGGGCAGTGCCGCCAGCTGCTGATATATATATATATATATATATATATATAATATTATAATAATTCAATGTGTGGGCCACCCTCTCACGTGGCACCCACCTTCAATATAGAAAACCTGCACCGTCCAGATGGATCTGGACGGTGAGCAGCCACCTGCTCCCTTTGCATATATAATGTATATACATATATAATATATATTATATTATATTTAAACCATATATATAATATTATATAATACATGTGTGTCTCACAACAGCGATTAAGTTGCTGTTGACGTCACCAGTTCTGTGGACCCCACCGTAAATGTACCTTTTCCATGCCGTCCAGTAATCTGGACGAGTGAGACCCCACTCTGCTGTGTGTTACATCCAACCGTTCATCCCTTTTTCGTGGTGGGCCACGTATGTGGACCCCATTGATGTATGTGAACCATCCATCCATTTGACCAGTTTCATGGCCCTACTTTGATGGATGTGATCCATCCAAACCATCCACCTATTTGGGCCACCTCATCTCACGGTTTGAGACTAAAAAATAAGGCAGATCTAATATCAAGTGGCCACCCTACAGAAAACAATGGTGTTGAATGCCCACCCTTAAAACCCCTTTTGGGTTACAGAAGTTTTGATTCAATATAATATTTATTTTCCTTCTCTGTTCATGTCCTTGTGACCTTATGAACAATATGGATGGAAAAATAAATACTATGATACGCCCACTAGAAATCTAACTGTGGAAATCATTACCACAACTGTCATTTGTGGTATGGTTCAGATGATCCTTTGAATATGATTCAATTTTTTTTATATGCTCTATAATGGTCTTTAATACTGGATGAATCGTGCGTTCGACTCGGCCATTTAACTCGGCCGATTCGACTTGACCCATTTGACTCGGCTAGGCCCATTCGACTCGGCCTATTCGACTTGGCCTATTCGACTCGGACATTTGATTCAGCTCCTTTGATTTGGCCCATTTGATTCGACCAATTTAATCAGCCTAATTGATTCAGCTCATTTGTATCAGTCCATCTAATTCGACCAATTTGATCAGCCCATTTGATTCAGCCCATTTATAACGACCCATTTGATCGGCCCATTTAAACGGCCCAATCGATTCGGCCCATTTTTGCCGACCCATTTGACTCGTCCCATTTAATCGCCCGATGTGATATATATATTGGCCCATGAGTGAGGCCTAATGTGATGTATATATGCCCTAGAAGTGAGGCCCATGTTAATGTGATTTAGGCCCTTGTATGAGGTCGTGGGCCCATTATACGATTGACCCTATGAGCGTCATTCCTTGGAAGCGATGTTGGTTAAAGGTCCACATTGATGAACAATGATGGTTGGACGTCCACATTGTGACCTTCTCTTAGGCCTGGCTAGGCCCACTCTCATCATTCTCTAGTGGGTTATCCCAAATAATTAGACCCTATTGATATTTCTTGGTCCATCATCTGCTGTCCATCCATGGATCTCACCTTACGTAGAGGCCAATTGTTGAGACTGATTCCGATTATTGAGGCTGATTTTGATTATCGAGGCTGATTGCCGATGCCCATTATGATGTATATGCGACCTGTATTTGAGGCCCATTCTGATGAGCATTCAGCCTTGGCTTGATGCATTTAAGGCCTATGAAATATATATGAGGCCTATGTGATGAGGCCCATTGTGGTGCATTTGAGGGTCAGGTGATGGAGCTCGTTGTATTGTATATTAGGCACATTAGAGAGGCCCATTGTGATGTATATTAAATCCTTGAGTGAGGCCCATGGTGTTGTATATTAGGCCCTTGTGTGAGGCCATGGGTCCATTGTATGTTAGTCTCTATGCGGGCCATTCCTTGGAGGCAATGTTGGTTAAACGTCTACATTGTCGAGGTCGATTGTCAATGTCGGTTATTGATACCGATTATGAGTATGTGACAGCATAGCATCATGATACATGCCCATACACATCATCTTCATGTTTGTTATAAGATGTGGTTAACCATTGCATATATCATTAGGCAGGTTGTTATGAGACTCCCTGATAGGTGGAGATTGTCTCACATGAGCACATGGTATGCGCAGGATTGATGCATGACGGGATTATATGACTCATGCATCTGGCATTGTGTGTTATGATTATTGTACACCTTAGCGACATTAGGGTCGTAGCCTCCACAGGCATATCGTATATGGTCAGATAGGACACCGAAAATATGTTATTAGCATCGGGCTGTCATAGATGGCCCTGAGTGAAAATTCCTAAACCCTCTTGGTACCATAGGACGCCCCAACGTTAAGACCAAGTGGATATATATGAGCGTATGATGGTCGTATACCAGTAGGCCGCGTCTCCCACTATGTCGTGGTCGGTTGAGAGGGGGTGTGGCCTTACCCGCCTGAGGGAGTAGGTATAAATAGGCTAAGTTTGACCAGCTAGTGAATGGGTCCGCTATCGATATGTTGGGTAAATATTCAGCCTTCCGAATTGTTATGTGTATATTACATTATATCCTCGGCATATGGCATTTTGGGTTGTTATGTGTCTGTATTCATGTGACTTAGATGAGACTGATGGTATTCGTTAGCTCTTCTAAATTGCGTATTGCATTGTATCCTCAACATCTGATATTTGATTATTTATGACTCCTTATTTGCATAGCTGATCTGTATTACGTATTCTGATATTGATTAACTTCTGGACTTGTCGGTATGCTTGCTTACTCTGATATCGTACGATTCATGTTCTTACTAGTATTTTTGATATTATATGATTATGACATTTTATTGGATACTTGACACTTACCTTGCGCACACACTTACACCACCCTCTAAGATTTCTATAAACTTATGCATGATAGATGCGTGTAGGAAATGTTAGGTTACAGAACCATGGAGCTTGGAGCATGTACCTGACTTTTGGAGCTTTGATTTTGATATATGTATTTTCCTTTCAACATTCTACTCAAATGTTTATGTTAGTGGATATATGATGATGATGTTATTTTTGTGATTTGGGTATACTTGTGGTTATGCATAATACGAGATAAATGTACGTTGAAAAATCCTTCTTATAGGATTTCAGAATCAGAACCTGGCATATGGCCACTGGGAGTCAAGAATGGAGTACTACAGAGGCTTTCGGCACCGGATTTGGCGATCGGGGTTCGTATGAATCCGATTTTTGGGTTTGGGGCGTGACAGAAGTTGGAATCAGAACATAACTTGGGAATACCTAAAGATAACATAACATATCTGCTGATAGCTACCCTGCACTCTATGATTGTTAAGAACTTAGAATAATTTGATCCTCGAGTTCGAATAGCTTAGTAACTTACCTGATATAGCTCCATATCGTGTGTGCATTTGAGAGTGTTAAAGGATAATAGGCGCCTTTGTTTCTCCCTATAGGACATACCACTCAGGAGAGCGATGTGAGCGACTCCCGCTTTATCACTTACGACTCCCGCTTTACCACCTATGACTCACGCTCCACTCCGAGAGATCCCTGCTCCCTAGCCTGAGGATGTCGTTCCTCCACTTGAGACTGGTGCGGATCCGACTGTACTTATGAGTGCCTCCTAGTTACAGTAGATGTTGCAGGATGTGACGGCTCCACTTCAGGGACAGGGTAGACACCGTGTTGTTTCGCCAGCCAGGCAGAACAGGAGCCTGAGAGCGCCCTTCTTTGAGAGCTCAGACAGTTCGATCCTTCGCATTTCCAGGGCGAGCCAGATCCGATAGCAGCCAAGAGATGGCGCTCTGATGTGGAGAAGGTTTTTGATACGATGGCATGTATGACTCAACAGCGGGTTCAGTTAGCTGTATTTCTTCTCCAGGGTGAAGCCGAGCACTGGTGAACCTCTATTACCCATGTTATAGGGCTTAATTTTTCCTATAATTGGGAGGATTTCATAGACCAATTCGACCAGTAGTATTTTCCTTACTATTCTCGTCGACAGTGAGCTTTAGAGTTCGAGACCTTAGTAGAGGGAGACATGTCTGTGGCACAATATGCGGCTCGTTTTACAACGCTGTCTAGATTCGCACCATGTTTGGTTGATGATGAGGAGCGAAAGGCTCGCCGTTTAGAGAACGACTTACGTTATAGTCTCCGAGGCCGTATTGTTGGGCATGAGCTCCCAACTTTTGAGAGGGTAGTACGGAGGGCCCAGATTTATGAGGACGAGTGGGTCAGTTCGCAGAGGGATCGCAACCAAAGAAGAGACCAGAAGAGGTAGGCCCCCTCCGGCAACTCCCGACAATAGCAGCGTCGACGGCCGCAGAGGCATAGGAATCACCTAGCCATTCGAGCAGCACCCCTGTAAAACCCGTATCCTAATTCGTACTGTTCCTTAGACTTTCGCGGTCATTCCGATCGATTTTCGGCGACTCGCGATCTGTAACCGGCGTTGCTCGAAATCCTGAAACAGATTCTATTGGTCTGAGTCAGTTCGACATGAGACTTGTACTAGTGCGACCGCACTGTCGCCGCGGTTCTGATGCCGCGTCTCACGCGCCGAGGCGATACCCAGGCCAGGAGATGTGGGCCCGCGTTCAGTTCGAGAAAACACCGCGCGTTGCGGATTACGAGAAAATCTCTACGAGATGTCCCATCAATCAATCAATCACTCATTTCAAGTACAAGTCAAGTCACTCCATACCCAAGTACAACAACCCATACCTTTCTCTTACACAAGCAAACCCAAGGTCAACCCTCACATCACTTCACCTCTCTCTCCACCCATCCCTTCTTACAACACACCACTCCACCCATCACCCATCACACCACATCACTCCATCACCCTTTTTCACCCATCACTCCCCTCTCTCTCTCATTCATTCTCAAAAAAAAATCTCTCCAAGAAAAAATTTCACACGTCCAAGCATTCCCAAGCTTTCCCAAAGGCCAAGTGTGACCCACCCTCTCATCTCTCACCCACACCATCAAAGGTCCATCATCCACCGTCCAAGGCGAAGGCAAGGAGCATTGGAGGCCAAGGGAGCAAGGAGGAGGCTTAGAGGTGGGTGATCCACCGTTAAATTCTTTTTAGGGACCACTTATTGGTGGGACCCATTTTTTTATGTATGATTTGTATTATGTGGGGCCCATAGTGGCGGGGCCCCACCATCACCGTCTATTGTTCTCTCTCTCTCTCTCTCTCTCTCTCTCTCTCTCTCTCTCTCTCTCTCTCTCTCTCTCTCTCTCCCCTTATCCTTTTCCTAAAATGAAGTGGGCCCCACCAATTCATGATAAATCTACTCCATTCATCAAATGGTGTGGCCCACCACACTTTAGGTGATATGATACGTATATATATATACATATATATTATATTATATTAATATTACACATATATATATGTATATGGTGGGCCATGTATATGTGGGACCCACCATGATGATGTATTTATCCATGCCGTCCAGCGTCCCTGGACGCTGAACGGGCGTGTGGGCCATCATGGAGTATGTGTACAGGCGGCATGGGCGTGTACTGTCAAGAAAGAAAAAAAAAAGAAAAAGAGGTTGCTTTGGGGTGGACCTTGCATGCAGGCCCCACTTTGATGTATGTATGCAATCCACGCCGTCCATTCCATTTTTCATATTATTTTACGCGTTGAGCCGAAAAATGAGACCGATCCAATCATCTGGCGGGCCGTGGTATTAAGAATGGTAGTATTTTCCGTTGAAAACTTGGAAGAATGATTTCTGGGGTCCACCAGAAGCTTGAACCCACCTGAAACTTGGTTTGGACCCTTAATTTTGTGGGACACATGTAATGGACGGGGTAGATCTGTTTAATGTGGGTCCCACCTAGGAAAACAAAAATAAAGAAAATCCATGCAATGCATTTGCCTACTTGACGTCCAGAGGAGTCTGGACGTCCAACCAAAAAAAAAAAAAAGAAAGGAAAAGAAGGGAAATGGTAGGCCACTCTTGCAAGCCCCAACTTAATGCATGTATTTAATTCAAGCCTTCCACCATCTTCCTCAGATTAATTTACGCGTTGAGCTAAAACTTGGTACCAATACGGAACTCAGGTGGGCCATACCATCTAAAATCATGTGAAGACATGCCTGAAACACACAAAAGCATTTAGTGGGGCCTATCTGAAATTTGGACGTGGCTGAAACTTGGTTTGGACGCCTAATTTTGTGGAACACATGCAATGGATGGGGTAGATCTGGTTAATGTGGGTCCCACCTAGGATAAAAAAATAATTTTCTTTTTGGCATGACTTTGTGCCATGAGTCCAGAGAGGTCCACGTTAAAAAGGGTGGCTGCATTGGCCCACTTGTAGACTCCACCATGATGTACATTTTACATCTATACCGTTCATTTAATAGGTCCCCTTGAATGGTGCGTTGACTCCAAAAATCATCCACAAACTGAACTCAGGTGGGCCATACCATCCAAATCATGTGAAGACATGCCTAAATCATATAAAAACACTTCGCGGGGCCTACCTGAATTTTGAATGTGGCTGAAACTTAGTGTGAACCCTTAAACAGGTGGGACACATGTGTTGGATTGCAAATAAACACTTTGGTGGGTCCTGCATGGGACCCACTGTGGTATGTGTGGCTTACCACACCGTCAAAATAGTGGGTGGTGACACCCACTGTGATGCAAGTGTTTCACTCACGCCGTCCGTCCACGGCAGTGGACGGTGGCCCCCACTCAGATGTATGTATTTTTTCCACGCCGTCCATCACGTGGGCCCCTGGTCACGTGACGTTATGAACAGGTTTGGATGGCAATAAACATTACAGTGGGCCCTAGGCCATGTGATTCTATGAACAGTTTGGATGCAAATATATAGTACAGTGGACCCAGGTTGGGTAGAAAATATACATTACGGTGGACCCTGGGTCTATATGACCTTATCAACAGGTTTGAATGGAAAATAAACATTTTGGTGGGCCCCTTGCTACATGGCCTTATCAACAGGTGGAATGTAAAATAAACATTTTGATGGGCCCCTTGCCACACGGCCTTAACAACAGGTTGGGTGGCAAATACGCATTTCAGTGGGCCTAGGATTGGATGGAAAATAAATGTCATAGTGGGCCCACATGGGAGTCTACCATGATGCATGAGTTTCATCCAAACCGTCTAACCATTTTGAGATCATTTTAAGGCCAATGTTGAGGCCCACTTTGTTATATATGGGCCCATGTGTGTAGGCCCATTTGATGTATTTGTGGCCTAATGTTAAGGCCCACTTTGGTATATATAAGGCCTATGTGATTAGGCCCATTTGATGCACATAAAGCTTATGTGATTGGGCTCATTTTAATGCATTTTAAGGCCCATGGGTGATGGCCCATTGCAAAGTACCTAAGGTCCATTGGTGAGGCCCATTGAGGTGGCCCACTTGATGAATATAAGGCCCATGAGATACGGCCCATTTGATGTATTTGAGGCCCAATGGGATGTACCTAAGGTACATTGCAATGTGTGATTCCGCCATGATTTATTTAATGATATTTAAGGCGAACCGAGCCTTGGGAGCAATGATGGTTTGACGTCCACATTGTAAGATTAATGTTGATTAAATGTCCGCATTGTCACTCTCCCTAGGGCCTACTGATAGGCCTAACTCTTTGTGTATGAGGCCCATGTGCAGGGCTCACCTGTGACGTATATTAGGCTCAGGTGTAGGGCCCACCCATTAAGTATTGGGGCCTGTGGATTGTGATGTATCTTCGGCCCAGATGGCAAGACCTGATGTTATGTATGAGAGACCTAAGGGATGTGGCCCATTACGATGTGTTCGGGGCCTATGGATATGGTCCATTATACTGTACATGAGGCCTGTATATGGGGACCATTATAATGTTACATATGGCCTTATGTGAGGACTAATGTGGTACATGTCAGGCTTAGGTGATGAGGTCCACTTTGATATACTTGTGGCCCATTAGTGCGCCTCATTGATGTGACTCGCTTAATGTGTATGAGGCCCATTAGTGCGGCTCGTTGATGCAGCCCACCTGTTGTGTACATGTAACCCTTGAGTAAGGTCCATTGTGTTGTATATAAGGCCCTTGTATGAGGCCGTGGGCCCATTATATGTTTGGATCTGTGAGGGTCACTTCTTGGGGCAATGTTGGTTAGATGTCCACATTGTCGAGGTCGATTGTTGATGCCGGATATTGATACCAATTATGAGTATGTGACTGCATAGCATCATGATCCATGCCCATACGCATCATCTGCATGTATGTTATGAGATATGATTGACCATTGCATATGTGATAGTGCTGGTTGTTACGAGACTCCCTGATAGGCAGAGATTGTCTCACATGAGCGCACGGTTTACGTAGGATTGATGCATAATTGGATTGTATGACTCATGCATCTTGTATTGTGTATTGTGATTACTGTATGCCCTAGTGACATCAGGGTCGTAGCCTCCACAGGCATATCGCAGATGGCCAGATGGGACATCGGAAATCTGTTCTACATGGGGTGCTATAGATATCCTTGGGTGAAAGTCCCTAAACCCTCTTGGTTCCAGAGGATGCTCCAACCTCTAGACCGAGTGGGTAGATGGGCGCCGAGTGCCGATTACCAGATGGTTGCGCTCTCCACTGTGTCACGGTCAGTTGGAATGGGGTGTAGCCTTACCTGCCCGAGAGGAGGGGGCAATGCTAGGCTGAGTCTGACTAGCTCGAGGAATGGGTCCGCTATTGATGAGCCGGGCCCGATATTGGCAGGCGGATAGTGAGGTCTCTTCCACTCACCTTGTTGCGCGCGATGGGGCGGTAATCTGGTATGGAGTGTAATAGACCCCGGTGATTTTCCAGAGAGAAACCGTACTAATATGTGGACTTATTGAGTAAGAATTGCATGTTCATTCATTCATTCGTTCATTCACTATCCACTCAGGCTGGTGGTGCGCAATTAATTATTGTGTACCTTCGTTATGGCAAGAATTTCGGTTGGGTGCGCTATTAACCTAAGATCAGGAGTCTACCATATTGAGTCTGACTATCCAAATTTAGGTATGGGACTGGTTTGGATAGAAGTCCTTGTGGTGGACCCCGTAGCCTGCGATACTACGTACTATCATCCCGACTTCACACTCCAGCATGGTCATTTCATTCGCATCGCATATTGCATTACATCCGCAGGCATATGGCATTTTAGGTTGCTATATTTCTGTACTTATATGGCCTAGACAGACTTAGCAGGATTTGTATATTGCATTACATCCTCGGCATCTGATATTTGACTCTTTATGACTCCTTAGTGCATATCTGTTTTATATTACGTTTCTGATAATTGACTGACTTATGAACTTGTCCATACTTTCGCTTACTCTGTCATTGTATGATTTATGATCTTGTCAGTATTTCAGGTTATTCCGATAATGTACGATTTATGAATTACCAGTAATTTCGGTATTGTATGATGATGGTATTGTATTGAACATTTGATACTTACCTTATGCACACACTTACACCACCCTCTAAGCTTTCTATAAGCTTATGCACGATAGATGCGTGCAGGTGATGTTAGGTTGCAACAGTGTTGAGCTTGGAGCGTGCGGTGGTCTTCTGGAGCTTGATTTTTCTTTATTTATGTATTCCCTTTCAGCATTGTACTCAAATGATTATATTAGTGGATATGTGATAATGATGTTTCCTTTATAATTTGGGTAAACTTATGGTTATGCTTATTACAAGACAAGTGTATGTTCAAAAAATCCTCCTTATAGGATCCCAGGATCGGAATCTGGCGTATGTTGCGCTGGGAGCCGAGAATGGGATACTACGGAGGCTGTCGGCACCAGATTCGGCGATCTAGATTCTTGTGAATCTGATTTCTGGGTTTGGGACGTGACAACCCCTAGCACTACCTCTAAGGTAGTTCACCGGTGTCTGTCATGGGTGCGGCGAGGCAAGACACCATTAGCAGGAATGTCCCCACCTTCAGCACCAGCAGAAGCGACAACAACTCCTACCATCGAGACCCCAGCAGCAATCGTGGTAGCAACAACCACATAGAAGACACAACCTCCCCAACAGGAATAAGGCAGACTTTATATAGCCCAGCAGGACCCTCAGACGTCAGAAGGAGTGGCCGACGATTTGAGTGACCAGTTTTTAGGACCGTCTTGTTAGAGTAATCATTGATAAAATTTTGAGGCTGTAAGGTATCGTAGTTTCAATCATTTCTGATCCAGGATCTGAAGTTCAGTAAGGGTCATCATAGCATTGATGAGGCACCTTGGGAGCGCGAGGTTAAGATTATGGAGCAATATTCTAATCCCTTCGTAAACCGATTGTGCCTTGACATATATATATATATATATATATATATATATATATATATATGATAATGTCATGTTTCTTCTTCCTTATGAGTTATGTCTAGTTGCGATGATTATGTAAATTTTGAAAATGAAATTTTTATTTAGAAAGAAGAGTTATAAGGCCCGTATCCTAGTATGTGCCGCTCCGTAGGCTTGCGCAGTCCTCCCAGTCGAATTCTAGCAACCTTCGACTTGTATCCGACGTTTGCGACGATCCTAAGCCGAGGCTTGCATACCGAAGTCAGCTTGACCAGAAACTTGTACCTTAGCGACCGTGTCGTCGCCGTGGTTCCAACGCCTCGACTCACGCATTGATCCGATACCCAGGCTAGAAGATGTGGGCCCGCGTTCATTTCGAGAAAAACATCACGCGTTGCGAATTTCGAGAGAATCTCTACAACATGTCTCATCAATCAATCAATCAATACACCCCATAACTTAAGTACAAGCTTCATCCCTCATTTTTCCACAAGTTAACTCTCTCTCCCTCCCCTACCCATCCCTCTTTTATAAAATTTCAAACACACCCATGCTTCCCCATCTCCTTTCTTTACAACCACCACTCTACCCATTCCTTCATCCATTATTTCTATCTCTCCCTCTCATTCTCTAGCAATTTCTCGAAATCCCATGAGAGGTCCAACGTCCAAGCTCTTTCCCAAATAGTAAGTGTGGCCCACCTTCTCATCTCCCGTCTCAACCTTTCAATACCCGTCAACCTCCATCAAAAGGGAAGACAAGGAGCTAAGGAGGCTAAGGAATCAAGGAGGAGTGTAATAGGTGGGTAACGACACTAGAAATGACACACCCCTCGCTCTCCCACTTTACTATCGATTTGCATTTGAGGGCCCACTTATACGTGAGACCCATTATGATGTATGTGTTGAAATCATGAGGGGCCCATAGTGGCGGGGTCCCTCCATCATCGTCTCTCTCTCTCTCTCTCTCTCTCTCTCTCTCTCTCTCTCTCTCTCTCTCTCTCTCTCTCTCTCTCTCTATCCGTTTTGATGAAGTGGGCTCCACTAATTTGTGTTTTATCTGCATCATCCATCAGGGACGGTGGGATTGACACACTCAGATCCATAGCTTAACTGGCAGACTGAACGGAGATGCCTCGTTTCAACACTTGAGGTCTTGGCATCGATCCCTAATGAGTGGAGTGTGTGTACTGACGTGAGTGCATACTTTCAAGCTAACAAAAAAAATAAAGAGGGAGCTTAATATTCTGGTGGGTCCCACACGTGTGGACCCACCTCATGTGTACTTGAATCCAATCGTCCATTAGTTTGACATCGGCAGCATGTAGCTGCTGGACCGTCAGCTAGACCTGTGGCCCCATCAGCCGTCCGTCCAGACGCTGACAATGTTGACACCTCCACTCTCCCACACACACGTATATGTATTTTAATACATATATTATATAATATAATATATCATATATATTATATGGTGGGCCACTCCTATGCGGGACCCACCTTTAAAAATGGCATCTGCACCGTACAGATGAATCTGGACGGTGAGTATGGGCGATGCTGCCAGCTGCTGATATATATATAATATATAATATTATATGATATAATATATAATATAGTATAATAATTCAATGTGTGGGCCACCGTCCCACGTGGTACCCACCTTCAATATAAAAAATCAGCATCGACCAGATGGATCCGGACGGTGAGCAGCCACCTGCTCTCTTTGCATATATAATGTATATACATATATAAAATGTATTATATTATATTTAAACTATATATATATATAATATTATATAATACATGTGTGTGTCTCACAGCAACTATTAAGTTGATGTTGACATCACCAGTTCTGTGGACCCCATCGTATATGTACCTTTTCCATGCCGTCGAGTAATCTAGACGGGTGGGACCCCACTCTTTGTGTTACATCCAACCGTTCATCCCTTTTTCGTGGTGGGCCACGTATGTGGACCCCATTTATGTATGTGAACCATCCATCCATCTGACCAGTTTCATAGCCCTACTTTCATGGATGTGATCCATCCAAACCGTCCACCTATTTGGGCCACCTCATCTCACGGTTTGAGATTAAAAAATAAGGTAGATCTAATATCAAGTGGACCACCCTATAGAAAACAATGGTGTTCAACGCCCACCCTTGAAACCCGTTTTGGGTTACAGAAGTTTTGATTCAATATAATATTTATTTTCTTTCCCTGTTTAGGTCCTTGTGACCTTATGAACAGTATGGATGGAAAAATAAATACTTTGGTGGGCCCACTAGAAATCTAACTGTGAAAATCATTACCACCACTGTCATTTGTGGTATGGTCCAGATGATCCTTTGGATATGATTTATTTTTTTGTATGCTCTATAATGATCTCTATCATTAGATGAATGGTGCGTTCGACTCGGCCTATTTTACCGGGTCATTTAACTCGACCGATTCGACTCGACCCATTTGACTCGGCTATTTGACTCGGCTGATTCGACTCAGTCATTTGACTCGGCCTATTCGACTTGGCCTATTCGACTCGGCCCCTTGATTCGGCCCCTTTGATTTGGCCCATTTGATTTGACCCATTTAATCGGCCCAATTAATTCGGCCCATTTGTACTGGTCCATCTGATTCGACACATTTGATCGGCCCAATTGATTCGACCCATTTGTACCGACCCATTTGATCAGCCCATTTAATCAGCCCAATTGATTCGGCCCATTTGTACCGGTCCATCTGATTCGCCCGATTTGATCGACCCAATTGATTCGGCCCAATGTGATACATATATTGGCCCATGAGTGAGGCCCAATGTGATGTGTATAAGACCCAGATGTGAGGCCATGTTGATGTGATTTAGGCCCTTGTATGAGGTCGTGGGCCCATTATACGATTGGCCATATGAGCGTCATTCCTTGGAACCGATGTTGGTTAAAGGTCCACATTGATGGGTAATGATGGTTGGACGTCCACATTGCTACCTTCCCTTAGGCCTGGCTAGGCCCACTCTCATCATTCTCTAGTGGGTTACCACAAACGATTGGGACCCATTGATATTGCTTGATCCATCATCGGTTGTACATCCATGGATCCCGCCTTGCGTAGAGGCCAATTGTTGAGACCGATTTTGATTTTGATTCCGATTATTGATGCTGATTCTGATTATCGAGGCCGACTCCGATTGTCGAGACCGGATATTGAGACCGAACACCGATGCCCATTGTGATGTATAACGACCTGTTTTTTACGCCCATTCTGATGAGCATTCAACCTCGGCTTGATGCATTTGAGGCCCATGAAATGTATGTGAGGCCTATGTGATGAAGTCCATTGTGGTGCATTTGAGGGCCAGGCGATGGAGCCCGTTGTGTTGTATATTAGGCCCTTGTGTGAGGCCATGGGTCCACTGTATGTTAGTCTCTATGCAGGCCATTCCTTAGAGGCAATGTTGGTTAAATATCCACATTGTCGAGGTCGATTGTCGATGTTGGTTATTGATACCGATTATGAGTATGTGACAGCATAGAATCATGATACATGCTCATACGCATCATCTGCATATTTATTATAAGATGTGGTTGACCATTGCATATATCATTGGGCAAGTTGTTATGAGACTCCCTGATAGGTGGAGATTGTCTCACATGAGCGCATAGTATGCCCAGGATTGATGCATGACGGGATTGCTTGACTCATGCATTTGTCATTGTGTGTTATGATTACTGTATGTGTAGTACCCCAGATTTTTGCCAACCTAGAGTTAGACGTCCTAAGACAATGGGCCGATCTGCTAAGACTCATGAGTCGGACATGGTGGTATGGGACACCATGGTCGAGCTGTTGACCTACACTGGGGCGACGAGCCTTCCCGTAGTGACCAGTGAGCAACCCAGACTAGTGATCCGAATATGGTGGTATGGGACACTGTATTCAAGCTGTCGACCTACTCTGATTGGTGACAAGCCCTTTGTAGTGACCTCGAGCATACCTTGAAACTGTATAGGGGCAACGAGCCTTTTTGTAGTAACTATGGTATAACTAGGCTTGTCTTGATTGGTGATGAGCCCTTTGCAGCGACCTAGAACCATAACATCGTATGAGATTTGCTAGGATAGACGACCCTAGAATGGATCATTGTTTGGGATTTGATATAAGGGAGGTACCTTAGTTTCTCAATCATGTTATATGAAATGGATTAATAAGAACTCGGTAATCATATTCATGCACCGCACTAGATGTGTCATTTGGCGTTAGGCAGAGCACTGAGGAAGTGACTGACATGCACGACCGTGAAATGAAGATCGCAGAGGAAGTGCAGGCGAGGGCATGCATCATTTATACATACCATTCTTGCATTAACCAGAGTACTTGGGGATGTTTGATTCTAAGCTTTATCATTATTGCTTGACTGAATTGATAACATGTTAATATTTGATTTATTGTTCCACTAAGTTGATCACTCACTCCCACGTTACGGGACGGTGTTTGAAACACCAACCAGTCCTTGTTTTAGTTTCAGATGATGGCGATGCTTGCAAAGCGGAGCCGGACTTGTATGATAATGAGGAGGATTTCTCCTATATGTAGCTATCAGGCGGGTCTATGTAGACCATGTTCTGATCTACGGGATCACAGGGATGTTTATTAGACACCATTACACTTGTTATTTTGCACTGTTGGGAATACCCATGTATATTCATTTTGTTCATTTTGGAGTATACATGTATATAGTTAACCTGGTAACATGTTCACACTCTGGAGACTTACAACAGTTTATACATTTTGTATATTTATCACAGTATGTTATGTTGTTTTTATCTAATGCCACTTATGTTTACTGCACTAATATGAACAACATTCAATCGTCATTATCTATATTGCATAAGTGATGCGTCGGAACTCGGGAGTTGAGCTTCTGCTCGACCCCTGATTTTCAGGGCATTACAACATGGTATCAGAGCATGATTTGGATTAAACTGGACCTGGGTTATGGTCACACAACGCACATTGACGCACTCTGACTTAAGAAGGGGGGAATGGAATCTAAAAACCATATTAGAATTCCAAGTTTCGCCGACAGGCGAGACCAAACACTGTAACTTAGTCCATAAACAGTGACCATCAAGTGCTGGAATATCTAGAGTTTTGGACCTAGAGTTGGTACTCCTAAATTTTAAAATATTTGACGGTATAGGAAATCTAATAAATTAATAACGTAAACCCTAGGACCTCCTTAGCTGGTGTGAGCATATGTGAAGTGCTCGAGCGCAATTAAATTCAGGTTCGGGCAACTCAATTCTAATCAAACAACTTTTGACCCTAAGCGATAAAATAATTTCTTGTATTAGGAATGGTATGGAATCATCTAGCGTATAAACATAGACTTTGAATTACAATTAGTGAATTGTCACTACGCATAAGATAAGACTAGGATACTGAGTATCCTAAGGAATGTAAAAGACTAATTTTGCTAAGACAATTGAAATATAGACTTAGTTGTCTTAATTTGGTTGAGCGAGTCCTCGTTCCTTTGTTAGATTCCCTTGATACTTATAGGCATCCTTAATAACCCTTAGGAAAGTTATTTTAACTTAGAACCATTCACTCTTAGGGAAAACTTATAAATCCCTTAGAATTAATGTTAGGTCAAATCAAGACAGCCCTTAGAATTACCCTCCCAAGGACTTATTGTCATCAGGAACACGGAGTTAAGAAACTATATGTAAGCGAAGTATTCGCGGTTTGAACCAAATTCTTAATCCTGGTAGTTATCAATGAAATCAATGCTCTGATCAAGCAGAAGATCGGGATCAACTAGGATTAAGAATTGATACGAAAAATTTCTGTCATAACTAGGCAAAAGGGTTGTGTATTCGCTTCAGACCCATTACACAACTTTCTTTCCGTGTTGGCCCGACCACTTACAACTAAAAGTTTATTATTTCGCTTCTGGGAGGTGTTAAAAATATATAGTCAATAGAGATTAGGCATCTTGCCACAAACTCACACCCATCCCTAAAATCAACCACAACACCCATCATTTTAGCTCCTTTCTATAGCCATAGGTACCAATGTCATAGCACACATCATCGATGAGAGGAAGACCAATGTATTGAGAAATTGTTTTCCATTCTATGTTAAGGATAGGTCCTAAATTATACCATATTCCGACATACGGATCAAGACATAGATTCTTGAGCCTTTAGAGTAGAAATAAGTTTTTAAGGAGGGTAGAATATTATGAGCCCAATCTAGTTAGGTCAGCTAATACAACCGTTGGATCAGAGTGGCAAAGTGAAAGCGTAGTTGGCCCCTTCCCCACTGGTCCAGGACCGAAAGAAATTGATTCAGATTATACATAAGGTTAGGTCATTAAATAGGATCTGAATCTTCCTTAGAATGACAATAATGAAGTCTTTAAAGGGAAACAATTAGGGCTTAAGTGTTGAACCCATTCATATTAAATCAGAGGCCTAACAATGGAAACGAGCGGAAGTTAGTGTATCCACAAATCTACTCGTTAAATACGAACATAATAGAAGTCTTGGCTAACTCTCTAGGATTAGAAATTCTTTTAGGATGATCTATTAACGTGCTTATTAACCCCTACCTTGGACATAAATTCAGACGAGGACTCTCCTATACCAAGATCTAAAGGGCAACCTTATAAATAAGAAATTTGAACCTTTCAGTGATGGGCATTCCCTAAGCTTTTAAAGGGATTGGACTATGGAGTTACTGAAATATACAATTGCGAAGCATTCTCGGCTTGACCCAATTCTCAATCCTGTGCGACTATCAATGGACTCACTACTTTGACCGATCAGAAGACCAGGATCTACCAGGACTAGGAAGGGATACGATAAGCCTTCTACCCTGGTCAGGTAGGTGATCAAAGTATCGGGATCAAGCCCACCACAACCGTCTCTCCGTATTGGTCGACCATTGAAAACATATATCTTACTCTAAGTAGATAGGGATCATCGTCAAGACTCCAAATGTGAGACCCGACCCGAGTTTGCATGAGTGTGTGTGAGTGTGCATTTCATTTCTTGTGGTCCCGCGGTCCTACCGGTCGAATTTCGGCAACCCGCGACCTTCAGATTGTGCTTGCGGTCATCCTTGAGTCCGATCACGTAGACCCGACTCAGATCGAGCTGAGACCTATGCCATTGTGACCGCTTCGTCGTTGCGGTTCCGACACCACGTCTTGTGCGTCCATCCGATGTGTGGATCATAAGTTGTGTGCGTTTCATTCTATAGCCCTTAGTTTTAATCATATGGCCCACCTTAGAGTGGTGCATGTACCCTACACTCCCTCTTTTACATAAGTTTCAACACACACTACACACACCACCTAAATCTCCATAACTCACACTACCAAGACCTCACACACCACCCACACCCAACCTACCCTAGCAACATTGTTTGTATCACCATAGGTTAATAATTACTTCCCTTAAAAAGCTTTTCCCTCTCATTTCTCTCTCTCTTCTCTTCTTCTCCAGCAACTTTCTGCCATTTTTTCAGCTCACTTTCCCTCATATATCCCCCCATCTAACCATTAAAATAAGATCTCAACCATAGATCCATGTACCTTGGAGCTTAAAGACCATCTTGGAGGTGTTTGCTTGAAGACCTTGTAGGTGGGTGTGTTTGTACTTAGAACCTTAGGATCTCCATTCCCTCCTCTTATTTATCTTCTTCACCTCATACTTGAAGCATGTGGGGCCCACCAAATGATGGTGGAGGCCTCATGTCTTCTTGGATGTGGCCATTGGCCCATCCTTTTGTGCATGCATTATTTATGGGTGGGGTCATTCTCCATGGACCCCACCATGATTTTTTTCTTAGTTTGAAGGATCCTTAGGTCATCTAGACCCTTGATCCTTGGTGGAGATGGCATCTCCACCATTGAATTTTAATTTGAAGATGCATGCATGGGTAGATCTTGTAATCCCATCAATATAGTGGAATGTGTATGCATGAGTGATGAGGGGAAGGGCCTCAATGTGGCAGAGACCCTTCCCTTGTGGCCGAATCTTTATTTTTCTTTGTTAATAATCTTCTGATCATGAGTGTGTGGCCCACCTTATGGACCAAAAATATTCAGACCATCCATGGAAGGTGGACGTCCATAACAGTCCACCCTTGGACGTTGGAGCCCTTAATCCACATATATGGGGCACATGCAAGGGGTATTTTGTAATGGGAAGGATTTAAATGTTTGTGAGGCCCACTGGAGTGGTCCATACCATGATTTTCTTGGATTAAATCTCATTTTAAATAGTGTTTATATTTATTTACTTTCTGTTATATGTTGCTGTCCAGAACCATCTGGACAGATTTTTAGGTCATTTTGAGGCCAGATTTTTGGACATTTGGAGGGTTGTTTGGTCCCATATAATGTATATTTCTTGAAGGTGAAGACCCCACCTATAATCATGCCAAATTTTAGCCCCAACTGACCTTCATTGGGGTCCCAAAGGTGTGGTCCAAGTGAGGTGGACAGTCTGGATTGTCTACACTATTCCGGCAACATTCCACCCTGTACAGGTTGGATTTCTGAAATTTATTAAAATATCTGGGGGTGTTTAAAAATTATAAAAATTTATAAGGGGGTGATCCACTCATGTTAGGACCCACCTACAAAATTTTGGGGCCAATGGACGCCTGTACACACCATGGTGGTGGCTGGACCGGCCCACTATAATATGGTGTCTAGATCAGTCTGATTTTCAGGATAGATTGATTTCTTTAAATGAATTAAAATATTTATAGATTTCTAAAAATTCTGAAATTTTTTAAGGGCATGGTCCACTCATATAAGGATATACCTACCAAATTTCAGGGCCAATTTACCCCTGTGCACACCGCAACGAGGGCCAGACTGGCCTATCACGTTAGGACGTCCAAGTCTGTCCGATTTTCTGGATAGACAGTCTTGTTTAAATTAATTAAAATACTTAAAAATATATAAAAATTATGAAATTTTGTGTAGGTGTGGCCCACCTATGAAAGTGTCACTCTGTAAAATTTCATCCCTAAATGACTCTATTTAGGCATCCAAAAGGATGGGCCAAGATGGTTGGACTGCCAGATTTTTATGCTATAATATGCCTTGATAAAAACCATAGTTCAAAAAATTTCCTCTGATGGTAGGCCACATTTTTGGGTTTCCTCTTATTGTATTCATGATGAGGGACCTTGGTCCTCAATTTTTAGAATTTTAGAGGCCCTGGACCCACTCTAATGGAGTGCCCAAATTTAGGACAGTAACATGCATTGCAGAAATTTTCTGTACATTATTGTCCCTTGTTATTTTAGAACTTTGGGCCCTGGCCCTTTGGGCTTTGTGTGTGATTAGTTGGGGACCCATCCTTAATGTTCTAAGGCCCATTGGAGCCATGATTGTGGGGCCCACCATATTGAGAAAATTGGATGTTTATTGCTCCCTTATATTTTAGAATATTCTTAGGCTTAATTAATGCCTTTTTGGGTCTCCATTGATGATCATTTGTGGGACCCAAATATAAACCAGATTTTGGGACTTCCTAGTGGGCCCAGATTGCTCTGGAACGTCCCAGCTTGGCCTAGCCATATGTTAGGTTGACTTTCACAATTTAATGGACTTATGGGCTGAGATAAAGGTGGTATTAAGCCCTTGGTTGCCCACTTAGATTGTTAGTTATTGGGCTGATGTAGTGGGGCGCAATTCACCCAACTTAAACTTATTTTTAAGCCGTGTTTTTGTGTTCATGGGCTGCCCATTAAGTTCATCTAAATGTATGAGTCCTATGGCCATTGGGGCTTGGTGCTTGGGCCTTGGGCCTTGATTCCTCTCCTTGGGCCCATGTTGTTGAAGGTAGTATTGGACCCTTTTCTCATGCCTTTTATAGGACTTATGTATGTGGTTTGGATGTGGGCCTTTGGCCCTTTAGCTATATGGATTATGGTTGGTTATGCCTTGGGGAAATAGTGGTTAAATGTCTCCATTATGGACCCCTCTAAGTGTGGTTGAATGTCCACCTTAATCTCTTGCTAGGCCCATCTCTATATTATTTAAGCCCGTAGTTTGTATACTTAGTCTCGTGGGCTACCCCATGTAAATGGGCCCCCACTAGAGGTTGTATTCCTTATAAGAAATTGGTTAAGTACCTAGACCCTTCATGGTTAGGTAGAAAGTTCATCTTCACCCTATTGGTACCCTATTCACATCATGGCCCACTCTCCTACGCATCATATACATGCTTGGTTAATGTATGATTGGTCATGGTTGTGTCATTGAGTAAGACATGTTGGTATCTCCCCGAGAGGTGGAGTTTTTCCCTCTGGAGCACATTGGCTGCTTGGGATTGATGCATGGGTGATTGTGTGATTCATGCATCTAACATTGCATAACATGTGGATATCTACCCTTGCTTCATCAGGTCCTTGCCTCCACAGGAATATTCGTGGATGGTCGTATGTGTGGACACCGAAAATATTAGTTGAGCATACCGGGTGCATAGGATGCCCATAGGTGAAATTTTCAAAACTTCCATGGTACCAAGGATCTGCTCCAACGCCGTGACAGGGTGGAATACATAAGCGCATGAGGGCCTTATACCGTTAGGCTGCGACTCTCACTGTCGTGTAGTCGGTTGGATAGGGGTGTGGCCTTACTTAACCGGTGTGCAGGGGGCATTGCTAGGATGAGTCTAACTAGCTCGTAAATGGGTCCGCTACCATCAGGCCTTGCTGGTGATTGGTTGTCCATAGGCGGGTAGTGAGGTCTCTTACGCTCGTTTGACTGTACGGGCTCTGTAGAGCGACAGTCATTCAGTAGTGTAATGGACCCCGGTGATTTCCTTATGATTGGAAATGTATTTGACTTATGGTTTGGATATGAGTACTGCATTACTTGCATTGCATTAGCATTGGCTATGTAAGCCCCTTCATGCATTACCTCGGTATGGCATCCAGTACTCATCGCATCGTATTCATGATAAGCCTTGGTAAGGCTAGTGATATTCTCATTGAGCATGTTTTCCTTCTTGCATCTCCTACTATTCTTCTGTGCACCAAGTCACACACTTACACCACCCTCTAAGCTTCTATAAGCTTATGCACGATTGATGTGTGCAGGAGATTCTAGGCAGGCATCGTAACAGCAAAGCGTGGAGTAGAGCTGATCATTTGAGGGCTCCAGTGTTGCTGACCTTTCTCTCTTTTCTTTTTTATCTCATGTATGTCCTTTTGGACCTTATAGATAGTTGTAAAAGTTCAAATTTATAGTAGATTTTACGATGTATGCCTTTGTTATTCTCAGATATACTTGTTGTGATCTTGTGTATGTTCGTATTGGTAATGATTAAACTGTTATGAAAATCCTCCTTGTAGGATCTTAAGATCAGAACCTGCCTTAGGAGCCGAGAATAGGGTACTATGGAGGCTGTTACGGCCAGAACTAGCTATCGGGTCCCTTCTGATTCCGGTTACTGAGTCTGGGGCGTGACACCAAATAGATAAAGAAATAAATTGTAGCAAACCATTAGGGTATAAGCAAGAGATAAAGAGAATTTTTAAGGAGGATAGACAAAAATGCTCCAGACTAGTATAGATGTATATACCCCACCACGTATATAAACTTGAAATCAATAAAGTTTAAGCAAAAGGAATAGTAGAATCTTTACTCATCACCTTTAGCCAATTTCAGGGACAAAATTATTTTTAAGGGGGGTAGATTGTAATACCTCGAATTTTTGCCAACCTAGAGTTAAACGTACTTAGGCAATGGGTCAACCATAATACTCTCAAAGCTTAATGCCAAAGTTTAAAAAAATTACTTTTCAACCCATTTCCTTCAAAATCTTACCTTTCACCACCTCATTCTTCAAATTTCTCCAAGTACTTTCATATTAGACACAAATCCTAAAGTTTAAATGGTGAAGAACTATACTTAAACTAAAACTTACTGTAAATGGTAAATACATGAATAAAATGGGATTTTGACTATTGACTTTTTAGAGTCTCATGATATAGATAGTTTATTTGGATAGATTAGATTCTCCTACCCCAAAATCATATATTGTACGTTGTGTAACTCATTTCGGTTTACAAATGAGACCTGATAATGCCTCGACGGACTCGTGGGCCCAAACGATACATTTCGGGGGGACCCAGGGTAGGTCCCACATGTTTTCGGCAACCCTAGGGTGGACACCAGTGACTAGCGAGGGGCTCGCCGATTTGGCGAGGCCTTGTCCGTACAGCGGATTGGGCGGCCCGTTTTCTGCATTTTTCTGCGATTTTCATCCAACTTTAAAAAATCATCTCCCTCGTTGTAACTCCAATTTAAGTGATTCAAAAATAATATTGAAGCTAAATGAGTTTAGTTTTATATAAAAATAAGTGAAAAATATAATAAAATATTTAATATAGTTTAAATAAGGTCGTTGTGACAACTGTCTAAAAATCATTCGTTAGATAGCTGCTGCTTCTGAAATTTTTAGAATTTTTATACAAAAGAAAATCTCATGAAATTTGGTGGAGATGGAACAAACTTAATGATAACTATTAAAAAAATAATTAAAATAATATACTAACTAGAAGTACCAAAATTGGGGCATAGAATGGCCCTAGGACCGTATTCTGCCATAATTAGGGTAGAATTTGGTTAAGTACTAAACTGAATACTCAGTGGAATTAGCTTGAACCACTTTAAATATAAACTACAAGACCTAAAATGAGTAGGAACACAAAGCTACGTTACCTAAAAATGTAGGATCAATCTCTAAACTCAGTTGCTCTTGGGAGCGTTATGAAACTTCGTATCGAACCTAGACCGCACGTCGAAAGTCTGATTACCTCGAAACTATACAATTATGATCGCCTAGTTAGACTTGAAAATCACCTCAAAAATTAAGTCTAGATGATGTCCTGGGACTATTTACTTGAGTCCGGAGCAAAGTGTGTGAGAAACGTAAATTTCTTTAGAAATAAAATTCGAATTTAAGTAATCTGAGTCGTGTCACTTGCGAGCCAAATATAATGATTCTGACCATCAGAATCTGACCCAATTACACCCTAGGATTAGGGAAAATGTTCCACACATGTCAGTGCACTTGTGGCCCTGATCAAGTTCCGATGACCATTGAACTAAAAATGGTCCGCCACGTCTGATCTGTAAACCCGATCAGACTGAAAACTTAGCTTGATCAAGATCCAATATCAGGGACCTTAAGTCTAACCGCATTCACCAAAGGGGCTTCCAGAAATGCTTCGTTGAGTCAAAATAGATAAGTTTTGGCTATAATCTAAGTATAGCTTGGCCCCGGGACCATTTCCATCAGTCCTGGGCCTATATAAAGGCCTAAACCCACCCCATTTCTATTCCATACGATTTTGCAACCCTAGGAGAGAGAAGAGAGTAAAAAGAGAAGGAAAGAGAGAGAAAGTGAGAAGAGAGTGGGAAAGAGTTCCTGGGATTTGATCCCATCGCTCCACGGGCTAAATTACCACTTCTGCATCGCTATTCCGAAGATTTCAATTTCAAAATTGGGTAAGAAAACCTAACCCTAATCTGTTTTAGGGTTTTAAATAGTGTAAGTGCTGGAATAACTAACCTATTCCCTGTTATAGGTGGTTGTTATGCCGTAGATGAAGGAATAGTGTTCGAACTGGGTCATTACGAGTCTACCAGCGAAAGGTGCGGACTATAAACGTTTAGGTTATGGTTTTCAAGGCTTTCAATGTCAGGAATGATTTATGTCTGACTTGATTGCTATCACACATGCTAGATACGATGTCTTCCGTATATTACATAAATATATATATACTCTGTTGATTTTTAAATGCATTCCATGTGTTTGTTGAATTGCCTGAATAAATATGGAATTACGGTTTGCACTTGTTATGATTGATGCTTAGAAATACATGATTAGTGTATGTGTGGTAACTCCTATGTGGAAGGAATTGCTGTAATATGTGTTTAACTAAGCTATTACATGTATGTGAATATGTGTAGCCTAAGTGTTTGATAAAATGCCTGAATGAGAAAATGCACTTTGTAATGTATTTAATGAGGATATTGAGATACGATCCTCAATCCCCTCATACATAGTTACAGTTTTCTCTATGTAACCTATCTTACTACTATGTGATTTATGGGCGAATTACCTATGTATGATAACATGTTTAATACGTGTTTATTGAAATGTCCGTATACATTTGTAATCTGAATTTGTGATTTCCATGATTAACTGTCATAGGTACATGCTTGTTATATATGCGACAACTCCTTGGTAAGAGAATTTGCTCTAATACGTAATATAACCAATATACGTGATGTATATTGGAAGGTGTAGTCTAAGTGTTTATGAAAATGTCTGAATGAGTTAGTAGTTAGTAAAGTGTGATTTATGAGGGAGTTGAGATATGAATCCCAACTACCTTAATTGTGTGTATGATTTTCTCTATGAACTGTTTAGCCTACTTATTCATGTTTAACTGTGTGTTTGATTTTCTCCATGTACTGTGCATTCATGTTTAAGTTATATTCCATAACATGTTCATATGATTGTAGGATTTGACTTAAATATTCATTATTGTGATTGTACGTGGTTCGGACTATATCACAGTCAAGGTAATCGGTAACAGTTCTCGAACTAGTGGCTGAGGTTATTTTCACCACGCAAGATGTGTTCGACGAATCTGAGTCATACTTGGGATGACGGCAATGGTTAGGCCACACAGAGTGCTTATGCATTTCATGTCGATCAACTTAATGTGCTATCATCCTAGTCAAGCTCGTCAATTAACCCGATTGACCCAATGTATGTTCACCACGTTTGGACGCTACTACTTGAATCTAAGGTACCAAACTCACCAGTGAAACCCTGTTAACCTTGGTACTTCGATCCGCTAAGACTCATGAGCCGGACATGGTGGTGTGGGACACCGTGGTCGAGTTGTCGACCTACGCTGGGGCAACGAGCCTCCCCGTAATGAACAGTGAGCAACCCAGACTCGTGAGCTGAATATGGTGGTATGGGACACTGTATTCGTACTATCAGCCTACTCTGATTGGTGATGAGCCCTTTGTAGTGACCTCGAGCATACCTTGAAACTACATGGGGGCAACGAACCTTTTTGTAGTAACTAAGGTATAACTAGGCCTGTATTGATTGGTGATGAGCCCTTTGCAGCGACCTAGAACCATAACATCGTATGAGATTTGTTAAGATTGACGACCCTAGAATGGATCATTGTTTGGGATTTGATATAAGGGAGGTACCTTAGTTTTCCAATCCTGCTGTATGAAAAGGATTAATAAGAACTTGGTAATCATATTCATGCACCGCACTGCATGTGTCGTTTGGTGTTGGGTAGAGCACTGAGGAAGTGACTGACATGCGTGATCGTGAGATGAAGATCGCAGAGAGAGTGCAGGCGAGGGCATGCATCATTTATACATACTATTCTTGCATTAACTAGAGTACTTAGGGATGTTTGATTCTATTGCTTTATCATTACTGCTTGACTGAGTTGATAACATGTTAACCTTTACTTTATTATTCCACTGAGTTGATCACTCACTCTTACGTTACAGGACCGTGTTTGAAACACCAACCAGTCCTTGTTTTAGTTTTAAATGATGGCGATGCTTACGAAGCAGATCCGGACTTGTATGATGATGGGGAGGGTTTCTCCTATATGCGGCTATCAGGCGGGTTTATGTAGACCATGTTCTGATCGATGGGGTCACAGGGATGTTGATTAGATGCCATTACATTTGTTATTTTGCACTGTTGGGAACACCCATGTATATTCGTTTTGTTCATTTTAGAGTATACATGTATATAATTAACCTGATAACATGTTCACACTCTGGAGACTTACAACAGTTTATACATTTTATATATTTATCAGAGTCTTCCACTTGCGAAATTTAACTATCTCTGGAGTATGATATGTTGTTTTAGTCTAATCTCACTCATGTTTACTGCACTAATATGAACAACATTCAATCATCATTATCTATATTGTATAAGTGATGCATTGGAACTCAGGAGCTGAGCTTCAGCTTGACCCCCAATTTTCAGGGCGTTACAGTATGCACTAGTGACATCAAGGTTGTAGCCTCTACAGGCATATCGTGGATGGCCAGATGGGATACCGAAAATATATTATTAGCATCGGGCTGCCATAGATGGCCCTCGATGAAAAACTCTAAACCCTCTTGGTACCAGAGGACACCCCAACGTCGAGATCGAGTAGATATATATGAGCGCATGAGGACCGTATACCAGTAGGTTGTGTCTCCCACTGTGTCGTAGTCGGTTGGGAGGGGGTGTGGCCCTACCCACCTGAGGGAGTAGGCATAGCTAGGTTGAGTTTGACCAGCTCGTGAATGGGTCTGCTATCGACATACCGGGTAGATATTGGTCAACTACTAGCCAGACGGATAGTGAGGTCTTTTCCACTTACCTAGTTGTGCGCTTGATGGGGCGGCAAGCTGGTTTAGAGTGTACTAGACCCTGGTGATGATCCCAGAGATGAACAGTACTGATATGTGGACTTATTAGGCAAGAGTTGCATACTCATTCATTCATTCATTCACTATCCACTCGGGATGGTGGTGCGCAACTATCTGTTACGTGTGCCTTCGCAATGGTCAGGATTTCGATTGGGGCGCGTGACTAACCTGAGATTAAGAATTTAGCACATTGAGTCTGACTATCCAAATTTAGGTATGAGACTGGTTTGGATAGAGATCCCTTGTGATGGACCCCATACCCTGTGATACTACGTATTATCATCCTGATTTCACGCTTCAGCATGATCATTTCATTTGCACCACATATTGCATATTGCATTACATCATCAGCATATGACATTTTGGGTTGTTATGTGTCTATATTCATGTGACTTAGATGAGACTAATGGTATTCGTTAGCTCTTCCAAATTGCATATTGCATTGTATCTTTGGCATCTAATATTTGATTATTTATGACTCCTCATTTACATAACTGATATGTATTACGTATTCTAATATTGATTAACTTCTAGACTTGTCAGTATGTTTGCTTACTCTGATATCGTACGATTCATGTTCTTACCAGTATTTTCACCATTGTATGATTATGGCATTATATTGGATACTTGGCACTTACCTTGTGCATACACTTACACCACCCTCTAAGCTTTCTATAAGCTTATGTAAGATAGATGCGTGCAGGAAATGCTAGGTTGCAGAAGCATGGAGCTTGGAGCATGTACCTGACTTATGGGGCTTTGATTTTGATATATGTATTTTCCTTTCAGTATTCTACTCAAATGTTTATATTAGTGGATATATGATGATCATGTTATTTTTGTGATTTGGGTATACTTGTGGTTATGCTTATTACGAGATAAATATACGTTGAAAAATTCTCCTATATGGGCGCTGGGAGCCGAGAATGGGGTACTATGGAGGCTGTTAGCTTCAGATTCGGTGATTGGGGTTCATGATAAATGGATGAACAGATGCATCTGATCAATGGACCAGGTCCACTTGAAGATAATGGGGTCTTGGTTAGATGGGGAAGATGATGGGGTCATTAATGGTGATTTCTGACCCATGGCCTCTTTTGCTAATCCACAGCTCCTAAATGGTCCATATGAGACCACTAATCATTAAGGGCTGCGAGTGTTTCATGCCCAAGTGGGTCCGTGATAACACTCGATGTCTCTTGACTAAAGGAGGATTGGTTGAGGGGTTATTTATCCATCACAGGATTAGACATCACTTGAGATCCTTAGAGTTAACTAAGGTTATGGCCGCAAATCAACCTCTTCTACCCCAACCTAGGGTGGAGGACATCTAGGATAAGAATGAGGTGCATTAAGCACCCCCACCTCGTACTTTACAAGATTATTTACAACAGGTGGGGGTGAGTATGCCCTCATGTATGATTTTTCCAGAAAATACGGGACACATGAATATCAAGCCAGGGATGATCCAACTCCATCTAAAATTTCATGGGCTTGAATCTAAAAATCTGTATCTACACTTGAAAGAGTTTGATGAAATCATAGCCACTTTATACTTTCCTAATGTGTTTGAGGACACAGCTAGGTTAAAACTCTTTCCCTTATCTTTGAAAGAGAAAGCTAAGACGTGGTTACATTCACTACATCCTCGATCTATTGGCACATAGAATGATATGACAAGGGAGTTAATAAAGAAATTTTTTTCATATCACAAAACAAACACCCTTAGAAAATCAATCATGAACTTCGTCCAAAATGAGGATTTCTAGTGGAGCTTTTCATTTTATCGAGATGAGTCATTACTTGCCCTAAGACCAATGCCTTTGATGGTTCTGGAAATCTTCTAGAAGCAGATGGGCAGTCTCGATCGTCTCAATGTAAAGACTCCACGTGTATGATATCTTTAATTGAAAAACCCTAAAATGCGCTAAAGCTTGGATACACGGCTGAGATTCTTCTCATTAAAGGGTTGGGATGGAAGGAGATAATCCCACCTAGATTGCCAGCTCATTGCCAGTGAAACAAAATTTATATTTTTAGTAAAATTGTCTGCAAAAAGCACTCTTTGTGGATGAAACTGTTCACCCATGTGTTCGCAACTTGTGTAGAAACACCTATGGCCTTGGTTGGATTCACCTTCCGCTCCTAATGGACGGTTTAGATCGGTTGAGCTGATCACGAAGGTGGGTCATGGATCACATTAACAATGACCACTCTTTCAAATGTTATTGATGGTTGTAAAGAAGGAAGAAGTCCTTCCTCTTTCGGCTTCCTCGGGTCAAACCCGATTTAAACACATGTTTAGCTCAGTGAAATTCGATTGTACACTGACTTTGTACACGCACATCCATGGCGGGGCAAACATTGATGTCCATGAGTGATATACACTCTGTTCAATCACTTTGACATCTCCTATTAAGGATGTCGGTCTAAGGATGATGCAGATTTGAAGCTCAATTGGCCACACAACGAGGATTTTAACGTTTCATTAACGATGACTAACAATTAAGGGTCAGATCTTTTCCTGATCTGCTCTCCAATGTTTCTAAGGTCCTCAGGCTAATACGGATAGACTTTAATACTTGTTTTTGTAATCTAGTGGTTATGTTGAGTAATTAGGTGCTAAATCACCCCATAGGAAGTTGTGGATCCAATGAAAGGTGGTTCTCGTGATTCGAGCTTCTAAATCTAAGATAGACGACTATATTTATCTACCAGGGAGACCAGAGTACTAGAAAATAAATTTCTCTGGCGATATGATGGTCCAACTTGAAGGTTTACGGATAAACAACTTGATCTAAGGATGGAGATCACTTCTAATTGTCGAATTTAAACTAGAATAAACGTGAACAAGCTAGATGTGAGTTACTAAGTTAAGTCTTCATAGTAATACTCGAGTATTGAAAAGTACGGGGTGTTACAGTTAGGATCACCAAAACTCCTCATTTACTTATTCTTTACTCCTTGATACTCGTGTCTTCTTGTGTCTTCGGTCTTCAGCTTTAAAGGGATTAACTGACTACATAACACATGGACTCACGTGATTGACTAACTGTAAGTGCTATGGCAGATAGCTCCTTTATATTGTCAAATTTTATGGTGTCAAAACCTCTATTTGTGTCTTGTGTAGCATGAGGATATATACATGTTTAAGGAACTGCATCACAATGCTTCAAGACAAGTACGGTGATCCACTTCAAGACATGGAAGGACAAGTACATTGTCCAATCCTGTAAACTTTAAAGATTAGAGTCTGTCAAGAGCTACATCAAAAGACAAGTACTTATTCAAGACTCAAGATTATGTTTAAATTAAGATGAAGAATAACTCAAGAGTGACAAATCCAAGCTTTTGAAGATCTCAAAGTTCAAGCTACATCATGTAGAGATCTCAAGCTTCATAATCTTCAAAGGTCAATCATCATCTAAAGAATTGAAGTTTCAATGTTTATACTTCATGTCTCAGGTATGTGTTAAGGGTCAAATATTGCATACTAGACCCCAATTATTGCCTAGATTTACAAGCATAATACTGTTTAATGGCCCGATTTAATCGTGTTTGTGATGCAGAGTGTATTTACGAGCATTGACTGAAAAAGAGTGCTTAAAGCATAGATTTAATGCTCTGAAGTAACCAAAGCAAGAGATAGACTCCAGAGGACCACGATTAAAGGATTTACATACCAAGTATCCGAGAAAATCAAGCCGTTCATGTTAAAGAGGTCCGAAATTGGTCCAGAGTGCGAGATTACAGGGTTCTCGCCATCCGATTGACTCAAATTTTCATACATAGGATGGGGGCCATAAATTAACCGTACACGTAAAATTTTAGCCATTGAATATCCCAGGAAGTAGGCCAACGGATAGATCAGCCCCTTAATATATTAAGTGGGGCCCCCCTACAATCTGGATACGCTTAAAAGTTGGTCTCAACCCATTTTAGGGGGAGACAAAGCAAATGGATGGATCAGATTTCTAAAAAATATCATAGTGGGCCCGTATGGACAGCGTGTGTACATAGTGTACACACGTGCCAGCGCCACACCAAATCCACTTAATGCAGTCAGTAGCGCTGACCCGCGTCTTCTTCCCAAAAAGGCAACTGCCATTTCTAGCAGCTGCGTAACGGACAGTCGGCATCCATTTTGCGGAGGGTTGTGGGCCCCATACATCTCCCCTACGACCGATCTAATCCATCTATCGTGTAGACGGCCTCGAATACTACAAAACCATATTGCTACTTTGCAACTATGCGTGCACATGTGTGCATTACAGAGGCCACAAGTGGTCCTGCTACGTTTAAAATTAATTTTATTGTGATTTCTTCCCTAGGCGGCGTAAATGGATGTTCAAAAGCATTCATTCTTGACTGAAATTTCATCCTGAATCCAATGGACGGGGTGAATTTTTCTGAAAACACTTCTGTGGGGCCCACCGAGCTACACAATGAAGAGGTGCGAAAGCTTTCGTACATCCATGAAAATCTAGATTTTCAGGCGCTTGTGGCCCACCATCTTTCATCATATGGCAGATCTGAACCGTCCATCATGTAGAGGACTCAAAAACATCCTAAGGTACGGTGTTTCTTTAGAAATTGAGCAAAGAAAGTGGTGAGTTTTGATGCACTGAAACTTGGCTATGAAAAGTTACACTCCGTGTCCTGTTGTGACTCTGCCACTGACTCCAGCCTTCCAGCAGCTATAAAAGGAGGTTTTGGATGTGAGAGGGGGGGAGGAGATTGAAGGAGGAGCTTGGCTTAGCTTGAACGTTGATAGAGAGCAGAGACAGGAAGTAGAGTATTTTTCCATTAATATTTTGCAATTCTTCCTCAATTTACAATTGATTTAGTTTTCATCATAGTTTGGTTCTACTTCTACTTAGTTTCAGATTACGTACAAGTTTCAATCCCTTAGGATTCAACCTCGGTCTTACCGAGTTTATTACTACATCACAATCCTGCACTTGGGGAGTGAACAGTATAAAAGATCTTAGATTGACCTTAGGTTAGGTCATTTTGGATACATAATTCAATTACTCTTTTTATAAGTGTTGTAGTCTGTTCTAAGACTAGTCTTGGACTTTGTTCGACTAGTCCTAGCACTGGCTTGACCAGTCCAAGAAATTCCAAGACTAGTCCTAAGTTTGTTGCAAATTTTTAAAATTTTTTGTTGTGCTACGACTAGTCTTGGAGACTATTTAACTAGTCGTGTGAACAGTGTCGACTCGTCCTACAACCAGTCTTTGATCTACGACTCAAAGTACAACAACTAAATCTAGTGCCTCACAACTAGTTGTAGGGTGCTTACGACTAGTCGTGGAAGGATCACGACCGGTCATAGACTACCTTCAACCAGTTGTGAAACGGTCTGATCTGATCGTGCTTAAAATTTCAAAAAGTTGTTAGTCATATGGCTAATCGTAGTGTCCACAGGACCAGTCAAAGGTGCAATTTCTGTAACTATGAATAGACGATGAATTTCAGAGTTTGATAACTCAATTCAAGATAAATCAAGGGATCGCTCTGATAGATAAGTTAGTCTTATTTTAAGCTACATTGTGCATGTTTAATATTCTCTTTTGTTAGCTTTATAGATTTGATTTTGTTTTTATATTCCAATCTGAATTAAAAAGAGGAATTGTGATATTCCTTCTTTTTGGAATCAAAATCAAATAGAGCTAGCCTAACTGGTTTAATTTAAAATCAATCTAGAACCTAGAACTATTTTAAAGTGAGTATTGGACATTGAACTTCAACATTCAAACTTCTACTCTGATTGGTTCTTATGGGCTACTACAAAAGGAGAATTCTAAGTATTTTACATTTGTGTAAATTTCCTTTATTTTGGTTTCTTTGAAATTAATCCAGAAAAATTTCATTGTGTTGGTTATCTGAGGAGAGCCAAAAAACTCAAAAGTGGGATTTTTTTTAATTGTGTAAGCCCTTTTTAAAAAAGACACAACTATGAAGGTTTTAGGTGAACTTGAGAAACCTATTTTTATAGTGAACGCTAATATCCACTGTGTGAGGATATTAGGAGTGGAGTAGCAAGCTGTATGGATGTTATTTAACAGTTGGTGAACACACAGGCGAACCACTATAACTCTTTATGTTTTGTGGATGTGTGATTTATATTTCCTATCTTTTATCATTCTAATTTGTGGGATGTATGTGTGGATGTGAATGTTGTAATATTTACATTTCAAGCAATGTGGGGAATGTTGTAATAATTTAGATTTAAATTCTTACAATTTATTTCAATTCCTTGTTATTTATTTATTCCTCATTAGTTTGAGTTTTTAATACAAAGAGTATTCTAGAAATAAGGTTGTCCTACCATAAACTCTTATTTTTATGGTATAAGGTTATCCTTAGAACAACATTTGTATCAACCTCTCAATACTTGTTTATTGAGGTTGCATTTCATTTCAGCATTGTGAATTGATTTTCTTTATTTGGCTATCTCATTCTTTAATTCCGCTATTATTATTTTAAATTTGGCATAGTCCTATTCATCCCCCCTCCCCCCTCTAAGATATATAGCTTGGCCTTTTCAAGTGGTATCAGAGCCTAATAGCTCGTTTTAATTCTTTTTATTTGAATTTATTTCCTGAGCTAATCAATCTAAGCTATATTTAAGATGTCAAATTTTGATAGCCTTTCAGTCACTGAGCCTCCACCTTTCGATGACACCAATTATGTCTATTAAAAATCCAGGATGAGGATTTTTCTTAAATTTATGGATGAAAGTGTGTGGCTAGCTACAATGAATGAATGAACCCCTCCTACCACTGAAGTAACTGGGATCGATGGATCAAAATCAATGAGAATTACACCTTATTTCTCATGGACCACACTTCAGAGAAGTGAGAGTAGTGCAAATGCTAAAGCACTAAATGCAATCACTTGCGCACTATCACTGGATGAATTCAAAAGAATTATATCCTGTGTTCTGCAAAGCAAGCTTGAGATATTTTAGAAATGACACACGAGGGAACATCAATTGTTAAGAAATCTAAAATTCAAATCCTCACAACCAAATTTGAGGAAATACGTATGGAAGAAAATGAAATGTTCATGAACTTCTATACAAGATTAAATGACATTGTGAACTCTATGTGGGGTCTTAGTGATAAAATCCCAGAAAGTAAAATTTGTGTAAAAATACTACGCTCACTTCCTGAACGGTTCAATTTTAAGGTAATTGCGATCTAGGAACTTCGTGATACAGACAATATGAGGGTAGAGGAATTAGTTGGCTCTTTACAGACTTATGAGTTAACTTTTAAAGCACTAAAAGGTAAATCTATTGCTCTTAAATCTTCTAAAAACAGTTTTCAAGAAAAATATAACAATTCTGATTGGAAAAACTCTGAAGATGATATGGTCCTTTTTGTGAAAAAGTTTTACAAAATTTTCAAAAGTAAAAAGAGGGTTGATTTTCAAAAATCAAATGATAAGAAGAAATCTTAACCTAAAACTCGAAATTCATTAAAAGATTATCAGTGTTATAACTGTCATGAATATGGGCATTTAGCAAACAAGTGTCCTAAAAAGGACAAACTCAAAAAGAAGAGTATGTTGGCTACTTGGGATGAATCCTCTAATTCTGAAGCCTCTTCTGAATCAGAAGATTCTGAAACTGAGTCGGGGAGTGAAGTTAAAGCCCTTATGACTCTAGCCAAGTTCACTTTTTCAGATAATGATTCAACTAGCGAAGAAAATCTGAATAGTGATTGTGAAAATGAGGATGATCTTTAAGATGCTTACAACGCCCTATACAAGGAAAGTTGTAAAATTTCTGCCAAACTTAAACTTCAAAAAGAAAAAATTTCAAAGCTTAAAGAAAATTTTGAGACTCTTATTTTAGAAAAATCCCATATTTCAGATAGTTTTGAAAAATGCAAATGCGATTTAGAATTCAAAACCTCCCAGATTGAAAATCTGAAATCTGAAAATAAAAAACTTAAATTTGAAGTCTCTTCTCTTTTAAGTTTAAAGGATACATGGAAGTATGCCCATTTAGATCCAAAGTTAGAAAAACTTTTATCTGGATCAAGGAAATGTGGTAATCGATCCGGTTTGGGCTATGATAAAAATGTTCCTCTTAAACAGAAGAATACGCCTCCTAAGTTTGTAAAAGGAGAGACCTTAAACTCAAAAAGGAAAAGTACAAGTCAATTTTAAAAAAATATATACTAAAACTTTTTAAAAACCTAAAAGCAACTACATCAACTATAAAAATCAGAACCAAAACCCTTTATCTGAAAAAATAGTTGATTTGCTTAAGGAGCTTTTAAAATCTAACTCAGTAGGTCATTCTTACAATAACTACAAACAAAAGAAGGCCAACTATACTCATAAATCCAAAACAGTTATGAAATAGGTTCCTAAGGTTACCTGTTTGGTTGCCCACGCTGCTTTCAAAGCTACAAGCCATTCAAAGTGGTACCTAGACAGTGGATGCTCAAGACATATGACTGGTGATAAAGGTCTATTCACTGATCTCAAAGATATGACTGATGGTTCAATCACATTTGGTGATGGCAGCAATTGCAAGATTATCAGTCAAGGTATGGTTCAACTCTATAACCTCCCTTCGTTTAAAAATGTTTTATACGTTGAAGGGTTAAAACACAATCTGTTAAGCATATCTCAAATATGCGATAACAATCATAGCGTAAAATTTTCTAACCAAGGTTGTGAAATTTAAATAATAAGGATTTAGTAACCTTAACTGGTCACAGAACTTCTGAAAACTGCTATATTGTTAGTGAATTCAGCTCATCTAGTCAAACGTGTTACATGGTCTATACCAATGAGATAGATTTGTGGCATAAACGCCTTCGACATGTTCAATACCATAATCTGTACAGATTGACCAAAAGAGAACTAATAAGAGGTCTACCAAAATTATAGAAAGTAGACAAAATATGTGGTGAATGTCAGATTGACAAGCAAACAAGGAGCTCTCACAAAAAGGTAAACTCCAATGCCACATCAAGACCACTCGAGTTTCTCTATATGGATCTTATAGGACCTACCAGGAAGGAGAGTCAAAGTGGTAAAAAATACATTTTGATAATTATGAATGTTTTTATCTGATTCACTTGGGTAGCTTTCTTAAGGGATAAATCAGAAACCCTTAAAGAAATAAAAAGAGTTCTCAAACAGATTCAAACGGAAAAAGGTCCTAAAGTCTGTAAGATCCGTAGTGATCATGGATCTGAATTTGAGAATAACAGTTTTGAGAAATTCTGTAGTGATTAGGGGATATCACATGAATTCTCTACACTTAAAACTCCACAAAAAAAATGGAATTGTAGAAAGAAAAAATAGAGTGCTTCAAGAAATTACTAATGTTATGTTGAATAGTATGAAGCTATCTAAAAATCTTTGGGCTGAAGCCGTAAATACTGCCTACTATATAATCAACCGAGTTTATACAAGTAAGTCAAATAATAAAACTACTTATGAAATGTGGTTCGATAAGAAGCCTACTGTCAAATACTATCGAGTTTTTGGCAGTAAATGTTATATTCTACGTGAACATAAAAATATAAGAAAATTTGACACTAAAAGTGATGAAGGGATCTTTTAGGATATTCTTTAAATAGTTGCGCGTATCGTGTACTGAACAAAAGGACCGATGTTAATCAAGAATCTATAAATGTAGTCATAGACGATCACTTGAATACACCTGCCTCAAGTTCAGATAATGATGAAGTTCTTTTAATTGACAAACCAGATACTTCATCAAGTTAAAATAATTCTGACTTGAGGACTGTTAAAGATCATCCAACCACTCAGATTCTTAGAAACCCTCTCACTGGTATGCGCACTCGTAGAAAACTAGAAGATATATGTAATTACGTGTATTTTACATCTCAGATTGAACTGGCAAATGTAAAAGAAGCTCTTACTGACGAAAAATGGATTGTTGCGATGCAAGAAGAGCTTAAGCAATTTGTGAGAAATGATGTTTGGTACCTTATTCTTAGACCTAAAGATAAACATATTATTGGTACTAAGTGGATTTTTAAAAATAAGTTTGATGAACTTGGTAATATAATTTGAAACAAGGCTAGACTGGTTGTACAAGGGTACACTCAAATTGAAGGAATTGATTATGATGAAACTTTTGCCCCAGTGGCTCGTCTTGAATCAATCAGACTATTCATATCCATTGCATGCTTTAGAAAATTTAAAATTTATCAAATGGATGTAAAAAGTGTCTTCTTAAATGGCGATCTGCATGAAGAAGTGTATGTTGAACAACCATCGGGTTTCGAAGATCTTAAGAATGCTGATCATGTCTATCGCCTAAAAAAGACTCTCTACGGTTTAAAATAAGCTCCCAGGGCATGGTATGAAAAATTGACTAAGTTTTTACTAAGTCATAATTTTCAAATGGTAAGTGTTGATAAAACTTTGTTTGTTAAGAAACTTAATGATCACATCTTAATAGTGCAAATCTACGTTGATGATATTATTTATGGATCTACCTATTCTAACATAACTGTTGAGTTTACAAATTTAATGAAATCTAAGTTCGAAATGAGCATGGTTGGGGAATTGAACTATTTTCTTGGGTTGCAAGTAAAACAACAACCTAATGGTGTCTTCATTTCTCAGACCAAATATGCTCTGAACTTAATCAAAAAGTTCAGATTTGAGAATGGTAAGAATTTTGATACTCCTATAAGTACAACCTTAAGACTTTCAAAGGACTCTACAAGTAAAAATATTAATCCTAAATTATATCGCAGTATGATTGGCAATTTACTTTATTTAACTGCTAGTCGACCTGATATTACTTTAAGTGTTGGTATTTGCACTAGATATCAGTTTGATCCTAAAGAATCTCGTCTAACTGTTGTTAAGAGAATTATGCGATATGTCGCAAGTTCAGCTAATTTGGGTCTCTGATAGGATACTAGTGTTCAGTTGGCAGGATACATTGATGCTGATTGGGCTAGAAATATCGATGATAGGAAATCAACCAATGGTGGTTGTTTTTATATCAAAAATTATTTGATTTCTTGGTTTAGCAAGAAGCAAAGTTCTATATCACTCTCTACTGATGAAGCTAATACATTGCAGCTGGAAATGCATGTACTCAGCTTGTTTGGATGAAGTGTATGTTAAATGATTATGAAATTGCACAAGATTCAATGGTTTTATATTGCGATAATTTCAGTGCAATAAATATTTCAAAAAATTCAATCCAACATTCACATACCAAGCACATTGACATTAGGTATTATTATATTCATGAATTAGTGAAAGAAAAATTAATATCTCTGGAATACATTCCGACTGAGATTCAACTTGCTGACATTTTCACCAAACCGCTCAACAAAAGCAGGTTTAATAAATTAAAATTTTATCTTGTTATGTGCATTTTAAATTGATTATTCATGCATATGTGTATCATAGTGTAAATATATTTGATAATTTATGTGTTTAATTTTCATTTTTTTAATGAAAAATGCAAGTTTTTGTTGGTACACGACCAGTCGTGGATGTGCTCGACCGGTCATGGTACAACCAGTCGAGGATAGCTCAAGATCGGTCGTGGAGCGCATTGATCTCTTTAAAATTGGGAAAAAACCATTTTCTTTTTATTTATTCCTTCTTCTCCAATGAGTGTGGCATGACCAGTCGTACCCAACTGCTTCATTCTTCAAGATAGTGCTCCATTTCAATTTTCCTTGTAGATTTATGCTCTAGTCACTTCATATTCTTCCTTGGTGTTGTTAATTTCAAGTTTTCTTGAAGATTTTGGGATTTTCTACACCCAAATCTAATCTTGGTAAACTCCACTCTATCCTATTTGCATCTTTTTTATTCTTTGAGTTTCTTCATGCAAATAGATGCTAGAGGGAAAAAGAAAACTTTTCATGGTCCATCCTCTTCTAGATCTACTCTAATAACTCGTTGCCACCTTCGGTCACCCGAAGATGATCCCTTTTATGTTCAAAATTTTAGAATGTGAAAAGTTATTGTTGAGCGACCTGTATTTCTTGATCACATTGCTCCATTTAGTAGCATTCCACTCCTCCGAGTTGTAGGATGGGATAACATCTTACATTGGGGTGGGCTGCATATCAGTCTATTGCTCAGTCCATGTTTGCATGTATCTCTGATTTTTTGACTGAGAATTTAACATTTAAAATTGACCGTCATCTACTTTCGGGACTAATGGATATACCTGTTAATGACGAGGGTATTCCAATTCATACTCTAACTGAGAAACCCTTAGAATCAGAAAAACGCATGCTCACTAGAGATTTATGTAATAGACTCATAAAGGGAATGCGCTCCCCTCAAAGTACTTGTTACCTAGATACAGGGTTCTCCACAGAATCTTTACTTCAAATCTGTATCCGCGTTCTGGTAACAACATAGAATTGACTTCCTTTATGGTTCGAGTTTTGTGCTCTGTCGTTTCTGGTACTAAAGTTTGTCTTCCTTCTTTGATATGTCATTCCATTATTCAGTTTCGTCTCCATCCAGGTCATAGTGATATTCCATTTGCCTATCTTATGACTGTTTTAGTTTCTCATGTGCTGGTTTCTATGCCTGTTGGAGAAGCTCCCATCCATCATCTTATTTTTAACAATTCGAATATTAATAAGATGAAGTTGGAATTGGCTCCTAGCCAAGTGGATGTGGGTGGTGGTGGAGCTGAAGCAGGGAATGATATTTTTGATGAATTTGAATCTGATTCTGCTAATGATCCTGACTATGAGCCATCTGAATTTGATACTCGTCTTCGTGCTCTAGAGGATAAGGTAGAGAACATGAATGTTGCCCATGATATGCAATTTAAATATATGCGCAAGTATCTTAGACGCTTAAGCAAGGGCCTTCATCAACTTGATCCTATCATACTTGCTCCATCTTCAGGATCTGATTAAATGTGTTACTCTTTGGTCTGTAATAACTTTAAGTCTTCTTGTGTTGGTTTGTGAACTTTATATGGTTTATTGACTTTTGTTTGAACTAATTAATGGTTTGTGGACTTTATTTGCTTATATTTTGTCCAGTTAATCTTTTATTACTCCTGTTTCTTCATCTTTTCCATTTTTTTCTTTCCTTTGTCATATTGTGACAAAAGGGGGGAGAATTTTAATGGTTTGCATATGGTTTTGCATATAGATTGATTGCAATGGATTGATTGTGAGTAGTATTTTTTTTATTGGCATTTTTTTATATATGTGTGTGCTACTCAGGGGGAGTAAGTGAGGAGATGTTTTGTGCTAGTTGATGATAACTGATGCATGATTGATGATAATTGGTGCATGATTCTTGTGTACATATTAGTCATATTATTGTTAAAAGTGTTTTGTCACAAATTTGACAAAGGGGGAGATTGTAAGTGCTATGGCAGATAGCTCCTTTCTATTGTCAAATTTTGTGGCGCTAAAACCTCTATCTGTGTCTTGTATAGCATGAGGATATATACATGTTTAAGGAACTGCATCACAATGCTTCAAGATAAGTACGGTGATCTACTTCAAGACATGCAAGGTCAAGTACATTGTCCATTCCTGTAAACTTTAAAGATCAGAGTCTGTCAAGAGCTACATCAAAAGACAAGTGCTTGTTCAAGACTCAAGATTATGTTCAACTCAAGATAAAGAACAACTCAAGAACGACAAATCCAAGCTTTTGAAGATCTCAAAGTTTAAGCTACATCATGTAGAGATCTTAAGCTTTATAATCTTCAAAGGTCAATCATCATCTGAAAAATTAAAGTTTTAATATTCATACTTCATGTCCCAGGTATGAAAGACCTTAGATTGACCTTAGGGTAGATCATTTTGGATACATAATTCAATGACTCTTTTTATAAGTATTATACTTTGTTCTAAGACTAGTCCTGGACTTTGTTCGACTAGTTCTAGCACTGGCTTGACTAGCCAAGAAATTTCAAGACCAGTCCTAAGTTTTTTATAAATTTTTAGAATTTTTAGTTGTGCTACGACCCATCCTGGACATTGTTCGATCAGTCGTGTGAACAGTGTCGACTCATCCTACGACCAGTCCTGGATCTACGACTCAAAGTACAACAACTAAATTTGATGCCTCACAACCAGTCGTAGGGTGCTTACGACCAGTCGTGGAGGGATCACAATCGGTCGTAGACTGCCTTCGACCAGTCGTGGAACGGTCTGATCTGATCGCGCTTAAAATTTTAAAAAGTTGTTGGTCCTAAGACCAATCGTAGTATCCACAGGACCAGTCGAATGTGCAATTTCTGTAACTATAAATAGATAACGAATTTCAGAGTTTGATAACTCAATTCAAGATAAATCAAGGGATCACTCTGATAGATAAGTTAGTTGTAACACCCCGGATTTTACCAACCTGGAGTTAGACATCCTTAGGCAATGGGTCAACCATAACACTCTCAAAGCTCAATCCCAAAGCTAAAGAAATCACTTTTCAACCCATTTCCTTCAAAACTCACCTTTCACCACCTCATTCTTCAAATTTCTCCAAGTACTTTCATATTAAACACGAATCCTCAAGTTTAAATAGTAAAGAACACAAATCCTAGGGTATTAACGATGAAGAACAATACCGAAGCTAAAAATTACCGTGAATAGTAAATAAATGGGTAAAATGGGTCTCGACCCTTAACCTCTTGGAATCTAACAAAATAGATAGGTTAGTTGGATAGATTAGCGTCTCCTATCCCAAAATCATATGCTATACGCCGCAGAAATTCATTCCGGTCAGCAAACTGGCCCTGAAACACCTCGAACGGAGTCGTGGGCCCACCCACTCTAATCCACAATGATCCAAGGTGGGCCCCACATATATTTGGGACCTCCAGGGCAGGGGGAAACCATCCCATATGGCCGGCATCGCCGGATTAAGATGTCACCGGCGAGGACCTCGTCGGTTCGGCGACAGCTCGCCGGTCAACGGGCCAGGCTGGGTCCGGGCTTAAGGCAGACGCAGTTTGGAGGGTAGGGTACCTCCCTTAGGTGTGGGTCGTCCCTTAAAACCTCCCAGATCAGGTACTTCCTTCACAAAGTGATCCTCTAAGCTCTCCTTTCTCACCAAAACGTCTGATTTTTGGCAAAAACTACCCCTCCAAACTCTTCCTTCTTCCGTTTCCAAACACCCTCGCTCTACCCTTCAAATCTCATCTCAAACAAAAATCAATAAAGGCTACTTCCTTTAGAAATCCAACGAGAATCAACTAGCGCTGCACTAGATGACCTGTGAAATTCTCACCAATCACTTTCAATACGATCTGCTAGAGTCGAAATGTATAGGATAGGTGATGCTACAATACCGTAAAACCTAGGATTAAACTCTATTCCTGATTGCTCTCAGGAGCACGTTGAAACTTTGTATCGGCTCTGGATCGCACGTCGGAAGTCCGATTACCCCGAACTTAGACAATCCTGACCGCCTAGTTGGACTTGACAATCACCTCAAAAATTAAGTCCAGATGATATCCCACGACGATTTCCTTGAGTCCAGAGTGAAGATTGTGAGAAATGTTAGAAATTAATATAATTTATGAAATCTTGCACGTGTCGCTTACGCGACATTTTCTAAGCGTTCTGACCGTCAGAATTCGATCAAATTTTACCCTCGGATTAGGATAGGTGGCCCTTACATGTCAACGCACTTGTGGCCCTGATCGAGTACCGGTAGCCGTTGAACTCAAACTGGTCCACCACGTGCGATCTGGGAACACTACCGGACTGAAAACTTGATGTGAGCAGGATCCAGTACCCATGAGCTTAAGTCCGACCTCATTCGGCCAGGGGACCTCTAGAAATGCTCCGTTGAGACGGAACAGTCCGTATTTGGACATAAAATAAGTATACTTTGGCCCCAAGTCTATTTCCGTCCCTTTTGGACTTATAAAAAGGGCTTAAACCCTTACTCTTTCATTCCATACGAATTTGGAGAGAGAAGAGAGAAAAGAGAGGGAGAAAGAGAGAGAAAGGGAGGGAGATTTGGAGCTCTCTCTTGGAATTCTTCCCTGTTGCTCCGTGTTCCATAGCCGCCGCTTCTGCGCTGCCATTCCAGTATTTTCAGCTCCATTCTTAGGTAAGAAAACCCTAACCTATCACTGTTTTAGGGATTCCTTTGATACAAATGACGAAGTACCTTACGTATCTTGTGTATTAGTTCATCATAACGCCGTTGACGGAGCATTGACGTTCTATTCAAATCGATACACGTCTACGGCAAAAGGTGCAAATTTTAGATGCTTAGATTACCTGTTTTCAAAGCTTTCAATGTCGTTTAATGGTAGATTGCTGATGAGGATGCTATTTAACATGTATAACATGCTGTCCATTTTTCATTTCGTATACGTACGAAAAATATGAGATTTAGGGTATTTTAGGTATTTGTAGGAAATACTGTATACGTATGTATTTTGCCGGTATGATTGCCATGAGTATTTACCATGTACTTATACTAATTATACGTGTATGATCTGTTTAGCGAAGAGATTCACCCTAATGCACATATTGGCCGACATATGCTATGTAGACTAATGTGTGTAGACTGAGTGTTTGTTGAAATTCCTAAATCAATATGCTTTATGCCTGCCATATGTTTTGACTGTAAGAACATGATTATGTGTACTAGATAACTCCTGGATATAAAGATCTGTCATATTATATGTGGAAATCAACATACGTCAAGTACGTTGGAATTGTGTGGACCAAGTGTTTGTATAAATGTCTGTATTAGTAAGTATTGAGTAAGTGGTGTTGTAGATTAGCGTTGAGAATGGATTCTCAACCAATTTAATGATGCACATGATTTCCTCCATACTTGTTGTATTTGAATTGGTTACCTTATGTGTGAAATACTCATATTTGGTCAACTGCTTATGATGTATGTTACAACATGCTGATAACATGCTGAAATTTCTTGTATTTCAATTCTGTCTCTCTCATCTTATTACTGTTTCACATTACATGTGCTTGGGGCTATACTCTAGTCCAGGCAGTCGGTAACAGTTTAGAATTCGTGGTTGGATTCTATTCGCCACGAAGGATGTGTATGACGAACGCAAGTCGTACTAGAGTCGTCGACAGTGGTCAGGCCACACGAAGTGCTTGTGCACTTCATGTCGGTCGATTCAACGTGCGATCGTGCTAGTCGGACTCACCAAGTAACCCGACTCGCCATTGTATGTTCACCATGTACGAGTCATAACTGCTTAAACCTAGGGTACTGAACTTATCATTGAAAACCCTGTTAACCATGGTACCTTGATCCATAAAGACTCATGAGCCAGGCATAGTGGTATGGGACACCGTGGTCGAGCTGTCGGCCTACGTTGGGGCCACGAATCTCTCCGTAGTGACTAGTTAGCAACTCAGACTCGTGAGAAAATTATGGTGGTATGGGACACTATCTTCTTGCTGTCGGCCTACACTGATCAGGTGACGAGCCCTTTGTAGTAACCGCGAGCGTATTCTGAGTCTGCGGGAGGCGATGACCCTTCCGTAGCGACAAGAGTATATTAGGCCTATATTGATAAGATGATGGGGGATCGGTGCAACGAGTGCGAGCAACAGCCCTGGCAGCCCTTGCAGCGACCTACAAATATAACATCGTATGAGATTACTAGGAGTGACGACCCTAAACAGGATCATTATTTGGGTACTGATATAAGGAAGGTACCCTAGTTTTCCAATCCGGCTGTATGAAAAGGACTAATAACAACTTGGTAATCATTATTCATATCGTATTGCATATGCCTGGAAGATGTGGAGCACTGTGGGAAAAAAGCATGCCGCGGGCGTAAGATGGTGCAGTATGAGGGAGTATGTCGGTGAGGGCATCCATCATGTCATTTCATGCATGCATTAACAATAGTATCTAGGAATGTTTGATTGTTTGCCTTACTATTAACGTGTGATTGATTTAATAACATGCTAATCTTTGCTCTATTATTCCACTGAGTTAATCACTCACTCCCACATTACAGGACAGTGTTTCCGGACACCCACCAGACCCGGTTGTGGTTGCAGATGATGGCGCTGCTTATGAAGCGGAGCCGGACTTGTATGATGATGAGGAGGACTTCTCCTTCGTGTTCTGATCGACGGGATTACAGGGAGGTTGATTAAACGCCTTGACACTTGTCATTTTATATTTTTGGAGCACTTATGTGTATTCTTTTCTTTCCATTTTTAGAGTATACATGTATTTAATTAACCTGGTAACATGATCACACTCTGGAGACTTACAATCAATTATATATTTTATGTATTTATCACAGTCTTCCGCTTGCTAATTTAACTGTCTCTGGAGTATGATATGTTGTTTTAGCTTAGTCTCAATCTTATTTAATGTCATCTTACAGACAACATGCATTTATCATTATCTATGTTGCATAAGTGACGTTCTGGAACTCGGGAGTTGGGTTTCTACCCGACCCCCGATTTTTGGGATGTTACATTAGTCTTATTTTAAGTTACATTGTGCATGTTTAATATTCTCTTTTGTTAGCTTTATAGATTTAATTTTGTTTCTACATTCCAATCTGAATTGAAATGAGGAATTGTGATATTCCTTCTTCTTGAAATTAAAATCAAATAGAGCTAGCCCAATTGGTTTAATTTAAAATCAATTTAGAACCTAGAACCATTTCAAAGTGAGTATTGGACATTGAACTTCAACATTCGAACTTCTACTCTGATTGGTTCTTCCGGGCTGCTACAAAAGGAGAATTCCAGGTATTTTACATTTGTGTAAATTTTCTTTATTTTGGTTTCTTTGAGATTAAGCCAGAAAAATTTCATTATGTTGATTATCTGAGGAGAGCCAGAAAACTCAGAAGTGGAGTTTTTTTTTATTTGTATAAGCCCTTTTTAAAAAAGACATAATTGTGAAGGTTTTAGGTGAACCTGAGAAACCTATTTTTATAGTGAACGCTAATATCCACTGTGTGAGGATATTAGGAGCAGAGTAGCAAGTTGTGTGGCTGTTATTTAACAGTTGGTGAACACATAGGCGAGCCACTATAACTCTTTGTGTTTTGTGGATGTGCGATTTATATTTCCTATCTTTTATCATTCTAATTTGTGGGATGTATGTGTGGATGTGAATGTTGTAATATTTACATTTCAAGCAATGTGGGGAATGTTGTAATAATTTAGATTTAAATTCTTATAATTTATTTCAATTCCTTGCTATTTATTAATGTAATATTACAACAATCTAAATTGAAGCTAGCATCCTTACATTTCAGATTTACTAATAAGCACAAGATGAAGCTATCATCCTTAGATTTTTCTATATGCTCACTATAGAGGCTGAAAATCCTCAAATTTTCAATTAGGCTCATAAATGAGGATGAAATCCTCAGATTTAACTATTGAGCACAAGATTGAGGCTAAAATTCTCTGATTTTCAATTAATCCCAAAAAGACCTTTTAAGGTCACCTATTCCTCTTCACAACGCACTTGGGTGTGAATTTCTTAGGACCCGAACTACATTCAGGAGGGGGAATGATATTCCTAGATGCATTTCCCTTAGGAGATTTTCTAGTTGGAGATGTATGTTTGGTAGGTGATTTATCTATATTAGTCATACCTTGATTATTATTGCCATTGATTAGCATAGATTTTGTATTTTCATTAAGTCAGGCAATTAGAGTTAGCTACACCTTCATTCGATCGGTCTTTTTAGGAAGGGTTAGAAACTCTCTCTTTTTCTGACGATCCTTTAGGGATGCTTTTTCATTACTGTGTCATTTTCTCAATCATGAAGAATTTTCTGATTTTGTTTGGGAGACTGAGGTGAATAAGGCCCTTTTAAAGCTTGCATATTTAAATTTAAAGTGCCCAATATCTCCATAAGTATGTCACAAAAGAGAAGCTCTCGAGCTACTTCTTGAAGTAGACGAATCCCTTTGGATTATTGGAGGGAAAGAGGCAAAGATATGACTATCAAGTTCAAATCATATATTGTTCCCAAAAGGCTTGCCCGTACTATATTTACAAATAGGTTCATGTTCTTGGGTAACCTTATCTTTCCCCTTATATGTAGACCTCATTCCTAAGATCCTTTGGATCTTACTTCAGGCGGTTAAGCCTTTTAGGAGGAACCTTCTTTGATACCAATTGAAATTGCGGATGATGGTCCCATGTGCTATACATGCAAAAGCTTGGCAAAGCTAAGGAACAAAAGCAATGTTGTAGAGGGAGGGTGATTAGGACCAAATAAAATTTTAGCCAATTAAACACAAATTTCTACTTAAACTAAGTAAGACAATTAACTATAAGGATTCCAAGCCATTAGAGGGTCCAATCATATAGACTACAAAGGATGTGGTAATTAAATAATTAGTCTATAAACATAATAGTGTACATGTGTGTGTAGGATGTGCTACCTATCAACTCCTAGTACTCATCTAATCATGTGTGAGTGTGCGTGTGTATATATATATATAATTAAACATTAATTATATAAGCATAATTAAAACAAGTTCTCAAAAGATAATCCCAAACACAAGCATTTATAGTGGTTCGATTTCCTTACTCCACTCCCAACGGATGCACTCAACCCATGAGTGTACCAAATTTCACCTCCGAGGTATTAAATCAGGTTCACCTTTAACTTTTATAATCTTACAAAAAGATTGGCTACTACAAGAGGCTATATGGTTTTCTATAGGCTCACCACGAAACTCAATCTTACAAAAGAACGTACATGCGTACACTCCAGCCGGAGGTCATGAAATGTACAGTCGTACACTCTCACCACAATCCTTGGTTCTACACAAGAACGTACAAGCGTACACTCCTTCAAGAGACTTGAGTTGGTTTTCTATTGGCTAACCAATAACCTCAGTCATAGTCCAAGGATCTATGTTTACTTCCATTGAAAGATCTCACAGAGACTAACACATACACACCCCATGTCTGGTGAATTCAACCCTACATAAGAGCCTACATTCTACACAAGACCTTATCGAGTTTGGATCACAAACTCTTACCCTCAATCCTACACAAGGAAAGAGACTGTGGACTCACTCAATGATGTAACGCTCCAAACTTTTCAATACTTGAGTATTGAAAGTTCTCGAGCGTTATCAAGAAATTTACTTAATATATCACGTGTATGATGCCAATCCAACTATCTTAGCTTTATATCCTCGCCATAACACAAACCTAACTGTTAGGAATGATCTCCATTCATAGATTAAGCCATCTGACCGTCAATTTCAAGGTAAGGCTCTCCATCATTTGATTTAACGTATATGTTTTTTCCTTAAATGAATTGACGAATAGCTCCCTATCTATAATGATGTAGATATACGTCTATTTGTAAGAATCACTTAGAAACATGCCCATAACCATCTGGAGCCATTAGATTTCTCAAAACTCACATGTCAGCAATAATTACGAAAATGTCATTGACCCTATGCCCAGAATTTCAATTCACATGATTTTGATGATCCATTCCATATAAAATTTTATACCAAGCCTAATTATCATAAGTTAACCGTACACATCAAGTTTCAACCCTTAGATCGTAACAAATCAGCTACTTGGCCTCTACATCCGTCCATACACTTATCAGACCGAGATTCTGAACCGTTCATCTTGTTCATCACCCATGAATATGCTTAATCCACCATCAGAAGTACGATATAAGAAACCTACACATGTGAATAAGATACTCTAATATGACTATATACATGCTCTACCCCTAATTACTTCAGAAACCCGTTGTATACCCATCTATTTATGAAATTGACCGTACATCCACCTACACATATGATAAGAGTGTTAACGATCAAGTTCCCATATTTTTAGTAAGTCATACGACCATCCATTATATTTGGATCTGCCAAATGGGCCACACAAACATCATGGTAAACCGATCATTGTGAAGATCTTAGGGTCTAGGCCCAAACCACCTGGTACTTCATCAATTAGGTGAGTACAAACGCTATTTTGAAATTTTGAAGTATAGTAACCATTAAAAGAGTATCTTAGTCATCCTAAAGATATCGAGGCTCAAATTTAGACGATGAAAAGAGCATGAAAAATAAAGATCACCCATCAAATTTCATCACATTTGGACGGTGGAGTCTTGAGTTATGGATGGCAGAAGTGTGGAAAAAGAAAAGGGTAGAATTGTAAATAATGGGTTAGCAAGTGCATGGCACTGTTGGACGCAAATTGCAGTTGAAGTTTCAACGTTGACTATATTCAATACTCCATCGGACCCTGTGGCTCACCTAGAACTCGGATCTACTTCAAATTTGGGTCCGTAGGCCCATATAGCGAGATGAAGTCAATGAAGGGAGCGGATTTTTCAAAGGATCACCATAGTGGACCCCACCTATTACATGCAAATGAAAAACCAAAAACTCACGTAACTAATTTCTAAGTTCAACGGTGAACACAGTCTTCATGCAGACTAATAGTGGGGCCTACCCAAATCTCGGACCTACCCATATTTTGACCCAAGGCCTAACCTGGCCCTACAAAACTAATGAACGGAGTAGATTTCTCAAAAAATAGTCACAGTGGACCCCACTGGTCCACTGCAACCAAACCGCCGAACACACCAAACATTCAAATCCCGAACGATGTGGGATTCCTTCGTTACGAGGACAACGTGGGATATGCGAAAACAGAGCCCGCTGCGACGAGTTTGGTGATTAGAATAGGGACCGAAAGCCTGATCTGCACCCTTCAGAATGCTGGGAAGGGTAACTTATCCCTTCCCACATTGAGCAAACAATCAATGTGACTCAGGATCGATCCAATTTTGCCTGTTAACGCAATGCGTGACTGCGTAACAATAGGCTCCGCACGTGGCTACATAACTGATCCGTGTCTAGATTTGCGTAGAAGATCCTGGAGACTCTCTCCGCCTATATAAGACCTTCATCTGATCCAGGGACAAGGGAAAGAGAAGTAGGGAAGGACGTGAAAGAAGAGAGAGTAAGCGAGGCTTCAGCCGAGCATCAGCCCCGTTCGCCTAGGCTTGCTGACGTCCAGCAAGAAAGAAAGAAGAGGAGAAGGAAAAGAGAAAGAAGGAGGGGAGTGCTGTCCAATTAAGGAAGAAGAAGAAGAAAGAAGGAAGAGAAAGAGAAAGAGAAAGAAGAAAAGAAAAGAAAGAGAAGAAAGAGAAGAAAAGGAAGAAGAAGGAAAGAAAGGACAGTTGGGCCGAGTTGACTCAGTGAGTCGACTCAACCAAGGTATTTTTCAGGCTACACTGATAGAGACGGGCAACTGAATAAGGTGAGTTTCATCCATATGATGTTTAACCCAAGTTCTTTTGACATTAACTAGTAGTACAAACAAATTCTTAAGCCTACATCTACAGTTTAACTCTAGTATTATGACAATCTAATCATGAGGATCACATTAATTGTACTAAAATTAGGTACTACAACGCTTTCATTCAGGTCTAGCAATGTAGAGAGCGAACGGATTCAAGAGGTGAGGGTTTTATCCTTTAAGATTACAGTAATTTAAGTTGATTTATTTATCCTGCCTTTTACATGTCTTCCTGTATTTTATCTGTCTTCATACTAGCTTATATTGGCTTCTATACATGCTATCATGAATTTGATATTGTCTTTACATGTATCTCCTTTTATACATCAATTTGAATCTTCTATGTTATTATATTTCACCATTGATTATGGCTTTTTCATGCCTTTTACGATATAAATTATCATGTATTACATGTTTACATGTTCCTTGGGAATTATCCTATTAATTGATTTATTGGCCATTTTGAGATTATGACATGATGTCAAATACAAGAGTATTTTTTTGAATTTATGTGAGGCCATGGATGCAAGCCTTGCCCCTGCCTCATCTATTATTGAGTTGGTTCTGCCACTTGTCTCTTTATTTGAGTTGGTTCTGCCACTCGTCTTTCATTTGAGTTGGTTCTGTCACTCGTCTTTCATTTGAGTTGGCTCCGCCACTCTCCTTTGTTGAGTTGACCATTGTCACTCTTCTCTTATTATGTTGGTCATTGCCACTTTTACTGAGTTGACCATTGTCACTCTTCTCTTTATTATATTGGCCTTGTGCCGTTTATCTTTCAAGGCATGGGCATGTGTCTTGTTATTCCAGAACCTCCATGATTCAGTTTATATTCTTGATGATTTCAGCTATATTCTCTATAAGTGCAAGTGTTGTGTTATGAGGTATCACAACTAGTGAATTGATTATCTTATCATGGACGTAATGCGTTACGGGTAGCGGCCCTCATGGTCGGCACGTAATTTCGTGGGTTGGTTGGCGTGGTGCACAATCAATGTATGTAAATCGTCATACGTATTACATCAACTTTTCGAGATTGGATGTCACAACTAGTCACTCCATGAACACATCGTGTTACGTAAATCCCCCAATCGCGTGTTGTGCTGCCTTGAGATGTTCGCATAAATTCATGTTAGCATTGGTCATGCCAAATATCCATAGTTATGGGATGCGGGTCGAGCCGGGTTTCCCATGAATTTTATTCCACATTGTGACAATCACTATGTATGATGAGCCACACACACTATTCTAGGCATGCATCTCATGTAAGTTGTTTGCGCATACTGATATCTCATGTATTAGTGGAGTATGAGACGTATCAGTACCCTTTGCTTTATTTTTATGAATCTCTTGAATTATTGTTAATCTTGAAGGATAACCTTCACTATGAGTAGGGCATTGACCCACTCCCAATTGTACAGATTATGCAGATGACATACAGATTGAAGACTTAGAGGACTACTTCCTTATAGAAGATTATCTTAAAAAGACTAAGAAGACAGTCTCATTATTTAGTTTTATACTTCCGCTGTGAACTCTGATGTTGTAATAAACCTCTATTTATGAGGTCATTTGATTATTCTTTTATTCTGATGAAATGTAATCAATACAATTGATTTTATTCTTGTGAATGTTACCTTCTTGAATGTATCTGGACGTGATCAAACGAAAAAAAAAAAAAATAGGGTACGATTTTACTAAAGCATCCACTTTATACATCATTAACACCCAGTTTCCTCGGGCACGAGTACAAACTCTGGCCGTGAAAATTCGGTTTGTTACAAATGACACTTGCTGAATTGGTCCCCATTGATGTGTCGTTCTTGAGTTATTTTTTCAGATCTCTCCCGTGCTTGAATCCCCTACTCAATTGCTCCCCTGACCATGATGTTGATGCATTGTTAATGATTCAACTCCAAGATCAGACCAAGTTGATGTGAGATTTGGTAGAATCTCCTACAACTAATGAAAGGTTGTAATTCCTACGAAATTCACCTAGATAGTTCTTATAGAGGATTTAGACAATGGGTATACCAATACGATTAGGTCTAATCTATAGAAAATGATGGAGTTCAAGCTCATCTTAAAGGTAGAAGTTGGAGTCCTCATTAGAGTGTTAATCTCAAGGAAGATGGCTTAAAACTCATTGGTTTAAAGGCTTAGGATGAAGGATATGATCATGGAATCACTTAGGCTTCTATTGCACCAAAAACTCATGCAAATGCCCAAGAATCGAATGCCTTTGTATAAGAAATCTATTTGCAATGACTATAAAATGGTTAGTTAATGGCTCTTTCGATAAGATCGAAAGGCCATTCAATTGGATCAAAGGTCATTCAATAGGATCATACCCTCTGTTGATCCCATCAAAAAAAGTCAGAATTATCTCTAATGGTTGCTAGACTCATTCTTTGATCTGATCAAGTGGATCTTTGATGGGATCAAAACCCATCGACAAATTATCGATGTGATTAAAGTTTACTTGAAAGATGCGGTTTTGGGCGTACAATTTCACAGGAGTTTGCACATCTTTTAACCTTCTTATCAAGTTCCAATTAAGCTTATAAGGCAAAGGGATAATTAACGAGGTTTACCTGTAAGGCTAAGAATTATCTAGAGGTTCAAAGGTTGTTTTGGGTCAAAGGTTAGGATCACCAAGGCACCTCATTTACTTATTCTTTGCTCCTTGATGCTAATGTTCTCTTATGTCTTTAGTCTTTATCTTTTAAGGACTCAACCGACTACATGACACATGGACTCACTTGATTGACAAAGAAGATGCACAAATCAGTGCCCTAACACCAGGAAATACTAAATGATCCAAATGCTGAAAAGTGGATGGCGACGATGTAATATGAGATTGATTCTTTGTACAAGAATGAGACATGGGGGTTTGTGGAGCTTCCTGTTGGGCATAAAGTGATCGGGTTCAAGTGAATTTACAAGAAGAAATAAGATATGTACAAGGAAAATTTGGTTACGAAAGGGTATGCTTATAAAAAAGGCATTGACTTCAGTAAGATATTTGCACTGGTTGTCAAATATGTATCTATCAGGTTTGTGTTGTCACTAGTTGTGCAATACAACCTTGAACTAGAACAAATGGATGTAAAGACTGCTTTCCTATATGGGAAATTGGAAGAGCATATCTACATAAAATAACCAGAAGGGTTTGAGATATATGAATCAAATTTACTTGAACGAATTTAAGCTTCAAAAAGAGGCCATGTCGGTTCATTGTGACAATGAAAGCGTGATCAATTCGGTGAATGATTCTGTTTACTATTCTAGAACTAAACATATTGATGTTCATCATCATTTTATCCGACAGGTGCTTAAGGAAGGTGGTGTCACTATCGATAAGATTCACACGAGCGTGAATCCGGTGGACATGCTTACAAACGTGGTTCCCGCAAAGAAGATATGATTATGTTTTACTTCTTTAGGTCTGGTGAAAGGTTAATGAAGATGGAGTGTGCATAAAAAGTGATGACGATGGTGAAGATATGATGGAGGTGATTAAAGATGGAGCTTGGATCAATGGTTCATGATGATTGGAGTCATGGTGGTGATTGTTATCTAATGTCTTCAATCTGTACATGAAACAAGGTATTGATTGATCAAATAACATGGTCAATTGATCAAGTGAGCCCCAAAATATACAGATTGGTCTGTGGATAGTTTTTGACAATTTCAATCGATTGGACTTTCAAGTTGATTAATTGATAAATTTTGAAAAATACTTTTAAACTCTCTGGACACTTTTAAGCATGTTCGAGCGATCAAACATGTGGTGCTTGAAATTATGGTAGAACCACTAGTACTGAAGTATAAAGTATGACCAAATGTCCTAGAGGGGGTTGAATAAGACTTTTTAAGATTATTTTCAATAAGTATAAACAATGCCTAACTTTTAATAAGAAAGATATGGCAATGTAACTCTAAGGCTTCCAAGCTAATAGAGAGTCCAATTCACTTATGCTATCACAAGATTTATAAATAAAGTACAAACCTATAGGGATAGTGAATGTGATGGTGTGTGGGATATAATTTCTAATCAACACTTATACATTAACTAAATCATGCATCATAAAGATCAAATGATAAACATAAGCATAACTAGATAAATGTAGTCAGAGCAATCTCAAACACATTTATATATAGTGGTTCGGCTACTTGCCTACTACACTCTCGACAGACGCACTCTCTCTTAGAGTGTACTGAATTTCACTATTCAATGGTTTTAAATCAAGTTAACCATGAAAGTTTTCAACCTATACAAGGTTAACTAGGAGACCTACACAAGGTTCCCCTAAGTGCTTACACAAGGACACTACTTGGGATCCTACATAAGACATCCCATGCCTACGCAAGACAATACGTCCTACATAAGGACACAACATCCTACACAAGGATACAACATACTCTCCCATCGGAGGCATATAACTAGGACTTGGCGAGTTTGATACTCAAACTCTGAATCCCAATCCTACACAAAGGAAAGGGCTTCAGACACAGTAGACTTTGAATACTTATAAATAAGTGGATGAGTCTCATTCTCAAACATTGTAAAGATCTTCAATGATGATGAAGAATCTTCATCTCCCTTTAACAGCAACATGCTTGTGATGTCGATGAATACTCCGAGGTTGTGAGATTTCGGGTTTTAATCGTCTCTATTTAAATGGTATGATTTAAATCCATAGAGAAGGTTCCGATGAGCTATGCATTCATGAGTTCCAACACTTATGATTTTAGTTGGTTGGCAACTTAGTGAATGCTAGAGTTCATCTTTTAATCTAATCAAAGAAGATGAAGAGTTAGTGCTTGTGCCAATGATTAAATGATGAACTCTAATGGGAAAGAGAGAGTGAGCAGAGGGTATGTATTCACAACCCTAAGTGTAGGGTCACGATGTAGTAATAACTCGGTAAGACTGAGGTCGAATCCACAGGGATTAAACTTTTACGTATTCTGAAATAACAAGAACTAGAAAAAGATGTAAATCTAAATCTAGAATAAATGAGAGTAATTATGAATAATGTTTAAACTATCAATTAAAGGTGGGAACTAGGGTTCCAAGGATCCTCTTGTAGCTATTAAGATGCTACTTCACTTGATTCAAGGAACACAATTGGAATTGGAGTCCTATCCTATCCAATTGGAATATAAAACAATTAAATCAAATATGAACTTTTCATTGACCAAATTCTCAATGGAAGAGAATTGTGATGAGTGGAAGGAATTCCATTGGGGTTGAAAGTTGGGCGAGTTCAACCTGACCGACCCGACATTGTGTTGGGCTCAGGCAGGATATTTTGGGTCCGATCTTAAGCTTGGGCTATAAAAACACCAACCCGATAAAACTTGGGTTGGGCTCGGGTTGCCCAACCTAACCCAAACCCGATCAATATATAAGTTACTTGTAAATTATAATTAAGTGTGGATCATTTGTGTTGAAAGCACACTAGTGATGTCGAGTCTCATTTGTCCATGTCATTTCCAAGGACTCGAGCTAACAAGATATGCCATATTTCTCTCTCCTAAATAGACTTCATGCTATGCTACATGACTTTTAAAGAAGTAGTTGTCTTATATTTTAGCTTTCTTTTTAAAGAAAAAAATGAAGTTCTTTATAATGAATAATCGTATATATAATTAATAAAATTATAGATACAAAAAATAAGTCCTATATTGAAATATAATAAACTAATGTAATAATAAAAATATTAGCATGTATATACTCGACCAACCCGATCAACCCGACTGAGCCCCCTTGGGTTGGGCTTCGGTTGAGAATTCCCAACCCGAGATTGGGTTGGGTTGGGTTAGGATTGAGGTATAGGAACCTTAGGTTAGGTTAGGGTTGAGCACCAACCCGACCCAACCCGCCGACTTTCAGCCCTAGATTCCATCACCCTACCATGCCCAGGAGACGATGGTGAACAACAAAATTTACAAATCTTACAATCTCAAAATAGGAAAAGAAGATATTCAAAGCAATCACAATATCTATTGTAATTTGAGTCACAATAAATCATAAAAAAACTGAAAATATTCCTTAAAATCAAATTAGAATCCAACGAAGTTCAATATAAACAAGAATTAAAGCAAAAAAAACATTCCAACACACTATAAGCTTCACCTCTTAGCCCCAGCTAAGAGGTTTAGTTAACCGTAGACATGATTAAACTAAAAACTCTTAAACAAAGCATAAAAACTAACTAAAAGAAGAAGATTGAGGAAGAAGGAAAGACTTCTTGAAGTTCTCCAACACATTGCTTCACTCTTCCAACCCTAATTCATGCTTAGAAACAATTAAAAGACCTATATTTATAGTATTTTCTTAGACCAACTTTGAAACCACCTCAAATGTGTGTAAAAAGTTACGCTTCGGTCGAATCAAAGTTGGGTTCAATCAGACAGAATTAAAGTTAAAAATCACACTTTCTCGCTGGACAAATCTGTGCGATTTTGGTCTAATCGAATTAAGGCTGAAAATTCTGTTTCTCGATGGACTGTTTTGTGTGATTTCGGTCGGACTGAAAGTCTGTTTCAGGAAAACTTTGCTTTAGATTTAGAATTCTAGACTATGTTTTTTCAGGGCAATTTTCAAGAATCTTCTTTTTTAGGACAATTTTCAAGATTCCTTTTTCTTCACTTCAAATCTTCGATTCTCTTCATCCCTCACTTAGCTTCCTTGGATATTTGGCATGTGAATTCTTCGTTAATGACTTCTAAATCTCTGAATCTTTATTTAGTAATCTTTTGAGTATAAATCTTCTTTTTGGCATCAATTTCATCTAATATCTCGAAATCACCTCGCACATGAAAACATGCATAATTAGATCAATTAAGCACTATCATGTTTATAAAACCAAGGTATAAATAGCAGAAAATATATAATATTTCACACTCAATACACCCCCCAACCAGCATTTTGGTACTCCCGAACAAAACACGCGTGAAGATATCCTCAATTCTTAGTATGCAAACCTCTTTAAAAAAATAATCTTTTGTGCAATCAAGTATGAATGAGTAGAATCAAGACGAGAAAGTGGAACTTTAAAAATATAGAGCCAAATCACATAAGCAATCAACCAAATAGGTTTTGTATCAATTACTTAGGAGCATAAGTTCATATATCAAGTTTTTCAATGTTCTTAGTGAATTTCAACTTACTTTTCATAAAAGTACTATTATTTTAAAATATTAGCCATAATTATCACTTCAAGATTAATTAAATAGTTAAGTGTTGATTCCAAACTTATCCACTTTTTCTTCTTTTTTCAGTTTTTAATTTTATATCGACGGTCCCTTTTATTTATTCATTCTTTTTAGTCTTTTTATTCTTTTCCAATCTTTTCATCATACGTGACCTTTTTATCGATCTTTCTATTTTTTAACTGGTTCTTTTCATCTTTTTAAGGTGGATAGAATTCTCCAGACTCAATTCTCAACATCTATCAATGATACACGTATTAGTAATCAGAAATTTTTGCATTATTCATAGGAAGCAAATCGAATGTGTCTTATGACTTAAATCGACATGATATTCAAACTTCCTCTTAATCAATTAAATGAGAGAACTTAAGTGATAATCTACTTAGTTGATCAAACTCCAACAATTCAAAATTCAATCTCCGTATTATCATCATACTCAAAACATTCTAAAGTGCACAAATTATCGCTTTTCAAATAAGTTTTTGGCTAGAAAAATTGAAAATTTTTACAATTTTTGCTCAAAACTAAGAAAACATTGATTAGTTTACCTAATCCACACCCCCCAACCTAAAACCTACATTGTCCTCAAAGTAAAAGATACGAGCATGCAATGCACGTGAGACAACGAAAAGAAATGAAAAGTGATAGGAAGATAATACCTGAAGAAGGAGAATTGAAGCTTTTCCAAAGTTCTTGATGTATAAATGGGTTAACATGAAGACTAAACAAACTGAAATTAAACTATCCTAATCCTAAATCCTATGAAAGCAATAAACTTAATCCTAAAATCAAAAAGTAAGGAATAACTACTCAATCATGCAGCCAGGTTTCTCCTCCAGCCAGTATCTCGATAAATTTCTTAGTAGGTTTCTCAACAAGATCATTCAAAAGCCATTTTTGCAATAGGCTTAGATGCCCTGGAGCTTAAATGTCCAGAGAAATTTATGACCCTCAACATAAAGTTGTCTTTTGCTCTTCTGAGGTGCCCAAAGTATATAAAATTCACCTGTGATAAAAAAAATTTAATGTTAGTGCACCACGGTGAATTAGAGACTACAAGTAAGTGAAATTTAAAAAAATTCTAATTAGGTAATGTAGTCTCAATACATTCTGAAGTTTTAGACTTCGATTCAATTTTCAGCTCCTCCTTTAATGGTAAACACTTAAGATCTGTGGAAGGTGGTACTTCAGAGAAATGATTCCCTCAGTCAGTATCAACTACCAAAGTATTTTCTTGCAGTGCATTCACTATGTCTTAAATCATATAATCATTAGAATTCTCAAAGTGTGCCAAGTAAACTTCTAAAGAGTCGAGACATTCAGTTGAAAGAGGCTCATTCTCTACATTAAGGTCTATGATGATATGCTTAATGACTCCATCTTCTTTAAAAGTAAAATAAGCATACTCTCCTGTTCTTTCTCAAGATGGGATGAAATCACCACCGGGTATGTCTCACCTTGACTTGAGTAAACATATTTAAGATCAGAAGGTAATGGTTTCAGGTCAAGCTTCGGTGCCTTGAGGCTAGACGGTAGAGGCACTACATTGGTTTGGGATAATTTCTTTAATTGTGGCCTCCTCCGATTAATTTCAAGTACCGGCGTAGCATTAAGCATAACATTCATCTCCCTAATCGTGTCATCATCCAAATCAGGGGAGTGGGTCAAACACATCTCTAGAGGATCAGAGTATAGATTTAGGGTTGTTCTATCTTCCACGAAATAGTCGATCATGTTAATGTCATGGATATCATCAACATCTTCTAACTATTTGCTCATGTTGAAAAAGATATTGAGCTCCAACATCATATTTCCAAAAGATAAACCCATAACTCCATTCTTACAATTAAATATGCATTTGATGTAACAAGGAATGGACGACCAAGCATAATAGGGATCTGAGTGCTCATATCTACGATAGGTTGAATATCCAGGACGATAAAATTTGGACCAACATATCCTCGATTATCCCTCTCGGTACATGGACCGAACGATCAGCAAGTTGTAATGTGGTCCGGGTGAGTTTTAATTCACCTAGACCTAATTGTTCATATATGTTCACAACCCTAAGTGTAGGGTCGTAATGTAGTAATAATCTCGGTAAGACCGAGGTCGAATCCACAGGGACTAAACTAATATGTATTCTAAAAAGAACTAGAACTAGAACTAGAAGAAGATCTATATCTAAATCAGAAATAATAAAGAGAGTAATTGTGAGTTTTGTAATTGAAACTTATGAAATTAAAGGTGGGAACTAGGGTGCGAAGGATCCACTTGTAGCAATTAGGATGCTACCTTACTTGATTCAAGAGATCCATCTGGAATCTATAAATGCTATTGTGTAAATCTAGCACCTGTAGTGTTGTGAAATTTTGTTGTGCCAAACCATTTAGTATTTGTATCATGCTTTGAATAGAAGTGATCAGGTTTATACATTTTAAAGTTCTCTGGATCTTCATCAAATTTTCCTACATATTCAAGTTGAAGTGAAGAGTGTTGAAGTTCATGGTTTTCAAGCTAAAATTCAAGAACTCAAGTTCAAGTTTAAAGTTCAACTACTGTATCTTAAAGACTCAAGAACTCAAGCGTAACTCAAGCCCAAGTTCAAGAGATTGAACTCAAGCTTTAAGTATCACAAGATATCAAGATTTGGAAGTGAATGATGTTTCATTTGTTCCCACTCACAAACAGGTTTGAATGACCCCAGATTGACCTTAGGTTGTGTCATATTCATTGTAAATTTACGTAGGTCATTTTATAAGTTTATAGGTCATTTTCTCGACTAGTCTTAGTCCTTATTCAACTAGTCTAAGTACTGGCTAGACCAGTCTAAGAGTTTTCTCGACTAGTCCAAGGTTTATTGTGAATTTTCAGAATTTTTTGTTGGACTCTTGACCAGTCATGGAGACTGCTCGACCAATCGAGTAAACAATATTCGACCAGTCATGCTGGCTCAACTCAAAGTCCAGCAAGCTTTTTTGGTTCCACTCGACCAGTCGAGTGCATTACTCAACCAATCGAGCAAGCCACTTGACTAGTCGAGTAACAACCTTATCTTATCGCTCTAAAAAATTTGAAATTTTGTTGGAACTTCGACCAATCGAACTGACCCTTAGACCAGCCGAGTGAACAGTATTTTCACCTATAAATAGAGCATGAATTTTAGAGTTTATTCATTCATTAAAGCGAAATCAAGAAACCACTCTGAGAGATAATTTTGTGATATTATTAAGCTATATTGTGCTCATTTTAGATTTCCTTTAATTAGCTTTTGTAATTTAATTTTGTGATCTTTATTCCAATCTTATATTAAGAAGGGATTTGAGATTTCTCCTTTCTTGAGATCAAAATAAAACCAAGCTAGCCTAGGTTGATTTAATTAAAAATCATTTAGAACTAAAACCTTTTCATCTATGGACTGGACATTGAACATCTTCGTTTACATCAGATCAGTTCTACCGGGCTTCTTCAAAGGAGAATTTTCAGACAAGTATCATTTACAATTCTATATTTGTTTTGGTTTTTGATGTTGTGCTAGAAAAATATCTTTTTGGTTTTGTCTGAGGTGATCCAGAGAATCTCAGAGTGTGGGATTTTTGTGATTATGCAAGCCCAATTAAAAACACAATTGTGAAGGTTTTAAGGTGAACCTTAGAAAACCTTTTTCATAGTGAACACAATATCCTGAGGGAGTGGATATTAGGAGTGGAGTAGTTGTGTGGTTGATTTCTAATAGTTGGTGTACACACAAGCGAACCATTATGATTCTTGGAGTTGTGGTGGATAATTGAATGCGCTTATGTATGTGAATGTTATAATTTATTTTAAGCATTTGTGGTAAATGGTGTAATTTATTTTATGCACTTGTGGGAATATTGTAATAACTTAGTTTATTTTATTTGTTATTTCTTTTACTTCTTTATTGGTTTGAGTTTTTTATGCTTACAAACGTTTTACTAAGGTTGTCCTGCCATAAGCCTTTGGTTTTTGGTGTTAGGTTGTTCATAGAACTAAGTTTGTATCAACCTCTCAAGACTAGTACATTTGAGGTTGTTATTTACTTGTGCTTCTTTATTATTTGATTGTGTAATCTTTCTTTTAAATCTTTTTTAAAAAAATTTGGCATAGTCCTATTTAACCCCCCCCCCCCCCCCCCTTAGGACATTTTTCTCGACCTTTTTAAGTGGTATCAGAGCCTAATACTCATTTTATTATTTGGATTCATTTACTAAGCTAACTGATCTGAGCGTATAAGATGTCAAATTTTGATAGCCTCTCAATCACTAGGCCTCCACCTTTTGATGGCTCCAATTATGCCTATTGGAAAGACAGAATGAGGATCTTTTTAAGGTTCATAGATGAGAGCATGTGGCAAGGTACAGTGACTAGATGGACCCCTCCTACCGCTGAAGTGACTGGCACTGATGAATCCAAAACTATAAAGGTTACACCATATTTTTCTTAGACCACACTTCAGAAAAATGAGAGTAGTATCAATGCAAAGGCTTTAAATGAAATCACTTGCACACTATCACCAGATGAATTCAAAAGAATTATATCTTGTGATACTGCAAAGCAAGCCTGAGACATTCTAGAAATAACACCTGAGGGTACGACTATAGTCAAAAAATCTAAACTTCAAATCCTCACCACTCGATTTGAGGAGATACATATGGAAGAAACTGAAACTTTCATGGTTTTCTATACTAAGTTAAATGACATAGTCAACTCTATATGGGGACTTGGTGATAGTATCTCAGAAAGTAAAGTCTGTGCAAAGATATTGCGCTCATTGCCTGATAGGTTCAATTTAAAGGTCACTGTCATTCACGAACTTCGTAATACGGATAATATGAGGGTTGAAGAGCTGGTTGGTTCTTTACAAACCTATAAGTTAAACTTTATGGCTCCTAAAGGTAAGTCCATTGCCCTTTAGTCTTTTAAAAATATTTCTCATGAAAATGTTAGTAATTCTGATTTTGAAAACTCTGAAGATGATATGGCACTATTAGCCAAGAAGTTTTATAAAATTTTCAAAAGTAAAAAGAGGGTAGATTTTCAAGAACTTTTTAAAAAGAAAAGGACTAGATCTAAAAATTGGAAATCTATTAAAGACAGCCAATTTTCAACTGCTATGAATAAAGGCATCTGATAAACAAATGTCCAGAGAGGGACAAATCTAAAAAGAAAGGCATGTTAGCCACGTGGGATGAATCGTCTTGCTCTGAAGCCTCTTCTGAGTCAGATGATTCTAAACTTAAGTTTTCTAATGAGGTCAAAGCCTTAATGACTCTAGCCAAATCCACTTTCTCAGGCAGTTATGATTCAACTAGTAAAGAAAATATGAGAGGTAATCCTAAAAATGATGAAGATTTACAAGATGCATATGATGCCCTATATAGGGAAAGTTGTAAAATAGCTATAAAATTAAAACTTCAAAAAGAAAAGTTTTTAAAACTAAAAGAAAATTTTGATAATCTAGTCTTAGAAAAATCGCACCTTTCAGATTGTTTTAAAAAAACCAAGTGTGATTTATATTTCAAAACTTCTCAAATTGAAAATCTAAAATCTGAAAATGAAAAACTAAAACTAGAAGTCTCTTCTCTCTTGAGTTTGAAGGATACTTGGAGGTATGCCTAGGGTGATCATAAACTTGAAAGACTACTAACCGGATCAAGAAAATGTGCCAATAGATCTGGTCTGGGCTACGATAAAAATATACCTCCTAAAAGCAAGTCCACTCCTCCTAAGTTTGTTAAAGGGGAGTCCTTTAACTCAACAGGGAAAAGTCTGAATCAAAATAGTTTCAAAATTCCTAAAACTTTTCAGGCTATGAAACCTAACATTAACCATATGAATTATAAAAATCAGAATCGTAATCCCTTAGCTGAGAAAATTGTTGATTTACTCAAGGAGCTTCTAAAATCTAACTCAAATGGTAGAATATACAACAACTATAAGCATAGAAAAACTATCCTCCAAAACCCAAAATCGTAATGAAATGAGTTCTTAAGGTTACTTGTTTGGTTGCCCACACCACTTTCAAGACTTCGAGTCAATCAAAGTGGTACCAAGACAATGGTTTCTCTAGACACATGACAGGTGATGTAACGCCCCAAAAATCAGGGGTCGAGCAAAGCTCAATCCTGAGTTCTAACGCATCACTTATGCAACATAGATAATGATGTTTAAATGTTATCCATATTAGTGCCTTAAACATGAGTGAGATTACACTAAGACAGCATATCATACTCTAGAGTTAATGTAATTAAGTAAGCAAAAGACTGAGATAAATATATAAAGTATATACATGTTTCATAACCTCCAGAGTATGAACGTGCTATCGGGCTGAATAAATACATAATTTATTTTAAAATATACAAAATATCAAAATGTAAATGTTTAACTAATCCAATATCCCTGTAATCCAGGTGATGCAGCCTAGGTCTACACAGACCCGCCCGAGAGCTACACGTAAGAGAACTCTTCCTCGTCAAAAAAGTCCGGCTTCGTCACATAAGCCTTATCTCAACCTACATTTAAATCAGAGTCAGGTTGGTGTTTTAAAACACCATCCCAAAGTGGGAGTGAGCGATCAACTCAGTGATACTATAAGGTAAAGGTTAACATGTTATCAATTCAGTCAAGCAGTACAACAAATATAATTTAATTATTCTTGTTAATGCAGGGATGGTATACTGTAATGATGCATGCCCTCACCTGCACTCCCTCAGTGACTTCATCTAACGATCGTGCATGGAAAACTCCCTAAAAGTGCACTTCCTCGCCAAAGCACATGCAATGCGATACATGGTCGTGTTAACCAAGTAATTTATTAAGCTTATTCATATAGCAGATTCGGTAAGCTAAGGTACCTCCCTTTTTATTATTTATCCAAACAAGGATCCATCTAGGGTCGTCAATCCTATTTAGTCACATACAATAGGCAAGTTGTAGGGCATCACCCCTGATGAGAACATTGGATAAGCAAGTTCAAGAGTTTACACTCAAGGTCGCTACGGGGAGGCTCGTCACCTTAGCGTAGGCATAGTTTATACTCGAGGTCACTACGGGAGGCTCATCACCTGAACATAGGCCGACAGCTGGGATATGGTGTCCCATACACCATCATCTTCGGCTCACAAGTTTGGGTTGCTCACTGGTCACTATGAGGAGGCTCGTCACTCCAGCGTAGGTCCACAGCTCGACCCCGGTGTCCTATACACCACCATGTCCGGCTCATGAGTCTTAACAGATCTTGGTACCATAATTGAAACAGGTTTACATTGGTAAGCAATACCTTAAATTCAAGCAGTAGCGTCCATACATAGTAAACACACAATAGGTTAATCGGGTTATTTGATAAGTTTGATTGGTATGAGCGCACACTGAAATAATTAACATAAAGTGTATAAGTACTCTACATGGCCTAATCACTGTCAACAATCATCATACGGCTCAGATTCATCGAACGTATCTCATGTGGTAAAAACTAGTTTGGCCACCCAATCGGGAACCGTTACCGATTGCCTAGACTGCGTAGTAGTCCCAATCATACTCAAATGCAATAGGTAGTCACATATGTTAATCATAATAGCATTTAACAAATAATTTGAACAAAATTCTCATTTGAGCATTTTATCAAACACATTAAACAAGTTATTATACATATGCATTTCATCCATAAATCACACAATGGAAATTTACTTTTTACAAAGGAAATTATAGATATGGATAAGGTAGTTGAAAATCCTATCTCAACACCCTTATTAAAAGTGATTCATCAAACAATTTCTTATTCATATATTTTATCAAACACTTAGACCACACATTACTACATACATGAACTAAATTAGTTATAGCATATATTATGACAAATCCTTTTACAAAGGAGTTGTCATACATACAACAAACATGTATTCTAGATTAATGGTCATGGCAAGCATAAATCATAATTACACTTTCATTCAAATATTTCAACAAACACATGGAATGCATTAAATATTCACATAGTTCACACACATTTATAGTTTATATCGAATACATCGTAACTAAGATCATATGGTAGCAATCAAGTTAGACATAAATCATTGCTGACATTGAGAGCCTTGAAAACCATAACCCAAACGTTTATATTCTGCACCTTTCGTTGGTTAACTCGTTTCGAACTCGGTTCAAATCCTACGTCCCCGTATACAAAACAACAGAACCTAAACATCGAAATAGGTTAACTATTTCATTGATTCCTCTATTTGGATTCCTAAAATAAGATTAGGGTTAGGATTTTTTACCCAAATTGAAGTTAGAATCGATGGTGCGGTGATGGTGGGGTGGTGATTCGATGTGTGGAGTCATGAAAAATAATCCCAGCAACTTCTCTCCTCTCACGCTCTTCTCCTCACTCTTTTCTCTCTTCTCTCTCCTAGGGTTAAAGAAATTCATATGGAATGAGAGAGGAGTGGTTTAAGGTCCTTATATAGGCTCAAAACTGATGTCAGTGGCCCGAGGGCCATGGTATACTTTAGTTATAGCCAAAGTGTGCCCATTTTTAACAAACAGGGCCCTTAAGAAGGTCCAATTCTCACCTAAGTCATGCAGCAAGTTCCCTAATAATAGATCCATGCCAGGATTGTGTTTATGGTGTGATCTGACAAACGGATCAACCGTGAAGGTCCTATATCAGATCAACAGTCGTCGTTCCTTGATTAGGGCCACAAGTATACTGATAGGTGTAGGAAAATTTTCCTGATCCATGGGTGTCATTAGGTCAGAATTTGACGGTCTGAAGTCTTCAATTTCACCCGTAAGCTAATGATCCAATTCACTTAAGTTCTGCTTCATTTTTTAAAGATATTCGCATTTCTCGATTAATGCTCAAGTTGTGCATTTCTGGATACTATTTGGGCTCGATTCCCACGAAAGTTGTCAAGCCCAATAAGGCAGTCATAACTCCCGAGAGCAACTGGATTTTGGGATATGGAGTTTAGACGTGCGGCCCAGGTCTGATACGGAGTTTCAATGTGCTCCCGAGAGCAACTGGGTTTTAGAATTTCTCCTAGGTTTTCAAGTAATATTGAGTTAGCGATTTTAATGGTTTTGGGTCTTACAGTTTGTATAGATAGTGAATTCACCGATTAATTTAGTTTAGTATTTAATTAATTTTCATCTAATTTCCATAGTATACGGTCTTTAAAGATTTATTTTGCCTGAGGTGGTACTTGGGTCTTTGTACGGATTTTTCCGAGACGTTACAGGTGATAAAGATTTGTTCACCAATATTAAAGATATGACTGATGGCTCAATCATATTTGGTGATGGTAGCAACTGCAGAATTCTTGGCCAAGGTACGGTTCAACTCTTTAATCTTCTTCCATTTGAGAATTTCTTGTTTGTAGAAGCTCTTAAACATAATCTCTTAAGCATTTCTTAAATTTATGATAATAAACATAGCGTAAAATTCACCAATCAAGGGTGTGAAATTTTTAATGAGAATGGTTCTGTGATATTAACTAGTCACAGAACATCTAAGAACTGCTATATAGTCAGTGATTCAAGCTCATCTAAGCTATTGTGTTACATGGTCCAAACCGATGAGACCAAACTGTGGCATAAATACCTAGGACATGTACACTACCGTAATCTTTATAGACTAAGCAAAAGTAAAGTAATAAGAGGTCTACCCAAGTTAAAGAAACTGGATAAAATTTGTGGTGAATGTCAAATTGAAAAACAAATTAGGAGTGCTCACAAGAAAGTGAACTCCAATGCCACATCCAACCCCTTGAACTTCTCCACATGGATCTCGTTGGACTAACTAGAACGAAGAGTCAAGGCGATAAGAAATATATTTTGGTAATTGTAGATGATTTTACTAGGTATACATGGGTAGTTTTCATGAGAGAGAAATTTGAGACTCTCGATGAAGTGAAAAGGGTACTCAAGCTTATCCAAACTAAGGAATCACATGTCACCAAAATTCGTAGTGATCATGGTTTTAAATTTGATAATAGCAGTTTTGAGAAGTTTTGTGGTGATCATGGGATATTACATGAGTATTCTGCACCGAAGACACCTCAATAGAATGGGGTTGGTAAAAGAAAAAATTGGATACTTCAAGAAATGGCCAATGTGATGTTAAATAGTATGAAACTTCCTAAAAATCTTTGGGTTGAACCTGTGAACACAGCATGTTATATCACTAACTGTGTTTATACTAGAAAGTCTAATAATAAGGCCGCATATGAACTATGGTTCAATAAGAAACCTACTATTAAATACTTTCGAATTTTTGATAGCTAGTGCTACATTTTACGTGACTGAAAAAATCTGGGAAAATTCGAACTAAAAGTGACGAGGGTATTTTCCTAGGATATGTGCTAAATAGTAGAGTGTATCGTGTTCTCAACAAGAAGACTAGTGTTATTCAAGAATCCATAATGTAGTTATAGATGACCACTTGAATACACCAGTCTCAAGTTCAGAAGATGATGAAGTCTTTGTATTGGATAAACCAGACTCTTCATCTAGTCAAAATGACACTTAACTGCGATCAATTAAAGACCAACCAACTAATCAAATTCTTAAGAACCCTCTCACTAGTGTGTGCACTCATAGACAATTAGAAAACATTTGTAATTATATGTGCTTCACATCCTAGATTGAGCCGGCCAATGTAAAAGAGGTGCTTACTGATGAAAACTGGATAGTAGTTATGCAAGATGAACTTAATCAATTCGTAAGAAATGATGTATGGTACTTAGTTCCTAAACCTAATGATAAACACATTATTGGAACTAAATGAATCTTTAAAAATAAGTCTGGTGAATTACGTAATATTATAAGAAACAAGGCTAGACTGGTTGTACAAAGGTACACTCAGATAGAAGGCATCAATTATGATGAAACCTTTACCCTAGTAGCTCATCTTGAATTTATTAGACTGTTTATATCCATTACTTGTTACAAAAAGTTTAAAATTTACCAAATGGATGTTAAGAGTACTTTCTTAAATGGTGATCTGCATGAGGAAGTATATGTTGAACAGCCTAAGGGTTTTGAAGACCCTAAACATTCTGATCATGCTTATTGCCTAAAAAAGGCACTCTATGGATTGAAACAAGTTTCCAGGGCATGGTACAAGAAATTGACTAAGTTTCTACTTAGTCATAACTTTATAATGGGGAGTGTTGATGAGACACTTTTTTGTAAAGAAACACAATGATCACATATTGATAGTACAGATATATGTTGATGATATTATCTATGAATCTACCTATTCTAACATAACTGTTGAGTTTACAGATTTAACAAAGTCCATATGTGAAATGAGCATGGTTGGAGAACTGAACTATTTCTTAGGTTTGCAAGTAAAACAGCTTCCTGCTGAGTTCTTTATCTCTTAAACCAAATACATTCTAAACTTGGTTAAAAAGTTTGGTTTTGAGAGCGGTAAAAATTTTGATACTCCTATGAGTATGACACTTAAACTCTCTAAGGATTCGACAAGTAAAAGTGTAGATCCTAAGTTATATTGCACTATGTAGGTAGTTTATTATATTTAACAGCGAACCGACCTGATATTGCATTCGGCATAGGAATCTGTGCTAGATATCAATCGGACCCTAAAGAGTCCCACCTGATTGCTGTAAAGCACATTTTAAGATATGTCACAAGTTCAGTCAAACTTGGTCTTTGGTATCCTCATGATACTAATGTTCAATTAGCCAGTTATTCGAATGCTGATTTGGCTGGTAATATTGATGATCGCAAGTCTACTAGCGATGGATATTTTTATGTCAGGAACTATCTAGTTTCTTGGCATAGTAAGAAATAGAGTTCCGTATTACTTTCCATTGCTGAGGTTGAGTATATTGCAGCTGGTAATGCATGCACCCATCTTGTATGGATGAAAAGGATGTTAAGTGATTATGGATTTGCACAATATTCTATAGTATTGTATTGGGACAATTCTAGTGCAATTAACATTTTTAAAAATCCTATTCAGCATTCACGAACTAAGCATATTTACATTAGATATCATTATATTCGTAAATTAGTTGAAGATAATATTATTTCTGTGGATTATATTCAGACTGAAAATCAACTTGTAAACATATTTATAAAATCGCTTGACAGAAACAGGTTTGCTAAGTTGAAATTGGATATGGGTATGTGTAATATGATCTAAATTACATGTGTTTATTTGTAATATATTGCATGTTTTTATTTTATTTATTTTTATAAATTTTTAAATTTTAAAAATATGAAAAATGAAGAATTTTTGTGGTGCATGACCAGTTGAGTACACACTCGACCAGTCGAGTCACTCGGGTTTGAGGCCTTTTATTGTGCAAAAAGTAATTTTTCTTCATTTGTTTCATCTTCCCAAACCAGCCTTACTACGACCGATTGAACCCACCTTCAATTCTTTCTATTTAGTGCATCTTTTTTTATTTCTTTATGGATTTAAGTTCTTTATACTTCTATTTCATTATTTTTATAGTTTATTTCAAGGTTTATGGTGGTTTATTGGGTTTTCTAACTAAAAATATGATTTACTTGAAACTCATCTTTCCTTTCTTGCATTGCTTATATTTCTTCTATTTCTTCTGCTATGGAGGGTAGAAATAAGAAGAGAGCCTCTCATGGTCCCTCTTCTTCTCGTTTCGCTCCAATCACGGTGCATCATCTTCGTTCACCCAAAGAAGATCTCGAATATGTGTGGGATATACGTCTCCGCAAAGTGATTGTTGAACGGACAGTCAACTTTAATCATTTGGAACCTTTCAATATTGTTCTCCTCCTTCAAAACGTAGGTTGGGCTAACATTTTAAATTGGGGCAGTCCGACATACCGTTCCATTGCGTAGGACATGTTTGCTTGTATAAGTGACTTCTCTACTGAGAATCTAACTTTTACAATTACAAACAAAGAAGGTCCATTTGATGTAGACAGTCATTTAATATCTGGATTGATGGATCTTCCAGTTAATGATGATAGAATTCCTATTTCTTCTCATGTAGCAAGACCTTAAGAGTCTAAGAAAAGAATTAGAATGTTATGCAACATGGATGCTGATTGAAACTCTAGTGTGGTACTCAGTTCCAAATATATGTTACCTAGATACAAGATTCTCCATCGAATTTTCATCTCTAATGTATATCCTAGGTCTGGTAATAAGACTGAGCTTACTTCTTTCATGGCTCGCATCCTTCACTCTATTGTTACTGGTGTTCATGTATGTCTTCCATCTCTTATCTGTTATATTATTATTCAGTTTTGTCTCCATCTGGGTCATAATGATATTCCATTTGCCTACCTTATGACTGTCTTAGCCACTCATAGTCTTGTGGCTATGCTTGTTGGAGAAGCTCTCATTAACCATCTTCCCTTCAACAACTCGAACATAAATAAGATTAATCTGAAGTTGGCTCCTGGCCAAGTTAATGTGGGTGCTAATGGAGCTGCTGAAGCAACAGAAGAGGAGGATGCTTTGCCTCTTAATGATGTTAATATGGATGACTTATTTGATGAGATTGAGTCAGATTCTGTGGCTGATCTAAACTTTCAGCCTTCTGACTTTAATGAGTGTTTGCGATCCCTTGAGGAGAGGGTGGAGGGTCTGCATGTGTCCCAAGAAAATTAATTCAAATACATGTGCAAATATCTTAGGCGCATTAACAAGGGACTGCATCAGATAGATCCTTCTATTCTTGCTCCATCATCTGGATCTGATTAGATGTTTATTTCATTCTAGACCTGTATTAATACTTTTTACTCATTATGTGTTGGGATATTTCTTGGACATACTTTTACTTTTTAGTATGTGGACATACTATTGTGCCTTTCGTTAATATTTTGATTATCATGGTGATGTTATTTCCTATCTTATTTCATTTACTTCTCTTTTCTTTATATATCTTCCCTTTGTCATATTGCAATAAAAAGGGAGAGAAATTGTAGAGATGTGTGATTATGGAATATAGAGTGTAGTATGTATGGAAATTTTTTTTACAGGTTTTGCAAATCACCTCTCCTGGTTGAGGGGGAGTAATGGAAAGAGGGGGAGATATGTCTATTATTCATTTGTTACTCAAATGGTGCATGATTCTTTATTGTGCTAATATAACTAATGCATGATTCCTTATTGGTGCATGATTCTTTATTGTGCGCATGATTCGTTATTTGGTTTTATCACAAATTTAACAAAGGGAGAGATTATAAATGCTATTCTGTAAATCTAGCACCCGCAGTGTTGTCAAATTTTTTTGTGTCAAACCATTTAGTATTTGTATCATACTTTGAGTTGAATTGATCAGGTTCATACATTTTAATGTTCTCTAGATCTTCATCGAACTTGCCTACATCTTCAAGTTGAAGTGAAGAGTGTTGAAGTTCATGGTTTTCAAGCTAAAATTTAAGAACTCAAGTTCAAGTTTGAAGCTCAACTATTGTACGCTAAAGACTCAAGAACTCAAGCGTAACTCAAGCTCAAATTCAAGAGATCAAACTTAAGCTTCAAGTATCACAAGATATCAAGATTCGAAAGCGAATGATGTTTCATTTGTTCCTACTTACAAACAAGCTTGGATGACCCTAGATTGACCTTAGGTTGTGTCGTATTCATTGCATATTTTACGTGGATCATTTCATAAGTTTATAAGTCATTTTCGCTTGACTAGTCCAAGTATTGGCTCGACCAATCTAAGAGTTTTCTCGACCAGTTCAAGGTTTGTTATGAATTTTCAGAATTTTCTGTTAGAATCTTGACCAGTTGTGAAGACTGCTCGACCAGTCGAGTGAACAATGCTCGACTAGTCATGCAGGCTCGACTCAAAGTCCAGCAAGCTTTTTTAGTTCCACTTGACCAGTCGAGCAACGACCTTATCTTATCACACTAGAAAATTTGAAATTTTGTTAGTCCTTCGACCAGTCAAACTAACCCTTAGACCATTCGAGTGAACAATATTTTCACCTATAAATAGAGCACTAATTTCAGAGTTTATTCATTCATTAAAGCGAAATCAAGACACCATTCTGAGAGATAAGTTTGTGATATTATTAAGCTATATCGTGCTCATTTTAGATTTTCTTTAATTGCTTTTATAATTTAATTTTGTGATCTTTATTTTAATCTTATATTAAGAAGGGATTTGTGATTTCTCCTTTCTTGAGATCAAAATCAAATCAAGCTAGCCCAGGTTGATTTAATTAAAAATCATTTAGAACTAGAACCTTTTCATCTGTGAGACTGAACATTGAACATCTTCGTCTACATCGGATCGGTTCTACCGAGCTTCTTTAAAGGAGAATTTCCAGCTAAGTATCATTTATAATTCTGTATTTGTTTTGGTTTTTAAGGTTATGCAAGAAAAATATCTTTTTGGTTTTGTCTGAGGTGATCCAGAGAATCTCAGAGTGTGGGATTTTTGTGATTGTGTAAGCCCAATTAAAGCACAATTGTGAAGGTTTTAAGGTGAACCTTGGAAAATCTTTATCATAGTGAATGTTAATATCCCGAGGGAGTGGATATTAGGAGTGGAGTAGTTATGTGGCTATTTTCTAACAATTGGTGTACACACAAGCAAACCACTATAATTCATGGACTTGTGGTCAAAGATTAAATGTGCTTATATGTGTGAATGTTGTAATTTATTTTAAGCATTTGTGGTGAATGGTATAATTTATTTTATGCAATAGTGGGAATGTTGTAATAACTTAGTTTATTTTATTTGTTATTTTCTTTGCCTATTTATTGGTTTGGGTTTTTTATGTTTACAAACGTTCTAGTAAGGTTGTCCTGCCATAAGCCTTTGATTTTTAGTGTTAGGTTGTCCTTATAACTAAGTTTGTATCAACCTCTCAAGACTAGTACATTTGAGGTTGCTATTTACTTGTGCTTCTTTACTATTTGATTATGCTATCTTTCTTTTAATTTCGCATTTATTTTTGAATTTGGCATAGTCCTATTCATCCTCCCCCCATAGTCCTATTCGTCCTGCCATAAGCCTTTAGTTTTTGGTGTTAGGTTGTCCTTATAACTAAATTTGTATCAACCTCTCAAGACTAGTACATTTGAGGTTGCTATTTACTTGTGCTTCTTTACTATTTGATTATGCTATCTTTCTTTTAATTTCGTATTTATTTTTTAATTTGGCATAGTTCTATTCATCCCCCCCCCCCCCTTCTCTAAGACGCTTTGCTCGGCCTTTTCAGAATCAGAGTCTTATCTTATCCAGTTAGAGAAAGAGATAGTCAAATCTCTGAACTTCTCATTGATCCAGCCTCAATGAAGGAGAAATGTGGAGATTTGGAAGAGATTCCATCACTCAACCATGCCCAAGAGACTATGGCAAACAACAGGATTTACAAATTCCACAATTGTAAATAAGAAAAGAAGATACTCAAATCTATCGCAGCATCTACTATAATTTGAGTCACAATAAACCATTGAAAACTGAAAATATTCCTTAAAATCAACTAGAAATCAATGAAGTTTAACATAAACATGATCAAAATAAAATAAACATCTCAATCACACTACAAGCTTCCCCTCTTAGCCCTAGCTAAGAGGTTTAGCCAACTATAGACATGATTGAACTAAGAACTCTTAAATAAAACATAAAAAACCACTAAGGAAGAAGAAGAAAGACTCTTAAAGGTAGTTCTCCACCCTTTAGCTCTGCTCCTTAAACTCTAGATGATGCCTAAGAACGTCCCATGGACTCCTATTTATATTTGTGAAGCTTCACCTTACGCACCGACTTGAATTACGCAATCCACAACTTTTTCGCGCTACACTTCGGTCGAACTAAAGTCGAGTCTGAATTTGGAAAGGAATCTGTTTCAGCAGTTACCTATTTTCAATCGAAACAAACTTAAGTTGTCGGTCGGACCGAATTAATCTTTGGTCGACCAAATTAACTCCTTTTAACGCTAGAGAAATTTAGGCACTTTTGGTCCCATTGAATCCTCCCTTCGGTCGGATTGAACTAGGTTTTGGTTGGACCGAATCAGCTTCTGAATTTCATTATTCTTTGCTAGATTATTTTGTGCGAGTTCGGTTGGACCGAACATGGGTTCGGTCGAACCGAACCTATCTATTTTTTACTATAAATTCTGCAATCTTTGAATCTTTTCTTCAGCTTTTGTACTTGGCTTATTTAGATCTTTGGCACGTGAGTTCTTCATTCTTAGTCTTCTAAGATCCATCTTATGCCTTGGTGATTCTTGAGAATTAAATTCATGTTTTCGCTTTCTTTTTAATCCAATCTCTCAAATTTACCTTGCAACACAAACATGTATAAAATATACCTTTAAACATTATCATGTTCATAAAACCAAGATACAAATATAGGAGAATATGAAATATTTGACAATCAACAATATACTGAGAAATGAATCAAATTGATGCTTGCTCCCAAGTCAAGAAATGCGTGCTCTATCTGGTGATTCCCAATTATACAGTTAATAGTTAGGCTACTAGGATCTTTATATTTTTGTGGCACATCTTACTTGAAGATGGCACCACTACCAAAAAGGGGTAAAGGTTACGGATAAAAACCATAGCAGAAGACCTATTGCAACGCTTATAGTCCGTAGCATGGCCGTAGCAATTGGTGGTGTAGCTAAAGGTCAAAAAGCTATAGCTTCCGTAGCAATAAATATCAACAGCTATGGATATAATATGTAGCTATACTTTCTTTAGCAAAATGTAAATACCGCTACAGATAATATCTGTAACTAAAAGTAGAACAAAATCCGTAGCACATTGCTAAAGTCAGCAATAGCTACGGTTTTCTAGAACAGTGGCTACGGCTAATATCCATAACTAAATTTTAAAAAAAAAAACTACAACAATGGCATCTATTACAATTACAAGAACTTGCTATGATTGATCAATACAATCAGGAAAGAAAACGACGCATTCATATTACAAATAACAATCAAATCATACAATGCATCTTACATTCACATTTCTAAATAAACAAATTTAAGAATACAACAGATCGCTAATTGTAAGTATAATAGGAGTAGATATCATCCAAATGCAGGATCGTCCAAGTGCCTTGTCAGCTCCGGCACCACAATAGCATGGCCCCTGCACAAACCGACACCCACAGCCTCAGCTCTGGTAACATGAGAATATCCAGATAGCAAAGATACACATTAGATGAGATCCTTTTTTTTAACTATGGTTTGTGAGGTCAGTGACATTTGGGACCATTTATGCAGATCCTATTTCTCAAAAAAGGCAATTTTTGAACATAAAACCTGAAATTTTTGATGAAGCAAGGTACCAATTAATGTTGCAGTTGAATGCTTACTACACTTAAGCCTCTCATCAAGGACGGTGCATCTTGGGCATGTGAAACTAGCAGCAACCTGAAAGTGATTCATTCTTTAATTCCATCATGACAAGAATAAGTTATAGGATAAGAGGAAAAATACAGACACTTAATCATGCCAGTTGCAAATAATGCTGGGATTATATAAGATGGAGAAGGTAGAGATGGATGGATCATACCTGGCAGTTGGTGTAGAACCTGTGAATACTTCAGACAAGTCATAGAGATATTCACACAAAATGTTAGAAAGGAGATTAGTACAAGCTTCTTCAACTATCTGAAAATACAACATGAACCATGTCCATAGCCATCAGAATCAGGAGAACATCCAAGAGCCATATAATTCGAATACACAAGCAATTGAAGCTATCAGGAACAAAGCAGGAGACAATGGCATCATTGTATAGAAAAAAAAATGGAGAAGTTATGAGATCTTACCTTGTAGTTATGTAAGATATAAGCCTCTCGAGTAAAGGATAGCCATGACTCCTCGGATTTTACATGACTCCTCGGATTTTATATAACATAAGAAAATTGTAGTTCCAGTGGCCAGGTCTCAATATAGTGTTCTGCAGTCCAGAAAAAAAATCAGATGAACAACATACTGCTGAAACTGTTCCAGAAAAAAATCATCATCATCATAGCCTTGTCCCAGCTTTTTAGGGTCAACTTTCATTATTTTCTTGGCAAAAGTATCATGGCGAGCTGCCCACGCAACATCAATTCCCTCAGCCTTTACCTTCGGGACCGCGCGCATCACTACTCAGCGGAGGATGACTATATAAATGCTAGTAAAAAGAGAACAGCAGAATTTATGTGTACAAATCAAAAGTGAGCTATATAAATCCTGCCTATTATATAAATCCTGCTCTCAGTGGATAAATCCTGCTCTTTTGAATAAATCCATAAATCCATAACCTTCTCTTTTGAGCTATATAACCTTCTCTTTTGATGTTGTGCACAGTATCTCTAGTATATAAATGCTAGAGAGCAGGATTGGACCTGGGCCTGTAGCTTATGGGAGTGGGCATTGAGAAATAAGAACTCCCTTTTTTAGTTTTTGTTTTTATTTTATTGATTTATTTATTTTTTGTTGGGACTGGAGGCAGGACTGAGTATTGAAACTCTGATACCAAGGTCGATGTTGTACAGAGTTTTTTTGCTCCAAAATAAGAGGGGAAAAGGCAAAGTATGCATGCACCAGATCTCAGAAGCACGATCTTTAATAGAAACTCCTCTGAATTGCAGAAATCAAGACAATTAGATACAGAATGTTGAAAGACTCCAATAATCTTCTAGGGCATCGAACTAGTCAAAAGAAAGTAGAAGAATCATCAATCACACATATTCTAATCTCTGGAAGCAGAGATTCGCACATGCCCCCGTTCAAGACACAAGGCCTATATTATATAGGCAGGCTAGCTTCTACTTTCCTACCACTACCCAACTTTCACAATTTAGGTTCAACACAAATGGCAATAACAATGACCCAACTTTCTTAATTTAGGTTCAAAACAAATATAAACAATAAAGAAAATCTTTCTAAATAAAGGAAGCCTGCTGCTAAACAATTTACTGGAAACTCCTAGAACTAAATCAGCCTAAGAGGTCATTTGAACACCTGTAAATTGGGCTAGCTATAAATAAAACACAGGTAAATGATTTACAGGCAATGTTTGGATGTTGCAAAATGCTTGTAAATAATTTTCAGACTGTAAATCATTTACAGCTTTTAACTGCAAATGAGATCTCTCTGTAAAGCTGTGATTTCATTTACCTGCAAATCATTTACAGCCTAGCGGCTACAATTTTGAACTTTTAGCAGCAAATGAAATCCCTCTAAACAATTACAAGTTATCCAAACATTGACAATTATTTACCTGTAAACATATTACAGCTTAAAGCCAAACAGGACAAGTTATAAACGATTTACACCTGCGAATCATTTACCACCTACAAAATTTACAGTCATCCCAACGAGCCCTAGCTACATGATATGGCTAGATATGGCTATACCCATGGCTGGAACTCAAACTTGGACAAATGGTTCCGTTGGTCCCACAGACCACTTGACCCAATGTATAGGCCACACCCGATGGGTCCTATGGAAACAAGAAAACAATTGGTTGACTGTTTTGGATCTCCGATTGGTCCTGTGAACACCACAAACTAATCAGTGCAACCTGGGACCTTTTTATGGTTTGGCTACATGGCATAAGCACACAACCTTAGCAAACATACAAGTGCAAATAGTGGCCAAAGTGCATCAACACCCAGCCCAGTACCCCTCATCATAACCTGGCAAGCATGCATGTGCAAATATTGGCCAAAGTGCATTAACACCCAGCCCAGTACCCCTCATTGTCACCTATAATATTATCCACTTGTAAATTGATAAGAGCTTTTCTTCATGTTTTTAATAAAATGTGGTTATTGATTAAGAAGAAAAGAAAAAAGCCTTCATGACACTGAGAAGAACCCCATGCTACTTGTTCCAGAATGCATAAAATTCTACTTGTGGAGAAATTCTGCGGTTGATCATCAAGAAATGGTGTGCCTAATTTGAAACATGGGTATTTGTCTTGGTTGCATCACCAAATTCCCAAGCGTTTTGACCATTTTCTGATCAAAATAGTATGCATTTTCACTCTTTTAAGGTAAAAGAAGATGAGGGCTTGAAATTACTGATTAAAAAATGACAACTTGAAGCCAAGTAATTGCCACTTACGCACAAAACCTTGGCACTTTTAGCATTGAAATCAAGTAAGGCCGCTCGTCTCACATGCTACAAACCCCGCAAGGCAGCAACAACAAGAAAAGAAACATTGGATAGCATGATTAAAACTCAGTAGTGGAGTTTAAAACTCAATCAAGTTCTTGCATCAATAAACAAGGAATGACTCAGTCACACGTTCAACTATGCAGAAAACTTACAAATCAAACTAGAGAATTCGCTCCTTAAACACAAAAGCCCACATTGAGTGCTCAACCAAATATGGAGTTGTTATAGGGTCCATATCAAGTCCCATTTGAGTTAAGGGTTTTTAAAACCTTGCTCAATACCTTAAACCTGAATCTCTAGATCAGATCATTCACGAGAAATATCCAACTAAAACACGAATCTCAAGGACATAACACTGTTGAACAGATAAATTCTGCACTCACAAAACCAGATAGATAAGTATACATGACATTGTGGTGAGCAAGTGGGACATCAAATAGTGCATAATTTGGCCTTCCCCATCAACATGAGCATGCACAAAAATCAAGCTGATCCACTCATCAGGTAGATGATGCAGCCGTGGATGCGCCTCACACAATCACACAGTCATGGAGACCCATCAACTACATTTGCACACATGCGCACATGCACACACGCAGAGATCAGGCTTGTCCATTCATTAGGTGGATGATGTAGTATGGATGGGCCTCACATAATCATGGAGACCTATCACCTACATTTGGAGAGAGAAAGAGAGTAATGCACTACACGCGCTACAGTGCTTAAGTGCTCATACACAAGATTAGATAGATGAGATTGAAAACAAACGAAGAGCTAAGATGTAAGTAGGATTTGGTGTTATGTATGGGACGTGCCTGGGTTTGGATTTGTAGTGCTACTGATATCCTTTTTGGATTTCTATTAGAGAAGAGTTTTCTCCTACAGTGAGTATGATTATCAAATCTAAGAGGTAAAATACACCCTTAAATACATCGTCAAAATACCAAATAATAATAACAATAGATTCTTGGATATCTTTTTTTCCTTATTTTTCCCTCTTTTTTTTTTTGCATACAAAAAAAATTCTGACCGATATGGGCCGATACAGCCCCGATACCAATACGCAACACTGTATCGTATCATTTTTCCATCAGGCTGATACGTTGACCGTTACCGACATTCAAAACCATGGACAAGAGGGCTGAGAGAACACAGCAGGTGTACAAAAGAGAAGTATCCAGCCATGTAAAATGCCTTTCTCATTACTTTATCTACAAGGATACTTTGAACAAATACAAGTATTTGGACACCATAATGTGTGATGAATCATTGATAAATAATAATAATAACATATAAATATAAACAGTGAATGTGATATTATGGATGTGGAATGGACATGGATAGATATGGATTCTTCACATAAGATTGAAGTTCCAGAAATAGGACAGTGCAGATACATTGCCTGTTTTGAAGTATCCAGTTATCATCAATTCAAAGTTCTCATTGACTGCTGTTTTTATATTAGAGAGCAAGTGTGTGGCGTTGCCACGTTGTGTATCCATTATCTATGAGTTGAAGAAAAGAGTAAATTTTCATCTCTTTTTTTTTTTTTTTTTTTTGAATGCCAGCAAATTTCCATCATAAAACAGCATTGACCGAAGCTGGTAAAGAAAATTACTTACGTCTCTTGTTGTGGTCTTATGAAATGAATAGACTGCTTGAGAGGCAACCTACAATGACAATTGCAAGGAGAGAACTTAGGACCAGGTAAATAGAACAAGCATGACCCAAGTCATTGAACGAATAGTTGGTTCTCACCTTCAAAGCTGCAAAGAGAAAATCCATGTCTGAACCTTTTTTCCGAGTCCCGAATGGAGGGTTCATTACAACAGTGTCAACTATTTTGCCTACATAAATAGGATGTATTGGATAAAGAACCTTTTTTTCAAGTCTTTTTCTTTTCTTTGCTGCTCCTCATCATCTTGAGTGAGTTGAGAACTTGACCAAGTTTAGTCAAGTTTTTATAGGGCTTTCATATTTTTATTAATTTATGCATTTTTATAATACATTTTATATTAAAAATAATTATTAAATATTGAATTCTTGCTTTCAAGTGTTTTGAATTTTCAAATGAGTCTTCAAGTCGACTCGACCTAGTGGACCTCCGAGTCAAGTTTTCAGGTTCTCAAACCACGTAGGAGATCCAAGGAGAGTGAACTGAAGCTTGTAGCCTTTTACTTCTGCAGGGGTAGTTGAGTTGCCTAATGAGGAGAAACTTGAATCAGTTAAAACAACTTATCTCAAACAAATAACAGAAAATAGGAGCAGCCCATTGGGGTAAAATTCATGAGTTGATCTTTACATGCAGCACCAAATACTCTCGTGGAGAAGGCATATTATCACAACCGTATTAAAACAGGGGAGCAAAAAAGGGTTCAACAATACTAGCCGAATTTAGAAATTCCCAGTTGACTCTATTTAAATGGTGTCAGCTTGCATTTGGAAATCTGCGTTTCTTCAGGAAGTATGGAAAACTGATTATGCTAAAAAAATCCATCAAGTACAGCATGTGGTAAATTGAGCACAATGACCATTTCCATCAAAACCCATTCTGTTCAATGCAAATAGTATTTTTTTTCCAAATGCACCCTTTTTCTATCCTCAGTATTCAACAAAAGAACAAGACAAGGGATTAAATGTTTACCTCTCCATTGTAAATTTTCGATGTCACACCAAATAAGATTTTGAAATAGCGGTGAAGACCGCTTTAGTTGAAGTAGGAATATGCCAATATGTCTTAGAGGGGGTGAATAGGACTTTTTAAAGTTTTTGTAGTTTATTTAAAAATCCTATTACACTAATCCTATCAATATGCATTTTCAGGATTACTCAAAAGTAACTCTAGTAGCTTCCAAGCCCGGTAGAGGATCTAATCACAAACTATTTAAGAAATAACAATATGTAACCTAGTTTATGATGGATATGACTGTGTATGTGTGTGAGGTGTGATCTCAGATATACAGATATGAAAGTATTAAAGTAAATCACACACACAAAAGAATAGCAATCGCAAACACAACCATCTTTATAGTGGTTCGACTACTTGTCTACTCCACTCCCAGTAACCGTACTCAACCCTTGAGTGTACCGGATTTCACTAAGGAGGTTTCACAGCGGTTCACCTCAAACCTAAGGTTTTAAATCAGGTTCACCTTCAACCTTTACAACCTACACTGAGGCTGACCATTTATGTTCTCACGAGCAAGAGTCAACACAACGCGCCCACTTTTAGGCACACTAGCCAAGGATCTTCTATAAGACCCTAACAGAGGTTTCACACGGTTCACCCTAATAGAGGTTTCACACGGTTCACCTCAAACCCAAGGTTTTAACTAGTTCACCTTTAACCAGATGTTTATGCTCTCCACAGAGCAAGGGTCCACACCACGTACACTCCCGCCGGAGGCCTCATTGCGGACCTGCAAGGGTGAGAAACACCTTAGACCCAATCTTACAAAGGAATGATCAAAGGGTCCTCTGGACTCTAGATACTTACAGATAAGTGGATGAGTCTCATTCAGTACGTTGACGAACATCTCCTCCTTGTTGATGAAGAATCTTCTGCTTCCATGATCCTCAAATGATGTACCAATATATGGCAACGGGTTGGTCAAGGTTATGATGGAATCCTACTCTCTAAATGTTTTTCTATTAAAAAGATAGAATGATTCCAATCATTTATGCATTCAAGGCATCCCAACTTAATGATTTTTCATTAAGGTAGTAGCTGGAGGATCCTTGAATGTGAAAGTTCATTACCAAATCTACTCTATTGAATATCAATGATGATGGTGGATTGGAGGATGAACTCCCTTGAGAGAAAGGGCTTTGGGTATACGATCTAAGGTAAAACACTCAAAAGCACTCTCTTCTTTATCTACCAGCAACAATAGACAAGTTCTCTTTATATAGGTAAAAGGTTCCAACGAATATAAAACGGTCACATTTATGACAGAGTTCAATATCATCGAGCGTATACTCTCGATTGCATCGATGGTCTACTCGATGACATAAACTCAATATCATATGCTTTTGAAAACCTCTTGCCAGCTGGTCAAGGGAATCGAGACTCGTGTCGACGTCATCGGATTTCGAACTCCGATTTCATCGATGCAAGGTTCGATTCCTCGACATTTGAAAATGAGAGAGACTTGCTTAATATATTTCAGGTTTATAAGAGTGATCGAGGTACACTCGATATCATCGGAATTTGAATACCGATGATATTAACGGTCGTCTCGATGACATCGAAAAATTCAAAGATTTTTTTATTGAGCTTGCCGGACAGTTTCTGTCCAATCTCGATGCCATCGATTCGGCCTCGATACCATCGATATTTGAATATCGATTCAATCGAGTGACCCTCGATCATAGATAAACTACCCTGAAATATTTGCTGAAAATCTTCGCGCCCATGACCGATATCATCAAGAGCCTTCCGATATCATCGAGATTTGAACTTCGATGGTATCGAGTAGGGCTTCGATATATTGAAGCATATATGATTTTCTTAAGTAAAAATAGGGGCGTCAGAGATCTGCTTGTCGATATTATCGAGTCACCTTCGATGGACTCAAGATTCAAATATCGATGGTATCGATAGGTACTTCACTACATCGACAATTTCGTCCAGATATTCATGTGGTTGCTGGACACTTTTTGTCCTCATTCCGATGGAATCAATATGGCATCGAGGACATCGGCAGCGCAGGTCGATCATATCGAGACGTGTATCGATAGAATCGACAAAGCAAGAAAAACTTAGAAATTTTCTGTTTTCAAAAAAGTTTTCTCACTTATAAACCCTATAATGTTCTAACTTGTTTTAAGGGTTTTATTCACCTGGTGTTTTAAGGCATGGAATGTGAGGCTTAGATTTACCTATGGCAAGCTTACACACATCCGGTTGAGGCAGACGCTTTGAATTGATCTTCCTATGAGGCTCTGCAGTCTAACTGACCCAACTCTCACGCTAATTGACAAACCCGGGCACTTTCGGATTTATGTCCAGCTGCCCTTGCAAATATGTAACCAAGAAGCAAAGTGTAAGTGAAACATCTCTATTCTACAAATATGTCCTGAACATAGATATCATAAAATATGTAACATAGCAACCGGGTGGTTTAGAAAAAGAAACGTATAAAAAGTACAATATCTTCACATTTCATCCTTGTGAATGGTCAATAATGTAAATAAGCATGACTTCATCGCAAAAATCAAATATAATATATAATGAATCCAAGTAGCCAACCCAATTAATTGGGATAAGGTTTGGATGATGGTGGTGGTGATGGTGACTCCATGGAGCTGATTAATCTCATGACAAACACAAAAGTGGAGGACATGATATTACCTCAAGATCTGCAGCATTTAATGAAGCAATTTCTAGAGATTGAGAATCAATGTCAATGCCAACCACATGTCTGTCACATCATATAAGCACGTCTCATCAATTTAGAATAAGTTCATGAAAGGAAATTTCATCAAAAATTACATACTGAAAAATCCTGTTTAGCTCTCACATATAAAGTTGAAATTTGTAAAATGTGCAAAATCACCTTGGATTATAACAAAACTTGTACCAGTGGATGGCATCAAAATGAAAACATTCCAGCAGAGAGTAAGCAATTTACTTGAAAAACAAAAAAGATTCTAACCAAGCGAGGGAGAGAAGGTACTCACTCGGCACCCAAAAGAGCACCTGCAATACCCAATGTACCACAACCACAGCCAAAGTCTGCTACTACCTTGCCACTTATATCTCCAAATGTATTCTCTGCCTGGAATGTTTTGCAAAGTACAAAGGAAAGGGAAAAGAGGTTCAATACTTTTTTGGGCCATTGTCATTATAAAAAATAACCAGGTGATGTACAAAACTTTCTCATAGGAAAAAATATATATTTGTGTGTGTGTGTGCACATGCCTTTTGAACCATTTTGAATGCATACATATAGCAAAAACCTCATTCTGTCATATGCATCTAAGATTGTTAATACTATTGAGAATTGAGGAGTTCAACCACGCAAGAAATAAGCATGTAAAGGCCTAGTATTCCTAACAAGCAGGAAGCATGAATAATATAACCACTAAAATGAACAATGACAGACATGATAGCAATATTCATGTCTACACTCAATTATAAGTTATAAACAATCTAAAGTCAAATAGCATGTAAGTAAACCTTGATGTTTTAAAAACATAATGCCCAAACATCTAGAAGTGATATTATGTCTTTCAGAATCCAACAATTTATGATACAGATCATACAATTGGGTGTATAATTCAAATCGTACATTCAAATCACATATTCTACACTCAAATGGATTTTTTTTGAGGAAACCAATCAAGAGGAACTAAGACGGGAAAGGAAAGTGCTAAATGCTTGTATGTAAGTTAGCCATGGAAAAGAATACAATCGATATCTCACAAGTGTGACATGAAACCAAGGGGATACGTAAAAATCCCCCGTGTCCACGAAAATATCACGGATATCGTTTGTGTATTGTGATATATCACACTCAGGGCCTTTATACATTTACAGTGTATCGATCAATACATGTGATTCGATGATACGTGCAGCAAAAATCAGGGAATTTTAGGGGGAATAGAAAATGTTAAAAATTGAGAAAAAGAAAAAAAAAAACCTTTTCACTTCAAATAGTTTACAGGGAATAGAAAATGTTAAAAATTCAGTTTTAAAAGATACCTCAAAGATATGAGAAGGGTTTTGAATGACATGGGTTTCTTCGGGTAGGAGCTTCACAACTGCTGCAATGGAGAGAGATAGAGAGGGCGGAGATGCATCGGAGAGAGAGGGAGGAGAATGAGAAGATGGAGCAGAGATAGGGAGGGAGAGGGGGAATGGACGGATAGAGTATTAGGGAACGGAGAGAGAGAGAGAGAGAGAGAGAGCATCGTGCGCTGCTCTGTTTTTTAGCGCGCGCGCCCAATTTTGGGCGTCCTTTCGTGAGACGGACCTGGACGGAGAGAGAGAGAGCATCGTGCGCTGCTCTGTTTTTTAGCGCGCGCCCAATTTTGAACGTCCTTTCGTGAGACGGACCTGGACGGTTCTATCAAGAGCTCCGTGGGGCCCACCATAATGTATTTTGATTATCCATTCTAATCATTAATTTTAATAATTTATTTTCATTCATGATCTTAAAGTTAAAGTATATTAAATGCTCAAGTGAACCACATCATAGGAAGCAAATGTGATTTAATCTCCATGCTTCCTACCGTGTGGTTTACTTGAGCCTTCGATCTAGCTGAGTTTTTATTTCCTATTGTAAAATAATATTTCAAAATATATGGAAGGCTTAAATATAACAAATATATTTGTGTAGGCTCTATAGGGCCCCTTACACCACCGTTGTTATTAATGGTGTAGCAACATTTTAACTATGGATGAAAACCGTTGTAATATTAGCTATGGTTTATATCCATAGCAAAAAACTAGCGTGTTTTATATTCTTTGCCTCCTTTTTTGACTTTCACTTGTTTCAACACTTCTAAAATATCTTGTGATTTAGCTAGAGGTTTTAGTGCAATCAACCGTTGGAGGAATGATGCAATCAGCTTACTTTTTTTGTTCCTCCTCATGGGGCATTGTTAGGTCCATCATTCTCAGTTTCTCCCGGGTCCTTGGGCTTTTCAACCCTCGCCAAAATGATTTTGTCAATAATCTTCTCACTCCTAAGAGTGGTAATAGACTTAGCCTGGTCCATTTAACTTGAAGAGCTTAGATCACTTATTTCATATTGCAGTTAAGAGTTGGGGAGAGGCTGGGCAAGAAGGATCCCTTTCTCCCCAATCGATTTGTTCATCTCAAGCCCTTACATGGCCTTTGTAAGGCCTTAAAAGGCTTGTAGCATACCTTGATTAAAAAGCTATTTATTTTGAATAAATTTGAAGACCGGATCCTCTTGAGGAGTAATAGTTTGTTCATTCCTCCAACTGAAATTTGGATGATTCTTCCAGGTCCACTGAAAGGTCTTTGGTAGTTGTTCATGGTATTCGATTGCTCCTTTAATATTTATTGAAAAGTAGATATTGTTAGACAAATTTTAGTTGTATGAACGTTGCAAGCACAAATACCGCAAACAACTTCCTTAGTCTTATCCTTCTTAAGTTCTATGGCCTCAATTTTCCTTGTGAGATTGGTCACTTTAACATTTATATCATCTTCCTTTTTCAAAATATATATTTCACCCCTCTTTTGATTGAGTATGCTTAGAAGTGATGCTAAGTCATCGGGAGATGTCCTATGATTGTGCGTTTTCAGCAAGTTTGTCAAAGTAACCCCACACATCATTGACATTTTTGTTCATGAATTCCCTATTGCACATCATCTCGACCAATAGACACATGGAAGATGTTGCTCCATCATATAAGAAATTTGTTATGCACCATATTTCAAAGCCATGTTGTTGAAATGAACTGATAAGATCCTTGAACCGCTCCCAACATTGGAAGAATGTCTCATCTTCCTTTTGGACGAAGTTCATGATCGACTTCCTGATGGTGTTCGTCTTATGGTATGGAAAGAATTTCTTTATGAACTCCCTTGTCATGTCATTCCATCTGCCAATGGATCGTGGTCATAATAATGCAACCAAGACTTAGCTTTTTCTTTTAAGGAGAAGGGAAAGAGTTTTAATTTGATCGTGTCCTCAGACACGTTGGGAAAGTATACAGTGGCTATTATCTCATCAAACTCTTTCATGTGTAGATATGGACTTTCAGATTCAGGTCCATAGAACTTCGGAAAGAGTTGGATCACCCCAGGTTTAATATTCATATTTTCTGCATTGTTTGAAAAAATCATACAGGAAGGTGTACTCACCCCCGCCAATTATAAATAATCTCATAAAATACAAGGCGAGGGTGCATGATGCACCTCATTCTCATCCTGAACTTCTTCAACTGGAGGTTGGGGTTGATTTGCAACCATCACTTCAATTGACTCAAAGGGTCTCAAGTGGTATCTAATCTTGTGATGGATAGGCAACCCTTCAACTAATCCTCTTTCACTCAAAAGACGTAGAATGTTATCAAAGACCCACTTGGGCATGAAACACTCTCATCCCTCAAGTAACTAAGCAACGAAACCTAAAAAGAAAACTAGAAAAACTAAAATAATAAAATATCTAAAAAAGATAAGAGAGAGGGTTGGAACAAAATTGCAGAATAAGAGTTACTATGTTAGGATCCTATAAAACAGAAAACAATGTTAGTTTCAATTTTTTTTTAAAAAAAAATCATAACATAAAAATATAACAGAAAAATAAACCCTAATCTTAACCTAATTCTAATACTAATTAAGTTTAGAAAAATACAACTGTAGTCCCCGGCAATGGCGCCAAAAATTTTTTCACAACCCTAAGTGTAGGGTCATGTAACACCCCGAATTTCGAGTGTTGAACAAAGGCCCAACTCCCGAGATCCATCGCATCACTTATGCAATATAGATAATGATAATTAAATGTTGTCCAGGTTCGTGCATTTAAACATGAATGGGATTATACTAAATCAACATATTATACTCTAGAGGCAATTAAATTAAGCAAGCGGAAGACTATGATAGATATATAAAATTTATAAGTGGATATAAACCTTAGAGCATGATCATGTCACCAGGCTGAATAATTACATGTATAGTTCTAAAATATACAAAATGATAAGTGTAATGTCATCTAGTTCATATCCCTATAGCCTCAGTGGTGCAACTCCAAGTCTACGTAGACCCGTCAGAAAGTTGCAAGTATGAGAACTCCTCCACATCATCATAGAATGCAGGCTCCATCTCGTAAGCCTCGCCATCATCTGAAACTACAACAGAGTCTGGTTGGTGTTTTAAAACACCGTCCTAGAGTGGGAGTAAATGATTAACTCAGTGGAGCTATAAAGCAAAGGTTAACATGTTATCAATTCAATCAAGCAGTAATGATAAGGCAGTACAACAATCATGTCCTAAGTATTCTTGTTAAAGCAAGAATGGGATGCGATAATGATGTATGCCCTCGCCTGCACTCTCTCTGCGACATCATCTAACGGTCGCGTATGCAACACTCCCATTGTGCTCAACTCCAACGCCAAAGGCACATGCAATGCGGTACAAGTACGTGATTAGTCAAGTTCTTAATTAGACTTATTCATGCAGTAGGTTTGGAAAGCTAAGGTACCTCCCTTTGTATCATTTGCCCAAACAATGATCCATCTAGGGTCTTCAATCCTAGCTAGTTGCATACGATGGACAGTTCCAAGTCACTGCGGAGTGGCTCGTCACCTCAGCACAGGCCTAGTTTATACTCAAGGTCACTAAAGAAATGCTCGTCACCTTAGCGTAGTCCTATTGTATATTCGAGGTCACTACGAGAGGCTCATCACCTGATTGTAGCCCGACAGCTCGAATACAGTGTCTCATACATCACCATATTTAACTAATAAGTTTAGGTTACTCACTGGTCACTACGAGAAGGCTCGTCACCCCAGCGTAGGCCGACAGCTCGACCACGCTGTCTCATACACCATCATGTCTGGCTTATGAGTCTTAGCAAATCATGGTACTAAAGTTAAATGGGCTTTGTACTAGTAAGTGGTACCTTAGATTCAAACAGTAGTGTGCATACATGGTAAACACACATTGGGCTAATCGGGTTTCTTGACAAGTCTGATTGGTACGAGTGCACGCTATGTTAATCGACATATAGTGCATACGCACTCCTCGTGGCCTAACCACTATGAATAATCACCGTACGACTCGAATTCATCGAACGTGTCCTTGGCGGCGGAACCAATTCGACCACTCTAACGAAATCTGTTACCGAATACCTAGACCTCGTCGTAGTCTTAATCACACTCCAAGGTAATATCATTCACATATGGTAGTCATAACAGTATTGAGCAAACAATTCAAGCATTGTAATCATTTGAACATTTCATAAAAATACATAATAAACATATTATCGCACATATGCATTTCATACCTAGATCACATAGTTGGATTAAGATTACATAAAGGAATCAATACATATAGTTAAGGTGGTTGAGAATCTTATCTCAACGCCCTTATGCATACCATACATCAAAAACTTTACTCATTCAAATATTTTGTCAAAAACTTAGACTACACATTACGACGTACACGTAATATATTAGTTATAACATATATTATGGCGAATCATTTTACAGAGGAGTTGCCACACATACAATGGTCATGTATGCTCAAGTAACAAGGATGACAAGCACAGATCATAATTCCATATTCATTCAGACATTTCAACAAACACATAGAATACATTATATTCAGCATAGTTTATGTATGTGTGTAATATACGAAAAATGTTGTATCTAAGCACATATGACAGCAATCAAGTCAATCATAAATCATTACTAACATTGAAAGCCTTGAAAACCATAACCTAAACATTTATAGTTCACACCTTTCGTCGATAAACTCGTATCGAACTCAGTTTGAATACTACACCTTTGTTTACGGCACAACGGCAACCTATAGCATGAAATAGGTTAGCTATTTCACCATTTACTCTATTTGAATACCTCAAACAGATTAGGGTTAGGATTTCTGACTCAAAAATGGATTCAAAATCGCCAGTGTAACGATGCAGGTAGGATGATTCGACATATGGAGTGGTGGGATCGAATCTCAGCAAGTATCTCTCACTCTCTCTCTTCTCCTCACTCTTTCCTTTTATTTTTTTCTTCTCTCTATTAGGGTTTTGAAATTCGTATGGAATGAGAGAGGGGTGGTTTAAGGCCCTTATATAGGCCCAGAACTGATGTAAATGGCCCCAAGGTCATGGTATACTTAGGTTATAGCTAAAAGTTGCCCGTTTCGGGCTAACGGAGTTCATCTGGAGGTCCATTTCCTGCATACTGTCCGAAGAAAGTTTCCTGACAATGGATCTACATTAGATAAGATTTCGGTCCGATTGAATTTTTGGTTCGACTGCGGAGGACCAGTTTCAATTCAACGGTCATCGTCACTCGAGCAGGGCCACAAATACACTGACATGTGTAGGGAAATTTTCCTGATCCAAGGGTGTAGTTGGGTCAGAATCTGACAGTCTGAAACCTTAGATTTGTCCTGCAAGAAAACGGCTCAATTCACTTAAATTTGGGTTCATTTTCTAAAGATATTCGCATATCCCACACACTTCGCTCCGGGCTCAAGTTGTGTGTTTTTGGATATTATTTGGACTTGATTCCCGCAATGCTTGTCAAGCCCAGCAAGGCGGTTATAACCGTATAATTTCGTGGTAATCAGACCTTCGACGCACAGTCCAGGTCCAATACGGAGTTTCAATGTGCTCCCGAGAGCAACTGAGTTTTAAGATTGATCCTAGGTTTCTAGGTAACGTTGGATTAACGATTCTAATGGTTTTAGGTTTTACAGTTCGTATAGAAAGTGATTCGAGCTAATTTGCCGATTAATTCAGTTTAGTACTTAATTAATTTTCGTCTAATTTCTAAAAGATTCGGTCCTTAGTGATTTTTGCCTAAGGTAGTACTTGGGTCTTTGTACGAATTTTTTCGAGACGTTACAATCTACACCCCTTAAAGAAAAATTTTATCCTCAAAATTAGTACCTTTTCATACTCCTTGAAAATCTAAGGGTAGTTCTTGCAGACCTCGGCTTCTGTTTCCCAAGTAGCCCCCTCCTCAATGTGACGTGTTCACAATACCTTCACAAACGAAATCACCTTATTGTGCAGTACCTGTTCCTTCCTATCTAAGATACGCGTCAGTCGCAGTACGTAAGTGGTATCCTCATTCAACTGTGCCTACTCTCATTTGATAATGTGGGAAGGATCAGGAACGTATTTCTTCAGCATCGATACATGAAATACGTTGTACACGCCTGCGAGTGGTGTGGGTAAAGTGAGGCGGTATGCTACCACACCCACTTGATCTAGAATCTGAAATGGACCAATAAACCGTGGCGTGGGTTTCCCCTTCTTTCTAAATTGAAGGACTTCCTTCATGGGGGAAACCTTAAGAAACACATGGTCCCCGACCCCAAACTCTAGGGGTCGTCGTCTCGTATCAGCATAACTCTTCTGTCTGCTCTATGCTGCCAGAAGTCGACGTCTGATAATGTTGATCTTCTTTGAGGTCACTGTACTAACTCTAGGCCAATCAAACTCTTCTCGCCAACCTCCGCCCAGTAATGCAATGCTCTACACAAACGCCCATACGGTGCTTTGTAGGGGGTCATGCCAATACTTGCCTGGAAGCTGTTGTTATAAGCGAACTCAACATAAGGAAGACAATCATCTCAACTGTCCTTGAAATCGAGCACATAAGCTCGCAGCATATCTTTCAACACCTGATTTACCCATTCCATCTGCCCATCAGTCTGCAGGTTAAACGAGGTATTGAACTTCAATTTCACACCCATTGCTTCCTGGATACAAGTTCAGAAGATAAATGTGAATCGCGTATCTTGGTCCGACACGATCTCCATAGGAACCCCATGCAGACGTACAATTTCCTTGATGTACAACCTGATCAACTCGTCTGCTGAGTTTAAGACTCTAATTGGGAGGAAATGAGCCGATTTCGTCAATCAGTCCATGATCACCCAAATGGAGTCATGCCCTTTCTTCGTCTTCGGTAACCCTGAATTGAAATCCATAGAGATAAAATTCCATTTCCACTCGGCTATAGGCATGAGCTGAAGTAAACCAGGAGGTCGGCGATGTTCGGCCTTGAGCTACTGGCACGTGAGGCAACGTGAGACATAGTCTGCTATGTGGGCCTTCATGTTGTCCCACCACTAAGAACGCTTCATACCCCGATACATCTTCGTACCACCAGGATGCATTGCCATCTTTGAATTGTGAGCACCTTCAATAACTTATTTTCTCAAGTCATATCGATTTGGGACACATAGGCGACCACGATAACATAGACCCTCATTCGAGTCAACTCTCTATGTAACGTCTCAGAAAAATCCGTACAGAGACTCGAGTACCACCTTGATCAGAAATTACTTAGGATTAGTTCCTTTAGAAATTAAGCGTAAGATAACTAGCGCTATGCTAGATTAGCTGTGAAATTAGCACTGATCGCTTTAAATATGTTCTGCTAGACCCAAAACTTGTGGAATTGTTAACGCTATAACGTCCTGAAACCTAGGATCAAACTCTAAACCCGTTTGCTCTCAGGAACCCTTTGAAACCTGTAATGGATTCTAACCGCGCTTCGTGAGTCCGTTAGCAATGAACTTAGACCGTTATGACCGCGTAGTTGGACTTGACTACCACCCCAAAAATCAAGCCCAACTGATGTTCAGAGGCTATTTCGTTGAGCCTGGAGCAAGGAGTGTGAGAAAGAGTAAAATTCTTTGAAAATTAAATATGATTTAAATAAATCTGGCATGTGACGCTTGCGGGTTAAGTATAAGCATTCAGACCGTCGGAATTTGACCCAAATACACCCTCGGATCATGGAACATTTTCCACTCAGGTCAGTGTACTTGGAATCCTCGATCGAGTCTCAGTGACCGTTGAACTGAAATTGGTCAGCCACGTGGGATTTGGGAACACTATCGGACTGAAAACCTAATGTGATCAGGATCCAACATCCATGAGCTTAAGTCCGACCGCATTCAGTCAGGGGACCTCCAGAAACGTTCTTTTGGATCAGAAGAGACCCGATTTGGCTATAACCCAAGTATACCTTAGTTTAAAGTCTAAATAGGTGACTTTCTAACCTATTTAAGGACCTTAAACCCTCTCACACCCCTCCCATACGAATTTACAAAAACCCTAGAGAAGAGAAGAGAGAAAAGAGAGAGATTCTGTGAGAGTTGTGAGGAAAGTTTCTTGGCACTCGATCCTGCTTCTACACGTTCCTAATCACCGTGTTCTAATCACTCTTTCGGTGATTCCGACTTCATTCTAGGTAAGAAAACCCTAAGCTCAACCTGTTTTAGGGATTCCATCGATACAAGTAGCGAAGTAGCTGATTTATCTTGTGATATAGGTCGTCATACAGACGTTGACAAAGCGTAGAGTTTCTATTCGATTCGTTACGCTTCTACGGCGTAAGGTGAGGATTTTAGAGGCTTAGGTTAACTGTTTTCAAAGCTTTCAGTGTCGTTTAATAGTAGATTATCGACAAGAACGCTATTTGATATGTAGAACATGCTGTCTGTTTTCCATTTCGATTACGTACGGAGAATATGAGATTTAGGGCATTTTAGGTATTTATAGGAAATACTGTATACGTCCGTATTTTGCTAAAATGATTGCCATGTTTATTTGTCATGTTATTATACAAGATATGTGTGTATGATCTTTTTGGCGAAGAGATTCGCCCTAATGCACACTTTGGGTCGACATACGCTATGTAGACAAATGTGTGTAGACTAAGTGTTTGTATAAATATTTGTATTAGTATGTATTGAGTAAATGTTGTTGTAGATTAGTTTTGAGATTGAATTCTCAATTAATATGATGATGTACATGATTTCCTCCATGTTGTTATATTGAATTGATTTCCTTATATATATGGAATACATGTGTTTGGTTGATTTGCTTACGTTGTATGTTATAACATGTTGTTCACATTCTTGGATTGTTTGTATTTCATTTCTGTTACTCTCATCCGATCACTGATGTAGATTACAAGTGCTTGGGGCTATGCTCTAGTCCAAGCAGTCGGTAATAGATTTGAATTCGTGGTTGGGTTCTATTTGCCACGAAGGACGCGTCGATGAACGCGAGTCGTGCTTTGGTTGGCGGCAGTGGCTAGGCCACACGAGGTGTTTTATGCACTTCATGTCGTTCAGCTTGAGGTGCGCTCGTACTAGTCGAGCTCGTCAAGCAACCCGACTGACCGTTGTATGTTCACCTTGTATTGGTCATAACTACTTGAACCTAGGGTGCTGAACTTACCAGTGAAAACCCTGTTAACCATGGTACATTGATCCATAAAGACTCATGAACCGGGCATGGTGGTATGGGACACCGTGGTCGAGCTGTCGGCCTACGCTGGGGCCACAAACCTCCCCATAGTGACCAGTGAGCACCTTAGACTCGTGAGCCGATTGTGGTGATATGGGACACTACATTCGAGTTGTTGGCCTACTCTGATTGGTGACGAGCCCTTTGTAGTGACCTCGAGTGTATTCTGAGTCTACGTGAGGCGACGACCCTTCCGTAGCGACAAGAGTACAACTAGGCTTATATTGATAAGGTGATGGGGGAGCGGTGCAACGAGTGCGAGCAACAGCCTTGACAACCCCTGCAGCGACCTAGAAATATAACATCGTATGAGACTACTAGGAGTGACGACCTTAGACAGGATCTGTGTTGGGATTGATATAAGGGAAGTACCTTAGTTTCCCAATACTGCTGTTTGAAAGGACTAATAACAACTCGGTAATCATATCCACATCGCACTGCATGTGCCTGGAAGATGTGGAGCACTGAGGGAAGAAAGCATGCCGCGGACGTAAGATGGTGTCGTGTGAGGGAGTATGTCGGTGAGGGCATTCATCATGTCATTTCATTCTTGCATTAACAACAGTATCTAGGAATGTCTGATTGTTTGCTTTACTGTTATCGCGCGATTGATTTGATAACTGTTAATCTTTGCTTTATGATTCCACTGAGTTGATCACTTACTACCACGTTACAGGACGGTGTTTGCAACACCTACCAGACTCTGTCTTAGATGCAGGTTGTGAGGCGATTCAGGAGGAGGAGCCGGACTACTACGAGGACCAGGATGAGTTCTCGTACATGCAATTTTTCAACGGCTTCGCATAGGTGGCCTGGATCGGCGGGATTTTTGCTAGTTGGACTATCATACGACATTTTGATTTTGGTTTATTATATGTATTTGTGACTCAGAGATGTATTCATACTTTGGAGACAGTTCAAGATTGTTTTGTTTTACATACAGTGATATATATATCTTTCAGTCTTCCGCTTGCGTTTTATCACTGGATCTGGAGTATGAATTGCAATTTTGGTATAATCTCACTCATGTTAATGTACTAACTCAGATAATATTGAATCATAAACATATTTGTTGCATAAGTGATGGTCTGGAACTCGGGAGTTGGGTTTCTACACGACCCCCGATTTTCAGAGCGTTACGCTCCATTTAGAGTCTTCATCGTCACTAGCTCATTTCCTCATCTTCACCAACCATTCATCTTCCCCCTGAGCCACTATGATTCTGTCATTGGTAAGTGGGTACACACGAATATGTGCGACGCTCTCTAATGGCTCCTCTACTGTAAGCTTCTGCTCAAAATCTCTCACAAATTCGACCATATTTGACTCCTCTATTATCAGTGGAGTCGCAAATGCTATAATCTTCTTGTGGCTCAACGCGTCTGCCACAAGTTTGGCCTTGCCATAATGGTAGGAGACCTCGAACTTGAAGTCTTTTAAAGTTTCCATCCATCGCCACTGCCTCATATTCAAGTCCCTCTATGTGAATATGTATCTGAGGCTCTTGTGGTCACAAAAGAGCTCGAACTCCTCTCCGTAGAGGTAAGGTCTCCAGAGCTCTAACTCTAGGTCATGTATAGGGTAGTTTTCCTCGTGTTTCCTCAACTGTCGCGATGCATAAGTGTTCACCCTGTCCTTCTACATAAGGACACAACCCAGACTAACACGAGATGTGTATGTGTATATCGTATACTTGAAACCTTCCTCTGGTAATACTAGCAAAGAGGCGGACGTCAACTTGTCCTTCAATTCCTGAAAAGATGCTTATGTCTTCTCATTCTAGGTAAACTTAAGATCCTTCTGAGTCAGCTGAGACAACGGTGTGGCTATCTTGGAAAAATCCCTAATGAATCGATGGTAGTAACCTGTCGGGCCAAGAAAATGCCTCACTTCAGTAACCGAACAAGGCAGCTCCCAGTCCTGAACTGTGGTCACCTTAGCGAGGTCCACAACTATCCCTTCCTTGGACACCACATGTCCAGGAACTTGAATTCTTTCCAGAAGTCACACTTCTTATACTGCACAAACAACTGGTTCTTCCTGAGACTATCAAAGACTGCTTACAGGTGCTCCTCGTGATCCTCTCAGCTCTTGGAGTATATCAAGATGTCATCTATAAATATGATGATGAATCGGTATAAGTACGGCTGAAACACCTTAGTCATCAGGTCCATGAACACAGCTGGTGAGTTTGTGAGTCGAAACGACATCACAAGGAACTCGTAGTGTCAAAAAATGGTTCTGAATGCTATCTTCTACACATCCTCATCCCTGACTGCAAGTCAATCTTTGAGAAATACTGTGCCCCTTCAACTGGTCGAACAGATCTTCTATCATAGGCAAAGGATACTTGTTCTTCACCGTTACTTGGTTCAACCTGCGATAATCAATACACAATCGCAGTGATCCATCTTCTTCACAAACAAAATAGGTGCTCTCTAAGGCAATACACTTGGTCATATGAAGCTCGCATCCAACAGATCATCAATCTGTGTCACGCCCCAAACTCAGAAATCGGATTCACAGAAATCCTGATCGCCGAATTCGGTGCTGATAGCCTCCGTAGTACCCCATTCTCGGCTCCTAACATTCATATGCCGGATTCCGATCCTAGGATCCTACAATGAGGATTTTTTTTCTCAATGTACATTTAACTCTTAATAAGCATAATCACAAGATTACCCAATTCACAAAGGCAACATCGTCATCACATATCTACTAATATAATCATTTGAGTACAATACTGAAAGGGAAATACATATGTCAAAATAAAATCAAATCTCCATAAGACAGCTGCACGCTCCATGCTCAACGCCGCTACAACCTAACATCACCTGCACGCATCTATCGTGCATAAGCTTATAGAAAGCTTAGAGAGTGGTGTAAGTTTGTGCACAAGGTAAGTGCCAAGTATTCAATACAATGCCATCATCATACAATATCAAAAATGCTGGTAATCTATAAATCGTACAACATTAGAATAAGAAGGAATACAGGCAAGAACATGAATTATCAAAGTAAACAGAAATACTGACAAGATCATAAATCATATGATAATAGAGTAAGTGGAAATACAGACAATTCCATGAGTCAATCAATATCAGAATACGCAATATAGAGCAACTATGCAAATGAGGAGTCATAAAGAGCCAAATATCAGATGCCGAGGATGTGATGCAATATGTAATTCCTAATGAGATCATAAATAGCGACAGCCGTATCTAGACCATATAAATGTAGAAACACAGTAACCCAAAATATCATATGCCGCGGATGTAATGCAATATGCGGTGCGAATGGCATGACCATGCTAGAGCGTGCATTCAGGATGATAGTACGTAGTATCGCAGGCTATGGAGTCCATCACAAGGGACTTCTATCCAAACCAGTCCCATACCTAAATTTGGATTGTCAGACTCAATGTTGTAGACTCCTGATCTCAGGTTAGTCACACGCCCCAACCGAAATCTTTGTTATAACGAAGGTATATAACAATTAGTTGTGCATCACCAGCCCGAGTGGATAGTGAGTGAATGAATGAATGAGTATGCAACTCCTACTCAATAAGTCCACATATCAGTACAGTTCCTCTTTGAAAAATCATCGGGGTCTATTACACTCCAAACCAGATTGTCGCCCCATCGCGCGCAACAAAGTGAGTGGAAGAGACCTCACTATCCGCCTGCCAATATCGGGCCCGACTCGTCGATAGTGGACCTATTCCTCGAGCTGGTCAGACTCAGCCTAGCATTGCCCCCTCCTCTCTGGCAGGTAAGGCCGTACCCCCTTCCGACTGACCACGACACAGTGGGAGACACGACCTAACGGTATACGGCCCTCATGCACTCATGCATCCACTCGGTCTAGACGTTAGAGCAACCTCTGGAACCAAGAGGGTTCTGGGACTTTCACCCAAGGATATCTATAATACCCCATGTAGAATAAATTTTTGGTGTCACATCTTGCCATCCACGATATGCCTGTGGAGGCTACAGCCTTGATGTCGTTAGGGTGTACGGTGGTTATATCACACAAATACGAGATGCATGAGTCACACAGTGCAATCATGCATAAATTCTGCGCATACCGTACGCTCATGTGGGGCAACTCCTCCTATCAGGGAGCCCCATGAATAACCTGCCCTATGACATATGCGATGGCCAATCACATCTCATAACAAACATGTAGATGATGCGTATATATTATGATGTTATGTTGTCACATACTCATAATCGATATCAATAACCAACATCAACAATCGGCCTCGACAATGTGGACATCTAACCAACAATGCTCTAAGGAATGACCCTCATAGGGTCAAACACATAATGGGTCGACGGCTTCACACAAAGGCCTAATATACAACACAGTGAGCCTTACCCAAGGATCATAGATACTTCACAATGGGCCTCAACTATGGGTCGCATATACATCATATAGGTTGTAAGACCCGTATCCTAGACGGTATCGTTCCATAGGGTTCCACGATCTTTCCGGTTGAATTTCGGTAACCTTCGACCCTTAACCGATATTTACGTGCGACTCTGATTCCAATGCCGTCAACCCGTATTGACTCAACCCAAGACTATCGCCATTGCGACCGTGCCATCACTGCGGTTCCGATGCCGCGACTTGCGCGCCGAGGTGATACCCTGGTCAAGAGATGTGGGCCAACGTTCGGTGCGAAGAAAACGCCGCGCGTTGCAAAACCCAAGAGAATCTCTATGATGTGTCACATCCATCCATCAATCAATCAATCCCATCATGTCAAGTACACATCACCTCTCACCCCGTTCCCCAAGCAACCCCAAAGTCAAAAATTTCTTACACAAGCCACCTTTTTCTTACACACATCATTCTCTCCCATCACTTCTTACATCACTCTCTCTCATCTCTCTCATTTCTCCCAAAAAATACCATGAGAGCAATCCTCCAAGCTTCCATGGAGGAGCTAGATGTGGCCCACTTCCTACCTCCCATCCCCACCATCCAAAGATCATCTAGACCGTTGAAATCATTCCCTTGGAGCTCTATAGGCTATAGGCAGAAGAAGGAAGATGAGATCAAAGGCGGACGAATCTTTATAGTTTTGTGGGTGCTTCTCTCTCTCTCTCTTTTCCTTGTTTGGTGATGATGTTGATGAGGTGTAGCCCACTATGATGAGTTTGATCCACATCATCTGATTGCGAGACCCACCATTGCTACCCTTCCATTTGAACCGGCATGGATGAAGGAAAAATACAGATATCATGTTGATCCAAAGCTTTGGTGGGCCATCGCATGGACCCACCCTGATGTGCGTGTACTGGACACACTGTGACGTGTGTTCCACATCCACACATTCATTCAATTTGTATAGGCCACGGCCCACCTGATCCTGACCGTTTAAGCTCGGGCGTCCAGCAGCAACGCTGCTGGACTGTATGAAAAGTAAAAATAAATATCAGCTTTTTGTGAAGCTGACGTGCCACACCCATATGATGCGGTTGTTGCAAACATTCGGGTGGGACCCCACATGTTGCATGGGTTATACCCACTGTTCGTACATGGGACGTGGACCCACTGATGAACGAGTGGATCCACACCGTCCATCCAAGCTTCCAGGCCACGGGCTTGGAGATGCAGTAAATCCAAATCTCAAGTGGAGTTCACGGTCCACACGTGGGACCACATGGAATAAGTGTTGTATCCACCGTCCACACGTGTGGACCCACCTGGCTTTTCTATTTCATATAGGCCATCCAACATGGCCCCACCTTGATATACGTGTCTGATCTGCACCGTCCAAAGGTGCTGGACGGTGGTAGCCATCTTGGGCTGTGTGTTATATCTCACCGTCCACTGTTTGGACGGTGGAGATCTACCATGATGTATGAGTTTTTCCACACCGTCCATTGATGAGGACGGTGGGTCCCAGCAGTTGCAAAGCTGCTGTGATTTCAGCAGTTTCGTGCGTCACCGTGATGATGTGCATCATCCAAGCCGTCCATCAGTTAACGTCCAGGGCTGGACGTTGGAGCTTATAATAAAATATAATATTATATAATATAGTTTATATATATATTTGGTGGGCCCCATGTGGGACCCACCTCTGTGATATGGGCTGGCTAATGTACGACTACACCAGCTATGTAGCTGTTGTGCACGTCAGCCAGCTATGTGGGCCAGTGTGATGCACGTGCTACATTTAGACCGTCCATCTGTTATGACGGAAGCAGTTCTATGGGTCCACCAGCTGTCTGACATCAGCAGCTCTGTGGGTCCCACACGCTGTATGTGTTTTGTTTATACCATCCAAAAGGTGGAGCCACCTGCTGCGTAGTTTTGTGGGTCTGTGCGTCATGTATGTGTTTCATTTATACCGTCCACGGGACGATGGGACCCACCTTGATGGTGTGCTATATATCCGCTCCGTCCATGGGACGGTGGACACCGCCATTATGTATTTGTTTTATCCACACTGGCCAGATGGTGTTGGACAATAGCTGGTTGGTGCTGATTTGGTTGGTGCTGATTTACTTGGGCAATGTTTGGGTAGTGTTGTGTACTGCCCCACCATGATGCAGTGTTGGGTATGCGCCGTCTGTGCAGTGGCCCACTTTGATGCTTGAGTCTACCACGCTGTTCATCCATTTTGTTAGACCTTGGGCTGCCCCATCAGGCCCACTTGATATATGTAAGGCCCACCTATTGTGTGAGGCTCGCCTTGATGTATTCTGTAGCTTATCTGTGAGGCCCACCTTGATGTAATTGTAAGCCATTGTGAAGCTTATGAGGCCCATTGGTGCGATCCATTTATGCAACCCACTTGATACATATGAGGCCCAAGTGCAAGGCCCACCTGTTATGTATATTGGGCCAATGTGCAGAGCCCACCTGTTGTGTATTCATGGCCCTTTTTGGTGTGGTCCATTGAGTTGTATTCATGGCTCCTTGGCGATGTATATTAGGCCTGTGTATGCGGCCCACCGTGATGTATATATTGTATATCCATAACGTCCATTTGTGTGGCCCGCAGTGATGTATTTGTGGCCCATATGATGGGGCCCAATGTGATATATTTGTGACCCATTGATAATGCCCAAAGTGATGTATATCAGGCCTGTGAGAACGGCTATTGTGATATATAAAGCATATGGTATTAGGCCCGTTAGTGCGACCCATGTAATGTGGCCCCTTGATGCATTGGGCCCATGGGTCGAGGCCCATTGTGATGTATTAAGGCCCATGGGTTAGGCCCATTGTGATGTATTTGGGGCCCATGGGTTGAGGCCCATTATGATGTATTCAAGGCCCTTATATGAAGCTCAATGGGATGTATGTGAGGCCCATGAATGAGGCCCAATGTGATGTATGTGTGGCAGCTACATTGCGTATAAATCCCTTATGTGGGCCACTCCTTGGGAACAATGTTGGTTAGATGTCCACATTGAGGGGCAATGATGGTTAGACATCCTCATTATGACCTTTTCTTAAGCCTTGTTAAGCCCATTCTCTTCGTGGGTTAACCCAAATAAGTGGGCCCCACTCGCCGTAGACGGATGGGTCCGTGCTATCAGATTTGATATAGCTACGACCGAGTGCCAATCTTTATACTATGGTTGATCGGTTGATCATCTATGGACCCCGCCTTATTTATCTACTGATTATCGGGTCGATAATCGAGGTCAACGCCGATTATCGACCCCGATTATCGATGCCGATTATCAATCGATCCCAATTATCGTGACCGATTTACTGATTTCAATTATTGACCGATTCCGATTGTGGTGGCCGATTGCCGATTAGCGATCGAGGCTGTTTATCATGACCGATTACCGATTAGAGATCAAGGCCGTTTATCATGACTGATTGCCAATTATCGATCGAGGCCTATTATCGTGACCGATTACCGATTCCAATTATCATGGCTGATTGACCGATTATCGATCGAGGCCGATTGACATGGCCGATTGCTGATTCTGATTATCATGGCCGATTGATCGATTAGCGATTAAGGCCGATTATTGTGACCGATTATCGATCATTTCTAATTGTCATAGCCGATTACCGATTCTTATTATCATGGCCGATTGATCGATTAGCGATTAAGGCCGATTATCGTGACCGATTATCGATCAATTTCGATTGTCGTGGCCGATTGACGATTCTGATTGTCGTGACCGATTCTAATTATCAAGGCTGACTCCGATCATCGAGGCCGATTACGATAGTTGAGGCCCATCGTAATGTGTATTCGGTCTGTATGATGTATATGCAGCCCGTGTTTAAGGTCTAATGTGATGAATATGCGGTCTATGTGATGGGGTCCATTGTGATGTATTTGGGGCCCATGAGTTGAGGGCCATTGTGATGTATTCATGGCCCATGGGCAAGGCCATTGTGATGTATCCATAGCACATGGGCAAGGCCCATTGTGATGTATTCGTGGCATATGGGCAAGGCCCCTTGTGATATGCATTAGGCCCATGATGCATGGCCCATTTGATGTATTCGAGACCCATGTGTAGGGCCCACATGTCATGTATTTGAGGCCCATGAGCAGGGCTCACCTGTTGTTTGTATGTGACCCTTGAGTAAGGCTCATTGTGTTGTATATTAGGCCTTTGTGTGAGGTCGTGGGCTCATTATATGTTAGGCTCTATGTGGGCCATTCCTTGAGGACAATGTTGGTTAAATGTCCACATTGTCGAGGTTGATCGTTGATACCGATTATGAGAATGTAAATGCATAGCATCATGATACATGCCCATACGCATCATCTGCATGTCTGCTATGAGATATGATTGACCATTGCATATGTCATAGTGCTAGTTGTTATGAGACTCCTTGATAGGCGGAGGTTGTCTCACATGAGCGCACGACATGCGCAGGATTGATGCATGATTGGATTGTATGACTCATGCATCTTGCATTGTGTGTCGTGCTTACTATATGCCATAGCGACATCAGGATCGTAGCCTCCACAGACATATCATGGATGGCCAGATGGGACACCAGAAATCTGTTCTACATGGGGTGCTATAGATATCCCTGGGTGAAAGTCCCTAAACCCTCTTGGTACCAGAGGTTGCTCCAATGTAACACCCCGAATTTTGGTTAATCTGGGATTAGACGTCCTTAGGCAATGGGTTAACTAAAATACCTGAGAAATCGCTCAGAACCCAATTCCATAGCCAAAGAAATCACGTAGGATTAATTCCTTTGGAAAATAAGTGTAAGTTAGCTAGCGCGACGCTAAAGTAGCTGGGAAATAGTCCCTGATCACTTTAAATACGTTCTACAAGACCCAAATCGAGTAGAACCAATGACTCTATAATACTCTATAACCTCGGACCAAACTCTAAGCAGGTTTGTTCTCTGGACCACTTTGAATCTTTGTATTGGATCTAGACCGTGCGTCGAAAGTCCGATACCTCCTATCTTAGACCGTTAGGACCGCCTAGCTGGACTTGACATTCATTTCGAAAATCAAGTCAAACCGATAATCACAGGCCATTTCATTGAGCCCGGACCGAAGAGAGTGCGAATAGGGACGGAATTGGAATTTCAAATTCAAATCTGGCACACGACTTGACGCGTCAGTATTGAGCGTTCTGACCGTCAGAATTCAGCCAGATTATACCCTCGGATCAGGAGAAATTTCTATTTTATATCATGAGACTTTCAGCCCTGATCTACATGCGGTGACCGCTGAACTGAAACTGGACCGCCACGTGCGATCTGCGAACCCTGCCGGACTGAAAACTTGATGTGTGCTAGATCCAGTATGCATGAGCTTAAGTCCGACCACATTCAGCCAGGGGACCACCAAAAATGTCCTTTTGGATCGAAACAGCCCCGATTTGGTTACCCCTCAAGTGAACCTTGTACCGGAGCCTATTTCGGGCAAGTTTGGGCTTATAAAAGGGGTTGAAACCCTCACTCCTCTCTCCCATCCGAATTTGCAAAAATCCCTAGATTGGGAGAGAGAAAAGGTGAGAGTTTGTGAGAGAAGGTAGGAGAGAATTCCCTGCTGCTTATGCCACGTGCTGTACGTGCTTAGGCAACGCACTCTGATCACTTTCCCGGTGATTCCTCTGCGTTTTCAGGTATGAAATAACCCTAGAAAGTTGCTGATTTGAGGTTTACTAGGATTCGTAGCTTGTTAGCTGACGTAACTCATGAATTAGGTTCTCTTATCGCTGTAGACGAAGCGTATACGCTCCGTTCGAATTTACACATCCATAAGAGACAAGGTGCGGATTTTAGACGCTTTGATTGACTGTTTCCAACGCTTTCAATGTTGTTTAATAGTAGATTATCGACGGCAACGCCATTTGACATGTACAACATGCTGTCCGTTTCCTGTTTCGTAAACCGACGGAGAATATGAGATTTAGGGCATTTTAGTCATTTGTAGGAAGTAATGATTTCATTCATATTTTGCTGATGTGATTGACATGATTTGTTGTCGCATTAGAATGTTAGGAATGCGTGCATATTTAGTTTGGCGAAGAGATTCGCCTAAATGCGCACTTCGGGTCGACATACTATATATAGACTTAAGTGTGTAGTGTAAGTGTTTGTATAAATGTTTGTATTAGTATGTATTGAATTAAATGATGTTATGGATTAGTTTGAGATTGGTTTCTCAATTAAGTGTAAATGGTTTCCTACATGTTAGCCATATGCATGATTTCATTATATGAATGAAATGCACGTGCTTGACGATTCACTTAAGTTGTATGTATAACATGTGCTTGATGATTTCATTATGATTTAGTTTGAGATTGAATTCTCAATTAATTTGCTGATGGAAATGATTTCCTTTATGTTGGCGATGTGCATAATTTCATTATATGTATGAAAGGCATATATCAGGTGATTTGCTTAAGTTGTATGTTACAACATGTGTTAACATGCTCATATGGTTGTATTTCATTTCCAATACTTTCACATGCTTTGCCGATGTGATTCCACATGTTTGGGACTATACTTAGTCCAAGCAGTCGGTAATCGAGCGAATTCGTGGTTAGCTAATCTTCACCACGAACGACGCATCGATGAACGCGAGTCGTGTTTTGGAGTTGGCGACAGTGGTTAGGCCACATGAAGTGTTTTACGCACTTCATGTCGTTCAACTTGAGATGCGATCATGCTAGTCGACCCCGTCAAGTAACCCGACTGGCCATTGTATGTTCACCCTGCATGAGTCATAACTGCTTGAACCTAGGGTACTGAACTTACCATTGTAAACCCTGTTAACCATGGTACCTTGATCCATGAAGACTCATGAGCCGGGCATGGTGGTATGGGACACCGTGGTCGAGCTGTCGGCTTACGCTGGGGCCACAAACCTCCCCGTAGTGACCAGTGAGCACCTAGTCTCGTGAGCAAATTATGGTGGTATGGGACACTATATTCTTGCTGTCGGCCTACACTGATCAGGCGACGAGTCCTTTGTAATGACCGCGAGCTTATTCTGAGTCTACGGGAGGTGACGACCCTTCAGTAGCAGTAGAGTACAGTAGGCCTGTATTGATAAGGTGATGGGGGAGCGGTGCAACGAGTGCGAGCAACAGCCCTGACAGCCCTTGCAGCGACCTACAAAATATACATCATATGAGATTTCTAGGAGTAACGACCCTAGACAGGATCCGTGTTGGGATTGATATAAGGGAGGTACCTTAGTTTCCCAATCCTGCTGTTTGAATGGACTAATAACAACTCGGAAATCATATCACCACACCATTGCATGTGCCTGGAAGATGTGGAGCACTTGAGGGTCGATTGCATACCGCGGTCGTAAGATGGTGCCGTATGAGGGAGATCGTCGGTGAGGGCATACATCACGTCATGTCATATTGCATTAACAACAGTTTTAGGATTGTTTGATTTACTGCTTTACTATTATCGCATGATTGATTTGAGGACATGTTAATCCTTGCTCTATTATTCCACTGAGTTAGCTACTCACTCCCACGTTACGGGATGGTGTTTCCGGACACCCACCAGACCCTTTTATGATTGCAGATGATGGCGCGGCCTGTGAGGCGGAGCCGGACTTGATGATGATGAGGAGGATCCCTCCTTTATGCGTGTTTTGATCGACGGGATTACAAGGAGGTTGATTAGATGTCTTGACACTTGTCATTTTATATTTTCAGAGCACTCATGTATATGCTTTCTTTCTATTTTGAGGTATACATATATATGTTTAACCTGGTAACATGTTCACACTCTGGAGACATACAACAGTTTATATATGTTATACATACTATCACAGTCTTTCGCTTGCTAATTTAACTGTCTCTGGAGTAGGATACGCTGTTCTGGCTTAATCTCACTCATGTTTAATACATTAACACAGACAACATTCAATCATACATATCTATGTTGCATAAATAACATTTTGGAACTCGGGAGTTGGGTTTTTGCTCGACCCCCCGATTTTCAAGATGTTACATCCAATGTCTAGACCGAGTGGGTAGATGAGCGTCGAGTGCCGATTACCAGATGGCTACGCTCTCCACTGTGTCGTGGTCGGTTGGAAGGGGGTGCGGCCTTACCTGCCCGAGAGGAGAGGGCAATGCTAGGCTGAGTCTGACCAGCTCGAGGAATGGGTATGCTATTGACGAGCCGGGGCCGATATTGGCAGGCGGATAGTGAGGTCTCTTCCACTCACCTTGTTGCGCGTGATGGGGCGGCAATCTGGTTTGGAGTGTAATAGACCCCAGTGATTTTTCCAGAGAGAAACTGTATTGATATGTGGACTTATTGAGTAGGAGTTGCATGCTCATTCATTCATTCACTATCCACTCAGGCTGGTAGTGCGCAACTAATTGTTGTATACTTTCGTTATGGCAAGGATTTCGGTTGGGAGCGCGACTAACCTGAGATAAGGAGTTACCACGTTGCGTCTGACGATCCAAATTTAGGTATGGGACTGGTTTGAATAGAAGTCCCTTGTAGTGGACCCCGTAACCTGCGATACTACATACTATCATCCCGACTTCACACTCCAGCATGGTTATTTCATTCACATCGTATATTACATTACATCCGCAGGCATATGGCATCTTGGGTTGCTATACTTCTGCACTTATATGGCCTAGACAGACTTAGTAACATTTGTATATTGCATTGTATCCTCGGCATCTGATATTTGACTCTTTATGACTCATTATCGCATAGTTATTCTATATTGCGCATTCTGATATTGATTGACTTATAGACTTGTCTATACTTCCACTTATTCTGTTATCGTATGATTTATATCTTGTTAGTATTTCTTCTTACTCTGATTATTCTTGCTCTTGTCAGTGTTTCTGCTTATTCAGACATTGTATGATTATGGCATTGTATTGAATACTTGACACTTACCTTGTGCACACACTTACACCACCCTCTAAGCTTTCTATAAGCTTATGCACGATAGATACATGCAGGAAATGTTAGGTTGCAGCAGTGTTGAGCTTGGAGCGTGCAGTGGTCTTCTGGAGCTTGATTTTTTCTATTTATGTATTTCTCTTTCAGTGTTGTAATCAAATGATTATATTAGTAGATATGTGATGATGATGTTGCCTTTGTGAATTTGGTAATCTTGTGGTTATGCTAATTACTAGTTAAATATACAAAAAAAAAATCCTCCTTGTAGGATTCCAAGATCGAAATATGGCATATGAATGCTAGGAGCCGAGAATGGGGTACTACGGAGGCTGTCGGCACCAGATTCGGTGATCTGGATTCCTATGAATCCGATTTCTGGGTTTGGGGTGTGACATAGGTCTCGGCAATCGGCCTTGGCAATCGAATCGGGCATAACAATTGAAATTGGAATCGGAGTAGGCCTCAATAATCGAAATCGGTCACGACAATTAGAATCATCAATCGGCCACGACAATCGAAGTTGATCGATAATCGGCCTCAATACTCAGAATCGGAAATCGGTCACGATAATCAGCCTCGATCGCTAATCGATCAATCGGCCACGATAATCAGAATCGGCAATCGATAATCGAAAATTGGTAAATCGGCCACATCAATCGAAATCGGCCTCAAGACGGGGATTCATAGATGGATGGCCGATGATGGTCTAAGCAATATCAATGGGGCCCATTTGTTTGGGGTAACCCACTATAGGATGACGAAAATGAGCCTATCCATGCCTAAAGGAAGGTCATAATATGGACATGTAACCATCACTGCCCATTAATGTGGACATTTAACCAACATTACTCCCATTGAGTGGCCCACATGGAGCCAAACGTATAGTAGGCCCGTGACCTCACATAAAGGCTTAACATACATCGAATGGGCCTCATACAAGGGCCACATATACACCACATCGGGCCTCGCCAAATGGCAGCAAATACTTTACATCGGGCCACATACTTGGGCTTCTTTACATCACAATGGGCCGCATCTTATGGGCCGAAAATACACCTCATTGGGCCTAACTAAATGAGTCTCAGATACATCATACCAGGCCTCATCATATGGGTCACAATTACATCACAATAGGCCTCATATATGGGCCTCAAATATACATCACAATGGGCTACGACCCATGGGCCTCAATATACATCAGTTGGGCCACATCAATGGCCGCACCAATGCACAATAGGTGGGCCCTGTACATGTAGCAAATGGGCCCCCACCAGATGGTCGACATGGATATAGGATGCATACATCAGGTGGGTCGCACGTCCGACGGACAACGTGGATAAGGCATACATCATGGTGGTCCCTTGTCCCTAGACGATTTGGCTGAAATCATATATTAAGGCGGACCACACGTCCATCGAGTGGACAGACATTGTGAATCAATGCATCATGGGCCTAATACATTTTACAATGGGCCTTATACATATCAAGGTGGGCCTCAATAGATGGGCCATAACCATATCAAGATGGGCCTCCTCAAATGGACCTTATACATATCAAGGTGGGCCTCAATGGATGGGCCATACCCATATCAAGATGGGCCTCCTCAAATGGGCCTTATACATATCAAGGTGGGCCTCAACGGATGGGCCATAACCATATCAAGATGGGCCTCCTCAAATGGGCCTTATACATATCAAGGTGGGCCTCAACGGATGGGCCATAACCATATCAAGATGGGCCTCCTCAAATGGGCCTTATACATATCAAGGTGGGCCTCATATATAGCAAGTGGGCCGAGTAAATGGGTCGATCAAATGGGCTGAGTCGAGTGGGCCGAGTCAAATGGGTCGACTCAAATGGGCCGAATCAATCATCGTCAATAGAGATCATTATAGAGCATTAAATAAATGAATAAATAGATAAAATGAATCGTATCCCCAAAAAAAAATGAATCATATCCAAAGATCATCTGGACCATACCACAACTAACAGTGGTGATATTAATTTCCCACTTTCAAATTCCAGTGGGCCCACCACAACTTTTAATTTTCATCCGGACTATTCCCATGGTCACAAGGACCTGGGGAGAAATAAATATCATATTGATCCAAAGCTTTTGTAACACAAAGGGAGTTTCAATGGTAGGCATTCACTCCACTATTTTCTGTAGTGTGGTCCACCTGACAACTGGATCTGTCTCATTTTTAGTCTCAAGCCTTAAGACGGCTTTCAAAATGGTTGGACGGTTTAGATGCAACACATGCATCATGGAGTGGGTCCATGGTAGTTAGAACACATAGGCCAAGGTGGGGTTCCACCGTCCACAACTACGGACAGTGTAAATAAAACACATACATCAACGTAAGCTCCACCGTCCATAGCCGTGGACGGTGTGAATAAAGCACATAATTCATGGCAGGTTCCATGTGGGGCCCACCGCAATGTCTATTTACAATCCAACCCGTTAATAGGATTACACGGCCTGGATGAAAAGGGGAAACAAATTTCATATTAATCCAAAACTTTTGTAATACCCAAACAGGTTTACATTAGTTGACATTCAATCCCGCTGTTTGCTATGACATGGGCCACCTGAGTATCATATAAGGCTGATTTTTTGAAGGTGACCCATTTTTAAATGGGACCCATCGAATGCATGGGGGTGATGTTCGACACACATCATGGTGGGGCCTGTGGTGGGGCCCACCTCCTTCCAGCGTCAACAGAGACGCTACTTGCTGCAGAATCAGACGCTGGCGGCAACAGCGTCAGTGCTGTTTTTTTTTTTTTTAATTTTTCATATATGGGGCCCACAACAGGACGATCCAATCCATCTATTGTGTGTGTCCCACATGGTGGAGGGGTCAGTCCAAGTTTCAGATGCATAAAAATTTCAAGTGAGCCCCAACAAGTACTTTTATATGTTTTAGCATGTCTTCACATGATTTTTGATGGTGTGGCCTACCAGAGAACTGGATTGGCTTCATTTTTCGGCTCAATGCCTAAAATGAGCTGGGGAACGAAATGGACGGCTTGGATTACAAACATATATCAAGGTGGGGCCAGCATGAGTGGCCCACCCAAAACCCCTTCTTTTTGGACGTCAGTACACCCACTGTCAACTCACATTTCAAGTTGCAACGTCCAGCGTCCCTGGACACTGGACGGTTGCTTAAAACATACATTTAAGGTGGGACCCACCTACGAACATGCTGTCCAAGTGGGCCACCCAAATGGTTGGATGATGTGGGTAATACACACATCAAAGTGAGGTCCATTTGATGAACGGTTTGGACATCTCACAACTCATTAAGTGGGCCACACAATCACATCTTCACATACAAAATAAAGGAAAAAAAGATGGAGAGAGAGAGAAGCACCCACCTTTTATCTTCTTGGATTTCTTCTTCCATCAACGTATCTTAGAGCTTCAAGGGATGCATTTGAACGGTGGAGATTGATTTTGAAAAGTGGGATTGGGTGGTAGAGAGTGGGCCACACCAAGCTCCTCCATGGAAGCCATGGACATGGGTTGCTTGGAGAGAAGAGCTTGAAAAATGAGACAGAGAGATGAGAGAGAGAGGCGTAAGAGAAGTGATGGGAGAGAGGATGGTGAGGTGATAGGAAAGTTGACTTTTGGGATTGCTTTTTGTACTTGAGAATGGGGAGAGTAATGGGTATACTTTTGACAAATGAAGTGATTGATGTGATGGATTCTCTCGGGATATGCAACGTGCAGCATTTTCCTCAAACTGAACGCGGGCCCACATCTCCTGGCTAGGGTACCGCATCGGCGTGTAAGATGTGGCATCGGAACCACAGCGACGGCATAGTCGCACTGGTCCAAGTCTTGGGTCGAGCCAGCTCTGATATACGAGACACGTCTCAGGATCGGTCACAAACGTCGATAACAGATCGCGGGTCACCGAAATTTGACTCGGAGGATCGCGGGAGCCTATTGAACAGTACGGTCTAGGATACGGGCCTGACAATCTGTTTCCTCAGTTCCTCCATCTCACATGGAGGCATGCGATAAGTCTGAAGAGATATAGGTGTCATACCAGGCACTAGATCAATGGTAAAATTAATCTCGTGCTAAGGAGGTAACCCAAGTATCTTCCTGAACACGTCTGTGAAATCCTGAACTACTGGCATGTTTCCCAAAGTCGGACCATCAACATACTCTAACAAGGTAGTGTAGCAACTGATGCGATAGTACCAACTGACCTGAATTGGAAATGTAAAGGTTGTGCCCTCAGGTCCATGGGTTTTCACCACCCTAGTATCGCAATCGATCTCTGCCTTCATCTCGGTGAGCCAATCCATATCGAGGATCACATCATAATAACATAGCGGAGTAATAATCAGGTCGACGAATACTGTTCTACTCCCCAAGTCTATCGAATAACCTTTATACATCTTGGTAATATCTGAGAAGGTCCCCATGGCGGTAAAGAGTCTCATCCTAACCATAGATCTAGTTTCCAACTCTAGTCGCTTGACTATTGCACGGGATATTATAGCGATAATGGACCCGGTGTCCACCAATAAGAAGACTAGTGTACCTTGAACATGTGTCGTGACTTCAAAGGCCAGTGGCGCTGCGGTTGCTGTCTCGGATGCCTCATCTGCAAGTGAGTGTACCCGAGCTTGTTGAGAACGGTTCGGCTATGGTACTATAGGCGATTGAGGCGGCCTAAATCGAGGTGCAGATGGCCTGTAAGAAGGCTGTGCAGGTAGTATAGAACGTAGAGGTGGAGCCGAGATAGCTGGTGGCATCTACCGATTGATCTTCTGAGGAGGTATAAAGTCATTGTCCCTCATCCTGGTGAAACAGTAGGTGCCAACATGGCCCGACCTCTTGCAGTAGGTACACCATATCAGGTCACCTCGGCTGTGTCGATGGAGTCGTAAGCAGAGGAGGAGAATCTGCACATGGCCTCTTGCCGAGGAATGGTCTACTCGACAGATCTGGTAGTGGCCTCTGACCCATAGGCACGTGTGTACAGGATAGTCTGTCCCCATCCTGCTCAACTCATAAAGACATGTTCACTAGCTCAACATAGTTGGGTATGCTAGCACAACACATCTTCGAGTGTATCTCGAGTTGCAGACTCTCAGAAAATCACCACATATGCATCGGCTCATCCGCTAATATCAAGGTAGCATATTTGGCCAGCTCCATAAACCTATGCTCGAACTCTGCTACTATCATTCCTCCCTGTCGGAGATAAAGAGACTCTCCCTTTTTCTCATTACGGTAGGCGAGAGGGAAATACTTCCCGTGGAGGCGCATCTCAAAAGCCTCCCACTACCACACGTAACCAGGAGCAACGGTCCTAAGGACGTTGTACCACCAAAGACTAGCCTCCTTCTCAAACATGTAGGTGACCAACTCTATCCGCTCTGCCTTAGTGTAGTGCGGCGGTTTCAACATTTTAGAGATGCCGTCAAGCCGATACTCGGCCTCCTTAGGTCTATGAGTACCCGCAAATGTAGAAGGTCGGAAGCGCTGAAATCACTCAAATAAGCCGCTAGCACCTACGTTTCCAGCAGGGTGCATAGGTGGTGCAGGTGGAGCCGCGCTCATGTTCTGGGCAAGGACCCCTGCAATGATGGTCCATATCTGTTGTTGTTACTGTATAAGGAGCATCATATGCTCTAGCCTATCAGGAGGAGGAGCCTGGTGCATGTGGGGCGTCAACGAGGACGCACGGTTCTGCTCCGGAACTGGTGATGCAATAGGTGTCAGCCCATTTGTGGAGCTAGTGGCAGGCTGAGAATCTGACATAGTCTCGTGAGTCGGGCCCAAACTGGGGTCTGTATGGCTATCACTTATGGGAGGTGCCCTGTCAATCGAGTTACCAAGTGTAAAACGTGTCGTACTCCATGTGGCCTTAGGTGGCATTCCCTATATACAACATAGTGCAACCCGTGCAAGATTTAACATACAACACTCAATTTCTCAAGCATTCTACATATCTCATAACAAAAAGAGCTACATGCATTTCATTTAACCAAAATTGTCACAACGACATAGTATTACATGGATCATGACAGAAGATGCATGTGAGCTAATCTAAGTAAGGTTTCAAACACTAAAGCATACCAACTACTCTACCATATTACTAAGCCTATCAAGGCTATAACATAGAAAACAGAAAAGCAAAGAAACTCCAGAGGCGACTACAACATAGGACAAGTCATCCAAATCTAGTGATGGGGGAGGAGCACCCTTGTCCTGCATCCAGCACGGGATAACCTTCAAAGTGCGAGACACCTTCTTGAATTTTTGTTTCATGAAGGCCCTATTCTCTTCAAGTTTGGCCCAGGTCTCGCTGATCTCCTATTGCAGGGTGACCTAGCCCGATCACAGTGGGGCTCATTTGTAGTAGGAGGAGTGCCCCCATCAGGGTCTTGGGCCTCCTCTTCTTCCTCTTCCTGCTCTTCATCTTCCTCGCTTTCTTGCTCTATCTCATCTTCGCCTTCTTCATCACTCTCTTTCTCTTTACTTTTCGTCTCATCCTCACTCTCATCGAGTTAGGCTTGATGTTTTCGTGGCCCAATATTCATGTTGTTGAGAGTAGAGTCTTTGATGAAATGGATCAGCGCAAGCCTTTCTGAGCCAAGTCTTTAGCCGAATTCACGAGTAAGCTTGCATATAAGTCGATCGAATGGGAGTGAAATGTTTGTCCTAGGAGAGCGTGCGGTCTAAACTATCTGTAGTAGTACATACGTAGGTAGGCACAACTTGTCTCCTTGTCCAGCCCTGTATAAGAAGTCTACCATCAGACACGTGCATTTGCTGTGATTGCTCTACCCAGGATACATGTTGTGTGTGAAGATGTGGTGGAGTAGGCAGAAATTGTGAGTCATCTTGGTCGCTGAGAGACAGTTGCCTTATTTCCAATGGACGAGTTGGCCACAAAGAAATCGTGTACGTCGATCTCTTTCACACACACTCTTGAGACTCTCCACATGGCATCCCCTTGACTCGGGCTATCAAGTCCACATTGACAATGGCTTCCCGCCTTCTCATGGGGATAGAGAACTATAAAGGCTCCAACAGGGCTCTCATATATGGGCGCAGAAGGCTCGAAAAGTACTCTCATTTGCACGGGACTTGCCCTCAAATATGGGACTCCACTCGGCGTCCAACAGGAGATCCATCACTAAGTAAAGCCCAAATAGTTTCTCGTGCTTCAAAGAGAACTATACGGCCTTGAAACCTTCCATGTGTTATATTCGCTAGTAGAGCTCTTTCGAGAGGAAGCCGAGGATCGAACTTTCGCTTCATCCTTATTTCTCGATAGATGCTTGTGCTAGCCTCGGTGCCTTTCTACCTCCTTAAACGAGTAGGGCGGCTAGGCCTGGTTTCATCTGTGGAAGCCCTCTTCTTCCCCATGAAAGAAAGAAGTGTGGAAAATGAAAATATGGCTACCACGAGCTCAAAAAGAGCCATGAAAGTGAAATAAAATGGAGGGATAGGATAGGTTGTTGAACCTTGAGATTTTTGAGACACTAAGGAGGGTTTAGTGCTCAAATGGGAGGAAATGAGGGAGATAGGAGATGAGTTTGAAAGGAATGGTGGGAGGTGGGTATGTAATGTAGAAAATGGGAAAGATATGAGAATGGAGGAAGGATTTGAGAGTGAAAAATGAGATTTTTAAGAGATTGGAAAGCTTGGAGGGGTGTAAGAGGAGGAAATGAAGCAAGTGGTGGGGGGTGGGGTTATAGGGGTCTCCACACGATTCCGTGGGCCCTATAGGTGTGTACAAGGGTCGGCCCGACCGGACCGAGAGGCCTTGTGGGTGGCGCAATGCCATCGCGGTCCACTAGACCAAGGGCGATGACATCGTCCTAGGGGTGATGGTATCCCCCCTGGGTGCCGTATGTGTGTCGGGACCACTTTGGTCCCCCCGATTTGGGCCATTTGGGCTCCTGAGCCCGTTTGGTGAAGTTTCAGGTTCCATCTTGTGTATATTCACGCTTTTTAGGGTTATTTGAGTGTGGAATATACTGAATCCTCATCTAAACCCATCGATGGATGGTCTGGAAAAGAATTGGGATCATCTCGCATGATCACAGATGTCTACGGGTCTAATTTCAACGGTCAGTTTCACCTGTGAAGAAACTAGGAATCCTATGACTGTTTCTATGTTTCATCACCCCCTCCCGTCATGCCCCAAATGTGAAAATCAGATTCATAGGAATCTCGATCACTGAACACGGTGCCAACAGCCTCGATAGTACCCCATTCTCAGCCCCCAGTGTACATACGCCAGGTTCCGATCTTAGGATCATATAAGGAGCATTTTCCAATGTACATTTATCTCATAAGAAGCACAACCACAAGTATACCCAAATTATAAAGGCAACATCATCATCACATATCCACTAATATAATCATTTAAATACAATGCTGAAAGGAAAATACATATATCAAAATCAAAGCTCTAGAGGACAACTGCACACTCCAAGCTCAACGCTGCTGCAACCTAACGCCACCTGCACGCATCTATCGTGCATAAGCTTACAAAAGCTTAGAGGGTGGTGAACAAGATAAGTGTGAAGTATACCATAAAGCCCATAAATCATACATCATCGTAATAAGTAAAAATACTGACAAGATCATGAATCATACGATATCAGAGTAAGCGAAAATATACTAGTAAGTCCATGAGTGCTATCAGCCGTACTAAAGCTATGTGATGAAAAACATAATAAGATAATAATAGATGCTGAGAATGCAATGCAATATGTAAATCCTAACGAGTCACGAATACCATCAACCTTATTTAGGCCATATAAGTGCAAAAACATAGTAACCCAAAATGCTAAGTACTACAGATGCAATGAAATATGCGGTGTGAATGAAATGACCATGCTTGAATGTGAAATCGGGATGATAGTACGTAGTATCGCAAGCTACGGGGTCCACCACAAAGGACTTCTATCCAAACTAGTCCCATACCTAAATTTGGATGGTCCGACTCAATGTGGTAAACTCCTGATCTCAGGTTAGTTGTGCGCCTAACTGAAATCCTGGTCATACGAAGGTACACGTAACAAATAGTTACGCACACCAACCCGAGTGGATAGTGAATGAATGAATGAATGGATATATAATTTCTGTTCAATAAGTCCACATATCTGTACAATTTCTCTCTGGGGAAATTACCGGAGTCTATTACACTTCACACTGACTGCTTCCCCCTAGCTGCACAGCTAGTGAGTGGAAGAGATCTCACTATCCGCCTAGCCAGCAGTCTGCCAATACCTACTCAGCTCGTCGATAGTGGACCCATTTACGAGCTGGTCATATTCATCCTAGCATATAGGCCCCTCACTCGGACGGATAAGCCCACACACCCTCCCACCTGATCAGGACAAAGTGGAAGACGTGGCCTACTGGTATTTGGTACTTGGGCACTCATGTTCCACTCGGTCTAGACGTTAAGGCACCTCCTGGCCTCGGAGATTCTGGGATTGTCAACTAAGGACATCCCAAGTGCACACAGTGATAGAACCAAGTATTTTCAGTGTCCCATTTAGCCATCCACGATGTGCGTGTGGAGGCTATGACCATGATGTCGCTAGGGTGTACATTGATTAAGTCACATATATGCGAGATGCATGAGTCACACTATCCAGTCATGCAGCAATCCTTCGCGTACGGCGCGATAATGTGGGCACTCTGTCTCATAAGGAGTCTCATAATAGTCTGCCTAATGGCATATGCTATGATCAAACATTCATCATATCAGGCATACATATGATGCGTATGGGCATGAATCATGGAGTTATACTAAGCATTTTATATGGTGATAAACTATCCTCACAACGAAGATAGGCCTTGATGGCCTACACACAACAAGTATGGGCCTATCAATGAGCCTTAAGGAGAGTTATAATGCAGACATTTAACCAACATTATTCTTATAATGTAGACATTAAACCAACACTACTCCCAAGGCATGGCCCGCCATAAATGTCATCACATAACCCATGGTGGAATCACACAATGCAATAGACGTTGTATACATCCCATTGGGCCTCGACCCATGGGCCTCAAGTACATCAAATGAGCCTCAACCCACGGGCCCTAATACATCACAATGGGCCTTAAGCCATGGGCTCCAAATACAACATAATGGGCCTCAACCCACGGGCCCTTATACATCACAATGGGCCTCAACACATGGGCCCTAATACATCACAATGGGCCTTAACCCATGGGCTCCAAATACAGCACAATGGGCCTCAACCCACAGGCCCTTATACATCACAATGGGTCTCGACCCATGGGCCCTTAAAATACATCAAAATGGGCCTAATCACATGGGCCTCATGTATATCAAATGGGTCTCAATGGACGGCCTCAAATACATCCATATGTATGTGTGTATGTGTGTATGTATGTATGTATGTATATATATATATATATATATATATATATATATATATATATATATATATATATATATATATATATATATGAATCATATCAAAAGATCAACTGGACTGTACTCCAAATAACAGAGGTGGTAATGAATTCCACCATTAAATTCTCAAGGCCCATCATAACAATTATTTTTTATCCAATCTAGTCATAAGGTCACACAGACATGGATTAGAAGACAGACATGGATTAGAAGGAAAGAAAATTTCCTAATGATCCAAACTTTTATGACAACTAAAGAGTTTCAATGGCAGAAGCTTAATCCCCACTGCCTTTTTACTGTGTGGTCCACTTAATACATGATCTATCTCATTTTTGAACTCAAGCTTTAAAATGATCTTTCAAATGGTTGGACGGCTTGGATGCAATACATGCATCATGGTGGGTCCCACAGACCCTGCTGATGTCAACAGCAGTGGGACCCATTGTCCCTGTAGAATGGGTGGACGACATGTATAAAGCACATACCTCATGCTGGGTTAAAAACACATACATCATTGTGGGTCCCACTTGGGGCTCACCATAATGTTTGTTTTCCATCCAATTTGTTAATAAGGTCGCATGGACCTGGACAGCATGAATAGGAAAAAATAAATTTCACATTGACCCAAAACTTCTGAGATACCCAAGAAGGTTCAATGGCAGCCGTTCAATCACTACTGTTTCCTATGATGTGGGCCACCTGAGCACTAGATAGGGCCGATTTTTGGAGGGGGCCCACTTCAAGAAGGGGTCCACCCAATGAACGGTGTGAATAAATAACACACATCATGGTGGGGCCCACGGCTGGACTGTCAGTCCTCCGTCCACTGCCTACACATAGCAGCAGTAGCGTCTGCTGCATATGTAAAATTTTATTTTTTTAAAATCCTATTTTTTCATGATTTTTCATGCATGGGACCCACATCGGAAGAATCCACCCCACCCACTGGTTTCTACAGTCCATAACAAATCCATCAAGCCCAATATTGGGCATGTTTCGGCCTGTAGAAAAATTTAAGTGAATTTAAACGGTGAAAATCACTGTTTGCTAAGGTATGACCCACCAGTTAGTCGGATCGACTTCATTTTTTGGCTCAACGCCTAAAATGAGTTGGGGAAAAGGATGGATGGCTTATACGACTGGCTCACCCAAATAGCCTTGAACCAAGGCTAATATTTATATTTTCCATTCAACGTCCAGCGTCCAGGGACGCTGGACGGTTGTGCATTTCAAGTGGACTGCCCATGTGGGCCACCAAATGAGGGTGGGGTGGATACAATACTTATAAAGCGGGCTCCACCTATGGATGACTTGGATAAAATACATGCCTTATGGTGAGGTCCATCTGGGTGGGCCACTCGGCCAAATCATCACATACAAAAAGAAAAAAATGAAAGAGAGAGGGAGAGGGAGAGAGAGACATACGTGTGATGGAGGGACCCTGACACTATGGGCCCTCCTTTGCAATCAATCATACATCAAGTGGGTCCCATTACACGTGGGCCCATCAAATCAAAAATCAATGGTGGAGATTCCTTCTCCACCAAGATAGAAGGCCTAGATGACCTCTAGCCATACAAAAAAAATAAATATCATGATGGGGTCCATGGGGAATGGCCCCATCATGGAATGATCATGTGGATCAAGTTGGGCCATCAGCCACACCTAGGGTTCAAAGTGAGATCTATACCAACAATCGGTAGGCCTCACTTAGCCCTTCATCATAAAAAGGAAATCTAGGCCTAATAGAGCACCCACCGTCCGATCTTCTCGGTTCATTAGAACGTCGGTTCCCTTGTGCTTCACTTTGATGGAGGGTGATGAGAGTTGAATGGCTAGGATGAAGGATTTGGGATGGGAAAGTGGTCCTCACAAACTCACTTTTCTCTCTTAGAATGGCTTGAACGTCCACCACTTCCTTAGCTTGGAATTTGTGTTGAGAAATGAGAGAGAGAGAGAGAGTTATAAGGAGAGAGAGAGAGATGGGTGATGGATGTGAGGTGATGGTGTACTTGACTTGAGAGTTAACTTAGTGGTTGCTTGACTTGTGGAGAAAGAAAGCATGGGTGCTCTTGTACTTAACAAGAGGTGATTATTGATTAATTGCTTGATGGGACATGATGTAGAGATTCTCTTGGGATTGTAAATGCGCGCTGTTTTCTCAAAATAAATGCCAACTCACATCTCTTAGCCAGGGTCTCGGATTGGTGTACGAGTCGCAGCGTTGGAACCATGACGACGGTACGGTCGAAATGGTACAAGCCTCGGATTAAGCTGACTCAAATCTACAGGATACAACTTAGGGTAGTGCGTAAACGTCGATTATAGGTCACGCATTTCAGGAATTCATCGAAAAGGATCACGAGAGTCAACGAAACAGTACAGACTAGGATATAAGTCTTACAGCTCTCCCCACCTAATAAAAATTTCATCCTCAAAATTTAAATCATAAAATAACTAATACGAAGCTCTCCAAGGGAGGGAAATCCTTATTCGAACACAACATGATAACATAATCAAACACATAAGAGATAGAGATAACACCTGCAAATCTCAGCCTCTTACTCTCAAAACGTCTTGTCAACACTACGATGATCGAACTGAACCTTGGATCCTGATCAGAAATGATCGAAACTGAAATACTATGCAGCTTCACAATCTCTGCGGTAGGGAGCTATATCAGAAAATTTCTAAGTTATTCAAACTCAAGAATCTAACCATTCTAAGTTCTCAACAATCATAGAGTGAAAGGGTAGCTATCAGTAGATATGTGATGTTATCTTCAGGTATTCCCAAGTTATACTCTGATATCAACTTCTATCACGCCCCATGTCACGCCCCAAACTCAAAAACCGGGCTTATAAAATTTCCGATCGCCTAATCCGGCGCCGATAGCCTTCGTAGTACCCCATTCTCGGCTCCCGACACCCATATATCAGGTTCCGATCCTGGGATGCTACAAGGAGGATTTCTAATATCCATTTAATTCGTAATGAGCATAACATAAGCATAACCCACGAACAATAACCACAAGAACACCATCACAAAATTCACTATGATAAAAAACTTTAAGTACAATGCGTATAAAGGAAAATACAAGATAGTGCCAATAACAAAACTCCAAAGCTTGGCTGCACGCTCTAACTGCGACGAAGCTACGGCTGCGTCCTAGCATCACCTGCACGCATCAATCATGCATAAGCTTATTGAAAGCTTAGACGGCAGTGTAAGTGTGTGTGCAATACGAGCGTGCTTAGAATGCAAGGTCAGAATAATACGGTAATGTGGTGATGAGTACATGAATGCAATCAGCCATACCAAGGCTATGCGGTGCAAGATATGAATGCTATCGGCCATGTGATGCGAGATGCAACTCAAGTATGCCAATCCTCATCATATATCAGTACAGTTCTCATTTTGGATATTCACCGGGGTTTAGTACACTCCAAATGACACTGCCACTCCCCAAGCCTCACAGTCCAAGTGAGCGTAAGAAACCTCACTATCTGCCTGGCTAATAGTCTGTCAATACCTATCCGACATGACGATAACAGACCCATTCACGAGCTGGTCAAACTCAGCCTAGTATTGCCCCCTACCCTCGGACGAGTAAGGCCACACCCCTTTTCAGCCGACCACGACACAGTGGGAGACGCGGCCTCCTGGTAATCGGCCCTCATGCGCTCATACATCCACTCGGTTTAGACGTTGGAGTCATCCTCTGGTACCATCGGGTTTAGTGATTTTCACCCAGGGGCATCTATGGCGCCCATATGCTAGAACCGAACATTTTCAATATCCAATCCAGCCACCCACGATGTGTCTGTGGAGGCTATGACCCTGATGTCACTAGGGCATACAATAATCATAATCACACAAATGCAAGTGCATGAATCACTCTACCAGACATGCAACAATCCTGCACGTACCATACGCTCACGTAGGATAACTTCGCCTATCAGGGAGCCCATAAACAATCTGCCCGAAGGCATATGCTATGATCAGTCACTCCTCATATCAGGCATACATATGATGTATATGATCATGAATCATGGATCTATACTTAATATGTTATGTGGTGATGGGCCCTGTGTATAACTAAGATGGGCATAGACGACCTTCACACTACAAGTATGGGCTTATCAATGGGCCTTAGGGAGAGTGACAATGCGAACATTTAACCAACATTATCCTTACAATGTGGACGTCAAACCAACATTTCTCCCAAGGTATAACCCACTATAAAGATCAACACATATACCATGGTGGAATCACACTACGATGGGCCTTATGTACACCTTATTGGGCCTCGATAATAGGCCTAAAAATACATCAAGATGGGCCTAAACACATTAGCCCATATGCATCCAAGTGGGCCTCGATAATGGGCTTAAAAATACATCAAGATGGGCCTACATACATGGGCCCATATTTACCAAAGTGAGCCTCATGTGAGGCCCGTCATAATGTTTATTTTCCTCCCAATCTAGGGCCCAATATAATGTTTATTTTCCATCCAAACTGTTCATAGGGTCACATGGGCCTAAGGCCCACTGTAATGTTTTATTTGCAATCTAATCTATTCATAAGGTCACGTGGACCAGGGTAGGGCCCACGGTAATATTTATTTGCCACCCAATCTATTCATAAGGTCACGTAGACCTTGGGCCCACCATGATGTTTATTTGCCACCCCACCTGTTCATATGGTCACGTGGACTAGGGGCCCACTGTGATATTTATTTATTATCCAACCTGTTTATATGGTCGCACGGACCAGGGAGCCCACTGTGAGGTGGTTCACAAATCTAGCTCACCCAACTGTTCATTAGGTTGGACGGTCAGGGGCCCACCAAAATGTGGTCCACAAATCCAGCCCACTCATTATGTGCGTCCCACTTGGCTGAGGGTCCAGACCAAGTTTCAGCTGTATCCAAATTTCAGGTAGGCCCCACCAAGTGATTTTATATATTTTAGGCATGTCTCAACATGATTTTAGATGGTATGGCCCACCTGAGTTCAGTATATGGCTGATTTTTTGGGATATCCCATAATTTAAAGGGGATGCACTAAATGCATGATGTTGATGTTCGAAACGCATCACGATGGGGGCCACATCTAGGCCGTGAGGGCCAGCCCTGGCCGTCCACCCGCCCGCCTGTGACAACGGCAGCAGCAGGGCTGCAGCCTTGCTTCTTCTCTTTCTTTTTTTTTTTTGAAAACCGTAATGCTGTGGTTTTTGTTAGGTGGGGCCCACCTTATGTAAATCTGTCCCGCCCATTGATCACCGTGGCCCAATACAAGCCTATCAAGCCCAATATTGGGTATTTTTCAGCGAATAAACACATCAAGGGTTTTTTAAGGGTATACACTATTATTTTCTATGGTATGGCCCGCTAGATCATCGGATTGATCTGATTTTTTGGTTCAACGCCTCAAATGGTCTGAGAAAAAGGATGGACGGTTTGGATTAATTCCACACATCAAGGTGGGACCTGCATGAGCAGCCCATCCCAAAGGCTCTCTCTCTTTTCTTTTTTTTTAAGCTTGAAGGTACACATCCATGCCAGTAAACATCTCCATATTAGCCAACCCGCATGTCCAGCGTCCAGGGACGCTGGATGGCATGGATAAACACAAACATCAGGGTGGGCTCCATATGTATGTGGCCCACACATTAAGGTGGGTCCCACATGAATGTGTCCCACCTTTTGGATCAACATGATATTTGTGTTTTCCCTTCATCTTGGCCGTCCAATTAACCCATTGCAAGGTGAGCCTTATGATCAGGTGGCCAAGATCACCTTGCACATGATGGCCACAAGAAATCTCATCAAAGAAGAGAGAGAGAGAGAGAGAGAGAGAGAGAGAGAGAGAGAGAGAGAGAGAGAGAGAACACCGATGAGATAGAGGGACGCCGCCACTATGGGCCCCTCACTACAATACGTACATCATTGTGGGCCCCACTACAAGGGGTCTTTATAAAAATTAAAATCTAATGGTCGATCACCCACCTCTAGGCCTTCTCCTTGCTCACATAGGCTTGTAAGCTCATATGCTCGACTTTAAACGGTGGATGATGAAGTCTCTATGGTGGGGATGAGAGATGAGAGGGTGGGCCACACTTGTGGTTTGAGAAAGCTTGGGAAGATTGCTTAGGAAGGCTTGGACGTATGAAGCTTTGTTGCTTGAGAGAGAGTTTTTGAGAGAAATGAGAAATTAATGCATGAAAGGGATAGGTGGAATGGTAGTAAGGAGAGGTGATGGGAGGTATGACTTTAGATGAAAATGGAGTAAAAGAGGGATGGTGAGGGGAGGGAAGTGTTGACTTATAGTAAAGGAAGGAGTGGTCATGTGTACTTATTGTTGGGTGAGGTGGCATGGAGGTAAGGTGGTGTACTTGACTTGATTGATGGGACTTCTCGTAGAGATTCCCTCGTAATTCATAACGCACGATGTTTCTTCGAATTGAACGCGGACTTACATCTTCTACCCTGGTTATCGAGTCGGTGAGTGAGTCGCGGGGTTAGAACCGCGGCGACGGTGCGGTCGCTATGATACAAGTTTCAGTTCGAGCCAACTTTGGTATACGAGACTCGACTTAGGATCGTGCGTAAACGTCAAATATAGGTCGAAGGTTGTCGGAATTCGACCGGAAGGACCGTGGAAGCCTACGAAACGGTACGGTATAGAATACGGGTCTTACACCCTAAACCCGAAAATCGAATTCACAGGAATCTCAATCGCTGAACCCGGTGCCAACAGCCTCCGTAGTACCCCATTCTAGGCCCCCAGCATACATATGCCATGTTCCAATCCTGGGATCGTACAAGGATGATTTTTCAACGTACATTTTTCTCATAAGAAGCATAACCACAAATATACCCAAATCATAAAGGCAACATTATCATCACATATCCACTAATATAACCATTTGAATACAATGCTGAAAGGGAAATACGTATATCGAAATCAAAGCTGCAAAAGACATCTGTGCACTCCAAGTTTAATGCTGATGCAACCTAATGTCACCTGCATGCATCAATCGTACATAAACTTACAAAAGCTTAGAGGGTGGTGAAAGTGTGTACACAAGATAAGTGTCAAGTATACCATAAAGCCCATAAATCATACATCATTGAAATAAGCAGAAATACTGACAAGATCATGAATCATACGATATCAGAGTAAGCGAAAATATACTGGTAAGTCAATGAGTGTTATCAGTCGTACTAAGACTATGCGATGCAAAACATAATAAGACAATAATAGATGTTGAGGATGCAATGCAATATGCAAATCCTGATGAGCCACGAATACCATCAATCTCATCTAGGCCATATAAGTATAAAAACATAGTAACTTAAAATGTTAAGTACTGCGGATATAATGTAATATGCGGTGTGAATGAAATGACCATGTTGGAATGTGAAGTCGGGATGATAGTACGTAGTATCGTAGGCTATCGGGTCCACCACATGGGACTTCTATCCAAACTAGTCTCATACCTAACTTTGGATAGTCTAACTCAATATGGCAAACTCCTGATCTCAGGTTAGTTGCGTGCCTAACCAAAATCTTGGCCATGTGAAGGTACACGTAACAAATAGTTATGTACCACCAGCTCGAGTGGATAGTGAATGAATGAATGAATGGATATGCAATTCCTGCTCAATAAGTCCACATATCAATATGACTGCTCTCTGAGGAAATCACTGGGGTCTATTACACTCTGACTGCCTCCTCCCTAGCTACACAGCCCAGCAAGTAGAAGAGACCTCACTATCCGCCTAGCCTGCAGTCTACTAATACCTACTTGGCTCATCGATAGCGGACCCATTTACGAGCTGGTCATACTCAGCCTAGCTTATAGCCCTCTCACTTAGATGGATAAGGCCACACCCCCTCCCAACAGACCACGACACAGTAGGAGATGTGACCTACTGGTATTCGAAACTCGGGCACTCATGTTCCACTCTATCTAGACGTTAGGGCACCTTCTGGCCTCGGAGATTCTAAGATTTTCACACAAGGACATCCTAAATGCCTATAGTGCTAAAACTGAGTATTTTTGGTGTCCCATTTAGCCACTACGATGTGCTTATGGAGGTCACGGCTCTGATGTTGCTAAGGCGTACAATGATCAAGTCACGTATATGCGAGATGCATGAGTCACACTATCCAGTCATGCAGCAATCCTGCGCGTACGGCACGATAATGTGGGCACTCCGTCTCATAAGGAGTCCCGTAAATAGTCTGCTCAATGGCGTATGCTATGATCAAACATTCCTCATATCAGGCATACATATGATGCATATGGGCATGAATCATGGAGTTATACTAAGCATTTTATATGGTGATGAAATATCTTCACAACGAAGATGGGCCTTGATGGCCTACATATAATAAGTATAGACCTATCAATGCGCCTTAGGGAGAGTTATAATGCAGACATTTAACCAACATTATTCTTACAATGTGGACGTCAAACCAACATTGCTCCCAAGGCATGACCTGCCATAAATGTCATCACATAACCCATGGTGGAATCACACAATGCAATAGACCTTGTATACATCTCATTGGGCCTCTACCCATGCGCCTCAAATACATCAAATGGGCCTTAACCCACGGGCCCTAATACATCACAATGGGCCTTAAGCCTTAGGCTTCAAATACAGTACAATGAGCCTCAACCCACGGGCCCTTATACATCACAATGAGCCTTAACGCATGGGCCCTAATACATCACAATGGGCCTTAACCCATGGGCTCCAAATATAGCACAATGGACCTTAACCCACGGGCCCTTATACATCACACTAGGTCTCAACCCATCGGCCCTTAAAATACATCAAAATGGGCCTAATCACGTGGGCCTCATATATATCAAATGGGTCTCAACGGACGACCACAAGTACATCCATATGTATGTATTTATGTATGTCTATATATATATATATATATATATATATTTATATATGAATCATATCAAAAGATTAACTGGACCGTACTCTAAATAACAGAGGGGGTAATGAATTCTACCATTAAATTCCCAAGGCCCATCATAACATTTATTTTCTATCCAATCTGGTCATAAGGTCACACAGACCTGGATTAAGAGGAAAGAAAATTTCCCAATGATCTAAACTTTTGTGACGACTAAAGAGTTTCAATGGCTGAATGTAAGACCTATATCCTAATTCGTACTGTTCTGTCAACTCCCGCGATCCTTCCTGTCGAATTTCGGCAACCTACGACCTATAATTGATGTTTGCGCGCGAACCTAAGTCGTATCCTATAGAATTGAGTCGGCTTGATCCGAGACTTGAACCATTGCGACTGCACAGTCACCGCGGTTCCAACGCCATGACTCATGTACCAATCCGATACCCTGACTAAGAGAAGTGAGCCAGCATTTATTTTGAGAAAACACCGCGCGTTTGTAATCCCAAGAGAATCTCTACAACATGTCCCATCAATCACCTCTCATGTCAAGTACAAAGTACCCATGCTTCCTTTCTACACAAGTTAAGCAAACCCAAAAGTTAACCAATCTATCACCTCACCCATCACTCACATCCATCACCCATCTCCCATCACTTCTCCTTACAACCACCTCTCTCCCTCTTTTCTCACACCATTTCCAAGAAAGGAGAGAGCCCACACGTCCAAGCTCCTCCATGAGAGAAAAGTGAGTTGTGTGACCCACTTTTCATACCTAAAACTTTCATCTTAGCCATCCATTTTTCATCCTCTCCATCAAAGTGAAGTACAAGGAGATAGGCTTTCCAACGGACCAAGAAGATCGATAGGTGGGTGCTTCTATAAGTTAGTTTTTCATGCTTTTATGATGGGCCAAGTGAGGCCTACCGATTAATGGTATGGATCTCACTTTGGACCCTAAGATGTAGCCGATGGCCCATCTTGATCATCAATATTATTCCATGATGGGGCCATTCTCCATGGACCCCATCATGATGTTTACCTTCCTAGCTTGTATATGAGTCATCTAGATCGTCTATTTTCATAGACAAGGGATCTCCACCATTAGATTTTAATTTTTTTTGGCCCACATGTTATGGGACCCACTTGATTTATGTTGTAGATCATGGAGAGGTGGGCCCATAGTGTCAGGGTCCCTCCATCACACGTGTCCCACTCTCGATCTCTCTCTCTCTCTCCTTCTCTTTTTCATATATTTTCTTTGTGTATTGTTGTGGCCGTGTGGCCCACCCGGATGGACCCTACCATGAAGCATGTATTTTGTCTAAACCATATGTAGGTGAGGCCCACTTCATATGTGTTGTACCCATGCTATCCATCATTTGGTGGCCCACCTGAGTAGGCTCACCTTTGCATGGCCAGACCGCCTAACGTCCCTGGACGCTGGATGCGAGAGGAGGAAACAAAAATATTGGCTTGTTTCCAAGCTTATGGGGTGGCCCACTCATATAGGCCCCACCTTGGTGTATGTTTTTAATCCACGCTGTCCATTCCATTCTCCAGATTATTTTAGCCGATGAGCTGAAAAATGAACGTGATCCGATTATCTGGTGGGCATTAGTATAGAAAATGGTGGTTTTCACCGTTAAAATGCACTCTGATATTTCTATATCTCTAAAACATATCACATGTTGGACTCTTTTGGTCTGTCTTAAGCTGAGAATGCAATGGGTGAGGTGGATTTACTTGATGCGGGCCCCACCTGTGAAAAACCTTAGGAAAACCCATTTCAAAAAAATATAAAAAAAATATATATATATATATATATATATATATATATATATAAAATAGGTAGCAGCTGTCGCTGACGTCCTCTGGACATGCAGCAGGCGCTGCTGCGTGGTGCACTGGGAGACAAGGACCCACCATAATGTATGTGTTCTGTCCTCACCATCCACGGTACTGGACGGTGGGACCCACCGTGATGTAAGTGTTCTATCCATGCCATCCAGCCGTCAATCAGGCGGGCCACACAGCAGGAAATAGTGTTGATTAAACGCCTACCATTGGAACCCCTTTGGGGTTATGAAATTTGTTTTCCTATTTATCCAGGTCTGTGTGACCTTATCAACATTGGATGGAAAATATATGTTACAGTGGGCCACCCGTGTGGACCCACCTTAGGAAGCAGGTTGGCTAGAGTGCCACACACCAACTACATTAATGGTGTATGTGATGTCACCAAGTTATGTGGGCCCCACCTACTTCACCCTCGCTATCCATCTATGGAACCACCCCGATGCATGTGTTACATCCAAACTGTCCAGCCATTTTGACAGATAATTTTAAGGCTTGAGTTCAAAAATAAGACAAATCTATTTATCACGTGGACCACATTATACAGTGGGTTTGAACTCCACAATTAGACCCTTAGGCCACCAAGTTCTTGGTAACCTTATAAATAGATTTTGTGGGAAATAAATGTTATGGTGGACCTTGAAAATTTATTGGTGGAAATCATTATCCCACTTATATTTAGGGTGTGACCCATTTGATGTATACGTAGGGCCCATTGGTGTGGCCCATTGGTTTATATAAGGCCCACGTGATGGTACCCATATGGATGTACTTGTGGCCATCCGTGGAGGCCCACCTTGATGTATTTGTAGCCCATATTTATGGCCCATTGTTGTGGTCCATCTTGAGGTGTATAAGGTCGTTGTTGAGGCCCACTTTTCTATAAATGAAGGGCCCATATTATGAGGCCCATTGTGATGTATTTCAAGCCCATGGGTTATGGACCATTGCAATGAACATAAGGCTCGCTGGTGAGGCCCATTAATGTAGCCCATTTGATGAATGTAAGGCCCATATAATACGGCCCATTTAATGTATCCAAGGCCCATGGGTTGAGGCCCAACGGGATGTCCTTAGAGTCCATTGCGATGTGTGTTTTCTCATGGTTCATGTAATGATATTTATGGCGGATTGTGCCTAGGGAACAATGATGGTTTGACGTCCACATTATAAGTACAATGTTGGTTAAATGTCCACATTATAACTCTCCTTAGGGCCCATTGATAGGCCCATAATCGTTAATATTCATCACTTTATAACATGCTTAGTATAATCTCATGACTCATGCCCATACGCATCATATGTATGCTTGATATGAGTAGTGACTGATCATAGCATACGCCATTGGGCAGACTATTTACAGGACTCGGTATGAGACAGAGTGCCCCACATGATCGCGCAGTATGCGCTGGATTGCTGCATGATTTGATGGTGTGATTCATGCATCTTGCATATGTGTGACTTGATCACTGCATGCCCTAGCGATATCAGGGTCGTGGCTCCACAGGTACATCGTGGATGGCCGTATTGGACACCAGGAATACTTGGTTCTAGCACTGTGGGCACTTAGGATATCCTTGGATAAAAGTCTCAGAACCTTTTTGGTACCAGGAATTGCTCCAACGTCTAGACCAAGTGGATACACGAACGCCCGAGTGCTGAATACCAGTAGGCCGCGTCTCTCACTATATCGTGGTCAGTTGGAAGGGAGTGTGGCCTTATCCACCTGAGTGAGGGAGCTATAAGCTAGGCTGAGTTTGACTAGCTCATAAATGAGTCCGCTATCGACGAGCCGGGTAGGTATTGGCAGACTACTGGTCAGGCGGATAGTGAGGTTTATTTCGCTTGCTTAGCTGTGCAGCTAGGGAGGAGGCAGTCAGTGTGAGTGTATTAGACCCCAGTGATATTCAGAGAGGAACTGTATTGATATTTGTACTTGATGAGTACTGACATGCTTGCTTTACATCTTGCAATGACATTTGGCTACATAGGCCTCGCATCGCATGGTCTTGGTATGACCAATAGCATTCATACCTTGCATCATATAACTTTTGTACAGCTAATAGCCTTCATGGACTTACCGTATATTTCTGCATTACTCTGATATTGTACACTTGGCGTTTGTCTTGCGCACACACTTACACCACCCTCTAAGTTTTTGTAAGCTTATTGTCACGCCCCAAACTCGGAAACCGGGCTCACAAAATTCCCGATCGCCGAATCCGGCGCCGACAGCCTCCGTAGAACCCCATCTCGGCTCCTAGCTCCCATTCGCCAGGTTCCGATCCTGGGATGCTACGAGGAGGATTTTCAACATTAGTTTGATTCGTAATAAGCATAACCAAAGACATAACCCACAAACAACAATCAAGAAATCCATTACATTTTCACTATGATCAAAAACTTTACAAGTACAATGGGCATAAAGGGAAATACAATGGTAAATAAAAGAAAAACTCCAAAATGATCAGCAACGTGCTCCTGCCTCAACGCTGCTGCGATCCAACATCACCTGCACGCAACGGTCGTGCATAAGCTTACAGAAAGCTTAGAGGGTGGTGAAAGTGTGTGCGCAAGGTAGTAATATGAATGCAATGCCAGAGTAATGCGGAACATGCAGATGGAATCATAACATCATGAGCCGAACCAAGGCTATGCAATGCAAGACATGAATGGTATCAGCCACCCAAGGCCATACGATGTGCAATGCAACTCAAGCATACAGGTCCTCATCAATGTCCACATATCAGTACAACTCAAAGTATGGAATATCACCGGGGTCTAGTACACTTTAAACCAGATTGCCGCCACATCGCGCGCAATAAGGTAAGTGGAAGAGACCACACTATCCGTCTGCCAATATCGGGCGCGACACGTCGATAGCGGACCCATTCCTCGAGCTGGTCAGATCAGCCTAATATTGCCCCCTACACTCGGGCGGGTAAGGCCGTACCCCCTTCCAACCGACCACGACATAGTGGAGAGCACAGCCAACTGGTATTCGGCATTCAGTGCTCATCTACCCACTCGGTCTAGACGTTGGAGCAACCTCTTGGTACCATAAGAGTTTAGGGACTTTCACCCAGGGATATCTATAGTACCCCATGTAGAATAAGATTTCCGGTATCCAATCCTGCCAACCACGATACATCTGTGGAAGTTACGACCCCGATGTCGCTAGGGCGTACCATATCCATGTCATACAAATGCGGTATGCATGATTCACACTATCCAATCATGCAGCAAATCCTGCGCGTATCGTGCACTGATGTAGGGCAACACTGCCTAACTAGGAGCCCATAAACAACCTGCCCGAAGGCATATGCTATGATCAGTCAATCCTCATATCAAGCATGCATATGATGCGTATGATCATGAGTCACTAAACATGTCAATGAGTGATGATCCATTCTTACAACGTAGATGGGCCTGGACGGCCTATACACAGCAAGTACGGCCAGTAATGGGCCCTAAGGAGAGTCGTAATGTGGACATCCAACCAACATTACATTCGCAATGTGGACGTCAAACCAACATTGCACCCAAGTCACGATCTTTGTAAACCTCAGTACTTAGTCTATAATGGATTTACACATTGCAATGGACCGTAGGTTGTCCCCATTGGACCTCACATATATATCAAATGGGCCATATCCTATGGGCCTTTTATTCATCAGATAGGCCACATAAATGGGCCACACCAATGGGTCTGATGTGCATTGCAATGGGTTAAACCCGTGGGTCTTGGATTACATCAAATGAGCTTAGTCTCATGGGTCTTATATATGACCAATGGGCCACACCAATTGGTCCCCAAAAGTACATCAAATGGACTTTAATCTCATGGGCCCTAGTACATCTCAGTGGGCCTTAACCCATGGGCCCTTAAAACAACAAATGGCCTAATCTCATGGGCTTTAAAATACACCAAATGGGCCCAATCCCATGGGCCTTGGAACACATCAAATGGGTCTACTTCCATGGCCTAGAGGCCTACTGAAATGTTTATTTGCCATTCAAACTGATTGGTAAGGGGGCTCGCGGAAATGTTTGTTTGCAATCCAATATGTTCAAAAGGTCATACGGACCTTGGGCCCACATATATAATATGTATAGTAATGTACATATATTATAACTACAAGAATAACTTATACATTAAGGGAATAAATGTATATAAAACAACCATCTATAAATAGCTACTGCTGTAGATTTTTAAGCATTTAAAAAGGGAATAGAGGTGGGTCCCACGTATGGCCCACCACTATATACATATTATGAAATATATAATATAAGATATAAAATATATAATAGGTAATATGTATCCATATATAATGGTGAGACCCACATAAGTTGCTGTGGCTGGGGGACAGTGGGCCCCACCATCAAAACAGATGGACGGCAATGACAAGGGCACAATGTCCCGTGGGTTCCACCGTCCGTCGTACGGTGAGAAATGGCACACGCACAACACAACACATTCATCACTGTGGGTCCCATGTGGGGCCCACCCTGAAGTATTTAGATGACATCCAACCCGTTCATATGGTCACTTACGCCTGAAATGAGTGGTAACCCAAATTCCAGATTGATCTGAAACTTCCGTGGGCCCAGAAGGAACTTTCAATGGTAGATATTCAATTCACTGTTTCCTGTGGTGCGGGCCACCTGAGTTTTAGAATTCGCTAAAATTTGGAGGGGACCCACCTGAGGGTGGGACCCACCTCATGAACGGTTTTGATGGCATATAGACATCAAGGTGGGGCCCACGGCTGGTGGCCGTGGGTCCACTTCGTCCGCCCGCCCACCTGGCAGCTGTGCGGCGCTGCCAGCACTCCTGACGCAAGCAGCTCCCTGCTGCCACATCCTCTCTCTCTCCTTGAATTTAAATTTTTTTGCCAAAGATCATGTGTGGGGCCCGCCACCTGGAAATCCACTCCAGCCATAGTGTTCTACAGCTCGCAACAGACGAAAAGAGTCCAAAGTTTGAATTTTTTTGATGCATGGACAGTAAAATAAAATAAGATAATAATTTTGAATGGTAAAGGTGCAACTTTCTAATGTCATGGCCCACCAGACCTTCCAATCCGCCCCATCACTTGGCTCAACGCGTAAAACGGGATGGGTAAGAGGATGGACGGCTTGGATCTAGAATAAACATCAAGGTGGGGCCTATGCAAGGGGGGCCACCCAAAAGCTCCCTTTCTTTCTTCCTTTTTCTTTTTTTCTTTTTTTTATCACAACGTCCAGCATCCCAGACGGTGGACGGTTCGTCACAAAAAAATTCTTTTTGAAACGGTGGGCCCTGATGAAGTGGGCCACCACATGATGGGTGACATGGATACACATATAAGGTGGGCCCCGCTTAAATAAAAATGTGAATGAAATAATTCTCAAGGTGGGATCCATTCAAGTGGGCCACACCGTCCTATTGCAATAAAATAAAATAAAATAAAATAAAATAAAAGAGAGAGAGAGAGAGAGAGACATGGAGAGTGGGACACGGCTTGTGATGGAGGGACCCTGTCATTATGGGCCCTCCTTTAAAAGCAAATGATACAAAAAAAAGGGTCCCTCAACATATGGGACCATCAAGATCGAGAATCAACGGTGGAGATCCTCTCTCCACCAAAATGGACGGTCTAGATGACCTTTCTTAAAGAAATAAACATCATGATGGGGTCCATGGAGAATGGCCCCATCATGGAACGATCATGATGATCCAAGTGGTCCATCGGCCACAAATAAGGGTCCCAAGTGAGATCCACACCATTGATCGGTGGGCCTCACTTGGTCCACCATAAAAATAAGAAAATTTACCCTATAGAAGCACCCACCGTCCGATCTTCTCGCTCCTAGGGGTTCCTTGGCACCTTGTCTTCAACTTCAATGGCTAAGATGAAGAATGGAGGGTTGAGATGGGAGATGTTGGGGTAGGAAGGTGGGCCACTTAGAGCTTAGGGACTTTGGAGAAATTCCATACGTATGGAGCCCTTGGAATTGTTGTTGCTTGAAAATTTTGAAATGAGAAAGAGAGAAAGAGAGAGAGTGATGTAAAGGGAGAGAGAGAGAGTGACGGATGGATGGGTGAGTGATGGTGGTGTAAGAAAAACTTAACTTTTTGGCCTTTTGTGTAAGAAAGGTATGGGTTAAGAAGACTTTGTTGGCTTTTTGTGTAAGAGAGGTATGGGTTTGGGAGACTTTTGTGGTTGCTTGGGAAAAGGGATGGAAGTGATGTGTACTTGACATGTGATGGGTTGATGGGTGATTGATTGATGGGATTGATGTGATTGATGTGACACATCGTTGAGATTCCCTTGGTTTTCGCAACGCGCGGCGTTTTCTCGCACCGAACGTTGGCCCATAACTCTTGACCAGGGTATCGCCTTGGCGCGCGAGTCGAGGTATCGGAACCGCGGCGACGGTGCGGTCGCTATGGCATTGGTCTCGGGTTGAGTCGACTCGGGTTGTCGGCACATGAATCAGGGTCGCGCGTCAATACTGGTTAAGGGTCGAAAGTTGCCGGAATTCGACCGGTAAGACCGCGGAAGTGTACGGAAAGGTACGGACCAAGATACAGGTATTACACTTATTCACGACAGTTGCGTACTGGTAGCGTTGGATAGTAGCGGCGCTGAGGCAGGAGTGCGCATCTGGCTATTTTGGAGTTTTTGATCACCTTATTTTTCCCTTTCTACATTGTACTTAAATTTTTTGATATTGTGGATATGTGGTGATGTTGTATTGTGACTTGGTTATGCTCCATTACAAAAAAAAAATATTCATTATGAAAATCCTCCTTGTAGGATCCCAGGATCGGAATCTGGCATATGATTGTCAGGAGTCGAGAATGGGGCACTATGGAGGCTGTCGGCACCGGATTCGGTGATTGGGATTCCTGTGAATCTGATTTTCAAGTTTGGGGCATGACACTGAAGCTCAATCCCCACTGCCTTTTTGTTGTGTGGTCCACTTGATACGGGATCTGTCTCATTTTTTAACTCAAGCTTTAAAATGATCTTTCAAATGGTTGGACGGCTTAGATGTAACACATGCATCATGGTGGGTCCCACAGACCCTGCTGATGGCAACGGTGCGGTCACAATGGTACAAGTCTCGGATTAAGCTGACTCAGATTTATAGGATACGACTTAAGGTCATGCGCAAATGTCGATTATAGGTTGAAATAGCGGTGAAGACCGCTTGAGTTGAAGTAGGAATATGCCAATATATCCTAGAGGGGGGGTGAATAGGACTTTTTAAAGTTTTCACGAATTATTAAAAATCCTTATCACACTAATCCTATCACAGAGTACAGATTAGGATTACTCAAAATTAACTCTACTGGCTTCTAAGCCTGGTAGAGGATCCAATCACAAACTATTTAAAAGACAAACAATTAATAGATAAGATTGTGATGGATATGACTGTGTGTGTGTATAAGATGTGATTTCAGATGATCAGATATAAAGGCATATAAGGGAATCACATAAATGAAGGACAATTCCAATCTCAAACACAGTCATTTTATAGTGGTTCGACTACTTGTCTACTCCACTCCCGGCTTCCACACTCAACCCTTGAGTGACCGGATTTCACTAAGGAGGTTTCCCATGGTTCACCTCAAACCTAAGGTTTTAAATCAGGTTCACTTTCAACCTTTACACGGAGGTTTCTACTCGGTTCACCTCTAACCCTGGAGTTTTGCTGGTGCACTCATAATCAGATGTTTATGCCCACACAGAGTAAGGGTCCACACAATGCACCCGGATGTTTATGCTCTCCACAGAGCAAGAGTCCACACAACGCACCCCGCACGTACACTCCCGTCGGACGCCTCCTTTGAGGACTTTAAAGGGTGAGCAATACTTAAGACCCAGTCCTAGAAATGAATGATCACAAGTGTCCTCTGGACTCTAAGTACTTATAGATAAGTTGATGAGTCCCTTTTTGCACAATGTTGAAGATCTCCTCCTTGATGTTGAAGGGTCTTCAGCTCCCTTGATCCGCAACACAAAAGATATACCTATACTAGGCCTTAGGTTGGGTTAAGGTTATGATGGAATTCCACTCTCTAAAGATTTTCATATTAGGAAGATAGAGTGGTTCCAATCACCTATGCATTTAAGGCATCACAGCTTAATGATTTGACATTAAGGTAGTAGCTGGAGGATCCTTGAATGCGGAAGTTCACTCCCCAATCCACTCTATTATATATCAATGATGAAGGTGGATTGGAGGATGAACTCCTTGAGAGAAAGGGCTTAAGATAAATGATATGAAGTTTAAAACACTCAGAAGCACTCTCTTCTTTCTCTGCCAGCAATAAAGACTAACCTCTTTATATATAGGTAAAAGGTTCCAATGGATATAAAACGGTCACATTTATGACAGAGTTCGATATTATCAAGCAAGAGTCGATATGATCGAGTGTATACTCTCGATTGTATCGACTGACCTCTCGATGATACAAACTCGAATGTCATTTTCACTTTTGGAAACCTTTTGCCAGCTGGTCGATGGGATCGAGACACACATCAATGTTATCGAATTTCGAACTCCGATTCCATCGATGGCGGGATCGATCTATCGACAGGTGAAAACAAGAGAGACAAGCCTTGAAGAATTTCAGGTTCTAGAGATATGATCGAGGAAAAGTCGATGTCATCAGAATTTGTATATCGATAATATTGGAGACGTATCGATGAGATCGATAAATCGTATAGATTTACCTATAAGCTTGCTGGACGGTTTGTGTCCCGTCTGGATCCAATCGACCAGGTCTCGATATGATCGACATATGAATATCGATTTCTCAACTGGCACCCCGATCAACGATTAAAACACCCTAAAATTTATGCTGGAGGAAACATGCGCCTACTATTGATATGATCGACTGACTTCCGATATGATCGATATTTGCATTCAGATTGAATCGAAAAGTCATCGATATATCAAAGCTCATAATAGTTTTCTTTAGAAAAACAGGGGCGTCGAAAAACTGCCTGTCGATATTATCGATCTACTTTCGATAAGATCGATATTCGAATATCGATGATATCGACTGATCCGTTGATATATCGATAAATCGTCCAGATGAATGTTTGATTGTTGGACGCTTTTTGTCCTCACTCGATTGTATCGATTGGGATGCCGAGGACATCGATAGAGCAGGTCGATCATATCTGTAACACCCCAGATTTTTGCCAACCTGGAATTAGACGTCCTTAGGCAATGGGTCAACCATAGCACCTTGGTAGCTTTTCAAAATTTGATTCCAAAGCCAGAGAAATCATTTAGAACCTAATTCTTTAGAAATTTAACGTGAATTAGCCAGCGTTACACTAGATTTCCTGTAAAATTAGCACCAACCACTTTAAATACGATCTGTAAGACCCAAAACCTATAGAATCATTGACGCTACGTTACCCTAAAACTTAGGATCAAACTCTAAACCTGTTTGTTCTCAAGAACCCTTTGAAACTTTGTATTGGATCTAGACCGCGCGTCGAAAGTCCGATATCTATAATCTTAAACCATTATGACCGCCTCGTTGGACTTGACAATCATTTCGAAAATCAAGCCCAACTGATGTTCTGAGGCTATTTCATTGAGCCTGGAGCAAGGAGTGTGAGAAAGAGTAAAATTCTTTATAAATTAAATGTGATTTAAATAAATCTGGCACGTTTCTCTTGCGGGTTAAGTATAGACATTCAGACCATCGGAATCTGACCCAAATACACCCTCGGATCAGGGAACATTTCCCACTCAGGTCAGTGTACTTGGAATCCTCGATCGAGTCTCAGTGACCGCTGAACTGAAACTGCTCTGCACGTGCGATCTGGGAACCCTATCAAACTGAAAACTTAATGTGATCAGGATCCGACATCCATGAGCTTAAATTCGACCGCATTCAGTCAGGGGACCTCCAGAAACGTTCTTTTGGATCGGAAAAGACCCGATGTGGCTGTAACCCAAGTATACCTTGACTTGGAGTCTGTTTTGGTTATGTTTGGGCTTATAAAAAGGCCTTAACCTCTCTCTCACAAATCCCATACGAATTTACAAGAAACTTAGGAAAGAGAAGAGAGAAAAGAAAGAGAAAGTGAGGGAGAAGTTGGGCTTTCTCCTGGGATTCTTCCCTGCTGCTCCACGTGCCAAATCCATCCACTTACATCGCTATTCCGGCGATTCTGGTTTCGTTCTAGGTAAGAAAACCCTAATCCTAACCTGTTTTAGGGATTCTATCGATCCGAGTAGCTAAGTAGCTGACTCACCTTGTGTTATAGGTCGTCATATCGACGTTGGCAGAAGCGTAGAGTACCTATTCAATTCATTACGCTTCTACGGCATAAGGTGCGGATTTTAGACACTTTGGTTACCATTTTTCAAAGCTTTCAATGCCGTTTAATGATAGATTACTGATAAGGATGCTGTTTGACATGTAGAACATACTGTCCATTTTTTATTTCGAATACGTACGAAGAATATGAGATTTAGGGTATTTTAGGTATTTGTAGGAAATACTATATACGTACATATTTTGCTGATATGATTACCATGATTATTTACCGTGTACCTATACTAGTTATACGTGTATGATCTGTTCAGCGAAGAGATTCGCCCTAATACACATATTGACCGACATATGCTATGTAGACTAATGTGTGTAGACTAAGTATTTGTTGAAATGCCTAAATCAATATGATTTATGCCTACCATATGTTTTGAATGTAAGAACATGATTGTTGTGTATTAGAAAACTCCTTGATATAAGGATTTGTCATATTATATGTTGAAATCAACATACGTCAAGTACGTTGGAGTTGAGTAGTCTAAGTGTTTGTATAAATGTACGTATTAGTAAGTATTGAGTAAATGGTGTTGTAGATTAGCGTTGAGACAGGATTCTCAACTAATTTAATAATGTACATGTTCCTCCATGCTTCTCATATTTCAATTGATTACCTTATGTGTGAAGTAATCGTGTATGGTTAACTGCTTATGATGTATGTTATAAAATGCTGATAACACGCTAGAATTTCTTGTATTTCAATTCTGTCTCTCTCATATGATTATTGATTTAGATTACATGTGCTTGGGGCTATACTCTAGTCCAGACAGTCGGTAACAGTTTAGAATTCGCAGTTGGATTCTATTCACCACGAAGGATGTGTATGACGAACCTTAATCGTACTAGAGTTGTCGGCAGTGGTTAGGCCACATGAAGTGCTTGTGCACTTCATGTCGGTCGATTCAACGTGCGCTCATGTTAGTCGGACTAATCAAGTAACCCGACTGACCATTGTATGTTCACCTTGTATTCGTCATAACTGCTTGAACCTAGGGTACTGAACTTACCAGTGATAACCCTGATAACTTGGTACCTTGATCCACTAAGACTCATGAGCCGGGCATGGTGGTATGGGACACCGTGGTCAAGCTGTCGGCCTACGCTGAGGCCACAAACCTCCCTGTAGTGACCAGTGAGCACCTTAGACTCGTGAGCAGATTATGGTGGTATGAGATACTATATTCTTGCTGTCGGCCTACACTGATAAGGTGATGGGGGAGCGATGCAACTAGTGCGAGCAACAGCCCTGACAGCCCTTTGTAGTGACCTCGAACGTATTCTGAGTCTACGTGAGGCGACGACCCTTCCGTAGCAACAAGAGTACAACTAGGCCTGTATTGATAAGGTGATGGGGGAGTGAAGCAATAAGTGCGTGCAACAGCCCTGACAGCCCTTGCAGCGACCTAGAAATATATCATCATATGAGATTACTAGGAGTGACGACCCTAGACAAGATCCTTATTGAGAATGATATAAGGAAAGTACCTTAGTTTCCCAATCCTGCTGTATGAAAAGGACTAATAACAACTCGGTAATCATATTCATATCGCACTGCATGTGCCTGAAAGATGTGGAGCACTGAGGGAAGAAAGCATGCCGCGGACGTAAGCTGGTGTCGCATGAGGGAGTATGTCGGTGAGGGCATCCGTCATGTCATTTCATTCTTGCATTAATCACAGTATTTAGGAATGTTTGAATTGCTTACTTTATCATTATCGCTTGATCGATTTGATAACATGCTAATCTTTGCTCTATGATTCCACTGAGTTAGCTACTCACTCCCACGTTACGGGACGGTGTTACTGTAACACCCCGGATTTTGGCCAACCTGGGATTAAACGTCCTTAGGCTATGGGTCAATTAAAACACCTGAAAAATCGCTTAGAACCCAATTTCATAGCCAAAGAAATCACGTAGGATTAATTCCTTTGAAAAATAAGTGTAAGTTAGCTAGCACGACGCTAAAGTAGCTAGGAAATAGTCCCTGACCACTTTAAAAATACGTTCTACAAGACCCAAATCGAGCAGAACTAATGATTCTATAATACTCTATAAACTCGGACTAAACTCTAAGCAAGTTTGTTCTCTGGACCACTTTGAATCTTTGTATTGGATCTAGACCGCGCGTCGAAAGTCCGATACCTCCTATCTTAGACCGTTAGAACCGCCTAGCTGGACTTGACACTCATTCCGAAAATCAAGTCAAACCGATAATCACAGGCTATTTCATTGAGCCCGGACCGAAGAGAGTGCGAATAGGGACATAGTTGGAATTTCAAATTCAAATCTGGCACACGACTTGACGCGTCAGTATTAAGCATTCTGACCGTCAGAATTCATCCAGATTACACCCTCGGATCAGGAGAAATTTCTATTTTATATCATGAGACTTTCAGCCCTGATCTATGTGCGGTGACCGCTGAACTGAAACTGGCCCGCCACGTGCGATCTGCGAACCCTGCCGGACTGAAAACTTGATGTATGCTAGATCCAGTATGCATGAGCTTAAGTTTGATCGCATTCGGTCAGGGGACTACCAGAAAGCATCTTTTGGACCGAAACAGCCCCGATTTGGATATGCACCAAGTAAACATTGTTCCGGAGCCTATTTCGGGCAAGTTTGGGCTTATAAAAGGGGTTGAAACCCTCACTCCTCTCTCCCATCCGAATTTATAAAAATCCCTAGATTGGGAGAGAGAAAAGGTGAGAGTTTGTGAGAGAAGGTGGGAGAGTTCTTCCTGCCACTTGTGCTACGTGTTGCACGTGCTTAAGCAACGCATCTCTATCGCTTTCTCGGTGATTCCTTCGCTTTTTTAGGTATGAAATAACCCTAGAAAGTTGCTGATTTGAGGTTTACTAGGATTCATAGCTTGTTAGCTGACGTAACTCGTGAATTAGGTTCCCTATTCGCCGTAGACAAAGCGTATACGCTCCGTTTCAATTCACGAGTCTACAAGACATAAGGTGCGGATTTTAGACGCTTTGATTGACTGTTTCCAAAGCTTTCAATATCGTTTAATAGTAGATTCTCGACGGCAACGCTGTTTGACATGTACAACATGCTGTCCGTTTCCTATTTCGTAAACCAACGAAGAATATGAGATTTAGGGCATTTTAGTCATTTGTAGGAAGTACTGTTTTCATGCATATTTTGCTGATGTGATTGACATGGCTTCTCGTCGCATTAGGAAATTAGGAATGCGTGCATAATTAGTTTGGCGAAGAGATTCGCCTAAATGCGCACGTCGGGTCGACATACTATATGTAGACTTAAGTGTGTAGTGTAAGTGTTTGTATAAATGCTTGTATTAGTATGTATTGAATTAAATGGTGTTATGGATTAGTTTGAGATTGATTTCTCAATTAATATGCTGATGTGAATGATTTTCTACATGTTGACTATATGCATGATTTCATAATATGCATGAAATGTATGTGCTTGGAAGATTTGCTTAAGTTGTATGTTATAACATGTGTTAACATACTCACATGGTTGTATTTCATTTCCATTACCCTTACACAATTGCTGATGTGGATTCATGAATGATTGTTTGGGACTATACCTAGTCCAGGCAGTCGGTAACCGAGTGACTTCGTGGTTGGTTTATCTTTGCCACGAACGACGCGTCGATGAACGCGAGCCGTGTTCTGGAGTTGGCGGCAGTGGTTAGGCCACACGAAGTGTCTTACGCACTTCATGTCATTCAACTTGAGATGCGATCGTGCTAGTCGAGCCCGTCAAGTAACCCGACTGGCCATTGTATGTTCACCCTGCATGAGTCATAACTGCTTGAACCTAGGGTACTGAACTTACCATTGTAAACCCTGTTAACCATGGTACCTTGATCCATGAAGACTCATGAGCCGGGTATGGTGGTATGGGACACCGTGGTCGAGCTGTCGGCCTACGCTGGGGCCACAAACCTCCCCGTAGTGACCAGTGAGCACCTAGTCTCGTGAGCAGATTATGGTGATATGGGACACTATATTCTTGCTATCGGCCTACACTGATCAGGCGACAAGTCCTTTGTAGTGACCGCGAGCGTATTCTGAGTCTATAGGAGGCGACGACCCTTCAGTAGCAGTAGAGTACAGTAGGCCTGTATTGATAAGGTGATGGGGGAGCGGAGCAACGAGTGCGTGCAACAGCCCTGGCAGCCCTTGCAGCGACCTACGAAGTATACATCGTATGAGATTACTAGGAGTGACGACCCTAGACAGGATCTGTGTTGGGATTGATATAAGGGAAGTACCTTAGTTTCCCAATCCTGCTGTTTGAATGGACTAATAACAACTCAAAAATCATATCACCATAGCATTGCATGTGCCTGGAAGATGTGAAGCACTCTTGGGAGTGTGGCATGCCGCGGTCGTAAGATGTTGCCGTATGAGGGAGATCGTCGGTGAGGGCATACATCACGTCATGTCATATTGCATTAACAACAGTTTTAGGATTGTTTGATTTACTGCTTTACTATTATCGCATGATTGATTTGAGAACATGTTAATCTTTGCTCTATTATTCCACTGAGTTAACTACTCACTCCCACTTTACGGGACGGTGTTCCTGGACACCCACCAGACCCTTTTGTGATTGCAGATGATGGCGCGGCCTGCGAGGCGGAGCCGGACTTGATGATGATGAGGAGGATCCCTCCTTTATGCGTGTTCTGATCGACGGGATTACAGGGAGGTTGATTAGATGCTTTGACACTTGTCATTTTATATTTTTAGCGCACTCATGTATACTCGTTTTGTCTACTTTTGGTGTATACATGTATGTATATAACCTGGTAACATGTTCACACTTTGGAGACATACAACAGTTTATATATATTATACATACTATCACAGTCTTCCGCTTGTTAATCTAACTGTCTCTGGAGTAGGATATGTTGTTCTGGCTTAATCTCCATTCAAACAGCAGGATTGGGAAACTAAGGTACCTCCCTTATATCAATCCCAACACGGATCCTGTCTAGGGTCGTCACTCCTAGAAATCTCATACGATGTATATTTTGTAGGTCGCTGCAAGGGCTGTCAGGGCTGTTGCTCGCACTCGTTGCACCGCTCCCCCATCACCTTATCAATACAGGCCTACTGTACTCTACTGCTACTGAAGGGTCGTCACCTCCCGTAGACTCAGAATAAGCTCGCGGTCATTACAAAGGACTCGTCGCCTGATCAGTGTAGGCCGACAGCAAGAATATAGTGTCCCATACCACCATAATCTGCTCACGAGACTAGGTGCTCACTGGTCACTACGAGGAGGTTTGTGGCCCCAGCGTAGGCCGACAGCTCTACCACGGTGTCCCATACCACCATGCCCGGCTCATGAGTCTTCGTGGATCAAGCTACCATGGTTAACAGGGTTTACAATGGTAAGTTCAGTACCCTAGGTTCAAGCAGTTATGACTCATGCAGGGTGAACATACAATGGCCAGTCGGGTTACTTGACGGGCTCGACTAGCACGATCGCATCTCAAGTTGAACGACATGAAGTGCGTAAGACACTTCGTGTGGCCTAACCACTGCCGCCAACTCCAGAACACGGCTCGCGTTCATCGACGCGTCGTTCGTGGCAAAGATAAACCAACCACGAAGTCGCTCGGTTACCGACTGCCTGGACTAGGTATAGTCCCAAACAATCATTCATGAATCCACATCAGCAATTGTGTAAGGGTAATGGAAATGAAATATAACCATGTGAGCATGTTAACACATGTTATAACATACAACTTAAGCAAATCTTCCAAGCACATACATTTCATGCATATTATGAAATCATGCATATAGTCAACATGTAGGAAATCATTCACATCAGCATATTAATTGAGAAATCAATCTCAAACTAATCCATAACACCATTTAATTCAATACATACTAATACAAGCATTTATACAAACACTTACACTACACACTTAAGTCTACATATAGTATGTCGACCCGACGTGCGCATTTAGGCGAATCTCTTCGCCAAACTAATTATGCACGCATTCCTAATATCCTAATTCGACGAGAAGCCATATCAATCACATCAGCAAAATATACATGAAAACAGTACTTCCTACAAATGACTAAAATGCCCTAAATCTCATATTCTTCGTTGGTTTACGAAACAGGAAACGGACAGCATGTTGTACATGTCAAACGGCGTTGCCGTCGAGAATCTACTATTAAACGACATTGAAAGCTTTGGAAACAGTCAATCAAAGCGTCTAAAATCCGCACCTTATGTCTTGTAGACTCGTGAATTGAAACGGAGCGTATACGCTTTGTCTACGGCGAATAGGGAACCTAATTCACGAGTTACATCAGCTAACAAGCTATGAATCCTAGTAAACCTCAAATCAGCAACTTTCTAGGGTTATTTCATACCTGAAAAAGCGGAGGAATCACCGAGAAAGCGATAGAGATGCGTTGCTTAAGCACGTGCAACACGTAGCACAAGTGGCAGGAAGAACTCTCCCACCTTCTCTCACAAACTCTCACCTTTTCTCTCTCCCAATCTAGGAATTTTTGTAAATTCGGATGGGAGATAGGAGTGAGGGTTTCAACCCCTTTTATAAGCCCAAACTTGCCCGAAATAGGCTCCAGAACAATGTTTACTTGGTGCATATCCAAATCGGGGCTGTTTCGGTCCAAAAGATGCTTTCTGGTGGTCCCCTGACCGAATGCGATCGGACTTAAGCTCATGCATACTGGATCTAGTATACATCAAGTTTTCAGTCCGGCAGGGTTCGCAGATCGCACGTGGCGGGCCAGTTTCAGTTCAGCGGTCACCGCACATAGATCAGGGCTGAAAGTCTCATGATATAAAATAGAAATTTCTCCTGATCCGAGGGTGTAATCTGGATGAATTCTGACGGTCAGAACGCTTAATACTGACGCGTCAAGTCGTGTGCCAGATTTGAATTTGAAATTCCAACTGTCCCTATTCGCACTCTCTTCGGTCCGGGCTCAATGAAATAGCCTGTGATTATCGGTTTGACTTGATTTTCGGAATGAGTGTCAAGTCCAGCTAGGCGGTTCTAACGGTCTAAGATAGGAGGTATCGGACTTTCGACGCGCGGTCTAGATCCAATACAAAGATTCAAAGTGGTCCAGAGAACAAACCTGCTTAGAGTTTGGTCTGAGTTTATAGAGTATTATAGAGTCATTGGTTCTGCTCGATTTGGGTCTTGTAGAACGTATTTAAAGTGGTCAGGGACTATTTCCCAGCTACTTTAGCGTCGCGCTAGCTAACTTACACTTATTTTTCAAAGGAATTAATCCTACGTGATTTCTTTGGCTATGGAATTGGGTTCTAAGCGATTTTTCAGGTGTTTTAATTGACCCATAGCCTAAGGACATTTAATCCCAGGTTGGCCAAAATCCGGGGTGTTACAGTTACGCACACTAACAAGTCCCTATTTAAGTTTCAGATGATGGCAATACTTACGAAACAGAGCCGGACTTGATGATGAGGAGGAGGATCCCTCCTATATGCAGGTTCTGATCGACGGGTTTATAGGGTTACTGATTAGATGTCAATACACTTAGTACTTTGCCTTTTATTTACACACCCATGTATATTCTTTTCTTTCTATTTTGGAGTATACATGTATTTAGTTAACCTGGTAACATGTTCACACTCTGGAGACTTACAATCATTTATATATTTTATATATCTATTCCGCTTGCTAATTTAACTGTCTCTGGAGTATAATATGTTGTTTTGGTCTAATCCCACTCATGTTTTCTGCACTAATATGAACAACATTCATCCATCATTGAAAATATTGTATAAGTGATGTTCTGGAACTCGGGAGTGGATTTTATCCTCGACCCCCGATTTTCAGGGCGTTACAATATCGAAATGTGATTCGATATAATCGACAGGGTAAGAAAAATTTAAGATTTTCCTGTTTGGTAAAACGTTTTCTTATACTAAAATCATAAGATGTTTTACTTAGTTTTAAGGGTTTTAATCACCTGGTGTTTTAGGACATGGGATGTGAGGCTATGATTTACCTATGGCGAGCTTCCACACATCCAGTTAAGGCAAACACTTGACTTGATGTTCCTGGTAGGCGCGGTTGTCCGATTGACTCAACTTACATCGTAATTGACAAACCAGGGCACTAGTAGGTGCACTTTCATAGGTCGCATGTTTCAGAAATTCGTCGAAAATGATCGCGGGAGTTAACTAAACAGTATGTACTAGGATACAGGTCTTACACCTCCTAAGTCAAAGTACGTCAATGGGTGTCGTATTACCATAACTTAAGTCCAGTTTAATCCAAATCATGCTTTGATACCAACTTATAACGCCCCGAATTTCGAGGGTTGAGCAAAGGCCCAACTCCCGAGATCTCTCGCGTCACTTATGCAACATAGAAAATGATGATTAAATGTTGTCTGGGTTAGTGCATTTGAGTATGAATGAGATTATACTAAATCAATATATCGTACTCCAGAGGCAATTAAATTAAGCAAGCGGAAGACTATGATAGATATATAAAATGTATAAGTGGATATAAACCCTAGAGTATGATTATGTCATCAGGATAAATAATTACATGTATAGTTCCAAAATATACAAAACGATAAGAGTAATGTCATCTAGTCCATATCCTTATAGCCCCGATGGCACAACTCCAGGTCTACGTAGACCTGCCAGAGAGTTGCAGGTAGGAGAACTCCTCCTCGTCATCATAGAAGGTAGGCTCCGTCTCGTAAGCCTCGCCGTCATCTGAAAATACAACAGAGTCTGGTTGGTGTTTTAAAACACCGTTCTAGAGTAGGAGTGAGTGATCTACTCAGTGGAGCTATATGGCAAATGTGAGCATGTTATCAATTCAATCAAGCACTAATGATAAAGCAGTACAACAATCATGTCCTAAATATTCTTGTTAATGCAAGAATGGGATACGATAATGATGTATGCCCTCACCTGCATTCTCTTTGTGACATCATCTCACGGTCACGCATGCAACACTCCCACTGTGTTAACTCCAACGCCAAAAGCACATGCAATGCGATGCATGTACGTGATTAGCCAAGTTCTTAATTAGACTTATTCATACAACAAATTCGAGAAGCTAAGGTGCCTCTCTTTGTATCATTTACCCAAACAATGATACATCTAGGGTCGTCAATCTTATCTAGTCGCATACGATGGATAATTTTAAGTTGTTACGGAGAGGCTCGTCACCTCAGCATAGGCCTAGTTTATACTAGAGGTCACTACGAAAAGGCTCGTCACCTTAGCGTAGTGCTAGTGTATACTCGAGATAACTACGAGAGGCTTATCACTTGATCGTAGGCTGACAGCTCAAATACAATGTCCCATACACCACCATATTCGGCTCATGAGTTTGGATTGCTCATTGGTCACTATGGCAAGACTCGTCACCCCAGCTTAGGCTGACAACTTGACCACGATGTCCCATAAACCATCATGCCCAGCTCATGAGTCTTAGCGGATCGTGGTACCAAGGTTAAATGGGCTTTGCACTGTTAAGTGGTACCTTTGATTTAGACAGTAGTGTCCATACATGGTAAATACACATTAGGCCAATCGAGTTTCTTGAAAAGTCCGATTAGTACGAGCGCACGCTAAGTTAATTAACATGAAGCGCATACGTACTCTTTGTGGCCTAACCACTGTCGATAATCACCGTACAACTCAGATTCATCGAACGTGTCCTTGGTGGTAGAACCAATCCGACCACTCTAACAAAATCTGTTACCGAATGCCTGGACCTCGTCATAGTCCCAATCGCATTCCAAGGTAATAGCATTCACATATGGCAGTTATAATAGTATTGAGCAAACAATTCAAGCATTGCAATCATTTGAGCATTTCATAGAAATATAGAATAAACATATTGTCACACATATGCATTTCATACTTAGATCACGTAGTTGGATTAAGATTACATAAAGGAATCAGTGCATATAGTTAAGGTGGTTGAGAATCTTATCTCAACGCCCTTATGAGTACCATGCATCAAACACTTTACTCATTCAAATATTTTATTAAACACTTAGATTACACATTACGACGTACACGTAATATATTTGTTATAACATATATTATGGCGAATCCTTTTACAAAGGAGTTACTACACATACAACCGTCATGTATCCTTAAGTAACAAGTATGGCAAGCACAGATCATAATTCCATATTCATTCAGACATTTCAACAAACACATAGAATACATTATATTCAGCATAGTTTATATATATGTGTAATATACGAAAAATGTCGTATCTAAGCATATGTGACAGCAATCAAGTCAGTCATAAATCATTACTGACATTGAAAGCCTTACAAAACCATAACCTAAACATTTATAACCTGCACCTTTTGTCGGTAACCTCATATCGAACTCAGTTTGAACATTACGCCTTTGTTTACGGCATAACAGCAACTTATAACATGACATAGGTTAGCTATTTCACCATTTGCTCTATTTGGATGCCTGAAACAGATTAGGGTTAAGATTTCTTACCCAAAAATGGATTCAAAATTACTGGTGTAGCGATGAAGGTAGGATGATTTGACACGTGGATCGGTGGGATCGAATCGCAGCAACTATCTCTCACACTCTCTCTCTTCTCCTCACTCTTTCCTTCTCTTTTCTCTCTTCTCTCTCTTAGGATTTTGAAATTCGTATGGAATGAGAGAGGAGTGGGTTACGGCCCTTATATAGGCCCAAAATTGATGCAAATGGCCCTAAGGCCATGGTATACTTAGGTTATAGCCAAAAGTTGCCCGTTTCGGGCCAATGGAGCTCATCTGGAGGTCCATTTCCTGCGTTCGATCCGGAGAAAGATCCTTAACAATGAATCTACGTCAGATTAAGATTTTGGTCTAATCGGATTTGTGGATCGATCGCGGAGGACCAGTTTCAGTTTAACGGTCAACGTCACTTGATCAGGGCCACAAGTGCACTGATGTGGAAAAATTTTACTGATCCAAGGGTGTAGTTGGGTCAGATCTGACAGTCTGAAACCTTAGATTTGGCCTGCAAGCGAACGACTCAATTCACTTAAATTTGAGTTTATTTCCTAAAGATATTCACATATCTCACATACTTCACTTCGGGCTTAAGTTGTGCGTTTCTGGATATTATTTGGACTTGATTCCCGCAATACTTGTCAAGCCCAGCAAGGCGGTCATAACTGTATAGTTTTGCGATAATCGGACCTTCGACGCCCGATTAAAGTCCGATACGGAGTTTCAACGTGCTCTCGAGAGCAACTGGTTTTGAGATTGATCATAAATTTTTAGGTAATGTTGGATTAGCGATTCTAATGACTTTGGGTCATGCAGTTCATATAAAAAGTGATTCGAGCTAATTTGTCGATTAATTCAGTTTAGTACTTAATTAATTTTCATCTAATTTCTAAAGGATTCAGTCCTTAGTGATTTTTACCTGAGGTGGTACTCGAGTCTTTGTACGGATTTTTTTAAGACATTACAAGTCGCGATGTAGTAATAACTCGGTAAGACCGAGGTCAAACCCACAGGGACTAAACTTGTACGTATTCTAAAATAACTAGAACTAGAAATAGAAAAAGATCTAAATCTAAATCTGTAATAAATGAGATTAATTATAAATGATGTTTAAACAAACAATTAAAGGTGAGAACTAGACTGCTAAGGATCCACTTGTCGCTATCAAGATACTACTTTACTTGATTCAAGGAACACAATTGGAATTGGAGTCTTATCTTATCCAATTGGAAGATAAAATAATTAAATCAAATATGAACTTTTCATTGACTAAATTCTCAAATGAAGAGAATTGTGATGAGTGGAAGGGATTCCATCACCCTACCATGCCCAAGAGACGATGGTGAATAACAAGATTTACCATTCTCACAATCTCAAAACAGGAAAAGAAGATATCCGAAGCTATCATAACATCTATTGTAATTTGAGTCACAGTAAATCATAGAAAACTAAAAATAGTCCTTAAAATTAAATTAAAATCCAACGAAGTTCAACATAAACAAGAATCAAAGAAAAATAAACACCCCAACACACTATAAGTTTAACCTGTTAGCCCTAGCTAAGAGGTTTAGTTAACCATAGATATGATTAAACTAAAAACTCTTAAACAAAGCATAAAAACTAACAAGAAAAAGAAGAAATGACTCTTTGAAGTTCTCTAACACTTTGCTCCACTCTTTCAACCATAATTCGTGCTTAGAAATAATTAAAAGATCCATATTTATAGTATTTGCTTGGACCGACTTTGAAACCGCCTCAAATTTGCGTAAAAAGTTATGCTTCGGTTGGACCAAATTAAAGCTGCAAATTACACTTTCTCGCTGGACAAATCTGCACGATTTCGGTTGGATCGAATTAAAGTTGAAAATTATGTTTCTCACTAGACTGTTTTGTGCGATGTCGATCGAACCAAAACTACAATTTGGTCGGATCGAAAGTCTGTTTTAGGAAAATTCTACTTTAGACTTAGATTCCAGACTATGTTTTTTCAAGGCAATTTTCAGGAATCTTCTTTTTTCAAGATAATTTTTAGGATTTCTTTTCTCCATTTTAAATCTTCGATTCTCTTTATTCATCACTTAGTTTCCTTGGATCTTTGACATGTGAATTCTTTATTAATAACTTCTAAATCTCCAAATCTTCATTTAATAATCTTTTGAGAATAAATCTTCTTTTTGGCATCAATTTCACCTTAAACTCTCGGAATCACCTCGCACATGAAAATATACATAATTAGATCGATTAAGCACTATCATGTTTATAAAATAAATGTATAAATAGGGACAAATATGTAATATTTTACACCCAACCGAATGTAGATATTAGAATAACAGGCTCAAAATCTCTTGGATTCTAGCTCATTTTACAAAAAGCAACACTAGTCTATTTATAGAGTTGAAATCCCAACGGTAAAAAAAGGAGCAGAATTTTGATATTATCGGTGTCATCGAAGGGTATTCAATGTTATCGAAATCTGAAATTCGATATCATCGAACTATCTTCAATTGCATCGATTTTTTACTCAAGATGTTCATTTGAGAGTAGGATAGATTCTGATTATTTTTCATCGAGCATCTTTCGATGATATCAACGTACACTTCGATTCATCGAGGGGTGCTGGATTCTATTGAGATTTCTTTTGTAAAATACACAAAGGTTGTTGGACAATTTTTTCCCCTATTCGATTCCATCGAAGAGTCCTTCGATCCATCGAAGTTTGAATTTTGATGGTATTCAATGGTCTTCGATGAACTCGAATAAAATAGGTTTTCTTTGAAAGCTTGTTGGACAAAACTGAGTTAGTTTCGATGTTATTAAATAGACTTCGATGCCATCGAGAACTTACTCTCAATAACATCGAGGAGGCTTTAATGTCATCGAGAAGCACTTAGAATATTTTCTGATTTTTTGGACGAGGTCCATAGTTGAAGTAATCAAAGGCCAACGTCGATGATATTGAAGCATGGACTTCAATGATATCAAATAGCTATTGATGCCATCGAGGTTTCCAGTATATATTTCTTTTTATTGCTTAATAGAATGGGTGTACATTCAATACTATCGACTGATGTTTGATGTTATCAAAGATTCCCTTGACTGCTGTTTGATGTACTCAACCAGAACTTATGATTTTTTCAGTTTTGTTTCTTTCTTCCATTTATACTCACTGTGCATTATATACTAACTTAACTAGAAGATTTTTAATTCCTTTTTATAGGGTAAGTTGGGATTATATGGGGGCATATACCTTCTACGGTTTGTCAGTTTAAGCTTAATCATGACCTTCATTTTTGTTGAGACTTGGTCTTGATGTCTGCATTTAAGATCTCATTTGGACTGACAGACTCAACACTCATATATTGACAAACAAGGATACTTTCAGTGCTCAATCGATCAAGGACTGCTCGATCGATATCGATCGATCAATGGTTAGATTGACGGCCTGCACAATTTTGCATAATTGCACGATTAGTTTTCTATTTTGGTTGTTATGTTATATATATAGGTGTAGTTGTAGGATCATGGTATTTCAATCAGGGCTTAAACATTTTTAGTGTTTGGAGAGGAGGAAATGAGGGTTTTCTGATTGTTAGTACATTTATCTTTTGTACTTTTTTGTTTCACAGTGATTGTTGTTGCTTTGTATTGTGAATTTTTTTTGTGAGGATTTTCCACATAAAATTCATGCGTACTTGTGTATGCTTTGTTGGCATTTGCTTATTATTGTGCAATCTACATTTGAGGGTTGCTTCCGCGGTTCTCCAACAATTATAACGTGCCTTAAGATTATCTTTAAGTGCGATTTACCTAGTTTCTCTACTTCTACATTATCAACCCTTGGGTGCAAATGGTTGGTGCCTGCGCACATGTAGCACTCAAGAAGGATATCCACAGCAGCCAAATTGCATGGCGAATAATGGATGGAGAATGCCTCCAGATTCAAAATTAAAATTGCGAGTTGTCCGAACCCCAAGAGCGGAATCAGATGGTAAATATTCTGACCCTAATTGTTTTATGTTTCTCCAGCCACAATTAGATAATCAGTTTGAATGGTCTAAATTTCCATGCCTAACGTTGGTGAGCCACTACCATGTATACGTTGAACTCTCACGGGCTCGTGGGGCAGAAGAAATCTGCTTTTTACCATGGATTGACCTGTTTCAGTCTACTTGACTCGGTCGAGTTCAATACCATTCAACAATCAGCAGCCAGAGTAGATGGGACTCAACCCGATTCAGGACCGAACGAGTCGTTCTGAATTGCCGTGTCAAAAAGACAAAAAAACCATGATTTTACAAACGCTTCTGGATAATTCGCTTCCGTTCTCTCCTTTCTCTCGCCTTCGTTCGGGGAGATATATGATGAGGAAACTGGTCGAATATGTGACTAGGAATTCTCCAAATCCTCACCTTGAGAAAAAAAAAAACAAAATGCTAGCCAGCCAATTCGAGGCCAAGCGAATAAGCCAAAAAAAAAAAAACTAAAAAGAAAGAATTAAAAAAAAAAGAAGAAGCAAAAAGCAGCAGTTGATCGTGGATTTCATATGACAGTGACAGTAGCTTTGTGGGCCCCACCACGATGTATGTGTTTTATCAACGCCGTCCATCCATTTTTTGCAGATCATTTTACGGACTGAGCCCAAAATCGAGGCAGATCCAAATCTCACGTGGACCACACCACAGGAAATAGTGATGATTGAATGCCCAGGAAAGTTCTGGATCAAGCTGATATTTGTATTTTTCCTTCATCCAGGTCTTTTTCGCGTAATCAATGGGGGATGTCAAATAAAAATTACAGTGGACCCCAGTAAGTTTTTAATGGTGGGCATTCAGGAAACACTATTTTTCCATGGTGTGGTCCATATGGGATTTGGATCTAACTAAATTTTGGGAACATGCCCTTTAGTAATAATCCAAAACTGATGGACGGTGTGGATAAAACGCATACATCATCATAGGGCTCACAGAGATCCTTCCAGTAGCGAAATCGCCAGGCTGTGTCAGTCTGCAATCCGCGTCTAGTACAACAGCGACTTAAGGATTGAACGGCTAGGATCTTGTTTGGAATATACCGGGGCAATCCTGGTCCACTATCCGTGGACGATCCGGAATCTCTGGATCACCAATCCAGGGGCCTCGCGTGTAGGGAGAGGTGAATCAGGCCCTTTTGCCCGGTGCATGAGGGCCCTGCAGTGCTGTTGCAGGGTTCGTTTACGTGGCGGGGTCAACTGGTAATCGGTGTATCCTGTGGGCCCACCCTGATGTATTTTTCTTATATCCACGCCGTCCATCCATTGCGCCATATTAGTCTGAGTTATGAATTAAAAAAAGAAAGAGCATATCCAACTCTCAGGTGGACCACATTACATGAAAACGTGTTGGTTGAACGTTCACCATTAAAAACTTATAGGATGCTACCAGGATGCTTATTTTCAATCCAACCCGTTGATAAGGTCAAAAATACCTGGATGGAATGACCACACAAATATAGGCTTGATCCAAAACTTTTGTTGCCCATAAGAAGTTTTAATGGTCAATCCCCGATATTTCCCGTAATGTAGTCCAACTGACATTTGGATCTTCTGCATTTTTTCGTTCATCGCTTAAAATTATCTGAAAGAACCGATGGACGGCGTGGATATAAGACACATACATCAACGTGGGACCCACAGTCAGGTATCCACCGGAGCCGCGTCCCAAAAAACGATTGGGATGCCAGCACGACAACACGCCATCCAGCTTCTTCACCACCGAAATGGACTTATCCAGACTTGAAAGAGGAATTACCAGATACTCTGGTGGACTACGTAGTGTATCATACACTTTCATGAATAACTATTAATATTTTATGAATTTTCTCAATCTAAACCGTCCAAACTATATACTCATTATGTAGTAATAATATAATGGAGAGTAAAAAAAATACAAACTTTCTTTTAATGAACATTTGATATCTAATTCAAATAAACGGGAATCCCCAACAACACACGTTTTAGGTGGCGCGTAAAACACCCGAGCTCTGGTGAGGCCAATATGTTATTTATTCAAAATCTACCCCGTCCATCAGGCAGGAAATATTATTTTCACCGTAGATACAGAAAATCAGCTAGCTAAAAGACTCATAGAGGACAAAACAATGGAAACAATGTAAAATTTCGCATAAAACCTATAATTCAACTCGGTGTGGTCTGCTTGACTTTTTGATCATGATAGTTATTATATATTCTCTTCATCTAGTTGAGTTACACCTGATTAACTGGTTTGATGAAAGATACATACCATGGTTACCGGAGGCAGAAACCTATAGTCAACCGTTCAATCCATATTATTCCGTGGTGTGGGTCCCTTGAGTTATGGATCTAGCTGATATTTTGTCCCAAGTCTAAGTACCTAGTATATAACCTGATGGACAGAATGGATTTTACATATAAAATATGGTGGGGCGCACAGTGCGTGTGCCCGATTAAATGATATGATAGTTCACGCGGGTGGAGGTATGTCCTCAACACCTTGCCCAGCCAACACAAAGTTTCTGTAGGCGGAAGCTCTGTTGAGCCTCCCTGGTGCCAGTGATAAATCCACTCCGTTCATTAGTTTTACAGTCTCATGATAGAACAGCAACAAAAAAAGGTAAAATAAAATAAAATAAATTGAGACAAATCCAGAACTTATTTGGATCACACTCAAGGAAAAAAAGTGGGATTGAAACGGACAACATTGAATCTTTCATGGAGCCATAAAAGTTTTGGATCAAGCCATCCCAGTGGGGATAACCTTATGAACGGTTTGGATGACATATGAAAGCTCGAGAAGGTTTTAACAGTGGGCATTTCCATTCTCACTGTTGCCAGTTGTGTGGCCCACCTGATTTTTGGATCTAACCCATTTTTGTTCTCCTCTCCTATTGTGAGCCTGATTAACTAATGGACGGATAGGATTTGTTACTGACATTGCATTGGGTCCCATGTAACTCCACCTACAAGAACTTCCTGTTGGCTGGGGAAAGTCGACGGTCCAGATCGGATGTGTGCGTGCGTAGGTGTATAATCCACCATAATCTGTCAGCCTATCATATAATTATTCAAATATATATACAGGCGATTATCGTCTTCTTACGTTTCTCTCATCGGCGGGAAATGAATTCCCAGTCGCAGAGAAGCGGCTTCAAAGCCGCTTCTCTCCCTCTTTCACTTCCTCTCCGCCAAATTCCTTCGGAACAACTCAGTTTGCGGTCCATCCCATCTCTAAATCGCCTCCAGAAGCCCCTGACCGTCCGATACTGCCGTTATCCCGCCGAGAATTCCGATACCCCGACCAAATCCCGTCGTTCATTAACCATAAACCGCCGGAATATCCTCATCACCCCTTTTCTGGTGGTTGGATCTTCATTCGTTCATTCAATCATCGCCCATGCTGAAGACAAGCCTCCGGAGTCTTCTGCTACGGCAGTGGCGACATCCACCGCAGCTGTGGCTACAGATGAGAAGGTGGAGGATGAGATAATTTCTAGGATTTACGACGCGACTGTGATTGGAGAACCTCTGGCGGTGGGGAAGGATAAGAAGAGGGTCTGGGAGAAGCTGATGAATGGCCGGATCGTATATCTTGGGGAGGCGGAGCAGGTCCCGGTTAGGGAAGACAAGGAATTGGAGCTGGAGATTGTGAGGAATTTGAGGTGCAGGTGTTTGGAGCAGCAGCGGTCCACCTCTGTTGCAATTGAAGCCTTTCCGTGCAATCTGCAGGAGCAGCTAGATCAATTCGTGGATGGAAGGTCAGATTTTTACTGATTCATTTCATTTTGTCCAGTTGATGAAGTTCAATATACGAATCTGTTTTTCCTTTAAATAAATAAATGAATGAAGAGTATGAAAGTCTCCGCAGAAGAGTGAGCCCTCAAGATCTGACGGTGTACACTATATGAGACCTCCACAAAGCCGAAGATGAACGGTCCAGATCTAGCGGTCTACCTTGTTGGGGTCCTTGCACAAAACCTTAGGATCTAGCCGCTCGAACAAACCAGAATTATGGGATAATAATAGCAATGAAATAAATCAAAGCAACAATCACATACCACACAAGAGATTTTTATGTGGAAAACCCTCAAAGAGGTAAAAACCACGGGACCTCGTTCAGATCAACAATCCACTATGAAGTAGAACGTTACAACCTTCTTCACTCTCGCAGGAGCGGATAAACAATAAGAGAATAAATAAAAACAGAGAGATCTCACCGATCACGAGGACGTAGAAGCGCTGAGACGACGGCTCCCTTCCACAAGCTTCCTCTCTCTCTTTCTTCTCTCTCTCACACCCTAAACCCTTTAGCAAATCCTTGCAAAGCCTTTAGGAAACCTTCTTGTGATTTTTCTCATGTGTGAAAAACTCTAGAAAACCCTTTTTATAGTTTTAGGAAACTCCTTTCCGCATCCCTGTTGCGAAAGGACTCAAATCCTCAATTTCGCGCAAAAACTGCGTAACTTAGGACTGGTCCCAGAAATTCCAGGACTGGTCCTAGCCGCTTACGACTGGTCGTAACTCACCTATGATTGGTCGTAGCTCATCCATGACTGGTCGTAGACCGCGGAGAAAATTAGCAACAACTCGTTGGACTTTGAGTCGTGCCAGGGCTCGAACCTACGACCGGTCGAGCGCCTCCCACGACCGGTCGAAGACCACCTACGACCGGTCGAGCAGCGCGATGAAACCCTCCGAAATTTCAACCACTGCACCGTCTCTCCTTTGAACTGAGGAGGAAAATCCCATCAAATCTCCCCCTTTTCGACTCAGGAGGAATTCACCTTCTTCAAGTCAGCTAGGTTTCTATAAACCTCAAACTTGTCCTTGAGCAAAGCCTTGGTCATCATGTCTGACCCATTATCGTCCATGTGGACTTTCTCAAGCTGTAACACCTTCTGTTTCAAAGTATCCCTTATCCAGTGATACCGAACCTCTATGTGCTTCGACTTGGAGTGTTGACTTGGATTCTTGCTCAAGTGTATAGCACTCTGACTATCGCAATAGACCACGTGCTCCTCCTGCTTCAGGCTAAGTTCCTTTAGGAACCTCTTCATCTAAAGCATCTCTTTACATGCCTTTGTGACTGCAATATACTCGGCCTCTGTCGTCGACAATGCTACGACCTTCTGTAGCTTGCTCTGCCAAGAAACCGCTCCCCCTGCAAACGTGAACATGAACCCCGATGTAGACTTCGTGGAGTCTATGTCGCCTGCCATGTCTGCATCTGTATAGCCCTTTAACACAGGTTTTTCGTCACCATAGCATAGGCTCAACCTGGATGAGCCTCTTAGATACCACAGTATCCATTTTACCGCTGCCCAATGCTCTTTACCAGGATTGGCAAGATACCGGCTGACAACACCAAATGCATATGCTATGTCTGGGCGTGTACACACTATAGCATACATCAAACTTCCTACGGCTGACGTGTAGGGTATCTTCTGCATCTCTTCCACCTCTGCCTTCGTCTTGGGACACTGCTTGTCGCTCAATCTGAAGTGACCATCCAATGGAGTACTGACCGGCTTCGCTGCATTCATATTGAACCGCTCTAGGACTTTCTCAATATACCGCTCTTGTGACAGCCAAAGCTTCCTGCTGCTTCTGTCACGGGTTATCTCCATTCTTAGGATCTGTTTAGCCGGGCCTAAGTCTTTCATCGCAAACGACTTGCCCAACTCCTGTTTCAGCCTGTCGATCTTCTTGATGTCTTTTCCCATGATGAGCATGTCATCAACGTATAAGAGCAGAACTAAGAAATCACCATCTAAGAACTTGCGCGTGAACACACAGTGGTCCGACTCCGTTCTGTCATACCCATGCTGTAACATGAATGAATCGAACTTCTTGTACCATTGCCGTGGAGCTTGTTTCAGCCCATACAAGCTCTTCCTCAGCCTACGTCATCTTCACCATGGTGAGAATATCTCCTCGAAGTCTATGCCTTTCTTCTGACCGAACCCTTTTACCACAAGTCTGGCCTTGAACCTCGTCTGTGAATTCTTCTGCTCAACCTTCTTTCTGAACACCCACTTGTTGCTCAGAGCTTTCTTGCCCTTAAGCAGTTTCATCATGTCATAGGTGTGGTTTTTATACAAGAATTCCATCTCCTCTTGCATAACTTTCAACCACTCCTTATGCTCGTCGGCTAGGGCCTCAGAATAATTTTCTGGCTCTCCCCTATCAGTCAGCATAATGTACTCATGCGGCGAGTACCTCTTGGACGACTGTCTATCCCTAAATGACCTCCTCACCTGTGGTTCAACAGGTGGATCAAGTGGGGGCTGCTCCCCCTGTCCATCTTCTGTATGAACTCCCTCGTCCTCTGCACCTTGCTGTACTCCCCCGTCATCAGGCACCATGGGAGGAATAACCGGATCCATGTCCTCTAGCTCACCTGAACTAGGCCGATTCTTCTCTGGCTTATCAATGTCTTTAATACACTGATCTTCAAAGAAAATCACATCTCTGCTCCTGACGAGCTTCCTCTCGGTCGGATCCCATAATCTGTAATCGAACTTTTCATCACTGTACCCTAAGAACACACATTGCCTGATCTTCATATCGAGCTTGGACCTCTCGTCCCTTAGTACATGAACGGATGCCCTGCATCCAAACACCCTGAGATGACTGTACCTGTCTAGTCCACACCTTCTCAGGTACTTCTCCATTCAATGGGGCTGATGGAGACCTGTTTATCAGATACACCGCTGTGTGCATTGCTTCTCCCCAAAACGTCTTGGAAAATTTCGCATGGGATAACATACATCTGATTCTTTCAACAATGGTGCGATTCATTCGCTCAGCTACACCATTATGCTGGGGGGTTTTGGAAACTGTCTGTTCATGCCGTATACCAAGGGACTTGCAGTACTCATGAAAGTCGCCAATGTATTCACCACCATTGTCAGTGCGGATGCACTTCAATGATCTACCTATCTCTCTCTCGATCATAGCATGAAACAACTTAAACACACCAAAGACCTCGTCCTTGGATTTCAAAGCATAAATTCAAACCCTCCTAGATGCATCATCTATAAAAGTAACAAAATACAATGCCCCACCCAAGGTTTTTGTCCTCATAGGACCACAAACATCAGAATAAACCAAATATAATGCATGCACTTTATTTACATAAGAAACAGATTTAACAAATGAAACTCTATACTGTTTCCCTGATAAATAATCAAGATAGGTTTTGAGAGGTATACCTGTTACGTCTGGAAGGAGCCGCTTCCTCGCTAGTAGTTGATGCCCTTTTTCACTCATGTGGCCTAGATGCCTGTGCCACATGTCTATAGCTGAATCTTCCACTGCGTTCAACCCACCCTTACACACACTGACACTTGCCTTGTAAAGGGTGTAATACTTCTTTCCTCTGGCTGCGATCAACGAACCCTTGATGAGCTTCCAGCGTTCACCAGCAAACCGGCTTTCATAGCCATCATCATCCAACCTTCCAGTCGAAATCAAGTTGAGGCGAAGGTTTAGGATATACCTCACATCCGTGAGAACCAATGTGCATCCCACATCAGTTTTCACACAAATATCACCGACCCCTACGATCTTCGATATGCCAGAATTTCTTATCTTCACGGTCCCATAGTCACCTGACTTGTAGCTTGTGAAGAAGTCCCTGCGTGGAGTCGCGTGAAAAGAAGCTCCTGATTCAATCACCCAGTCGGTGTCCTGACCCGTAGCCGTGAGACAAACATCATGATCTGTGGAAAGAATAATAACAATATCGCCATCTAAAGCGACCGCAGTAGAATCAGATTCATCTTCCTTCTCCTTTCCTTTTACTTTCTTGTCGTTTTTAGCCTTACGACATTTATGCTTGTAGTGGCCCTTCTTGCCACAGTTCCAGCATTCAACATCCTTTCTGTTACTCGACTTGCCTCTTGATTTATCTCGGGCCTTCCCGCCCTTCTTGTTCTTTCCTCTCCCCGTTCCTGTGTCACAAGTGTCTCTTGCTGAGTAGACCCCTAAGACTTCCTCCTTGTCTCTTCATTGAAGAGACAACTAGTAACCTGTTCCATGGATACCTTTCCGTCTGGCGCGGAGTTACTTAGAGACACCACCAATGTCTCCCAACTGTCAGGCAATGAACTAAGCAATAGCAAAGCCTGCAATTCATCATCCAGGACCATCTTCATAGAAGAGAGTTGGTTCACTATATTGCTGACCTCATTCATGTGCTCGGCCACAGAACCACCATCCTTGAACTTGAGATTCACAAGTCGCCTTATCAGAAAAATCTTATTACCGGCTGTCTTCCTCTTGTACAACCCTTGTAGTTTCAGCCATAAGCTAGCGGCTGAGGTTTCCGTAGACACATGGTGGAATACAGAATTATCCAGCCATTGTCTAATAAACCCCACCGCCTTCCGGTCCAACTTCTTCCAATCATCATCAGACATATCCTTGGATTTTGCTGATATGCCTAAAATTGGAGAATATATATCCTTGCAATAAAGAAAGTCCTCCATCTTAGCCTTTCATATGGTCCAGTTAGAACCATTGAGGCTGATCATCCTTGATGAGCCACCTTCCATAATTCCAAACCGATCCTACCCGTTCAATGAACTTAGCGCTCTGATACCACTTTGTTGGGGGCCTTGCACAAAACCTTAGGATCTAGCCGCCCGAACAAACCAGAATTATGGGATAATAATAGCAATGAAATAAATCAAAGCAACAATCACACACCACACAAGAGATTTTTACGTGGAAAACCCTCAAAGAGGTAAAAACTACGGGACCTCGTCCAGATCAACAATCCACTATGAAGTGGAACGTTACAACCTTCGTCACTCTCGCAGGAGCGGATAAACAATAAGAGAATAAAGAAAAACAGAGAGATCTCACCGATCACGATGACGTAAAAGCGCTGAGACGACGGCTCCCTTCCACAAGCTTCCTCTCTCTCTTTCTTCTCTCTCTCACACCCTAAACCCTTTAGCAAACCCTTGCAAAGCCTTTAGGAAACCTTCTTGTGATTTTTCTCATGTGTGAAAAACCCTAGAAAACCCTTTTTATAGTTTTAGGAAACTCCTTTCCGCATCTCTGTTGCGAAAGGACTCAAATCCGCAATTTCGCGCAAAAAAGGCGTAACCTAGGATTGGTCCCAGAAATTCCAGGACTGGTCTTAGCCGCCTACGACTAGTCGTAGCTCATCTACGACTAGTCGTAGACCACCTACGACTGGTCGTAGCTCACCCACGACTGGTCGTAGATCGTGGAGAAAATCAGCAATAACTCGCTGAATTTTGAGTCGTGCCAGGGCTCGAACCTACGACCGGTCGAGCGCCTCCCACGACCGGTCGAAGACCACATACGACCGGTCGAGCAGCGCGATGAAACCCTCCGAAATTTCAACCACTGCACCGTCTCTCCTCTGAACTGAGGAGGAAAACCCCATCATACCTAACCACTACTAGAGCAAATGGGTCTAATCACTCCTCTGATTCTATGGTATAGATGGCCTCAGATTATGATCTATGGCTTAGATCGTCCCAAGAACAAGCTAAATGGACAAAAATCAATCTATCACTTTCCTCTTTTTCCTCTCACTGTTGCTTAATGTGTAATTTGCGAGAGAGCCTCTTCCCACTTATAGTGAATGATGAAGAGTTTGGACAAGACCAGAAATTATCCGGCCTTATCCTTATCTCTTCGTCTAAATCTTCATTTAAAGTTGAATTTGAAATTCAACTTCAAACAGAAGAAAGAAAAATGATTAATAAAAGGGAGGCCAAACCTCATGGGACTCACCCACTAGTGATTGCCCACCAGTGGGCCCCACTGGCACATGTCCAACATCTCCCACTCAATCACATTGTGGGATAGGCACCAAAAAAATAATAATTTGTCCATCTAACTTGCCCAATAACAATCAAAACCAAACATCGTGATTAAAAGAATCTGAGGCGTGAGACCAGTTGGATCACCGTAATCTTCTCACATATGTCTAAGTACTAAGTGGCCACCTAACTTGTACTCAATAACTCAAGCTTTACAATGCCCGTCCTAGTCCGCATGACCACACCAGATGGAGTTACTCTCGATCTGGAATACTCGGCCAACATACGCACTTATCCAACTTATCGAGTTAGTCTGAAAACTCGATTTTCACAAACTTTGACTAAAATCAATTTAAAGTAATACTTACACACACATACACACACACACACACACTTTTAAGAAAGAATATCGTTTGCAAAAGTCTATAAAAAAATCAATACTGCCAGTGGATAAGTCTTCAAGTGCATATTTATAGTTCTAGAAACTTGGTGAAGTTGTCATGAGATTTTCCCCACGCAGATGTGTAATTTGGAATCAATCAAGCTGCTTTCCTAGCGTAACTGAGTCTGGCCAATCAAGGACCTTTCGTCATAGTACACTAAAATAACGACACTCAATCTCATCCTCCTATACACAAGAGGGTAGCTAAGGACATAAAGAGTCACCTACGGGACTAGCTACTCGCATGTTGCAATGATTAGATCGAATCAAAGCAATCTGCAGGTAAAAGGTCCCAACACATGATTACAATCCTGTTGAGATTTGGAGCATAATCTGGGGCCATCCTCGATCGGTCGTGTGGTATGCACGACCAATTGTAGGGGCCCGCTCGACTGGTCGTGGACCGGCTCAACTCAAAGTCCAGCGAGTATCATTTTTTGGTTCCGAGGTGCTCGACCGGTCGTGGGGTCCTCTTGACTGGTCGTGCAGTCTGCTCGACCGGTCGTAGTTACGCAGATTCGTTTCCGAATCCGATGCGGATTACGGATTTTGGTGTCGCCTTTCGCAAGGGTGCGGAAGGGGAGTTGCCTAAAGTTATAAATAGGGGTTCCTAGGGTTTTTCTAGGGAATTGGAAAAATAATAGGAAATATTTCTAAGGTGTGGGCAATTGATTTTCTCTATACTTCCAAGGGAGAGGTTAGTATTTTGCCTTGTAATCTTCGTTCTTCTTCATAGTGGAAGTTTACATCCGTGATTTTTTACCCTAATTTGGAGTTTTTCCACGTATATCTTGTCTTGTGGTTTGTTTTGATTGCTTTGATTTGTTTCTAGTCTATATTTCTTCCTGTTTATCGTTTGTGGGTAAGGCTTGAGATTGGATCTAGGCTCACTGCCTTGTTGGCGTACTGCGCAACAATTGGTATCAGAGCTATTGGTTTAGTTCTATTGGAAGTGATGGCGGAAAAAGGAAAAACTAGAATTGAGAAGTTTGATGGTTCAAACTTTGCCTTCTGAAAGATGCAGATTGAGAATTATCTGTATCAGAAGGACCTCTATATTCCTCCAGGAGGAAAAGAGAAGAAACCAGAAAAGATGACTGATGAAGAATGGTTTTTATTGGATAGGAAGGCTTTAGGAACGATCCGACTCTCTTTGTCTAAGAGCGTCGCCTTTAACATATCCAAGATGAAAACGACAAAAGAATTAATGGAAGCCCTAGATACTATGTATGAAAAACCCTCAATGTCCAACAAGGTTCATCTTATGAAACAGCTATTCAACATGAAGATGTTAGATGGTGGGAGAGTGGCTGAACATCTAAACGAGTTCAATATAGTCACGAGCCAGTTGGAATTCGTTGGCATCGTTTTTTGATGATGAGGTCAGGGCACTACTGATCTTATTCAGTCTGCCAGACAGTTGGGATGGTTTGGTGATGCTGTGAGCAATTCTTCAGGGTCGACAAAGCTGAAATTTGATGATGTGGCCAGTCTAATTCTCAGCGAAGAATCTAGAAAAAAGGCATCAGGAGTTTCAGGGGATTTAGGGAATGCTCTAAACGTTGAAGGAAGAGGAAGATCGCTGAATAAAGGAGGTAATAAACACGGGCGTTCTAAGTCAAGGAAAAAGTTCAAGGGACCGAAAGACAAAGATGGGTGTTGGCATTGCGGCAAGAAGGGGCACATAAAATGTGATTGAAGGGCACTTAAGAAACAAGATGAAAACTCTCAAGGCGGGAAGGATTTAATGAATCTGTCTGAGGAGAGCGACACAGAGGCGTTGATCTTGTCTCTTGATGCGAGGAATGAGTCTTGGGTTATAGACTCGGGTGCTTCGTTTCATGCCACTTCGTGTAAGGAAGTTCTGCGTGATTATGTGTCAGGTGACTTTGGGAGTCTACCTGGGTGATGATGAGCCGTGCAGTATCGTTGGAAAGAGAAACGTTCAGGTTAATCAAAAAGACGGAACAGTTTTGAAATTGAAGGATGTCAGACATGTACTGAGTTTGAAAAGGAATCTGATCTCAGTGGGGCAGTTGGCCGATACCGGTTATGTGACGACATTCACAAGTGATTCTTGAAAAATCACAAAAGGTGCCTTGGTGATATCTAGAGGCAAAAAGGAAGGTACTTTGTACGTGACTTTAGGATCGTATAGTTCACACGCAATCGCATCAATTGGAGTGAATGAGCAGTTATGACATCAAAGGTTGAGACATATGAGTGAGAAAGGGATGAAAGTGCTATTGTCAAAAGGGAAGCTACCAGGGATAAAGTCTATTGACTTGGAATTCTGCGAGGACTGCGTGTATGGCAAGCAGAAGAGGGTAAGCTTCAAGAAGACAAGACGCACTCCAAAGATGCATCTGTTGGAGCTTGTACACACTGATGTGTGGGGACCGACACAGGTATCATCTCTTGGTAGCTCACGTTATTTTATTTCTTTTATTGATGATGCTAGTAGAAAACTGTGGGTTTATTTCTTAAAGCATAAATCTGAGGTATTTGATGCGTTTAAGAAGTGGAAAGTTATGGTAGAAAACGAGACAGGTAAAACAGTAAAGTGTCTCAGATCTGATAAGGGGGGAGAGTATTGTGATAAGAGGTTTGAGGAGTATTGTGCAGCAAGTGGAATCAAACATCAGAAAACGATTCCAGGGACACCGCAGCAGAATGGTGTGGCTGAGTGCATTAACAGGACATCCTTGAGCGCGCTAGGAGCATGAGGTTACATGCAGGGTTGCCCAAGACCTTTTGGACAGATGCTGTGAATATTGCCGTATATCTTATCAATAGAAGTCCCTCAGCACCATTGGATGGTGGGCTACCAGAAGAAACGTGGACTGGAAAAGAAGTGAACCTTGCACATCTCAGAGTGTTTGGTTGCACTTCATATGTTCACATTAATGCAGAGCACAGAAACAAGCTGGATGTGAAGTTTGGGAGGTGCACGTTTATATGCGACGGGCAGCATGATTTTGGCTACAGGTTTTAGGATGCAGAAAACAGAAAAATCATCAGAAGCAAGGACGTAGTCTTTAATGAAAAAGTGATGCATAAGTACAGTGTATAAGAAAATAAGGTTGAGGAAAAGGAATTCGTAGAGTTGGAAGAGTTACCGGACACGGGTGTTACAGCGCCACAGGATGATCACGCACAAGAACATTATGAGGCAGAGCCGCATACACTTGTTGTGAGGAGGTCTACTCGAGAGAGGAGACCCACGGTCTGATACTCACCCTCCTTAATTATCTACTGCTGACAGATAATGGTGAGCCAGAGTGTTTTGAAGAGGCATTGCAGTCAGATACACGGGTTAAGTGGGAACATGCCATGGATGAGGAGATGGACTCTCTTGAGTCTAATCGTACATGGGAGCTAGTCACCTACCTAAGGGTAAGAAAGCTCTTCATAACAAGTGAGTTTACAGACTGAAGGAGGAGCATGATGGTTCGAAACGGTACAAGGCTAGATTGGTTGTGAAAGGGTTTCAACAAAAGGTAGGTATCGATTTCACTGAAATATTTTCACCCGTGGTGAAAATGTCTACGATTCGTATGGTCTTGAGTATAGTGGCTACAAAGGACTTATATCTAGAGCAGCTAGATGTTAAGACAGCCTTTCTTCATGGGGACCTTGAAGAAGAGATATATATGCATCAGCCGACAGGATACGTGTCACCAGGAAAGGAGAACAAAGTGTGCAGACTGAAGAAGAGTCTATATGGCCTGAAGCAGGCCCTGAGGCAGTGGTACAAGAAGTTCGACAGTTTTATGTCAGGAAACAGTTTTAGGAGATGTCATGTTGACCATTGCTGTTATTTGAAGGAGTTTGATACGTCGTACATCATTCTTCTTCTGTAAGTTGATGATATACTTGTGGCCGGTTCAAGCGTGAAGGACATCTTAGATCTCAAAAGACAACTGTCTAGAGAATTTGCCATGAAGGATTTAGGAGTTGCAAAACAAATCATAGGCATGAGGATAAAGCGTGACAGAGAAAACAAGAAATTAGTTTTGTCACAGGCAGAGTACATAGCCAAGGTACTTGATCGATTCAATATGGGAGGTGCTAAGCCAGTTAGCACTCCATTAGCCAACCACTTCAAGCTATCTAAGGAGTAAGGGGCAAAGGCGCAGGAGGAACGGGACTACATGGCTAAAGTTCCATACGTGTCAGCTATTGAGAGTCTCATGTATGCTATGGTGAGCATGAGGCCAGACATTGCTCAAGCAGTGGGAGTTGTTAGCAGGTTCATGAACAACCCCGGGAAGGAACATTGAGAAGCTGTGAAGTGGATCCTTAGATACCCGGTAGGTACTAAGGATGTAGGGCTGTGTTATGGTGGATCGAAAATCAAGCTATAAGGCTATGTGGATTCAGATTTGGCAGGAGATATCGACAGCAGAAGAAGCACTACTGGTTATGTCTTTACTCTGGGCAGTGCTGCAGTCAGTTGGGTCTCTCAGTTATAGAAGATAGTATCTATCAGTACGACAGAAGCAGAATATGTTGCGGCTACAGAAGTATGCAAGGAGATGTTGTGGATGCAAGGTTTAATGGAAGAGTTGGGTAAGAAGCAAGTAGATTGCAAGCTGTACAGTGACAGTCAGAGTGCAATACCCTTGGCTAAGAATTCAGCCTTTCATTCAAGGACCAAGCATATTGCCATCAGATATCACTTCATACGTTTGTTACTGGAAGATGGATCGATTGCTCTGGAGAAGATTCATACAAGTGACAATCCTGCGGGTATGCTGACCAAGGCAGTCACACGGGAGAAGTTGAAGTTCTGTTCAACTTTGATTAGTCTTCAGGCTTGAAGACGGGGAGATGGTGTACTCCTGATGAGGAAGACAGGTTTATGGCGATGTGTCTCCAAGTGGGAGATTGTTGAGATGTGGAGCCACATCTGGGGCCGTCCTCGACCGGTCGTGGGGTATGCATGACCGGTCGTAGGGGCCCGCTTGATTGGTCATGGATCGGCTCGACTCAAAGTCCAGCGAGCATTGTTTTTTAGTTCCGAGGTGCTTGACCGGTCGAGGACCATGCTCGATCGGTTATGGAGTCCTCTCGACCAGTCGTGCAGTTTGCTCTACCGATTGTGGTTACGCAAATTCGTTTCCGAATCCGATGCGGACTGCGGATTTTGGTGTCGCCTTTCGCAAGGGTGCGGAAGGGGAGTTGCCTAAAACTATAAATAGGGGTTCCTAGGGTTTTTCGAGGGGATTGGAAAAGCAATAGGAAATATTTTCAAGGTGTGGGCAAGGGATTTTCTTTGTACTTCCAAGGGAGAGGTTATTATTTTTTCTTGTAATCTTCGTTCTTCTTCATAGTGGAAGTTTGCATCCGTGGTTTTTACCCTAGTTTGGGGTTTTTCCACGTATATCTTGTCTTGCGGTTTGCTTTGATTGCTTTGATCTGTTCCAGTCTATATTTCTTCCTGTTTATCGTTTGTGGGTGAGGCCTGAGATTGGATCTAGGCTCACTGCGTTGTTGGCGTGCTGCGCAACAAATCCATGTCGTAAAGTAGACAATACTATGTATATGTCGGGTCTACAATATGTAGGTCATTCCACATGAGGCATGACTCATCTCATAACCTCACAACCTGACTATTAATTCATGCCATAACATCGATCGCATGTAAAATAATTTTGCGATTATTTTATTCGACTTGATTAGTCTCATCTTCAATCTTTTAAGATTGTAGGCGGATATGACTCACTCATATCCTCATCCTTTATTATTCATAATAAAGAGAAGTCCATACCTCAGTGTATGAACATTGCCTCAAATGTACCTCTCGTATATATTTAAGGTTGGTTAACCCGTGCAATTGGGTGACCGGCCTGCCGACAAAAAAATAGAAATCTACATGATCTCATGGTAAATGTTGATGATTTACATACCTAGTTTATATAAGTACTCAATACTGAATAAATGGAATGTGTTATTCATTGATGAAAGATCAAAGGTACTAGATACAAGCATATCACTCAAGTTCTCCTCAATCCCATCTGCCTGATGTGAACCTAAAATTAGGGGTGTACACGAACTGAGCTAGCTCGGTCAACTCGCTCGACTCGGCTCAAAAAAGCTCGAATTAGCTCAGTTCGAAGTTGAGTTCGATCCGAGTAAAGTTGGATTTTAGAGCTTAAAAATGAGTTCAAGCCAAGTTCGAGCTGGCCTCAGCTCGATTCGACTTGGTTCGATATATAGCTCGAACCTGTCTCGACTCGGATCAACTCGGTTAGGTAGTATAAAAGTTAAAAAAACCCTAGTATCTATCCCATTCTAGTTTCCCCCTTTGTTTGAAAAAAGAACTCGCCTAACCCGCAGTGACCTGCCGACCAGCTCCCTCTCTCTGTTGTTGATGTTGCTAATGGTCTCTCTAGAAAAGTAGTATTGAAACTGGTTCTCTTCACCCAAGATTTCAATTCTCTTGGATTGTAATCGGTGGTGTTTGGGATGAATGGTTTAATCTTTGGAGGCCATGGCCCAGGCTTCTGCTAACCCTTTCCTGGGTTGGTATTTTCCATGGCTTTTGAGTTGGATCCAGCTTCCACTGAAGCTCTTTCTAAGACGGGTCTTCCAGCCATTGATGTAAGATAATAAAGAAAGAGAATTAATGGGTACTTGTTATCTTACATTGAAAAGTAGTAATTTCTATGAATCTTCCATTCATATAAGTAAAAGAATAGAAAAAGAAGAAGAAATGGGTATTCTCTGATGTTTTAGCAGGAATTTCCATAAATGAATCTATGTAATTGAAGTAAATGCAAAACAAAAAACAAAGTAATGGGCATTCTCTGATTTACTCACCAAATGTTTGATGAAATGACTCAACGAAGTGTCGGCTGGTGGCAAGGAAGGTATGTTTCATCAAACAAATCCCTTTTTTTCTTGATTTTGATGTTGCTTATAAGGTGTTTGATGAAATACTTGTAAAACCATTGCTGGTGTTTTACATTCAATGAGAATTTGAAGTTGAAGTCCATGTGTTTGTGAAAATGCTGCATAGGCGAACTCGGCTCGATCTTGGCTTGAACTCGGCACGAACTGGCCCAAGCTGCTAATTGAGCCGAGCTGAGCTGGCCAGTCAGGCTCGAGGACTGAGCCGAGCCGAGTTCGAGCCGAGGTCAGCTAGTGGCCGGGCCGAGTCGAGTTGAGGCCAGCTTAACTCGGTTTGACTCGATGTACACCCCCACCTGAAATAGATCTCTAGCTATAGGTTTTGTCATGGGATCAACCATCATCTCCCTAGTAGAAATGTAGCTTAGGGCAACCTTCTTATCTCTTACTTGATCACGGACGAAATGATACTTGATCTCAATGTGCTTGGACTTCTGGTGGTGTTTAGGGTTCTTTGCCAAGTCAATGACAGAAGTATTATCTATCTTCAGCGATATAGGTTGACGAATGCTTGGTACAACACCCAGACCTAGTAAAAATCTGCGAACCCATACACACTCATGAATTGCCCCACAACATGCAATGTACTCGGCCTCCATAAATGAAAGAGCTGTGAATGTCTGTTTCTTAGTCGACCATGAGATAGCTCCCCCTTCGAGTAAGAAGACATATCCTGAAGTAGACTTTCCCTCGTCGGTGTCATTACCCCAAGCAGCATCAGAATATCCTTTGAGCTTGAGGCTCGTGCCTTCATAACTCAACATTAGGTCTTTCGTTCCTCTGAGATAGCGGAATATACATTTGATGGCTTGCTAATGAGACTGTCTCGGGTTACTCTGATAATGGCTAACTATGCCAACTGTATAACTAATATCCAGTTTGGTGCAAAGCATAACATACATTAAGCTTCGTATTGCGCTTGCATAAGGTATTGAGGACATAGGCAATTTCTCAGCTTCAGTCTGGGGATATGATTTTCTGTCTAACTTGGTAGCTTTGTCCATAAGGGTTTCAATATCTTTTGAAATTTCCATCCTAAACCGCTTTAAGATCTTTTGTATGTAGGTGACTTGAGACAAGCCTAAGAATTTCCTAGGGCCATCCCTGATGATTTTTACCATGAAAATAAAGTTGGCTTCACCAAGATCTTTCATCTCAAAGTTCGAAAATTGTCAATCTTTAGTTAACATCAACAATTGCATGTCATTATCAGCTAGCAGGATATCATTTACATATAGAGATAATATCATTAAAGATCTTCCAAACTGTTTCATGTATACACAATGATCTTCTTCATGCATTGTGAATCCAAAAGTAGTGATGGTTAAGTGGAACCTCATGTACTACTATCTTGAAGATTGCTTCAGCCCATATATAGATTTCAACAACTTGCAGACTTTCTTTGGATGCTTTTTGTCTACATAACCCATGGGCTGTTGCATGTATATTTCTTCATCTAAGTCACCATTTAAAAATGCGGTCTTTACATCCATCTGATATAACTCTAAGTTTAAACTTGCGACAATGGACAAGATTATGCGGATTGAGGAGAACTTTGCAACAGGTGAAAAAGTCTCCTCGTAATCAATGCCTTCTTTCTGTGTGAAACATTTAGCAACTAATCGTGCTTTGTACTTGTCCACTGTACCATTTGCCCTTCTTTTGATCTTGAGTACCCACTTATTACCTATCGCTTTGTGATTGGAAGACATATCTACAAGTTTCCAGACTTTATTCTTCTCCATGGAAGCGATCTTTTCGTTTATAACAGTCACTGAATTAGCCGAGTTAGAAGATAATAATGCATCTTGATAAGAATAAGGTTCATTATCATCAACCGCAACGCAAGAGAATGATTGCTCCTCAATATCGAAGTATTTTCAGGGAATCAATTGTCTTTCACTTTGACGTAACTCAGGAGCCTACTGAGATGTTCTCCCATTGTCTTGACTAACTATTGGAGCATCATCATTTTGAGAAGCAGAACTCCCACTCTCTTGAGATACATTGGGAATTTCAAAGAAGTTCTACTATAACCTTTTACTTCATTTGGCTGGGGTGTCTATTTTCGACGAAGGTCACGTCCCGAGATTCTATCTCTATCCATCGTCCATGGTCTTCATAAACTAGAACGTATCCCTTTGAATGTATGGGGTACCTTATGAACACGCATTCAATGGTTTTACTATCAAGTTTACCTCAATGCGGGCGTAGGTTGGTTAGAGAAGGAATCCTCCCAAACCACATCTCATATGGGGTCTTAGGAATGAATTTAGATGAGACTATTAAAGACATAGACGGCTATTAGCAGTGCATCTCCCCAAAATGTGGTAGAGAGATTAGCTTGTGCCATCATCGATTTAACCATGCCTAATAATGTCTTATTCTTTCTCTCTGCAACACCATTTTGTTGTGGAGTGTAAGCCATTGTGTACTATCGAACAATGCCAATGTTTTCACAATATGATTTGAACGTTTCAGATGTATACTCGCCACCTCTATCGGATCAAAGGATTTTAATATTTTTCTCAAGCTGATTTTCCACTTCAGCTTTATATTTAAGAAAACAATCAAAAGCCTTGGATTTGTGTGAGATGAGAGACACATATCCGTAGTGCGAGTAATCGTCAATGAAAGTGACAAAATATTGACATCCATTTTTAGCATGTACATTCAAGGGTCCACATATATTTGAATGAATTATTTCTAGTTGGCCCTTTGTCATGCTCCAAACCTGAAAATCGGATTCACAGGAATCCCGATCGCCGAATCCGGTGCCGACAACCTCCGTAGTACCCCATTCTCGGCTCCCAGCACCCATATGCCAGGTTCCGATCCAAATCACCGCAAGGCGGATTTTCCAACGTACATTTATATCGTAAGAAGCATAACCGCAAGTTTATCCAAATCACAAAAGCAACATTATCATCACATATTCACTAATATAAACTTTGAATACATTGCTGAAAGGGAAATACACATGTCAAAATAAAATCAAAGCTCTGGAAGATAGCTGCACGCTCCAAGCTCAACGCCGCTGCAACCAACGTCACCTACACGCATCTATCGTGCATAAGCTTATAGAAAGCTTAGAGGGTGGTGAAAGTGTGTGCGCAAGATAAGTGCCAAGTACATAAATACAACGTTGTAATCATACAATATCGGAAATACTGGTAAGATCATGAATCACACGATATCAGAGTAAGTGGAAATACTGACAAGTCCATGAGTCAAACAATATCAGAGTACACAATACAGATCAACTATGCAAATGAAGAGTCATAAAGAGCCAAATATCAGATGCCGATGATGCAATGCGATATGCGGTGCGAATGGAATGACCATGCTGTAGTGTGAAGTCAGGATGATAATACAGTTTCGCAGGCTATGGGGTCCATCACAAGGGACTTCTATCCAAACCAATTCCATACCTAATTTGGATAGTCAGACTCAATGTGGTAAACTCCTGATCTCAGGTTAGTCGCGCGTCCCAACCGAAATTCTGGCCATTGTGAAGGTACACTTAACACATAGTTGCGCACCACCAGCCTGAGTGGATAGTGAATGAATGAATGAATGAATGAGTATGCAACTCCTGCTCCACAAATCAGTACTATACATCTTTGGAATCATCACCGGGGTCTAGTATACTCTACACCAGCTTGCCGCCCCATCAAGCGCATAATTGGGTAAGTGGAAGAGACTTCACTATCTGCCTGGCTAGTAGTCAGCCAATATCTACCCGACACGTCGATAGCGGACCTATTCACGACTTGGTCAAACTCGGCCTAGTTGTACCTACTCCCTCAGGTGGGTAAGGCCACACCCGCTCCCAAGCGACCACGATACAGTGAGAGATGCGACCTTCTGGTATTTGGCACTCGAGCGCTCATGTATCCACTCGGTTTCGACGTTGGGCGTCTTTTAGTACCAAGAGGGTTTAGGGATTTTCACCTAGGGCTATCTATGGCAGCTCGATGCTAATAACAGATTTTCGGTGTCCCATTTGGCCATCCACGATATGTCTGTGGAGGCCACGACCCTGATGTCACTAGGGCATACAGTTATCACAACACACAATGCAAGATGCGTGAATCATACAATCTAGTCATGCATCAATCCCGCGCATACCGTGCGCTCATGTGAAATGATCTCCGCCTATCAGGGAGTCTCGTAAACCACCGGCACTATGACATATGCAATGGTCAATCATATCTCATAACAAACATGTAGATGATGTGTATGGGCATGTATCATGATGCTATGCTATCACATACTCATAATCAGTATTGACAATCAACCTCGATAATGTGGACATTTAACTAACATTGCCCCCAAGGAATGACCCACATAGAGCCTAACATATAGTGGACCCATGACCTCACACAAGGGCTTAATAGACAACACCATGGGCCTCACTCAAGAGCTTAATACACATCATGATGGACCTCTCACATGGGCCTAATATACATCACAATGGGCTCCATTGCCTGGCCCTCAAATGCATCACAATGAGCCTCATTACATAGACCTCATATTCATCACGTTAGGCCTTAAATACGGGCTGGATACATCACAATGAACCTCAAATATGGGCCGCATATACATCACATTGGGCCTCAAACACGGGCCGCATATACATTACATTGGGCCTCAAACACAGGCCAAATACACATCACAAAGGGCCTCAACTACGGGCCGCATATACATCACATTGGGCCTCAAACACGGGCCACATATACATCACATTGGGCCTCAAACACAAGCCGAATACACATCACAATGGTTCTCAACTACGGGCCGCATATACATTACATGGGCCTCGACAATTGGGCTCGACAATCGAAATCGGCCTCAACAATCGGAATCGACCTTGACAATCGAAATTGGCGTCGGCCTCGACAATTGGAATTGGCCTTGATAATCGGAATCGAAATCGGCCTCAACAATCGGCCTCGACAATTGGAATCGGCCTTGATAATCAGAATCGGAATCGGCCTCAACAATCGGCCTTGACAATCGGACTCGGAATCGGCGGATTTGGCCTCGATAATCGGAATCAGAATCGGCCTCGACAATCAGAATCGGCCTCGATAATCGGAATCGGCCTCGACAATCGGATTCGGCCTCGACAATCTGAATCGGCCTCTACAGTCGGCCTCGACAATCGGATTGGAATCGGAATCGGCCTCAACAATTGGAATCGAACTCGACAATCGGAATCAGAATCGACCTCGACAATCGGCCTTGACAATCGGAATCGGCCTCGACAATCGGAATCGGGATCGACAATCAGTGAGAATGGGCCTAACAAGGCCTAAGGGAAGGTCACAATGTGGACATCCAACTATCATTGCCCATTAATGTGGACATTTAACCAACATCGCTCCCAAGCAGTGACCCACATAGAACCAAACATAGAGTGGGCCCATGTCCTTACACAAAGGCCTAATATACATCGCAATGAGCCTCATACAAGGGCTACATACACAACAGATGTGCCCTGCACATGGGCATCAGATACATCGCACGGGCCACAACCCATGGGCTTAATGCACATCATAATGGGCCTCATTAAATGGGCTACAAAAACATCATAATGGCCATGCCATATGGGCCGGAAATACATCTCATTGGGCCTTACCAAATGGGCTGGAAATACATCACAATGGGCCACGTCATATGGGCTGAAACTACATCTCAATGGGCTACACCCCATGAGCCACACACACATCACATTGGACCCATGAATACATCACTTTGGGCCTCATCAATGGGCCACAATATACCACATTGGGCCTCACATATGAGCCTCAATATACATCAAGTGGGCCGCATCACATGGACCTCGAATACATCACAATGGGCCTCACTCGTGGACCTTATATACACAATAGGTGGGCCTTGCACATGGCCCTCAAATATATATAAATGGGCCCTCATTACATCAAGTGGGCTACATCTCATGGACCTAATTATATCATATTGGGTGGGCCTTGCACAGCCAGCAAGTGGGCCTGCACCTTCCACATGGGCCCACCAAATGAACAACATGGATGCACAACACATATATCATGGTGTCCCACGAGGCTGGATACGGCACAGATGAAACAGATGGACGGCGTGGCTAAAATACATGCAACAAGGTGGGCCATACGTCCATCAAAATGGACAAATGGTGGGGATATAACCATACATCATGGTGCGGCCCATATAGCCTGTCTGATGAATGACATGAAAAATAACACACACATCATACAGTGGGGTCCACACGCATGTGGGGCCCCCGCTATTGGACAGCATGGATAAAATACATAGATCATGTGTGGGGTCCACAGCTCCGTCCAAGCAGTCTAGCACCGTCTAGATGGTCTGGACAGTGTGGATGAAACAATTACATCACAGTGGTCACCACGAAATTGGATGGACGGTCCTGCATACATGCAGCAAGGTGGGCTCCCACGTGGATGTGGCCCCACCGCAACATACATGCATTATATACATCTGGTGGGTCCCACATGGGGCCCACCAATATGTACACTATATATACACACACACACACACACACACACACACACACACACACACAACAATGTGGGTCCCCCACCACATATATAATACATATATATTATATCATTATAATAATAATAATATATTTACCCTTTTAAGAGGACAGCAACGTCCAGGCCCTGGACGGCTTGAATATTGCATCATGGTGGGGTCCATGATCACGTCCAAATGGACGGATGGCGTGGAATACGAAACATACATCATGGTGGGGTCCTCACTAATGGACTGACGATGTGGATGTAACCCACATATATCGTGTGGGGCCCACGAAAATTGTTGTGTATAGTGGCTATATAACTGGTTGCTGACCAACGTATACCAGCCAATCTGCTTCCATCCCAAGGTGGGTCCATACGTGTGGCCCACCAGTCCAATAGATTGGATGGACGGTGTGGATATTTATGTATATAACATGGTGGGTCCCGCAAGACAAAGCAGATATTTGTATTTTTTGCTTCGCCCATGCCTGTCCAAACGGACAGCCAGGTGGGCCTCGCCCACCGGAAGGATGGCATGAATAATCATGGTGGGCCACACATCACCACCATAAAAAGAAAGAGAGAGAGAGAGAGAGAGAGAGAGAGAGAGAGAGAGAGAGATGGAGATCGGAGTAGCGGAGGGACCCTGCCACTATGGGTCCCTCTTTGATACAACACATACATCAAGATGGGTCCCACATATGTGGGCCTTTAAATCACAAATCAAATAATAAAATCACCCACTGTTAGATCTTGGACTCTTCCTTCCACCGTTGCGATCTAGAGCTCCAAGGGGTGTATTTTCAATGGTCGAGATTGACTTTGGATGGTGGAGATGGGAGGTAGGAAGGTGGCCCACACTAGCTTCTCCATGGAAGCTTGGACGGTTACTCCATGGTGCTTGGGAGAAAAATGAAAGAGAGATGAGAGAGAGAGGGGTGATGTAAGGAGAAAGGGATGGGTGTGTAAGGAAGGTTGACTTTGGGAATGGGAGAGAGAGGGGTGCCATGCTTTGTTGGTAAGAGAGGCATGGGTGTTGTACCTATTGTACTTGACTTGATTGATGTGATTGATTTGATAGATTCTCTTGGGAATTGTAACGCGCGGTGTTTTTCTTGAAATAGACGCGGGCCCACATCTCTTGGCCTGGGTATTGCCTCGGTGCGCGGGACACGATAACGGTGCGGTCGTAAGGATATAAGTTTCGAATCGAGCTGACTCTGATATACGGGACACGACTCAGGATCACACGCAAACACTGATAGTATATCGCGGGTCGCCGGAATTCGACCAGGAGGACTGCGGAGGCCTACGGAACGATACGGGCTAGGATACGGGTCTTACACCCTTGGACCTAGCCGCTTTAGGGAATGGTTTCTTCGAAGTCTTCCCGAACACACAATGCTCACGAAATGCCAAATCAACTTTAGATGATGAATCCAACAGACTAGAACGTGCTAGTCTTATCATACGATCCTTTTTGATGTGACCAAACTTCGCGTGCCATTTTAGAGATTCAGATACCACAGTTTCATTCGACATAGTAAATAAAACAAGATGTGCATTATCAGTAAAATTTCCTTTTGCAAAGATGAGGTTATTTAGTCTTAAAGAAACTCGTATCTCGGAAAAACGAATATCAAAACCACCAATTAACAACCTATAAACAGAAATTAAATTCTGACGCATGCTTGATGTATAAAGAGTATCACGGAGGATTATTGTTCGTCTTATGCGTGTTCGGAGATAGTAAACACCAATCCCTAGTACGTCTTCAATAACATTATTTCCCATATACACCTTATAACTTCCTGTGGCTATAGGTTGGAATTCCTCGAGTCCTCGATGACTTCATGTCACATGCTTTGTTATGCCTGAATCCAAAATCCACTTGTTAGATATAATATCAATGGAAAGAATCTCAGAACAAACGCTTATATAAAAAGTATCTAGTGACTTAGGAATTACTATCTTTTTATGGGCACACTGCCGGGCATAATGGTCGGAGTTTTCGCAAATGAAGCAGATTATGTTTGCCTTTTTATGCTTCTTCTTTCCATTTCCCATCTTTAGATTTGGAGGAGGTGTTGCGGACTTCTGTTCTTGGTCATTCTTTTTCGCCTTCTTGCGAGCTTTGTACCGTTTCTTGTTAGCTTTTCGCTTTTGGGTCTCTGTTGCAAAGGCCTTGGTCAAACTTGGCCGAATTGCATTCATTTCAACCTCTTGTACTAAATGGCCACAAAATTCTTTGAACACAGTGATAGAATCAGTATGGTTCGGAATCCTTTTAATAGGGACCCAAGATTCGGGCAAGGAACGGTGCATTTCTATAATTGTTTTTTTAATTTTTAGTCAATTTGCACCCAACATTCGTAAGGGCACCTATCATCTACTCGATCTTGCGGATATGATCTTTGATAGGGCAACCGATTGACATCCCATATTCATGGAATTCTAATTCCATTGTTCGAAATTTTGCATTTGATTTCTGTGCGTAGGCATTTGTCAGTGCTTCATAGATTCCTTTAGCGATGTCATGCACTTCATACGTCGGTATAAGTTTTTTGTGCATTGTGTTAATTAGGACATTATGGGCAGAACGATTTTGTTTATGCCACTTATTGTAACGGTTCATTGCAGCCCTATGTTCTCCTAAATTTCTATTCTCAGCTAATATAGGTTTCTCTTGAACCTCATCAAGTGTATGTGATATGTCATCCTCGTCCAGAAGGCTTTGCACTGTGCGGGACCAGTCTTGTAGTTGTTAGCGTCGAATTGTTGACCTTTGAGCTGTTCAGCGATTAATGCTTCGGTGGCCATCTTTATATTGCATCAAATATTACTACTTAGCTATGATCTAAGGTATTGGCACTAATCATCAACATTTCTACGTGTTATTCAAATTTTCAAGGTATAAAAGTAGTCAATACATCTCAACGAGATTTGAAAATCCACATACCTGAATGAGTGGTGTAGATCAATCAAGTTCTCTTTTTAAGATAAATTTGATGCTTTAATAAGAATATATTTGTATAACATGCAACCTTCCATTATAGGTTGCATGCATCATTTGGTGAAGAAGATTTAACTTCCACTCGGGTTATGCACAACCTTTATATATAGTGAGCATTCTACCACTAAGTTTTCTATTTTCTAATGAAAAATGGGCTTAGATATAATCACATCAAGCTTAATTATACCACGCATAAACATTATCATCAGATTTAATAAAAAATAAGTGCTTAGATATAAATTGAATTCTATGATCACCAATGATCATGTCCATTAGCGATGGATCTGATCATTACTGTTAATGATCACCGTTGATGATGGATCCTCTCATCAACGTTGATCATCATGATTTGTGATGGTTTCAATCATTGATGGTCCCTTAATTAATAGTGAATTGAAGGGTATATCAAAGAAACTATATTCACATGCATGCATACGTACATGTAATAATCAAGAAACACGTGAGATATACATTTTTCTTATCTAACTCTAAAAATGTGTAGCTCACCTTAAATGATTACATTCACGATACTAATATATCATAATCAAGATTATAAAAAATTATTTATTTATTTATTTTAATACATACATCGTATTTATCATTTTAAGAGATCTTAACTGTTAATCATTAAAACGGACCGCACTATAGGTTAGATCTTGCTTAAAAAGTCCCAAGTCATTTCCTACTACTTGGTTTAAATTAACTCACAAATGGCTGATTAAAAAACCCTTAATAAGATATACTTAATCTTTAAAGAAAGTGAATTGGGCTTGTAATACGACACATTTGAATTTGTATGTAAATATGGGGTCCATATTAACTTTCCAACCACTAATGGATTACTTATTATGGTTCCTTTATTTTGTATACAAAAGGCATATTCAAATAGTTTCAAAAAAATGCTACCACATGAATAAATGGCCCAAGTCTAGATATTGAGCCCAACTGAATTAGGAGGCTTTAGACAACAATTGAACAAAATTGTTATCTATTAATTTCACTAAATGGGACTTTAGGCCTTCAATAGTTATGGAATAATTGGTGGTAATTTATCTACAGTAGTAAATATATACCCCAATCCTTATTATTTAAAACACGGGGCCTAAAAACGTCACCAAAAAATGGATTTTAATTACTAATTATTTAACTTTTGGTCATCCATTTCATACCCATCAATTTGTTAAGCTAATTTTATGGAAAAAGTAAAAAAGAAAAAAGAAGGATCTCACAATCATAGTACAGATTGATGCACATTCCAGCTAAATATTCATTAGAAGAACATGATCATCAGTCCCTTATGATTACCGTATTATAAGAGATACGTGGTGCCTATTAAAAATGCTTCCTATTAAAAAGGCTTCTTTTTGTTCGACCCCTCGATATCTCCCTTATCATTGATTTCTATCCCAAATCAATATATGGTACGCCATTATATTTGTGCTTTATCAAATCTCCAATGTCTAATATTGGTGACTATTGAAAAGGCTTCTTTTTGTTCAAACCTTAATATCTCCCTTATTATTGATTTCTATATCAAATCAATCTATGGTACACCATTATATTTGAGCCTTATCAAATCTCCAATGTCTGATATTTGTGACTACTAAAAAGGCTTTCTATTAAAAAAGGCTTCCCATTAAAAAGGTTTCTTTTTGTTCGAACCTCAATATCTCCCTTATCATTGTTTTCTATTTCAAATCAATCTATGGTACGCCATTATATATGAGCTTTATCAAATCTCTAATGTCTGATTTTACTAATCCTTAAGATTAACCCCTTTTTTTTTTAAAAAAAAAATTCTTCTCGGGTCAATAGGATGTAAATCCATATATCATATATTTGATATTACGATTATTATTATTATCATTATTTAATTCCCATACATCAGGAAGAAAATAAATAATAATAATAATAATAATAAATGAATATATAAATAATCGATGTATAGTTAAAATAAAGTATATAATATAATAAAAAGGGCCACTGACCTTTCGTGATTAAAACAATCAATTGGAGATTCGCCATTAAGTCGCTCTAATACCACTGAAAGTCTGTGCGGAAGAGTGAGCCCTCAAGATTTGATGATCTACACAATATGAGACCCCCACAAAGCTGAAGATGAATGGTCTAGATTTAGTGGTCTGCTTAACCACTACTAGAGCAGATGGGTCTAATCAACCCTCTGATTCTACGGCATAGATGACCTCGGATTAGATCGTCCCAAGAACAAGCTAAATGGACAAACATCAATCTATCACTTTCCTCTTTTTACTTTCGTTGTTGCTTAATGTGTAATTCATGAGAGAGCCTCTTCCCCTTTATAGGGAAGGATGGAGAGTTTGGATAAGACCAGAAATTATCCGATCTTATCCTTATCTCCTCATCTAAATCTTCATTTAAATTTGAATTTGAAATTCAACTTCAAATGGAAGAAAGAAAAATTATTAATGAAAGGGAGGCCAAACCTCATGGGACCCAACTACTAGTGATTGCCCACTAGTGGGCCCCACTGGCCTATGTCCAACAGAGTAGCCCTCAAGTCCAATTGGTTGGATGATAAATTATAATCAGCAGATAAATTCTAACTTGTGATGTGTGTGCAAAATCCAATCCATCTAATAAGTCGGCCCTATTATGATGATCACCTTCAGTAAAAATCAGCCCATCCACTTTTCAAGTGGATCACACTTGTAATTTGCTATTTATCAACCGCTGCAAATTGTTTCCTATGTTATGGTCCACCTAATGAGCAGATAGGGCTTTAGCAGATTCTGAAGGTCCACCATCAGATTTATGCTTCTTCTTGTAACTTGGTGAAAGAGAGATTTTGTCCATCACCATCCTATAGATACAAGCTTAATGCATCATTGATGCATCTATAAGAGACTTCTCCACCTGCCGAAGCAATCTCAAGCATCTATCTGTAATGAAATCCAGTTCCGGTTGGTTTTCTAGTCCCGGATCTTAGTTGAAACCAGTGTTTTAAATATCGATGATATTGGCCGATATATCCCACGATATATCTTATATCCCACCTGTGTGATATGAAACACGTAGATAGTGCCGATATATCCCACCTATTCGATCTAGTGAACATTTTTTATTTTCGATCCATTTTTTATTTTTATTTTTGTTGTAAATTATGTTAAATCAGTGTCAAATGGTTATAAATCTATGATTATTCGTGCTTTCCATGAAAAATCATGGATTTGGAACTTCGATTTCGAGATTTAGGGAGACGGGCCAAGTTGTAGATGTTGAGATGTGGAGCCACATCTGGGGCCGTCCACGACCGGTCGTGGGGAATGCATGACCGGTCGTAGGGGCCCGCTCTACCAGTCGTGGACCGGTTCGACTCAAAGTCTAGCGAACATCGTTTTTTAGTCCTGAGGTGCTCGACCGGTCGTGCAGTCTGCTCGACCGGTCGTAGTTACGTAGATTCGTTTCCGAATCCGATGCGGACTGCGGATTTTGGTGTCGCCTTTCGCAAGGGTGCGAAAGGAAAGTTGCCTAAACTATAAATAAGGGTTCCTAGGGTTTTTTTTAAGGATTGGAAAGCAATAGGAAATATTTTTAAGGTGTGGGGAAGGGATTTTCTCTGTACTTCTAAGGGAAAGGTTAGTATTTTTCCTTGTAATCTTCGTTCTTCTTACTAGTGGAAGTTTGCACCCGTGGTTTTTTACCCTAGTTTGGGATTTTTCCACGTATATCTTGTCTTATGGTTTTCTTTGATTGCTTTGATCTGTTTCTAGTCTATATTTCTTCCTGTTTATCGTTTGTGTGTGAGGCTTGAGATTGGATCTCGGCTTACTGCATTGTTGGCGTGTTGCGCAACAACTGGTATCAGTGCTATTGGTTTAGTTCTATTGAGAGCGATGGCGGAAGAAGGAAAAACTAGAATTGAGAAGTTGGATGGTTCAAACTTTGCCTTCTGAAAGATGCAGATGGAGGATTATCTGTATCAGAAGGACCTCTGTATTCCTCTAGGAGGAAAATAGATGAAATCAGAAAAGATGACAGATGATGAATAGTTTTTACTGGATAAGAAGGCTTTAGGAACGATCCGACTCTCTTTGTCTAAGAGCGTCGCTTTTTAACATATCCAAGATGAAAACGACAAAAGAATTAATGGAAGCCCTAGCCACCATATATGAAAAACCTCAGCGTCCAACAAGGTTCATCTTGTGAAACAGCTATTCAACATGAAGATGTCAGATGGTGGGAGCGTGGCTGAACATCTAAACGAGTTCAATACAGTCACGAGCCAGTTGAAATTCGTTGGCATCGTTTTTGAGGATGAGGTCAGGCCACTATTGATCTTATCCAGTCTGCCGGACAGTTGGGATGGTTTGGTGATTGCTGTGAGTAATTCTTCAGGGTCGACAAAGTTGAAATTTGATGATGTGGCCGGTTTAATTCTCAGCGAAGAATCTAGAAGGAAGACATTAAGAGTTTCAGGGGACTCAGAGAATGCTCTAAACGTTAAAGGAAGAGGAAGATCGTTGAACAAAGGAGGCAATAAACACGGGCGTTCTAAGTTAAGGAAGAAGTCTAAGGGACCGAAAGACAAAGACGGGTGTTGGTATTGCGGCAAGAAGGGACATGAAACGTGATTGCAGGGCGCTTAAGAAACAAGATGGAAGCTCTCAAGGCGGGAAGGATGCAGTGAATCTGTTTGAGGAGAGCAACAAAGAGGTGTTGATCTTGTCTCTTGATGCGAGGAATGAGTCTTAGGTTATAGACTCGGGTGCTTCGTTTCATGCCAATTCGTGTAAGGAAGTTCTGCGTGATTATGTGTCAAGTGACTTTGGGAGAGTCTACCTGGGTGATGATGAGCCATGCAATATCGTTGGAAAAGGAGACGTTCAGGCCAATCAAAGAGATGAAACGGTTTTGAAATTGAAGGATGTCAGACATGTACTGAGTTTGATAAGGAATCTGATCTCAGTGGGGCAGTTGGCCGATACCCGTTATGTGACGACATTTACCAGTGATTCCTGGAAGATCACAAAAGGTGCCTTGGCGATATCTCGAGGCAAAAAGGAAGGTACTTTGTACGTGACTTCAGGATCGTATGGTTCACTCTCAGTCGCATCAACTGGAGTGAGTGGGCAGTTATGGCATCAGAGGTTGGGACATATGAGTGAGAAAGGGATGAAAGTGATATTGTCAAAGGGGAAAGCAACCAGGGCTGAAGTCTATTGACTTGGAATTCTACGAGGATTGCGTGTATGGCAAACAGAAGAGGGTAAGCTTTAATAAGACAGGACGCGCTCCAAAGACACATCTGTTGGAGCTTGTACACACTGATGTGTGGGGACTGGCACAGGTATCATCTCTTGGTGGCTCACGTTATTTTGTTTCTTTTGTTGATGATGCTAGTAGAAAACTGTGAGTTTATTTCTTAAAGTATAAATCTGATGTATTTGATGCGTTTAAGAAATGGAAAGTTATGGTAGAAAACGAGACAGGTAAAACGGTAAAGTGTCTCATATATGATAATGGGGGAGAGTATTGTGATAAGAGGTTTGAAGAGTATTGTGCAGCAAGTGGAATCAAACATTAGAAAATGATTCCAGGGACACCGTAGCAGAATGGTGTGGCTGAACGCATTAACAGGATCATCCTTGAGCGCGCCAGGAGCATGAGGTTACATGCAGGGTTGCCCAAGACCTTTTGGGCAGATGCTGTGAATATTGCTGTATATCTTATCAATAGAAGTCCCCCAACACCATTGGATGGTGGGCTACCAGAAAAAATGTGGACTGAGAAAGAAGTGAACCTTACACATCTCAGAGTGTTTGTTTGCACTTCATATGTTCACATTGATGCAGAGCATAGAAACAAGCTGGATGCGAAGTCCAGGAAGTGCACGTTTATATGCTACGGGCAGCATGATTTTGGCTACAGGTTTTGGGATGAAGAAAACAGAAAAATCATCAGAAGCAAGGATGTAGTCTTCAATGAAAAAGTGATGCATAAGGACAGTGTGCAAGAAAATAAGGCTGAGAAAAAGGAATTCGTAGAGTTGGAAGAGTTACCGGACACGGGTGTTACAGCGCCACAGGATGATCACGCACAGGAATATTATGAGGCAGAGCCACATACACCTATTGTGAGGAGGTCTACTCGGGAGAGAAGACCCACGGTCTGATACTCACCCTCCTTACATTATCTACTGCTGACAGATAATGGTGAGCCAGAGTATTTTAAAGAGGCGTTACAGTCAGATACACAGGTTAAGTGGGAGCAAGCCATGAATGAGGAGATGGACTCTCTTGAGTCTAATCGTACATGGGAGCTAGTCACTCTACCTAAGGGTAAGAAAGCTCTTCATAACAAGTTGGTTTACAGACTGAAGGAGGAGCATGATGGTTCGAAACGGTACAAGGCTAGATTGGTTGTGAAAGGGTTTCAACAAAAGGTAGGTATTGATTTCACTGAAATATTTTCACCTGTGGTGAAAATGTCTACGATTCGTATGGTCTTGAGTATAGTGGCTACAAAGGACTTACATCTAGAGCAATTAGATGTTAAGACAGCCTTTCTTCATGGGGACCTTGAAGAAGAGATATATATGCATCAGCCGACAAGATACGTGGCACCATGAAAAGAGAACAAAGTGTGTAGATTGAAGAAGAGTCTATATGGCCTGAAGCAGGCCCCGCGGTAGTGGTATAAGAAGTTTGACAGTTTCATGTCGGGAAATGGTTTTAGGAGATGTCATGCAGACCATTGCTGTTATTTGAAGAAGTTTGATATGTCGTACATCATCCTTCTTCTGTACGTTGATGATATGCTTGTGGCCGGTTCAAGCATGAAGGACATCTCAGATCTCAAAAGACAACTGTCTATAGAATTTGCCATGAAGGATTTAGGAGCTGCAAAACAAATCCTAGGCATGAGGATAAAGCGTGACAGGGAAAACGAGAAACTGATTTTGTCACAGGCAGAGTACTTAGCCAAGGTACTTGATCGATTCAATATGGGAGGTGCTAAGCCGGTTAGCACTCCATTAGCCGACCACTTTAAGCTATCTAAGGAGCAAGGGGGAAAGGCGCAGGAGGAACGGGACTACATGGCTAAAGTCCCATACGCGTCAGCTATTGGGAGTCTTATGTATGCTATGGTGAGCACGAGGCCAGACATTGCTCAAGCAGTGGGAGTTGTTAGCAGGTTCATGAACAACCCCGGGAAGAAACATTGGGAAGATGTGAAGTGGATCCTTAGATACCTGGTAGGTACTAAGGATGTAGGGCTGTGTTACGGTGGATCGAAAATCAAGCTATAAGGCTACGTGGATTCAGATTTGGCAGGAGATATCGACAGCAAAAGAAGCACTACTGGTTATGTCTTTACTCTAGGCAGTGTTGCAGTCAGTTGGGTCTCTCGGTTATAGAAGATAGTACCTATCAGTACGACAGAAGCAGAATATGTTGCGGTTACAGAAGCATGCAAGGAGATGGTGTGGATGCAAGATTTTATGAAAGAGTTGGGTAAGAAGCAAGTAGATTGCAAGCTGTATAGTGATAGTCAGAGTGCAATACACTTGGCTAAGAATTCAGCCTTTCATTTAAGGACCAAGCATATTACTATCAGATATCACTTCATACATTCGTTACTGGAAGATGGATCGATTGCTCTGGAGAAGATTCATACAAGTGAGAATCTTGCGGATATGCTGACCAAGGTGGTCACACAGGAGAAGCTGAAGCTTTGTTCAGCTTTGATTGGTCTTCAGGCTTAAAGATGGGGAGATGGTGCACTCCGGATGAGGAAGACAAAGGTTTATGGCGATGTGTCTCTAAGTGTAGATTGTTGAGATGTGGAGCCACATCTGGGGCCGTCCTCGACCGGTCGTGGGGTATGTACGACCGGTCGTAGGGGCCCGCTCGACCGGTCGTGGACCGATTTGACTCAAAGTCCAGCGAGCATCGTTTTTTGGTCCCGAGGTGCTCGACCGGTCATGACCCATTCACGACCAGTCGTAGGACCCGATCGACCGATCGTGCAGTCTGCTCGACCGGTCGTAGTTATGCAGATTCGTTTCCAAATCCAATGCGTACTGCAGATTTTGGTGTCGCCTTTAGCAGGGGTGCGAAAGGGAAGTTGTCTAAACTATAAATAGAGGTTCCTAGGGTTTTTTATAAGGATTGGAAAGTAATAAGAAATATTTCTAAGGTGTGGACAAGAGATTTTCTTTGTACTTCTAAGGGAGAGGTTAGTATTTTGCCTTGTAATCTTCGTTCTTCTTCATAGTGGAAGTTTGCATCCGTGGTTTTTTACCCTAGTTTAGGGTTTTTCCACGTATATCTTGTCATGTGGTTTGCTTTGATTGCTTTGATCTGTTTCTAGTCTATATTTCTTCCTGTTTATCGTTTGTGGGTGAGGCCTGAGATTGGATCTCGGCTCACTACATTGTTGGCGTGCTGCGCAACAGCAGAAAACTGGGAAAAATTGAAATTTCTCAATTTCTCACAAATAAGTTGCAGTCTTTGTATCCAAATACAAAATCAAACATGTATGTAACTTGATCTAGTGATTCTTCTTTTGCTTTTGAATGTTTTTTTTTTTTTTGTGTTTCCATATATGTCTTCTTATGTTTATAAGTTATATGAATAAACTTTGAATATACTTGCATTAGTTTTGTTAGATAACGCATATATTAGGACCCCATACAAAGGAAGCTCCTATTATGTATGCATTTTTTTTGTAATGTTTTGATTTATGAGTATGTATTGATGTCTTTTTCAACAATCCCTGAAGTTTCATTGAAAAATTCGACCAATTTCCCAATGTTCCAATGTTTCTCAACAACAGCGATACAAGCAATATATCCCATGCAATAACCGATATGTATCTGTATCCCAAGGGTGCAATATATTATGCGATAACGTTATTTAAAACATTGGTCGAAACCCCTCCAAGACAGTCGGATTTCAAATTTAGCCTTACTTTCGGCTCCAGATTTGAGTCAGGTCTCCCCTAAAGTCGTTGGAGATCCCTTTGGGATATTCTATTGCTCCCAGAGCCACCAAATCCAAGCTGAAAGTGTTTGATGCTGCCGGAAAACCTTTGGGGAGTTCCTATTGATGCCAAAATCAATCTCCACCTTCTTTGTTGTCGCTGGAATCCTTCTTTGATTCCTCTGCTATCGCCAGAAGCCACTGTGGGCTTAGTCCTTAAATCTAAACCAGAAACCCTCTGATGTTGTCGGAATCTGGTTATACCGCTTCTACATACGCCTTTTATTAGTTCAGAAGATCAGTTAGCAGATGTCTTTATAAAAGCCACATCAGCAGTTCGCCTTCAGACCATCATTATCAAGCTTGGCATGAATGATATCCATGCACCAGTTTGAGGGGGAGTGTTGGTGTACGTAGATTTATGCACACATGTGGAGTACCGTATATGAGAATTAAGAGAAGACATTATTGATCTTCTTCTATTTCTCCATGCATCGGCTATGTTATGATGCCACTTCATGGCATTCCCTTGTGGTTGTTAACCCCATATCTTTGGGCTTGCTGATGCCTTCCCTGCTGATAGAGTGCATTTTATGTCCATGAAGATAGGATCATTGCACAATCCTTATAAACTATTATTTGGAATCATTTAAACACATATGCATGTATGCTGAGTTGAGCCTTGAGAGTAGGAATGCATTCCGAAAAAGGGGGGAATAACATGCTCGGAGCTTTACCATCCTTATTATCTTGGGTATTTACTTTCACATAGAAGCTCATTATTTATTTATTTATTGACTTGCATATATTTGGTTCCTGCCCAAACCAAGAGTGATTATAATCATATAATTATTTATTAAATATCATTGTTGTTACTGTTATTACTATTTAAAAAGGGAAAATCTCAAACAAGATAAGGTGCACAGTTTTCCCAATACATCAAGAGTTATAAGACTATATCTATGAAATTTTGTTTGGAATGCTCTCTTATTTTTCTGAGGAATTTCAGAGACATGTTTTTTCTTTTTTCCTTTTCTCAATAAACTGCTCAGTGATATGTATGTGAGATAAAATTTTCTCAGTAGCCGACCCCTATTAATTGGGCTGAGGCTTGATGATGATAATGATAACATTTTCTCAATGTCCTAACTATGTTTTTATGTATAATCAAGAAGATTCTTTAGATATTCTCTTTAGACCTAGAAATTTGTTGTATAATGTTTGAATTCCCATTGAAAAGTCAATATTACATGACAGGATTGATGGTGAAAGCTTAAGGTCTTATACCACACATTGGCCACCTCAACGCTGGCAGGAGTATGAACCTCTTTTAAGTTTCTGCCGTGATACTGGAGTCCGGCTTATTGCTTGTGGTACTCCACTTGAGGTATTTCTTATCAGCAGCTAGTAGCATAGATTTATGGACAGATGTCCAGCACATGTGCCTCAGTTTGAAAAATAATATAAGTAAAAAGAGCCAAATGAGAGAAAAAATTTCATCTTCTGCAAGCCTTGGCTTGGTTGTCTATTTTTATTCATCAGCGGATCACATTTTTGTTGGCAAGAAGACACTTGCAAAATCTCGTGCAAAGATTGGAATGTCTCTTATATGTAAAAAGAAAAAGTAAATTATTTCCTTATTTCGTTTGTGTTAGGGAAATAATTTTGCTAAAAACAGACAAGGATTTAGAGATCTGTACCTAGCTCATGGTTTTTTGTATTTGCTTTTAATAAAAAATAAAAAATAAAGAACAAAATAAATGATGCAGATCTGGCACTTTCTCCATTGGATAATTGCTGTTTTGTACTTTTTAGAATTCAAGTGCAAATAGTTGGACAAACATTTATTTTGTTAAGTTATAAATGTAACACTAGTTGACCTATGGTCTAACTGAAGTTATGGCTCTTGATAGAGTGGAATGTCAGGAGAAGATTCATGTAGCTGAGCCCAATTAGTTGGGATAAGGTTTAGATGATGGCGATGATGAAATGTAACACAAGCAATTTAATTCCATCTTAAAGAGCATGTTTGTAGAGTTACAGACCTAGGTTTTTTGGAAAGATTATTACCTTTTCTCAGCAAAAGTCAGTATCTTCTGTCATTATTGAAACCAATCTTTCTATTCATTTAAATTTAATTTTTCGTGGTTAGGACTTAGGATTTACTATCTAGTTCTATTCTTTTTGAGCAGTCATCCATAACCATGATGATTTTATGACTGTATAACCAGAAATAAAACTGAAACTTAATTTTATTTCTGCCAATTTAGAAAAAATCCTGCTATAATAAAAAGAGACATGTATGACACTAGCTAACAGCCTAACACTGATAAATATAAGCTAAGTCAGGTCTAGGCTCGCCTGTTGATTACCATTTCAGGCCTATACAAAAGGTCTGGCCCTTCAAAGCTCATGGGGGAACCTAGTCACTGACAGCCCTATTCATGAGCTTGAACAAGGAACTCTCAACTATTTCGGCTCCTAAGCAACTGGATGGTATGTTCTAATGACTCCAACCAAGAAATATGTAACCTGTTTGATAATTAATACAAGATATGACATGTTCTCCATGATCCCATAGAAAGATATTGAATCATGTAGGCTGATAAATCTGAACTTTTTCCAGGACAACTTGTTGGGGGCCTTGCACAAAACCTTAGGATCTAGCCCTCCAGAACAAACCGGAATTATGGGATAATAATAGCAATGAAATAAATCAAAGCAACAATCACACACCACACAAGAGATTTTTACGTGGAAAACCCTCAAAGAGGTAAAAACCACGGGACCTTGTCCAAATCAACAATCCACTATGAAGTAGAACGTTACAACTTTCGTCACTCACGCAGGAGCGGATAAACAATAAGAGAATAAAAGAAAACAAAGGGATCTCACCGATCACGAGGACGTAGAAGCGCTAAGACGACGGCTCCCTTCCACAAGCTTCCTCTCTCTTTTCTCTCTCTCTCTCTCACCTTTGATAACCCTCTTGTGTTTTTCTCATCCGCTAGAAAAATCCTAGAGACTCTTTTTTATAGTTTTAGGAAACTCCTTTCCGCATCCTTGTTGCGAAAGGACTCAAATTCGCAGTTTCGTGTAAAATCACGGAACAAACTGCGTAACCTACGACTAGTTGTAACTCACCTACGACTAGTCCTAGACTCGAAAAAAAACAACACAATTCGCTGGACTTCGAGTCGTGCCAGGGCTCGAACCTACGACCGGTCGAGCGCCTCCCACGACCAGTCGTGGCTGTCCCATGACCGGTCGAGCAACGCGGTGAATTACTCCGATTTTTCACCTGTTGCTCCATCTCTCCTCTGATCTGAGGAGAAAAATCCCATCACAAATTTGGTAAGGTTGAGTAGCCATCTTTGATTGTTTCTTTTGTAATCTGTGTAGTTTATTGAGATCCTTCAACGTGTCCCTCATATATTCCCCACGCCACAATTGTATTGTGAAAAACCACTACAATCTTGACCTTGTTTTTGTGAAAGATAGTTTCTTTCAATCTGGGTGTCTTCAGTTGTATGATACATTCTAGAGTAAGGACCATTAAATGTCAACATTCACTCCACGTTGATGTCTTCAATTCCCATAGAGATGACTTTGTCTCCGTGTTCCTATTTCCACTCAAGGGATTGTTGTTATTCTTCTTCCTTGAATATGAGCTCTGGGAACAATTCGGTAACTATTGTTTAATTAAAAAAAACACTAGCTATTGTTTAATTTTGATTGTCATATATGTAACTAGGATGCTAACATGATGGAAGGTGTTGGATATGATAACTTTTAAAAGTCACATTCACCTACATATCCACACAATTATGCTAAATAAATGTTATCTTTTGTTTTTGTTTATTATTGTTTATATACAAAAAATCTCCGAAGTAAAAAAGAAATACAATAGCCTACATTAGTTATTTAGTTGTAAGGTAATAGAAATAGCATGGGCCGTTACATTATATGGGGTCACTACGGCCCATGCCAGAAATTTTGGATTGTTATGATCCGTTATGAGTTTGCATAATATAAGTCCCCTTTTAGTTCTTTTTTTTTTTTTTCCTTCAAAACTGAATCCTTCCATTTTTTTTGAATTTTTCTAATATTTTTTCTCATTTCTTTAAATAATCAACTGTCTGAGGGACCTTAACGATTATTACAGCTCATAAGGTAACGATTCATTGTTTGGCCGTTACTCCTGCCATTACCATTATTAAATACCTTGATTATTTCTTGTATACAAAAAAAATCTAATCACTAAGAAAATAACAAAAATAAACTAAACAACTATATCTTTTAGAATAGTCTTCTTTATTTAGTTATAGTCCTAGTTGGTCTCGCTTGTTCCATGGGCATGTTAAGGCTTTGTAATAGGACATACATGTTCTTGAAAGCATAACTAGTCAAATGAGAAAAAAAGAGATTATTTTGAATTCTCGTGATTCGAATCTCTAAAATGAGACTCTTCTAGACGTTAGGTTTGCGACCATGGTTTTGAAAAATGGTTATGTTACGTAACCATAATGGCCACCCTTATTACACGGTACAGGGGGAACTGGCTGCACTTAAAAAAGGGCTGTAACGCTCCCTTATCAGCCAATATGGGGTGTATTGGCAACGTTGCACACTAGGCGTAAAGGTGCTCAGTTATGCCAGTAGGGCCCATTTCATTTCATCTATTTTTTCTGTTTCTTTCACCTCTTTTCTCCAAAAATAAAAATAAAAATGTAAGAGGAGTTGTTGTTTGTTGGATTTGACCACATTGTTGCTTAAATACAAGATCAAAAAAGGGGATTTGAGTGTGATTCAGAGGGCCCGAAGCAGTTTTGTTCCATGTAAGGAAAAATAAAATAAACCACTACTTGTTTTTGTTAGATTTAAATATAATAATCCCCAATATCATGCTTGATTTGTGTTTGATTGAGGCCTATTTCAAGGCTCTTAAGGGGATGAATAGTAACCGTGTACTATTCATTGGATTTTCCCCCCCGTCAAATTTCTCGAGGGAAATGGTATATATAGGTTAGAGAAATGCATTAGTGGTTTGATTCTCATAGATTGCACAAATTATGGGTCGTTCAACTATACCCAAGTTGCACTAGCATTGTTCGTTTTTTTTTTTTTTTTTTGCTTAAATTTTTTTGAGGGAAATGGTGTATATAGATTAGAGATATGCATTAGTGGGATGAATCCCATGGATTACACAAAATTTGGGCTATTTTCAAGTTGTTCAAGGGTACTGAAATTGACTAGGCACTTTTTATTAGATTTTTTTTTTCCTGTAAAATTCTCTTAGAAATTCTTGAGGGAAATGGTGTACTATAGACTAGAGATATGCATTAATGGGATGAATCCCAAGGATTGTACACATTTTGCCACTTCCTAACCATTTAATTTTACCCAATTCAAATCAGGTCAATGCTATTTATATGCTTTTTGGTTTAAATTTTTTTCCTCAAATTTCTTAAGGGAAATGGTGTATAGATATATGCATTAGTTTGCATAATTTTGGGCTGTTTTTGGGTCATTTAAGTTGAGCATGCAGCTTGGGTTCAGGTCAACCTTGATGTACAGACGGAAAGGTTTTGTGGGGGGGGGGGGGGGGGGGTGTGGGTGTCTAGACTCAATCCATTGAAACTCGGGTCCGTCTTGGTTGTTTGGAAGTCAAATAGTTGACCCATTAATTTAATGGGTTGGATTTGGGTCAGGTCTAGGTTGGGTATAGAAATTACCATTGAGTTTTCACACCAACAATGTTACATACCATCCAATTAGTGATGGCTATCAGTTTTAATGGTAAAAAAATGAAATGGCCAATGTCCGAGTTGGGTCTATTTCTGCATGACCCAAATTGGACCCATTAAAAACTTGGTTCGGGTTGGGTTGGGTTGGGTTGCTTTTAAGAGGACTCAGACAAGGCCCATTTAGTAATTTAGGTCGAACTTGTAGACCTGCATCGACATGGGTCTAAATTTTGGATCCAAACCTACTAGTTTTCTGCTTAGGTCCAATGATCCATCAAGTCAACCGTCGACCCAATCCATTTGCACCCCTAGTGATGAGGACATCAATCCCTTCAAAGTTTATCAAAGATGAAGGCGGCCGACAAATACATCTTTATGGCTCGATGATAGTTTGTGGCACAACCAGGGAGGATTTTGAAGACCTTACACGTCCCTGGATTAATTGAAGACCCAACATTAGGTAGACACGTGTAGGATGAGTTAAAAGACCGATTCGTTATGCAAGATGTTTTTAGAAAGCTTTGTTTTGCGCATTTTTTTGTTTGTTTTTGTTTTTGTCTTTTTTGTTATAGGGGGGCTAAAAGAGGTTTATCCATGGACATCTAAGATTGAAACAAATGCAACTCAAAAAAGCAAAAAAAAAAAAAGAAAGGAAGAGAAAACTCTCGGATTTAGCTGCACCAGGAATGCTGGGTAAATGGAAAAGATCCATGATCTGTTTTATAATGATTTTTGGAATTAGGCGTATGTTTTAACCAATGGCAACATTCATGAGAACAAAGAGATCAAGATTGTGACTTTTCTCTTTTCTGTTGCATTCTGATTGTTTCCTAGCTGCTAATTCTTTTGCCTTTGGTTTTGGAATCAGAACTTGAGGCTGATGTAGAAAGCACAATACTCATGTATTGTGTTGATATGTTTTATTCTGAACGTCTGAAAGTCTAACATATATGATGGAAACACTTAATGAGTTATAAATGCTGTTTTACACAAATTTATCCGGAGACTTGCTGCTTCAATCTTAATGACAAGTAAGATTAGTTCCTTGCTTTATAGCTTCTGCTGAATCCAATGGTGAGGATTTCTAGTTTTCTTTTGGTTGCTTCCATTTTTTTTTTTCAGTTATTGAGTCTCCTTTATTCTCTGTTTCTTTGCCTTTATTGTTGGTGTGCATCAAATGTAGAATAATGATTTTTGTTCATATTCTTTTAAAGAAAAAGAAAGAAAGAAAATTATAAATTAATTTTGCTTTCTAGCTTGACATAAATCCAATCTTGGATTTTCTTCTGTCCTTTTTATTAGTATTGATTTGTTTGTTTATGCACTTATATATAAGTGGGAATTGGGAAGTACACATGTTTCTTTCATTTCTTTTTCTTTTTTCACTTTTAACTTTTTTAGGTGTCTAGGTTTTAAGGACTGTTCAAGCTGAAGGCATTCGTGGTCTTTCCAAGGCACAACGTGAACTATATATTCCTCCTGCTGGATCCGGATTTATTGCCGGGTTCAAGTCCATCTCTCAAAGGTCATCAGTAGACACGATTTCTTCAAATCAGTCTGTTTCTTTTGGTCCAAGTTCATATCTATCTGCTCAGGCAAGAGTTGTTGAAGATTTCAATATGTCCCAGATTATCATGAAGGAAATGGTAGATAGTGACTCTTCTGGTATGCTAGTAGTGGTAACAGGTGCAAGCCATGTTATATATGGATCAAGAGGGACTGGCTTGCCTGCAAGAATATCAAAGAAGTTGCAGAAGAAAAATCAGGCTGTTATATTACTTAATCCTGAAAGGCAGGACATACGTAGAGAGGGGGAAGTCCCAGTCGCCGATTTCTTGTGGTACTCTGCTGCTAGACCTTGTAGTAGGAATTGCTTTGATCGTGCTGAAATTGCTCGAGTCATGAATGCAGCTGGTAGGAGGCGAGATGCTCTACCCCAGGTTTGCTATGATTTTTTTTTGCATGAGCAGACTACTGTAGAATATTTCTTTTTGGAATGATGAATGATATATATTTTTTGATATGCTAATCAGGACCTTCAAAAAGGTCTTGATCTCGGTCTGGTATCACCTGAGGCACTACAGAACTTCTTTGATCTGGAGCAGTATCCTCTTATTGCAGAACTTACTCACAGGTTCCAGGTGAGAAGTGTGCATGAAGATTGTCTTTCTTTTAATTTTTGGTGCCTTATCCTATATATATCTCAGGATCTTGTTGTTAAATGTGTCATTTAGAGGCATTTAATGTCATCGTATTCTTCTTATTCTCTGTTCCATGCCCTGAAAATGACAAACACCAGTAGGTACAGCACTAGTGGTGGTGGTGACCATGGATAGGTTGGGATGAACTTTGATTGGAAGTGGTGTTAACGATATGGAAATCTTATTTGCAGTGGTTCTGACATTTGTTTCCCAAATCATTTTCATGCAGGGTTTCCGGGAAAGATTACTGGCAGATCCCAAGTTCCTACATAGGCTAGCTATAGAAGAAGCTATATCAATGACAACAACTCTCTTGGCTCAGTATGAAAGGCGTAAAGAAAATTTTTTTGAAGAGCTTGACTATGTTGTTACTGATACTGTCAGGGGTTCAGTTGTTGACTTTTTTACTGTGTGGCTTCCTGCCCCAACTTTATCATTTCTTTCATATGCTGATGAGATCAATGTCCCTGAGAACTTGGAGTTATTAAAGGGCCTTTTAGGATCTGTTCCAGACAATGCTTTTCAAAGGAATAATGTTGGGAAGGACTGGAATCTGATCCATAGGCTTGCTTCCGTGCTCATTGGGGGTCTGAAACTTGCTGGTGTTGGATTTATTTCCAGCATTGGGGCTGTGGCAGCCTCAAATGTTTTGTTTGCTGTTCGTAGATTACTGAATCCTTCATTGATTGCGAATGAAAGACGTAAAAGATCTCCTATACTTAAGACAGCAGTTGTGTATGGATCTTTTCTTGGGACATCAGCAAATTTGCGGTATCAGGTACGGGAATATGCATGAATAATTTGTTAATCACCTTTTACTTTGGCACTTATACCAATCAGGAGTGTTCATAGGACTGTCAATATAGCCTTCTTCCCTTCTCTAATATTGCATAGTTTAGAGATTTTTGGAAAACATCCTGGGTATTGGCCGACCCCAATTAATTGGGATAGGGCTTAGGTGATGATGATCATAATGATCCTGGGTATTAGCCCACATGTACTGAAATATTTGTCAAAACCAACTACTCTGTGAGGTTATTGTTTTGAGTTGGTCTTTGAAATTTAGTAGAGGATCTGATACCTGGTGATACATTCTGTATTCCACTATCCTATGTGTGCTATACATTGCAAGCGGGTTTATCAAAACATAAAACAAACAGTGAAGCTTCCAAAGATATTAAACTAATTCTCCATGGATGAGCTCAGATCTACCACCAATCTTTGAAATGATGTTCAAGGTACAGGATTGAACTGATTTGTAATTTTGTAATCATGCATCACGATAAATATACATTTTGTAGTATCGAGATGCTTCAATTTGTGTCAGGCACGCATCACGATAAATGCCTTTGGTTATATCGGAGATCCATTCCGAATTTAAATGCCATCATCATTAAGGCTTTTGTCCCAACTAGCTGGGTTGGTTTTGCATTCTGAATTTAGCATACTTTTAATTTAAATACTTTATTTATTGTTTTAAAGACCATTTTGTCTCTAACTTCATAACTCTTATTTCTCTATAATCATCCCATTGTTGTGGAATTTGTAAAGAGAGTATCCGAATTCCAGAGCTAAAGGCTAATGTCTAAGTTGGTCATCAAGATTCAAACACTTTTATCTCCATACATAGGGATGGATGTATGAGATCTAGACTTTTCTTCAATTGTGTGCTACCATGAACAGGTCACGTGCCAAAAATTAAACTACTGATGTGATCTTATCAATTGATTGGGGAACTTTTGCCCATTAAATGGCGATTGTTGGTTGGAGATTTTCTTACCTACCCATTTTTAATTGTCAAAAAGTCATCCAACCAGTAGCAATGATCAAAGGAGGTCCCAAAAGTTGAAACTCTGGATCCCATGCACGTCACCACATGTACGGATATTTAATGCTTGATAAGTAACTTGGTTTTCAAATTGTGTAAATTGTCTACCACGGCACGCAGAAGCTTAGTGGAGCTTAGAATTACGACTAAGTCCTGAGGGGGGGATATAGGACCACTTAAAATTTTTGCCTAATTAAAATAATGAGGTAATTGCATAATGAGAATCGCTTGCTTAGCACAGGCCAAGGATCCACTTAATCAACTAATTCTCGTGAACTGAACAACAAATTAAAAAAGGACCAATTTACCAATTAACACTTAGGCTTCCAAGCCAACTAAGTCCAATCACATAGACAAGAATAGATGCAACAGTATAAGCAATTAGTATATAAAAATGATAGTGATCTTGTGTGTGAGATGTGTAGACAATTTAATACCTAACATACATCTAATTATGCATTCATATAATTCAATAAGATAAGCTCACAAGCATAAATAGAAATGTGCACAAATAATAATCCCAAACACAAGCATTCATAATGGTTCGGCCACTTGCCTACTCCAGTCTTGGCGGATGTACTCTCCTCGAGTATACCATATTTCACTATCTCGGAGGTTTTAAATTAGGTTCACCTCTAACCTTTACAGCCTTACACAAGTACCTAGTGCACGTACACTCTTGTGTCGAAGGAACACATTTCCACCCGTGTCGGTGGCTCCCGGGGAGACTTAATTGGTTTTCTATCAGCTAACCAACAACCACTACAATCCTAATCTAGGGACCTACGTACACTCCTACAAGAGGCTCCCTATGGAGACTTAACATGTATGCACCTGTGTCCGGTGAATGCAGTCATAATCCAATGCCCTACGTTTACTCCCGCTGAAAGCTCCCATAGAGACCAACACATGTGCACATGTGTCCGGTGAATTCAGTGATACACAAAAACCTATGTCCTACACCAGAACCTATTCGAGTTTGGGCACAAACTTTACAGTCAATCATACATAAGGAGTGTATGGACTCTAACATGACAACTTACTTACCGGATTGAGCCTCATTGTTATGCCTTCTTGAGATGCTTCTTCAATGCTCTCCCGTGCTTGAATTAACTTCTCATTTGCTCCCACGATCATTGAAGTCGAATGGTTCAACTCCACGATCAAACACCTTGCATGCGATGTACCAATGAGGTGACCAAGGTGGTAGGAGTTGGGTTGAATCTCCTACAACCAATGGTTTTAGTTGTTCCTAGTAGAGATTCACCTAGATTGGTATTCCAGAGGATATAAACTAGGATATACCTAGTGGAGATCAAGTGCATCTTCATAATGGAGGTTGAAATCCTCATTAGAGTGGTAATCTCAAATCTCATAGGTTTAAAGGCTTAGGAAATGGATTAAGAATGGGGAATCACCTAAGCTCTAATGGCACCAAAAACCCATCGAAGTGCCCAAAAGCTTGAATGCCCTTTATAAACAAATCAATTTGCAACGGCTATAAAACAGGTAGAAAAAGATTAGTTCGATCAATTAACCGAGAGCCTTCGATTGATTGAACTTGGTCAAAATAGGCCGAAGAACTCATTGGATAGTTTAGGTCATCTTCAATCGATTGAGAGTCAACTGTTTTGGGCTGTTTGGTTTACAACAACTTTGAACCTCTTTAGCTGGATTTATCATGTTTCAAATGAGCTCCTAAGGCTAGGGGATGATCAAACAATGGTTTACCTATTTAAGGAATGGATTATCTAAAGGTTAGGTCGTTTTGGATTTAAGGTTAGGGTCACCAAGGCACCTCATGATTAATCTGTTCTTTACTCCTTGATGCTTCATGTCCTCTTGTGTCTTCGGTCTTTAATTTCTAAGGGCTCAACCGACTCACTAATACATAACCCACATGATTGACAAATAGGTGCACTAACAGGTTTAACAGCATTGGATCCTCTCAATTTTTGATCATTTTCATACTTCTTTTTTTTTTCTAGATTTTATTTAGGTTGCGTTTGGTTGCACTAAACATCATGATATTTTGCACCAAATTAGACTGATTAATCATGAAATATAATGAAATTGCATGATATTTGGTGCAACCAAATGCACTCTTAATAAAAGCAAAATGAATCTTACAAGCTGCATATCCTCTCAATTTTTGATCATTTTCATACTTCTTTTTTTTTCTAGATTTTATTTAGGTTGCGTTTGGTTGCACTAAACATCATGATATTTTGCACCAAATTAGACTGATTAATCATGAAATATAATGAAATTGCATGATATTTGGTGCAACCAAATGCACTCTTAATAAAAGCAAAATGAATCTTACGAGCTGTATATTGGATGCATATATGGTACGAGCTGAGCGTTCAATATAATACATTCAACTGTTAATTTGATCCACGCTTTTAACGACACATCTTTCTAATCTTGAATGTTCATTTCCAATTATCTTTTTCATCTTCGCTTTGAGAGATTTGTGTTATTAACACCATTATGTACTGTAATGCAGATAATTGCTGGAATAGTGGAACATCGGATATCTGATCATTTGCTATCATCTCAACCATTACTTGTGAATATGTTATCTTTCATAGTTCGCACTATTAACTCATACTGGGGAACTCAGGTTAGATCTGTTTCAACTTTTGAAATTGCGGCATTATTTGGTTGTCTATCACAAGATTATATTTTTCCATGGTATACAGCTAACATGATGATAGATCTGACAACATTATCCAACCTGGATCTTATCCATGATTCTTCGAAGACAATGTGTATTGAAATCCAATAACGTCTATTCTTATTGCATTCTCTTTATTAGCAGCAATCTTTATTGATAAAGGGGACAATAGTGCAGAGAGTGTAGAATGCAAGACTACTCAAGTGGACTTCAGTGTGCCCTAGAACCTAACTCTGACACTAATTTTGTTGTCAGGTTAGAACAAATTAACAACATCCTAGGAGGATCTCAAAAACACACAAATGATATGCCAAGCCAAAAGAAAAAAGAAAAAAGCTAACACCTTGGAGGAGGGATCTAGCCATACCCCTAAAAGAAGAGCCCTTCACTGAATTCATGGTTTTATGACTCGGGGACTGACTGGTTTTGTCTTTATTCAAGTTGAGACTCTGCATAGTCAGGTCCAGTCACCCTGTATCTAAATATCAACTCGTGTTGACTATTACTTTTGAGCAGTCATCCAGTACAATGACAACCTCAATTGATGTACTTCCCAACCACATCATTTGTTGCAAATACCTTTGATGTCAAGGCCTCGTCTCCTAGTGTCATTGACCAAATTAGTGCACTTGGATTGCTACAATGCCACTAGGAGACTCGTTGAATTTAATCAATTTCTTTGATGGTCACATAACTCTTAAGATGCAGATTCATTGGAATGAGAGCAATTATACTTGACCATCATGCATTATCAAATATACTCAGGTTACTATAACATGAGAAGCTATGGATAGCCTAATTGGCTTTCATGGGGCACAACTCAACACTGGTAACATGAACTTCACATGCAATATCCTGCCTTCTAATAGTAAGATTGAATTGTCAACAGTCTTAATACTTAGTGGTCTAAAAGATTGAAGATTAGTTATTATAAGGCGCGCGGGGGGGGGGGGGTTCTGGCTCCATGGGTCAGTGGTAGACAGACTTTGTTTCAACACTGAGACCAGGGATCGAGTGACCATGTGGTGTGGGTGGTTGTGTGAGTGTGTGTAAAAAAAAAATTAGAAAAATAAAAAAATAAAAAAGATATTTGGGGTGAATGTGTACTCCCTAAAGGTACACTTTCACCCAAAAAACAAACAACAAAAGAATCATGAACAGAAAGTCTTCATATGAAATGAAAAAAAAAGAGGATAATTTTTAAGTGCATTTCTAGGGATCTTTATTTGTCATCCCATGCCTTCTTATCATGGGAGAAATACAGTATTTGGCAGATTTAATGAAATCTAGTGTCAATTAGGGTGTACTATTGAATTGTGTGTGTGTGTGTTTTTTTTTTTTTTTGGCAGGACTACTTAATTATGAATGCTAAGGAATGTAACAATTAGTTGGGATGAGGGTTAGATGATGATGATGATCAATTTCCTCTCTATTGAACTAATATTGGAATTCAATTCAGTATTGCATCTAAATGTAGTCCTATTATGCAGCTTCTTTCGTACTAAAACCATCACCAACACAATTTTTTTTTGCATTAACATATCTTCTTTTTTCCAATGCTGGCAGCAATGGATCGATCTTGCACGATTAACAGGATTGCAGACACGTAAGATTGTACCACCCTCTTATACACTTTCAGATACTCCTAGCCTCAACAGCACGGAAGCAACTGGTATAGATGATATTACAAATCAGTCAGGTGATAATCCTACATCATAGCATCATTTTGGCGGGAACTGTTGTATCATATCCCTCTAAAATTGGTGGGTGAGACCTGTAAGAAATGGTTCCAAGCCCCCAACATATGTACATCTCTTTTTTGGCTGTCTTCTTCATTCAATTTAATGTTGTCCTTTCTGGTTTTGGCTTAAATTTGGAGTTTGTTAAGTATATAGTGTGGAAGGGAGAGCATAAAACAGCTGCAGACACCCCATTTTCTATAGGTGGTCTACATTATTTGATCCAAATCTCTGCCCAATTCTCTTGTGCCTTCTTTCCCCTCTTTTCCTTTCAAGTGAATTACACCGGTTCTGATCATGGTGTGCCATAACGGCCATTACGGGGCTGTAAAGGCTGTTATGTGAAGGTAACAGTGGCAACTGTTACATGCCATGGGGTCATAACTGCCTAAGTGGCCATTACAGAATAAATGACCCACAACGGCCATTACAACCCCAGAACGCTGGTTACACTCCCTGTAAAAGCTGTAACGGCTCCAAAATGGTCCATCACGGGACAATACAAGTTTTTTGAATTTATTTATTTTTTAATAATAATAAAAAAAGAGATACCGTAACAGCCATTACAGGGGCTATTACAACCCATATCATAAAGGTAACATTAGTGGCCATTACGGCCACTATTACTATTATAAAATACCTTCTAATGCTTAACTATAGCCCCTAACCTGATTCCAATTTCTGGTAAATCCCTTTTGAAAACCTTCAAAACCTACCAAAAGTAGTGTTTAAAAACTCAAAAACTCTACTAGCTTGAAATCATGGCAATTCGAGCGGATCAGTGTGTCGGGTGCGTCGACTTGCGATTCATTAAATTTCTAGTAAATCGTGAGTCGTTTGCTACCCCTCCTCCTCACCCTCATGATATGCCACCATTGTGCATGAAGGGATAATTCCGCTCAATCCACAATTGAGGAATCAGTGGGCCCACGGTGTGCACATCCTAAAAGGGATCCATGCTATATATATATAAAATAATAATAAATAATAATAATTAAAAAAAAAAAAAAATGAAAAAGAACTCCATGTCCTGTAAGAAAAATCCAAAACCCAATTACCATTTATTTTGTCTAACGGTGGCAGGTTTACGCGTCAATATGGGCAGTCCAACAAGTGAGGGAGTGACCATGGACAGCTCATTTAAAAAAAATAAAAATCACACCTATTAGACAAAGCTAGCCGTTATTTTTCAACACCTTCCAGCACTTTGCTGACCATTAGCCATTTTTGGTTTTCGGATGGTTGCATTGATGGCTACTGATTAGGCTAATTGTCAAATCTGTCTTTAATTATTATTATTGGAATCTGTAGTAGGCCCACTCATGATTGATTGATGTATCAAATTGTCACTTGTAACGTAGAGAAATTGCTCTACCATGTTCCTATTCTATTATTTTTGGCATCTAAGTATACCTTTGAATACACGGGATAGATGACGAGCTATGAATAGCTGCTTCTCTTATGCATTTAATGCGTCTGGGAGGGGCCAGGACGCATGCCACTTCCGTCCTGGCAGGGCTGTGGGGCCCACCGTGATGCATGCGTTTTAATCTATGTCGTACATCCATTTTTTTTTTAATTTTTTTTTTTTCAGATCATTTTAGGTAATGACTCTGAAAAGAGAAATTTACTACTATCCGACCCATTTATGGCCCATTCCCCTTTTTATGCCCAATCACTTATTTTTGGCTTACGAGAATAAGCCCGAGCTGTACGGCCATCTTTTCTAGGTCGAAAATGCCCCTGCTTTTTCCTTCAAGCGGATCGGCTGGTGCTCATAGGCGAGCGCAGACGCTCCTGGAACTCCGGGTTGTACGAACGGTTCAAAACATATCAAAGTCACATGGGCCCACAGTTATGTATTTATTATATCCACAACGTTCATCCATGTTTCGAGATCATTTGGGAGCATTATTCCCCCCCGCCCAAAAAAAAAATTCATATCCAAAGATCAACTGGACCACACCACAAAGAGCCGCGGCAAAATTGATTTTGACCGTTAAAATTTTTGTTGGGCCCAGCATAACATTTATTTTCCATCCAATCTATTCATAAGGTCACAAAGACCTTGATGAAGAGGAAAAAAAAATTTCCTAATGATCCAATACTTCTGTAACCCCTAAAAGGGTTTCAATGGTAGACATTCAATTTCCCACTGCCTTTTACAGTGTGGTACACTTGATAGTTAGATTTGTCTTATTTCTCGTCTCAAGCCTTAATATGAGCTTGCTAAATAGATGGATGGTTTGGATATAACAGACCTCATGATGGGACCCACAAACGACAAAAAAAAAAAAAAAAAAAAAACACTCGTGGCAGTGCCAGTGGCAATTATATATATATATACCAAGAGAAGTTTTTTTTCCCTTACATTTTTCTCTAATGCATAATTATCTAAATATGTATATATAAGTATATAAAAATATTTTTCTCTCTTTTAATTCATTTCTTTATCTATAAATATTTTTCTATCTTTTCATTCATTTCTTTGTCTATTTATTTAACAAGCATATCTCCTAAACTAGAAAGAGTTACTCAACGTACCATATTTGATTTTCGGGTAGGAGAAGTTAATTTAGCCCTACCTGGTTATTTTCCAAGATTCCATCGGGTCGATGGTCGAAAATCTATTTCATTCACTTCGTGGTCAATTTCATTCACTTCATGGTCAATTCAATCAGTTAGCGGTAAATTTCATTAACTTCACGATCAATTTCATGCATTTAGCGGTGAATTCCGGCGAATTCCCTTCACTACATAGTTAATTCCATGCATTTCGAGGTCAATTCCTTTCACCTCACTGTCAATTCTATGCATTTTGCGGTCAATTCTCTTTACTTCACAGTCAATTCCCTTCACTTCGTGGTCAATTCCATGCGTTCTACGGTCAATTCCCTTCACTTCACGATCATTTCCATTCATTTCACGGTCAACTCCCTTCATTTCATGGTCAATTCCATGCATTTCACGGTCAATTTCGGTGATTCCTCTTCACTTCATAGTCAATTCCATGCATTTCACATTCAATCCTGGAAAGATGAAATGCATGGAATTGGCCGTGAAATGAAGAGAAATGACCGTGAAATGCACGAAATTGACCGTGAAGTGAAGGGAATTGACCATGAAATGAATTGAATTAACCGTGAAATGAAGGAGAATCACCGGGATTGACCATGAAATGCATGGAATTGACTATGAAATGAAGGGAATTGACTGTTAAATGCACGAAATTGACCGTAAAGTGAAGGGAATTGACCATGAAATGCATGGAATTGACCGTGAAATGAAGGGAATTGACCGTGAATCGAATGGAATTGACTGTGAAGTGAAAGGGAATTGCCTGGATTGACCGTAAAATGAATGGAAATGGCCGTGAAGTGAAGGGGATTGACCGTGAAATGAATTGAATTGACCGTGAAGTGAAGGAGAATCGTTAGACTTGACCGTGAAAGTGTCCGTGAAATGCACGGAATTAATTGTGAAGTGAAGAGAATTAACTGTGAAATGCATGGAATTGACCGTGAAGTGAAGGGAATTGACCGTGAAATGCATGAAATTGACCGTGAAGTGAATGGAATTGAACATGAAATGAATTGAATTGACCGTGAAATCAATTCCCTTCACTTCGCGGTCATTTTCATGCATTTCACGGTCAATTCCCTTCACTTCACGATCAATTCCATGCATTTCACGGTCAATTCTGGCGATTCCGTTTCACTTCACGGTCATTTCCATTCATTTCGCGGTCAATTCCGATGATTTCGCTTCACTTCACGGTCATTTCCATTCATTTCATGGTCAATTCCCTTCACTTCACGGTCATTTACATGCATTTCATGGTCAATTTCGGTGATTCCACTTCACATCGCAATCATTTCCATTCATTTCATGGTCAATTCCCTTCACTTCATGAACAATTCCATGCATTTCACGGTCAATTTCGACGGTTCCGATTCACTTCACAGTCATTTCCATGCATTTTACAATCAATTCCGGTGATTCCCTTTTACTTCACGGTCAATTCCATGCATTTCATGGTCAATTCGCTTCACTTCATGGTCATTTCCATTTACTTTCACGGTCAATTTGCTTCACTTCACGGTCATTTCCATGCATTTTACGGTCAATTCCGACGATTCCCTTTCACTTCACGGTCAATTCGCTTCAGTTCACGGTCATTTCCATTCATTTCACGGTCAATTCGCTTCACTTCACGGTCATTTCCAGGCATTTTACGGTCAATTTCGACGATTCCCTTTCACTTCACGGTCATTTCCATTCACATCATGGTCATTTCGGTTCACTTCACAATCATTTCCATGCATTTTACGGTCAATTCCGGTGATTCCCTTTCACTTCACGATCAATTCCATGCATTTCATGGTCAATTCCATTCACTTAATGGTCATTTCCATTCATTTTATGGTCAACACCCTTCACTTCATGGTCAATTCCATGCATTCCATGGTCAATCCTAACGATTCCCTTTCACTTCACGGTCAAATCCATCCATTTTACAATTAATTCCATACATTTCACGGTCAATTCCGGTGATTCCCCTTCACTTCACGGTCAATTCCCTTCACTTAATGGTCATTTCCATGCATTTCACAATCAATTCTACTCATTTCACGGTCAATTCCCTTAACTTGTAGCGATACTGATACTTCCGATTATCAATGATATTATCGACCGTGAAGTGAGTGAAATGAGTGGAATTGACCATGAAATGCATGGAAATGACCGTGAAGTGAAGGGAATTGACCATAAAATGCATGGAAATGACCGTTAAGTGAAGGGAATTGACTGTGAAATGCATGGAAATGATCATAAGTGAAGAGAATTGACCGTGAAATATATTGAATTGACCGTAAAATGCATGGAATTGACTGTGAAATGAAGCAAAATCATCGAAATTGACCATGAATTGCATGGAAATGATCATGAAGTGAAGGGAATTGACCGTGAAATGCATGGAATTGACCATGAAGTGAAGGGAATTGATCATTAAATATATGAAATTGACCTTGAAATGAAGTGGAATCGTTGGGATTGATCGTGAAATGCATGGAATTGATCGTAAAGTAAATGAAATAAATAAAATTAACTGCGAACTGATTGAAATTGACTGCAAAGTGAATGACAAAGTCATGGGATCACCTTATAAACAATATGTGTCATTCATAAGGTCATTTCTACATCCACCCATAACCATAGCTCAACTGGTAGACTGAGTGGAGGTACCTCGTTTCAACACTTAGGTGGTCTTGGTATCGATCCCTAGTGGGGTTGGGTTACACGGAGGAGTGTGTGTACTAACAAGCTAACTCAATATATATATATATATATATATATATATATATATATATATATATATATATATATATATATATATATATATATATATATATATATATATATATATATATATAAACTTCGTCAAAAAAAAAAAATTTAAAAAAAATAAAAATGAAGTCAAAATAGAAATATATAAGCTTCGTCCAAAGCTTTTGTGCCTCGTGAAGATTTCAATGGTGAGCATTCGATCCTCACTTATTATTCGGTGTGACCTACTTAAGTTTTGGATCTCCTCTTGTTTGTAGGCATATCTTAAAATGAGTTTCCAAAACAGATGGATGGAGTGGATATAACAGAAATGTCAAGGTGGGCCCCTTAGTACTTGGGTTGCAAGATTTTCACCAAACCAAGGTGCCCGGGGCTGCGTGGGATTTAGAGAGATATAGTGGAAAATTCACTCCGTTCATTTATTTTGCAAGACCATAGTAGAATAGAACGGAAAGCTAAAAAATAAAATAAAAATAAGGCAAATCCAAAACACATGTGGGGGATTGAACGCCTGAGGTGACAGAAGTTTTGTATTGCATGAGGATGGCATTTTGTGAACTATAGTTTATCTCAACGGTAATAAGATGGATGTTTCCCTTCACATTGTTTTTTTTTTTTTTAATTTTTGGGTATGGCCTGTCACGCCCCAAAATTCGGGTGCAGAGTGTGCACCCTCAGACCCGAGTTTTAGTTCGTAACTCAAGTACAAGGTGTACTAACTTAATTCTTTAATCGATTTGATCGTATGTAATATTTACGTTCAATATAAAGTCCGTCATAATCTCAATCTCACATGCATTATACTTAACACCAATCAAATAATCATAGACAAATCTTGACAACCCTTAAAATAAAATAAACTTTAAAATTATTCATTTATTATGCCATTATACTATAATGATGTTTATTCCATGCTAACATTGTTCCAAAGAAATAAAACTAAATAATTTCTTAAAGTCTTAAAATAAATACCAGTGCATTATATTATAATTAAACTATACTAACAAAATAAAACATATAATTAAAATTTTTCTAATGCCGCCACTTCATCTTTAGATAAGTATGCTCATGTTTCAGGTGAGTCATGTTTAGGTACAGTAGATCCTTCCGGTTCTTACGCCACGTCATCTGTTAATGGATCCTATGTATGGTTTTTCCATCAATAAAAATGTAAGCTGGCCAAGCTTAGTGATATAACCCAACATGGTTCATAATCACAGCAATTAAAATAATACATAAAAAAAATATGTACAATGATATGAATGTAAAATGATGTATGAATGCATCAGATGGGATAATCGTCCATCTGCTTAGGTTGGAGATCGTCAACCCGCATCCACCCATTGGGTAGGCTTCCACCTTTCGGTAGGCTTGGGCATAGCCCGCATCTGGTAACGCTCTACTAGGATCGACATTTCTTTCAGGGAGGGCCCCTAGGATCGACCGTGCATTATGCAATGTATTGAATGATGGATGATATCTAACTGCATATTAGGCATAGTTGTCTCCATTAGATATTCACATATAAATTTTTTTGTAGATATATCATATCAAAATATTCAAACCAGTAAATCAATCAAAAAATCATAATTATTTATTTTAATTTTAATGAATTATGAGACAAGTTGGGTCACTCACCTGAGTTTGGTAGTATTGACTCTACAATGTGATTAGGTTGATTTGAATTCCGAGATCCTATCAATTTTATCAACGATATTATTATTTATTTTTTTTTTTTATTACATGGTGGGGCTCACCTTTGATTAATATCCTAGGTGGCCAGATCCAAAATAATCAAATAATTCTTTTTAAGATTATAAAATTGAATGAAATTTACTTGATCGGGGTGGCTTATCGGATGGTCAGATCATCCAGATTCTTGAGGTATTGTTATGTTTTACCTTGATGCATTGGAGGAGTGGTGTGGATCTAACCATACATTCACCAATGGCCCATCTTGACCTTTTACGCCAAGTGATACCAACACTTGCGTAAAATATCTAAGATTCCTTTATCAAACACTTATAGATCTAGCTAATGTGGCCCATCTGATGATTAGATTGATCTGAATATTAGGGTCCTTATATTTTTTTGGCCTCATGAATCATATGATCCGATCAGATCTAATCTAATTTAATCAGATGCAAACCAACTACAATTACATAATTTTAGATTCGCCTCACCTTTAAAGGGCATCCACCTATGATTCAATATAATGAACGTGTGACCAATCCACATAGTTCGTTGCATTCATCGAATCAAATTATATTAAATATATAAATATATTAAAATGACGATAATATATATACCCGATCTAAGCACTCCAAAATTCTCTTTCTCCTTTTCTCTGCTGTCGCATGTAGCCTTTTTCTTTAATATTTAAATTTGACTAAACGTCTTTTATTCTTGAGAGATGCGGAGAGGGATATTTAAATTTGACTAGAAGTCTTTTATTCTTAAGAGATGCGGAGATGGATATTTAAATTTAACTAGAAGTCTTTTATTCTTAAGAGATGCGGAGAGGGATATTTAAATTAAATATAAAATAAAGATAAGATTTTTTCATTTTTTTATTTTTAAAAAAAATCTTTTTATTATTATTAGTAAATTTCACGGCCCCTTACATGGCCTACCTAAGTTTTAGATCTAAATCAGAATACTCTCTTACTGTGGTCTTTCAAAACAGATGGACGGAGTGGATTTGTCACGGACATGTATGTGGACCCCACACATCTCCATGCTCACTGTTGGGCCCATTTTTTAAAAAAAATCCCACAAAGCCAGAAGCGGATAACCTGTGCCCTGTTAGTCGGAAACTGTGTAGGGCCATAGTGATGACCGTGACAAATCCACTCCGTCCATCAGTTTTTAAGACCGCAGTTATACTTGGAATCTGAAAATTTGGAAGATCCAAAGCTCACGTGGATATAACACACGAAATAGCAGCAGGGATTGAATATCCACCATTTTAAACTTTATGGAGGCCAAAGAAATTTTTATGAGGATGATATTTGTGCCTATAGTTTATTTGAGTAGTAAAAACTCTTTATTTGAGTAGTAATAACTCCATAAACGGTTTGGATGGCATATAAACATCGTAAGCAGCTCCAGGAAGGCTTCAATGGTGGATATTTCCTTTCCCACTATCTCGTTTGGTGTGGAGCATCTGAGTTTTGGATGTATCTGATTTTATTTTTTATTTATTTAAATCCTATACTAATGTGATCTTGCAAAACTGATGGACGGAGATGATTTATCACTGTAATCTATATGGTCCCCAATACAGCTTCCAACAACAGGTGCAGAGAGAGATTTGGGCATAGGTAATCTGCTTCCTAGGGGTGTACACAAACCGGGTTAGCCCGGTTAGCTCACTTGACCCGGCCCGAAAAAGCTCGACTCGGCCTGACCCAGAGCTGAGTTCGGGTCAGGATGGGCCAATTTTCTCAGCTCGAAACTGAGTTCAGGCCGAGTTCGGATATGACCCAGTTCCGCCTGACTCGGTTCGAAATTCAACTCAGCCCGTCCCGGCCCGCCCGCACTTTAGGCTATAAATATATATACCCTGTTTAAAAAAAATAAAACCTACCCGTCGTCGGCCATCGCTTTCCCTTTCCCCCTTTTAAGAAAAAAAAAACCCTAGCCCGACCCCAACACGGCAGCAACGGCCCCACCAAATCTGTCCCTACCCAGGTCCAGTTTAATCCAAATCATGCTCTGATACCATCTATAACATCCCGAAAATTGGGGGTCGAGCATAAACTCCACTCCCGAGTTCCAAAACATCACTTATGCAACATTTTCAATGATGGATGAATGTCGGCTGTAATAGTGCATAAAACATGAAGTGAATTAAGCCAAAACAACATATCATACTCTAGAGACAGTTAAATTAGCAAGCGGAAGAATGTGATAGATATATAAAATATATAAATGATTGTAAGTCTCCAGAGTGTGAACATGTTACCAGGTTAACTAAATACATGTATACTCCAAAATAAAAGGAAAAGAATATACATGGGTGTGTAAATAAAAGGCAAAATACCAAGTGTATTGGCATCTAATCAGTAACCCTGTAATCCCGTCGAGCAGAACCTGCATATAGGAGGAATCCTCCTCATCATCACAAAGTCCAGTTCCACCTCGCAGGCCGTGCCATCATCTGAAACTACAACAGGGTCTGGTGGGTGTCCGGAACACCGTCCCGTAACGTGGGAGTGAGTAGCTAACTCAGTGGAATCATAGAGCAAAGGTTAACATGTTATCAAATCAATCACGCGATAATAGTAAAGCAAGCAATCAAACATTCCTAAACACTGCGATTAATGTAAGAATAAAATGACATGATGGATTCCCTCACCGATATACTCCCTCATGCGACACTATCTTACGTCTGCGGCATACTTTCTTCCCTCAGTGCTCCACATCTTCCAGGCACATGCAATGCGATATGAATATGATTACCGAGTTGTTATTAGTCCTTTTCATACAGTAGGATTGAGAAACTAGGGTACTTCCCTTATATTATTCCCAACAAGGATCCTGTCTAGGGTCATCACTCCTAGTAGTCTCATACGATGATATATTTGTAGGTCACTGCAAGGGCTGCCAGGGCTGTTGCATGCACTCGTTGCTCCGCCCCCCCATCACCCTATCAATACAGGCCTAGTTGTATTCTTGTTGCTACGGAAGGGTCGTTGCCTCACGTAGACTCAGAGTACGCTTGAGGTCACTATAAAAGGCTGCCAGGGCTGTTGCTCGCACTCGTTGCACTGCTCCCCCATCACCTTATCAATGTAGGCCGACAGCTCGAATATAGTGTCCCATACCACCATAATCGGCTCACAAGTCTAAGGTGCTTAGTCTCTATATATAGAAATGAGCCTAGTCTCTATTACGGTTGATTTCAGGGGTAGGTGTGAGTTGGTGGCAAGATATCTAATTCTCTATTGACTACTCTACTGCCTATATGTCCTTATCATTTTCCAAGGGTAAAGCAATAACTTTTGGTTATAGGTAGTCGGGCCAACATAGAAGAAATTTGGTGTAGTGGGTTTGAGCCGGATACATAGACTTTCTATCTAGCTAGGACAGAAAACTTGTCGTATCAGTTCTTAATCCTAGTTGGTCTCGATCTTCTGCTTTATCAGATCATTGAGTTCATTGGTAACTACCAGGATTAAGAAGTCGATTCAAACCGCGAATACCTCGCTTATATATAATTTCTCTACTCCGTGTTCCCAATTGTACTAAGTCCTTTGAAGGGCAAATCTAAGGAGCGTGCTGGTTTATCCTAGCATTTAATCTGAGGGGTATATAAGTTTTCTCTAAGCGTAACTAGTTCTGAGTCAAGCAAGCTTCCTAAGAGTTAATAAAGGAGCCTATAAGTATCAAGGGAATCTAACAAAAGAACAAGATCTCACTCTAACTAAATCAAAACAATTCTACGTCTATATTCCAATTACCTTAGCAAAATTAGTCTTTTACATTCCTTAACTAAACCAGTAGCCTAGTCTTAATAAATTTAACGATGCTCAAACACTTCACATATGTCTATACTAGCTAAGGAGGTCCTAGGGTTTACGTTTTTAATTTACTAGCTTTCTTATACCGTCAGATCTTTCTAAATTTAAGAATACCCACTCTAGGTCCAAACTCTAAGGGCTTGTTTGGCTAGTGGTATGTCACGCCCCAAACCTGAAAATCGGATTCATAGGAATCCCGATCGCCGAATCCGGTGCCGACAGCCTCCGTAGTACCCCATTCTCGGCTCCTAGCATTCATATGCCAGATTTCGATCCTGGGATCGTACAAGGAGGATTTTTTTTAATCAATGTACATTTAACTAGTAATAAGCATAACCAAAAGATTACCCAATTCACAAAGGCGACATCATCATCACATATCCACTAATATAATCATTTGATTACAACACTGAAAAGGAAATACATAAATAAAAATTTAAGCTCCAGAAGACCACTACACGCTCCAAGCTCAACACTGCTGCAACCTAACATCTCCTTAAGATCTCAGACTCTTCCTTCCACCAACGCGATCTAGAGCTCCAATGGAGAGACTTCAACGGTTGAGATTTATTTTGGAGGGTGGGGATGAGAGATAGGAAGTGGGCCACACAAACTTCTCTCCTCTCCCTTGGGAAGCCATGGACGATTCTCTCTTGCTTGGGAGAATGGGAGAGAGAGATGAGAGAGATGATGGGAGAGAGGGAGGAGTGGTGTGACATAAGAGGTAAGGTAATTATTGACTTTTGAGAGTACTTTTGTACTTGGGAATGGGGAGAGTAATGGGTTGAGTGATGGGTGTACTTTTGACAAGTGAGGTGATTGATGTGATGAATTTTCTCGGGATTTGCAACACGCGACATTTTTCTCGAACTGAACATGGGCCCACATCTCCTGGCCAGGGTACCTCATCGGCGTGCAAAACACGGCATCGGAACCGCGATGACGGTGCGGTCGCACTGGTACAAGTCTCGGGTCAAGCTAACTCAGATATACGGGATACGTCTCAGGATCACGTGTAAATGCCAAAAACAGATCGCAGGTCTTCGAAAATTCGACCGGTAGGACCACAGAGGCCTATGAAACGATACGGCTAGGATGCGGGTCTTACAACTCTCCCCTCCAAATAAAAATTTCGTCCTCGAAATTTACAGAACAAATAAGGTAAGGGGAAACATCGTCAAGTATATATGACAAGGCACAGTTAATCTATAAAAGGATGAATGTAGCGCTCTCTAATCTCAACTTTGTCCTCCTAAGACGCGTCATCAACAATACGATGATCTAACTGAACCTCGAATCCTGGATCAGAAACGATCGAAACTGAAATACTATGCAACCTCACACTATTAACGGTAGGGAGCTATGTTAGAAAATCTCTAAGTTATTCAAATTAGGGGACCTAATCATTCTAAATTCTCAATAATCATAGAGTGTAGGGCAGCTATCTGTAGATATGTTATGTTATCCTCAGGTATTCTCAAGTTATGCTCTGATACCAATTTCTGTCACGCCCCAAACTCGGAAATCGGATTCATAGGAATCCCGATCGCTGAATCCGATGCCGACAGCCTCCGTAGTACCCCATTCTCGGCTCCTAGCATTCATATGCCAGACTCCGATCCTGGGATCCTACAAGGAGAATTTTTTTTTATCAATGTACATTTAACTAGTAATAAGCATAACCATAAGATTACCCAATTCACAAAGGCGACATCATCATCACATATCCACTAATATAATCATTTGATTACAACACTGAAAAGGAAATACATAAATAAAAATTCAAGCTCCAGAAGACCACTACACGCTCCAAGCTCAACACTACTACAACCTAACATCTCCTCAAGATCTCGGACTCTTCCTTCCACCAACGTGATCTAGAGCTCCAATGGAGAGACTTCAACGGTTGAGATTTGTTTTAGAGGTGGGGATGAGAGATAGGAAGTGGGCCACACAAACTTCTCTCCTCTCCCTTGGGAAGCCATGGACGATTCTCTCTTGCTTGGGAGAATGGGAGAGAGAGATGAGAGAGATGATGGGAGAGAGGGAGGAGTGGTGTGACAAGAGGTAAGGTAATTTTTGACTTTTGGGAGTTCTTTTGTACTTGGGAATGGGGAGAGTAATGGGTTGAGTGATGGGTGTACTTTTGACAAGTGAGATGATTGATGTGATGAATTTTCTCGAGATTTGCAACACGCGGCATTTTTCTCAAACTGAACGTGGGCCTACATCTCCTGGCCAGGGTACCTCATCGGCGTGCAAGACGCGGCATCGGAACCGCGATGACGGTGCGGTCGCACTGGTACAAGTCTCGGGTCAAGCTAACTCTGATATACGGGATACGTTTCAGGATCACGCGCAAATGCCGAAAACAGATCGTAGGTCACCGAAAATTCGACCGATAGGACTACAGAGGCCTATGAAACGGTACGGCTAGGATGCGGGTCTTACATGGTATAAGGCTGTATTAAATGGATTGCGTCGCTAATCCCACCTCAGGATTGAGAATGACACGTTTGGAAGGAGGGTAGGATGTAATTAAAATTAATTTCATAGACTTTGGAAAATGAGCCTTGCGGTGGAAAGTGTGAGATGAGATTTTTAAATCCCATGATAATAAATTTTCAAGGGTAATATGAAAAGAGAACCCGAGATTTACTTTTAATTGCATACATTCCAACCATGGCATTAGAAACCATGAGATACACCCAATTTAGGGACAATACATTACACATACATTTCTTATTACTTTTACATTTCCATTTGCCCTAATCTTACCTAATGCAGTTGGTCGAACGACCCTAAATATCCCATCATTTGGAAGTTGTGCAGGTTTTGGGAGACAAAACTGTGAGTTTTGTGCCCATATGAGAGAATATAAGGAAGGTGAAGAGTTGTAAAGAATAGTGGTGGATGGGTGTAGGATGTAGAAGAAGACGAAAGCTTGAGTGAATAGAAGTGGGGATATGAGATCATTTTACATGGTCTCGGTTACGTATGGGGTGTTCTACGGTAGTTAATCTCGCCAATCGACGACACTTGAGTGAATAGAAGTGAGGATATGAGATCATTTTATATGGTCTCGGTTACGTATGGGGTGTTCTACGGTAGTTAATCTCGCCAATCGACGACACTTGGGATTCTAATGTAGTTTCTAGATTCCATCGCCCCCTTCCTAAGTCAGAGTGCGTCAGTGTACATTGTGTTACCATAACCCAGGTCCAGTTTAATCTAAATCATGCCCTGATACCATCTATAACATCCCAAAAATTAAGGGTCGAGCATAAACTCCACTCCCGAGTTCCAAAACATCACTTATGCAACATTTTCAATGATGGATGAATGTCGGCTGTAATAGTGCATAAAACATGAAGTGGATTAAGCCAAAACAACATATCATACTCCAGAGACAGTTAAATTAGCAAGCGGAAGAATGTGATAGATATATAAAATATATAAATGATTGTAAGTCTCCAGAGTGTGAACATGTTAACAGGTTAACTAAATACATGTATACTCCAAAATAAAAGGAAAAGAATATACATGGGTGTGTAAATAAAAGGTAAAATTCCAAGTGTATTGGCATCTAATCAGTAACCCTGTAATCCCGTCGAGCAGAACCTGCATATAGGAGGAATCCTCCTCATCATCACAAAGTCCGGTTCCACCTCGCAGGCCACGCCATCATCTGAAACTGCAACAGGGTCTGGTGGGTGTCCGGAACACCGTCCCATAATGTGGGAGTGAGTAGCTAACTCAGTGGAATCATAAAGCAAAGGTTAACATGTTATCAAATCAATCACCAGATAATGGTAAAGCAAGCAATCAAACATTCCTAAACACTGCGATTAATGTAAGAATGAAATGACATGATGGATTCCCTCATCGACATACTCCCTCATATGACACCATCTTATGTCCGCGGCATGCTTTCTTCCCTCAGTGCTCCACATCTTTCAAGCACATGCAGTGCGATATGAATATGATTACCGAGTTGTTATTAGTCCTTTTCATACAGCAGGATTGAGAAATTAGGGTACTTCCCTTATATCATTCCCAACAAGGATCCTGTCTAGGATCATCACTCCTAGTAGTCTCATACGATGATATATTTCTAGATCACTGTAAGGGCTGCCAGGGCTGTTGCACGCACTCGTTGCTCCGCTCCCCCATCACCCTATCAATACAGGCCTAGTTGTATTCTTGTTGCTACGGAAGGGTCGTCGCCTCACGTAGAGTTAGAGTACGCTCGAGGTCACTACAAAGGGCTGCCAGGGCTGTTGCTCACACTCGTTGCACCGCTCCTCCATCAGCTTATCAGTGTAGGCCGACAGCTCGAATATAGTGTCCCATACCACCATAATCGGCTCACAAGTCTAAGGTGCTCACTGGTCACTACGGGGAGGTTTGTGGCCCCAGCATAGGCCGACAGCTCGACCACGGTGTCCCATACCACCATGCCCGGCTCATGAGTCTTAGTGGATCAAGGTACCACGGTTAACAGGGTTATCACTGGTAGGTTCAGTACCGTAGGCTCAAGCAGTTATGACGAATACAAGGTGAACATACAATGGTCAGTCGGGTTACTTGATGAGTCCGACTAGCGCGAGCGCACGTTGAATCGACCGACATGAAGTGCACAAGCACTTCGTGTGGCCTAACCACTCCCGACAACTCTAGTACGACTCGGGTTCGTCATACACATCCTTAGTGGCGAATAGAATCCAACCACGAATTCTAAGCTGTTACCGACTGCCTGGATTAGATTATATCCCCAAGCACATGTAATCTAAATCAATAATCATATGAGAGAGACAGAATTGAAATACAAGTAATTCCAGCGAGTTATCAGCATGTTATAAGGTACATCATAAGCAGTTAACCATATAGGAGTATTTCACACATAAGGTAATCAATTCAAATACAATAAGCATGGAGGAAATCATGTGTATCATCAAATTTGTTGAGAATCCTATCTCAACACTAATCTACAACCTCATTTATGCAATACTTACTTATACAAACATTTATACATACACTTAGTCTGCACACTTTAGTCTACATAGCATATGTCGGCCAAAATGTGCATTAGGGCGAATCTCTTCGCCAAACAGATCATACACGCATAACTAGCATAGGTACACGATAAATACTCATGGCAATCATATAAGCAAAATACGTACGTATACAGTATTTTCTACAAATACCTAAAATACCATAAATTTCATATTCTTCATACGTATTCGAAATAAAAAATAGACAGCATGTTCTACATGTCAAACAACATCCTTATCAGCAATCTACCATTAAACGACATTGAAAGCTTTGAAAACAGGTAAATTAAGCGTCTAAAATCCGCACTTTACGCCGTAGGAGCGTAATGAATTGAATAGGTACTCTACGTCGTCGTCAACGACTGATTGACAACCTACAACACAAGGTGAGTCAGCTACTTAGCTACTTGTACTCATAGGAGCCTTAAAACAGGTTAGGGTTAGGATTTTCTTATCTAGAACAAAACCAGAAGCGCCGGAATAACGATGCAGGTGGATGACTTTGGCACGTGGAGCAGCAGGAAAGAATCCCAGGAGAAAGCCCCAACTTCTCCCTCACTTTCTCTCTATTTTCTCTCTTCTCTCCTATGGTTTTCTCCAAATTCGTATGGGTTAGAAAGCTAAGGGTTTAAAGCCCTTTTATAAGCCCAAACATAACCAAAACAGACTCCAAGTCAAGGTATACTTGGGTTATAGCCAAATCGGGTCTTTTTCGATCCAAAAGGACATTTCTAGAGGTCCCCTGACTTAATGCGGTCGAACTTAAGCTCATGGATGTTGGATCTTGATCACATTAAGTTTTCAGTTCGATCGGGTTTCCAGATCGTCCGTGACGGACCAGTTTCAATTCAACGGTTACCGAACCCAAATCAGGACTACAAGTTCCATGACATGAAAGGGCCAATTTTTCCTGATCCAAGGGTGAAATTTGGATGAATTCTGACGGTGAGAATGCTTAAAAATAACGCGCAAGTGAACGTGCCAGATTTAGAATTTCTTTTCTAAATCTTTTCCTTTTCTCACCCTCCTTACTCCGGACGTAAGAAAATCATCCCAGAGCATCATTTGGGCTTAATTTTTGAAATGATTGTCAAGTCCAATTAGGCGGTCATAATGGTCTAAGTTCATCGCTATCAGACTTTCGACGTGCGGTCCAGGTCCAATACGGATTTCAAGGTACTCCCGAGAGCAATTGGGAATAGAGTTTGATCCCAGGTTTCTTGGTAACATAGCGCTAGCGGTCCTACTCATTTTGGGTCTTTTAGTTCATATTTAAAGTGGTTCAAGTTAATCCTACTGAGTATTCAGTTTGGTACTCAACCAAATTCTACCCTAATTATGATAGAATACGATCCTAAGGCCATTCTATGCCCCATTTTGAGCACTACTAGTTATCATATTATTTTAATCATTTTTATAGTGGTTCATCATCAAGTTTACCCTACCTTCACCAAATTTCATAAGATTTTGAGTTGTAGAAAAATTTTAAAAATTTCGGAAGCAGCAGCTGTCCAACAAGTGATTTTCAGACAGTTGTCACAACGTTCTACTTTAAACTATATTAAATATTTTATTATATTTTTTTACATATTTTTATATAAAACTAGACTCATTTATCTTCAATCTAATTTTTGAATCACCTAAATCGGAGTTATAACGAGGGAGATATAATTTTTTAAAATTGGAAAAAATGTACAGAAAAAAGTGAAGAAACCGGCCTGCTAGACCGCTTTACGGACGAGGTTGGCGAGGCCTCGCCAAACCGGCAAGGTCCTCACCGGTCACTGACCTATTTGGTGAGGAATCACCCCAGGGTCGAGGTCCTCACCCCTCGGGGATGCCGGAAACATATGGGGCCCACCTTGGATCCCCCCGAATTGAGTCGTTTGGGCCCACGAGTCTGTATCGAGTCTCATTTGTAAACTGAAATGATTTACACAACGTACAATATATGATTTTAGGGTAGAAGAAGCTAATACATCCAAATAACCTATCTATATCATGAAATTCTAAATATTAACTAGTAAAAATCTCATTTTACGTATGTATTTACTATTTATAGTAAGTTTTAGTTTAAATATAGTTCCTAACCTTTTAAACTTTAGGTTTGTGTCTAATATGAAAGTACTTAGAGAAATTTGAAGAATGAGGTGGTGAAATGTGAGATTTTGAAGGAAATAGGTTGAAAAGCGATTTCTAGACTTTAAGATTGATTTCTAAGAGTGATATGGTTGACCCATTGCCTAAGGACATCTAATTCCAGATTAGTGAAAATCTGGGGTGTTACAATCTACCCTCCTTACAATTAATTTCGTCCTCAAAATTGGCGAAGGGTAATGAGTAATGATTCTATTATGCCTTTTGCCTAAAATGTACTGATTTCAAGTTTATATGTGTGGTGGAATAATACATTTATATTAGTCTAGCGCATTTTTGTCTATCCTTCTTAAAAATTTACTCTTTATCTCTTGCTTATACCCTGATGGCTAGCTACAATTGATTTCTTTATCTATTTGGAATCTCAACGATGATTCCCAACTACTTAGAGTAATATATATATTTTCAGTGGTTGACCGGTACGGAGAGATGGTTGTAGTGGACTCGATTCTGATACGTTGAACATCTACCTGACTAGGGTAGAAGGCTCATCGTATCCCTTCCTAGTCCTGGTAGATCCTGGTCTTCTGCCCGGTCAAAGCAGTGAGTCCATTGGTAATCTCCTAGGTTGAGAAATGAGTTAAGTCGCGAATGCTTTGCCATTGTATATTTCAGTAACTCCGTATAATCCGATTACTCCAAAGCTTAGGGAATGTCCATCATTGAAAGGTTCCAATTTTCTATTTATAAGGTTGCTCTTTGGGTCTTGGTCTAAGGGAGTCCTCGTCTGAATCTATGTACAAGGTAGGGGTTAATATGCACCCTAATAGATCATCCTAAAAGGATTTCTAATCTTATAGAGTTGGACAAGGCTTTTATTATGTTCGTATTTAGCGAGTAGATTTGTGGATACTCTGACCTCTGCTCATTCCCATTGTTAGGCGTATGATTTAATATGTATGGGTTCAACACTTAAGCCCTAATTATTTCCCTATAAAGACTTCAGTACTGACATTCTAAGGAAGATTCAAATTCTATTTACTGACCTAACCTTACGTATAACCTAAATCACTTTCTTCGATCCTGGGCCAGTGGGGAAAGGGCCAACCACGCTTCCGCTGCGCAGTTCTAACTCAACTGTTGTATTAGCGAACCTTACTAGATTGGGCTCATAAGGTTCTACCCCCCCTTAAAAAAAATTTTTTACTCTCAAGGCTCAAGAATCTTTGTCCTGATTCGTATGTCGGAACAAGGTATAATTTAGGACCTATCCTTGACATGATATGGGATATAATCTCTCAGTACATTAGTCTTTCTTTCATTGATGATGTATACAATGTCATTGGCACCTATGGTTATAGAAATGAGCCTAGTCTCTATTACAGTTGATTTCAGGGGTAGGTGTGAGTTGGTGGCAAGATATCTAATTCTCTACTGGCTACTCTACTGGCTACATGTCCTTATCATTTTCCAAGGGTAAAGCAATAACTTTTGGTTATAGGTAGTCGGGCCAACGTAGATGAAATTTGGTGTAGTGGGTCTGAGCTGGATACATAGACTTTCTATCTAGCTAGGACAAAAAACTTGTCGTATCAGTTCTTAATCCTAATTGGTCTCAATCTTCTGCTTTATCAGATCATTAAGTTCATTAGTAACTACTAGGATTAAGAAGTCGATTCAAATCGCGAATACCTCGCTTATATATAATTTCTCTACTCCGTGTTCCCAATTGTACTAAGTCCTTGGAAGGGCAAATCTAAGGGGCGTGCTGGTTTATCCTAGCATTTAATCTGAGGGGTATATAAGTTTTCTCTAAGCGTAACTAGTTCTGAGTCAAGCAAGCTTCCTAAGAGTTAATAAAGGAGCCTATAAGTATCAAGGGAATCCAACAAAAGAACAAGATCTCACTCTAACTAAATCAAAACAATTCTACGTCTATATTCCAATTACCTTAGCAAAATCGGTCTTTTACATTCCTTAACTAAACCAGTAACCTAGTCTTAATAAATTTAACGATGCTCAAACACTTCACATATGTCTATACTAGCTAAGGAGGTCCTAGGGTTTACGTTTTTAATTTACTAGCTTTCCTATACCGTCAGATCTTTCTAAATTTAAGAATACTCACTCTAGGTCCAAACTCTAAGGGCCTGTTTGGCTAGTGGTATAAGGCTGTATTAAATGGATTACGTCGCTAATCCCACCTCAGGATTGGGAATGACACGTTTGGAAGGAGGGTAGGATGTAATTAAAATTAATTTCATAGACTTTGGAAAATGAGCCTTGCGGTGGAAAGTGTGAGATGAGATTTCCAAATCCCATGATAATGAATTTTCAAGGGTAATATGAAAAGAGAACCCGAGATTTACTTTTAATTGCATACATTCCAACCATGGCATTAGAAACCATGAGATACACCCAATTTAGGGACAATACATTACACATACATTTCTTATTACTTTTACATTTCCATTTGCCCTAATCTTACCTAATGCAGTTGGTCGAACGACCCTAAATGTCTCATCATTTGGAAGTTGTGCCAATTTTGGGAGATAAAACTGTGAGTTTTGTGCCCATATGAGAGAGTATAAGGAAGGTGAAGAGTTGTAAAGAATAGTGGTGGATGGGTGTAGGATGTAGAAGAAGATGAAAGCTTGAGTGAATAGAAGTGGGGATATGAGATCATTTTACATGGTCTCGATTACGTATGGGGTGTTCTACGGTAGTTAATCTCGCCAATCGAAGACACTTGAGTGAATAGAAGTGAGGATATGAGATCATTTTATATGGTCTCGATTACGTATGGGGTGTTCTACGGTAGTTAATCTTGCCAATCGACGACACTTGGGATTCTAATGTGGTTTCTAGATTCCATCGCCCCCTTCCTAAGTCAGAGTGCGTCAGTGTACGTTGTGTTACCATAACCCAGGTCCAGTTTAATCCAAATCATGCTCTGATACCATCTATAACATCCCGAAAATTAAGGGTCGAGCATAAACTCCACTCCCGAGTTCCAAAACATCACTTATGCAACATTTTCAATGATGGATGAATGTCGGCTGTAATAGTGCATAAAACATGAAGTGGATTAAGCCAAAACAACATATCATACTCCAGAGACAGTTAAATTAGCAAGCGGAAGAATGTGATAGATATATAAAATATATAAATGATTGTAAGTCTCCAGAGTGTGAACATGTTACCAGGTTAACTAAATACATGTATACTCCAAAATAAAAGGAAAAGAATATACATGGGTGTGTAAATAAAAGGCAAAATACCAAGTGTATTGGCATCTAATCAGTAACCCTGTAATCCCGTCGAGCAGAACCTGCATATAGGAGGAATCCTCCTCATCATCACAAAGTCCGGTTCCACCTCGCAGGCCACGCCATCATCTGAAACTACAACAGGGTCTGGTGGGTGTCCGGAATATCATCCCGTAACATGGGAGTGAGTAGCTAACTCAGTGGAATCATAGAGCAAAGGTTAACATGTTATCAAATCAATCACGTGATAATGGTAAATCAGGCAATCAAACATTCCTAAACACTGCGATTAATGTAAGAATGAAATGACATGATGGATTCCCTCACCGACATACTCCCTCATGCGACACCATCTTACGTCCGCGGCATGCTTTCTTCCCTCAGTGCTCCACATCTTTCAGGCACATGCAGTGCGATATGAATATGATTACGGAGTTGTTATTAGTCCTTTTCATACAGTAGGATTGAGAAACTAGGGTACTTTCCTTATATCATTCCTAACAAGGATCCTGTCTAGGTCATCAATCTTAGTAGTCTCATACGATGATATATTTTTATGTCACTGCAAGGGCTGCTAGGGTTGTTGCACGCACTCGTTGCTCCGCTCCCCCATCACCCTATCAATACAGGCCTAGTTGTATTCTTGTTGCTACAGAAGGGTCGTCGCCTCAAGTAGACTCAGAGTACGCTCGAGCTCACTACAAAGGGCGGCCAAGGCTGTTACTCGCACTCGTTGCACCGCTCCCCCACCAGCTTATCAGTGTAGGCCGACAGCTCGAATATAGTGTCCCATACCACCATATTCGGCTCACAAGTCTAAGGTGCTCACTGGTCACTACGGGGAGGTTTGTGGCCCCAGCGTTGGCCGACAGCTCGACCACGGTATCTCATACCACCATGCCCAGCTCATGAGTCTTAGTAGATCAAGGTACCACGGTTAACAGGGTTATCACTGGTAAGTTCAGTACCCTAGGTTCAAGCAGCTATGACGAATATAAGGTGAACATACAATGGTCAGTTGGGTTACTTGATGAGTCCGACTAGCGCGAGCGCACGTTGAATCGACCGACATGAAGTGCACAAGCACTTCGTGTGGCCTAACCACTGTCGACGACTCTAGTACGACTCGGGTTCGTCATACACATCCTTTGTGGTGAATAGAATCCAACCACGAATTCTAAGCTGTTACCGACTGCCTGGACTAGAGTATAGCCCCAAGCACATGTAATCTAAATCAATAATCATATGAGAGAGACAGAATTGAAATACAAGTAATTCCAGCGAGTTATCAGCATGTTATAACGTACATCATAAGCAGTTAAGCATACAGGAGTATTTCACACATAAGGTAGTCAATTCAAATACAACAAGCATGGAGGAAATCATTTGCATCATCAAATTTGTTGAGAATCCTTTCTCAACACTAATCTACAACCTCATTTACGCAATACTTACTTATACAAACATTTATAGATACACTTAGTCTGCACACTTTAGTCTACATAGCATATGTCGGCCAAAATGTGCATTAGGGCGAATCTCTTCGCCAAACAGATCATATACGCATAACTAGCATAGGTACACGATAAATACTCATGGCAATCATATAAGCAAAATACGTACGTATACAGTATTTCCTACAAATACCTAAAATACCCTAAATTTCATATTCTTCGTACATATTCGAAATGAAAAACAGACAGCATGTTCTACATGTCAAACAACATTCTTATCAGTAATCTACCATTAAACGACATTGAAAGCTTTGAAAACAGGTAATCTAAGCGTCTAAAATCCGCACCTTACGCCGTAGGAGCGTAATGAATTGAATAGGTACTATACGTCGTCGTCAACGACTGATTGGCAACCTACAACACAAGATGAGTCAGCTACTTAGCTACTTATACTCATAGGAGCCTTAAAACAGGTTAGGGTTATGATTTTATTACCTAGAACGAAACCAAAAGCGCCGGAATAACGATGCAGGTGGATGACTTTGTCACGTGGAGCAGCAGGGAAGAATCCCAGGAGAAAGCCCTAACTTCTCCCTCACTTTCTCTTTCTTTTCTCTCTTCTCTCTCCTAGGGTTTTCTCCAAATTCGTATGGGTTAGAAAGGTAAGGGTTTAAAGCCCTTTTATAAGCCCAAACATAACCAAAACAGACTCCAAGTCAAGGTATACTTAGGTTATAGCCAAATCGGGTCTTTTTCGATCCAAAAGAACATTTCTGGAGGTCCCTTGACTGAATGCGGTCGAACTTAAGCTCATGGATGTTGGATCTTGATCACATTAAGTTTTCAGTTTGATCGGGTTTCCAGATCGTCTGTGACGGACCAGTTTCAATTTAACGGTTACCGAACCCGAATCAGGACTTCATGTTCCATGACATGAAATGGCCAATTTTTCCTGATCCGAGGGTGAAATTTAGTTGAATTCTGACGGTCAGAATGCTTAAAAATAACGCGCAAGTGAACGTGCCTGATTTAGAATTTCTTTTCTAAATCTTTTCCTTTTCTCACCCTCTTTACTCCGGACGCAAGAAAATCGTCCCAGAGCATCGTTTGGACTTGATTTTCAAAATAATTGTCAAGTCCAACTAGGCAGTCATATTGGGCTAAGTTCATCGCTATCAGACTTTCGACGTGCGGTCCAGGTCCGATACGGAGTTTCAAGGTACTCCCGAGAGCAATCGGGAATAGAGTTTGATCCCAGGTTTCTAGGTAACATAGCGCTAGATGTCCTACTCATTTTGGGTCTTTTAGTTCATATTTAAAGTGGTTCAAGTTAATTCTACTGAGTATTCAGTTTGGTACTCAACCAAATTCTACCCTAATTATGGCAGAATAAGGTCCTGAGGCCATTTTATGCCCCATTTGGAGCACTTATAATTATCATATTATTTTAATTATTTTTCTAGTAGTTCATCATCAATTTTATCCTACCTTCACCAAATTTCTTAAGATTTTGAGTTGTAGAAAAATTCTAAAAATTTCAGAAGCAGCAGCTGTCCAACAAGTGATTTTCGGACAGTTGTCACAATGTCCTACTTTAAACTATATTAATTATTTTATTATATTTTTCACATATTTTTATATAAAACTAGACTCATTTAGCTTCAATCTTATTTTTAAATCACCTAAATCGGAGTTATAACGAGGGAGATATGATTTTTTAAAATTAAAAAAATGTGCAGAAAAAAGTACAGAAACTGACCTGCCAGACCCCTGTACGGACGAGGTTGGCGAGGTCCTCGCCGGTCACTGACTTATTTGGTGAGGAATCGCCCCAGGGGCGAGGTCCTCACCCCCCGGGGATGTCGGAAACATGTGGGGCCCACCTTGGATCCCCCCGAATTGAGTCGTTTGGGCCCACGAGTCCGTCGAGGCATTTATCGAGTCTCATTTGTAAACTGAAATGAGTTACATAACGTACAATATATGATTTTGGGGTACAAGAAGCTAATACATCCAAATAACCTATCTACATTATGAAATTATAAATATTAACTAGTAAAAATCCCATTTGACTCATGTATTTACTATTTATAGTAAGTTTTAGTTTAAGTATAGTTCCTCACCTTTTAAACTTTATGTTTGTGTCTAATATGAAAGTACTTAGAGAAATTTGAAGAATGGGGTGGTGAAAGGTGAGATTTTGAAGGAAATGGGTTAAAATACGATTTCTAGACTTTAGGATTGATCTCTAAGAGTGATATGGTTGACCCATTGCCTAAGGACATCTAATTCCAGGTTAGTGAAAATCTAGGGTGTTACAAGTTCATACCTTGAGGTATGGTAGATGCAAGATCCAGTACCTGCAGGAAGTGAAAATACATAAGAATCTAAGAAAAAATGCTTCCATTTTGCATGGCAATTGCCCCCCAAAAATAAAAAATAAAATTTAAAAAATCATGATATAGATGCGGCATGGTCCACCAACCAGTGTTTCGTGTCAAAATCAACCTTTGACTGATATGGGTTATTTTACTTTGATTTTTTATGATCAGGATGGCTTTTCGCTTCCAAACAGCAACAGTGCAAAATGGTAATTTCCAAACACTAAACCGCACTTGGTCATGCAATTTAGGTCAAGAGATGCTAGGACATAGGGCTATTAACGGGTTGGATCCAGGTGAGATACTGGTACATCTGCATCCAGACCAAGGGAATTGGATTTGGTCTTATCCAGTCTGCATATGGGCATCCAAACCCAGATGTCCCACCTAGTCCTGTCAGGACTAGTTTTGCACATGAATGAGGATTCATACCAGATAGATGTTTTTTTAATTTTTAATATTGAAATCCATACTTGAAACTAAATCCAGAAAAAAAAAAAAAAAAACTCTGGTATGGACACCAATCGGCATGATTTTTATTTTTAAATTAGTTAAATAAATAATAAAATGAATAAAATCATATGATTGGGTGATAAGTCAAGTAGCGAAGCTGATAAAAATTCTAATCACCATCGGAGTTGTTGGACCTGAATCTTCTCATCTGATTATTAACAAGGCCCGCATTGTTCTGAACAGCCAAAAGGCCCAAAAATTGGGTCCAAATTACATTAAATAGGATCAGATATTTTGGTTACGCATGGATATTGTTAGTGCAATTGCCCATTGGACCAGATTAGTGGTTGGTCGATTCTCGGGATTGCCTGCATGATGTTTGGACTAGCCAAAGCTTTTGCATCTAGTGATCTTGGGTGGGTCTACCTTTTAACAATGGCATGTGTTGATGAGTTGTAGCTTAAGCTAAGCTATTTCCAGTTGTATGTGATCCTTACTCTGAAGATAAAAGAGTAGGATTTTGATTTGGGAGATGATAAACATGGTAAAATGGCTCACTGATTGGATGGTATGAACCATCCAAACAGTGGGCCACACATGAGGATTAAAATCAATACTAACAGGCAATGAACCATGTTCAAGAGGCTGCTCAAATTATCCAATCACACACACACACACACACACACACACACACACACACACACACACACACACATATATATATATATATATATATATATATATATATATATATATATATATATATATATATATATATATATATATATACTGTGGGCCCTATAGATTGTGATACATAATCAATGACCTGATTCATCAGACAGCTTTAATTGTGTAATCACTATGTATTTTGTGATAAGATCTACCTGATGGACTGGAATCTTGCACATGTGCAATGGTGGCCTGGGGAATGCTAAATGCTTTCATGGGTGTGTGTTATATTTTTCTGTTGTTGTTGTCTGTACCTTAAGACTAATGAATGATTAAAAATTTTCATTTATTAGACTTCCTGCCACTCCATTCTAATCTTTTTAATGCATATTAAGTAGTTATTTATATTTTTGTAAATGTTGTTTTTGTTAGTTAGTCGTAATCTATGCCTAGACCAAATGCCTATTAGATATATTTTTATTTTTTTGTTCTTGTTGTTGTGGTATAGGATAATCAGTTACCCATTTGAGGATTTCTTGTTGTTGTTGTGGTATAGGATAATCGTAATCTATGCTTATACCAATTGCAAAACTTATTATCATTGATGAGAAGCCATTTAAGATGGTAGATAGTGAAATATTTATGGGATACAGTAAATACCTTAATCCTCAGTTTGAGGAGGTCTCCCGTGTTACTGTGAAGAGGGAGTGCATGAAGATGTATGCCAGTGAGAAAATAAAGCTGAAAATATTTTTAGATTCGGTTTCAAGGGTGAGTTTGACGTCTGATATGTGGACGGTGCAAAATCAAAGAAAGTGTTACATTTCATTGACTGCACACTATGTTGATGAAAATTGAAAACTTTGTAAGAGAATATTGAACATTCACCACCTTCCACCTCCCCATTCTAGTTTAGTTATTTCAGATTGCATTTACAACTGTCTATGAGATTGGGGCATTGAAAAGAAAATCAGTTCATTAACTTTAGATAATGCTTCGACAAATGACAGTGTCATACAATTCTTACGTAACCAGTTCAAGGCAACCGACAGTTTATTTTTTGAGGAAAAAATATTTCATGTTCGGTGTTGTGCACACATTCTCAACTTAATTGTACAAAAAAGGTTGAAATCAATTAACCAAACTATGGAGAATGTGATGGAGAGTATGAAGTACATAAGAGGCTCTCCATCAAGATTGAGCATATGGAATGACATCGTCCAACGTTTGAATTTAACATCTCCAAAAATGTTGAAGCTAGATGTATGCACACGTTGGAATTCCATTTTTGAGATGTTGGATTCAACCCTGGAATTGGAATATATCTTTCCAGAATATGCAGTGCGTGATAGAACATATGTTTGGTTGCCTACTGATCATGATTAAATCAAAAAGAAAGAAGTTCATAAATTTTTGAAGGTTTTTTATGACTGTATACAAATATTTTTTGGCAATAAGTTTTCTACAACAAATATTTTTCTTCCATCTGTGTGGAAGATCAAGGATGCCCTGAAGAAAGTTGCTGATGACGGTATATTTTTTCTCCAAATCATGACAGGCGGTATGCAAATGAAGTTCGATAAGTACTGGGATGATTGTCATCTGATAATGTCTTTAGCTGTTGTTCTTGATCCTCGGCGTAAGATGAGTTATGTTAAGTACATCTTCATGAGGATTTATCTTACTGAAAAGATAATATCTGAAACCTCGAAGGTTCGTGATGCAATCGAGGCATTGTGCAACGCGTACACAACCACAATGTCCACACCAAGTGCTTCTGAAGTTATATCGCAAGTTGCTTCAAGTTGCGGCGATGCTGATTTCATGTCTTTCTTAGCAAAAAAAAATACAGACATAGACATGAAAGAATCAGAGTTAGACATGTATCTCAAAGAGTTGGTCGTACTACAGCAGGATTCAGAGTTCGATGTTTTGGAGTGGTAAAAATTACGAGTTAGTGAAGAAAAATATCTTACACTATCGACGATGACACGAGATATTTTATCAATTCCTATTTCAACAGTGACATCAGAATCTGCGTTTAACACAGGGAGTAGGGTCGTGAGCAAGACTAGAAGTTTCCTTGCACCAGATACAGTGGAAGCATTAATTTATACACAAGATTGGTTGCGTCCGAGTCTAGGAGGTTATGATCTGGATGAGGAAGAGGAGGAGAATGTGAATGAAGCCGTAACATAGAAAACAACGGCAATATGATGGATGTTTGGTGTTTTGATCTTGTTAGTTTATTTAAATTTACAAATGCTATAATGGGTACTCTTTTGACTTTTATTTTTATTTCTCTGTTATGTTGATGAATGTTATGCAAATTGCGCAATGCATTAATGACTCTTTTTTATCCATAAATTACTTTTATTTTATGTCGGTATTTCATTATTACTAAAAGGCCTAAAATACTTTTCCAACACAATATGTAGATGTCTTTAAGCGAACCATCGATTGACATTTGGGACTATGATTCCTTAGTTAATTCTCCAAAGTCTGGAAAGTTAAAGATTTTGTGTAATTTGTGTGGAGCCAAGTTTGTTAACAAAACTAATCTGCTCAGATTACACTTATCCTGTCGGGGTGAAGATGCAAAACCGTGTCCTAAAGTCTCAAAAGAAATTCAAGTTCTTTTCCAAGCAGTTCTTGACTCAAACCAAAAAACTTTCACTCTCCAATCCAAACTTTTTGAGGCAGAGAAGGAAGCTAAATTATTAGCATTGGAAGAAGAATAATTTCAACTCACCTTAAAGCATAGTATGAAAGAGGCTTCTACACATCAGTGATATCCTCCGACACTACATGATGTTGAAGCAGGTTCAAGCTACATGGGTAAAAAGAAGAATAGTAAGAATTTGGCTAAGTTTCTCTCCATTCTGTGCACGTTTTACAGGATATTGGGAACTACGTATAAATCTTCTCACAAAAATAGTTCAAAAAATCTAATTCAAACTATACAAGAGGAGGGTGATAAAAAGCTATCTCCACCTTCTGAAGAGGGAGAGGTGAATGAGTACGTATATAAAGATTTAGATAGCAGCTCGAGCTCAGCAGATGAATTTCCTCAATAGTAGTCAGTAGTGTATGACTATATTCAGTTTGGATAAAATATTTTATTTTATGCTTTGTCAAATGTATGTAAATGTCCTGACTAGTTAGATTTTTTGTGGAGTTTATAATTAAACTATCAAAACCGTTGATTGAGGGCATTGTAATGGGATGCGGATTACCTGCCAAAGCCTTTCCCATGAATTTGCTGTAAGGTTCGAAACTGGCCCGAACTCTCACGATTGCAGCCTAGGCCCGGTCCGGACTGGAGATATTGGCCCGGTGACCAGGCCCGGTTGGGTTCGGGCCTGGTGCGGCTGTTGAACGGGCCTGGACGGACTGGGGCCAGTTCGACTCAGCCCGACCCGTGTACACGCCACTTCCTAAGACCCCACTCTCTTCACACTCACAGTCTTTCAGGGTTTTACAACGCTTTCTCTCTCTCTCTCTCTCTCTCTCTAGGGTTTTGGCAGAGCAAAAGAGAAATGGCAATGGGTTTTTTGGGTTGAAGCTTAATCTCAAAGCCCACCTTCTCCCTCTCTTGCTTCTTCTCTTCCTCCTCTCTCTCCCTCTCTCACCCTTCCCCTCTCCTTCGCCTTCGCCCCCTCCCATCCCTACCGAACATTTGCCACTCTCCGGCGCCTGCCGTCGGAATCCGATGCTTCTCGACGCGCCCGATGACATCGTCATTGAACGACCCATCGCCGAACTGGAGCAACCGTCCACCGAAGGAGACCATCCTACTGGAAGGCTGCGATTTCGAGCACTGACTCATCGTGATGGAACCGCCCGAGGGGAATCCCACAAGGGATGAGATCATCAATAGCTACATTAAGACGCTCGCCCAAGTCGTCGGGAGGTTAGGGTTTCCGTTCTCCTCATCCCTTTCTTTTATTTTCCTTTTTGGGTCATTATTAGCTTTGATTGATGATTTTAGGGTTTTGGATTTTCATTTTTTTTCCCCTTCAAGAATTAGGGCATGTTTGTTGCCACTTCAAAATGAGTTCATCTCAATTTAGTTTATATTAATTATGTATTGTTAGTTGGGTTTTGCTAGAATTCATCATGACATATTGCAATACAATACGTATCAGGGCTTTAGCTTTCAAATGTGGATTTTCTTCCATTGATCCGAACCGATTTTATGACGGGTCTCACACGTTGTCTGGGGGATAGCAGTTAATAAAATCTTCTAAGTTGGATCATTTGACTCCTTAGGTTGAACATGGACAACGGTCATAGCCTTCGTATAATCAAATTCTTTAAGTATTCAATCTCATAGTCTGTTTAGATGCCTGTAAAATCCTCAGTTGTAAAGGGTTTACAGGTAAACACTAAACATATAGGCATTCGGATGGCAAAAATTGCCTGTAAAGTGTTTACTAGTCAATAAACACACTTCACAAGTTAAACACTAACTTTTTTTTTTCCCCCTGGTAAAAGGTTAGGGTTTGTCGGGATGCCTATAAAGTTTTAAGTTGTGAACACTTTACACCTGAAAGACTTTTAGGTTTAAAATGCTGGGTGCTGATGTGCTATATTGTTTGACTTTTAAGTGGTAATTTGTTTACATGTAAACGGTATGTTTGGCTAATTTGTAAAGTGTTTACAATGTATAAAGTAGATATCCATGCCAGGTAGAGCTTGGGGTCGTAAATCCTTCTAAATATGCAAAACACATAAAAAGGTCTTTTTTGCAGCCCTAGGAAAGCATTAAAGTACACACATGGCAGACATATTAGATTTCTTGCACCCGCCCCAGTGGGCCCCACACACAATTTGGGTGGTTCTTAATGGCAAGCAGTGTTGTCATGTGCAATTGAAAAAAAGTTGTATGTTTGTGTTGGAAACTGAAGCAAAAAAAGGGGCAAAACAATAATTATGCTCTGATGATTTCCATAAGAACTATTGAAACATAAATTCCAATTTTGAGTTCTTGTTTAAGTAGTGAGCGGAAATCTCATGTTCCTTTCACAATACTCACCTAGTTTCTTATGCTAAGAATGCAAATTATTAAGAAGTGTAATGATTTCTTAGTGGAAGCTATCCTTTTTCTTTGCTATACAAACAACACCAATCATCATTACATCAAACAAAAACCCTTTTCCTTTTCCAATCTTTGGCATGGAATCCATAGTTTCCAAACATGGCCTAAGGTTTTTTACTGGTAAGCAGGAATTGGTTTGGATTTTGTCTTTGGATGCTCTTATCTTTATTTTTCTTCTTCTCTTTTGCAATTGGGACTTTTTGTCTGACATGAATTGATTGGGCATTTTCCAAGGAAAAGAATATTCTAAATCTGAGAAAAGATCTGGAAGAAATCCTATTGTGGAATCTGTGATGGCTTCTTCTTGTGACGTTTCTGACCATTTTTAGAATCCATGTGTTTACATCTTAGCCATATTATTGCCTTCGAAGTTTGTTGAGGCGAATTTGGGGGTCATTTTAACATGGAAATTGAGTTGTTCATAGTGATAGCGCAGGATTCAAGGATTGTTTGGTTGCACCAAATATAATCAAATTTTATGATATTTTGCACCATAGTAATTGATTGATCATGAAATTTCATGATATTTGGTGCAACCACCATTAGACATTAATTTCAATCATGCTGTTGTGAGGTGAATCTGCTGCTGACCAGCTAGCAGAAAAGGGAGCAAGGAGACCTTTACATTTGTTTTGTATTGAGCAATCAAATCTCCTCAACTGTATATGTTCCCTTTCTCTTGTATTTATGAGATATAAAAAAGCAAACAAGAGAGAAATGCACCATGACGTCGGCCAAGTTTTGAATGTTTCTGTTATTCATAAAATCATTGCTATATAGTCTGCTATTTCATTGTTCTTGTGGTTTCTCCTTTTTCTGTTCATTAACCTTCTTCCATTTTTCCCTTTTTGTGCTACAGCGAAGAAGAAGCAAAGAAGTCAATTTACTCGGTATCAACTAGGCACTACTATGCTTTTGGATGCATTGTGTCAGAGGAACTTTCTTACAAGATAAAGCGTATGCCCATACTTGATTCCCTTATCATTGTTTTTCTGTTTAGATTTGAGAATGCAATTTGTATTTATATCGATTTTAAACGCAGCTTTGCCAAGAGTTAGGTGGGTTCTTCCTGATTCTTACTTGGATGTCCAGAATAAATATTATGGAGGTAATAATAGAAACTGTTGATTTTATAAGTTAATCTCCTTTGACTGAGGTCAGTTTGGATGCTTATCACGGTGCATCCAAGGTTTTGAAGTATCATACGAAACTGCATATTTATCTGTATCGCCCATGAATGATCACTTGAAACTACCCAATACATGGGAGATAAGGGACTGTAATGGTGGTGAACAATATGACACCCAGCACACTGATTTAAAACCTTGGGTGCATCATCTTGCTTCTACAAAATGTATACATTCAAATTGAGTGGAAGGGAAACATATTTTATTTTTATTCTTTCAACTCATTATGTATGAATTATCTAACTATATACACTGTCGTTAGTTTGAAATACATTCAAATCTATCCATAACTGCTTAATGGGGAAAGAAAAAGATTAGTTACAATAGTTTGAAATGTTTGAGCTGTTGGAAAACAGAAGGGGTGTTCTGATCTCATTATCCAACCAGGCTCCATTTTGATTCCTTGGTTTCATTGCTGTGGCCCACCATACCTAGCTGTTTTTATAGCAAGCTCTCTCTCTCTCTCTCTCTCTCTCTCTCTCTCTCTCTTTGCATGTGTCGATGTATTATTCTATTATATGGTTGTGCTTTGGCAGGGGAACCTTTCATAGATGGGAAAGCTGTTCCATATGATCCTAAATACCATGAAGAATGGGTTCGAAACAGTCAACGTGCAAATGAGAGGTCCAGGCACAATGATAGGCCTCGCAATTTTGATCGATCTAGGAACTTTGAACGAAGAAGAGAAAATATGCAGAACCGTGACTTCCAAAGCAGAGATGTGCCTCCAATGCCTAACCGGGATTTCCAAAATGTGCAGACTTCAATGCCTTCCACGTACAATGCAGATGCAGGGGGCATGCCTAATAGAGATGCTGGCCCTAGTGGAGGGTACTCAAACATGCCCAACAGTGGTGGACAGAGCGGTGGGGGATACTCAAACATGCCTAACAGTGGTGGGCCAAGCGGAGGAGGATACTCAAACATGCCTGGTAGTGGTGGGCCTAGTGGGGGATACTCGAACATGCCAGGTAGAGCTAGGCCGAGTGTGGGATCCTCAAACATGCCAGGTAATGGTGGGCTGAATGGAGGATACTCAAACACGCCCAACAGTGGTGGGCCAAGTGGGGGATATTAAAACATGCCCAATACCGGTGGGCTGAGTGGAGGATACTCAAACACGCCCAACAGTGGTGGGCCGAGTAGGGGATATTCAAACATGCCCAACACCAGTGGGCCAAGTGGAGGCTATTCAAACATGCCCAGCAGTGGTGGGCCAACCGGAGGCTATTCAAACATGCCCAACAGCAGTGGGCCAACCGAAGGCTATTCAAACATGCCCAACAGTAGTGGGCCAACCGGAGGCTATTCAAACATGCCTAGCAGTGGTGGCCCAAGCGGAGGCTATTCAAACATGCCTAGCAGTGGTGGCCCAAGTGGAGGCTATTCAAACTTGCTTAACAGCAGCCCAGGGCATATGCTTAACAGAGATTTTTAGCAAAGCAGGGAGATGCCGAGCAGAGATTACTAGAATAGCTACACGCACCTAGCGGCAATGCGTACCAGGGAAGGGATATTCCAGGCAGAGATTTGCCCCCAATGCCAAATAGAGACTATCAGTAGGTCTGATATGTGGGGAGCTTGTCAAGTGCATTGCTGATCAAAGGAAGCCATACGCCACAATTTTGAAATCTATGGAGCTTGATCTACTTAAATGTGGTTATGTGGATTTTAGGTGTTGAGGAAACTCATTCTGGGGTATGATGATGCATGGACATCCAATACAATTTAGAAGGGTCTACTTTTTCCACCGGTTCACTTATAGATCAGTAATTTATTTCGTGTTATAATAGCTTCTATATTTGAATTCTGGCATACTTCTCAAAAAGAAAAAAATTCTGGCACAGTCCTAAGAAGTTTTGTCATAAGCTTTCTCGTTCCTTGATTTTTGCTTGAATGTATGTAATGTAAGGGGCCTATTTTGTATGACATTGATTTGTTTAAATTCCTAGAAATTTCAGTGGATGGTGTTGCGCAGCACGCCAACAACGTAGTGGGCCGAGATCCAATCTCAGGCCTCACCCACAAACGATAAACGGATGAAAATATAAATTAGAAACAGATCAAAGCAATCCAAACAATCCACAAGATAAGATATACGTGAAAAAACCCCAAACTAGGATAAAAAACCACAGATGCAAACTTCCACTATGAAGAAACAAAAATTACAAGGCAAAATACTAACCTCTCCCTTGGAAGAATATAGAAATCCCTTAGCCCACACCTTATAATTACTTTTCCCTCTTTCTCATATACCTAAAAAAGCCCTAGGAACCCCTATTTATAGTTTATGTAACTTCTCTTCTGCACCCTTGCGAAAGGTGACACCAAAATCTACAATCCGTATCAGTTTCGGAAACAATCTGCGTAACCTATGATTGGTCCTATGAGATCTACGACCGGTTGTAAGATCCCTACGACCGGTCTTACAGTCCCTACAACCAGTCCTAGGGTCCAAAACTGTAAAAAACAGCATCGCTAGACTTTGATTCGAGCCGGTCCACGACCGGTCGACCAGGCCCCTACGACCGGTCGAAGACGTCCTACGACCGGTTGAAGGCGGCCTAGATGTGACTCCACATTCTCAACAATCTCCCACTTGGAGACACATCGCCAAAACCTTCATCTTCTTCATCCAGAGTGCACCACTTCCCCGTCTTCAAGCCTAAAGACCAATCAAAGCTAAACAGAGCCTCAGCTTCTCCCTTGTGACCGCCTTGGTCAACATATCTGCAGGATTCTCACTTGTATGAATCTTCTCCAGAACAATCGATACATCTTCCAGTAATGAACGTATGAAGTGATATCTGATGGCAATATGCTTGGTCCTTGAATGAAAGGCTGAATTCTTAGTCAAGTGTATTGCACTCTGACTGTCACTGTATAGCTTGCAATCTACTTGCTTCTTACCCAACTCTTCCATAAAACCTTGCATCCACACCATCTCCTTGCATGCTTCTGTATCCGCAACATATTCTGCTTCTGTCGTACTGATAGATACTATCTTCTGTAACTGAGAGACCCAACTGACTGCAACACTACCCAGAGTAAACACATAACCTGTAGTGCTTCTTCTGCTGTCGATATCTCCTGCCAAATCTGAATCCACGTAGCCTTGTAGCTTGATTTTTGATCCATCATAACACAACCCTACATCCTTAGTACCGACCAGGTATTCGAGGATCCACTTCACAGCTTCCTAATGTTCATTCCCGGGGTTGTTCATGAACCTGCTAACAACTCCCACTGCTTGAGCAATGTCTGACCTTGTGCTTACCATAACATACATGAGACTCCCAATCACTGACGCATATGGGACTTTGGCCATGTAGTCCCGTTCCTCCTGCGTCTTTGCACCTTGCTCCTTAGATAGCTTGAAGTGGTTGGCTAATGGAGCATTAATTGGCTTAGCACCTCTCATATTGAATCGATCAAGTACCTTGGCTATGTACTCTGCCTGTGACAAAACTAATTTTTTATTTTCCCTGTCACGCTTTATCCTCATGCCTAGGATTTGTTTTGCAGCTCCTAAGTCCTTCATGGCAAATTCTCTAGACAGTTGTCTTTTGAGATCTGAGATGTCCTTCATGCTTGAACCGATAATAAGCATATCATCAACATACAGAAGAAGGATGATGTATGACGTATCAAACTTCTTCAAGTAACAATAATGGTCTACATGACATCTCCTAAAATCATTTCCTAACATGAAACTATCGAACTTCTTATACCACTGCATCGGGGCCTGCTTCAGGCCATATAGACTTTTCTTTAGTCTGCACACCTTGTTCTCATTACCTGGTGCCATGTATCCTGTCGGATGATGCACATATATTTCTTCTTCAAGGTCCCCATGAAGAAAGACTGTCTTAACATTTAGCTGCTCTAGATGTAAGTTCTCTGTAGCCACTATACTCAAGACCATACGAATCATAGACATTTTCACCATAGGTGAAAATATTTTGGTGAAATCGATACCTACCTTCTGTTGAAACCCTTTTACAACCAGTCTCGCCTTGTACCGTTTTGAACCATCATACTCCTCCTTCAGTCTGTAAACCCACTTGTTATGAAGAGCTTTCTTACCCTTAGGTAGAGTGACTAGCTCCCATATACGATTAGACTCAAAAGAGTCCATCTCCTCATCCATGGCCTGCTCCCACTTAACCCGTGTATCTAACTGTAATGCCTCTTCAAAACACTCTGGCTCACCATTATCTGTCAACAGTAGATAATGTAAGGAGGGTGAGTATCGGACCGTGGGTATCCTCTCCAGAGTAAACCTCCTCACAACCGGTGTCTGTGGCTCTGCCTCATAATGCTCCTATGCACAATCATCCTGTGGCACTGTAACACCCATGTCCGGTAACTCTTTCAACTCTACGAATTCCTTTTTCTCGGCCTTATTTTTCTGTACACTGTCCTTATACATCACTTTTTCGTTGAAGACTACGTCCTTGCTTCTAATGATTTTTCTATTTTTTACATCCCAAAACCTGTAGCCAAAATCATCCTGCCCGTAGCCTATAAACGTGCACTTCCTGGACTTCGTATCCAGCTTGTTTCTGTGCTCTGCATCAATGTGAACATATGAAGTGCAACTGAACACTCTGAGATGTGTAAGGTTCACTTCTTTCCTAGTCCACGTTTCTTTTGGTAGCCCACCATCCAATGGTGCTGAGGGACTTCTATTGATAAGATATATGACAGTATTTACAGCATCTGCCCAAAAGGTCTTGGGCAACCCTACATGTAACCTCATGCTCCTGGCGCGCTCAAGGATGGTCCTGTTAATGCGATCAGCCACACCATTCTGCTGCGGTGTCCCTGTAATCATTTTCTAATGTACGATTCCACTTGCTGGACAATACTCCTTAAATCTCTTATCACAATACTCTCCCTCATTATCAGATCTGAGACACTTTACTATTTTACCTGTCTCGTTTTCTACCATAACTTTTCACTTCTTAAATGCATCAAATACATCGAATTTATGCTTTAAGAAATAAACCCACAGTTTTCTACTAGCATCATCAATAAATGAAACAAAATAACGTGAGCCACCAAGAGATGATACCTGTGCCGGTCCCCACACGTCAGTGTGTACAAGCTCCAATAGATGCATCTTTGGAGCGCGTCCTGTCTTCTTGAAGCTTACCCTCTTCTGCTTTCCATATACGCAGTCCTCGCAGAATTCCAAGTCAAGAGACTTCAGCCCTGGTAGCTTCCCTTTTGACAACAACACTTTCATCCCTTTCTCACTCTATGTCCCAACCTCTGATGCCATAACTGCCCATTCACTCCAGTTGATGCGACTGAGAGTGAACCATACGATCCTGAAGTCACATACAAAGTGCATTCCTTTTTGCCTCGAGATATCACTAAGGCACCTTTTGTGATCTTTCAGGAATCACTGGTGAATGTCGTCACATAACCGGTATCGGCCAACTGCTCCACTAAGATCAGATTTCTTCTCAAACTCGGTACATGTCTGACATCCTTAAGTTTCAAAACCGTTCCGTCTTTCTGATTGACCTGAACGTCACCCTTTCCAACAATACTACACGGCTCATCATCACTTAGGTAGACTCTCCAAAGTCCCCTGACACATAATCACGCAGAACTTCCTTACATGAAGTGGCATGAAACGAAGCACCCGAGTCTATAACCCAAGACTCATTCCTCGCATCAAGAGACAAGATCAACGCCTCTGTGTCGCTCTCCTCAAACAGATTCACTGAATCCTTCCCGCCTTGAGAGCTTCCATCTTATTTCTTAAGTGCCCTGCAATCACGTTTCATGTGCCCCTTCTTGCCGCAATGCCAACACCCGTCTTTGTCTTTCGGTCCCTTGGACTTCTTCCTCGACTTAGAACGCCTGTGTTTATTGCCTCCTCTGTTCTACGATCTTCCTCTTCCTTCAACATTTAGAGCATTCCCTGAGTCCCCTGAAACTCCTGATGCCTTCCTTCTAGATTCTTCGCTGAGAATTAGACCGGCCACGTCATCAAATTTCAGTTTTGTCGACCCTGAAGAATTGCTCACAGCAATCACCAAACCATCCCAACTGTCTGACAGACTGGATAAGATCAATAGCGTCCTGACCTCATCGTAAAAAATGATGCCAACGGATTCCAACTGGCTCGTGACTGTATTGAACTCGTTTAGATGTTCAGCAATGCTCCCACCATCTGACATCTTCATATTGAATAGCTGTTTCATAAGATGAACCTTGTTGGATGCTGAGAGTTTTTCATACATGGTGGCTAGAGCTTCCATCAATTCTTTTATCGTTTTCATCTTTGATATATTAAAGGCGACGACGCTCTTAGACAAAGAGAGTCGGATCGTTCCTAAAGCCTTCTTATCCAGTAAAAACCATTCATCATTTGTCATCTTTTCTGGTTTCTTCTCTTTTCCTTCTAGAGGAATATAGAGGTCCTTCTGATACAGATAATCCTCCATCTACATCTTCCAGAAGGTAAAGTTTAAACCATCAAACTTCTCAATTCTAGTTTTTCCATCTTCCGCCATCGCTCCCAATAGAACTAAAACAATAGCTCTGATACCAGTTGTTGCGCAGCACGCCAACAACGCAGTGAGCCGAGATCCAATCTCAGGCCTCACCCACAAACGATAAACGGATGAAAATATAAACTAGAAACAGATCAAAGCAATCCAAACAAACCACAAGACAAGATATACGTGGAAAAATCCCAAACTAGGGTAAAAAATCACGGATGCAAACTTCCACTATGAAGAAACAAAGATTACAAGGCAAAATACTAACCTTTCCCATAGAAGAATATAGAAATCCCTTAGCCCACACCTTAGAATTACTTTTCCCTCTTTCTCATCTACCTAGAAAAGCCCTAGGAACCCCTATTTATAGTTTAGGTAACTTCCCTTCCGCACCCTTGCGAAAGACGACACTAAAATTCGCAATCCGTATCAGTTTCGAAAACAATCTGTGTAACATATGACTGATTCTAGGAGAGCTACGACCGGTCGTAGGATCCCTACGACCGGTCTTACAGTCCCTACAACCAGTCCTAGGGCCCAAAACAGCAAAAAACAGCATCGCTGGACTTTGAATCGAGCCGGTCCACGACCGGTCGAGCAGGCCCCTACGACCGGTCGAAGGCGGCCTAGATGTGGCTCCACATTCTCAACAGATGGTGCTCCCATGATTTAGTAATTCCTAATTTTCAATTAGCTTGGTATGATGCATGAAGGTCGTCATTTTTATCATCGAAAGAAAAGGGATGAGGGCCATAAAAGTGCACTTTTGCCAAGGGCCTGTATCTGCAAATGCTTTACAATGTTAAATATTCCGGAATTCATCCATTTGCATGTGAATTGTTATTACCAAGTGTTTTACTATGTATGTTTTCTATTCTGATGCATTTTTCCAGGTAAAAGTCATTTTCCTACCTAATATTTTTCCAGAACATCCTAGTGTATGGATGGAAGGTCGGATCATCCCATAACCCAGAATACAGTTGATATTTCGGACATCCCAAAACCCACAGGGGACGCACCAAATGCATGGTGTGGGTGTACAAAACACATCGTGATGGGTCCACCGAGCTGGACCTACTGCTAAGGGCCTGTTTGGATTCGTGTATAGTATTGTATTGTATTGTATTTGGGTACTGTTCATGTATACATTGGATGGTTTTCAGAATACATCGAAATCAATCAGATGCTAATCAATGTTTGAATTGGAGGTATTGGTTGGCATAGTATATGTACCTTATACAGATCAATGTTTGGATAGGAGGTATTAAAACTGGGTATTGTAAAATCATACGCATTTCAATACTCTACCGGTACGGATGGTCAACCCACGCTTTGGTAGCAACCCACCTGTGATGTGGACCCCATGTGTAATCCTAACGTCATTCACGCCCCAGAAAACAAAATAACAAAAACTAAATAAGAAATCAAACATTTTAATTTTTTATTTTTTTTGAAATGACATTACCATAAGATAATTGTAAATGAAATTTATCTGAATGAGAATTAGAATGCAGTAAGAAGATTGTTAATCATATAGGGAATGATATGTAAGAGTCACTACAGAGATTTTAAGTATGTCATGAAAGATTTGTTATGTAAAATTTTATTGAGTTGTTTACTATTTGTAATTCAAATGACTGAAGTAGGAATATCGAATTACAGTTGAATGAGGCATGAATTTGACAGAAGCATGGATGTCATCTGACTATAGTTTATTCAAACATTGAAATATTCATAGTTATATAAGAAGATTTTTTATCTTAAATTCATGTTTTCAGACAATTATTTCCCACTTGTGTCTATCTGGTAATCAGTTATGTACGCATTACTGTAGAACTGAAAACATGAAATTAAGTAAGCATGAATATGTGATTACAGTTACTGGCCTACACATGAATATTTGTTTTGAAAAATTTAAGTATATCCTTGATATTTGCTTATAATTCTTTGTCTAAATAATAATATTGGTTTCTATGGTCTCAAACTTTTAAAATCTTGTTTTCACTTCAAATGAAACTGCATTTGATAACCACATTTACTTCATTTAGCATATCAACATCACTTTATAGGTTTTTTAAGCATACATGAATATATATTGATTGTTAGTTTTGCAAATATGGATATCGATTTGTAGAAAGATATGTCTGAGTAGGAAACACAATTTCATATGAGACCAACAATGGACAGTCAATCATAGATTTACTATTCTCATATTCTATTTACATGTAACTATTTGGATAGCTATCAGTGAACATCATACAATCGAAAGAAAAATGACAATCTGAAAATCAGTATTGACATACTTTGTTCGCTGAGAAATGAGATTGAAATGAACTGTCAAATTTGCACTGATGGATGGAGAAACTTTAATGTCTGCAGCGACGCATGATTAGATTTAGGGGTTAGGCTTTGATTCAGCCATAAACAGACATTACATGAATGAAATGAAAGTGTAAAACATGTCTGTTTAGATGGACATTAAAACTGGAAACATGTTCTCATATGACCTTCGATATTAACAGTCGTCATTCTCAAACATGTCTGTGTTATCACAAAGGACTGAAAGCATTAAGCTATCAATACGTTCAAACATTAAAAAAAAAAAAAAAAGAAGATAGAAAGGCATGCAACTACCACTGAATATCTCAGGGTAGCCACATGTAACCAAGCAACCTTGTAGTTCTAAATATGCAGATGAACGATGATTTCAGGAACATCATACAACAATCTTACCGACAGTTTATAGGGAATATGTTGGCGAAATTGCTTAACATTTGATGGAGGGAGATTCATATTAAAAGGGCCATAATGAATCGATAACATGCAGAAAGAGAGAGTGCAATTTAGAGAAACAAGTGTTTCAGGAAAGTAATACCTTATGAACAACTCACCCTGGAAAACTCAGAGCATATTTGTGGGGAATAGGAAATCTTTCAAAATACAGAAATCCCTTGAAACGAAGGATGAATTTTTATAAACCAACGGATTCCAAACACCGAAAAATCTGCAAGCCACAGTTAGGAATCGTGTACCTGATTCTGTGGCGCATGCTCCTGTCATTTCCAGCTTTCCACACACACCAGCAGATTTTGCAAAATCCTAATGTTGGATTCTTACCCTCAGATATTTAAATTCATTTCAGCCCAGCAGAGGTATAGTCATAGTCATAGGTGGATAGGGAGTAGATGCGATACAAATCTGTTGGTATATACAGCAGACCGTATACACACCATAACATAAAGGAAACACGAGATGCATGTCTTTGAGGGCGATACAAGGGCCATACAGATGCAAACTGCTAACCCGCACTGGTCTTTCGCTCCCAGTATCACCCTTGTTTGGAAGAGGGAGATTCATACCTGTAAGATCGTCGTATGAAACCATGATCAGGTTTGCGATTGCCTAATTGGAAAGTCGCAACGTCACAAACAGAGAATCCTGCCCACTAAACAGAGTAACCTGCTTGCAGAAGAGAAGATTTTTAACAACAAAACGACATGCAGAAGATTGATATAAAGGGGCTGATGGTGTAGAGATATCTCCTTCTTCTGTTGGAGAATAGCCTCTGGAGTTTTGAAAAACTTGACAGCTACCGAATACAACACAATGAAGAGTGCAGTATAGACGGACTGTGAAACCACTGACAATACTTTACCACCTTTTGAAAATTTTGGCTCACGACTGTATTCGCGCGCATGGGATTAAATGCTTATTCACTCTAATCCAAACACGGTAAATGTCACATCATACCATCTAATACGATACAATACAACCGAAAATGCGTATCCAAACAGGTAAGTGTTTTCTTTTATTTTATTCCATAGGCTTTGGCGAGAATAAAGATATTCAAAGCAGTTGCATTATCCAACATTTAGAGGGGACTACCCATTATTAAATAATTGAAATGATAAACTTAAGAGCTTCTTCAAACTATAAATTTACGGTTGGTCTTCTAAAGTAATTTTTTGTTTTTTAAAATGATAATTTATTGAGCAAGATAACATCATTGTTGAATTACGATTATAAACAAAATTGATAGATGAAGACTCTTTTAAGCTATTCTTCAAATTCTTCTTCCGATAAATTATTTAGAAGATCATAGTCACATGGTAGATTCTTGGGGTGAGAGTATTAGCATTTAATAGTTTTCTACCGAGTCCTGATGGAAAGATTAACTAGTCTGTTAACTAGTTGTTCGGCTGATTCGTTGTCTACAATTATTATGTGTTGCACTAAGTTTATATATGTGTGTGTTTATGAGAGATTTTTCTAAACGATCCCACATTTGTGGTGATGTTAGCAAGGCTCCGTAACCTTTTGAATACCACGTGAGATATACAATCATGTGAGGATGGTATACTCAATACTACTGTTGGGGAGCAAGCCATGGTACAAGAATCATGCCAATTGGATGATCCTAACCCTTAGAACGGAGCCTATTTTGTTAGAACCGTCCATTATTTAAGAGCCATAGACGAACCAAAATCACAAGCAATACAAAATGGGATCTATCAAATAAATGTTTCAAATGATGATTGGATCTATTTTGTTTCTCCCCTCAATCTTGATAGCCCATTTTCCATGCTGTTGGTCGTGATTTTTGCACCATGACTTCTCCCTTGTTGCATGAAAGTGTGGACGGTTCAGATTGATATTAAGCAATTAAAAGCTTTGGGGGACATTGCTAACATGTCTATGAAGGCAGGGACGTTAACAAAACATGCTCCAGTGCTCCAAGAGCACTAAACGTTAAAGTACTCCTAGTTGCATTGAGACACTTAAACAGTCCCATCGATTGATCTAGACTGTCCATCAGGTCTAACACACATTTTATGGGCTACCATTAAAATATCACTGATCTGATGATCTTAACGGTATGATCAATGGCCTCTAATACAGTCAGTCAGTCATCATTTGTACGAAATAGATCTAACCAACAATTCGATCCATCTATTGGAAATGTCTCATCATCATGGATTGCTTATTATTCTAAAGTATGTGGGACTGGTCCATTCAACACCTTGTATGAAAAGAATGATAGTCGGGACTGCTCTCCAATTTTTACATAATGGTGGTCATATGTCTGTGATCTACTAAACACTTGCGAGGTTGGTATGCATGCTGTGTGCAGAGAAGAATTAGAATGAATGGCACCAAATTCATCCAGAGACGCAACACAAATGCTTTGCAATGCTATATGGATGATGAGCATTCCACTGGGAATTGTCAAAAAGATGCAAAGTTCATAAACATAAACATGGGAACAAATTCAGAGAGATCACGATGCATGATGCACTCGTCCCTAATCCTCCTTAGCATGATACTTATTATGTAGTTGCACGTTTTCATTATGTTCTTTCTACGGGAACCAGCCAGCCAGCCGTTCTTTCTTTATTTGAAGGATTTCATTATTGGGTGGGTAACCTGAAACTCTAGCCCAAATCCATTTTTGGATTAATTCTTTCAGGGTTCCTATACATTTCAAATCCATTTTTGAATTACTTCTCTTTCGCACATACCCATACTTTTCAAGAGAATAATTCTGAAAACCAATAACATCCATGGTTGCAACAAGTCATTCTTTGTCTGAAGAAATTTTAAAGAGACCCGTGCACGAACAGAACATCCCTCAAGGATGGAACAAGAAGAAAAAGGCGGCAAAGATATATAGTGGCGTTTGAGACCCTCCTTGTAGGGGTTATCCATCTGAAACCGAGACAGTTGAATTGCTACAGCTCCTTCCTTGATCGTTGCCAAGGGATTTGGTCGTCTCTAGGTGTGAATAATTTCTCTGGATTGGCTGAAAGAATGATTTGAGTAGATTTTCTATGAAATCTTCTACACTACTCAACCGAGGTAAGGTGCTGCCATGCAGGTCCAATTTAGTCCTATGGTAGCAGCTTTCACGTGGCTTGTTGGAAGGAAAAGGGTGCTCAGCATCGGGTTATAGTGCTTGTCTCCAGTGCATGCGTAGAATCAATAGATAATCTTTTTACCCACCTTTACTAGAGTGTGGGAGGCCATCTTAGAGACTTTTCTACAATTCCTTGGGTGACACCTGGTTCCGTAGAAGGGATGGGATGTTCCCTGCTTTGGCTTAGAAGATGACCATAGGAGGAAAGAGAAGTTGAGATGGTTGTTGGCGTTGCTCGCTCATTGGCCTTTGGACTCTTTGGGATGAGAGGCACTGTCACGCCCCAGACTCGGTAACCGGAATTTCGAGGAACCTGATGGCCGGTTCCGGCCGTAACAGCCTCCATAGTATCTTATTCTCGGCTCATGAGGCAGGTTCTGATCCTATGATTCTAGAAAGAGAATTTTCATAACAGTATAATCATTACCAATATGAGCATACCCAATATCACAATAAGTACATCTGAGAATAATAAAGGGCACGCATCATAAAATCCACTAAGAATTTAAACTTTTACAACCATCCATAAGGTCCAAAGGTGTAACATCCCGAAAATCGGGAGTCGGGTAGAAACCCAACTCCCGAGTTCCAAAACGTCACTTATGCAACATAGATAATGATAAATGCATGTTGTCTGTATAATGACATTAAACAAGATTGAGACTAATCCAAAACAGCATATCATACTCCAGAGACAGTTAAATTAGCAAGCGGAAAACTGTGATAGATACATAAAATATATAATTAATTGTAAGTCTCCAGAGTGTGAACATGTTATTAGGTTAATTAAATACATGTATACTCCAAAAATGAAAAGAAAAGAATATACATGAGTGCTCCAAAAATATAAAATGACAAGTGTCAAGGCGTCTAATCAACCTCCCTGTAATCCCGTCAATCAGAACACGCATAAAGGAGGGATCCTCCTCATCATCATCAAGTCCGGCTCCACTTCACAAACAGCGCCATCATCTGAAACTAAAATAGGGACTGGTGGGTGTCCGGAACACCATCCCGTAACGTGGGAATGAGTAATCAACTCAGTGAAATCATATAGCAAAGATTAACATGTAATCAAATCGATTACGCGATAATAGTAAAGCAAACAATCAAACATTCCTAGATACTGTTGTTAATGCATGCATGAAATGACATGATGGATGCCCTCACCGACATACTCCCTCATACGGCACCATCTTATGCCCGCGGCATGGTTTCTTCCCGTAGTGCTCCACATCTTCCAGGCACATGTAATGCGATATGGATAATGATTACCAAGCTGTTATTAGTCCTTTTCATACAGCAGGATTGAGAAACTAGGATACCTTCCTTATATCAATCCCAACACAAATCCTGTCTAGGGTCGTCACTCCTAGTAATCTCATACGATGTTATATTTATAGGTCGCTGCAAGGGCTGGCAAGGCTGTTGCTCGCACTCGTTGCACCACTCCCCCATCACCTTATCAATACAGGACTAATGTAATCTCGTTACTACGGAAGGGTCGTCGCCTCCCGTAGGCTCAGAATACGCTCGCGGTCACTACAAAGGGCTCGTCACCTGATCAGTGTAGGCCGACAGCTCGAATGTAGTGTCCCATACCACCACAATTGGCTCACGAGTTATAAATGCTCACTGGTTAATACGGGGAGGTTTGTGGCCCCAGCGTAGGTCGACAGCTAGACCACGGTGTCCCATACCACTATGCCCGGCTCATGAGTCTTTATGGATCAAGGTACCATGGTTAACAGGGTTTTTAATGGTAAGTTCAGTACCCTAGGTTCAAGCAGTTATGACTCATACATGGTGAACATACAATGGCCAGTCGGGTTACTTGACGAGCTTGACTAGTACGAGCGCATCTCAAGCTGAGCGACATGAAGCGCATAAAATACTTCGTGTGGCCTAACCACTGTCGCCAACCCAAAACATGACTCACGTTCATCGATGCGTCCTTCGTGGTAATTAGAAACCAACCACGAATTCAATCCATTACAAACTGCCTGGACTAGGTCATAGCCCCAAGCATTTGTGTATCAACATCAGTAAGCATATGTGAGTAACAGAAAAGAATATAAACAATACAAGCATGTTGACACATGTTATATCATACTACGTAAGCAAATCAACCAACACATGCATTCCATATATGTATAATGAAATCGATTCATATAGCCAACATGTGGAAACCATATACATTAGCATATTAATTGAGAATTCGATCTCAAAACTAATTCACAACACCATTTACTCAATACCTACTAATACAAACATTTATACAAACACTTAGTCTACACACTTTAGTCTACATAGCGTATGTCGACTCAAAGTGCGCATTAGGGCGAATCTCTTCGCCAAACAGATCATGCATGCATTTCTAATATCATAATACGACAAATAGCCATGACAATCATTTCAGCAAAATACGGACGTATACTGTATTTCCTATAAATGACTAAAATGCCCTAAATCTCATATTCACCGTACGTATACGAAATGAAAAACGGACAGTATGTTCTACATGTCAAACGACGTTCTCGTCGATAATCTACTATTAAACGACATTGAAAGCTTTAAAATCAGACAATCAAAGCATTTAAAATCATCACCTTTTGTCCTAAATGTGTATCGATTCGAATAGAACATCTACGCTTTCTCAACGGCGTTGTGACGACCTAATACACAAGATACATAAGCTACTTCGTCATTTGTATCAAAGGAATCCCTAAAACAATGATAGGTTAGGATTTTCTTACCTAGGAGTGCGTTGGAAATCACCGGGAAAGTGATTCGAATGAAGTGCTTCAGTACGTGCAATAGCTGGTGCACGTGGCAGGAAATTCCTCCCACAACTCTCTCACAATCTCTCACTTTTTCTCTCTCTCTTTCTAGAGTTTAATCCAAATTCGGATGGGAGAGATATGAGAGGGTTTAAAGCCCTTATATAGGCTAAAACCTAACCTAAATAGACTTGGGAACAAAGTATACTTGAGTTATAAACAAATCGGGACTTTTTAGATCCAAAAGAGTATTTCGAGAGGTCCCCTGGCCGAACTCAGTTGGACTTAAGCTCATGTATATCGGATCTAGCACACATCAAGTTTTCAGACCGGTAGAGTTCCCAGATCGCACGTGGCAGACCAGTTTCAATTCAGCGGTCACGGAGACTCGATCGAGGATTCCAAATACACTGACCTGAGTGAGAAATGTTCCCTGATCCGAGGGTGTATTTGGGTCAGATTCCGACGGTCTGAATGCTTATACTGATCCCGTAAACGAAACGTGCCAGATTTATTTAAATCCTATTTAATTTTAAATGAATTTCACTCTTTCTCACACTCCCTGCTCCATGCTCAATGAAATAGCCTCAGAGCATCGGTTGGGCTTGATTTTCGAAACGATTGTCAAGTCCAGCTAAGCGGTCATAACGGTCTAAGATTGTAGGTATCGGACTTTCGACGTGCGGTCTAGATCCAATACAAAGTTTCAAAGGGTTCCTGAGAACAAACCGGTTTAGAGTTTGATCCTGGATTTCAGGGTATTATAGCGTCATTGATTCTACAAGTTTTGGGTCTTGCAGAACGTATTTAAAGCGATCAGTGCTAATTTCGTAGGTAATCTAGTGTAGCGATGGCTAATTCACGTTAAATTCTAAAGAATTAGGTTCTAAATGATTTCTTTGGCTTTAGAATTGGGTTCTGAGAGGTTACTAAGGTGTTATGGTTGGCCCATTGCCTAAGGACGTTTAATCCCAGGTTGGCAAAAATCCGGGGTGTTACAATCTACCCCCCTTAAAACAAAATTTCGTCCCCGAAATTGACTAAGGGTAACGAGTCCCTAGAGAGACTTTCGCATTGACATTCTAAGGAAGGTTCAAATCCGATTTAATGACCTAACCTTACGTACAACCTAAATTAACTGTTTCGATCCTGGGCCAGTGGGGAAGAGGCTAACCACGCTTCCGCTGCGCCACTCTGATCTAATGATTGCATTAGCTGACTTAACTAGATTGGGCTCAAAATGTTCTAACCCCTTTAAAGCTTAGTTCTACTTAAGGTTCAAGAATCTATGTATCGATCCGTATATAAGAACGAGGTGCAACTTAAGGGCTATCCTCGACATAAAATGGGAAACAACCTCTCACTACATTGGTCTTCCTTTGTTCGTGATGGGTTCTATGGCATTGGTACCTATGGTTGTAGAAATAAGCCTACTCTCTATTGGCTAGATGTCCTCAACATTTCCCAAAGGCAAAACAATAACTTTTGGTTGTATGTGGTCGAGCCAACACGGAAGAAAAGTTATGTAGTGGGTCTAAGCCGGATACATAGACTTTCTGCCTAGAACAAAAAATTTATCGTATCAGTTCTTAATCCTAGACGATGCTGATCTTCTTCTTGATCAGAGCATTAGATTTATTGGCAACTACCAGGATTGAGAAGTCAATTCAAACAGCGAATACTTCACTTATATATACAGTTCCTTACTTCGCGTCCCCGAATGCAATAAGTCTTTGGGAAGGCAATTCTAAGGGGCGTACTAGTTTATTCTAAGTTCAATCTTAGGGATGTATAAGTTCTCCCTGAGAGTGAATGGTTCTAAGTTAAAATAAATTTCCTAAGGGTTATAACAGAAGTCTATAAGTATTAGGGGGATCAAGCGAAGGAATGAGGTTCTACTCCAACCAAATCTAACCTACTATTCCTTAGCATATACAGGCTTTACACTGTCAAATATAACTAGTTGCCTAGTCTGTAACACTAGCTGTAATCCAAAGTCTAAGCTTATATATTAGATGGTTTTATACCATTTCTAATACAGGGAATTTCTCTATCGCTCAGGGTCACGATTGTGTAAATGGAATTGGATTTCCTATATCGTCAAATCCTTTAAATCTCTAGGTCCAAAACGCCAAGGGCCTATATGGCCAGTAACAGTAAGTTGTATTAAATGGAACTGCATTCCTAATCCCTTATTGGGATTGGGAGTGACATGCTTGGTAGGAGGGTGGGTTGGGATAAAAATTAATTTTATAGGTTTAATACCAAGATTTACAACATGGTAGTGGAAGCCATAGGATACACCCAATCTAGGGACAATACCTTACAGCGAACGAAACGACATGCACTCCATTCGACAAAATTTGTCACAATGTATGGAATAAAGTTTCACATGAATTATGACAGGAACGCATCTGGCTAGGCTAAGCCCAAACCACTAAACACAAACACATTTTCTAGCTATGACTTCACTAGACCCAATAACAACAAAACACAGAAATCTCTAAGATGGTAATCAAACAATCTACAGGACAACGACATAGATGCCTAATTCTACCAAAGGACTTTACCACGGTCCCAACTTACCTTCTTTAATACTGTCAAGTTTAGTACTATCTGTTGCCCATTAGAGCTCTATCGGCCATGTATTTTCAATACTTCTCAAGTGAAGAAAGTGTAGAAATGAGATGGGTAAATAGGTTTCCACGAGTTTGAGGCTCAAATAAAATGGACATGAGAGAGAGAACGGTGGAAAGGGAGATGAAAGCCAAAATAGCTTCTATAAAGGCCATGGAAAATGAAGGAAAGGGGAAGAAATGACTGCCCTAATGGATTGAAATGAATCTAGGCTCTGTAGAGGGATGAATCAAGCTCTCACAGGCTGGATTTTCAAAGGAAAAAGAGAACAATAAGTGGGAATGGAGCTCACTCGACTTTCAGCCTTGAATGGAGGTTGTAAGAGCCTCCACGGACGAAAATGGAGAGAGAGGGGACTGTGAACAGCTGAAAATGGATGGGTTGGCATCGGTTGTGATCGAGAATGAGAATGGGAGAGGTTTGACACCGAGATTTGAGGGGAAGGCAGCAAGAAAACGTAAAAAGGAGAGCTTGGGAGGGTTGTTGTTAAGGAGGTAGGGTATTTGGGAGGTTTCAAGGTGTGACCCACATATAGGAGGGGTGTCCTAACCCTTTTAGGGCGTCGACCCGAATTTCAGCCCGAGTGGGGCCCACCGTACGGCGAGCCCTTGCCGAACCGGCGAGGTCCTCGCCAGTGAAGTTGCAATCCGGCATCGCCGGCCATGTGGGCCGGGTTCTCCCTGCCCTAGGGACCCCAAATATATGTGGGACCCTCCCTGGTTCATTGTCTATTAGCTTAGATAGGCATATGACTCCGTTTGGGACGTTTCGGGGCCAATTTGTAAACCAGAATCAGTTTATGCATCATGTAGCATATGATTTTGGGGTAGGAGAGACTAATCCATCCAACTAACCCACTTATTACAAGAGATTCCATACTTGGAATGGGCAAAAGTCTAATTCTTACATATATTCACTATTTATAGTAAATTTTGTTTAAGTATGATTCACTATTATTCACACATTAGGATTTATGGATAGTATGAAAGGACTTAGAAAAAGTTGAAGAATGGGATGGAGAAAGGAAAGATTTTGAAGGAATTTGATGAAAAGGGATTTTTAAGCAATGAGATTGAGTGAAAGGGTTGTGGTTGCCCCACAACCCAAGGACATGCATTTCCGTGTTTGAAATTTTTCTGGGATCATCTCAAACCCGCCAACTAACGACTTAGAGGCGACTTAGGTCGCTTCACGCGACCAAAGATATGTTATGAACTCGAACAAAACGATCGATTTGAGTAGACTTCGCCTATTGGCGAAACTGAAGTCTTACGAGTGTTTCTAAATTTTTCTCGCACCCACCTAAGTCAAAGGGGCGACAACGTACGTCGCGTGATCATAACCCAGGTCCGGTTTAATCCAAATCATGCTCTGATACCATCTGTAACATCCCGAAAATCTGGGGTCGGGTAGAAACCCAACTCCCGAGTTCCAGAACGTCACTTATGCAATATAGATAATGATAAATGCATGTTGTCTGGAGAATGACATTAAACAAGATTGAGACTAAGCCAAAACAACATATCATACTCTAGAGACAGTTAAATTAGAAAGCGAAAGACTGTGATAGATACATAAAATATATAATTAATTGTAAGTCTCCAAAGTGTGAACATGTTACCAGGTTAATTAAATACATGTATACTCCAAAAATGGAAAGAAAAGAATATACATGAGTGCTCCAAAAATATAAAATGACAAGTGTCAAGGCGTCTAATCAACCTCCCTGAAATCCAGTCGATCAGAACACGCATAAAGGAGGGATCCTCCTCATCATCATCAAGTCCGGCTTCGCTTCACAAGTAGCGCCATCATCTGAAACTAAAATAGGGACTGGTGGGTGTCCGGAACACCATCCCGTAACGTGGGAATGAGTAATCAACTCAGTGGAATCATAAAGCAAAGATTAACATGTTATCAAATCAATCACGCAATAATAGTAAAGCAAACAATCAAACATTCCTAGATACTGTTGTTAATGCATGCATGAAATGACATGATGGATGCCCTCACCGACATACTCTCTCATACGACATCATTTTACGCTCGCGGCATGCTTTCTTCCCGTAGTGCTTCACATCTTCCAGGCACATGCAATGCGATATGGATAATGATTACCAAGTTGTTATTAGTCCTTTTCATACAGCAGGATTGAGAAACTAGGATACCTTCCTTATATCAATCCCAACACAGATCCTGTCTAGGGTCGTCACTCCTAGTAATCTCATACGATGTTATATTTGTAGGTCGCTGCAAGGGCTGCCAGGGCTGTTGCTCGCACTCGTTGCACCACTCTCCCATCACATTATCAATACATGCCTAATGTACTCTCGTTGCTACGGAAGAGTCGTTGCCTCCTGTAGGCTCAGAATACGCTCGCGGTCACTACAAAGGGCTCGTCACCTGATCAGTGTAGGCCGACCGCTCGAATGTAGTGTCCCATACCACCACAATTGGCTCACGAGTCATAGGTGTTCACTGGTCACTACGGGGAGGTTTATGGCCCCAGCGTATGCCGACAGCTCGACCACGGTGTCCCATACCACCATGCCCGGCTCATGAGTCTTTATGGATTAAGGTACCATGGTTAACAGGGTTTTCAATGGTAAGTTCAGTACCCTAGGTTCAAGCAGTTATGACTCATACATGGTGAACATACAATAGTCAGTTGGGTTACTTGACGGGCTCGACTAGTACGAGCGCATCTCAAGCTGAGCGATATGAAGCGCATAAAACACTTCATGTGGCCTAACCACTGCCGCCAACCCAAAACACGACTCGCGTTTATCGACGCGTCCTTCGTGGTAATTAGAAACCAACTACGAATTCAATCCATTACAAACTGTCTGGACTAGGTCATAGCCCCAAGCATTTGTGTATCAACATCAGTAAGCATATGTGAGTAACAAAAAAGAATATAAACAATACAAGCATGTTGACACATGTTATATCATACTACGTAAGCAAATCAACCAACACATGCATTCCATATATGTATAATGAAATCGATTCATATAGCCAACATGTGGAAACCATATACATCAGCATATTAATTGAGAATTCGATCTCAAAACTAATTCACAATACCATTTACTCAATACCTACTAATACAAACATTTATATAAACACTTAGTCTACACACTTTAGTCTACATAGCGTATGTCGACTCAAAGTGCGCATTAGGGCGAATCTCTTCGCCAAACAGATCATGCAAGCATTTCTAATATCATAACACGACAAATAGCCATGACAATCATTTCAGCAAAATACGGACATATATTGTATTTTCTACAAATGACTAAAATTCCCTAAATCTCATATTCACCGTACGTATGCGAAATGGAAAACAGATAGCATGTTCTACATGTCAAACGGCGTTCTCGTCGATAATCTACTATTAAACGACATTGAAAGCTTTGAAATCAGTCAATCAAAGCGTCTAAAATCCTCACCTTTTGCCCTAGACGTGTATCGATTCGAATAGAACATCTACGCTTTGTCAACGGCGTTATGGCGATCTAATACACAAGATACATAAGCTACTTCGTCATTTGTATCAAAGGAATCCCTAAAACAGCGATAGGTTAGGGTTTTCTTACCTAGGAGTGCGTTGGAAATCACCGGTAAAGTGATTCGAATGCGGTGCTTCAGTACGTGCAATAGCTGGTGCAAGTGGCAGGAAATTCCTCCCACAACTCTCTCACAATCTCTTACTTTTTCTCTCTCTCTTTCTAGGGTTTAATCCAAATTCGGATGGGAGAGATATGAGAGGGTTTAAAGCCCTTATATAGGCTAAAACCTAACCTAAATAGACTTGGGAACAAGGTATACTTGAGTTATAACCAAATTGGGACTTTTTCGATCCAAAAGAGCGTTTCAGAAAGTCCCCTGGCCGAATGCGGTCGGACTTAAGCTCATGTATATCGGATCTAGCACACATCAAGTTTTCAGACCCGTAGAGTTCCCAGATCGCACGTGGCGGACCAATTTCAATTCAGCGGTCATGGAGACTCGATCGAGGATTCCAAGTACACTGACTTGAGTGAGAAATGTTTCCTGATCTGAGGGTGTATTTGGGTCAGATTCCGACGGTCTGAATGCTTATACTGATCCCGCAAACGAAACGTGCCAGATTTATTTAAATCCTATTTAATTTTAAATGAATTTCACTCTTTCTCACACTCCCTGATCCAGGCTCAATGAAATAGCCTCAGAGCATCGGTTGGGCTTGATTTTTGAAACGATTGTCAAGTCCAGCTAAGTAGTCATAACGGTCTAAGATTGTAGGTACCGGACTTTCGACGCGCGGTCTTGATCCAATACAAAGTTTCAAAGGGTTCGTAAGAACAAACCGGTTTAGAGTTTGATCCTGGATTTCAAGGTATTATAGCGTCATTGATTTTACAAGTTTTGGGTCTTGCAGAACTTATTTAAAGAGATCAGTGCTAATTTCGTAGGTAATCTAGTGTAGCGATGGCTAATTCACGTTAAATTCTAAAGAATTATGTTCTAAATAATTTCTTTGGCTTTGGAATTGGGTTCTGAGAGGTTACTAAGGTGTTATGGTTGGCCCATTGCCTAAGGACGTCTAATCCCAGGTTGGCAAAAATTCGGAGTGTTATAAAATGACATACATAAGATAAAAGGAAAAAAGAGAAAGGTCAGCAACACTAGAGTCCTCAAATGCTCAGCTCTACTCCATGCTCTGCTGCTACGACGCCTGCCTAGAATAACCTGCACGTATCAATGGTGCATAAGCTTATAGAAGCTTAGATGGTGGTGTAAGTGTGTGACAATGGTACACAGAAGAATAATAAGAGGTGCAAGAAGGGAAACCTGGTCAATGAGAATATCACTAGCCTTACTAAGGCTTATCATGAATACGATGCAATGAGTACTGGGAGCCATACCAAGGAAATGTATGAAGGAATTTACACAGCCAATGCTAATGCAATGCAAGTAATACCAGTGCTCATAATCAAAGCACATGTCAAGTACATTTTCAATAATAAGGAAATCACCGGGGTCCAGTACACTGCTGAATGACTGCCGCTCTACAGACCCCGTACAGTCAAACGAGCGTAAGAAACCTCACTACCTACCTGTGGACAGTCAATCACCAGCAAGGCCTGACGGTAGCGGACCCATTTACGAGCTAATCAGACTCAGCCTAGCAATGCCCACTACACATCAGGCAGGTAAGGTCACACTCCTATCCAACCGACTACACGACAGTGGGAGTCGCAGCCTAACGGTATAAGGATCTAGTGCGCTCACGTATTTCACCCGGTCACAGCGTTGGAGCAGATCCTTGGTACCATGAAAGTTTTGAGAATTTCACCCATGGGCATCCTATGCACCCGGTATGCTCAACTAATATTTCTGTTGTCCACACATATGGCCATCCACGAATATCCCTGTGGAGGCAAGGCCCTGATGAAGTAAGGGCGGATATCCACAAGCTATGCAATGTCAGATGCGAATCACACAATCACTCATGCATCAATCCCAAACATCCATCTTAAAGGGAGATACCAATATGTCCTATACAATGACACAACCATGGCCAATCATACCTCAAACAAGCATGCATATGATGTGTATGAGAGTGGGCCATAAAGATGAATAGGGGTGCCAATAAGGTAAAGATGAACTCTCTACCTAACCATGAGGTACTTAACCAATTCCTCATAAGGAATACAACCTCTAGTGGGGGCCCATATACCTAGGGTAGCTCACGAGACTGAGGAGAACAATGGTATGAGCCTACAATCCGACCCAAGTATAAAGTTGATTTGGTGGGCAACCAAGGGCCCATCTACTTATGTAATCCGGCCTACTAACCCAACACAATAGTATGGTAAAAATGGCCCAAGAGTTCAATGAGCCTATCTAGAAAGTTCCAGCCCAATTGGACTTAAAAAATTCAACATCTACATTCATGGACCCAATTAAATTTAACTGTGGTGGGCCTCAAAAGTGCATTTATTAAGCCCATCATTTAAGAACTAAAGGTATAAATTATTTCTTCTAAGACCTTCATAAATGTGGTGGGCCCCACTCTTCAAAATTTCAGCCCAAGGCCAAGCATAATTATAACATGTTGTTGTTCTAAATTTGGGCACTCCATTGGAGTGGGTCCAAGGCTTCTAAAACTCTGAAAATTGAGTACCAAGGTCCATCATCATGCATATAATGAGAGGAAACCCAAAAAGGTGGCCCATCATCAGAAGAAATATTTTTGAATTATGGTTTTTATTAAGGCATCTTGCTGGACCGCATAGCAGGAAAATCTAGGAGTCCAGCCATCTTGGCCCATTCTTTTGGATGCCCAAACGGGGTCATTTGAGGCTGAAATTTTACAGAGTGATACTTCCATATGTGGGCCACACCCTCACAAAATTTCAGAATTTTAAGATATTTCTAAGTATTTTAATTAATCTAAACAAAACAGACTGTCTAGAAAATCGAACAGACCTGGACGTCCCAATGTGGTGGGCCAGTCCGGTCCTCGCCACGGTGTGTATAGGGGTCCATTGGCCCTGAAATTTGGTAGGTAGGTCCTACCATGAGTGCACCACACCCCTACAAAATTTTAAATTTTTTGGACATTTATAAACATTTTAATTCATTTAAAGAAATCAATCTGTCCTGAAAATCGGACTAATCTGGACACCATATTATAATGGGCCGGTCCAGCCACCACCATGGTGTGTACAGGCGCCCATTGGCCTCAAAATTTTGTAGGTGGGTCCTAATATGAGTGGGCTACCTCCCTATAAATTTTTATAATTTTTAAACAACTACAAATATTTTAATAAATTTCAGAAATATAAATATTTTAATTCATTTAAAGAAATCAATTTGTCCTGAAAATCAGACTGATCTGGACACCATATTATAATGGGCCGGTCCGGCCACCACCATGGTGTGTACAGGCGCCCATTGGCCTCAAAATTTTGTACGTGGGTCCTAACATGAGTGGGCCACCTCCCTATAAATTTTTATAATTTTTAAACACCCACAAATATTTTAATAAATTTCAGAAATCCAACCTGTCCAGGGTGGAATGTAGCTGGAACAGTGCAGAAAATTCAGACTGTCAACCACACTTGGACCAACCTTTAGGACCCTAATGAAGGTCAGTTGGGGCTGAAATTTGGCATGATTATAGGTGAGGTCAACACCTTTAAGAAACATATATTACATGGGACCAAACAACCCTCCAAATGCCTAGAAATCTAGCCTCAAAATGACCCAAAAATCTATCCAGATGGTTCTGGACAGCAACATATAACAGAAAATAAATAAATATAAACATTATTTAAAAGGAAATTTAATCCAAGAAAATTATGGTATAGACCACCCTAGTGGGCCCCACAAACATCCAAACCCTTCCAATTACAAAATACCCCTTGCATGTGCCCCATATAGGTGGATTAGGAGCTCCAATGTCCAAGGGTGGACTGTCATGGACGTCCACCCTTCATGGATGGTCTAGATATTTTTGGTTCACAAGGTGGGCCACACACTCATGATCAGAAGATTATTAACAAAGAAAAATAAAGATTCGCCCTTAAGGGAAGGGTCTCCGCCACATTAAGGCCCTTCCCCTCATCACTCATGCATACACATTATACTATATTGATGGGATTACAAGATCTATCCATGCATGCATCTTCAAATCAAAATTCAATGGTGGAGATGTCATCTCTACCAAGGATCAAGGGTTTAGATGACCTAAGGATCCTTCAAACTAAGAAAAGAAACTATAGTGGGGTCTATGAAGAATGGTCTCACCCATGAGTAATGCATGCACAAAAAGATGGGCCAATGGCCACATTCAAGAAGACATGGGGCCTCCACCATCATTTGGTGGGCCCCACATGCTTCAAGCATGAGGTGAAAAGGAGAAATAAAAGGAGGGAATGGAGATCCTAAAGTTCTAAGTACAAGCACACTCACCTACAAGGTCTTTAAGCAAACACCTCCAAGATGGTCTTCAAGCTTCAAGGTACATTCCAAGAAGACATGGGGCCTCCACCATCATTTGGTGGGCCCCACATGCTTCAAGCATGAGGTGAAGAAGAGAAATAAGAAGAGGGAATGGAGATCCTAAGGTTCTAAGTACAAGCACACTCACCTACAAGGTCTTTAAGCAAACACCTCCAAGATGGTCTTCAAGCTTCAAGGTACATGGATCTATGGTTGAGATCTTATTTCAATGGTTATATGAGGGGGTATATGAGAGAAAGTGGGCTGAAAAAATGAAAGAAAGTTACTGGAGAAGAAGAAAAGAGGGAGAAATGAGAGAGAAAAAAAGAGAAATGAAATTTCAAGGTAAGCAATCATCTCTCTCTTGCCTTGGATAGAGAAGAGTAATCATTGTAGTAGGGAGTTAGAAACAATGTTGCTAGGGTAGATTAGGTGTGGGTGGTATGTGTGATCTTAATAGTGTGAGTTATGGAGATTTAGGTAATGTGTGTAGTGTGTTGAAACTTGTGCAAAAGAGAAAGTATGGGCCACATGCACCACTCCAAGGTAGGCCACATGATTAAAATTAAGGGTCATAAAATGAAACATACACAACTTATGATCCACACATCGGATTGACGCACAAGATGCGGCGTCGGAACCACAACGACGAAGCAGTCGCAATGGCATAGGTTTCAGCTCGATCTGAATCAGGTATACATGACCGGATTCAAGGATGACCGTAAGCACAATCCGAAGGTCGCAGATTGCCGAAATTTGACCAGTAGGACCACGAGACCACAAGAAATGAAATGTACACTCACACACACACTCATGCACACATGTAAACTCAGGTCGAGTCTCACAGGAACCATTGATATTTTATATACATTGTGGGCATTGTACCTTAAAGGCCATTACATAAAAGGTACATGCTATGGGGGTCGTAAAAGCCTTAGCGGTCATTACGAATAAAAGAAAATGATCAGTAAAGGCCATTACAACCTCTGTAACGGCCCATTATGCTCCACATAAAGGCCATTACGGGCCAATACAGGTTTTTTTAATTTTTTGTCAAAAAAAAAAAAAACACAGGAAAAATCATAACAGCCCATTATAGCCCCGGTAACGGCTGTTACACCGGGTATCGTTGAAGGTAACAGTGGTGGTCATTACAGTCACCATTACCATTATAGAATACCTTAGATGTGGGTCCCTTCTGGCAGTTCTCTATGGGGCCTTATGCCTGTCTGGGAGTGGGTTCCTGATTTAGGTGCTCTTTGCTTGCTGCAGTTAGCCGCCTTTATTCTTTGAGCCTTTGGGTCTCTTAATAAAATTCTTTTAATTCTCTAAAATTATCACGAGATTTTCAAAATCTCAGCAATACTTGCCACCCTGACACCGCCATGGATGGATCACAGCACAGAACGCACACCAGCCAAAGGATCCAAACCATGCAGTGACAGACATTAGATGAACAACAGAGCCAAGGAGATGGATCACAGTTATTCAGTCATACAGAGTTACAGGAAGGAAAAAAGAGAGAAATGTGCAAATATACAGGAACATTATTCAGTTCCGTATATACATGGATAAAAGCATCTGGATACTCAGAAAATTTTACGTTGGGCCAGGCCTTAGGCGGTTATCGGTTTTAAGAAACCGGACATATTCCTGTTGTGTCATCTCCCCTCCACTTATAGGATCGAAGCTGCACCTATAGAAACTGAAAATAAAACAGGAAATGAAGAATAAAAACAGAGAAGCAGTAAGCTGTTTAGATATATGAAATGAGAGCTCTGGTCTCCTGCAAGTAGGATCAGAATCCTACCAACAGGCACGTGTGCAGTATGCTGGCCATTCATCTGGTGGACCAAAATTCTATGAAAGAATGGACTGTAACAGTGACCAATGGTTCACATTCAGGAGGCAGGTGTGGACCCTACCTGCACAGACCAGCCTGATTTGGACCAGACAAATAAATGGTCAGATGCTGCCTGAGAAGTGGCTCACCATGCTGGGGCATAATCCTACTTGGCGGGTAATCTCATTTCACATTATAATATGAAGTTTAAAATACTATTAGATGCCATAAAAGCAATAATAATAGGAAGATAGAAAAGGAATTAATGGCGAATTCTTCCTAAGAAGATTTGACTGCCGTGACCCATAAACTGTAAACAAGGGGGTGCATTTTTGCATTACAGATTGTTCATCTGATGAGCCATATCGTACCCAGTTCTCTTTTTTGACATGTAGACTGGGCAGAAACCTGTGACCTCAATGTTGAAAGATACTCTCGTCAAACCCACTCTTAATTACGTAGTTGAACTCTGATTTTGAAGAAAATCAACAAGTTGTTCATTAACTTAGCTCCATTAGCAATGGGCCCACAATTTAAACAGTCTGGACGTATATGTATGCTTCGTGGGGGGTGGGTTGACAGTGTCTAATAAGCAGTGGCAAGCTCACACCATAGACTCATTAATGGCTAGAACTACAGATGGGAAGCTGAGAAACAAGGATGCCAGGCCTTGGAGAAGCATTGGATATTTATTTATAAAACAGTCTGGGGTGATTGTCCACACTGATCTACGCCCTTAATGCTGCCAATGATTTGAACGGTCTTGATCATGTATATGTTTATGGTGAATGGGTTGCCAGTCTAATCAATGGTGAAAAACTCACATCATAGTTAGCCTCATAAAGAAATTGGTGGCAACCAGTGTTTTAAACCCACACTGTACGCAATGGTTGGACTGCTTATCTTTTTTTGGAAAGAAACTGTTTGAACCGGGATGTCTAGACAGCATTTTACTCGGTTGGACGAGCCTCATTCAAATGTTTAAGGGTAAAATTTAAAATGAGTCATGTGGGGTTTGAACCACAACAAACCTCATATAAACCAAAAACTACCAACCATGCTATGGGTGCATAGCTGATACATTCTAATCATTTTATGCACTTGTACAAGTCAAGGGTCAGAGTGATCAGACTGCCAGTTTTATATACTTATAAATGGACTGGTCAGACTGTTGGTTGTGTCAGTTTGGACCAAACTACTGATAGAAACAGGTCAAAGTCCGAACCAGGTTTTAAAACAGTGGTCACAAGTTTATTCTTCTTTTCTTTCTTTCTTGGAGGTGCACAAGCCATGGTTGCAAGTACAGCCTGGAAGATTGAAAAATGAGAACCTCAGGCTGTAGAGAAGAATTAGAGAGTTAATTTGAACCACAAAGTATCATTTGAAAATTTTAAGCATTCTGGGTTTATGGTCTGGAGTGGGTTTTAAAATGTACGTGACAACTACAGCTGGAAAATAGAAAATGAGACCCTCAGCCTTAGAGAAGAATACAGAATTAATATAGATAACGAAGTATCTGCTGCTTGCATTTGAAATTTTTTAATGGTCTAGGTTTACAGTTTGGATTGATGAACCTCCATAGGACCCACAATTTGAATGGCCTGCATTGACATACATGTATGTCATGTATGGTAGATGGGTTGAACCAATCAATAAATGGTAATGATATCAGAACTTACCAAACCTCACAAGATGCAGCAAGAACTTTTAGGAGGATCGGAAAAGAGGGTGCCCGGCCTAAAAGACCTACAAAACTAGGGCAGAAAATAGTATCTGCCACTTACAGCTTAACAGTCTAGATTTATGGTTCAGTGTGATGTCAATCCACAATTGGGCTCGTGATTTGAGTGGTCTGGATCAGTATTCGAAATATCAGTATCGCATTACGTATCGCATCCTTGGGATACAGATACGTATCAGTTATCACACTGGATATATCGTTTGTATTGTGTAATTTATCTCACTTTTTGGGAAACATTGGGAAAATGGTTGAATTTTTCAATGGAACTTCAGGGATTGTTAAAAAAGACCTTAATACACACTTTTAAATCATGACACCTCAAAAAAGAAGTGCACATAATAGGTTTCCTTTGTATAGATCCTATGCGATGCGTTTTCTAACTGAACTAATGCAACTATATTCCAATTGAATGCATAACATTTAGAGTGTATGTAATTATTTCATCAAACACTCCTAAATACTTCGGAATTAGTCTAAATTGACAACTGGCTGAAGGGAAATTTCAAAAAAAAAATTAATATTTTAATAAATTTTAATTAAATTTTATTTTTATTTTTCGAAACTGACAAGGACTAAACAAATTAGTAGACCAGCCCTCATACATGCTTGATTTCATGTTTGGAGTGCAACATTGCAAGCAATTTGGGAGAAATTGGGGAAATTTTGAATTTTTCCTAATCTTCCCCAAATTATACCACCTACACTCAAATTTCAAAATAAGAGTGTATGTGATGATCATTTCATCAAATACTCCTAAGTATTTTGAAATTAGTCTCAATTGATAGCTGGTTGAAGGAAAATTTCAGAAAAAAACATGGAGAACATAAAGAACCAATGGATATCGAAATCGAAGCTCCAACTCAATTTCTCATGCAAAACATAAAGAATCAATGGATTTATAACTATTTGACACTGACTTAACATAATTTCAATAAAAAAGGATCGGAAATTGAAAATGCGCTCTGGATCGAACCATTTGACACTGACTTAACATAATTTCAACAAAAAAAAAATGGATTGGAAATTGAAAATGCTCACCGGACCGAACATGTGGGATATATCAGCACTACCTCGTATCGCACAGGTGGGATACAATATTGTGGGATATATCGGCCGATATTTAAAACATTGGTCTGGATTGACATCCATATATGCCACATTTACAGTGGATCCGTTGCTACTGTTTGATAACAGTGACCCACACAACGATCAGCACCACATGTGAGAACTTGGATTCAAAAATCGAAAGCCAGGTCTTAGAGGAGTCAAAAGACTACATAACTAACATAGAGGGCAAAATGCATGTGCTAATCTAAATGATCTATCATGGAAAGGAATAGGGAAAAAGAAAGGGAAAAAAATTAAGAGCAAAAGAACATGTACCTTCCATCCATGCCGACAATTATGACAGTGTTCTGTGATCCAAATGCAGTGATAAATCGACTGTCTTCAGGTAAGCGGAACTGAGCAAATGACCATTCAGAACTAAAATATTTTGGCAACACCCCTAGCAATGTTTAAAAACATGGGTAAGATGAAATCCTGTGAAGAAGTTATGTTGCACTTCCTCAGCTTTTAAAGAATAAATATCTGAACCTCAGCCCAATGATATGTATACTCTCCTCATGAATTGAATCCATACGAGTTGGGCCCATGGCTTGGCGATCAGGGCATTGATCTGACAAGACCCACTATGGACGGACCATGCCCCAAAAATCTCCATAATGGTAACCCTTCCATCAGTTGTGTGAAAATTGATGGTTAAGAAATGGTCTGCAAAGGTCCACATTGAATGTTAGAAAGACAACATTGGATGTTGATGGTGAGAATCCTCCAGTCTGGCAGATCTTTGGGGCATTGTACATCCAAGATGGGTACATCAGATCAACAGTCCAGATCACCAACCATGGACTCAGTTGCATGGAATCAGAGGCAATGCGACTACATGCCACTGCATATCTCAAACAGAGGATTACATTATTCCAAAAACAATTTTGGGTTTTCAAATGATGAGACCAAAGAATTCACTGCCCACAGAATTTTGCAGATTCAGAGACCCAGACTACGGCTTAAAACTTGAAACTCAGGTGAGACTCGATGGAAGCCCGAGTTCAAGATGAGAGTCAAGACTGGGTTGAGAATTCAAGCAGTCGAGTACTCGGTTTGAATTTTTTTCAGTTTTAAAAAACTCACGCTTTAGCCTAATTTTTCAAGTTCGTTGAGCACTTGATTGAGATTCCCAAGCAGTCAATCCAGCATTTTGGAAACTCAATCTAGTTCCTCCAGTTGTATGAAAACTATGGTGCCCCTTAACCACAGTACTGTGTCTCTTGATCAAATCAAGATCTGGTCAAGTTTTTCAATTCTGTAATAGTAATAAAAAATGACAACAATGTCCTCTCACCTTTCATAAATGATAATGAAGAGCTTTGATTGGCACCCGTGTTTGGAGATATGAGGGCATCAAGAAAATTCGACGAGTTCTGATAGACCATTGCTGGTCCTTGATCATTGGTAGGATGGTTTGATGAGTCCTCCCCGACCACTCGAACTCGGAGGCTAAATATATGAAGAGTACCTTTGTCGCTAGACACTGCCAGCCACTGAACAGTCGGCGACAGAGCAATGCTGTAAATTTCCGCTCTGTCTACTCCCCTACGGACCTGCACAGGCATCAATATCAGTTATCTACATGAGAACAGAACATAACCAATCATAGAAATCAATGTTCAAATAGCCCTGCTACGGCTACTTGCACAAGTACGAATCTGAATCCTACTCACGCTAGCCAGATGTGCCAATGTGGATGAGAATTCTAGGCCTTCATCAGATGGGCCCACTGTGTATGTGTTGTTACCCTAAAATAAGGCCAGTCCTCTCATCAGGGGCCACAAGCGTTCATCAGATGTGGACCATCAGTCTTTTGTCCCTATTTGCATGTGTGGCCACCTTATGACTGCACCAGCCCGATTTTCGGGCCATAGAACATACACAGTGGGCCCAACTTGACGAATGGCCTGGATCTCACTCAGGTGTGCTGCATCAAGACCACCGAATGAAAAATCACAAGAAGGGTCCATATCTGGCCCAACAAAAAATAGGGCCAAAGGGGACATCTGATGGAACTATTTAGTCCACATGACCAATTGAGTACCAAAACAGGGAACCAATTGGTCTGTGGGGCCCTAATACAAGGGTGTTTTCACAATGGGCTCGAGTGGGGTGGCCTATGGGATGTAGGGGCATACTCGGGGTGGGTTGCCCATGTGAGGCGGGTGGCTCATGTGAGGCGGGCCCCATCCGTGTGAAGCAGGTGGCTTGTGTGAAGCGGAACCCATGTGAAGTGGGGCCCACGAGGGGGGTTCGACCGAAGTCCTAACCCATGCGATGTAGGGCCTGAGCTATGAGATAAAGGGGTTAATTCGCCATGCTCTATCAGTTCGAGCTTTTAGAGTAAGCGGTTAATTGTCTTGTATCAAAGTGGTATCAGAGCGGTAGGTCTCGTGTTCGAGACTCCTTACCGAGGGTGATTAATGCAAGGGCGGCCCGTGTTAAGTGAGTGGCTCATGTGAAGTGGGGCCTATGAGGGGGGTTCGGCTGAGGTCCTAACCTATGCAATGTGGGGCCTGGGCTATGAGATAAATGGGTTAATTCGCCATGCTCTATCAGTTCGAGCTTTTAGAGCAAGCGGTTAATTGTCCCGCATCAGGCCCACAGGACTAATCAGTTGGTTATAGTGGACCGATTGGTCAGGCAGCCTACAAGACCAATTAGATGGTTATTTAGTCTTTCATCCTACTATGGTCATACAGTAAGAAAGTTAGGATAATGGTTCCTTATTTTGTTTCAAATTATGAGTTTCCTTTTTTATTTCTTTAAAGAAACTTGTTTAGCAAGTTAAGACAATTAATGTTGCAGTCAGAAGAGGAAAGAGTATAATGAGCCTGTATGATCAGGCCTACCCGTATGAATAATTGCTTCTTATTCAAAAAAGCTCTTTTCAAAGTTCATTCAAAAATGATTTTGAGAAGTGTGACTCTTCTTCTCTTCCATTAAAGACTTGTTGAAGCTTCCTTTAACAGTTTCTTTATTTGATTTAATCGTTTGCTACTGCATATGAGTTTCTTGGGATGAAATTCTGCAAAAGTTTCCACGTTCCTGGTCTTTTTTAGTCAATTCCTTTAAATCATTTGGAGTTCAGAATTTGCCTGTGTTGCATCCAATGTTTTAAATATCGACGATACCGGCCGATATATCCCACAATATATCTTGTATCCCACTTGTGTGATGTGAAACACACAGGTAGTGCCGTCATATCCCACATGTTCGATCTGGTGAGCATTTTCAATTTCTGATCTTTTTTTTTTGGTTGAAATTATGTTAAATCAGTGTCAAATGGTTACAAATCCATTGGTTCTTCATGTTTTGCATGAAAAATCATGGAGTTGGAGCTTTGATTTCGATATCCAACTATCCATTGGTTTTTCATGTTCTCCATGTTTTTTTCAAAATTTTCCTTTTCAATCAATTGTCAATTGAGACTAATTTCAAAATATTTAGAAGTATTTGATGAAATGGTCATCACGTACACTCTAATTGCAAATTTTGAGCGTAGGTGGTCCGATTTGGAAAATTTTCCCCAATTTCTCCTAAATTTCTTGCAATGCTGCACTCCAAACATGAAATCAAGTATGTATAAGGGTTGATCTACTGATTTGTTAAGTCCTTGTCAATTTTTTAATAATTAAATTAAAATTTATCAAAATGTTATTTTTTTTTTCGAAATTTCCCTTCAACCTTCTATCAATTGAGACTATTTCGAAGTATTTAGTAGTGTTTGATGAAACGATCATCACATACACTTTAAATGTTATGCATTCAATTTGAATATGATTGCATTAGTTCAATCAAACAGCGCATAGCTTAGAACCCTATACAAAGGAAACCTATCATGTGCACTTCTTTTTTGAGATGTTATGATTTAAAAGTGTGTATTGAGGTCTTTTTTAACAGTCCCTGAAGTTTCATTGAAAAATTCAACCATTTTCCCAATGTTTTCGCATGTTTCCCCAAAAGTGCGATAAATTACCCGATACAAACAATATATCCCATGTAATAACCGATATGTATTTGTATCCCAAGGATGCGATACGTAACATGATACCAATATTTCAAACATTAGTTGTATCAAGGTGCCATTCCTACTGTTGCAAATCCAACTAACTTAAGAATCCTACCAAGCTGTGGTTTTGCAAAATATCAAGCTGACTACTTTTAGTAAAGTTTTTCCAATATTCGAAGTAATGAATGTGAAAATTGGATGTTGATCCCAAGCTGAATGTGAGTTTTTTAATGTGGCGAATGTTGTAGAAAACAAACAAAACATCTTGGGAGTTTCCATGATTGTATTAGGAGGCAAAAATGAAACGCTCCAAGAAATGCAATTTGTTTAAGAGTTCTTTTTTCTTTTTTTTTTGTTAGCTTGTTAGTACACCCCACTGTTAGTTCACACTTCACTGTTAGCCACCCCCACTAGGGATCAATGCCAAGACCTTAATGTTGAAACAAGGTATCTTTCACTCAGTCTACCACTTGAGCTATGGATCTGGGTGTATTTGTTTTAGAGTTCATTATTGACGACAATAATGAAATTATATTGTAATTTTTTTTGTAGTATCTCAAGTTCCTTATCTAAAGAAATATGCAACGATGTTTTGAATTGGAAGCTATAAAAGTTTTGTTTTGCATTCCAAAATTATTAGAAGTCAGAATTATATTCACATCAAATCACATTCATAAAAAATTGAGTGCTACTATTGATGGCCAATGTCCAAGAACTTGCTAACTGGAACAAAACTTGGCAAATCAACTTCACTTAACCAGCCTTGAAGCTATGAATAATAAAATACTCCATGTTAATGGTTGGGTATGGGCCTATGGCCCTCTTGGTTTTGGTTATGGCCCTACGGCCCACAAGTTTCTTGGTTTTGGTTAAACACCATGATGGATAATGAAGGGTTGTTGATTTTTCATAAGGCGATGTGATGAGGACATTCGAGTAGTCGAGCACCATACCAAAGGAGAAGAGCTAAGCCAGTCTCCTCATGGCTAGACGACCATTACATGGGGCCCACTTGACCCAATTTACATTCCTAGCCACGTTGAAGACCCCACGTGCATATTCATGCATCTTTAAAAACCCACAGTGGGAAGATGCACATGGGCTACATATACGAGCTTGATGGACACATCGGACCGTTGGATTGAGTGGACACGATGATCAAACCATTGGATCATCATCATCGGACATCTTAATCATGGATTCTCATGGGCCACAAAATAGTTTAGTTGTTTAGATCGTTTACATGTTTCGTTATTTTTGGTATACCTTATATTTTTGTTGAGATTAGGGAGTAAGGAACAACTTTTAATTTATTAAGCGTCTTTATGTTGAGAATCTTATCTGAGAGCGTCTTTTTGTAAAAGATCTTTTCTGATACTATAAAAGAGAAAGATTGGTGTGTGAAGCCCTAATGCCATTATTTTGAAAATATAAAAATAAAAATAAAAAAAATAATAAAAAAAAAACTGTGCTTTCTCTTCTTCATGTGATTTGAAGAATACTCTATGTGATTTAGAGCTTGGGTATTGTGTGATTCCATTCCTCATTCAACAGAGGTGCAAGGCTTCCATCTATCATCTTCCTACTATGTTCCTTTCTATCCAAAAGAGGTATTTTTTCCAAAACTTCATCTCTCTTCTTCCTTTCCTATCCAAGACCATCAAAATCATTTTTTTCTTCAACTTTTCATCATCCAACTTCAACCTCAACCGAAATCAACTATTGAAGACCCAAAACCCTAGCCAACAACCCACAAGTGCGATCCCCAAAAATGACTATATGGACAACCGCTCAATCTTTTGATTTCCCCTTAATTTCCCCATAAAAACCCCTTAATTCTCCATTCAAAACCCTACCCTAAACCCTAGATCCCCAATTTCTAAAAACCCTAATTCTAATATCCCTAATTCCATGAACCTTAATTTTTCAAATTTCAGATTTTTCCATTCCTAACCCTAATCATAAAACCTACAAATTTGTCCCCTGAGTATGGAAGGTGTCTATGCTAAATTGAAAGCTCCATCCTTCCATCGAACCTACTTTTAATTGATTTATGTGATTTATTAGCATGCGGGCATATGATTTAGATTAAATCATATTTTATTTCCTATTGTTTACTCTTAATTACTTGGCGGGTTAACATCTTTTGTTAATTGAATTACTTTATGGACTCTTTCATAATCTCCACGTTGCATGCTAGCATTAAATCATGTGTCCTGCATCATGATGTTTAAAGTTGTTCTTTTATGTCGGTTTCATTATGTAGATGCAGTTTTTTGTTGAATATTCCTAACCGAAAAGTCGTATGTGATGTGGGAATGATTTTGACATGAATTTGAGTTATTCTAAGTAAGAAATGTCTATGTTATGTGATTTTGGACATAAAGTTGTGTGTGGATCTAGAGTTTAAAATTAGTGTTCTTCATTGGTGTTCAAGTAAATTTATCGTGGAAGGTCTATGAAGCCCAAACGTGTAGTTGGTGGTTCCTCATCTCTTGGGAAAATGCTAGGATGCGTCAATAACCTCTGTCAAATTGAACGAGAATAATTATCTTCTATGGGCCAAGTCCATCAAGGTTTTTCTCTTAGCCCAAGAAATGGATTAATATCTCAAGGATCGTAAACCGAAGGAATATGATCCTAAATATAGACAATGGATGCGTGAGGATGCCCATAATCAATCATGGTTATGGAATAGCATGGAGTTTGAAATAAGCTCTAATTTGGTGTTATTAAACACGACGAAAGATGTCTGAGATACTGTGAGGATGATGTACTCATAACAAAATATTTCTCATGTATATCAATTATATGAGATCTTCTCTCTTCAAAAGGGAGAATCCTTCACAAAATTAATCGGAATGTGGGAAGAGCTTGCCATATGTCATCCTATTATGTCAGACGTCACCCTCATGAAGAAGCAGTGAGAAGATATTAAAGTAGTAAATTTTCCATCTGAACTTCCAAAAGAGTACTAATCGACAAAGGATCAGATTTTGGAAGAAGCTTTTATTTCTTCAGTGGCATAGGTTTATGCAAGGCTTTAGAGAGTTTCCTTGGCAAGTGAATTTGATAATGTTACTGTTAATGCATCTGATAAAATTGCATTGGCTTCTTCTTCCAATTATTTTAATTTACGTGGAGGTCATGGTGGATATTGGGTGTGGTGCTCTCCATGGTGAAAGGGATGGTAAATTCCCAGGGGAGTTAAGAGGTGATCGTGGTGGTCAAGGAGACCGTACATGTACTCATTGTGGCCTAACAAATCATACTGTAGACTTTTGTTGGGATCTTCATGAAAAACCCCCAAGGACTAAGCAAGCCCTTATGGTAGAGGATGCTCTTTTTGACGGTAAACCCACTACTCTTGCTTCGTCTAATCCTGGTTGTGAACAGAGCACTGTTTCATTATCACAAGAGGAATATGCACATTGTCTATCTTCTAATGGCTCTACATCCAACACCAATGCTACATCTACCTCTACAACTACTCTGGCTCGATCAGGTAAAGCATGCCTTTTGTCGTCTTCTACCTCCACTTGGATCATCGACTCTGGGGCATTCGACCATATTTCTAGTAATCGTAATCTCTTTTATTCTTTTGATTGTGTTTCATCAAATATGTAGGTTACTATAGTTGATGGTACATTGTCTAATGTTGTTGGAGTTAGTACACTTAGCCTAATGCATCAGTCTCTGTATCATCAATTCTATATGCACCCAAGTTTCCATTTAGCCTTTTATTTGCAAGTAAACTAACAAGGTCCTTGAATTGTTCTGTGCCCTTCTTTCCTCCTTATTGTGTGTCTCGGGACCCCAAGATGGGCATGATGATAAGTGGAGGTCGTGAGAGGAATGGTCTGTATTACTTGGAGAGAGAACCAGTAGATGTGACAGTGCTTTAGATTTGGCAATTCAGTGAAATCATCATTTGGGACATCCCCCTCTCCAGAATCTACCAACTCTCATCCCATCTCTTCCTAAGAAGTCAAAAGTTGGACTGTAAAACATGCAAGCTGAATAAACATCATAGAGTTCATTTTCCATCTAGAATTGATTCAAGAAGTGATGTTCCATTTAAATTAGTTCATAGTGATGTGTGGGGACTGGCTCGAGTCCCAAGTTTGTTAGGTTTTAGATACGTTGTTCTCTTTGTTGATGATTACTCTAGGATGATGTGGTTATATCTAAAAAGCATAGGTTGAAAGTCTTTTATGTATTTCAAAATTTTTATAATGAAATAAAGAATTTATTTGGTGCGAAATTGTGCATATTTAGGTCAAATAATACCCTAGAATTTGTTTCTAAATTTCAAACCTATTTACAAAGTCACGGCATTATCCTCTAAACCTCGTGTGCTTATACACCCTAACAAAATAGAGTGGTTGAACGTAAGCATAGACATCTGGTGGAAGTGACTCGAGCCTTGTTACTAGGAATGAATATTCCACAAATCTTCTGCCATGATGTGATTCTTACTATACGTTATTTGATCAATAGGATGCCTTCATCAATTTTAGATGGCAAAACACCATTCTCTATGTTATTTCCTGATCAACTAGCTTTTTTTATTCCTCCCAAAGTGTTTGGTTGTATTTGCTTTGCTCATATATTTGTATCAACTTGAGATGAACTCTTGCCTCTTTCAGCTAAGGTTTTTTTTTTTTTTTTTAAAGATATTCTCTTACTCGAAAGGGTTATTGGTGTTATTCCTCAACTCTTTAAGAAGTCTTTTGGGAATGTTCATGTAACCTTCTTTGAAGATGTTCCGTTCTACATTAAAGATGATCGTATTGTTGAAGCCAAATCTATGGAAGCTCCCTTGCCAAAGGTATTTCCTTCAGAATTTGATGTTGAGATACCTTTGTCACCTAAGAAAAATTTCAAACAGACTTATTACAGAAAAAAGAGAAAAATACTATTATTCTTCAATCCACACAGTCAGTTACTGCACCTACTCAGGTTCTTAGTTCTTCTAAGTCTCCTGGGGTTGCAAATGATCTTTTTATTGCGGTTCGGAAAAGTAAATGTTCTTGCATTATTCATCTTATTTTCAACTTTGTCACTATTACCTATCTATCAACAAATTATCATAAGTTTGTACTTACCTTGTCAGGTGTACCCATTCCTAAGTTAGTTCAAGAGGCATTGTCCAATGAAAATTGGAAACAAGCTATGGATGAAGAGATGAAAGCCATGTACTCTAATGATACTTGGAAGCTTACTGATCTTTCTTTAGGTAAGACTCTCATCTTTCTTTAGGTAAAGGTTACTGATCTTTCTTTAGGTAAGACTCTCATCTTTCTTTAGGTAAGACTCCAGTAACTAGATGGGTCAATTGATCATTATTAACCAGGTTGATCGCCAAGGGATATACTCAGATTTATAGGGTAGATTATGTGGATACATTTTCCCCAGTGGCTAAGCTTAATTCAGTTTGGATTGTTATATCACTCTTTGCGAATCATGATTGGCCTCTTTTCAATTGGATGTGAAGAACGAGTTCTTGCATGGAGACCTACATGAAGAAGTTTATATGGAGCGACCTCCTAGGTATGTTGCTCAAGGGAGGTGGTTTAGAGTATGCATGTTAAACAAGTCAATATATGGGTTGAAGCAATCACCATGGACTTGGTTTGAGAAGTTTAGTAGTGTAGTTGTATTGTTTGGATTAAAGAGTGAAGTAGATCACTTAGTCTTCTCAAAGCACTCAACCTCTGGCTACATTCTTCTGGCTATGTATGTCAATGATATTATAGTGACTGGTGATAACTTCGAGGGTATTAAAAGGTTGAAGGCATGTATTCAAACTCAGTTTCAAATCAACAATCTTAGTCTTCGTCGACATTTTATGGGCATTGAAGTAGCAAGATAAAAAGTTGGAATAAATCTATGTCAGAGAAAATATACTTGTGAGACTTGTTAGAAGAGACAGCGATGTTGGGAGCCAAACTACTTGATACTCCAATGGACCCTCATCTCAAACTAGAAGTTGAAGAAGGAGAATTGTTAGAAGTCCCTAGTATGTACAAAAGACTTGTTGGTGGACTGATCTATTTGACCATCACTACGTCAGGTATTGCACTTCCAGTTAATATGGTGAGTTAATTCATACAAAGTCCAAGGACACCACACCTACCAACAGTTATAAGGATCCTCAGGAATTTGAAATGTTCCCCTGGGAAGGGCATCCTACAAAGAGCTCATAGTCATTTTCTGGTAGACGGTTATTCATATGTAAATTGTCCAGGATTGAGATATAATAGGTCGACTATGGGTTATTGCACCTTCATAAGTGATAATGTGGTTACTTGGAAGAGTAGGAAATAGAACGTGGTTGTCAACTCAAGTGTTGAAGTTGAATATGTGCCAATGGCATATGCGACTTGTGAACTTGTGTGGTTGAAATCTCTTCTCAAAGAATTAGGTTTCAAAATTCAAGTTTCATTGTCTTTACATTGCTACAATTAAGCTACGATACATATTGTCAATAACCCATTTTTTCATGAGAACGAATCACATAGAAGTTGATTGCCATTTCATTCAAGACAAGATATTTTAGGGACAAATCTACACACTTTATATTGCATCTCATAATCAAATCACAGATTTATTCACCAGGGCTCTTGGAAAATCTCAGTTCAATAAACTTGTTTCCAAGCTAGAAATGCAAGCCATCTATGCTCCAGCTTAAGGGGGAGTGTTAACGATTGGGCATGGGCCTATGGCTGTCTTGATTTTGGTTATAGGCCTACGGTCCACAAGTTTCTTAGTGTTTTAGTCTTGGAATATGTCGGACATAAAGTTGATTATATAGGGTTATTTTTGTCATATTTCCTTTTATTACTTTAATATAAGAGAAAAGGGGGTGGGGACGTGCAATATCCGATATTATTGAAATATCTCTGATACTATCTTTATCTCCAGCTCAGTGATATCGATAATGCTAGTAGTATAAAAAATTCTAGGTATTAGCAAATGTATCGCTAAGTATCACCAACGTATCAATATTGCTAATAGAATCGCCAATATTTTCAACTACGCAAATTCTAGGTGTCGCTTGTATTGTCAATGCATCAATATTGCTAATGTACCGCTAATATTTTCGACTACGTAAATTCTAGGTAATGCTTGTATCATAAGTGTATCAATAATATTTCAATAATATCACCAATATATCGATATCATCAAAATTTCATTTATTTCAAAAAAAAATTTATGGGCACATGGTTGTATGTAGTGTTCAATTTGTCATTGATAATATTGATAATATATCAATATTATCGATATCGCAATATGCACGATATTGAGAGCACAATCTTTTGTTTCCTTTCCAATTGTTGATGATTTCTTGGTGAAATATCATGTGTTGTTGATATTTCGCAATATCAATGGATGTTTGGATGGAAGGTTGGATGGTTAAATAGGGGGGATGGGATGGTTGGACTGATTTATCACAACAAAACATGCTTTCAAGGCCCCATTAAATGGAAACTTGTTATGTATGCATTCTTTTTGCAATTTTTTTATTTCTAAATATACAAATATGTACATTTTAACATCTCATAAAGTTTCACCGAAAATTCCACTGTTTTTCCCATATTTCCCCGCATTTCTGGTTATCGACGATATCGATATTGTTTCCATATCCTTGGTCAGAGAAACTTGTAGCGATACCGATACTTCGAACACTGCGTGCAACCCTAGCCCATTCCTTTCTTCCTTCATCTTTTCTTCTCTCCTCTCCTCCTTTCTCTTCCTTTCTTCTCTTTTTCATCTCTATACCAATCTACACTCCAAAATAGGTAATGCATCCATATCATATATTGTCCAATGCTACAAGTTGAAGCATAAAATTTGTACTTGCACCAACATGTTATTTCTGGAAAATTGGCCCTTATGAATGATCAACTATGTTTTTTTTTTTTTTTCCTTTTGTTCTTTTATAATATTGATGCATCTTTTTTTACCTGACCTAGCCGATCTTGAATCTCCAAAGACTGATTTCTAGGTTGGCTAGATCATGAACGTTGTTGACAACAAGAAAACTTTCTTACCTCTAAACTAAATATCAAAGTATCACAACCAGAATAGTACGGTCTTGATGCGCCAGGTATGAATGGGGTAATGACACACAGCTGGGAACAGTGGGGCCCATGGTGTGTGGATCCAGGCACTCGACCTAATAGGAACCACATTGGATAGGTGATGCCCCAATAATCTTCAAGAATGGAAAGATCCTAGCCAATCCAATCTTTTGGCCTTTTTCTTTGAGAACTGTCACTGTATTTATTTTTCTTGACCATCTATTCGGTGGCCAATGTTTAGGATATTTCAATCTGGGAGATTTTCTAGGCACCAATGCTTTAAATATTGTTACCGCGTAATGTATCGCACCCTTGGGATACGGATACATATCGGTTATCGCATGGGATATATCGGTTGTATCGCATAATGTATCGTTGTTGTTGGGAAACATGGGAACATTGGGAAATTGGTTGAATTTTTCAATGAAACTTCAGGGATTGTTGAAAAAGACATCAATACACACTTTGAAATCAAAATATTACAACACATAATGGGGATTTCCTTTATATGGGGTCCTAATATATGCGCTTTCCAACTGAACTGATGCAAGTATATTCATATAATTTATAAACATAAGAAATGTATGGAAACACAAGCAATACATTCAAAACCAAAAGAAAAATCACTAGATCAGGTTACGTACATGTTTAATTTTGTGTTTGGATCCAAAGATTGAAATTGATTTGTGAGAAATTGAGAAATTTTGATTTTTCTCAATTTTCTGCAACTTGACCCATCTCCCCTAAATCTCGAAATCGAAGTTCAAAATCCATGATTTTTCAAGGAAAATATGAAGAATCATAAATTTGTAACCATTTAACATTGGTTTAACGTGATTTACAATAAAAACATGGATCGAAAATCGAAAATGATCACTGGATCAAATAGGTGAGATATATCGGCACTACCTGTGTGTTTTGTATCGCATAGGTGGGATACAAGATATATCGTGGGATATATCGGCTGATATCATCAATATTTAAAACACTGCTAGGCACTACCATCGATGTTCAGGCTCATCAAAACAGTAAACTGGATTGCTAAAGCACGGGCCCACTTGTACAGACTGGGCACGTCAATCAGCAATCTGGGATTTTCGAGGCAACCGCCATCCATGTTTGGGCTCCTCAAATAAGCAATCTGGATTGCTAAAAATGGGCTCACATGTACGGATAGGGCACATCAGGAGACCATTCATGTCCTGATTCATCATGACTGTATAATTCTTCCAAGACCCTATGTAGGTTTGGGGTCTGTAATGACTTGAGGAAGACTGCATCAGCACTGCTTATTTAAGATGAATGGTTGATTAGAAAGGATGCCTTATAAGGCAAACTGGGAGAAGATAGAGGCTACAGCTGATGTTTATAAAGATCTTAAAAAAATATCGTTTTACTGAGGGCATTATCTGAACAACCCACCATTTCCCATGCAAGTAACATATAGGCCATAGCCTAATAATTGACAAGAGATTAGATTATTTACTGCAGTTCCCATTTCTAAGAGGGTGTTTGGGAACATCAAAGACCCTAAAAATGAAATTGGCTTCTGTGAAAAACCCACTTCTCCTCCATTTGAGGGGGAGAGGGGAAGTAGCCTTGGAAATGGATTTCAAAAAAAGACATTAAATTGATTTTCAAAAGGTATAGGAAAAAACACAAGGTAACTGTTTGAGGTGACTGTATGTAGAATCCATACGAAACTGGAATCCAAGACAAACTGAAGATGAAAAAGACAAACTGAAGATGAAAAATCGGAATTCATGGTTTTCCATTTTCTGAGGATTCCAAGTAACATTTCCTGTCCAGATTTTTGTGTTTTCCTCCATCCAAACACCCCCCGTCCAATTAGTTGGGCAATGAGAGGGGTGAGAGTGTTTCTCTTTCAGCTATAACTGCATGATTAATCTTCTAAGAAAAGACATGGATTGCCATGTCTGACACTTTTATCAAGATTATTTAAACCAACAATAATTGGTGTCTAAGATGACTAAATTTGTATTAAACCGAAAAATTGAGATCAAAAGGTTATGTGGAAGAGCTGAAGTTTGTGATGCTAATATCAATAAAGCACCATTATTTCCTGGTAGGTAAGCTAGGATCAAATACAACCTCCAGCTAGGACACAGCCTGGTCAATGTGAGCTACACCTTACCCTAGCATCAAATCATAACTGCCTGTAATGAAATCATGGTAAAAATGCAGTATTCAATACGAGCTGAGAAAGTGCCCTAATGCTAAAAAGAAGCTGCAGTCTTGACACAGTACTTTGTTTCGGAAATTTAAATATTAAAAAAATAATAAATAAATAAAAATAAACATAGTACTTGCAATAAAAATTCAAGAAGTCTCAGTGACCCTGCCCCTTCAAGAGATATGGCAGTAGAAATAGTAGAAAGAAGAGAGATAAAAGAGATATGGAGAGTGATAATGAAGAAGAGAGAGAAGGAAAAGAAAGAGAAGGCTTTGAGAAAAATGCAACGCTTGTGTTAGTCACTCTCGACACGCTCGCGAGCGCACACATATTAACATGAGAAAAACATATAGTGCTCTGCAGGAGTACAATAATAAAATACACATGCGCACACATTTACATATACATTCACAAACCCTACACTCCTCAAGCTAGCATGAACATCATTCATCCCCAACTTGGAACACAAGAAGATGGTGATGACAAATGCCCTTGGTTAGAAAATCAGCTAGTTTATTTCAATCATCTAACTTTTGATATAACATACAAACATTCTTTGAAGCCACTTTCTTACAGATAAAATGATAATCAACCTCGATATGTTTGGTATGCTCATGATAAACTGGATTAGAGGAGATGTGAATAGATACAAGATTATCAATGTAGCGTCATAGGAGAAGAAACTGGGAGACCTAATTCAATCAAAAGGTTCTTCAACCAAATTAACTCACATACATCATGAGCAATCACCCAATACTCCGCTACAGCATTAGAACGAGCCATACAGATTGTGTGTTGCTCTTCTAAATCACTAGATTCCCACCAACCAAAGTGCAGTAACCGCAAGTAGATCAGCAATCATCAAGAGAGCCAACCCAATCTAAATCAGCATAGGCCTTAACGTGAACTATGTGGAGAATAAAGAATTCCCCATCCAGATGAACCTTTAAGATATTTCAAGATATGGTAAACTACATTCAAGTGATTGTCGTAGATGCATGCTTAAATTGACTGATTACACTATTTGCATATGCAATGTCAAGATATGTAATAGTCAAATAGATGAGTTTGTCAACAAGGATGCCAACAACAGGCAAAGGATCATGACTATCGAGTTAGAGTCGGTGGTTTTGTTCAGTAGGAAGTGTCTAAGCTTGGCAATGAGAAGACTACAATCATCAAGAAGATTAAGGGCATAATTCCTCTCAGAGATGACAATACCACATCAAGATCTTGCAACTTCAATCCCTAAAAAATATCAAAGAGACCCAAGATTTTTAATATTAAAATATGTATTGAAGAATGCCTTTAACAATTGGATAGCTTCATGATGAGGACATCCGAGAACCATACCAGATGAGGGTTGAGCTAGTCTACTTATGGCTAGATGTCCATTACATGGAGCCCACTTGGCCCAATTCACATTCCTAGCCACGTTGAAGACCCCACGTGCATGTTCATGCATCTTTGAAGACCCCACACTGGGAAGATGCACATGGGCTCCATATAGGAGCTTGATGGACACATCGAACCGTTTGCTTGAGTGGACACGATGATCAAACCATTAGATCATCATCGGACATCTTGATCGTAGACCCCCATGAGCCACGAAATAACTTAGTTGTTTAGATTGTTTACATGCTTCATTATTTTGGTATACCTAATATTAGTGTTAAGATTAGGGAGTTAAAGGAACAACTTTTAATTTATTGTCTTTATGTTAAGAACCTTATCTGAGAGCGTCTTTTGTAACAGGTCTTTTCTGATACTATAAAAGAGAAAGATGGGTATGTGAAGCCCTAATGCCACTATTTTGAAAAAAAAACTCTGTGTTTTCTCTTCCTCATATAATTTGAAGAATACTCCATGTGATTTAGAGCTTGGGTGTGGTGTGATTCCATTCCCATTCAACGGAGGTGCAAGGCTTCCATCTATCATATTCCTTCTCTCTTCCTTTCTATGCAAAAGAGGTATTTTCCCCAAAACTTCATCTCTCTTCTTCCCTTCTTATCCAAGACCATCCAAATCATTTTCTTCAATTTTTCATCATCCAACTTCAACCCTAGCCGAAATGAACCATTGAGGACCCAAAAACCCTAGTTAACGACCCACACGTACCAGTTGTCGATTGTATGTAATCGCTCAATCCTTTGATTTCTCATTACTTTCCCCATCAAAACCTCTTGATTCCCCATCTATAACCCTACCCTAAACCTTAAATCCCCAATTTTCTATTTTGTCCAATTTCTAAAAACTCTAATTCCAAAATTCTCAATTCCCATGAACTCTAATTTTCCAAATTTCAGATTTTTCCCTTCCTAACCCTACTCATAAAACCTACAAATCTGTCCCTTAGTGTAAAACGTGCCTATGCTAAATTGAAAGTTCTATCCTTCCATCGGGCCTACTTTTAATTGATTTATGTGATTTCTTAGCATGTGGGCATGTGATTTAGGTTAAATCAGATTTTATTGCCTATTGTTTTCTCTTAAGTACTTGATGGGTTAACATCTTTTGTTAATTGAATTTCTTTATGGACTCTTTCATAATCTCCACGTTGCATGTTAGCATTAAATCATGTATCATGCATCACTTCACTATCATCACTAGTGACAATGATGTCATCTGCATATGCAATACAAAATATAGAGAGACCAAAAACACATTTAAAGAATGGAGTATGGTTATCACAGCCAGGCAAATATCCTATTTCACTAATGCATGTCGAAAGCATTCAAGCCACACTCATGAAGATTGCTTGAGACCATAAATAGCTTTGTAGAGCTTACAAATAGAACCACTCCCCGCAGCTAGTAGAAAACTTGGAGGTAACATATGCGCTTCTTCATGCATGTCCCCATGGAAAAAGGCATTCTTAGCATCAAGTTAATGGAAAGGTTATAAGAAATTAGTAGTTAAGGAGAGTGGCAAGCGCACAAAATAAAATTGCGCAACTAGAACAAAAGTCTCGTGGAATTCCACCCCTGGCTCTGACAAAATCCCTTGGCCACAAGACGAGCTTTGTAGCACTCAACCTCTTCATTTGGTTTATGTTTGATTGTGAAGACCCATTTACATCCAACTACCATTTTCAAAGAGGCAATCTTTTTTTTTTCCAAGACATGCATCTCCTTTAACATGGCCTGTTTCCATAAAGGAAGTCAAAAAGCCTAACAAACACTCGAAGGAACTATGACATATATATTGGAAAAAACGCAGAGTATAATGATGTAAGAGAATTATATGAAACAAAGTCGGTAAGGTATGAGCAATACATGAACACTTTTTTCCCTTTTTTGTGAAGCAATGAGAAAATCAAGAGGAATAAGAAAAGAAGTCGTAGCTGAGTGAATAGGGCTACTGGCAAGACCATGGTGTGCCATGATGGCCGTTATAGGGTTGAAAAGACCGTTATGTAAAGGTAACGATGGCAACTGTTACGCGTTACAGGATCAAAACGCCCGTTATGGAAAAAATGACACGCAACTGCTGTTACGGCCATAATGGTTTGTTATGGGGCAAATACAAGCTTTTCGGTGTTTTTTTTAAAAAAAAAAAAAAATTTTAACAGAGAGAGAGAGAGAGAGAGAGAGAGAGAGAGAGAACATAATGGTTGTTACAACCGTATCGTAAAGGTAATGGTGGTGGCCGTTACGGCCACCATGACCGTTATGGAATACCTTGGGCCAGACAACCATTATGCTATTTCTTCCTCCCAATATATGCTTTAAGGCCACTAGTCTACTGAGTAAAAATAGACTAGCATGATGGGGAGATAGTCAATGATTCAACACTAGGTGATGGAAAGGAACAATTAAATATAGGAAGAGGCAAGCATTGAGCCACTAGAGACTACCCTAGAGAGCCACTTAAAGTAATATGAAATATCTTCAAAGATATATTTGATAGCCTTCGCATCTAGCTTGTCTCAGTGGATGCTTTAGGGCATAACATTTGCATCCTTTTTAGTTACAAGAAAAACCAAAAAAGATGCATTTGATGACCATGGCATTTAACTTACTAACATGAACAAAACAAATACAACCAAACACTTTAAGGGGAATAGGAAACGAGGATTGGTTTGGTTGCAAAACTCGAATGGGAGCCTTTCACCCTAAACTTTAAGGGAGCATTCTATAACTAGTATGCAACAGTTAACATAGCATCAACCCATAATTTTTTTAGAACATTCATTTCAAGGAGAAGGCACGAGCTACTTCACAAAGATGTCTGTTCTTCATCGCAACCACTCCATTGTGTTTGAGAGTATAAGTGCATCCGGTTTAAGATTCTATACAATTTTTGAGCAAGTAGTTTTGGAAAGCATATGAGATATATTCACCACCATTATCAAAACGAAAGATTTTTATTGTAATTGTGAATTGGTTGGCAACCATCTTATGAAATATCTAAAAGAGGGAGAAATTTTCATATTTGGATTTCAAAATATAGACCTAAGTAGCTCGAGTACAGTCATCTATGAAAGAAACATAGTATTCATAACTAAACACAAAGTACTAGAGAAAGGACCCAAACATTTAGAGTGTATAAGAGTGAAAGGGACATCAAACTTTGCATTAGAACTAGCTAGATAGGATGATTAGCAATGTTTAGTCAATTGACATTTGACATGTCTCACGAGATAATCTATTCACACTTCTAAGTCCGGGAGTAACAATTTGAGACTACTAGTCAGTATATGGCAGACGAGGATACGATACAAAGGCCAATTAGTAGGTGACTGAGTGAGATGTACTTGAGGTTCGGAGAGCCAATCCAACATTATTCATAGGTTGAAAAATATAAAGTCCATCACGACCAGCCTAATCCTGTCCAGTCATTGGGTCATATAAAACACAGTGAGAATGAAAGGAAGTTGTGCTACAGTTAACAGACCAAGTAAAACGACTTACAGATTATTAGTTGGAAAACAACTTGGGGGCAAAGAACAGAAGATAATTGGAAGGATGGTGAGGCATTGATGGTTCCAATGCCTTTAACATAAGTATAGGAACCATTCACGATTTTTACATGATTGTTAGATGCATCCGATACTTTTTTTTTATCACCATGGGGCCCTCCGACTGTACACGTGAGACGTCACTCATACAAATGATGGTGTCAGCAATGGGCCTAAAAGTTTTTCAATCAGCACAAGAATCCCGTTCTGATACCAACTAGAAAGAGTAGAAACAAGAAAGAGATAGGAGAGAGAGGGAGAGTGAGAGTCAAGAAGAAGAGAGAAGGAAAAGGGAGGAGAAATGCGACACTTGTGTTAGTCCCTCTTGACCAATACACGCACACACATATTAATATAAGAAAAAAAAAATAGTGATCTGCAGGAGCACAACAATAGAATACACAACCGCACATAGTTACATATACATTCACATTCCCTACATTGGTGACCTTATAAAGCCGATGCAGCTATAGGTGGGTGTCCACCAAATAACACCAGTGGTGAGCATCAATGAATAAAACAAAAGATATGAAAAGAGGTGTGCGACATAACATGTCATAGAGCTGCATTGTAATAATATGGTACCCTACATTACATGCCGGGATTCTTTTTAATTAGGGTTTGTTTAGAGTTATTTTATATGTAAACAAATGGATGAGGATATAATAAATAGATGGAGGTTCAAAATGTAACAAGAATTTAGGGTATTTTTGTGGTTTTCTAGAGAATCTATGTGAACTGGTGTTTGGAGTGTTTGAACCGGTTTTCTATTCTATGTTATTTGCTGGATTCGAGGAGTTTCCAGAATTTCATCTCTATTTCAAATTTTGAGTTTCACTATCCTATTATTGTCATCCTTCTCTACAGTGTTTTCTTGGTACATGTTAACTAATCGAATTGCATAAACGCAAAACTTGAAAATCCTGTTTCTTGAATTGAATTAACAAATTGGATTGAGATGTTCCTGTCTTGACTTCCAGTTTGCACCAAAAGCCTTGTCCAAACTGTGCACGTGTTAGACAAGTTTATTGCTACAGTCAAGAACATTATGTGCATTATAGTCATATGAATGATAAACAACATATTTCAGGGCTTAGTTACAACTTTATAATTTCAGTCATGGAAGCAACGATTACACTATCCATCATTTAGCCATTTATTTATGTTTCTAAGTACACCATGGTATAGAAAATCCAAAGGATCCTTGAAGCACCTTGACAGATGAAAAGGTTATAACTTTAGTAACATGCATGAAATAATCATGAAGTGTGTTAAAACATTATTTCTAGTAAATAAATAGTGCTCAAGTAAACTGTGACTTCCAAGTATCCATTTGCAAGATAAAGAATTACCAGAAACATGGCTACACTAACCATCATAGGATTAAACTTATGAGCTATACTCTAAAACTTTGAAAAAGAATGATTGAACAAAGACTAAGGCATGAGACGAATGCATAAAAAGAAATTAGTTTGGTTTCATGCCAAGGCAGTCTACCAGTGAAGCTATTTGCTACTTAGACAACTAATGGAGAAATATGGGGAGAGGAGGAATGGTCTCCTCATGGTCATTAATCATTATTAACTTAGAGAAAGCTTTCGATAGGGTCCCTAAAGAGTTAATCTTAGAGGGTGTTGGGAAGGAAAGGAACTTCAAGAGGATATATCAAAATGATTAAGGATATTAGAAAATTGATGGAGAAATATTAGGAGAGGAGGAATGGTCCCCATGGTCATTATTGATATAGAGAAAGCTTTCAATAGGGTCCCTAGAGAGCAGTGTTCGAAATATTGGTATTGCGTTACGTAGCAAATCCTTGGGATACAGATATGCATCGGGTATCGCACGGGATATATTGTTTGTATAGGTTAATTTAAACCACTTTTTGGAGAACATGGGGAAACATTGGGAAAATGTTTGAATTTTTCAATAAAACTTCAGGGATTGTTAAAAAATAACCTTAATAGACACTTTTAAATCATAACATCTCAAAAAAAAAAAAAAAAAGTGCACAAAATAGGTTTCCTTTGTATAGGGTCCTAAGCTATGCGTTGCCTAACTGAACTAATGCAACTATATTCAATTTGAATGCATAAGTGTATATAATGATCATTTCATCAATCACTCCTAAATACTTCGAAATTAGTCTCGTTGACAGTTGTTTGAAGGGAAATTTCCACAAAAATTAATATTTTAATAAATTTTTTATTAATTTTTATTTTTCAAAAATTGACAAGGACTTGACAAATCAGTAGATCAGCCCTCATACATGCTTGATTTCATGTTTAGAGTACAACATTGTAAGCAATTTGGGAGAAAATAGGGGAAATTTTGAATTTCCCCAAATCAGACCACCCACACTCAATTTTCGAAATTAGAGTGTATGTGATTATCATTTCATCAAATACTTCGAAATTAGTCTCGATTGACAGCGGGTTAAAGGAAAATTTTGAAAATAAATAAAATGGAGAACATGAAAAACCAACTCCACGATTTTTCATGTAAAACATGATGAACCAATGGATTTGTAACCATTTGACACTTTTTTAACATAATTTCAACAAAAAAAAAAAAAGATCTGAAATTGAGAATGCTTACTGGATCGAACATATGAGATATATCGGCACTACTTGTGTGTTTCGTATTGCACAAGTGGAATACAAGATAAATCGTAGGACATATCAGTCGATATCGTTGATATTTAAAACATTGCTAGAGGGTTAATTTGGTGGGTGTCGGGAAGGAAAGTAGCTTCAAGAGGATATATCAAAATGATTAAGGATATTAGAAAATTGATGGAGAATTATTAGGAGAGGAGGAATGGTCCCCATGGTCATTATTGACATAGAGAAAGCTTTCGATCGGGTCCCTAGAGAGCAGTGTTCGAAATATTGGTATTGCATTACGTATCACATCCTTGGGATACAGATATGTATCGGGTATCGCATGGGATATATTGTTTGTATAGGTTAATTTAAACCGCTTTTTGGAGAACATGAGGAAACATTGGGAAAATGTTTGAATTTTTCAATAAAACTTCAGGGATTGTTAAAAAATAACCTTAATAGACACTTTTAAATCATAACATCTCCAAAAAAAAAAAAAAGTGCACATAATAGGTTTCCTTTGTATAGGGTCCTAAGCTACGCGTTGTCTAACTGAACTAATGCAACTATATTCAATTTGAATTCATAAGTGTATATAATGATCATTTCATCAATCACTCCTAAATACCTCGAAATTAGTCTCGTTGACAGTTGTTTGACGGGAAATGTCCACAAAAATTAATATTTTAATAAATTTTTTATTAATTTTTATTTGTCGAAAATTGACAAGGTAATGCAGGGGCATTTTCACACCAGGCTCGAGTGAGGTGGCCTGTGAGATGCAGGGGCACACTCGGGGTGGGCGGCCTGTGTGATGCAGGTGGCTCGTGAGATGCGAGCCCCACCCGTGTGACTCTAGTGGCTCGTGTGAGGCGGTACCCATGTGATTTGGGGCCCACAAGGAGGGTTCGACCGAGGGCCTAACCCATGAGACGTGGGGCCTGGGCAATGAGATAAAGGGATTAATTCTCCATACTCTAACAGTTCGAGCTTTTAGAGCAAGTGGTTAATTGTCAAACATCAAATTGGTATCAGAGCGGGAGGTCTCGTGTTCGAGACTCCTCACCGGCGGTGATTAATGCAGGGGCATTTTCACACCGGGCTCGAGTGGGGTGGCCTGTGAGATGCAGGGGCACACTCGGGGTGGGCGGCCTGTGTGATGCAGGTGGCTCATGAGATGCGAGCCCCATCCGTGTGACTCGGGTGGCTCGTGTGAGGTGGTACCCATGTGATTTGGGGCCCACGAGGGGGGTTCGACCGAGGGCCTAACCCATGAGACGTGGGGCCCGGGCAATGAGATAAAGGGATTAATTCTCCATACTCTAACAGTTCGAGCTTTTAGAGCAAGTGGTTAATTGTCCTACATCACAAGGACTTAACAAATCAGTAGATCAGCCCTCATACATGATTGATTTCATGTTTAGAGCGCAACATTGTAAGCAATTTGGGAGAAAATAGGGAAAATTTTGAATTTCCCCAAATCGGACCACCCACACTCAATTTTCAGAATTAGAGTGTATGTGATTATCATTTCATCAAATACTTTGAAATTAGTCACGATTGACAGTGGGTTAAAGGAAAATTTCGAAAATAAAAATAAAAATGGAGAACATGAAAAACCAACTTCACGATTTTTCATGTAAAACATGATGAACCAATGGATTTGTAACCGTTTGACACTTTTTTAACATAATTTCAAAAAAAAAAAAAAAAAATCGAAAATTGAGAATGCTCACCGGATCGAACATATGAGATATATCGGCACTACTTGTGTGTTTCGTATCACACAGGTGGAATACAAGATAGATCGTAGGATGTATCAGCCGATATCATCGATATTTAAAACATTGCTAGAGGGTTAATCTGGTGAGTGTTGGGAAGGAAAGGAACTTCAAGAGGATATATCAAAATGATTAAGGAAATGTATGAGGGAGTAGTAACATATGTGAGGACCACTAGCGGAGAGATGAGTGAGTTCCCAATTACTGTAGGCTTGTAATGCAGGGGCATTTTCACACCGGGATCGAGTGGGGTAGCCCATGGGATGCAGGGACACACTCGGGGTGGGCGACCCATGTGAATTGGGGTCCACGAGGGAGGTCTCATGTTCGAGACTCCTCACTAGGGGTGATTAATACGCATTTCACACCGGGCTTGAGTGGGGTAGCCCATGGGATGTGAGGACACACTTGGGGTGGGCTGCCCATGTGATTTGAGGCCCACGAGGGGGGTTTAGCTGAAGTCCTAACCCATGAGATGTGGGGCTTGGGCTATGAGATAAAGGAATTAATTCGTCATATTCTAACAGTTCGAGCTTTTAGAGCAAGTGGTTAATTGTCCTGCATCAAATTGGTATCAGAGCGGGAGGTCTCATATTTAAGACTCCTCACCGGGGGTGATTAATGCAGGGGCATTTTCACACCGAGCTCGAGTGGGGTAGCCCGTGGGATGCAGGGACACTTGGGGTGGGTGACCCATGTGATTTGGGGCCCACGGGGGAAGTCTCGTGTTTGAGACTCCTCACCGGGGGTGATTAATGCGTATTTCACACTGGGCTCGAGTGGGGTAGCCCGTGGGATGTGGGGACACACTCGGGGTGGGCGGCCCATGTGATTTGGGGCCCACGAGGGGGATTTGGCCGAGGTCCTAACCCATGAGACCTGGGCTATGAGATAAAGGGATTAATACGCCGTACTCTAACAGTTCGAGCTTTTAAAGCAGGTGGTTAATTGTCCTGCATCAGCTCGCACCAAAGATCAACATTGAGCCTGTACCTTTTTGCATTGGCTATGGACGAGTTAATGAGGAATTCTCACGAAGAGATCCCATGGTGTATATTGTTTGCAGATGACATAGTTTTGATTAACAAGACGAGGGAAGGCGTGTAAACAAAAAGCTCGATTTATGGAAGGTGCTTTAGAATCTAATTTAAAATTAGTCAGACTAAAACATAGTATATGGTGTGCAATTTTAGTAACAATAGGACTAGGAACAAGGAATTAGTTACGATTACTAACCAAGAAGTTTTAAAAATGACCATTTCTGATATCTTGGATCGATAATTCATAAGGGTGGAGGGATAAAAGAATGTTTCCCATGAAATTCAAGCGGGGTGTAAGAAACGAAGATATGCCTCTAGAGTTTTATGTGATTGTTGTGTATCACTGAAACTGAAAGGGAAACCATATAGGATAGCTATAAGACCATCGATGGTTTATGGGACAGGATGTTGGGCAGTTAAGGAACATGTTCATAGGATTAGTGTAGTTGAAATGACGATGTTGAGATGGATGAGTGGCAAGACAAGGAAAGATAGAATTAGAAACGAATGCATTCAAGGGAATTTAGTAGCACCAATATGTAATAAGACAAACGAAAGTAGACTTAGATGATTTGGTCATGTGCGACAGAGACCAAGAACTACGTCGATTAGGAATGAGTGGGTACAAGTTAAAGGCTTTAAAGAGCAAGGGGAAGGGCCAAAAGGACATGGGTCGAGGTAGTAGGAAAGACTTACAACTTATGGTTTAACAGAAGTTATGGCCTTTGATAGTGGAATGGCGGAAAAGGGCTTATGTAGCCAACCCCATTTATTTGGGATAAGGTATGATGATGATGATGAGCAAGTTTTCTCTCAAGTTTTCACTTCCTAAAAGACTTCAAAAATGGAAACTAATTTCAACTGAAAATTGAAACTAAGGTTTAATAATAGAAACCTACAATGGTCTCATCAGATCATCATCATCAACATCATATTGTTCAGATTCATGATGAAAGTGATGACATAAGTTTGATGCCAGCTGCCAACCTGACACAGCCCTCCTTTATCTAGGCTGGGAAATGGCAATGAGAGCACAAAAGTCTAGCAGACGCAATGTAATAGACCATTACATAGGTTCCTTACAATCAAACACTATCCAGTAGTCTATTACATAGGTTGATTACAATCAACGAGTGCTTTTTTTTTTTCAGGAAACATACTTCAAAGATACTATTTTGTTGGAAAATAAAATTCAATTATTCAATCAATTCCGAAAATCCACATGTAAACAAGTAACTAATCAAGACACCAAAGTAAGACTGGTGACTTCCATGACAAAACCCATTGCTAACTAATGATACCTCTTGCAGGCGGGTCCCATCCATTGTGTTGAAAATCCTAATCAAAGTGCCCTTTGTGCTAGCAGTTGCAAGAAGAAGCCCATCCATAGTCAAAGTGAAGCATGCGATGTTAGAATCATGCGCATTAATGAACTTTGTCATCTTCAAACCAAAGTGTTCAATCCGAACCTGTCCCCGGTGCAGACCTGGGCAGGCCAACACAGAGGTATTTGAATGATGTGAAAGACAGCAAAGTCCCTTCGGATTAGCCAGGGTCTCTATCTGATGAAGAAGCTTCAGATCCGTGAAGTTGTATACATAGATCTTACGTTCAAGAACCACAACTATGCGATCACGTCTTAGTTTCACCGCACGAACTTCAGATCTGAAAGAAAATTCACCAATGCAACGACTCTGGTGATCATCCCAGATCATAACTTTGTTTGGTGGGTATTGCGGATTAGCTCCGCCGCCAACAAGTGCCAGAATATTGCACCGAAACAGCATCTCCACTATTCCAAATCCCCCACTTTTCAAATCCCTTCTGAAGGTCTCCTTGAAAGGGTCACAATTATAGATTCGAAAACCACTGCTTGTGCCGGCAGCAAAGCATCCATAGTCCTGGTTCCAAGATACGGACAGTAGTTCTGCCTCGTCGTTGTCACTGAGCTCTGGGTCAGATTGACTAAAAGAATGTGAAGTGCGTGCTGGTGGTGATTCACTCATGCCAAGCCTCTTTGGCGGATGTATTGCCCGAGATGTTGAGACCGTTGAGCTCATGGGGGATGAGACAGTGGTCACTAATGATGGAAGCAATTGATAGCCATTAGAATCTAACAATCAAGCTTGGACCTTCTTGCAAATTTCTGAAAGGAAACAATCAGAAAATCCAAGAGTCAAACACTTAACACATCCAGCACATAGAATAGCCAAATTATCTGCAGATCAAATAGAACTAATTATTAGAGCTGCTCTGCAAGGAAATCAAATAATACGATTTAACACAAATGGCAAAACTCGAACAGACTTGAGTCATGGTGGGCAAAGAACATTGGATGGATCTTTTAATCCTACAAGCCCAAAGCAAACCCCTGATTTCTAAAGCAAGCTAGAGAAAATTGAGGAAGTTTCGAATTCAACAAGAAAATACAGCCCGATCCAAAATTTTGAAGATACACTCCAGAAATAAAAGAAAACCAAACATTTACCCCAGGGCCATGAAATAATGGATCCATGTCTTCTTTTTTTACCTTAATGATATGAAATTCATGTTGTCGCGACAAATAACATGTCATTGAATAGAAACTTCCCAAATAGAATACCCTATATGGATATCCACATCAAAACTTTGGCCCAAAGAGTCTTCAGCAGCATAGTGACAGCTGGTTATGATGCCTACTCTCTTGCCAGGTATGACCCAAGCTCAATTCTTAACAGCTTCCAACAAGGGTGAGACCTTGAAACATCTTTTAAAAAAGTATCGGGAAAAACAGCAAGAGAAACATGGAACTAAGGGGCCATTTGGCATCTCTACCAGTAAGAATTTATTTACTTATTCTAAAAAGATCAAGTATTCAAAATCGGTTACGTAACGGTAATGGTCATAACCGTTACGCATTACGGGACCAAAACAACCGTAATGGTTATTACAAAAAAAAAAAAAAAAAGAGGCCGTAACGGCCTTATAACGGGACCGCAACGGCCCTGTAACAGTCATGTAAGAGCATTTTTAAAAAAAGAAAGGGCCCATAACGGCCGTTGCCGCCCATATCATAATGGTAACAGTGGTGGCCATTATGGCCACTATTACCATTATGGAACACCTTGAAAAAAATAAGCTCTTATTTTGAAAATATACCATTTAGTAAAGCTTTGATTTTGCCGCTTAATTTTTTAGAAACTAGTAAACAAGCTCTTAAAAAATAAGTGATGGAGAGGTCACTTTTTTTTTTTAAGAGCTTATTTGGCATAAGTTAAGTGTGTAGACATTTTTGGCTAATTTTGGGACAAGTTTGTCCTAAAACTTTTTAAATAATTCTCATCTTGCCCTCTTCTCTACACTTTACAATCTCTCTAAGGTGGGCCTGCATGATGAACAACCCATATGGAAGGAGGGGCTCCACATGATGAATGGCCTACATCAAGGTGGGCCGACATAATGCACGGTTCACACCAAAGGTGGGCCCCACTTGATGGATGGCCCGCATCAAAGTGTGGCCCCACATGTTGGACGATCCACTTCAAGCAGACCCCACCTAATGGACAGTCCACATCAAAGGTGGTGCCCACATGATGGATGGTGGACATTGAAGGTGACCACATGATAAATGGTCCACATCAAGGTGGACCCACATAATGCATGGTTCACATCAAAAGTGGGTCCCACATGATGGATGGCCCACATCAAAACGTGACCCGCATGATGGACTATCCACATCAAGTGGGCCCCATATGATGGGCGATCCACATCAAAGGTGGGACATGCATGATGGATAGTGGACATCAAAGGTGGGCCCGCATGATGAACAACCCATATTGAAGGTTAGGCCCCACATGATGAATGGTCCACATCATGGTGGGCCCACATAAAGCATGGTTCACATCAAAGGTGTACCTCAAATGATGGATGGTCCGCATCAAAGTGTGGCCCATCATGATGCACAATTTACATTGAAGGTGGGCCCACATGATGAACAACCCATATTAAAGGTGGGGCACCACATAATGAATGGTCCACATCAAGGTAGGCCCACAAGATGAACGGAGTGGGCCTCACATGAATTGATGACCCACATCAAAGTGTGGCCCCTCATGAAGGATAGTCCACATCAAGATGGCCCCACCTAAGATACGGTCCAAATCCAGGGTCTCACATGATGGGGGTCCCTTATCCAAAGTGGCCCAACATGATGGATGATCCACATAGCAGGTGCACCCCACATGATGGATGGCAGGCATCAAAAGTGGACCCCATAGATGGACAACCCACTTCGAAGGTGGGGTCCACATGATGGGCACATCAAATGTGGACTCCACATGATGGGTAGTGAACATTGAAGGGCCCCACATAAAGGACAATTAGCGTTGATGGTGCACCCCAAATGATGGATGGCCTACATCAAGTCAGGCCCCACATAATGGACTGTCCACATCAAAGGTCAGCTCCTAATGATGAATGGTCCACATCCAAGAAGGGCCTCGCATCATGGCCCACTTTGAAGGTTTGGCCGACACAATGGATGGTCCACATCCAATGTCTGAAATGATGAACGGCCCAAATGTCTTAAAACATGAAGCTTGTAGCCATCCATTCTTTTGCCATTTGGGGCACGATCTATCTACGGTGAGATCCACTAAAACAATCATCTGGATTGCTCTTATAATATAGTTGTAATTTTTAAAAATGACATCAACTACCCGTAAAAAAGCTCTTATTTGAACGTTTTACCAAACGTGCCCATTTCAAATAAGTGCTTTTTTCAGTTTTGAGAAAGTGATTTTACCAAATGAGCTTATTGTAAAAGAATAGCTAGAACCCAAAAAAGCTTATTCGAGTAGAGATGCCGAACGAACTCTAACATTGATAATCCCCACCACACTCGGCAAGACAAAAACCAAAGAACATTTGACCAACCGTACATGTTTTCCTGAACTTCTATATTTTTTATAAAAAAAAAAGAAGAAAAAAAGAAAGAAAAAGGAAGCCATAGTATCAACACAACCATTTATCAAGAAGAAAGATATAGAATAGGCAAGCATACAGCCAATCCAACAACTCATGTTGATTATCAAATACATTAACAACATTGTCTGAAATGGGTAGAGAAATAAAAGCTCTGCAAAAAAAAATTGAAAATAATAATAATAATATTGCTGACACAAAACACTAGGAAAGAGAGACTGTAGAGCTGCAAAGAAAGCTTTTCGTTGTAGGAAAGTAAGCGAGCATTTGTAAGTGATGAGGAATATACAATTAGATATAAATTTAACAACCAGCGAATTGCACAAATGGATGTTATATGGGCGCTTTAACTAGATCACAATTCCAGTTGATACTGGCTAGTGATTTTGGAGTAGATAATCAGTTCATGTGAATGCCCATACAAGCATGGTGTGCCATAAAGGCTGGTTACATGTTACAATGTTGTAACGGCCATAACAGCCGTTATGGAAAAAATGACTTGTAATTGTCGTTAATGGCACGTCGTGCACCCTATAAAGGCTATAACAGCCCCGTAATTGTCTATTATCGGGCAAATACAGGTTTTTCATACTTTTTAATCAACATTACGGGGCAAATACATGTTTTTCAAGATTTTTTTCAATAAAAGAGAGAGAGAGAGAGAGATCGTAACGGCCGTTATGGGGGTCATAACAGCTGTACTGTTACGACCCATATCGTAAAGGTAACAGTGGTGGCTGTTACGGCCACTGTTACCGTTACAGAACACCTTGCATACAAGCTCAATAAATCTAGAGTCCATTGACCCATGGGCATAGCAAGGTTCATGTGTTGGAATTAATAAAGGCGATCAGGGGTTTTGAGAGTATCCTTTCAAAAGCGGGAGCCGTTTAGTGTCGGCATGCATATGTTGGAAATCTGATCAGTATATAAGTTGGGGAACTAGATGCAACGGATGCTACCATAGGCACTAAAGGTTGTTCCACCAATGCTTTCTGGTGTGCCTGGTGGAAATTTATCCAGCCAGGTGGCATTTCATATCCAAAGAATAAAAAGGCAGATAGACTTTGCTATTCTTGATGCGAGGCCATACAAGTTAATTGAGGGTTACTTAAAACTTAAAGATAGTTGGAATAAGGCTTAGATGATGGTGATGGTGGTGGTGCTGATACAGATCTTGGTATCTCTTTCATGCTTTAATTCAGTAACAAAATGCTGAGCAAAGGAAAATATATTTCGATGCAGGACAAACAATGCCTCTTTTGGCCCTGTTCGGAATCAAGGAAAGAGGATAGAATTTGGTAAATCCCTGGATTTCGGGAATAACTTTCATTGCTTTTAACTTTTAAGAGAGTCGCACATTTGTGGATTTGCCAAGTCTTTAGTTTTTTAGGGATTTGGACTTTCCCAAAATCCGTAGATTTATGGCAATGTGTATTTGGGGGATACATGGATTTGGCAAATCCCCAACCGAAAAAAAAAAAGAGAAGGAAATTTGGGATCCCTGGATTTCACAAATCCCTACCCCAACTTCCTCACCCCAAACAGCCCATAAGAAAACTAAACCTAAAATCAAGAAATCAGAATAGAAAGTTCTTTCATTTCTTGTGTTTCTTATAAAAAGTGTTAAATGTGTTGGAAACTGCAGGGAGTACTTCTAAGCAAACAATTCCAAAAAAGAAGTGAAGTGTATCATGTTCTAGCTGATTACGGTGGACTGCACTCACGCACATGTCACATGTTGTACATAGATTTCAATCTAGACCACCCAGATAGCTTGATCTCACTATGCATAGGGCATGTCACAGCTATTAGACCAACACAACTTAGTACCAAATGGTCATTGTCACCATCATCAACGCCTTGTCCTCATGAATCAGCTTCCACCACGCTATCAAAGATCATATACAAAATTAAACCAAAAGTCAACAAGTATTTTTTTACTACCTCAACGCGGCCTTTCGGGCATTCCCCTTGCCCTTATAGAGCCTCCAACTTGAACCAACTCCCTCTTTCTAACCAGAGCAATTCTTGGTCACCATTACACATGGCAAAACCATCTAAGTCCACTCCCTCTGATGCAGGACAATTAACCACTTGCTCTAAAACCTTGAACAGATAGAGCATGGCGAATTAATCCCTTTACCTCATAGCTCAGACCCCAAATCTATGGGTTAAGTCATCAGCCAAACCCTACTCGTGGGCCCTAAACCCACGGGTTCTGCCCCTTCGTGAGCCCCAAATCCATGGGCTTTGCAGGCTGCCCACCCCAAGTGTGCCCCTGCATCCCATAGGCCACCCCAATTGAGCCTGGTGTTAAAATGCCCCCACATTAATCACTCCCGATGAGGAGTCTCGAACACGAGACTTCTCGCTCTGATACCAATTTGATGCAGGACAATTAACCACTTGCTCTAAAAGCTCGAACTAATAGAGCATGGCGAATTAATCCCTTTACCTCATAGCCCAAGCCCCAAATCCACTCGTGGGCCCTAAATCCATGGGTTTCGCCTCACACGGGCCCTAAATCAATGGGTTTTGCAGGCCGCCAACCCCGAGTGTGCCCCTGCATCCCACAGGCCACCCCACTCGATCCCGGTATGAAAATGCTTCCGCATTACCCTCATCCTATTATCCATTAGTATTTGGTGCTACTCCTAAGTTCCTTCCAATGCATTCATTCCCAGTTCTAATCCTTCCTCGTTTCACTTGCACTCATCCTATGACTACCATGTTCCTTAACTGGCCAACATTCTATCCCATGAAGCATGGATGGTCTTGTAGCTGTCCTATAAAATTTTCACCTTCAGTTTGATTGGTATGCGAGGTCACATAGAACACTAGAGGCACAACTACACTTCAGCCACCCAACTCTACCTATATGAGCAAGAGCATCATCCTTCACAATATCTCAACTCTCATGAATTACCGACCCCAATTTGGGAAATGGCCATTTTGGGGTACTTCTAGTCAGCAATCTTAGCTCGTTCCTCATTTCCACTCCTATTGTTACTAAAATAGGATGAAAATACTAAGTGACTGCTAATAAGTGACATAAATACTAAGAAACTCATTCAACTAACTCTAGCTCTAACAATAAAAACTAAAGTAAATGACTCCTAATGTAGTCCACCATTCAAATTAGGATCATTGACCTTTCATAAGATCAATCTAGACCCTCAAAGTGGTTCCAATATTCAAGATACATTGTTGGATGGTTTGAATCCTTGATCATGATGCTTTGATGGGCCCAATCTTTTATTGGACATCTTGTGTGGCCTACGAAAGGCCATGTGGAATGGCAATAATGGTGGCAATGATGATATGATGACTAGTGTTTTAAATGTCGACAATATCAGCCGATATATCCCACGACATATCTTGTATCTCACCTGTGTGATACGAAATGCACAGGTAGTGCGATATATCCCACATGTTTGATCTGGTGAGTATTTTCAAATTCCGATCCTTTTATTTTTTTGTAAATCGTGTTAAATTAGTGTCAAATTGATACAAATCCATGATTTTTCATGTTTTGCAAGAAAATCATAGATTGGGAGTTTCAATTTTAAGATTTGGAAGAGATGTTGATTGTCAAAAATTGAAAAAATAAAAAATTCCCAATTTCTCGCAAATCTTTTGCAATCTTTGTGTTCAAACATAAAATTAAACATGTATGTAACCTAATCTATTGATTCTTCTTTTGCTTGTGAATGTATTGCATTTGTTTCCACACGTTTTCTTACATTTATAAATTATATGAATAGACATTGAATATACTTGCATCAATTTAGTTAGACAACGCATAGATTAGGACTCCACACAAAGAAAACCTATTATGTGTACTTGCTTTTTGTAAGGTTTTGATTTATAAGTATGTATTGATGTCTTTTTTAACAATCACTAAAGTTTTATTGAAAAATTCAACCAATTTCCCAATGTTTCCCCATGTTTCCAACAACAACGATACGTTACACGATACATCCAATATATCTCATGCGATAACCGATACGTATCTATATCCCAAGAATGCGATAAGTAATGCGATATCGATATTTCGAACACTAATGATGACTATGGTGATGACGGCAATAAATTGAATAATATGTCTGAATCCTAAGGGCAAAATAAAATGGGGAACCAAATAGGGAGGATGATCCAGTCAATGTACTTTCAATCCATGCCGCATCCCTAGTGAGGAACACAATTTGGACATTCTGGATTGAACTTTAGCAGTCCATGCCCTCGTTTCCAGCTTTGTTAAAGAGGAAGATCTTGTCAACTAGCATCTCGACAATTTAGTGGCTGGTCAGTTAAGGGCTTGATAGGAGACTAGAGAGAGGCCTTAGACAGTCCAAGATAGAGAGAATGACTGAATCTGCACTAATTTTTTACCTTTTTTTAGGATTTTTGTGTGTGTGTGTGTTTTTACAGAGAGGTGATGAGAGGGTCACTCCAGCTTGGATCATTTGGTTTTTGTTTTCTTTTAGTGAAAGGGTAGCTAAGGAATGTAGAATCGCCAATTTCGAAGAGAAAGACAAGGAGGAACAAGTGTTGAGCAAATGGAAACAGATTTCACGGAGAAAGGGTAAAGAGCAAATAGCTAGCAAACTGGTGAGGAAGACAGCTTCCTACCCTACTCTCTTCATTAGAGGGTACGCAGATGGATGGCTCCCTATCAATATTTCGAGGATTTTTGGACCGCAGGAGCGGTAATGGACGTTATCATGCCAAGGGACCAAAAAAATGGGCATTACAGAGGGTTTGCATTGATGAGAACGAGTTCGGAAGGAGAACTGGCCGGAGCAGTCCAGATGTTACACAGTGAGAGATTTGGCGAAGTCTCCATGTTGGTTCAGAGGGCCACATTCAGTCCAGAACGCTTTTCATCCAAAGGAAAATCCCTTAACTTAGAGAAAAAGAAGGAAACCAAGACCATCCAGTCCCAAAGTCACCAATCTGAAGGATACTCATTCAAAGATGCACTCCTAAATTCAAAAGAACCTTCGAAGACAAAACAGGGATATATCTCCTCTTATTGCCGTAATACAGATAAAGAGAAGAAGAAAGGGACATCCAAAGAAGAATTGGAAATCAAAGGGATGGACTACGTTGTCTGCATTAATCAAGAAACTTTCAATCGCACTAGAAATGAGTTGCTGGACTCGGTGGTGGCGATCACTAAAGACGGGGTCTCCATTTCACAAATCAAGAAATGGATCGATGAATGCTGTAGTTTTCAACCTAGGAACTACAATATCAAACCCATTGGTTATAATGAGTTATGGATTAAGGTATGCCCTGGTCTTAATCCGGACATGCTAATCATGGCAGGAGCTTTACACACTGACGGCCCGGTCGCTGAAGTCCTGAGGTGGGATGAATTTTCCATCTTCGGGACGGAAGATGTTTGGCTTCTCTCATCTCGGGATTCCTTCTGGAATTTTGGTTTGACGAGTTCTTCATCTCGACAACAGCCAATCTAGGGTCCTTTATAGAACTGGATCCTGAGACCAAGCATGGAGAGGAATTGTCAGTCAGAGTTCGGGTTAGAAGGAAAAAGGGAGACCCACTGCCGTCTCACATACAAGTCCACGCAGATAACAGGCAAATTCATCTCCCGGTGCAAAGAGAGTACAATGATGGCAAAACCCCTAGGTGGGGCGATTTCTGGAGAACCAAGGAACCTTCTTCATCCTCGTCGATTTTAGATGCAGAGGCGACAGTACACGAAGGTGCACGTAATCTATGCTCCCAGGGACTACGGAACTCCTCTCCCTGCAATCCAGCTACTTCCCTCAGTGAGCGTGCTACTAGGCAGTCCAATCAGAGGACACGCAACCCTTTCGAAGAAGTTTTGATATCTCGCCCTGATATCACGACTCCTCGAGATGCAGAAATGCCAATGTGTAGGGCGGAGATTGAGCCACGTTAGCAACCTATGGCGCTAATTTCAAAAGAGTCAAAACCTCTATGCAAGGTCATATTGCCAGATAGGCACGATCGCGTTGATCATCGACACGTATGCCTGAATACTTTTTCAAATTCCAGCTTCGAGTCTGGACCCGATTCAGAACACTCGCAAGTCCCAAGTTCCAAGCCGGTTCCAATGAAAAACCACGATCTCAACCTAATTATCTCATCAGCACCCGAAGCACTGCTCGAGCGGAGTCTAGTCTCGATTGCAAATGCTTTCAACAGACCTCCCGAGCTCCCCTCTTTAGCTGGCGAACTCCATATCTTTGACCCTCCAAAGATATTATGGCAACTTCCCTTGCTGATTCAAATTAAGCATCAAGGTGCCCCGACTGCGCTCCCGTTCGAAGATCCAAACAACATCTTTCAATCAACCGACATATGCGACTGAGACTACATGGGAGAGGATACAGAGAACCTCTCCCTTTCTTTCGACTCGCAATCGTCTCCCGCCTCTCTCCTATCTCCGCCTCTCTCCTTTCAATCAACCTCTCCCTTTCTTGCGTCCAGTTCCAGCCTATTAACAGACTCTACCATGGCCTCAGGAAGGCAGGGAATTCAAGGAAGCTCAGTGCCCCAATAAGAACCCTTTCGTGGAACGTTAGAGGGGTGGGCTCAAAGCAGAAAAGAAGACTTATCAAAGAATCCGTGGGGAGGAGAAATCCCCATGTCCTCTGTCTTTAGGAAACAAAGGTTCCTTAGTTCAAAGATGATCTGCTGGCTACCCTGAGGAAGGCTAAAGATGCCAAATGGGTGTCTCTTGATGCTACAGGCAGTGCGGGAGATATTCTGATTGCGTGGAAATCGTCCATGTGGGATCTTCATAACTCCTGGGTTGGAGTATTCTCGGTTTCAGTTATTCTGCAAGATAAATCGGCAAATTTTCAATGTTTCATATCCTCTATGTATGGCCCCTCCCTCGATTCCAGGAGATTAGAGTTTTGGGATGAGCTGGTTGCTTCAAGACAATCCTTCTCTAGCCCTTGCTACATTGTTGGGGATTTCAATATTACCAGATTTGCGGAAGAACATTCTCAGAGCAGAAAGCCCTCCCTGGCAATGAGAGTTTTCTCCGATTGGATTGAAAAGCAGGACCTAGTTGATCTTCCATTACTTGGAGCTAAATTCACATGGACCAATGGGAGAATGAACCCGATCCTCTCCAAACTTGACAGATTCCTAGTCTCCCCTGAATGGTTGTAAGCATTCCCCTCCGTGTCTCAGCTAGCTCTCCCGAGAATAGCCTCTGATCATCATCCAGTTATGCGATCGGATGATGACAACAATTGGTGTCCAAAACCTTTCAGGTTTGACTTCGCCTGGCTATTGATTGAAGGTTTCAGCCAACTGATCTCTGAATGGTGGTCGAGTTTTCAGGTAGAAGGGTTCGTAGGTCACAGGCTTCTAGCCAAACTCAGGCTTCTCAAAAACAACCTCAAACAGTGGAAAATTTTAGTGTTACGCAAAAGGGAAAATGAAATGGATTCTCTATTATCAGAGCTTCAAAAGATCAATGTAGATTCAGAAAACACGCCTATGTCCTCCGAATTGTTGGGCCGAGGAATTCAGCTTATCCGATCCATTTCTGCCAGTGCATTGGAAAATGAAATCTCTTGGAAACAAAAATCTAGAGCCAAGTGGTCAGGGAGGGAGACAAAAACACTAAGTACTTTCATAGTATTGCTAGTATGCACGACAGAACCAATAAAATCAGCAGTATCATAGTAAACAAGGAGTGCATTGAAGATAAAGATCAGATAGCAGCCCACACGATTCAATACTTTAGATCTCTCCTCTCGTCTGAAGAATGGGATAGACCGCGATTAGATAATCTCCAAGTGGACAAAATCAATGAAGCGGATGTCTTGTCCCTTGAATCCCACTTCTTTGAGGAGGAAGTGAAGATGGCCATAGATTCGTTCGGAGGAGATAAATCCCTTGGCCCCAATGGTTTTCCCATCTCTTTCTTCCAAAGTTTTTGGGATGTTATCGAATCCGATGTCATGGCTTTTGTTCATGAATTCCACAAAAGAGGTAAACTCTCTCCTAGTCTCAGCGCTTCCTTCATTGCCCTCATCCCAAAAGTGGCGAGTGTAGCTTCTTTTAGAGAATTCAGACCTATTAGTTTAATAGGGGGCCCATACAAAATCTTAGCCAAAGTTCTAACCTCTTATTTGAAGAAAGTCATCGGAAAGATAATTTCAGCAAATCACAGTGTGTTTATTCCTGGGAGACAGATTGTGGACTGTGCACTCATTGCAAATGAATGTCTCCACTCTAGCCACAGATCGGGCCTGAAAAGTATTTTCTACAATCTCGACATCGAAAAAGCCTACGACCATTTCGATTGGAACTTTCTCCAATATATGCTAGAGCAGATGGATTTCTGTTCCAATTGGAGAGGATGGATGGGAGAATGCATCGGCTCAACCCACTTCTCTATTCTTCTCAACAGAACTCCAAAAGGCTTCTTCAAAAGCTCAAGAGGTCTGCGTTAGGGTGATCCCTTATCCCCATTCCTTTTTCTCATCATAGGGGAGGCCTTATCTAGAATGTTGCACAAAGGCCCACAAGAGGCTATTCTTCGTGGTATCACTATGCCAGGTATGTCGAATCCGATCTCTCATATTCAGTTTGCTGACAATATATTGATTTTCTCAGAAGTGTCCCCTGACAAGATTGAAAATCTTCGCACAACAATTCGGTGTTTTGAAGTCGTGTCTGGGCTAAGAGTTAACTTGGCCAAATCAAAAATGTTTGGGGTCAATTTGGAAGAAGAAGAGCTATCCAGCTATGCATCGTCCTTTAATACGGTTCTCTTTGGAACATTATCATCAAAAATGTTCGTCATCAATTTGGAAGAGGTTCTCCTTGGAACATTATCATCAAAAGTAAATACGGTTCTTCTGAAGGTGGGTGGTGGACAAGAGACTCCTCCTATTATAGGGCATCTTATCTTTGGAGGGGGCATCCTTCGTATGAAAAAGAAAGTTCTCGCAGGTATCAGCTACGAGTTAGAAAAGGGCAATGATATCCGGTTTTGGGAAGATCCATGGGTGGGTGACGAATCTTTAAAAAATCGTTTTCCTAACATGTTCCTTCTAGCTCCTAACAAGGCAATTTCCATCGTTGAATGTTACTTTGTGTTAGCCAGCAAGGTAGAATGGAATGTTAAATGCAAAAGGAATCTCCAAGACTGAGAGATCAATGAGTACGTCGACCTTATTCTCTGCATCTATAAAGCAATGCCTAATCAACAAATTGATGACAATCTAATCTGGAGACTGGATAAGTCCAGCAGATTTTCAGTTAGATCGTTCTTCTCAACTCCACAGCAATTCTATAGACACGAACGGTCTTGCGACCTCTTACATCTGGAAATATTCGGCCCCTCCAAAGATAGTTTGCTTCGGCTGGTTGGTAGGAAAGAAAAACATTCTTATGGTGGACAATCTAGAAGAAAAAAAAAAAGAGGAATGCAAATAGTCAATATATGCTTATGTTGTATGAAGAATGAAGAATCGGTTGATCATTTACTCATCCATTGCCCTTTCATCGATAAAATTTGGTCAGATTTTTGCTCAAGCTTCAGCATCAGCTGGTGTTTTCCTGGTTCCGTGGATTTGCTCCTTCTTGCTTGGCATGGGGTCAGATTAGGAAAGAAAAGAAAGCGATTATGGAGAATGGCTATTCTTGCAATCTGGTGGTCTATTTGGGAAGAAAGAAATGGGAGATGCTTTAGGAACACCTCAAACTCAGCGGAGATAGTTTCTTCTAAGGCTAAGGGTCTTCTTATAGAATGGGTTGTTAATGTATCTTTTTTTAAGGACTTAGACCTTCGTTTTTTAGGAGCATAGCTGAATCTGCTTTCTTAGCAGACTGTCTCTCCTTTTTGTTCCTGTTTTAAGTTTTTCCTTTAATATATCTATCGTTATCTTTCAAAAAAAAAAAATGTACTATTAAAAAAAAAAAAAAATCAGTAGTCATCTTTCACAAAATATAGTATGCCATATCTATTAATAATTTGTGCCCAGGAACTTCGATCACTGATGTTTCATGTGAAAGAAAGGAATGATATATGTGGCCGTTGAAGATAGAGGTTCAATGCAAAGCACCCAAAATACGCCACCAATGCAGCAAAAGGATTGTCTAACCTACCAAAGTCAACATAAATTCGACGACAAATAACAACAAATTCAACAATTACAGGATCCTCAAACCAAGTCTTTGCACAGTTAACACTGGTTTTCAGCTCTGAAGAATGGGGCCCACTGAATGTTCAATAATCCACTCCATTGGTCTATCTCGCACTACCCTCCATGGATTGTGCATTTAGAATCTCCTCAAAATGACAACCCTTAAATTTCAGAACAACTGATTGATGGTTTACAAGAGAAATACAGAGCAGTTCACACTTAACTGAAAAATGAACCCAAGATTAGTGGCCATGACCTTCTAATCTGGGACTTTGGGTCATGATCCATCTAGACTGGTGTGAAATAGATCAATGGTCTGGATAGCAGAAAATGGGCCCCACTTGTCAGAACAGTAAACCTAGGTACACCGTGCAAAGCCTGTATAATTCATCATAACATCAGATTCAACTAATAATTAACGACTCAAAGTACTTGCGAAAAGATTCAATCATACTTATACAGAAAAATACCTCAAATCAGATTTTCCCAGTAGTAAAGGTAGAAAATGAAGAAATTCAAATCAAAGGAAGAGACGATACTATCAGAATTCGAAATTTTCGAAAAAAATTACATTGCAAATGCCTGGTTTTCAGTAGTAAAAGAGGGAAATTGAAAAAAAAAAAAAAAAAAAAACGATAAAAGAAATGAAATCTCGGCAAATAAAAGAAATATCAGAAAATTTACATAAAAATCCTGATTTTTCAGCAGTAAAAGAGGAGAATGGAAACAAAAGGAAGAGATGAAAATTCAGTAAAAAAAAAAATCAGAAAAATAAAATAAAATAAAATAATAGAGAATCGAGCTAAACTCGTCGGATTTTTGGGCAGGAAAAGGGGAAAATTGAACGGAAGAAAGCAGATCTCACCATAGGGAAAGATTACGGTAGAAAAATGCCAGAAAATCGTTCAGAAACGCGATTTCGTACGGATTCAGATGACTGTAGTCGAGGATTCGAAGAATCGAAGGAATCTACTCGAGAAAAAATGAGACAAAACGCACCTGCAGAGAAGGAAAGAATCTCTCCCTCTCTCTCTCACTGCTGTTTGAAGGAAGAAAAGCTCAAAGACGTGGAATGAGTCTCTCTTCTCCGACTCTCTCGCTTGTGAAAAGGAATTTTTACTTCAGCGCGCTGGCTGGATGAAGAGAGGTTCGTCGATCAGTACTGACACGTGTCATGTGTTGTGGTGGATCATGACCGTCCATCTACTCGGCCTCTTCAGAAAAATGGCTAAGTTGATAAACGAATATGGTGGACAGTCCCGAACTGATACGCGTCGGAATTAAAATCGACGGTCGAGATGCCATAAAATCACATATGCTTTTCAAGGAAGGTAGTCCTCAGGACGTCCCAATAAGCGGACGGATCAGATCCAACTCAGAGCGCCGGGTTACGTTGTCTTTTTGAGATGTATTAGGCAACTCTCCCGCAACACTTAAAAAACGGTAGTGACACTGGAGGCGGATTGCGTACTGATTGACTCAGAACCTATAGCGTAACTGAGTAAACCTTGTGGGTCCACCGTGATTTATGTATTTTATCCCCTCCGTCCATCGAGTTTACAAGATAATTTTAATTCTTAAATAAAGAAATTAAACTTATCTAAAACTCAAGTGAACCACGCCACAGAAAACAGTGAGAATTAAACGTCTACCATTAAAAATTTGTAGGGAGCCACGGAAGTTTTGGATCAATCTTATATCTGTGCTTTCCATTCATCCACGTCCGTGTGATTTAATGAACATGTTGGATTGACAAATAAACATAACTGTAGGCCCTATAAAGATTTCAACGGTGAAAATCATTATTCTCCCTGTTTCCTGTGGTATGGCCCACTTGAGCTTTGGATATCCTTTAATTTAGGACTCAACCCCTAGAATGAACTGGAAATACATTCACCGTAGGTTCAGCAAAGTTTACTTACTACCATAAAAGCCTACTGCAATTGAACCGTACGCTTGGAATAATTGTACCGTAATCGGACTGTCCAAAACTCGCTGACACAACGGCTATGGTGCAATCGGAAAAGTTGCAATTGCCCATTGCATTCACATTCGCGTCCTAGTCGTTTTCCAATTACAGCCTAATCAGAAAATGGACAATGGTTGCTTAACTCATTAATTTTGTGGTCAGATCACTTACATTTCACAGTAAAAGTAAGCTTTTTAGTATGTCATTGCAATCTTTACACAATTAATTTACACGTGTATTTAACTGTTGGTTGTTTTTTTGTTTAATGCCATTGTTCTCTCTTAATCAAATAATAAAAAGGATTTAATGCCTCTAGAGGTGGAGTCCATTTTTGGGTGAAATGAGGGCCTTAGATGAAGTCAGATGAGCCGCTTATAGGCTAAGCTTATAAGATGAATGATAAGAGAGAGACATTTTACTTCACAAATAACTTTGTAATTTTTTTTAGAAGTGTCATTATTATAATTTTACCACAATCAAAACAAATATTAATTGTCTGTAACATGCAGGGATATATGAAGAAGACAAGTAAAGGAATTTTTATGATCATAACACTTTTTCATGGTATTATTGAAAAATTCTCAAATTAAATGGTGATATTAATATATTTTGGTAATATTGTGACATTAAACTAGCATAAAAATACCTTAAGTACAATTTTACTATCTATAAATCAAATATCGAAATCAGCAATCAAATACAGATGTTGTCATGAGAGAAGAAATTTATGATCATTACGCATTTCCTTTACATTATCATAATAATTCCTTAAACATATTTTGAAGAGGGACACCAATTTTAAAGCTTCTCTTCCTCCCACTATTGCCCTCCTCTCTCTCTCTCATAAAATCTTATTTGGAGCAAGTCATAAACCTCATTGAAGATCATCGCAGATTGAAGTAGACCGAGCAATTAATTTTGCCTAGGTGTTAACTGGCCAACTTCCTCAATTCAATCTTCACGGCAAGCCACACTAAGAATGTAAAGATCTTATGGTTGTTGATGTTGATTGAATGTTTTTAATACGATGCAGTGTAGTTGGGTCGACCAAACATTCAATTGGGTTGACCGAAGCACGCTGTGATATTTTCGGTCAACCGAGGTTTATTTTGGTTGAATGATAAACTGTTGATATCTTGGTTGACCAAAGGTGTGACCAACGGAATGCATAATTTTTTTTAGAAAGTGCGTGTTTTGGTTATAATCTTGTATGGGGGTATATAAGTATGTCTCTAAACTCGATTAGGGTAGAACAAGGAGTAGAGTTGGGCAAGGGATGACTCGACTCGTCCGACTCGGTCTAACTTGAACCAACCTAAACTGAATGGCTGAGTCGGTTCGGATTGAGTAGTCATTGCCCAATCCAAACGCATACCAAATTGGGTTTGAGTTATGTAGTAACTCAACCCGACTCAACCTAAAACTCGATCCATCAGACTCAACACAATCTAAAACCCGACTCGACTCAGGTTATCGGGTAGGGTATTAAAAAACCTAATTCCCTCTCTCTACCCTACCCGCTGCATGCCCTAATTTGAAAAAACTCATCATGTCCCATCTTGCAGGCGGCAACAACCCTCTCTCTCTCTCTCTCTCTCTCTCTCTCTCTCTCTCTCTCTCTCTCTCTCTCTCTCTCTCTCTCGGCAGCCATCACTTAATCAGGTGCGTCCAGATTTTTTTTTACTTATTAAATGTTAAGAGGATGGCTCGAGTGCGTCCAGCCACCCGCGCGATTTAACAATCTGGCTACCCGATTCAACAATCCAGCCACCTGATTCAACAGTCAGGCCACCCAATTCAACAGTCATAACCCTAACACTAACATTAACCCTAACTCTGACCCTAATCCCTAATCCCTAAACCCTAAATCCATACCTTAAACCATAAATTCTAATCCTTAAAGCATAAGTCATAAAACCTAAACCTTAAACCCTAATCCCTAAACCATAAGACCTGAACGACTAAACCTAATTCCTAAAACCCTATATCCTAAATTGTTAATGTGTTTTATTGATTTGAATTAAACAATTAGTGGTTTATTAGTGTGAATTATGGATTATAATTTTTTTTTGCTTAGCTTATTATTGTACATTAGATAGTTAGCTTAATATGTATGAATTACATTACTTTTTTGCTTACCTTATTATTATGAATTAGATAGTTAGCTTAATATGTATTGATTACATAGCTTTTTTTATTAGCTTAGCTTAATATGTATGGATTATATTACTTTTTGCTTAGCTTATTATTGTGAGTTAGATAATTAGTTGCCCATTTGAGGATTTCAATATAGTCAAACATAAATATAGTATGTTTTTAGTGGCATAAAAATCGCTCAAATTGTCCCATTTTAGAAAGTTTAAGGTTAGATAGATAATATGCTTTCGTATAACCTATTTAAATGTTCATGCTTGATCTGCGCTCCATTTCCCCATTTCTCTCTGAATATGTTTCTTCTTTTTCATTTCTTATGTCAAATATCTTCCCATTGTTTAGATATTTGACATCAGAATGTAATGAAAGATCAACTTATCTAGAGAGACATGGAAAGATGCTTCCAGATTTTCGACGTGAGCATTTAAATGGAAAAATAAAATTATTACAATCTATCCAACCTTAGATGAGTGACTAATTTAGGGTTTAATATAAATCTTTAAGGCATTAGAGTGTTAATGGTAATCTGATGTAGTATCTTTCAATTATTAGATGGCTAGTGAGGAAATTTTCAATACCCCTGGTGGTTTGTCAGTTACATCGCCGATGAAGAGGTACTCATTGATATCAGTATCTTATAATCAAAGATTAAAGAAAAAGTTTTTTTTTAAAAAAGATCGATAGTGTAGATTTTTGAAAAAGTAACCCTAAAAAACGACTCGGTGAAGATATAATGCAAGTATTGCAATGATCAATATACTAAACAAGTTGATGGGTCGACCATAACTCTGAATAAACACATTTTGAAGTGTCATAAAAAAGTAAAAAGCCAGACCTCAGGGCAACATACACTTTCATTTACCCAATCTTTAGTGGGTTTGTCATAAGGTACATTGTTCATTTATAAGTATAACAGAGACCATGTGAATGAATTGACAACTAGATTTATTATTGCTAATGAAATACTATTTCAAATGGTAGAGATTCATTCTTTTATCGAATTAACCAGAGACCTTAACCCCAGATATGAGAAGGTCTCACGTATAATAATAAAAAGAGTGTGCATAAAGATGTATGCAAGTAAGAAGTTCAAGTTGAAAAGACAGTTGGAATCGATTTTTTGAATCAGCCTGACATCAGATTTATGGACGACATCCAATCAATGAAAGAAGTATATGTCACTAACTACCTACTACATTGATGTTGAATGGAGGCTTTGCAAAAGAATTCTAAATTTTTGTTATCTTGCGCCTTCTCACACTGGATTGATAATTTCAAACTGTACCTACAGATGTCTTATAGAGTAGGGCATTGAGTAGAAAATCTTTTTAATAATTTTAGACAATGCCTCTACAAATGATAACATGATAATGAATTTGCAGAACCAGTTTAGGGCCACCAATGACTTATATTTTAGTGGAAAAATATTTCATGTTAGGTGTTATGCCCATATCTTAAACTTGATTGTACAAGATGACCTTAAAATAAGTAAGCCAAATATCGAGAACATAGGCGTGTAAACTATATATGGGGGTTACCTTCACGATTATATACATGTAATGAGATCGTGAAACGGTTGAATTTGTCATCTTAGAGAATGATGAAGCTGGATGTCATGACACGTTAGAAATTAACTTTTGAAATGTTGGATTCAGCGATAGCTTTTAAAAATGCATTCTCTCACTATGCAGAGTGTGATTGTGCGTATCTTTGGTTACCTTCTAATGATGATTGGTTAAGGGCTGAAGAAGTTCGCAAGTTCCTTTTAGTTTTTTATGACGTAACAAAGCAATTTTCAGGAAGTATCCAGCAACAAATAATTTCTGCAAGAACTTTGGAGGGTAAAAGATATTTTATACAGAAGCTATAATGGACCAGGCTTTTTACAATAATGAGTATGAATATGCAGTTAAAGTTTGTTAAGTATTAGTTTGAGTGCAGTTTGGTAATGCCTATTGCAGCCGTTCTTGATTCTCGATACAAGATGTTCATGGTTCTGTTCATCTTTAATAAGTTGTATGGTGAGAAGAGTGTCATTAAGGTTAATAAGATTTGTGATACAGTTGATGATTTGTACAATTTTTATATACAAACTTTGGGTGTCGCAAAAGACAATACTGTAACCATAGGTCTGATTCTTGAATTGGGTTCTAGTTCTAGTGTTGATGAATAATGAAATACGATTTATGATTTCATGTCTTTCATGGCACAAGTTGAGACTCAAATGTAGATAATCCAAACAGAAATTGACCATTATCTTAAGGAGCTACTTGTAAAGTATAAAGGCAAGGAATTTGATGTTTTAGATTGGTGGAAGCTGAAAGCTCGTGATTCACAATACCATGTGCTCTCGTTAATGGCATAACATATTATCAATTCAAATTTCAACCATGGTGTCAAAATCTATTTTTAGTACGGGAAGTAGGGTCGTGAACAAGTACTAAAGCTTACTTACACCGAAATTAGTTTAAGTGCTCATTTGTACACAGGATTGGTTACGTCTGATTTGGAGGAAAGGGATCTTCATTGATGAGGAGTTCGAGGAAGAGTGATAAGCAAGACGAGACAGTATTAGCAATAATTGCACGAAGCATGATAAGACAATGCCTTCTATTTCTCTTGCATTTGCTTACAAGTTACAACAAGATTTTGATAGTTATTTTTTGTGGACTTAAATTTGTAATATTTGATGGGTGGATGAATGTCACACTCCAAACTCGAAAACCGAGCTCATAAAATTTTCAATCGCCGAATCCAGCGCCAACAGTCTCCGTAGTACCCCATTCTCGGCTCCTAGCACCCATTCGCCAGGTTCCGATGCTAGGATACTATGAGGAAGATTTTCAACATCAGTTTAATTCGTAATAAGCATAACCAAAGGCATAACCCACAAACAACAACCAAGAACTCCATTACATTTTCACTATGATAAAAAACTTTACAGTATAATGAGTATAAAGGGAAATACAATGATGATAGACCAAAAGCTCCAAAATAATCTGCCACATGCTCAAGCCTCAGCGCTGCTGCAATCCAACGTCGCCTGCATGCAACAGTCGTGCATAAGCTTATAGAAAGCTTAGAGGGTGGTGAAAGTGTGTGCGCAAGGTGGTAATGCAGTTATGCAGTATCAGAGTAATGCAGAACATGTTGATGAATCCATGAATACCATTAGCTGTACCAAAGCTATGCGATGCAAGACATGAATGATGTCGGTCATACCAAGGCTATGCGATGCAAGATGCAAGTCAAGTATAGAAATCCTCATCTAAGTCCATATATCAATACAACTCAAATCTGAGATATCACCGGGGTCTAGTACACTCTAAACCAAATCGCCACCCCATCGCGCGCAATAAGAAAAGTGAAAGAGACCTTACTATCCATCTACCAATATTGGGCTCGACTCGTCGATAGCGGACCCATTCCTCGAGTTGGTCAAACTCAGCCTAGCTTTATCCCCTCCTCTCAGGTGGGTAAGGTCGCACCCCCTCCAACCGACTACGACACAGTGGAAAGCGCAGCCTTCTGGTAATTGACACTCGACGCTCCTTTACCCACTCTTTCTAGACGTTGGAACAACCTCTTGGTACCATAAGGGTTTAAGGACTTTCACCCAGGGATATCTATAATACCCCATGTAGAACAAGATTTTCGGTATCCAATCCTACCAACCACGATACGCCTGTGGAGGTTACTACCCTGATGTCACTAGGGCATACAGTAACCATGTCACACAATGTGAAATGCATGAATCATACTATCTAGTCATGCAACAATCCTACGCATATCGTGCGCTCATGTAGGGCAACGCCGCCTAACCGGGAGCCCATAAACAATCTGCACGAAGGCATATGCTATGATCAGTCACTTCTCATATCAAGCATACATATGATGCGTATGATCATGAATTATGGAACTATACTGAACATGTTATGAAGTAATGTACTATCCTTACAATGCAGATGGCCTAGACGACCTATACACAATAAGTATGGGCCTATCAATGGGCCCTAGGGAGAGTCGTAATGTGGACATTTAACCAACATTAAACTTGCAATGTGGACGTCAAACCATCATTGCTTCCAAGGCATAGCCCGTCGTAAACATCATTACATACCATGTTGGGATCACACATTGCAATGGACCTTAGGTACATCCCATTGGGCCTTAAATACATCAAATGAGCCATATCACATGGGCCTTATATTCATCAAGTGGACCACATCAATGAGCCACACCAATGAGCCTTATGTACATTGCAATGGGCCATAACCCGTGAGCCTTAGAATGCATCAAAATGGGCCTTATATATATCAAGGTGGGCCTCAACCACGGGCCACAAATACATCGAATGGGCCTCATAACACGGGCCTTACATCCACATCAAAGTGGGCCCCAATGGACTACCACATATAAATCAAGATGGGCCTCATCCACATACCAAGGTGGGGTCCACTCAAACTATGGATTTGGCTCATTTTTGGCTCATGCCATAAAATGAGCTTTCCAAATGGTTGGAAGGCTTGGATGCAACACATGCATCATGATGGATCCCATAGACAAACGGTGTGGATGAAATAGGTGGGACCACAAAGCTTACTACCGTATACAGCAACTAGTTGCACAGCAGTAGAACAGTCATGTAGTTGCTTTAAAGCAAGACAGGGGTGGGTCCCACGTAGGGCCCACCCTCACATATCATGTGTGTGTGTGTGTGTGTGTGTGTGTGTGTGTGTGTGTATATAAAACATACAATATATAATATAAAATACTGCTGCACAACAGCTTTTATGCAATTTAAAGAGAGGGCAGAGGTGGGTCCCAGGTAGGGCCCACCACACTACCATATTTAATATATATATATAATTAATATTAATTAATAAAGCATTAATGTCCAGGCCCTGGACAGCCTGGACAATGCATTGCAGTGTGGCCCCCACACGTGATCACCAAATGGAGGGATGGTTTGGATCAAGGCCGTACACCATAGAAGGTGGGCCCACCTGGCCACTGACGTTGAAAGAGAAAGAGAGAGAGAGAGAGCGAGAGAGAGAGAGAGAGAGAGAGAGAGAGAGAGAGAGAGAGAGAGAGAGAGAGAGCAGCACATGGATGCCTTTTCACTTTTTCTTTTTTTCTTTTCTAGTCTGTGATAAAAACAAAGGTGGTTCCCACGTAGGGCCTACCACAGCAGCATGAATATAATATATATATATATATATATATATATATATATATATATATATATATATATATATATATATATATATATTAATATAATATAATATATCATATATATGATATGATATAATATAACATATATGTATCAAATGCCCAGGCCTTAGACGGCCTGGACAGTGACATGCATCACGGTGTTACCCCACATGTGAGGTGGGTCCCACCATCCAGAGACAGTGGACGGTTCGAATACAACACATGCAACATGGTGTGGCCCAACTGAGTAGATGGACGGTATGGGTGGGTCCCATGGACCCCACCGTCCGTTCACACCACTGTTAACCACTGTACCAGGGAACGGTACTGAGACCTCAGCGTGAAACGAGGTATCATTCACTCTGTCTGCCAGTTGAGCTATGAATCTGGGTGTGTCAGGGAGGGCCCCACACGGATGGAGGGCCCCACACGGACGTGGTTCCACCATCCAGAGATGGTGGACGGTTTCGATAAAACCCATACATTGGGGTGGCCCACCGAAACGGACGAGCAACGTGGGTGGGTCCCATGGACCCCACCGTCGGTCTGCACCCAGGTCAGTACACACTCCATGTTATCCACCACCACAGGGATTGATATCAAGACCTTGAGTGTTAAAACGAGGCATCTTTCACTCGGTCTGCCACCGAGCTAAGGAGCTGGGTGGGCCCAGCGTTAAAATGAGGTATGTTCACTCGGCCTGCCACCTGAGCTATGGAGCTGGGGCTGTAACGCCCTGAAAATCGGGGGTCAAGCATAAACTCCACTCCCGAGTTCCAGAACATCACTTATGCAACATTTTCAATGATGGATGAATGTCGGCTGCATTAGTGCATAAAACATGAAGTGGATTATGCCAAAACAACATATCATACTCCAGAGACAGTTAAATTTCGCAAGCGGAAGACTGTGATAAATATATAAAATGTATAATTTATTGTAAGTCTCCGGAGTATGAACATGTTACCAGGTTAACTATATACATGTATACTCCAAAAATGGAAAAAAAGAATATACATGGGTATTTTAAAAGTGTAAGATAACAAGTGTAATAGCATCTAATCAGTAACCCTGTAACCCCGTCAATCAGACCCTGTATATAGGAGAAATCCTCCTCATCATCATAAAACAAAGGCTGGCTCTGCTTCACAAGCATCACCCTCACCTGAAACTAAGACAGAGTCTGTTTGGTGTGTACAACACCGTCCCGTAACGTGGGAGTGAGTAGCTAACTTAGTGAAACAATAGAGTAAAGATTAACATGTTATCAAATCAGTCAAGTGGTAATGATAAAGCAGTACGATCAAACATTCCTAGATACTCTTGTTAATGCAAGGATGAGATACAATAATGATGCATGCCCTTGCCTATATACTCCCTCATGCGACACCATTTCACGTTCGCGGCATGCTTTCATCCATCAGTGCTTCACATCTTCCAGGCACATGCAATGTGATATGAACATGATTACCGAGTTGTTATTAGTCATTTTCATACAGCAAGGTTGAGAAGCTAAAGTACCTCCCTTGTATCATTTCTCAATAATGATCCAGTCTAGGGTCATCAGTCCTAGCATATCTCATACAAAGTGCGGTTCTAGGTCATTGCAAGGGCTGTCAGGGCTGTTACACGTAATCGTTACACCACTCCCCCATCGCCAAATCAATACAGGCCTAGTTTGTACTCTTGTTGCTACAGAAGGGTCGTCACCTCCACGTAGATTTAGAGTACACTCGAGGTCACTACAAGGGCTGTCAGGGCAGTTACTCGCAATCGTTACACCACTCCCACATCACCAAATCAGTGTAGGCCGACAAGTCGAATACAGTGTCCCATATCACCGTATTCGGCTCACGAGTTTGGGTTGCTCACTGGTCACTACAGGGAGGCTCGTGGCCACAGCGTAGGCCGACAACTCGACCACGGTGTCCCATACCACCATGTCCGGCCCATGAGTCTTAGCGGATCGAGGTACCATGGTTAACGGGATTTTCACTGGTAAGTTTGGTACTTTAGATTCAAGCAGTAGCGTCATACATGGTTAACATACATCGGGCTAATCGGGTTACTTAATGAGTTTGACTAGTACGAGCGCCCATTGAGTTAATCGACATGAAGTGCATAAGCACCTCGTGTGGCCTAACCACTGTCGACAAGTAACGCACAGCTTGGGTTCGTAAAACACGTCCTACGTGGCGAATAGGTCTCGGCCATGAACTCAAGGCGCATTACCGATTGCCTGAACTATACAATAACCCCAACCACATTCCATTATATCAAATATTCATATGAAATACTCAAAGCAGTAGCGGAACAATAATTCAAATTATACTATCATTTGAGCATGTTCTGAAAAGCAATGTAAACATGAATTCTCATATATTTAATTCAAAAATAAACAGTCATTAGCATATGACATACATGGAGGAAATCATACACATTACTAAGGAGATTAAGAATCATGTCTCAATCCGCATACAGGTACACCTTACTAACTACAACTCATTCAGACATTTTTACCAACACTTACCCTACACAATTCATCATACAAGTTATATATCAGGTAACATACATATTAGGGTAAATCCTTTCGTCAAAGGGTTGTTGCCTAAACAATAATCATATATCCACGACAGTTAGTCGTGGCGAGCACGAATGTAGTTTCTATACTCATTTGGTCATTATCACAAACACTTAGACTACACATACTAACATACATAGCGTATGTTGACCAAGACATGCATTAGGGCGAACCCTTTCGCTAAGGAGTCGTCACACATATAACTAGCATATGCATACGACAGTTAATCATGGCAAACACAATTTCAGATTTTATACATATACCACATTTTATACAAATACCAAGAATACGATAAACTCTACATAATACACACATAACTGAAACACAAAACAGACTTCACATTCTACATGTGAAATAGTATTCAGATCATGAATCTATCATTATCCGACATTGAAAGCGTTGAAAACCATAACCTAAGCATCTATAGTCCACACCTTATGCCGTAGAATCGTAACGAACTCGACAGAGACTCTAAGTTTTCGTCAACGATGAAATGTCAACCTATAACATGTGTGGAGTTAGCTATTTTACTACTTGAAACATTTGGAACCCTATGACAGATTAAGGTTACGTCTTCTTACCTAAGAACGAAGTCTGAATTATCATAATAGCGACACGAATGTGATGAATAAACACGTATAATAGCAGAAGCGATTCTCAAGAATAACTCCCACACCTTCACTCATCTTCTCCCTCTCTTTTCTTCTCTTTCTTTCTTCTCTCTCCCTTAGGTTTAGAAAATTCGTATGGGATATGAGAGAGGGGATTTAAGCCTCTTATATAGGCTCTAAATTGATGAAATTGGCCCCAGGGCCATGGTATACTTAGGTTATAACCAAATCGAGCTTGTTCTGATCCAACGGAGTACTTCTGGAGGTCCTGTTACTAAACGCGGTCGGACTTAAGCTCTCTAATATCGGATCTAAGTCAAGCTAAGTTTTCAGTCCGGTCGGGTTTCCAGATCGACCATGGCGGACCAGTTTCAGTTTAGCGGTCACCGAAAGTCAACAGAGCCACAAGTGCTATGACATGTATGGGCCACCTATCCTGATCCGAGGGTGAATTTGGGTCAAAATCTAATGGTCAAAATGCTTAGAAATAACGTGTAAGCGAAACGATCCAGATTACTTAAAATTATATTTAATTTTCTAAAAATCTTCGCTTTCCCACTCTCTTCATTCTGGACTTAAGGAAACAGTTCCAGGATATCGTTTGGGCTTGATTTTCGAGGTGATAGTTAAGTCCAACTAGGCGGTCATAATGGTTTAAGTTCATCACTATCAGACTTTCGACGTGTGGTCCAGGTCCGATACGAAGTTTCCAAATGATCTCGAGGGCAACTGGGCTTAGAGATTGATCCTAGATTTTAAGGTAACATAGCGTTAACAATTCTATAGGTTTTGGGTCTTACAGATCATATTTAAAGTGGTTGGTGCTACTTTTGCAGGTAATCTAGTGTAGTGCTAGTTAATTCACGTTAAATTTCTAAAGAATTTAGTTCTAGATGATTTCTTTGGCTTTGAAATTGAGTTATAAGAAGTTACCAAGGTGTTATGGTTGACCCATTACCTAAGGATATCTAACTCCGGTTGGCAAAAATCCGGGGTGTTACAATCTACCCCCCTTAAAAATAATTTCATCCCCGAAATTGGCTAAGGGCAATAAGTAAAGATTCTATTATTCCTGTTGCCTAAACTGCACTGATTTCATGTTTATATGCATGGTAGGATGTATACTATCTATGCTTGTCTGGAGTATTTTGTCTATCCTCCTTAAAAACTTACTCTTTATCTCTCGCTTATACCCTGATGGTTTGCTGCATTTTATTTCTTTATCTATTTGGAGTCTTGATGATAATTCCCCACTACTTAGAGTAAGATATATATTTTCAATGGTTCACCAATACGGAGAGACGGTTGTAGTGGGCTTGATCCCGATACGTCGAATGTCCGCCTGGCCAGGGTAGACAACGTTGTATCCCTTCCTAATCCTGGTGGATCCTAGTCTTCTGCCCCGTCAAGCAGAGAGTCCATTGGTAGTCTGCTTGAATTGAGAATTGGGTCAAGCCGCAAATGTTTCGCATTTGTACATTTCAGTAACTCCATAGTCCGATCACTCTAAAAGCTTAGGGAATGCCTAGCACTGAAAGGTTCAAAGTTCCTATTTATAAGGTTGTGCTTTGGGTTTTGATATAGGAGAGTCCTCGTCTAAATCTATGTCTAAGGTAGGGATTAATAAACACTCTAATAGATCATCCTAAGGGGTTTCTAATTGTACAGAATCGGCCAAGGCTTCTATTATGCTTGTATTTAATGAGTGGGTCTATGGATACACTGACCTTCACCCTATTTGTTTCCCTAAAAAGCCTTCCTTATTGACATTCTAAGGAAGGTTTAGATCTAATCAATGACCTAGTCTTATGTGTAACCTAAATCAATTTTCTTCGATCCTCGGCCAGTGGGGAAAGGGCCAACCATACTTTCGCTATGCAATTCTAACCCAACAGTTGTATTAGCTGACCTAACTAGATTGGGCTCATAAAGTTTTACCCCCCTTAAAACTTATTTCTACTCTCAAGGCTTTAAAATATACGTCCCAATCCATATGTCGGAACGAGGTGCAATTTAGGACCTATCCTTGACATGAAATGGGAAACAACCTCTCAATACATTGGTCTTCCTTTCGTCGATAATGTGTACTATAGCGTTGACACCTATGGTTGTAGAAATGAGCTTAATCTCTATTGTAGCTGAGTTCAGAGGCAGGTGTGAGTTGGTGGCAAGATACCTAGTTCTACTCAATAAGGACTCTTACTATGGTTCTGACTCACCCTCTTTAATACCATAATATGATCTATGCATTATTAGTACATAAGGAAGTTGGACAAAGCAGGTTGACGGGCAAACTATCTCTCTAAGTTCATAAGCACAATATGTATGCCAGAATAGTCTTTGATTTGAGACCTAATTCTTAACTGTCTATTGCCCATTAAGACATTTCTTGAGCCTAAAAAGAAAAATTTCTATCGGCTATAGGTTCTTTATACTTCTCAAAGACAAAGTAATAAACTTTTGGTTGTAGGTGGTCGGGCCAATACCAAAGAAAAGTTGTGTAGTGGGTCTGAGTCGGATACATAGACTTTCTGCCTATTTAGGATAGAAAATTTACCGTATCGGTTCTTAATCTCAGTCGATCCTGATCTTCTGCTTGATCAGAGCATAATTTCATTGGTAACTACTAGGATTGAGTATTCGATTCAAACCGCGAATACTTCGCTTATATACAGTTCTTTTACTCCGTGTTCCCGATTGTACTAAATCCTTGGGAGGATAATTTTAAGGGCTGTGCTGGTTTGACCTAAGTTCAATCCGAGGGATATACAAGTTTCTCTATGCATGAATAGTCTCTAAATCGAAACAGCTTTCCTAAGAGTTATTAAGGATGCCTATAAGTATTAAGGGAATCCAACAAAGGAATGAGATCTCACTCAACCAAATCAAGACAACTAACTACGTCTAGATTTCAATTATCTTAGCAAAATTAGTCCTTTACAATCCTTAGTATAACTAGTACTTAGTCTTAACTTATGCGTAGCGGTAATCCACTAGTTGTATTCCAAAGTCTATGTTTATACGTTAGATGCTTTCATATCATTTATACTACAGGGAATTATTCTATTGCTTAGGATCAAAGGTTGTCTAATTAGGATTGAGTTGCCCAAACCTAAATTTAATTACGCTCGAACTCTACACATAGGTTCATATCTACTAAGGAGAGTCTAGAATTTATGTTATTAAGTTATTAGATATTCTATACTAGGCGATCTTTCGAAATCTAGGAATATCACTCTAAATCTAAAACTCTAGATGTCCCAGCACTAGATGGTCACTGTTCATAGACTAAGTTACATTGTTTAGTCTCGCCAGTCAGTAGAAGCATAAGGATCAAGAAGATGGCTATAACTAGCTCAAAAAGAGCCATGGAAAAGGAGGGGAATAAGAAGAATGGGATGGAAAATTTGGGCCTCCACGGATTTGAGCCTCAACAGAGGGTGTAAAGGCTCAAATGAAGGGGATATAAAGATAAAAAAAATGACAAATAGGGTGGGTAGTGGGTTTACACAAATGTGAGACTTAAATGGGAGATGTGAGAGCTCAAATCAAAGAAAATGAGAGGGTTATGTGATGGATATGGCTGAGCACGGTGGAAGGATATAAGATTTAATGAAAAATGAAAGAAAGAATGATTGGAAGGATGGTTTGAAAGAGAATGGAGCAGTTTTGAAGAAAAGGGAGAGCTTGGGGGTGGAGTTTGTGAAGGAAGTAGGTTATTGGGATGGTTTTAAGCGAAGTACCATGGACCAAAGGGTCCCGCTAGACCCCTAAGGGCATCGGCCCGAAGGCCCATCCCGTCGGTCGGCGAGGCCTCGCCGAACTAGCGAGGGCCTCGTCGGCCACTGACCTATCCAGCGAGGCCCACCCCACTCCCTGGGTCCAAAAAAGTATGGGTCCCACCCTGGGACCCCCTGGAAGTGGTTCGTTTGGCCCCCCTCTTCCAATTTGAGCTATTTCAGGTCATTTCGGAACTAATCTGATCTCTATTCAGTTTTACCAATTTTTAATGGTTGGAATGGGATGAAACACGGTCTAAACCCGTCAATTGATGGTTTAGAAGTGATTTGGGGTCGTCCTGTGTGATCCGGAGTCTGCACGGACTCGATTTCGGTGATCGTTTTCAGTAAACGTTCGCCAACAAACAAAACTAGGAGTCCTAAACCTGTTTCTAGATTGTTCTCGCACCCTCCTATGCTAAGTGTCATCAACGTCATTGTGAGACTATAATCCAGGTCCAATTTAATCCAAATCATGATCTGATACCATCTTGTAACGCCCTGAAAATCGGGGATCGAGCATAAACTCCACTCCTGAGTTCCAGAATATCACTTATGCAACATTTTTAATGATGGATGAATGTCGGCTGTATTAGTGCATAAAACATGAAGTGGATTAAGCCAAAATAGCATATCATACTCCAGAGACAGTTAAATTTCACAAGCGGAAGACTGTGATAAATATATAAAATGTATAATTTATTGTAAGTCTTCGGAGTGTGAACATGTTACCAGGTTAACTATATACATGTTTACTTCAAAAATGAATAAAAAGAATATACATGGGTATTTTAAAAGTGCAAGATAACAAGTGTAATGACATCTAATCAGTAACCCTATAACCCCGTCGATCAGAACCTGCATATAGGAGAAATCCTCCTCATCATCATAAAGTAAAGTCTGGCTCCGCTTCACACACATCGCCCTCACTTGAGACTAAGACAGAGTCTGCTTGGTGTGTACAACACTGTCCCATAACGTGAGAGTGAGTAGCTAACTTAGTGGAACAATAGAGTAAAGATTAACATGTTATCAAATCAGTCAAGCGGTAATGATAAAGCAGTACAATCAAACATTCCTAAATACTCTTGTTAATGCAAGGATGAGATGCAATAATGATGCATGCCTTTGCCTACATACTCCCTCATGCGACACCATCTCACGTTCGCGGCATACTTTCATCCCTCAGTGCTCCGCATCTTCCAGGCACATGCAGTGCGATATGAACATGATTACCGAGTTGTTATTAGTCCTTTTCATACGGCAGGGTTGGGAAGCTAAAGTACCTCCCTTGTATCATTTTTCAATAATGATCCAGTTTAGGGTCATCAGTCTTAGCATATCTCATACGAAGTGCGGTTCTAGGTCGCTGCAAGGGCTGTTACATGCAATCGTTACACCACTCCCCCATCACCAAATCAATACAGGCCTTGTTTGTACTCTTGTTGCTATGGAAGGGTCGTCGCCTCCACGTAGACTCAGAGTACACTCGAGGTCACTACAAGGGCTGCCAGGGCTGTTACTCGCAATCGTTACACACTCCCCCATCACCAAATCAGTGTAGGCCGATAGCTCGAATAAAGTGTCCCATACTACCGTATTCGGCTCACGAGTCTGAGTTGCTCACTGGTCACTACGGGGAGGCTCGTGGCCCCAGCGTAGGACGACAACTTGACCACGGTGTCCCATACCACCATGCCCGGCTCATGAGTCTTAGCGGATCGTGGTACCATGGTTAACGGGATTTCCACTGGTAAGTTTGGTACTTTAAATTCAAGCAGTAGCGTCTATACATGGTTAACATATATCAGGCTAATTGGGTTACTTGACGAGTTCGACTAGTACAAGCGCCCGTTGAGTTGATCGACATGAAGTGCATAAGCACCTCGTGTGGCCCAACCACTGTCGACAAGCAACGCACGGCTTGGGTTCGTCAAACACGTCCTACGTGGTGAATAGGTCTTAGCAATGAACTCAAGGCATATTACCGATTGCCTAGACTATACAATAGCCCCAATCACATTCCATTACATCAAATATTCATATGAAATACTCAAAGCAGTAGCAGAGTAATAATTCAAATTATACTATCATTTGAGCATGTTCTGAAAAGCAATGTAAACATGAATTCTCACATATTCAATTCAAAAACAAATAGTCATTAGCATATGACATACATGGAAAAAATTATACACATTACTAAGGAGATTAAGAATCATGTCTCAATCCACATATAGGTACACCTTACTAACTACAACTCATTCAGACATTTTTACCAACACTTAGCCTACACAATTCATCATACAAGTTATATATCAGGTAACATACATATTAGGGAAAATCCTTTCGTTAAAGGATTGTTGCCTAAACAATAATCATATATCCACGACAGTTAGTTGTGGCGAGCATGAATGCAGTTTCTATACTCATTTGGTCATTATCACAAAAACTTAGACTAAACATACTAACATATATAGCATATGTTGACCAAGACATGCATTAGGGCGAACCCTTTCGCTAAGGAATCGTCACACATATAACTAACATATACATATGACAGTTAATCATGACAAACACAATTTCAGATTTTATACGTATATCGTATTTTATAGAAATACCAAGAATACGATAAACTCTACATAATACGCACATAACTGAAACACAAACAGACTTCGCATTCTACATGTGAAATAGCATTCAAATTATGAATCTATCATTATTCGGCATTGAAAGCATTGAAAACCATAACCTAAACATCTATGGTCCACACCTTATACCATAGAATCGTAACGAACTCGACAGAGACTCTAAGTCTTCGTCAACGATGAAATGTCAACCTATAACATGTGTGGAGTTAACTATTTTACTACTTGGAACATTTGGAACCCTAGAACAGATTAAGATTAGGTCTTCTTACCTAAGAACGAAGTCAAAATTGCCATAGTAGAGACACAAATGTGATGAATAAACACGTAGAATAGCAGAAGCGATTCTCAAGAATAACTCCCACACCTTCACTCACCTTCTCCCTCTCTTTCCTTCTCTTTCTTTCTTCTCTCTCCTTTAGGTTTAGAAAATTCGTATGGGATATGAGAGAGGGGGTTTAAGCCTCTTATATAGGCTTTAAATTGATGAAAATGGCCCCAGGGCCATGGTATACTTAGGTTATAACCAAATCGGGCTTGTTCTGATCCAACGGAGCACTTCTGGAGGTCCTGTTACTAAATGCGGTCGGACTTAAGCTCTCTAACATCAGATATAGGTCAAGCTAAGTTTTCAGTTCGGTCGGGTTTCCAGATCGACCGTAGCGGACCAGTTTCAGTTTAGCGGTCACCGAAAGTCGATTAGAGCCACAAGTGCTATGACATATATGGGCCACCTATCCTGATCCGAGGGTGAATTTGGGTCAAAATCTAATGTTCAAAATGCTTAGAAATAACGTGTAAGCGAAACGATCCAGATTACTTAAAATTATATTTAATTTTCTAAAAATCTTCACTTTCTCACTCTCTTCACTCCGGACTCAAGGAAACAGTCCCAGGACATCGTTTGGGCTTGATTTTCGAGGTGATAGTCAAGTCCAAGTAGGCGGTCATAATGGTTTAAGTTCATCACTATCAGACTTTCGATGTGCGGTCCAAGTCCGATACGAAGTTTCCAAATGATCTCGAGGGCAACTGGGCTTAGAGATTGATCCTAGATTTTAGGGTAACATAGCGTTAACAATTCTATAGGCTTTGAGTCTTACAGATCGTATTTAAAGTGGTTGGTGCTACTTTCGCAGGTAATCTAGTGTAGTGCTAGTTAATTCACGTTAAATTTCTAAAGAATTTAGTTCTAAATGATTTCTTTGGCTTTGGAATTGAGTTATGAGAAGTTACCAAGGTGTTATGGTTGACCCATTTCCTAAGGACATTTAACTCCAAGTTGGTAAAAATTCGGGGTGTTACAGGGGCCCACGGCAGATCACACTTCACAGGCAGCCACCCCCACTGTTAGCCACTTCAAGGTGCCCCCCCCATGGATGGTTGGGATGACATATAAACATCATGGTGTGTCCCACATGGATAGGGTCCACTGGTAGATGGCATGGATGATATACACACATTAAGGGTAGGCCATAATCATAAAAAGAGAGAAAGAGAGAAAAAAAGGAGACAACGAAGGCGATGGAGGGGCCCCACCACTATGGGCCCCTCTTTGATACAAAATATACATTAAGGTGGGTCCCACATACCTGAACCCTTAAATCAAACAAACGGATGAAAGAAAAAAATTAAAGATCACCCACCGGCTTCTTCTTATACCCTGGGCTTCCTTAGCTCCTTAGCTTTGATTCCAACAGAGGAGATGAGGTTTGGATGGTTGAGATGAGAAATGAAAGGGTAGGAAAGGTGGGCCACACTTGTTGCTTGGGAGAGATTGGAGGGGCTTGGACGTGTGGTGTTTCTCTTGCTTGAAAATGAGCTTGAAAATGAGAGAGAGAGACTTGTAAAGGGAGAGAGAAAGAGTGATGGGTGTGTAAGAAAATTTTGACTTTTGTGGCAAATGGTGTAAGAAAAGTATAGGCTTTGTAAGAACTTTTTGACTTTTGTGGTTGCTTGGGAATGGGTGAAAGGTGATGTGTACTTGACATGATGGGATTAATTGATTGATTGATTGATGTGACAAGCCGTAGAGATTCTCTCAAAATTTATACGCGCAGCGTTTTCCTCGCATTGAATGCTGACTCACATCTCCTGACCAGGGTATTGGATCGGCGCGTGACTCGTGGCATCAGAACCGCAGCGACGGTGCGGTCGCTATAGTACAAGTCTCGGTTTAAGTCGATTCAGGTTGACAGCATGTGAATCAGGGTCACACGCGAATGCCTGTTAAGGGTCGAAGGTTGCCGAAATTCGACTGGAAAGACTGCGGAAGTCTACGGAACGGTACGGTCTATGATACAGGGCTTACAATGAATATTTTTCTCTTTTCATTTATACTTTTAAATTAGTTAATGTTACTTAAATCTCATATGGTTGGCTAATTATGTTTATTCATCTTCATTCCTTAATTATTTATGTTGTTTTAATCTAATCAAATATTTTTTCTTTCAAAATGCACACTTATTGATATGTTATCGGAAGATAATCCATCGACAGATATTTGAGATTATGGAGTTCAAGTCTACTCTTATGATGGAAAGATAAAGTTACAATACAAGTTATGTGAAAAATAATTTATAAACAAAACAAATTGGTTAAAATTACATTTGGCTTGTCGGGGAGGAGACGCTATCCCATGTAACAAAGCTCCTCAAGAAGTCTATGATTTATTTCAAGCCATTCTCGACTCAAATACAAAGACTTTCTCCACTTCTTCCCCTACAACCAATACAACCAGCCATAAAAGATATAAAAGTAGGCCTATGATAATTGAAGAAGGATTAAGTAGAAGAACTGCCTCCATAGTTAGTAGAGAAGAACAAGAGAGACTATTAATGGAACAAGAAGAACAATATTATAAATAAGCCATAAAAGAAACCTTGAAAATGACATCCAGGACCAGACAACAACAACAACCCCCTCCGAGACAACATGATGCTAAAGCAGGCATAAGTACGAGACATAAGCCAATCAATAAATCATCAAATTTCCTTAAAAGTCTCGCAACATTTTATAGGCGGTTGAGAATCCCATACAAATTGGATCATAAAAAGAGGTTACAAAAACTTGTTGAATCTATGAATGAGGATAATGTAAATGCTTCTCCACCATTCGATTTAATAGAGGTTGTCATGCCCTAAACTCGAAAACTGGGCTCACAAAATTTTTGATCACCGAATTCGGCACTGACAGCCTCCGTAGAACCCCATTCTCGGCTCCTAGCTCCCATTCGCTAGGTTCCGATCCTGGGATGCTACGAGGAGGATTTTTAACGTCAGTTTAATTAGTAATAAGCATAACTAATGGCATAACCCACGAACAACAACCAAGAACTCCATTACATTTCCACTATGATCAAAAACTTTATAAGTACAATGAGCATAAAGGGAAATACGATGGTAAAGAACAAAAACTCCAAAACGATCTGCAACGTGCTCCTGCCTTAGCGCTGCTGCGAACCAACGTCACCTGCACGCAACAGTCGTGCATAAGCTTATAGAAAGCTTAGAGGGTGGTGAAAGTGTGTGCGCAAGGTAGTAATATGATCATGCAAGTCAGAATAATGCGAAATATGCAGATGGAACCATAATATCATGAGCCGTACCAAGGCTATGCAATGCAAGACATGAATGGTATCGGCCATCCCAAGGTCATGCGATGTGCAATGCAACTCAAGCATACAGATCCTCATCTATGTCCACACATCAATACAACTCAAATCTGGGATATCACCGGGGTCTAGTACACTCTAAACCAGATTACCGCCACATCGCACGCAATAAGGTAAGTGAAAAAGACCTCACTATCCGTCTGCCAATATCGGACGCGACTCGTCAATAGCGGACCCATTCCTCGAGCTGGTCAGACTCAGCCTAGCATTGCCCTCTACACTTGGGCGGGTAAGGCTACACCCCCTTCCAACCGACCACGACACAGTGGAGAGCGTAACCGTCTAGTAATTGGCACTCAACGCTCATTTACCCACTCGGTCTAGACGTTGGAGCAACCTCTTGGTACCATAAGGGTTTAGGGACTTTCACCTAGGGATATCTATAGCACCCCATGTAGAATAAGATTTTCGGTATCCAATCTTGCCAACCACGATGCGTCTGTGGAGGCTACGGCCCTGATGTCACTAGGGCGTACAATAACCATGTCACAGAAATGCGAAATGCATGATTCACGCTATCCAGTCATGCAACAAATCTTGCGCATATCGTGCTCTCATGTAGGGCAACACCGCCTAACCAGGAGCCCATAAACAACCTGCCCGAAGGCATATGCTATGATCAGTCAATCCTCATATCAAGCATACATATAATGCGTATGATCATGAGTCATGAAACTATACTAAACATGTAAATGAGTGATGAACCATTCTTACAACGCAGACGGGCCTAGACGGCCTATACACAGCAAGTACGGCCCAGTAATGGGCCCTAAGGAGAGTCGTAATGTGGACATCTAACCAACATTACACTCGCAATGTGAACGTCAAACCAACATTGCTCCCAAGGCACGATCTTTGTAAACATCGCTACTTAGTCTGTATTGGAATTACACATTGCAATGGACCGTAGGTTCTGCCCATTGGGCCTTACATATATATCAAATGGGCCATATCTTATGGGCCTTTTATTCATCAATGGGTCACACCAATGGGCCACACCAATGGGCCCTAAGTGCATTGCAATGGGTCAAAACCCGTGGGCCTTAGATTGCATCAATTAGGCCTAGTCTCATGAGTCTAATATGTATCAAATGGGCCACACCAATTGGGCCCCCATATGTACATCAAATGGGCCTCAACCCATAGGCCTTATATGAGTCAAATGGGTCTAAACCCCTAGGCCTTATATGAGTCAAATGGGCCTAAACCCGTAGGCCTTGTATAAATCAGATGGGCCTAAACCCATAGGCCTTAAACAAATCAAATGGGCCTAACCCATAGGCTTTAAATAAGTTAAATGGGTCTAACCCGTAGGCCTTAGCTAAATCAAAGGGATGGACGGTCTGGATGCATCACATGCATCGTGGCGGTCCACTGCAATATCTATTGCCATCTAACCTTTTCATAAGGCCACGTGGACCTTGGGCCAACTTAAATGTTTTTTTTTTTTTTTTTTTTGTCATCCGGCGAGTGGGCCAAGGGAAGGCCCACAACGATATTTATTTGTAGTTCAGCCGGGGGAGGGGGATGGCGTGTTGATCACGTGCACAAGGTGGGCTCCACCGTCTGCTGGACGGTGGAGGTAAAACACAAACATCACATTGGGCTTCCACCGTCCGCCTGGACGGTGGCTAAGACACATACATCACTGTGGGTCCCGTGTGGGGCCCACCATAAAGCTTATTTACCATCTAACCTATTGAGAAGGTCACAAAGACCTGGATGAACAGAAAAAAATAAATATCAGATTGATTCAAAACTTCCGTGGGCCCCAGAGGAGGTTTCAATGGCAGAGTTCAGTCGCCGCCATTTCCTACGGTGTGGGCCACCTGAGCATTAGATAGGGCTGAAATTTGGAGGGGGCCCACCTGACGAGGGGACCTACCACATAAACGGCGTGGATCTAACATATACATCAAGGTGGGGCCCACGGCAGGGGCCGTGGGTGGCTGTCCGCCCGCCCGCCCGCCTAACGCTGTACGCAGCAGCGTGCAGCGGCTGCCGCTGTCAGAGGAAGGCAGAGGCTCTACCTCTTGTAATTTTTGGGAAAAACCCATTTTTTCGGGGTTTTTCGCATGTGGGGCCCGCTTTACAAAAATTCGCCCCGGCCATTACGTTCAGTGGCTCGCAACAGGCGAAATGAGTCCGGAGTTCAAAATTTCTGGATGATTAAAAAACACCAGGAATTACATTTAACGGTAATCACCAAAGTTTCTATGTTATGGTCCACCAGTCGATAGCCTCATTCTTCGGCTCAATGGTTAAAATGATACAAGGAATAGGATGGATGGCTTGGATTGTTCCCGAACATCAAGGTGGGGCCTATGCAGGTGGGTCACACCCAAAGCTTGAACAAAGCTTATATTTGTGTTGTTCACTTGACGTCCAACGTCCCTGGACGCTGGACGGTTGGACTAATTCAAGTGGGCTGCCCTCATGGACTCCAAATAGTGAGTGGTGTGGGCCCCCAAATGATGGGTGGGGTACATGAGACCCACATCAAGGTGGGGTCCCTTTGAATGAATGGTTGAGATGTCCCACAACCCATCAAATGAGCCACAAAATCGTATTATCATATGAAAGAAGAATGAAATAAAGAGAGAGAGAGAGAGAGAGAGAGAGAGAGAGAGAGAGAGAGAGAGAGAGAGAGAGAGAGATTGGAGAGTGGGACACGCTTGAGATGGAGGGACCCCGCCACTATGGGTCCTCCCTTGCAATGAATCATACATCAAGTGGTTCATTTAGCACATGGGACCATCAAAACTTAAAATCAACGGTGGGGATCCTTTCCCCACCAATATGGATGGTCTAGATGACCTTTCTAAAGAAATAAACATCATGATGGGGTCCATGGAGAATGGCTCCACCATGGAATGATCATGATGATCCAAGTGGTCCATCGACCACAACTTAGGGTCCCAAGTGAGATCCAAACCATCGATCGGTTGGCCTCACTTGGCCCATCTCAAAAACATGAAAAACTCGTATGATTAAACACCCACCGTCCGATCTTCTTGCTCCTAGGGGTTCCTTGGCACCTTAGCTTGGATTTCAATGGAGGAGATGATGAATGGATGGCTAAGATGGGAGATGATGGGGTAGAAAAGTGGGCCACTTGGAGCTTAGGAATGCTTAGAGAATTCCATACGTATAGAGCTTGGGATTTTTTTGCAAATGAGAAAGAGAGGAGTTGTAAAGGGAGAGAGAGAGAGAGAGAGAGAGAGAGTGGTGGATGGATGGAGTGATGGATGTGGTGGTGATGGGTGTGTAAGAGCTTTTTGACTTTGGTGGCCTTTTGTGTAAGAAAGGCATGGCATTGGAAGACTTTTGTAGCATTTGTGTAAGAAAGGTATGGGTTAGGAAGACTTTTGTGGTTGCTTGGGAAAAGGGGTGAAAGTGATGTGTACTTGACATGTGATGGATTGATGGATTGATTGATTGATGGGATTGATGTGATTGATGTGACACATCGTAGAGATTTCCTTAGGTTTCGCAACGCGCGGCGTTTCCTCGCACCGAACGTCGGTCTACAACTCTTGACCAGGGTATCCCCTCGGTGCGCGAGTCACGGCATTGGAACCGCAACGATGGCGCGGTCGCTATGGTATTGGTCTTGGGTTGAGTCGACCCGGTTTGTCGGCATATGAATCAGGGTCGCGCGTCGATATCGGTTATGGGTCGAAGGTTGCCGAAATTCGACCGGTAAGACCGTGGAAGTTTACGGAACGGTACGGAGTAAGATACGGGTCTTGCAGAGGTAAAAAACCATCTTTTGAACACCTCCAATTCAGAGTAAGCTAAGAGTTCTCCCATAGTTGAAGTCATAAAAAGAGAACCAAAGAATGATTTTGATGACGAAAGTGGAAGAGGGGGTTACTATTATGGACAAGGTTACTCAGGTTACACGACATAAAGGCATTCATCATACAGAGGATATTGAATAAATGAAATTTTTATTGGTCTGTATGTGAACACGGTTTATTTACTTTTGAATTTTTATAGTGTTTATTTACTTTGTTCGTTTTATGGACATGGTTTATTTACTTTTGATTTCAAAATAGGATCAAGTAGGGTTAGCCCTAACTCAATCCAACTCGACTCAATGCTTAACTCTAGTGGATCTGCTATGTTTCAATGATCAAAAATTCAAAATCATGTGTATGAAATAAACCTACATTTTTCGACCACTTCTCATTTCCTCTCCCATTTAGTGTTATAAGATTAGTCATGCAAAAATTAAAAGGAGCACATTTGTATTTTTTGCATGTTACAACTTCAGTGCAAAGAAGACTCCATCGAGGCCTTGCCATAGTAACCCAGCCCAGTGACCCAATTTAAATTGGTGCCAACTCGATCCAACTCAGTATTTCTGACTGGGTCAGACTCGGTTCGAATCAACCCAACCTAGACCCGACTCGGATCGAGTCAGGCATGCTGGACTCAGTACCGAGTCGGATAGAGTTTCGAGTCAGGCCTTTTTCAAAACTGGATTATGTCGGGTCAACCCTAACTCGGTCTGACTCAACTCGATGCCCAACTCTAATAAGGAGAGCCTATATGATTTCTAAGGTTTTGCAAAGGGAAAGGACAATCTGAGGGAGAGAAGGGGAAGTCGTGATCGACGTTCAAGTTGAAGTGCAAAGGCAACTTAAATTGTTAGAATTGAGGAGGGTGAGACATATGAGAAGGATTATGTAAGATGAGCTACAGATGTCCTAAAGGAGAGGTGAATAAGACTAAACCAATTCATGATAATCAATCGCGGAAAATAACTTTTTAATAGTAAAAACTTAAAACAATATCCTCTCCCAAGTTGTAGGACAACCTTCACCTAAAATCTTAGGAAAGACTACCTTACGTCAGGATGTCCTTGAATCCAATATTTCAAAAAAATAAAAGTAAAGAATAAGATTATCAATCACCACAATACATAGAATTATAGTGGTTTGGTGTTTAACACACACCTACTCTGCTCCTAAAATTATTACTGCATGTAATTTTGATTTTTCACTATTTTCAAGGTTTTCACAGTATCACCTCAACAGCCTCTTACAGTTATTGTGATTTTCACAGGCTTACCACAATAAAATCAAGTGATTTTCATGGGCTAACTACTTATACAACCTGATGAAATTTCCAGGCAATCTCTATAAATTCAAAATAAAAGTAATATATTGCAAATAAATACTTATCTTCTTGAAGATGAATGTTGATGCGAAGATACCGATGAAGTCTTTTAGACGTAGATGCTTCAATCGATGCAACAATCATTTTTCTTCGATGATGATGAATCAATGTATGCTCAACCAGAAAGGATCTAGGGATATATAATTTCTTAAAGAATAAAACCCTAAAAGCTACAGATTCAATTCTTTAATCTCAAGTTGAGTATATCATACTCTCTAATCAAATTTAAATCTACTTGTGAAGGGAATTGAATAAGCTATAAAAGAAATAAGAATTACTAAGAAAATAGTTTTGAAGGGATTAGAATTTCTCTTTCAATTTGTGGAAGAATTATCTCACTTTTTCGTGTTTAAAACAATGAGAAAATGTCTTTATCTATAACAAACGATTTGGTTTTTCAATCAACCTAAGAATTGTTTCAACTGGACAAATTTCCATGATACTGTTCCAACGGCTATTGGATTTCGCGGGATTTAATTTTATCAAAAATTCAGCTAGCCCGAGCAAAAATTGAAGTAGCCCAAGCAAGACTCGGCTGGCCTAAGCTCCTAAAAATATGAACAATTGTATTACTGTAAACTTGACCCCAGTCATCATCTGGTTGACCCAAGCTAGGTTCGGTTGATCGAATTTCCAATAGAAACAACAATACTTGTTGTTGGAAACTTGACCTAAGCTGATCTTGGGCTGACTCGAGATGATTTGGCTGGCCGAAAGTGATGTTGGGCTAGCCGAAAACCCTCAATTTATCACGTAAAATTTCCACAAATTAAAGTTTGAAAAACCATGATAATGCACTATATACTAGGATCTTTTCTAAGGTCATTTTTACCTATAGGTTGGAATACAATTGATATTTCTGTTGAAATCATTCCAAACCTTCTATTCTCGAGATGTTGAGTTACGCTCTTAAAGTATCGAAGAGAATTGAAGTACGCTGAAGATCCATACGGTATTTTGTCAATGAAATTTGACAAGTACTTTTGTGCTTAAAACATTAGCACTTATAGATTATCAAAATATCAAAACCTAGGAGTAATCAAATGATTTGCCAAAGGAAGTTAATTCAACATAATTTAGTGAAGAGCTGAGTGGTTGTGATATGTTGTTAATATCCAAAGTTGGTCGCTTATATCATGAGCGAATTTTGGATAGGGGGCATCATACCATATGTGTCCTCATTAGAGTTCACATATATATTGAGTATAATGGTTGCTTGTTTTTAATTGGTAATGATAATGATTATTGGAATTGGTTTAGTTCACATCAGAATGTTTGATGGGGTGGACCGTACTCTGATTGACATAAGATACGTTATGGATTTAGAGAAGAATTTGATATCTTTGGAAGCTTTAGATGCATTAGGGTGCAAGTTCACCGATTATGAAGTTGTCATGAAAGTTTTAAATGAAGCAGTTACTGTTATAAAGGCATAAATGAGTAGAAATCTCTTTAGATTGATCGGGAATACTATATCGAGTAGAGCTGCAATTACTATAGCAGAGTCCACATCGGCACATTTGTGTCATGTGTGCCTAGGCCACATGAGTGAACGCAGTATAAAGGTACTTCTTAATCGTTAATTAATTACTTATTTTAAAAGTTTTGATTTTGATATATGTGAGTATTGCATATACGGGAAATAATCAAGGTTATTGTTCAAAAGTGGAAAACATGTTAATAAAGGTCAGCTTGATAATATGCATTTGGATCCGTGGGGGTCGTCGGCTGTTATTTTTGGAGGATGGTCATCATTCTTTATCACATTCATCAACGACTTCTCTAGGAACGTGTGCTTTTATTTCATGAAACATAAATTTAATATTTTCACCACATTCAAGATATAGAAGGTGATGGTTGAAAAATAGATAGGATGAAAGTTAAAAATTTTAAGGACAGATAACAGCAGAGAATTTACTTTTAAGGACTTTAATTAATATTATAAAAATTGGGGGGTGGGGGGGATAGTGAGGCATACACCAGAGCAGAATAGTGTAGTTGAGTGTATGAATTAGACTCTTTTAGAAAGGGCTTGAATTATATTGAGTAATGTTGGGTTGGTCAAGGAGTTATGGGCTGAAGCCATTAATATGGCTTTCTATTTAGTGGATTAATGTACGTTTACACTTATTGATTGTAAAATTCTAAAAAAGCATAGAGTGGTTAGGAAGTTGATTACTTGTGGTTGTGCATATTTAGTTGTGATGCTTACTCTCATGTATCGTCAGTTGAGAGAGATTATGTCACGCCTCGAACTCGAAAACCGGGCTCACAAAATTTCTAATCGCCAAATCCGGCACCGACAGCTGCTATAGTACCCTATTTTCGGCTATCGGCACCCATACACTAGGTTCCGATCCTAGGATGCTACAAGGAGGATTTCTAATCATCAATCTGATTCATAATGAGTATAACCACAAGTATAACCCATGAACAATAACCACAAGAACATCATCACACAATTCACTATGATAAAAAACTTTTGAGTACAATGCGTATGAAAGGGAAATATAGGATAATGAAAATGACAAGAAACTCCATAAGCTCGACTATGTACTCCAAACTGTGGACTGTATGCTCCAACTACAGCTACATCCTGGCGTCACCTACACGCATCGATCATGCATAAGCTTATACAAAGCTTAGAGGGCGGTGTAAGTGTGTGCGCAACAAGAGCGTACTCAAAATGCAAGGTCAGAGAAATACGGAATCATGTTGGTGAATACATGAATGCAATCAGCCGTACCAAGGCTATATGGTGCAAGATATGAATGCTATCAGCCATAACATGGCCATGCGATGCGAGATGCAACTCAAGCATGACAATCCTCATCATATATCAGTATAGTTCTCATTCTAGATAATCATAGGGGTTTAGTACACTCCAAATGACACTGCCACTCTGCCAGCCGTACAGTCCAAGTGAGCGTAAGAAACCTCACTATTCTCCTGGCCAATAGTCTGCCAATACCTATCCGGCACGTCGATAGCGGACTCATTCACGAGCTAGTCAGACTCAGCTTAGTATTGCCCCCTACCCTCGGGTGAGTAAGGCCACACCCCTTTCCAACCGACCATGACACAGTGGGAGATGCGGTCTCCTGGTATTTAACCCTCATAGGCTCACATATCCACTTGGTCTTGACATTAGAGTCATCCTCTGGTACCATTAGGTTTAAGAATTTTCACCTAGGGACATCTATGGTGCCCCGATGCTTAGTAACAATATTTCTGGTATCCAATCCAGCCACCCACGATGTGTCTATGGAGGCTATGGCCTAGATGTCGTTAGGGCTTATAATAATCATAATTACACAAGTGTAAGTGCATGAATCATACTATCAGACATGCAACAATCCTGCGCATACCGCGCGCTCATGTAGGGTAACTCCGCCTATCAGGGAGCTCAAAAATGATCTGCCCAAAGGCATATGCTATGATCAGTCACTTCTCATATCAGGCATACATATGATGTGTATGATCATGAACTATGGATCTATATATGTTATGTGGAGATGAACTCTGATCAAAGCGAAGACGGGCCTAGACGGCCTATGCACTACAGGTATGGGCCTATCAATGGGCCCTAGGGAGAGTCATAATGCAGACATTTAAACAACATTATCCTTATAATGTGGACATCAAACCATCATTGCTCCCAAGGTATAGCCCGCTATAAAAGGTCTACACATATACAATGACGGAATCTCACTATAATGGGCCTTATGTACATCTCATTGGGCCTTGGCCCATGGGCCTCCAATACATCAATGGACCTCATACCATGGGTCTCATATACATCAAAGTAGGCCTCAGTGGGCGTGTAACACCCCAAATTTTTTACCAACCCGGGATTAGACATCCTTAGGCAATGGGTTAACCAAAACACCTTGGTAACCGCTTAGAACCCAATTCCATAGCCAAAGAAATCACTTAGGATTAATTTCTTTAGAAACTAAGTGTAAGTTAGTTAGCGCTACGCTGGAGTAGCTGCGAAATTGTCCCTGATCGCTTTAAATACGTTCTACAAGACCCAAAACTTGTAGAATCAATGGTGCTATAATACCCTGAAACCTAGGATCAAACTCTAAACCGGTTTGTTCTCGGGAACCCTTTGAAACTTTAAATTGGATCTATACCGTGCGTCGAAAGTCCGATATCTACCATCTTAGACCATTATGACTGCTTGGCTGAACTTGACAATCGTTTCAAAAATCAAGGCCAACCGATGTTCAGAGGCTATTTCATTGGGCCTGGAGTGAAGAGAGTGAGAAAAGGGTTAGATTTGAAAATTTTAATTCAAATCTGGCACGTGACTTGGCGTGTTATTATTAAGAGTTCTGACCGTCAGAATTCAGCCAAATTACACCCTAAGATCAGAAAAAATTTCTCTTTCATATCATGAGACTTGTAGACCTGATCTAGGTGCGATGACCGTTGAACTGAAACTAGACCGCCACGTGCGATCTGCGAACTCTGCCGGACTGAAAACTGGGTGTGAGCAGGATCCAGTATCCATGAGCTTAAGTCCGACCGCATTCGGCCAGGGGACCTTCAGAAGTGCTTCTTTGGACCAGAACAGCCCCGATTTGGTTATATCTCAAGTGAACTTTGTTCCCAAGCCTAATTTGGAAAGGTTTTAGCTTATAAAAGGGCTTTAAACCCTCACTTATCTCACTCATCCGAATTTGCTAGAAACCCTAGCTAGAGAGAGAGAAAAAGTGAGAGATTGTGAGAGAGTGTGGGAGAGATCTTCCCGCCACTTGCTGCTACTGCTATATGTGGCTAAGCATCGCGTTCAAATCACTTTTTCGGTGATTCCAACGCATTTCTAGGTAAGAAAAACCCTAACTACTTACTGATTTAAGGTTCTATCGATTCCAATAGCGAAGTAGCTTATACATCTTGTGTATTAGGTCGCATGTTCGCTGTACACGAAGCGTATACGCTCCGTTCGGAATGATACACATTTAGGGTAAAAAGGTGTGGATTTTAGACACTTTGATTGACTGATTTCAAAGCTTTTAATATCATTTAATAGTAGATTATCGACGGCAACGCCGTTTGACATGTACAACATGCTGTCCGTTTTCCGTTTCGTAAACGTACGGTAAATATGAGATTTAGGGTATTTTAGTCATTTGTAGGAAATACTGCTCACGTCCATATTTTGATAAAATGTTTGCCATGGCTATTTATCGTGTTAGAATATTAGGAATGCGTGCATAATTGGTTTGGCAAAGAGATTCGTCCTTAAGCGCACTTTGAGTCGACATACGCTATGTAGACCAAAGTGTGTAGTCTAAGTGTTTGTATAAATGTTTGTATTTGTATGTATTGAGTAAATGGTGTTGTGTAGGAGTTTTGAAATTGAATTCTCAAGTAATATGCTGATGTAAATGATTTTCATCATGTTGGCTATATGTATTGATTTCATTATATACATGAAATGCATGTGTGGGATGATTTGCTTAAGTTGTATGTTATAACATGTGTCAACATGCTTACAATGTTGTACTTCATTTCTGTTACTCACCTATGCTTATTGATGTTGATGTACAAATGCTTGGGGCTATGAGCTAGTCCAGGCAGATGCAGATGGTGCCGTATGAGGGAGAATGTCGGTGAGGGCATCCATCATATCATGTCATATTGCATTAACAACAGTATCTAGGGATGTTTGATTAATTGCTTTACTATTATCGCATGATTGATTTGAGAACATGCTAATCTTTGCTCTATGATTCCACTGAGTTAATTACTCACTCCCATGTTACGGGACGGTGTTGCGCACACCAAACAGTTCCTATTTTAATTGCAGATGATGGCGATGCTTGCAAAGAAGAGCCGGACTTGATGATGATGAGGAGGATCCCTCCTATATGCAGGTTCTGATTGACGGGGTTATAGGGTTACTGATTAGATGCCAATATACTTGGTATTTTACCTTTTTCTTACACACCCATGTATATTCTTTTTATCATTTTTGGAGTATATATGTATATATTTAACCTGGTAACATGTTCGCACTCTGGAGACCCACAACAGTTCATATACTTTATATATCTATTACATTCTTTCACTTGCTAATTTAACTGTATCTGGAGTATGATATGCTGTTTTGGTCTAATACCACTCATGTTTTCTGCACTAATATGAACAATATTCATCCATCATTGAAAATGTTGCATAAATGATGTTCTGAAACTCGGGAGTGGAGTTTTTGCTCGACCCCCGATTTTTAGGATGTTACAGTTGGTATCAGAGCATGATTAAGATTAAACTGGACCTGGGTTATGAACACGCAACATACGCTATCGCCCCTTTGACTTAGGTGGGTGCGAAAGGAACCTAGAAGCACTTATAGGATCGCAGTTTCACCAATAGGCGAAGTTTACTCAAATTGATCATTCGATCGAATCCATAATGCATCTATGGTCGCGTGAAGCGACTTAAGTTGCCTCTAGGTCGTTAGTTGGCAGGTTTGGAAGGATTCCAGAAGAATTTCAAACCCAGAAATTCAAGTCCTTGGGTTGTGGGGCAACCACATCCCTTACACTCAATCTCAGGGCTTAAAAACTCCATTTCACCCAATTCCTTCAAAATCCTTCCTCTCACCACCCCATTCTTCAAATATCTCTCAGTATTTTCGTGTTAGGCATTAATCCTAATGTGAAAATGATATAAAATCATACTTACATAAAATTTTACAATGAATAGTAAAAATACGTAAGAATCAGACTTTTAGACATTCCAATTTTGAAATCTTTTGTAACTGATGGGTTAGTTGGATGGATTAGCTCCTCCTACCCTAAAATCATATGTTACATGATGTATAAGTTCATTCTGGTTTACAAACTGGCCCCGAAACACCCCAAATGGAGTTTTGGGCCTCTCTAGGCCAAACCATAATGAACTGGGGTGGGGCCCATACTTTTTTGAGGTCCCTAGGGTGGGAGAAACATGACCCATGTGGCCGGACCAGCCAGATGTGAAGATGGCCGGCGATGGCATTGATGATCCGGCGATGCATCGCCGTACAGTGGGCCCCGTTTGCACTGAAAGTTGGGCCGACGCCCTTTTAGGGGTAGAGAACCCCTCCCATATACGGTCCGTCTCTTAAAAATCCCTGAAAACCATACTCCCTTCACAAAGAATGCCCCCACGCCCTCCCTTTTGCATTTACTTGCTGCCACCTCTTAAAACTCGTTCCCAAAACCACTCCCAATTCCTTCTCCTGCTAAAACCGACGCCTACCCACCCATTGGTGTCTGTTCATAGCTCTCTCTCTCTCTCTCCGATTTCATCGTTTGAAGTTCCCACAACCTCCATTTGTGGCTGAAAGTCGGGTGAGCTCCATTCCCACTTATTGTTCTCCTTTTCCTTTGAAAATCCAGCTTTTGGGAGCTTGATTCATCCCTCTACAGGGCCTAGATTCGTTTCAGCCCATCAGGGCAGCCATTTCTCCCCATTTCTCCTCCTTTTCCATGGTTTTGTTGAGGCTATTTTAGCCTTTTTCTCCTTTTCCACCATCCTCCCTCTCATGTCCCTTTTATTTGAGCCTTTACACTCTGTTAGGTCTTAATTGTGCAAACCTCAAATCCCATGTAGGCCGTTGTCGTGTAGATTGTTTGATTACCATTTTTGAGATTTTTATGTTTTGTTATTGTTGGGTCTAGTAAGGTCACAGGTAGAAAATATGTTTGTGTATTATTTTGGGCTTAGCATAGCCGAATGCATTCCTGTCATAATCCATGTGGAACTTTATTCCATGTATTGTGACAAATTTTGTTGAATGGAGTGCATAATCCCAACATAGGATATTAGGAATGCAGTTCTAAGTAATACAACTTAAGGCTACTGGCCATATAGGCCCTTGGCGTTTTGGACCTAGAGTTAGCACTCCTAGATTTGAAGGATCTGACGATATAGGAAATCCAATTCCATTTACACAATCGTGACCCTAAGCGATAGAGCAATTCCCTGTACTAGTAATGGTATGAAACCATTTAACGTATAAGCTTAGGCTGTAGATTACAGACTAGTCTACTAGTTACCTTGAGTAGAGTAAAGCCTGTAGATGTTAAGGAATAGTAGGTTAGATTTTGTTGGAATGGGACTCCCTTCCTTGGGTAGGTCCTCATAACATTCATAGATGCCTTTAGTAACTCTCAGGAGGCTTATTTACCTTAGAACCATTCATTCTCAAGGAAAACTTCTACATCCCTAAGATTGAACGTAGAATAAAAACCAACACACCCCTTAAAATTGCCTTCCCCAAGGGCTTATCGTATTCGGGAACGCGGAGGAAAGGAACTGCATGTAAGCGATGTATTTGCGGTTTGAATCGACTTCTAAATCCTAGTAGTTACCAATGAATCCAATGCTCTGATCAAGCAGAAGATCGGCATCGACTCGGATTAAGAATTGACACAACGAGTTTTCTGTCCTGATTAGACAGAAGGTTCAACGTATCCGGCTCAGACCCGCTACACAACTTTTCTTCCGTGTTGGCTCGACCACATGCAACCAAAAGTTATTGCTTTGCCTTTGAGAAATGTTGAGGACATTTAGCCAATAGAGAGTAGGCTTATTTCTACAACCATAGGTACCAATGCCATAGAACGCATCATTAACAAAGGAAAACTAATGTAGTGAGAGGTTGTTTTCCATTTTATGTCAAGGACAGGTCCTAAGTTGCACCTCGTTCCGATATACAGATCGGGACATAGAATCTTGAACTTTAACTGGAACCAAGTTTTAAGGGGGGTAGAACGTATTGAGTCCAATCTAGTTAATTTTATTTTAAGGGGGGTAGATTATAACAGCCCAGATTTTTTGTCAACCTGGGATTAGACGTCCTTAGGCAATGGGTCAACCAAAACACCTTAGTAACTGCTCAGAACCCATTTCCATAGCCAAAGAAATCACTTAGGATTAATTCCTTTAGAAACTAAGTGTAAGTTAGCTAGCGCTACGCTGGAGTAGCTGCGAAATTATCCCTGATCGCTTCAAATACGTTCTACAAGACCCAAAACTTGTAGAATCAATGGTGCTATAATACCCTGAAACCTAGGATCACACTCTAAACCGGTTTGTTCTCGGGAACCCTTTGAAACTTTGAATTAGATCTAGATCGCGCGTCGAAAGTCCGATATCTACCATCTTAGACCGTTATGATCGCTTGGCTGAACTTGACAATCGTTTCGAAAATCAAGGCCAACCGACGTTCAGAGGCTATTTCATTGAGCCTGGAGTGAAGAGAGTGAGAAAAGGGTTAGATTTGGAAATTTTAATTCAAATCTGGCACGTGAATTGGCCCATTATTATTAAGCGTTCTGACCGTCAGAATTCAGCCAAATTACACCCTCGGATTAGAAAATTTTTTTCTTTCATATCATGAGACTTGTAGACCTGATCTAGGTGCGATGACCGCTGAACTGAAACTGGACCGCCACATGCGATCTGCGAACTCTGCCGGACTGAAAACTGGGTATGAGTAGGATCCAGAATCCATGAGCTTAAGTCCGACCGCATTCGGCCAGGGGACCTTTAGAAGTGCTTCTTTGGACCAGAATAGTCCCGATTTGGTTATACCTCAAGTGAACTTTGTTCCCACGCCTAATTTGGGAAGGTTTTAGCTTGTAAAAGGGCTTTAAACCTTCACTTATCTCACCCATCCGAATTTTCTAGAAACCCTAGCTAGAGAGAGAGAGAGAAAAAGTGAGAGATTGTGAGAGAGTGTGGGAGAGATCTTCCCGCCACTTGCTGCTGCTGTTATATGTGCCTAAGCATCGCATTCAAATCACTTTGCCGGTGATTCCAACGCATTTTTAGGTAAGGAAAACCCTAACCACTTGCTGATTTAAGGTTCTGTCAATTTCAATAGCGAAGTAGCTTATACATCTTGTGTATTAGGTCGCATGTTCGCCGTAGACGAAGCGTATACGCTCCGTTCGGAACGATACACATCTAGGGTAAAAAGGTGAGGATTTTAGACGATTTGATTGACTGATTTCAAAGCTTTCAATGTCATTTAATAATAGATTATCGACGGCAACGCCGTTTGACATGTACAACATGCTGTCCATTTTCCATTTCGTAAGCATATGGTAAATTTGAGATTTAGGGTATTTTAGTCATTTGTAGGAAATACTGCTTACGTCCATATTTTGATAAAATGTTTGCCATGGCTATTTATCGTGTTAGAATATTAGGAATGCGTGCATGATTGGTTTGGCGAAGAGATTCGCCCTTAAGCGCATTTTGAGTCGACATACGCTATGTAGACTAAAGTGTGTAGTCTAAGTGTTTGTATAAATGTTTGTATTAGTATGTATTGAGTAAATGGTGTTGTGTAGGAGTTTTGAGATTAAATTCTCAAGTAATATGCTGATGTAAATGATTTCCATCATGTACGCTATATGTATTGATTTCATTATATATATGAAATGCATGTGTGGGATGATTTGCTTAAGTTGTATGTTATAACATGTGTCAACATGCTTACAATATTGTACTTCATTTCTGTTACTCACCTATGCTTATTGATGTTGATGCACAAATACTTGGGGCTATGACCTAGTCCAGGAAGTCGGTAATGGATCGAATTCGTGGTTGGTTTCTAGGTACCGCAAAGGATGCGTCGATGAATGCGAGTCGTGTTTTGGGTTGGCGGCAGTGGTTAGGTCACACGAGGTGTTTCATGCACTTCATGTCATTCAGCTTGAGATGCGCTCGTGCTAGTCGAGCCCGTTACGTAACCTGACTGGCCATTGTATGTTCACCATGTATGAGTCATAACTGCTTGAACCTAGGGTACTGAACTTACCATTGAAAACCCTGTTAACCATGGTACCTTGATCCAATAAGACTCATGAGCCGGGCATGGTGGTATGGGACACCGTGGTCGAGCTGTCGGCCTACGTTGGGGCAACAAACTTCCCCGTAATGACCAGTGAGCACCCTACTCTGAGTAGATTATGGTGGAATCGGACACTATATTCTTGTTGTCGGCCTACACTGATTGGTGACGAGCCTTTTGTAGTGACCTTGAGTTTATCCTGACACTGCATGGGGGCGATGAGTCCTGATGCAGTCTTAAGGATAATTAGGCCTGTATTGATAAGGTGATGGGGGAACGGTGCAACGAGTGCGAGCAACAGCCTTGGCAGCCCTTGCAGCGACCTACAAATATAACATCGTATGAGATTACTAAGAGTGACGACCTTAGACTGGATCTGTATTGGGATTGATATAAGTAAAGTACCTTAGTTTCCCAATATTGCTGTATGAAAAGGACTAATAATAACTCGGTAATCGTATCAACATCACATTACATGTGCCTGGAAGATGTGGAGCACTGAGCGGTACGCAAGCATGCCGCGGATGCAGATGGTGCCGTATGAGGGAGAATGTCGGTGAGGGCATTCATCATGTCATGTCATATTGCATTAACAACAGTATCTAGGGATGTTTGATTAATTGCTTTACTATTATCGCATGATTGATTTGAGAACATACTAATCTTTACTCTATGATTCCACTGAGTTAATTACTCACTCCCACGTTACGGGACGGTGTTGCGCACACCAAACAGTTCCTATTTTAATTGTAGATGATGGCGATGCTTGCGAAGCAGAGCCGGACTTGATGATGATGAGGAGGATCCCTCCTATATGCAGGTTCTGATTGACGGGGTTACAGTGTTACTGATTAGATGCCAATATACTTGGTATTTTGCCTTTTTCTTATACACCCATGTATATTCTTTTTATCATTTTTGGAGTATATATGTATATGTTTAACCTGGTAACATGTTCGCACTCTGGAGACCCACAACAGTTCATATACTTTATATATCTATTACATTCTTTTGCTTGCTAATTTAACAGTCTCTGGAGTATGATATGCTGTTTTGGTCTAATCCCACTCATGTTTTCTGCACTAATATGAACAACATTCATCCATCATTGAAAATGTTGCATAAATGATGTTCTGAAACTCGAGAGTGGAGTTTTTGCTCGACCCCCGATTTTTGAGATGTTACAGGGCGGGCCACAAATACATCGAGTGGGGCCTAATCACATGGGCCTTGTATATATCACAATGGCCTCACAACATGGGCCTTATATATATATTAAGGTGGGCCTTAACAAGGGCCACCAATACATCAAGATGGGCCTTAACAATGGGCCTTAAATTATCTCTAAAATGGTTGGACGGTTTGGATGAAACACATGCATCATGGTAGATCCCATGGTGATTGAAAGGATGGACGACATAGATGAGGCACATACCCCTGGTGGGGCCCACACTAATTGGAGGTGTGGATTACAATACATACATTAGGTGGGTCCCATGTGGGGCCTACTATAATGTTTATTTTCCATCCATTGATAAGGTTACTCAGACCTGGGGCCCACAGTAATGTTTATTTTCTACCCAACCTGGGTCCACTGTAATTTTTATTTACATCCAATCTTTTCATAAGGTCATGTGGACCAGGGGCCCACCATAATGTTTAATTGCATCCAATCTGTCCAGGGCCCACGGTGATGCTTATTTGCCACCCAAATGGTTCATAAGGTCGCGTGGACAAGGGGCCCACCATAATGTTTAATTGCATCCAATCTGTCCAGGGCCCACGGTGATGTTTATTTGCCACCCAAACGGTTTATAAGGTCATGTGGACAAGGGGCCCACCATAATGTTTAATTGTGTAATGCCCCAAAAATCGAGGGTCGGGTAGAAACTCAACTCCCAAGTTCTAGAACATCACTTATGCAACATAGATAATGATAAATGCATGTTGTCTGTAGAATGGCATTAAACAAGATTGAGACTAAACCAAAACAACATATCATACTCCAAAGACAGTTAAATTAACAAGCGGAAGAATGTGATAGATATATAAAATATATAAATGATTGCAAGTCTCCAGAGTGTGAACATGTTATCAGGTTAACTAAATACATGTATACTCCAAAATAGAAAGAAAAGAATATACATGAGTGCTCCAAAAATATAAAATGACAAGTGTCATGGCATCTAATCAACCTCCCTATAATCCCGTCGATCAAAACACGGAGGAGAAGTCCTCCTTAGCATCATACAAGTCCAGCTCTGCTCCACAAGCAGCGTCCTCATCTGAAACTAAAATAGGGACTGGTGGGTGTCCGGAACACCATCCCGTAACGTGAGAGTGAGTAGCTTACTCAGTGAAATTATAGAATAAAGATTAACATGTTATCAAATCCATCACGTGATAATGATAAAACAAACAAAACAAACATTCCTAAATACTGTGATTAATGCATGGATGAAATGACATGATGGATGCCCTCACTGACATACTCCCTCATGCGGCACCATCTGCGTCCGCAGCATGCTTTCTTCCCACAGTGCTCCACATCTTCCAGGCACATGCAGTGTGACGTGGATATGATTACTGAGTTTTTATTAGTCCATTTCATATAACAGGATTGAGAAACTAGGGTACTTTCCTTATATCAATCCCAACACAGATCCTGTCTAGGGTCGTCACTCCTAGTAATCTCATACGATGATATATTTCTAGGTCGCTGCAAGGGCTGCCAGGGCTGTTGCACGCACTCGTTGCACCGCTCCCCCATCACCTTATCAATACAGGCCTAGTTTATATCCTTAAGACTGCATCAGGACTCGTCGCCCCCATGCGGTGTCAGGATAAACTCAAGGTCACTACAAAGGGCTGTCAGGGCTGTTGCTCGCACTCGTTGCTCCACTCCCCCATCACCTTATCAATGTAGGCCGACAACAAGAATATAGTGTCCCATACCACCATAATCTGCTCAGAGTAGGGTGCTCACTGGATACTACGGGGAGGTTTGTGCCCCCAGCGTAGGCTGACAGCTCGACCATGATATCCCATACCACCATGCCCGACTCATGAGTCTTAGGGGATCGAGGTACCAAGGTTAGAGGGGCTTTCCAATGGTAAGTGTAGTACCCTAGGTTCAAGCAGTTATAATGAATATAAGGTGAACATACAATGGTCAGTCGGGTTACTTGATGAGTCCGACTAGCGCGAGCGCACGTCGAATCGACCAACATGAAGTACACAAGAACTTCGTGTGGCATAACCACTGCCGACGACTCTAGTACTACTCGGGTTTGTCATACACATCCTTCGTGGCAAATAGAATCCAACCACGAATTCTAAACTATTATCGACTGCCTGGACTAGAGTATAGCCCTAAGCATAAAGATGTGAATTGGTAATCATATGAGATAAACAAAATTGAAATAACAAGTAATCCAAGCATGTTAGCAACATGTTATAAGATACAACATAAGCAATTAAACCATACACAAGTACTTCACACATAAGGAAATCAATTGAAATATGACAAGTGTAGAGGAAATCATATATATCATCAAATTAGTTGAGAATCCAGTCTCAACGCTAATCTACAACACCATATACTCAATACTTACTAATACATACATTTATACAAACACTTAGACTACTCAACTCCAACGTACTTGACGTATGTTGATTACAACATATAATATGACAGATCCTTATATCAAGGAGATGTCTAATATACAACAATCATGTTCTTACATTCAAAACATATGACAGGCATAAATCATATTGATTTAGGCATTTCAACAAACACTTAGTCTACACACATTAGTCTACATAGCATATGTCGGCCAATATGTGCATTAGGGCGAATATCTTCGTCAAACAGATCATACATCCATAACTAGTATAAATACATGGCAAATACCCATGGAAATCATATCGACAAAATATGTACATATACAGTATTTCCTACAAATACCCAAAATATCCTAAATCTCATATTCTTCGTATGTATTCAAAATGAAAAACGGATAGCATGTTCTACATGTCAAATAGCATCCTTATCAGCAATCTACCATTAAACGACATTGAAAGCTTTGAAAATAGGAAATCTAAGCATCTAAAATCCGCACCATAAACCAGAAATGCGTATTCATTAGGATTCAGACGATGTGTCTTCGCCAACGACAGATACGCCACCTATGGCAAGAAACAGGTTAACTAGAACTCTTCTACAGCTAGTCTAAGCTTCAAATCAGGTTAGGGTTAGGGTTTTCTTATTTAGAACGAAACCAGAATCGCCGGAAGAACGATGCAGGTGGGTGGCTTTGGCACGTGGAGCAGCAGGGAAGACTCCCTGGAAGAATCACCAGCTTCTCCCTCACTTTCTCTCCCTTTTCTCTCCTCTCTCCTAGGGTTTTTTCCAAATTCGTATGGGTTAGAAAGCTAAGGGTTTAAGCCCCTTTATAAGCCCAAACATAATCAAACAGACTCCAAGTCAAGGTATACTTGGGTTATAGCCAAATCGGGTCTTTTTCGATTCAAAAGAGCATTTCGGGAGGTGCCCTGGCCGAATGCGGTCGGTCTTAAGCTCATGGATATTGGATCCTGCTCACACCAAGTTTTTAGTCCGGTAAAGTTCCTAGATCGCACGTGGCGGACCAGTTTTAGTTCAGCGGTCACGGAGACTCGATCGAGGATTCTAAGTACACTAACCTGAGTGAGAAATGTTCCCTGATCCGAGGGTGTATTTGGGTCAGATTCCGATGGTCTGAATGCTTATACTTAACCCGCAAGCGAAAAGTGCCAGATTTATTTAAATCACATTTAATTTTTAAAGGATTTCACTCTTTCTCACACTTCTTGCTCCAGGCTCAGTACAATAGTGACTGGACATCGGTTGGGCTTGATTTTCGAAACGATTGTCAAGTCCAACCAGGCGGTCTTAATGGTCTAAGATTATAGATATCGGACTCTCGACGCACGGTCTAGATCCAATACGAAGTTTCAAAGGGTTCCTGAGAACAGACAGGTTTAGAGTTTGATCTTGGATTTCAGGGTAAGATAGCGTCAATGGTTCTACAGGTTTTGGGTCTTACAAATCGTATTTAAAGCGATCGGTGCTAATTTTACAGCTAATCTAACGTAGCGCTGGCTAATTCACGTTAAATTTCTAAAGAATTTCATTCTAAACGATTTCTTGGCTTTGGAATTGGGTTCTGAGAGGTTACCAAGGTGTTATGGTTGACCCATTGACTAAGGACGTCTAATCACAGGTTGAAAAAAATCTGGGGTGTTACAAATTGCATCCAATCTGTCCAGGGCCCACGGTGATGTTTATTTGCCACTCAAATGGTTCATAAGGTCACGTGGGCTAGGGGCCCACCATAATGTTTAATTGCATCCAATCTATCCAGGGCCCACGGTGATGTTTATTTACCACCCAAACAGTTCATAAGGTCACGTGGTCCTACAGCCCACGGTGATGTTTGTTTGCCATCCAAACTGTTCATGAGGCCACGTGGACCTAGGGTCCACCATAGTCTTCATTTTCCATCCAACCCATTGATAAGGTCGCACGTGACCTGGGCCCACTGTAATGTTTATTTGTACCCAACCTGTAGGTCACATGGACCTGGATTGAGCAACCCAAAAGGGTTTCAATGGTAGGCGTCAATCATCACTGTTTGCTATGATGTGGGCCACCCAAGTTCCTCCAACGACTGATTTTGGGGTGGCCCACAGTTTGAAGTGGGGCCCACTCAATACACGGTTTGGATACACACAATGCATCACGGTGGGGCCTACAAATGGGACCCGTGGTCCCTATCTGTCCAGCATCCAGGATGCGGTTGCGTCCTTATGTCAGCGGCAGCGACAGGCGCTACTGCCTTGTGTTGTATTTTTTTTTAAATTAGAAATTTCATGATTTTTCCTAAGTGGGGCCCACATCAGGTAAATCCGATCTGACCATCGGCTCCTATGGCTCAATACCAACCTATCAAGACCAATATTCGATGGTTTTTTGGTCTACAACAACATTAGGGTGTATTTCAATGGTAGAAAACTTTGTCTACTATGCTATGGCCCACCAGAAATTTGGATTGAGATCATTTTTCTGTTCAACACCTAAAATGATATGAGGAAAAGGATGGACGACTTGGATTTGATTTATACATCAAGGTGGGGCTTGCATGAGTGGCCCACCATTTTCTTCCCCTTTTGGGTTAGCTCATTAGTACACTCCCACGTTAGTACACACCCTCCATGTTAGCCGCCCCTTCCACTTTCAGCGTCCAGAGACGCTGGATGACATAGATAAATAGGGACATCATGGTGGGTCCCACATGCACGTGGCCCACCTGTTTGGACCACCTGATATTTATGTTTCCTTCCATCCGAGCCCCCTAATGGGCTGGATGGTGTAGATCCAACACATTCATCCAATGGGTCCCACACGAAATATATGATTCATGGTGGGCCACACTCACCCCGTCATCATCATCACCATTCAAAGAAAGAGAGAGAGAGCGAGAGAGAGAGAGAGAGAGAGAGAGAGAGAGAGAGAGAGAGAGAGAGAGAGAGAGAGAGAGGAGAGACCCCGCCACTATGGGCGCTCCATTGATACAACACATACATCAAGTGGGTCCTACAACAAGTGGACCCTTAAAATGAAAATAAACGATGGATCACCTACCTTTAGGCCTTCTCCTTGATCCCTTAGGCTTGTAAGCTCCTTGCCTTTACTTTTGATGGTGGTTGATGGGGCTTTGATGGTGAGGATGTGAGATGAGAGGATAGGGAAAGGAGGCCACACTTGACTTTGGAGAAGAGCTTGGTCGTATGGAACTTGGGAGAGTAGAGATAGAATGAGAGAGAGAGAGAAAAAAGAAGATATTAAGGGATGGGTGACATGGTGGTTGTGAGGAAGGGTGATGTGGAGGCATGGGTGTGGTTGAAAATTGTAAAAAGAGGGATGGGTTTGTTTGAAAACTTATAAAAGCAGAGTGGTGAGGGAAGGGAGAGGGTTGACTTGTGGGAAAAGAGAGAGAGAGGCCACTTGTACTTGTTGTTGGGTGAGGTGGCATGGAGGTAAGGTGGTGTACTTGATTTGATTTGATGTGATATTTCATAGAGATTCCCTCGAAGTTCGCAACGTGCGGCATTTCTTCAGAATGAACGCGGACCCACAACTTCTAACCTGGGTATCGGTTCGGTGCGCAAGTTGCAGCGTTAGAACTGCGGTGACGACGCGGTCGCTATGATACAAGTTCTGGTTCGAGCCAACTTCGGTCTGCGGGATTCAGCTTAAGATCACGTGCAAACGTCGAATCTGGTTCGAGGGTTACCAGGATTCCACTGGAAGGACCGTGAAAGCCAACAAAATAGTACGGACTATGTTACAGGTCTTACAACTCTCCCCTCAAAATAAAAATTTCATCCTCAAAATTTACACGATCATTGCAAGTAAACATACTCATAATAGAAGGGGAAACAATGCATCATCATAATAATCAGAAACAACATACAAGATACATCATACACTCAATCATCAAAGAGATGGGGATAACACTTTCAAATCTCTGCCTCGCGCTCCCAAGATACCTCATCAATAGAATGGTGACTCCACTGAACTTTCACCAAAGGAATGACCTTGGTCCAGAGGACCTGCTCCTTCTGATCAAGGATACGAACTGGCTGCTCAATGTAAGAAGTGTCCTCTCGAACCTCTAGCTGTTGCCAATCAATAACTGGAACGATGTCTGACCCACACTTCCTCAGCATAGAGACGTGAAAAATGTTGTGGACGCCAGACAACTCAGATGGTAAGGCAAGCCGATAGGCCACGATGCCAATGCGCCTAGTGATCTCAAAAGGTCCTATAAATCTCGGGGCAAGCTTACCCTTCGCTCCAAACTGAACTACGCCCTTCATGGGAGAGAGCTTGAGATACACTCTGTCCCCAACAACGAACTCCAAAGGATGACACTAGCGATCAACAAAACTCTTTTGCCGACTCTGAGCTATGGGCATCCTCTGCCTGATAATATCGATAGCCTCGGTGTCTGCTGCACAAGCTCGGGACCTAGGAGGCGCCGCTCTCCAACCTCGGTTTAACAACTTGGAGATCGACATGGTTTGTCATACAATGCCTCAAAAGGAGCTATGCCACTAGTCGCCTGATAACTGTTGTTGTATGCGAACTCAGCTAATCGCAGATGCTCATCCCAACTACCTCCGAAATCAATCGCGTAGGCCCAAAGCATATCCTTAAGTATCTGGTTGACCCTCTCTGTTTGGCCATCGGTCTATGGATGATACGCGGTGCTGAGTTGCAATTCAGTGCCCATAGCTCTCTGAAAGCTTTCCCAAAACTGAGACGTGAACTTCGGGTCTCGGTGAAACGATCGAGACAGGAACACCATGCAGTCTCATGATCTCATCTATAAACAACCTGGCGAGTCGGTCTGAATTCCAAGTCTCTCAAATAGCAAGAAAATGTGCCAACTTCGTCAGACGGTCCACGACAACCTAGATAGCGTCATGACCGCGCTGAGTCCTCGGTAAACACATGATAAAATCAGTAGATACGTGCTCCCACTTCCACATCAGGACGTTCAATGGCTGAAATAGACCAGGGAGTTTCTGATGATCTGCCTTGACATGCTGGCATGTGTCATACTCGGCTACAAAACTAGTAATCTTTCGTTTCATCCCTGCCCAAAAATATTGTTTCCTCATATCATGGTACATCTTCGTCGATCCAGGGTGGATAGAAAATCACAATCGATGTGCCTCAGTCATAAGATCTCTATACAGCTCATGAATATCTGGGACACATAATCGGCCTTTGAAGTGAAGTCCACCATTAGAACCAATCTGCTAATCTGTCTGACTCTCAGATGCTGCCTCTGGTCGGTAATCCTGTAACGACTCATTTATCTGCTGAGCCTCGATCACCCTTGCGATAAGAGATGGTTGAATCAACAGGCTCGATAGCTGAACGATAGAAGACTGCAAACTAAAATCGAAATTGTACTATGGTATATCCTTGAGCATCCTCTACTCCTGAATCATCATATGTGCCACCAGGCCTCGTGGCTGATGGTTAAGGGCATCCGCCACCACGTTCGCCTTTCCTGGGTGGTACTGGAAGTCAAAATCATAATCCTTCAGAAGCTTCATCCAGCTTCTCTGCCTCATGTTCAGCTCAGATTGAGAAAATAGATATTTTAAGCTCTTGTGGATGGAGAAGAGCTCGAACTTAACCCCATAGAGATAGTGTCTCCACACCTTCAGTGCGAAGACAACTGCAGCCAGCTCCAAATTGTGCATGGGGTAGTTTAGCTCATGGACCTTGAGCTGACGAGACATAAAGGCTACAGGTCTACCGTGCTGCATCAGGATGCCTAAACCAATACATGAGGCATCAGTAAACACAACAAATCCATCACTCCCAGAGGGAAGAGTGAGGATAGGAGTAGACGTCAGATGGTCCTTCAACTCCACGAATGCCTGCTCACAGGTATCGGTCCAAACAAAATCTACACCCTTTCGAGTTAACCTGGTCAACGAGGCTGTAATACTGGAGAAACTCTTAATGAAACGTCGATAATATCCCGTTAAATCAAGAAAACTGCGGATCTTTGACGCAGTAGTGGGTTGGCCCCACTGACGCACTGCCTCAACCTTCGAGGGATTCACTGCGACACCCTCCCTCGTCACTATGTGACAGAGGAACTTCACCTCCTCCTACCAAAATTCACACTTCTCCAGCTTCGTATACATCTGGTGGGCACGGAGGGTCTGCAAAGCGATCTCCAGATGCTGCATATGGTCCTCACGGGTCCTCGAATATATCAGAATATCATCAATGAAGATCACAACAAACTGATCGAGATATGGACGAGAGACCTCATTTATCAACTACATGAAGACCGCGGGTGCATTAGTCAGTCTGAAGGACATGAATTGAAACTCAAAATGACCATAACGTGTCCTGAAAGCTGTCTTCCTCTCTGACCTGAATTTGATGATAACCAGAGCACAGGTCAATCTTTGAAAAGAAATGTGCACCCTGCAGCTGATCAAATAAGTCATCTATCCTCGGGAGTGGGTACTTATTCTTGATCGTGACCCAGTTGAGCTTGCAGTAATCTACGCAGAGCCTCAACAAGCCATCCTTTTTCTTGACGAAGAGTACCGGTGCTCCTCAAGGTGAATTGCTCTGACAAATGAATCTAACTCACGCAACTCACCTAACTGTCGCTGTAGCTCACGCAACTCCATCGGTGCCATACGGTATGGGGCCTTCTAGATAGGCGCGGTACCGAACACGAGGTTAATCTGAAACTCAATATGTCGACGAGGTGGCAATCCCAAAATTTCATGGAACACGTCGGGGAAATCACATACAACCAGCAACTGGTCAATACATGCAACAACAGGTTCCTCAATGACGCAGGACATCAAGCAAGACAATGTCTCTCCTTGGGGCTCAGTAACGAACTGAAACTACGGCAAGCCTAGTATGCAGAATGCAACTCTCCTCGCGGAACAGTTCAAGATGGCATAATACTCGGCAAGCCAATCCATGCCCAAGATAACGTCGAAATCTGACATTGGCAGTATAAATAAGTTAGCCGGCAAAAAGACATCACTGACCAAAAAAGGACAAGATGAACAAAAATAGCTCAATACTGTGGTCCTCCCTAAGGGCGTCGATACGGTCAATCCCTCACTAGTAAACTCTGTCGACAATTGTAACACCCTGAAAATCGGGGGTCGTGTATAAACTCAACTCCCGAGTTCCAGACCGTCACTTATGCAACAAAAATGGTTATGATTCAATGTTGTCTGATTTAAAGCATTCACATGAGTAAAAGTATACCAAAACTGCAATTCATACTTCAGATCCAGTGATAAAAGCAAGCGGAAGACTAAACAAGATATATATCACTGTATGGAAAAACAAAGTAATCTCAACTGTCTCCAAAGTATGACTACATCTCTGAGTCTCATATACATGTACATAAAAAAAGAATAATGTTCAAAAGAAAAGTCCCACTGATGTCCCCTCGATCCAGGTCACCTACGGGAAGCCGTCATGATACTGCATATACGAGAACTCATCCTGGTCCTCGTCATCATCTAGCTCCACCTCCTGGATCTCATCGTCACCTGCAACTACAACAGGGTCTGGTGGGTGTTGCAAACACCATCCCGTAACGTGGGAATGAGTGATCAACTCAGTGGAATCATAGAGCAAAGATTAGCATGTTCACAATTCAGTCACGCGATAATAGTAAAGCAGTAAATCAGACAAGTCCTAATACTGTTGTTAATGCAAGATGATATGACGTGATGTATGCCCTCACCGACGATCACCCTCATACGGCAACATCTTACGACCGCGGCATGCCACACTCCCTAGAGTGCTCCACATCTTCCAGGCACATGCAATGCTATGGTGATATGATTACCAAGTTGTTATTAGTCCATTCAAACAGCAGGATTGGGAAACTAAGGTACCTCCCTTGTATCAATCCCAACACGGATCCTGTCTAGGGTCGTCACTCCTAGTAATCTCATACGATGTACATTTCGTAGGTCACTGCAAGGGCTGCCAGGGCTGTTGCTCGCACTCGTTGCACCGCTCCCCCATCACCTTATCAATACAGGCCTACTGTACTCTACTGCACGGAAGGGTCGTCGCCTCCCGTGAACTCAGAATACGCTCGCGGTCACTACAAAGGGCTCGTCGCCTGATCAGTGTAGGCCGACAGCTAGAATATAGTGTCCCATACCACCATAATCTGCTCACGAGTCTAGGTGCTCACTGGTCACTACGGGGAGGTTTGTGGCCCCAGCGTAGGCCGACAGCTCGACCACGGTGTCCCATACCACCATGCCCGGCTCATGAGTCTTCGTGGATCAAGGTACCACGGTTAATAGGGTTTACAATGGTAAGTTCAGTACCCTAGGTTCAAGCAGTTATGTTACATACAAGGTGAACAAACATCGGCCAGTCGGGTTACTTGACGGGCTCGACTAGCGCGATCGCATATCGAATTGAACGACATGAAGTGCGTAAAACACTTCGCGTGGCCTAACCACTGCCGCCAACTCTCAACACGAATCACATTCATCTACGCGTCGTTCGTGGCTATGACCAGTCAGCCACGAAATCGCTCGGTTACCGACTGCCTGGACTAAGTCAAGTCCCACACATCTATGGAATTACTATACAAGGTATTGGAATTGAAATACATCATGTGAGCATGTTAACACATGTTATAACTTTCAACTTAAGCAAATCTTCAAGGCATACTTCCCATGCATATTCAACTTAAGCAAATCCTCAAGCACATACATTCCATGCATGTAATGAAATCATGCATTTTGTCAACATGTAGAAAATCATTTAGGTCGGCATAATAATTGAAAAATCAATCACAAAGTATCAAATAACATCATTTAATTCAATACATACTAATACAAGCATTTATACAAAAACATGCACTACACACTTAGGTCTACATATAGCATGTCGACCCAAAGTGTGCAACTAGGCGAATCTCTTCGCCAAACTAATTATGCACGCATTCCTAACTTCCTAATGCGACAACAAACCATGTCAATCACATCAGCAAAATATGAATGCAAACAGTACTTCCTACAAATGACTAAAATGCCCTAAATCTCATATTCTTCGTTAGCTTACGAAACGGGAAACGGAGAGCATTTTGTACATGTCAAACGGCGATGCCGTCAAGAATCTACTATTAAACGACATTGAAAGCATTGGGAACCGTCAATCAAAGCGTCTAAAATCCTCACCTAGTGTCTTGTAGACTCGGGAATTGAAGCGGAGTGTATATGCTTCGTCTACGGCGAGTAAGGAGCCTAATACATAAGATCCATAAGCTACATCGCCATGGAAACAAGAAAAAACTCAAACCACCAACTATTTAGGGTTTTTACTTACCTAGGATTGCGGTGGAATCGCCGGGAAAGCGGTAGAGAAGTGTCGCTTAAGCATGTGCAACACGTAGCACAAGTGGCGGGAAGAACTCTCCCACTCTCTCACAATCTCTCACTCTTTTTCTCTCTCCCAAGCTAGGGCTTCTCTCAAATTCGGATGGGAGAGAGGAGTGAGGGTTTCAACCCCTTTTATAGCCTAAAACATTCCCAAAATAGGCTTGGGAACAATGTTTACTTGGTGCCTAACCAAATCGGGGCCGTTTCGGTCCAAAAGGGCATTTCTGGAGGTCCCCAGGCCAAATGCGGTCGGACTTAAGCTCATGCATACTGGATCTAGCATACATCCAGTTTTCAGACCGGTTGGGTTCCCAGATCGCACGTGGCGGCCCAGTTTCAGTTTAACGGTCACCGCACCAAGATCAGGCCTATAAGTCCCGTGATATATAATAGATATTTTTCCTGATCCAAGGGTGTAATTTGGCTGTATTCTGACGGTCAGAATGCTTAATACTGATGCGTCAAATTTGTGTGCCAGATTTGAATTTGAAATTCCAACTATGTCCCTATTCACACTCTCTTCGGTCCGGGCTCAATGAAATAGCCTGTAATAATCGGTTTGACTTGATTTTTGGAATGAGTGTCAAGCCCAGCTAGACGGTCCTAACGGTCTAAGATAGGAGGTATCGGACTTTCAACGTGCGGTCTAGATCCAATACAAAGATTCAAAGTGGTCCAGAGAACAAACCGGCTTAGAGTTTGATCCGAGGCTTTAGAGCATTATAGCACCCTTAGTTCCACTCGCTTCGGGCCTTGTAGAACGTATTTAAAGTGATCAGGGACCATTTCCCAGCTATTCTAACGTTGCACTAGCTAACCTAGTCAAATTTTCCAAAGGAATGAATTCTACGCAAATTCGGGTCGAGTTGGTACTCGAGCCCAAGTATGGATTTTTCACGGGCGTTACAACAATCCAGTCGATCGACAAAAATCCTCCGACATGAATGAGTGTGAAGCACCAGAATCAAACAGTACACGTGCGATACATGAAGAGACTGGAAGCATACCCTCTACAACTCCTCTAAAGGTCTGTGGGTCTTGCTGAGCAGTATAAAATCTAGCCTGAGCTAGTTTGGGAGGTGCCTGTCCCCACTGAGGTCCTTGGTGCTGCTGCTGCCTCTGTGGTGGCCTTTACTTCTGTCTCTGCTACTACTGGGGCCTCGACGGCTGAGGTGATTGTGGACGCTACTGATGGGGTTACCGTTGATGCAGTTGCTGCTATGCTCTCGGCTACTACTGTGGAGGCTGTTGTGGTGCTCTCAGCTGCTGCAAATGAGGGTGTGGGCACTCAGATATGCGGTGTCCTGTCCCATCACATCTAAAACAGGTCCCTGAAAATGGCTGCTAGAGTGGTACTGGAGGTGTTGCTGGTGCTCTAGCAGGTGGGTGGTTCTTGTACCTCTATGGTCATTTATGCTACTGGGAGCTACTGGAGGGGGCTTGCCTCTTCTGATTCTATCCTCTCCTCTGATCTTGATCGCTTTACGAGCCAGCCCACTCAGTCTCATAAATCTGAGCCCTCCGTATTACCGCCTGAAAGGTCGGGAGCTCATGCCCAATAACACGGCCTCGAAAATCATAACGTAAGCCGTTCTTGAAACAGTGGGCCTTTCACCCCTAATCATCAACTATATATGGTGCAAATCTCTATAGCACCATGAAACGGGCCGCATACTGCACCATGGTCATGTTCCCCTTCACCAGAGTCTCGAACTCCAGTGCTCTCTGACGACGAATATGGTCAGGGAAGTACTGTTCCTCAAATCGATCGATAAAGTCATCCCATGTCCAGACACAGTTAGGTCCGACAATATGGGTAACAGAGGTCCACCAATGCTCTGCCTCACCCTGGAGAAGGAATATAGCCAATCGGACTCGCTGCTCGGTTGTACATGCCATAGTATCGAAGATCTTCTCCACATCGGAGCGCCACCTCTCGGTTGCAGTCGGATCTGGCTCACCGGGGAAGCGCAGAGGATCAAGCTGTTGGAACTCACGAAGAAGGGCACTCGCATATTCTTACTCAGCCTGGGCTGGCGAAACAACTGGGTGCCTTCCCCTGTCCCTGAAGTGCGGCTGTCACAGCCTGTAAGATCTGCTGTAACTGAGAGGCACTCACAAGTAAGGTCGGCTCCTCACCGGCCTCAGGTGGAGGACGCCATCCTCAAGAAGGGGAGCAGGGATCTCTGGCGGTGGAGCAGGAGGCATAGGTGGTAAAGCTGGAGCCTCAGGTAGTGGGGCGGGAGCCGATGGGGTCACTCACCTAGGTGGCATGCCCTATAGGAAAGAATAATAATTCTAACAACCTTAAGAATCGCACGTTAGGAAACTAAATCGGAAGGTTACACACTCGGAACCTAATCATCCTAAACTCATATCAAACATGTGATGTTATTCTTGGTTATTCCCAAGTTATGCTCTGATACCAACTTCTGTCAAGCCCCGAACTCGAAAACTGGGCTCATAAAATTTTTGATCAAAGAATTCGGCGCCGACAGCCTTCATAGTACCTCATTTTCAGCTTCCGGCACCCATACACCAGGTTCTGATCCTGAGATGCTATAAGGAGGATTTCTAATCATCAATCTGATTCATAATGAGCATAACTACAAGCATAACCCACGAAAAATAACCACAAGAACATCATCACATAATTCACTATGATAAAAAACTTTTGAGTACAATGTGTATGAAAGGAAAATATAGGATAATGAAAATGACAGAAAAATCTAGAAGCTTGACTGTGTACTCTAAACTGCGGACTGTATGCTCTAACTACGGCTGCATCTTGTCGTCACCTGCACGCATCGATCGTGCATAAGCTTATAGAAAGCTTAGAGGGTGGTGTAAGTGTGTGCGCAGCAAGAGCGTGCTTAGAATGCAAGGTCAGAGAAATGCAGAATCATACTGGTGAATACATGAATGCAATCAGCCGTACCAAGGCTATATGGTGCAAGATATGAATGCTATCGGCTATAACATGGCCATGCAATGTGAGATGCAACTCAAGTATGCCAATCCTCATCATATATCAGTACAGTTCTCATTCTGGATAATCAACTGGGTTTAGTACACTCCAAATGGCAATGCCGCTCTCCCAGCCGCACAGTCTAAGTGAGTGTAAGAAACCACACTATCCGCCTGGCTAGTACTTATCCACCACGTCATAGTGGACTCATTTACGAGCTGGTCAGAATTAGCCTAGTATTTACCCCTATCATCGGGCGAGTAAGGCCACACCACTTTTTAACCGACCATGACATAGTGGGAGATGCGGCCTCCTGGTATTCGGCCCTCGTGCACTCATATATCCACTCGATCTCGACGTTGGAGTCATCCTCTGGTATAATCGGGTTTAGGGATTTTCACCCAGGGACATCTATGGTGTCCCGATGCTTAGTAACAATATTTTCGGTATCCAATCCAGCCACCCACGAGGTATCTGTGGAAGCTATGACCCAGATGTCGTCAGGCTTATAATATCATAATTACACAAGTGTAAGTGCATGAATCATACTATCAGACATGCAACAATCCTGCGCATACCATGCACTCATGTAGGGCAACTCCGCCTATCATGGAGCCCATAAACGATCTGCTCGAAGGCATATGCTATGATAACTCACTTCTCATATCAGGCATACATATAATGTGTATGATCATGAACCATGGATCTATACATGTAATGTGGAGATGAGCTCTGATCAAAATGAAGATGGGCCTAGACGACCTACGTACTACAGGTATGGGCCTATCAATGGACCCTAGGGAGAGTCATAATGCCGACATATAACCAACATTATCCTTACAATGTGGACATCAAACCATCATTACTCCCAAGGCATAGCTCGCTATAAAAGGTCTACACATATACCATGGCGGAATCTCATTAAATGGGCCTTATGTACATCTCATTGGGCCTTGGCCCATGAGCCTCCAATATGTCAATGGACCTCATACCATGGGTCTCATATACATCAAAGTAGGCCTCAGTGGGCGGGCCACAAATACATCGAGTGGGGCCTAATCACATGGGCCTTGCATACATCACAATGGCCTCACAACATGGGCCTTATATATATATTAAGGTGGGCCTCAACAAGGGCCACCAATACATCAAGATGGGCCTCAACAATGGGCCTTAAATTATCTCCAAAATGGTTAGACGGTTTGGATGAAACACATGCATCATGGTAGATCCTATGGTGATTGAAAGGATGGACGACATAGATGAGGTACATACCCTTGGTGGGGCCCACATTAATGGAAGGTGTGGATTACAATACATACATCAGGTGGGTTCCATGTGGGGCCTACTATAATGTTTATTTTCCATCCAACCCATTGATAAGGTTACTCAGACTTGGGGCCCACAATAATGTTTATTTTCCACCCAACCTGGGCCCACTGTAATGTTTATTTACATCCAATCTGTTCATAAGGTCACGTGGATCAGGGGCCCACCATAATTTTTAATTGCATCCAATCTGTCCAGGCTCACGGTGATGGTTATTTGCCACCCAAATGGTTCTTAAGGTCACATGGACTAGGGGCCCACCATAATGTTTATTTGCATCCAATCTGTCCAGGGCCCACGGTGATGTTTATTTTCCACCCAAACGGTTCATAAGGTCATGTGGACCAGGGGCCCACCATAATGTTTAATTGCATCCAACCTGTCCATGGCCCACGGTGATGTTTATTTGCCACCCAAACGGTTCCTAAGGTCACGTGGACCTACAGCCCACGGTGATGTTTGTTTGCCATCCAAATTGTTCATGAGGCCACGTGGACCTAGGGTCCACCATAGTGTTCATTTTCCATCCAACCCATTGATAAGGTCGCACGTGACTTGGGCCCACCGTAATATTTATTTGCACCAAACCTGTAGGTCACATGGACTTGGATTGAGCAACCCAAAAGGGTTTCAATGGTAGGTGTCAATCATCACTGTTTGTTGTGACGTAGGCCACCTAAGTTCCTCCAACGGCTGATTTTAGGGCGGCCCACAGTTAGAAGTGGGGCCCACCGAATACATGATTTTGGATGCACATAACGCATCATGGTGGCACCTACAAATGGGACCTGTGGTCCCTGTCCATCCAGCATCTTGGAGCTGTTGCGTCCTTGTGTCAACGGTAGCAGCAGGCGTTGCTGCCTTGTGTTGTATTTTTTTTTGAAATTAGAAGTTTCATGATTTTTCCTAGGTGGGGCCCACATCAGGTAAATCCGATCCGACCATCGGCTCCTATGGCCCAATACCAACCTATCAAGACCAATATTTGATGGTTTTTTGGTCTACAGCAACATTAGGGTGTATTTCAATGGTAGAAAACTTTGTCTGCTTTGCTATTGCCCACCAAAAATTCAGATTGAGATCATTTTTCAGCTCAATGCCTAAAATGATCTGAGGAAAAGGATGGAAAACTTGGATTTAATTTATACATCAAGGTGGGGCCTGCATGAGTGGCCCACCATTTTCTTCCCCTTTTGGGTTAGCTCGTTAGTACACTTCCATGTTAGTACACACCCTCCATGTTAGCCGCCCCTACCAGGCATAGATAAACAAGGACATCATGGTGGGTCCCACATGCATGTGGCCCACCTGTTTGGACCACCTGATATTTATGTTTCCTTCCATCTGGGCCCGCTAATGAGCTGGATGGCGTAGATCCAACACATTCATCCAATGGGTCCCACACAAAATATATGATTCATAGTGGGCCACACTCACCCCTTCATCATCATCACCATTCAAAGAGAGAGAGAGAGAGAGAGAGAGAGAGAGAGAGAGAGAGAGAGAGAGAGAGGAGGGACCCCGCCACTATGGGCCCTTCATTGATACAACACATACATTAAGTGGGTCCTATAACAAGTGGACCCTTAAAATGAAAATAAACAATGGATCACCCACTTCTATACCTTCTCCTTGATCCCTTAGTCTTGTAAGCTCCTTGCCTTCACTTTTGATGGTGGTTGATGGGGCTTTGATGGTGAGTATGAGAGATGAGAGGGTAGGGAAAGTGGGCCACACTTGGCTTTGGAGAAGAGCTTGATCGTTTAGAGCTTGGGAGAATAGAGATAGAATGAGAGAAAGAGAGAAAAAAAAGATATTAAGGGATGGGTGACATGGTGGTTGTAAGGAAGGGTGATGTGGAGGCATGTGTGTAGTTGAAAATTGTAAAAAGAGGGATGAGTTTGTTTGAAAACTTGTAAAAGAGGAGTGGTGAGGGGAGGGAGAGGGTTTACTTGTGGGAAAAGAGAGAGAGGCCACTTGTACTTGTTGTTGGGTGAGGTGACATGAAGGTAAGGTGGTGTACTTGATTTGATTTGATGTGACATTTCGTAAAGATTCCCTCAAAGTTCGCAACGTGCGGCATTTCTTCGAAATGAACGCATCCCCACAACTTCTAACCTGGGTATTGGTTCGGTGTGTGAGTCACGGCGTTAGAACTGCTGTGACGGCGCGGTCGCTATGATGTAAGTTCTGGTTTGAGCCGAATTCGGTGTACGGGATCCGGCTTAGGATCGCCCGTAAATGTCGGATACAAGTTGAGGGTTACCGGGATTCGATCGAAAGGACCGTGAAAGCTAACAGAATGGTACAGACTATGTTATGGGTCTTATAGATTAGCTATACCAAAAGGCTAAGAAGGGTACTTTTGTCAGCTATGGTGATGGCATGAAAGGATATAGATTGTATGTCCAGGTTTCATTAAAAATCATATTTAGTTGGGATGTCAAGTTCGATGAAGGTTCCTATTTTTGGAAGGATGAGAACAAAAAATGAAAAAAATTAGCAATTAATGTTGAAACAGACAAAGGTGAAACACTTGAAGAAGCTGAGTCATAGATAGAGGTACAAGAAGAGGTAGTATCACCACATGTTAAGAGAAATCCATAGATGGATGGCAGGGTACCATTGAGATACAGGGATGACTTAAATGTTGTGTTTGCTCTCATTATGGATAAAGGAGATCCATTTACTTTTTAAGAAGCACTTGAAGATTGAGATGCTGAGTAGTGGATGACATTAATGCATGATGAGATGGACTCTCTGTACAAGAATGAAACGTGAGAGCTAGTGAAGCTATTTGTTAGGCCAAAAGCGATCAAGTGCAAGTGAATTTTTCATAAGAAACTGGATAAATACAAGACTAGATTGGTAGCGAAGGGTTATGCTTAGAAGAAAGGTGTCGATTTTGGTGAGATATTCACGTTTGTGGTCAAGCAAGTATTTATCATATTTGTATTTGTGTTGGTTGCTAATACAATATGGAATTGGAATGGTTATATATGAAAACTACATTTCTACATGGAGAACTAGAAGAGTAGATTTACATAAAGTAACCTGAAGAGTTCGAGGTGTAGGAAAAAGAGAATATAGTTTGCAGGTTAAAGAGGTTGTTGTAGGGCTTGAAACAGTCGCCTAAGCAGTGGTACAAGAAGTTTGATTATTTCATGTTGGGTTGGCGGTTTATTAGAAGCGAATTCGATCATCATGTCTATTTTAGAGCACTTAGTGATGGAGAATTTTCTATTCTAATGTGGTATATTAATAATATGCTTATCGCTAGCTATAACATGTCTAAAAATTAACATATTAAATGTACAGTTATCTAGGATATTTGAAATGAAAGATTTGAGAGCTACAAAAAAGATTCTCGGCATCAATATACATAGAGATAAGGAAAAGAACAAGCTATGGTTGTCTCAGGAGGAGTATCTTAAGAAAGTATTAATCAAGTTTGGACTGAAAAAGGCTAAATCGGTTAGCACACTCCACATTGCTTACTTTCAGCTTTCTTTAGAGCAATGTTTTGCATCAGATGAAGAAAAGTGGTATGTTTCATCTGCCCTACTCGAGCGTGGTTAATAGTTTTATGTATGCCATGGTTTGCACCAGACTGGATATTTCACATACTGTGCATGTTGTGAGAAGATATATATCAAACCCTGATAAGCAACACTAAGAGGTAGTGAAATGGTTACTTCGTTACTTACGAGATATGACAGACTACGTCTTAACATTAAAAAATTTCGAGGAGAAACTTATAGACAGTGTGGATGAAGATTATGTAGGAAATGTAATAATAGAATGTCAACTTTTGGTTACTCATTTGTGTAGTAGGTGGAGCTATCTGTTAGATATTGAAGCTTCAATATGTAGTTTCTCTTTTCACAATTGAAGCTAAATATATAACTGGTGAAAGCATTTAAGGAAGTTGTTTGGTTAAAAGGGATGATGAATGAATTAGTGCTTCAATAGGAAGTCATTCCTGTGCATTGTGACAGTGAGAGAGCTATCAATTTGATAAAGAATTCGGTATACCACTGCCGGATTAAACACATTGATATGTGTCATCATTTTATTTGTTAGATGCTAGAGGAAAGCTGTGTTACTCTTAAGAATATTTGAAAATGAGAGCTTAAGAAGTCCTAGAGATGGGGTGAATTGGACTATGCTAAAAAATCGAATAAAGTGCTGAATAATTAATAAATCAGAGATCTCAATCGTACTAGTATTGAAACATTGATTAAAACTGATTCATAGGACAACCTTCACCCAAACAAGTTTGGGTAGGACAACCTTATTTCATGAATGTGATAAGAATCAAAATGCTAAACTGAGCAAGAGTAAATAAAACTATTTATTACAAACATTCACCACTTTAACATAAAAGAAATTACAATCATTCATCACAAAAGTAATAAAAGCATTCACCACAACACCAAGAATTATAATAGTTTGGTGTGTCAACAATTGTTCTAAAATAGCCACACCTACTCCACTCCCAAGATTATTAACCATGTAATCTCGGCTTTTACTATAAATAAGGTTTTCATAGGGTTACCTTAAAGCCTGATACAATTGTGATTTTATTGGGCTATCACAAATAAAGAAATCCCTTACTGAGATTTTCTGGCTTATTTCAGAAAAACCAACACTGAGATTTTCTGACTATCTTAGAAAAACTAACAAAATGTAAATTTATACTTATATTCATCATAGAAGAAGCTGTAGCCATAAAATCGTTTTTCTTGAATGATGAATGTTCAATGTTTAGTCTGATAGAAAAGGTCAAGGGTTCTATTGATTTTAATTAAATTTAAACTAAAGGCTACTTGTATTAATTCCTTTAAATCTCAAAAAGAAGAGTATTCCCTCTCTTTTTAGAATCAGAATGATAGAATTAGAGATTAAAGAATTAAATAAAAGAAGCTATAAAATAAGTTATAAATACCACTTGATAGCTTGACAATAACTGAGGCTTCTCTCTATCTTGCAGAAGTATTTTGGTAGAATTGAATTGTGTTTTTGGATTGAGAAAGAACCTCAATTTATAGGCAAGGAAGTTATTGTTTTGACTCTTCTAAGCACCGGAATCAGTTCCAATAAATTTTTAATTTCGAGCGGGATAAGATTTACAGATCTTCAACTCGCCGAAGGACTTACTCGACTAGTCGAGAGTCTTGCTTGACTAGTCGAAGATGTCAAAGTTTGAACAGTTTTAGTTACTGGACTTCGAGTCGAGGAATGCTCGACTGGTTGAAGAAGGTCCTTCGACTGGTCGAGGAGTCTACTTGACTAGTTGAAGATCTAACAGAAATTCTATTTTACTTTGGTTGGTGCTAAGACTGGTCAAGAAATTTTTAGACAGGCCGAGCCGAAAATTAGGCTAGTCGAAACTCAACCAATTATAAGTATAAAAATCTAATTTTAAATATGTTTTGAAAGCACCTAAACGTAAGGTCTTTCTAGGGTTTTTAATACCTGTATGGACTAAACTTCATTGCCTTGAAGAATATTAGAGACCTGAACTTCACAAAGGAGCTTGATCTTCTACTAGAACTTTAATAGATCGAGCTTGGTCTTCAACTAGAGCTTGATCTAGATTTTCAACTTGAGCTTGGTCTTGAACTTCAACTTAAGCTTAACTTGAACTTCAACTTGAGCTTGACTTGAAGATCACTTACTAAGATGTTTTGACAAGATAAAATTTGACAAACAAGGTATAAAATATGCTTTAAACATTATAGCACTTACAATCTCCCCCTTTGTTAATTTCGTGACGAAACAATTAGTATTACAAAAAAATCTGAATGAAGCCCTGTGTCTGTGTACTCATGTTGTAATGTTGTAAACGAGTTGTTGAATATTGTAAAAATTTACTACTCCTCAATTTGCATTTTCCTTGTATTATAACATACAACCATCCATTCTAAGTATTCTCTAAGCATTTATGCATATTTATTCTCCTATCATTCACATGCATCATATATTATATATTCAAAACATTTTAAAATATGCATGCCACATTTTTCAATTTTCTCCCCCTTTTTGTCACAATTTGACAAGGGAGGAAATAGGTTAATCATCTAGTAAAACATATGAATAACCACAAAAACAATTAGAAGAAACAAAACATATGAATATGTCAAGGAGAGTAGCATATTAGATTGTTAAAATAGGAAAATAATCATCCAAGGAGAGATTAAAGTAGTCATCAAGAAAACCAAGTAAAGATAAAGTTGTACAATCCCATAATTATAAGAACTAAAATAAAAATGAACTCAGTTGGATCCAAACGATAAAGGAGGAGGCAAGGAAGGGTCAAGCTGGTGCAAACTCTTAGTGATATGGTGGAAGTACTTTTTCATATACTTCATTGATAATTTCTGAGTTTGAACCACACTGTCCTGTAAGACTTGTAGAGCCTCAATCTTCTCTTCCAATGATTTAAGTCGAAACATCAACCTGAGAAAGTTAATAGTCTAAATCTTTTAGATCATCCGACTCATCAAGCTTAAAAAAGATGTCTTCCATCGAAGTGTCTTCAGATGTAGGTGCTTCCTCCTCTTCTTCTTCTCGTTGACTAGGAAGAAATTCTAGATTCATCTTATTCAAATTGGTGTTGTTAAATGGTAAAACCGACTTTGGTTACTCAGACGTAGGAATTATAACATTACAATGTAAGACAATACATGTCATGAGATAGGCAGATGAAATAGAACCATGACCCGGATGAAGACAAAATTGGATAATGAAGTAACAGAAGGAAGACAAACTTGTATACCAGACACAACCGAATGGAGGACACGAGTCATTAAGGGAGTAAGTTCCAACTTATTCCCTGATCTATGATAGACATTGGATGTAAAGATCCGAGGCCAAACTCGATACTTGGGAAGCATTTGATTGACACATAAAGCATTATCAGATTTCCATTCAGCATGGAAATGACATAATTTATGAGTGATTGCACTTCGCTCAGTATGTGACATTCTGTCAGTAAGATTGCTAATTGGAATGCCATCATCTGTGATAGGAATTTCTGTCAAACTTGAAATCAAGTGGTGACTAACCGTGAATGTCCCTTCTACAAATTTAATTGTGAAAGTGAGATTCTCAAGGGACACGTAGCAAATTGAAGCATACATAGCTTGTGCAATGGAACGGTAAGCCGTTCAGCCCCAACTAAGAATGCCATCCCAACCAACATTTGAAAGAAGAGGAACAAGTGTAAATGGAGCAATGTGAGCAAGATTGACACTACGCTCAATAATTATGTCTCTTGAGCGAAAATCTCTAACTTGCTCCGAATCTTCTTTGGGGCCCCTTATGGGTCTCACATTATATGGAGTCGGCATAGATGACGAGCTACCACGTGTTTTGCGTGATGCCGTTCTTTTAATACGATGCTCCATTTAATGATTGCACAAGAAATAACTAAAGAGAGTAGATGGGTTGTGGGTAGATCAGATTTTTCACAAAACCCACCATAAAAAAGGGTTTGAAATCAAGAATATGTATGCTTCAAACTTGGAAACCGGGCTCAAAAAATTTTTGATCGCCAAATCCAGCGTCGACAGCCTCCGTAGTACCCCATTCTTGGCTCTCGGCACCCATATATTAGGTTCCAATCTTAAGATCCTATAAGGAATATTTTTAATATAAATTTGTTTCATAATACACACAATAACAAGAAACATCACCACATATCCACTATAACTAAATACTACATAAAAGGGGAAATACAAGATAAATATTAAGCTTTTAGAAGCTCAGCCACATACTACTGCCTCAGCTCGGCTATGTCCTATCGTCACCTGCACGCATCTATCATGCATAAGCTTATAGAAAGCTTAGAGGGTGGTGTAAGTGTATGCGTAATATAAGCATGCTCATACTACAATATTAGAGTAAGCAGAAAGACTGACAAGTCCATGAGTCATCCAATATTAGAGTAAGCAGAAGTATTGACAAGTCCATGAGTCATGCAATATCAGAGTGAGCAGAAATACTGACAAGTCCATGAGTCATACAATATCAAAGTAAGCAGAAATACATACAAGTCCATGAGTCATACAATATAAGAGTAAGAAGAAATACTGACAAGTTCATGAATCATACAATATCAGAGTAAGCAGAAATACTGACAAGCCCATGAGTTATACAATATCAGAGTAAGTAGAAAAACTGACAAGTCCATGAATAATGCAATATCAGAGTAATCAGAAATACTGACAAGTCCATGAGTCATACTGAAAGTGCACCTACTAAGTGCCCTGGTTTGTCAATTATGTTGTAAGTTGAGTCAGTCGGACAAAGCGCCTGACAGGAAGATGAAGTTAAGTATCTGTCTTAACTGGATGTGTGGAAGCTCACCATAGGTAAATCATAGCCTCACATCCCATGTCCCAAAACACCAGGTGATTAAAACCCTTAAAAAGAACTAGAATATATTAGGATTTTTGTGTAAGAAAACTTTTTATCAAATAGAAAAAATCTTTAAGTTTTTCTTACACTGTCGATTATATCGATTTCCCTTTCTATATGATCGACCAGCTCTGTCGATGTCCTCGGCATCTCAATCGATACAATCGAGTGAGGACAAAAAGCATCCAGCAATCAAACAATCATCTGGATGATTTATCGATATATCGACCAGCTCTGTCGATGTCATCGATATTCGAATATCGATCATATCTGAAGCAGATCGATAATATCAACAGACTGTTTTTCGGTGCCCCTATTTTTGTAAAGAAAACTAACATAAGCTTCGATATATCGATGACTATCCGATTCAATCTGAACTCAAAAATCGATCATATCGGAAGTCAGTCGATCATATCGATTATGGGCGCATGTTTTCTCCAGCATAAATTTCAAGTTATTTTTAATGTTGATCGGGGTGCCAGTCGATAAATCGATATTCATATGTCGATCATATCGAGACCTTGTCGATTGAAATAAAATTGGACACAAACTGTCCATCAAGCTTATAGGTAAATCTATACGATTTATCGATCCCATCGACATGGTCTCCGATATCATCGATATACAAATTCTGATGACATCGACTGTTCTCCGATCATATCTGTAGAATCTAAAACTTTTCAAGGCTTCTCTCTTATTTTCACCTGTCGATAGATCGATCCATCTCTCGATAGAATCGGAGTTAGAAATTCGATAATATCGATGTGTGTATCGATCCCATCGACCAGTTGGCGAAAGGATTCCAAAAGTGAAATGACATTTGAGTTTGTATCATCGAGTGGTATGTCAATACAATTGAGAGTATACGCTCGATCATATCGACGATTGCTCGATGATATCGAACTCTATCATAAATATGACCGTTTATATCTGTTGGAACCTTTTGCCTATAAATAGAGAGATTAGTCTTTATTGCTGTGAGAGAAAGTAGAGAGTGCTTTTGAGTATTTTAAACTTCATATCCTTTATCCTAAGCCCTTTCTCTCAGGAAGTTCATCCTCCAATCCACCCTCATCACTGATATTTCATAGAGTGGATTGGGGAATGAACTTCCGCATTCAAGGATCCTCCAGCTACTATTTTAATGACAAATCAATAAGCTGGGATACCTTGAATGCATAGATGATTGGAACCACTCTATCTTCCTTATAGGAAAATCTTCAGAGAGCGAAACTCCATCATAACCTTGACCCAACCTAAACCTAGCATAGGTACTTCTTTGTGTTGCGGATCAAGGAAGTTGAAGACTCTTCATCAACAAGAAGGAGATCTTCATTACTGAGCTAAAAGGGACTCATCAACTTATCTGTAAGTACTTAGAGTACAGAGGACATTTATGATCATTCCTTTTTAGGATTGGGTCATAGGTGTTACTCACCATTTGAAGTCCTCAAAGGAGGCAGCTGACGGGAGTGTACGTGCGTGGGTGCGTTATGTGGATCCTTACTCTGGAGAGCATAAACATCTGGGTGCGTTGTGTGGACCCTTGCTCTGTGTGGGCATAAACATCTGATTGTGTTGTGTGGACCCTTGCTCTGTGTGGGCATAAACATCCGGGTGCGTTGTGTGGACCCTTGCTTTGTGTGGGCATAAACATCTGGTAAGGAGTGCACCAGCAAAACTCCAGGGTTTGAGGTGAACCGAGTAGAAACCTCTATCAAGGTTGAAGGTAAACCTGATTTAAAACCTTAGGTTTGAGGTGAACCATGGGAAACCTCCTTAGTGAAATCCGGTCACTCAAGGGTTGAGTGTGGAAGCCGGACAAGTAGTCGAACCATTATAAAATGACTGTGTTTGAGATTGATATTGTCTTTCATTTATGTGATTGCTTTATATGCCTTTATATATGATTATCTAAAATCACATCTTGTGCACACACAGTCATATCCATCACAATCTGATTTATAAAGCTTTTTTTTTTACAAGTAATTTGTGCTTGGATCCTCTATCAGGCTTGGAAGCCAATAGAGTTAATTTTTGTGTAATCCTAATCTGTACTCTGTGATAGGATTGAAATATAACTTATAAATCTTTAAAAAGTCCTATTCACCCCCTCTAGGACATATTGGCATATTCTTACTTCAACTCAAGCGGTCTTCATCGCTATTTCAATTGGTATCAGAGAGGGTCTCTCTTTAAGGGCTTCACCGCCTAGAGAGTGATCTTGACTGAAGTAGGAATCATGATCAAGAAAGTTCCAGAGGATGTGACAGATCAAAATTGCCTTGTAATTCATTCCACTCTTAAAGCTGGCAATAGTTTGAAGTGGTATCTTGATAGTGGATGTTCCAGACACATGACTGGTGATCGTACTCATTTTTGTTCATACTCAAACTTCGATGGTGGATCAATCACATTTGGAGATGGTAGCTCAGCCAAAATTGTCGGACAAGGAATAATAGGAGTACCAGGTCTTCCAAAAATTAAAAATGTTCTCTGTGTCGAAGGTCTGAAACATAATCTCCTTAGTATCTCTCAAATCTGTGACAAGGAACATCTGGTCACTTTCTCAAAGGATGTGTGTAAAATAATAGATCATACAGGAAAATCCCTCATAAAAGGTTCACGCACTAGTGATAACTGTTATATTATTGAGAGTACCAACGATAAGGGATTGTTCACAAAATGTAACATGACTGTAAAGAATGAATCAAGATTATGACATCAAAGGTTGGGACATGTTCATTACCGAAATTTAGCTAAACTTAGCTCAAAAAACTTGGTTAGAGGTCTTTCCAAAATCAGAAAAGAAGAAAAAGTAGTATGTGTGGAATGTCTAAAAGAAAAACAGATATAAGTTAGACATAAAAAGACAACCACCATAACTACAACAAAGCCCTTGGATCTACTGCATATGGATCTGGTGGGTCCTACTAAAGTGGAAAGTCATGGCAAGAAAAGATATTTTTTGGTGATAGTAGATGACTACACTAGATTTACTTGGGTTGCATTTCTTCGAGAAAAATTAGATCCTTTTGGAAAATTTGTTGTCTTGGCAAAACAAATTCAAAATGAGAAAGGATATGACATAAAATGCATCAGAAGTGATCATGGTGGTGAATTTAAAAATTATGAATTTAAAAAATACTGTAATGATAAAGGAATTCATCATGAATTTTTAGCCCCAAAAACTCCCCAACAAAATGGAGTTGTTGAAAGGAAAAATTGAGTATTGCAGGAAATGGGGTCAGTCATGCTAAATGGAAAGGACATGGCAAAGAGCTTTTGGGCAAAAGCTGTCAATACCGCCTCCTACATCATAAACAGAGTATATCTTAGAGTAGGTCTGAACAAAACTCCATATGAACTATGGTATGGGAAGCAGCCAAATGTGAAATACTTTAGGGTCTTTGGTAGTAAATGTTACATTTTAAGGGATACGGATCACCTAGGGAAGTTTGAATCTAAAAGTGATGAGGGCATTTTTTTTTAGGATACGCCATGAATAGTCGTGCTTATAAAGTATACAACTTAAGAACTCTTACTATTCAAGAATCTACGAATGTGGTAATTGATGATCATCCTCAAGATATGAATTCGCCTGTGAATGAGATAGAAGATGACGTAGATTCATGCATACTCGAAAAATCAGATGACAAATCATCATTATTGAATGAACATCAGCAATCATCTGACAAACCCGTCATCAAAGATCACCCTCGAGAGCAAATTATTGGAGACCCTAATGTCAGTGTAAAAACTAGACGACAAATAGACAATGTTTATAGTCATTTCTGTTTTACATCAAAGTTTGAACCCAAGAATATTGTAGAAGCTCTTTAAGATGAATACTGGATAAATGCCATGCAAGAAGAACTTCAACAATTTCAGAGAAATGAGGTGTGGAAACTAGTTCCTAGACTAACTGATACTAATGTCATTGGAACAAAATGGGTCTTCAAAAATAAATCTAACGAATCAGGGAATGTAATTAGAAACAAAGCAAGATTGGTTGCTCAGGGATACTCACAGATTGAAGGAATTAATTTTGATGAAACATTTTCCCCTGTTGTAGTCTAGAGTCCATTAGAATTCTTATGTTTGTTGCATGCACACTAAAATTCAAATTATTTCAAATGGATGTTAAGAGTGCCTTTCTCAATGGGGATCTTGTTGAAGAAGTATATGTGGAACAACCAAAAGGATTTTCGGACCCTAAGCATCCCCATCATGTTTATCGTTTGGACAAGGCTCTGTATGGTCTCAAACAAGCACCACGCGCTTGGTATGAATGGTTAATGAAGTTTCTCCTAGACTATGAATTTCGTAGAGGAAGTGTAGACAAAACACTGTTCACCCAGAGAACAAAGGACTCATTACTTATTGTACAAATTTATGTGGATGATATTGTGTTTGGATCAACATGTGGAGATGAAGCATTCAAATTCGCCAACCTCATGAAATCAGAATTTGAAATGAGCATGGTTGGTGAATTGAATTTCTTCTTAGGGTTACAGGTCAAGCAACTGGATGATGGAATTTTCATAAATCAAACCAAGTATGCAAAAGACCTAGTGAAAAGATTTGGGCTTGAATCTCGTCGCACTTATCACACGCCTATGAGTACTACTCTAAAACTTTCAAAAGATATTAATGGGAAAAGTGTGGACCAGCATCTTTATTGAAGCATGATCGGAAGTCTACTATATCTAACTGCCAGTTGTCCAGATATATCCTTTAGTGTTGGGGTGTGTGCTCGTTATCAGGCAGATCCTAAGGAATCTCACCTAACAGCAGTTAAAAGGATTATCAAGTATGTTGGAGGGACAACTACCTTTGGACTATGGTATCCACATGAAACCTCTACCATTATTGCAGGATATTCAGATGCGAATTGGGCTGAAAATTTGGATGATAGAAAATCAACAAGTGGTGGATGCTTTTATGTTAGAAATTGTTTAGTTTCCTGGCAAAGCAAGAAACAAAACTCAATCTCATTATCCACTGCGGAGGCTGAATATATAGCTGCAGGTAACTGTTGTACTCAACTCCTCTAGATGAAACAGATGCTATTCGACTACGGGATTGCACAATCCACAATGAGTCTCTTCTGTGACAATACCAGTGCTATAAATATCTCGAAAAACTCAGTTCAGCACTCGCGGACTAAGCATATTGACATTCGTCATCATTTTATCTGAGAACTAGTCAAAGAAAAGACCATTGTGTTAGAATATGTTACTACTGAAAAGTAACTTGCTGATATCCTTACAAAGCCTCTTGACATAAACAGGTTTTGTGACCTCCAAAAGTCAATTGGCGTTTGTTCGCATTAATAATATCTCTGGACTTATGGTACTCACTGAAATTCTTAGGGTCTGAGTTGTTCATGGTTAATGGTGACCATAAGTTAAAATTCTTACAGTCTCGATAATATCTGCGCAGTATCGATTTTATAATCGATTCCATCGAAACTGTACATCGATTCTATCGACGGTTATCTTGCTGTTTTCAAACAACCGCCAGAGCAATTTTTTGGTAACAGTCCTGCGATGCAATCGGTAACTGATCGATATAACGAAAAGTCTGTTATATAAAGAGAGAGGGACACTCGAACTCATATTTGTTTTCTCTTCCAATCTTTATCAGCATCTCACCTCTTCAAACATGATCAAAGGAAAAGGTAAGGCTTATTTCCAATCTTTAGAGGAGACAAGCATCCAATCAAATTCTCGTAGGTATCATCCTACTCCAAAGGAAAATAGTCCATCTGTCATCACTGAATGACTAGTTCTCAATAGTGTTGTTGAGCCTTTTGGAGTTAACCTTCTTCTCGAAGTAATTGGGTGGCAAAATATTATACATCTTGGAGGATCGTACCAACTGGGTGTGATCCATGAATTCTTCAAATATTGCCATATTATTTGTGAAGATCCTCCCAGCATTCGGATTGTTCTTGCACACTACTCAAAGCTTATCACTCCAATGACTGTGGTAAAACTCCTTGATCTTGAGGTCACTAGAATTCTGGTAACCAATCGAAATCTCAATGGACTGGGAGTATGGGGAGAAATTATCCGTGCATTGTGTCAAGGGACTACAGTTCTGCGAAATGATGAAAATTTCCTACATATCAATCATCTTGGACCCACCTTCAAAATTCTTCACAGCATTTTCTGCTCAAATGTGTACCCATGCGATATCCTTGGTGATCATCTTTCTCCATTTGTAATCAATGTTCTCTATGATGTATATCAAGAAAATCGTGTGTGCTTGCCAACTCTCCTCCTTACACAGATCATTCGTGTCCTACAAGGACATCATACGGAGATGCTGTCCTTTCCCATGCTCATATGCAAGCTCGCCCACCATGCTGGACTTCCTGCGACATCTGATGAAATACATCCGGAAGCCTGGTTTGATAATGATGCATCACTAGCAGCACAACGATTTTGTCGTCCCTTGTCTCCCTCAAGACACAATCCTTCTATACCAAGGTCCGATCAACATGTTCCACCCACAATGAGGCCTACACATGGAGGATCAAATCACACACCATTGGTCAGTCCCGAGTCGATTACTAATCGTCCAGCTCATCACCTCGAATGTCACCTACTCAATGAAATAGTTGGTATAGAGGACCGGCTAAACAATTGTGAAAGGCGTCTCACTCTTATTGAAGAGAAGCTCGATGTCCTCTAGGGAACTACTCAGCACCTGGTAGACTTGATCACGAATGATCTTTCTCGACACCATTGAGAGTCCGTCCAGTTGGCCTTTGCCTATCCTACACATCTGCTGTCATTTTATGTATTTCTTTTTGGATAAATAGCAATACTGCTGTTTAGGGCAGTATATATATATTTTTTGGGAATAGAGGTCTCTGGATAATTTCCTTTTTGTTGATATGGTTGTATTCAATCTTTATTTTACTGCCATTCCTACTGATTATCCACTGTCTGTGCTAATTGCTTTATCACTGATGAATCTCTATCTACATCTATCTGTATATGGTTCTCCCATATGCTTATCTTTCTTTAGTCAATATCACTTGTTATATCTTTGTCAATGACTGACAAAAAGGGAGAGAACAATTCAAACACCCCGAGTGAAAAATTGTATATCTGTGTTGCAGGTGTTAGGGGGAGCAGCCGCAACAAGAAAGGGAGAGTTTTTGAATTAAGGGGGAGAATTTATTGGGTGTGTACATGGGTGATTAGAATTTATAAAATTGTGTTAATACATGTACACACAATTTAGGATGTATCTGTCTAGATATTTTTCTAGGGTGTTTTGGGTATTTTGTCACGTAATTGACAAAGGGGGAGATTGAAAGTGCACCTACTAAGTGCCCTGGTTTGTCAATTATGTTGTAAGTTAAGTCAGTCGGACAACAACACCTGACAGGAAGATCAAGTCAAGATCTGCCTCAACTGGATGTGTGGAAGCTCACCATAGGTAAATCATAGCCTCACATCCCATGTCCCAAAACACCAAGTGATTAAAACCCTTAAAAAGAACTAGAACATCTTAGGATTTTTGTGTAAGAAAAACTTTTTATCAAATATGAAAATCTTTAAGTTTTTCTTACACTGTCGATTATATCGATTCCCCTTTCGATATGATCGACCAGCTCTGTCGATGTCGTCGGCATCTCAATCGATACAATCGAGTGAGGACAAAAAGCGTCCAACAATCAAACAATCATCTGGACGATTTATCGATATATCGACCAGCTCTGTCGATGTCATCAATATTCGATACCGATCATATCTGAAGTGGATCGATAATATCAACAGACTGTTTTTCGGCGCCCCTATTTTTGTAAAGAAAACTAACATAAGCTTTGATATATCGATGACTGTCCGATTCAATCTGAACTCAAAAATCGATCATATCGGAAGTCAGTCGATCATATCGATTATGGGAGCATGTTTTCTCCAGCATAAATTTCAGGTTGTTTTTAATGTTGATCGGGGTGCCAGTCGATAAATTGATATTCATATGTCGATCATATCGAGACCTTGTCGATTGAATCGAAATCGGACATAAACTGTCCAACAAGCTTATAGGTAAATCTATACGATTTATCGATCCCAACGACATGGTCTCTGATATCATTGATATATAAATTTTGATGACATCGACTGTTCTCTGATCATATCTGTAGAACCTAAAACTTTTCAAGGCTTCTATCTTATTTTCACCTTTCGATAGATCGATCCATCTCTCGATAGAATCGGAGTTCGAAATGCGATAATATCGATGTGTTTATCGATCCCATCGACCAGTTGGCGAAAGGTTTTCAAAAGCGAAATGACATTTGAGTTTGTATCATCGAGTGGTATGTCAATACAATCAAGAGTATACGCTCGATCATATTGACAATTGCTCGATGATATCGAACTCTGTCATAAATATGACCGTTTATATCCGTTGGAACCTTTTGCCTATAAATAGAGAGATTAGTCTTTATTACTATGAGAGAAAGTAGAGAGTGCTTTTGAGTGTTTTAAACTTCATATCCTTTATCCTAAGCCCTTTCTCTCAGGAAGTTCATTCTCCAATCCACCCTCATCATTGATATTTCATAGAGTGGATTGGAGAATAAACTTCCGCATTCAAGGATCCTCCAGCTACTACTTTAATGGCAAATCAATATGCTGGGATGCCTTGAATGCATAGATGATTGGAACCACTCTATCTTCCTTATAGGAAAATCTTCAGAGAGTGGAACTCCATCATAACCTTGACCGAACCTAAACCTAGCATAGGTACATCTTTGTGTTGCGGATCAAGGAAGCTGAAGACTCTTCATCAACAAGAAGGAGAACTTCATCACTGAGCTAAAAGGGACTCATCAACTTATCTGTAAGTACTTAGAGTCCAGAGGACATTTATGTTCATTCCTTTTTAGGATTGGGTCGTAGGTGTTACTCACCATTTGAAGTCCTCAAAGGAGGCCTCCAACGGGAGTATATGTGCGTGGGTGCATTGTGTAGACCCTTGCTCTGTGGAGAGCATAAATATCTAGGTGCGTTGTGTGGACCCTTACTCTGTGTGGGCATAAACATCTGAGTGCATTGTGTGGACCCTTGCTCTGTGTGGGCATAAACATCGGGGTGCGTTGTATGGACCCTTGCTCTATGTGGGCATAAACATCTGGTTAGGAGTGCACCAACAAAACTATAGGGTTTGAGGTGAACCGAGTAGAAACCTCTGTAAAGGTTGAAGGTGAACTTGATTTAAAACCTTAGGTTTGAGGTGAACCATGGGAAACCTCCTTAGTGAAATCCGGTCACTCAAGGGTTGAGTGTAGAAGCCGGTAGTGGAGTAGACAAGTAGTCAAACCATTATAAAATGACTGTGTTTGAGATTGATATTGTCTTTCATTTATGTGATTGCTTTATATGCCTTTATATATGATTATCTAAAATCACATCTTATGCACACACAGTCATATCCATCACAATCTGATTCATAAAGCTTTTTTTTTACAAGTAATTTGTGATTGGATCCTCTATCAGGCTTGGAAGCCAATAGAGTTAATTTTTGAGTAATCCTAATCTGTACTCTGTGATAGGATTAGTATGATACGATTGAAATATAACTTATAAATCTTTAAAAAGTCCTATTCACCCCCCTCTAGGACATATTGGCATATTCCTACTTCAACTCAAGTGGTCTTCACCGCTATTTCAAGTCATATAATATTAGAGTCGGTAATACAGATTTGCTATACAATGCAGGGTCATGGTAAACCAAATGCCATGTGAAGGGAATGCAATGTAATATGTGGTGTGAAAGAAATGACCAAGCTAGAGTGTGAAATCAGGATGATAGTACATGGTATCACAGGCTGTGGGGTCCATCATAAGGGACTTTTATCCAAACTAATCCCATACCTAAATTTGGATAACCAGACCCAATGTAGTAAACTTCTAATCTTAGGTTAGTCGCGCGTCCTAACCGAAATCCTCGCCATCGTGAAGGTATACATAACGATTTAGTAGCACACCACCAGCCCGAGTGGATAGTGAATGAATGAATGAATGAGCCAAATGTTGAGCATGCAGCTCCTGCTCAATAAGTCCTCATATCAGTACTGTACATCTTTGGGATAATCACTAGGGTCTAATACACTATGCACCACATTGCCGCCCTACACTAGACGTATAACTGTGCAAGCGAAAGAGACCTCACTATCCGCCTAGCCAATAGTCAGCCAATATCTATCCGGCACGTTGATAGTGGACCCATTTATGAGATGGTCATACTCAGCCTAACAATTGTCCCCTACCCTCGGGCGGGTAAGGCCACACCCCCTTCCAATCAACCACGATATAGTGGAAGACGCGGCCTACTGGTATACGGCCCTTATGCACTCATGTATATTCACTTGGTCTAGACATTGCAGTATCCCCTGGCCTCAGGGGTTTATGAAATTTCACCCAGAGACATTTATCACACACATATGCTAGAACCAAACATTTTCAGTGTCCCATCTGACCATCCACGATATGCCTGTGGAGACCACAACTCTAATGCCACTAGAGCGTACGATGTCATATCATAAATGCGAGGTGCATGAGTCATACCATTCGGTCATGCATCAAACTTGCGTGCTCATGTGGGGCAACTCAGTCTCTCAGGGAGTCTCATTAATAATTAGCCTAATAACATATGCTGCACTTAATCACTCCTTATAACAAGCATACGGATGATGTGTATGGCCATATATCATGAAGTATACCAAGCATGATTATAATCACATACATCATAGTGGGTCGGTATAAGATGGCCCATGGCCTTATAGGTGAATGGGTTGTGTGCAATAATCACTTACACATGGTGGGCCTCACATATAATGGGCCTCACACATATAATGGTCCTCACACATATAATGGTCCTCATACATCATAATTGGGTCTCATACAATTATAATGAGCCTCATACAATCACAATGGGCCTCATACAATCACAACAGGCCTCGTACCATCACAATGGATCTCATATAATCACAATGGGCCTCATACAATCACAATGGGCCTCCTACAATCACAATGGGTCTCACATGGTCACAATGAGCCTCACACAATTACACAATGGGCCTTATATAATCACAATGGGCCACATACAATCACAATGGGCCTCACATGGTCACAATGGGCCTCATATGGTCAGAATGGGCCTCACACAATCATAATGGCCCTCACATGGTCACAATGGGCCTCACATGGTCACAATGAGCCTCATATGGTCACAATGGGCCTCATACAATCACAATAGGCTCCATATAATAACAATGGGCCTTACATGGTCACAATGGGCCTCACATGGTCACAATGGGCCTCATACAATCACAATGGGCCTTATATGGTCACAATGAGCCTCATACAATTACAATGGGCCTCACATGGTCACAGTGGGCCTCTTACAATCACAATGGGCCCCATATGGTCACGATGGGCCTCATACAATCACAATGACCCCATACAATCACAATGACCCCCATATGATCACAATGGGCCTCATATAATCACAATGGGCCTTACATGGTCACAATGGGCGTCACATGGTCACAATGAGCCTCATATGTTCACAATAGGCCTCATATAATCACAATGGGCCTCATGCAATCACACAATGGGCCTCATATAATCACAATAAACCTTACAATGACCTTATACAATCATAATACTATGCTAACACATACTCAGTGCGTATACTAACATAGCCGTAATCAATAATTGGCCTATATATGGCGGGGTCTATAGAAGGACAACAAATCTAATCCATAGTATGAGGATCGATCCTCAACAGTAGATATATCAAATATAATACCACAGATTCTTCTACCCATGGCCAAAGGTGATGATGCATTCTCCTCATAACAAGGATGGGTCTAGATGGCCTACTCATGGGCTTAAGAATGGGCTTCTAGGTTTGGGTACTTCTATTAGCGTCAATGGGGACCTAAAGAATTGGGATACCCCAATAAGGCGAGATGGATCCTACTATTAATAGTGGATGCTCATTAATTTAGGTTAGCCCACTAAGGAGAAAATGAGAATGAGCCTAATATAATCACAAGGGGCCTCATACCATCTCAATGGCTTGTATTATAATGTTATACTAGCATGTACTCATAGTCGGCATCAATAATCGGCCTATACATAAGGCGGGGTCCATATATGAGCAATAGACCCATAACATGAAGGTCAGTCCTCAATCGTGGATATAACAAATCTGATAGCACGGATCCCTTCATCTACGGTGATGATGAACTCTACTTATATCAAGGTTGGGCTTAGGTGGCCTACCTTTAATCCTAAGGATCCGGAATGGACTTCCTTCACCATACTATCATATGGCTTGCTAGATGCCTTAGGTAGCCCAAATAAGTCTTAGATGGACTCCAAGGTTAAAAAGAAATAATCCTATACAAGTAACCAATAGGGGCCCAACATTATGGTTTAGCCCAATATGAATAGATGGGTCATGCAAACATCAATGAGGCCCAATGATTATGGTCAATCCACTTAGAGAAGGATGAGAATGGGCCTAACAAAGGCTTAAGGGAAGGTCACAATGTGGACATTTAACCATCATTGCCCCACCAATGTGGACATTTAACCAACATTGCTCCTAAGGAGTGGCCCACATAGAGCCTAACATATAGTGGGCCCATGGCCTCACACAAGGGCTTAATGAAACAGTCCATAGCCCTCAAATGGTTGAGAATAAAATGGACTTCTCTCATGTTATCTCATACATCATAATGGCCTCACCACGTGGGCCTCTCATATATCACAGTAGGCCTCTCAAACATTACAATGGGCCGCACATATGGGCCACACAAACATCATATTAGGCCGCACATATGGGCCACACAAACAACATATTGGACCGCACATATGGGCCACACAAACATCATATTGGGCCTTACCATGTGGGCCACACAAAATCATATTAGGCTGCACATATGGGCCACACAAACAACATATTGGGCCTCACAAATGGGCAGCATATACATCACAACGGGCCTTATGGGGCAGCCCATAATCCAACAAAATAGATGGGCCACATGTACAAGATATACCTTAAGGTGGACTTGCAAGACGGGCCTTAAATACATCACATTGGGCCTCATTAATGGGTCATAAATACATCACATTAGGGTGGGCCCTACACATTCCAAATGAGCCCCACTAGATGGACAACTCGGATCAAATACGTATACCATGTCGGGGCTATGTGGATGGATGGTGTGAATGTACAACACATCATAAGGTGGGCTCCACGTGTCCAGTAAACGGACGACATGAAGATACAACACATAAATCTGGTGGCCCCACGGATGCATGGTGTGGATCTACAACACATGCATCATGGCAGGCCTCAAGTCCAGGCCTTGCATGTGTGGCTTGGATAAAACAGATACATCATGTGGGCTCCATGAATGGACGAAATGGATAAAACACATATATCACAATAGACCCCACGTCTAGGGGCGCTGGATGATGTGGAGAAATACATGCATTACAGAGGGGTCTCACGTCCAGCTGGATGGTGGAGGTCCCACATGTGTAGGGTGGGTCCTACCATCCAACAATGGATGACGGTTAGGATATAAGGCACATACATCCCTGGGTCCCACGTGGATAGTAGGGATGAAACACATACATTAAAGGTTGTCCCCATTGTCCAGACCACTGGATAGTGCAGATATAGAATACATAAATCAAAGGTGGGCCCCACCCTCATACGTGCAGCACGTGTGGGATGGGTCCCATGTTTTGAAAAATGGATGGACAGTTGGGGTATAACCCTGTAACATCTCAAAAATTGGGGGTCGGTAGAAACCCAACTCCCGAGTTCCAAAACGTCACCTATGCAACATAGATAATGATGAATGCATGTTGTTTGTAGAATGACATTAAACAAGATTGAGACTAAGCTAGAACAACATATTATACTCCAGAGACAGTTAAATTAGCAAGCGGAAGAATGTGATAGATATATAAAATATATGAACTATTGTAAGTCTCCAGAGTGTGAACATATTACCAGGTTAACTAAATGCATGTATACTCCAAAGATGAGCAAAAAGAATATACATGAGTGCTCCAAAAAAATATAAAATGACAAGTGTCAAGGTGTCTAATCAACCTCCCTGTAATGCCATCGATCAGAACCTGCATATAGGAGGGATCCTCCTCCTCATCATCAAGTCCGGCTCTGCTTCGCAAGCATCGCCATCATCTGAAACTAAAATATGGACTGGTGGGTGTCTTGAATACCATCCCGTAACGTGGGAGTGAGTAGCTAACTCAGTGGAATTATAGAGCAAAGGTTAACATGTTATCAAATCAATCACGCGATAATGGTAAAGCAAGCAATCAAACATTCCTAAACACTATGATTAATGCAAGCATGAAATGACATGATGGATGCCCTCACCGACATACTCCCTCATGTGACACCATCTTACGTCCGTGGCATGCTTTCTTCCCTTAGTGCTCCACATCTTCCAGGCATATACAGTGCGATATGAATATGATTACCGAGTTGTATTAGTCCTTTTCATATAGCAGGATTGGGAAACTAGGGTACTTCCCTCATATCATTCCCAACAAGAATCCTGTCTAGGATCGTCACTCCTAGTAGTCTCATACGATGATATATTTCTAGGTCACCGCAAGGGCTGTCAGGGCTGTTGCAAGCACTCGTTGCTCCGCTCCCCCATCATCTTATCAATACAGGCCTAGTTGTACTCTTATTGCTAAGGAAGGGTCGTCACCTCACGTAAACTCAGAGTACGCTCGAGGTCACTACAAAGGGCTGCTAGGGCTGTTGCTCACACTCGTTGCACCGCTCCCCCATCACCTTATCAGTGTAGGTCGACAGCAAGAATATAGTGTCCCATACCACCATAATCTGCTCACAAGTCTGAGTTGCTCACTGGTCACTACGGGGAGGTTTGTGGCCCCAGCGTAGGCTGACAGTTCGACCACGGTGTCCCATACCACCATGCCCGGCTCATGAGTCTTAGTGGATCAAGGTACCACGGTTATCAGGGTTATCACTGATTAGTTCAGTACCCTAGGTTCAAGCAGTTATGACGAATACAAGGTGAACATACAATGGTCAGTCGGGTTACTTGATGAGTCCGACTAGCGCGAGCGCACATCGAATCGACTGACATGAAGTGCACAAGAACTTTGTGTGGCCTAACCACTGCCGACGATTCTAGTGTGACTCGGGTTCGTCATACACATCCTTCATGGCGAATAGAATCCAACCACGAATTCTAAACTGTTACCGACTGCTTGGACTAGAGTATAACCCTAAGCACAAAGATGTGAATCAGTAATCATATGAGATAAATAAAATTGAAATAACAAGTAATCCAAGCATGTTAGAAACATGTTATAAGATACAACATAGGCAATTAAACCATACACAAGTACTTCACACATAAGGAAATCAATTGAAATACGACAAGCGTAGAGGAAATCATATATATCATCAAATTAGAGAAGCATAGAGAATCCAGTCTCAACGCTAATCTACAACACCATATACTCAATACTTACTAATACATACATTTATACAAACACTTAGACTACTCAACTCCAGCATACTTGACGTATGTTGACTACCACGTGTAATATGACAGATCCTTATATCAAGGAGATGTTTAATACACAACAATCATGTTCTTACATTCAAAACATATGGCAGGCATAAATCATATTGATTTAGGCATTTCAACAAACACTTAGTCTACACACATTAGTCTACATAGAAGATGTCGGCCAATATGTACATTAGGGTGAATCTCTTCACCAAACAGATCATACACGCATAACTAGTATAGGTACACGGTAAATACTCATGGTAATCATATCAGCAAAATACGTACGTATACAATATTTCCTACAAATACCTAAAATACCCTAAATCTCATATTCTTCGTACGTATTCGAAATGAAAAACGGACAGCATGTTCTACATGTCAAATAGCATGCTTATCAGCAATCTACCATTAAACGGCATTGAAAGCTTTGAAAAATGGTAACCTAAGCGTCTACAATCCGCACCTTTCGCCGTAGAAGCGTATCGATTCGAATAGAAAGTCTACGCTTTGTCAACGTCGATATGGCGACCTAATTCACAAGATAGGTCAACTACTTCGCTACTTGTATTGCTAGAATCCCCAAAATAGGTTGAGGTTAGGGTTTTCTTACCTAGAACGGAGTTGGAATCGCCAGAATAGCAATGCAGGTGGAAGGATCTGGCACGTGGAGCAGCAGGGAAGACTCCCTGGAAGAATCACCAGCTTCTCCCTCACTTTCTCTCTCTTTTCTCTCCTCTCTCCTAGGGTTTTTCCAAAATTCGTATGGGTTAGAAAGCTAAGGGTTTAAGGCCCTTTTATAAGCCCAAACATGACCAAAATAGACTTTAAGTCAAGGTATACTTGGGTTACAGCCAAATCGGGTCTTTTCCGATCCAAAAGGACATTTCTAGAGGTCCCCTGACTGAATGTGGTTAGACTTAAGCTCATGGATGCTGGATCCTGATCACATTAAGTTTTCAGCCCGACAGTGTTCCCAGATCACACGTGGCAGACCAGTTTCAGTTCAGCGGTCACTGAGATTCGATCGAGGATTCTACGTATACTAACCTGAGTGGGAAATGTTCCCTAATCCGAGGGTGTATTTAGGTCAGATTTCGACGGTCTGAATGCTTATACTTAACCCGTAAGTGAAACGTGTTAGATGTATTTAAATCACATTTAATTTATAAAGAATTTCACTCTTTCTCACACTCCTTGCTCCAGGCTCAATGAAATAGCCTCAGAACATCAGTTGGGCTTGATTTTCGAAACGATTGTCAAGTCCAACTAGGCGGTCGTAATTATCTAAGATTATCGCTATCAGACTTTCGACGCGTGGTTTAGATCCAATACAAAGTTTCAAAGGGTTCCTGAGAACAAACAGGTCTAGAGTTTGATCCTAGATGTTAGGGTAAGGTAGCGGTAACAATTCTAGAGGTTTTGGGTCTTACAGATCGTATTTAAAGTGGTTGGTGCTAATTTTGCAGGAAATCTAGTTTAGCGCTGGCTAATTCCCGTTAAATTTCTAAAGAATTAGGTTCTAAATGATTCCTTTAGCTTTGGAATTGGATTCTGAGAGGTTACCAAGGTACTATGATTAACCCATTTCCTGAGGACGTCTAACCCCAGGTTGGCAAAAATTCGGAGTGTTACAAACCCATACCTCAAGATCAGACCCAGAACTTGCTGGCATCAAATACAACAGCTTTGTAGCTATGTGGGAGCCATCGTCCCTTGCTGGACGGTGTGGGCACACCACATACATCAAAGGTAGGGCCCACCAAGGTTTGGATCAAATTGATATTGGTGTTTTTCTTCATCGTGGTTGGCCCAAAAATGGGCAGCAAGGCGGGCCCCATACGCTAGATGTCTAAAAAATCTAGATAGTCCAGATTGTTGGACACATCAGATGGGCCACACACATCATCACCATGAAAGAAAATGAAAGAGAGAGAGAGAAGCACCAACCTATAATCTTGATCTCCTTCTTCCTCCACTATGTTCTAGAGCTCTTAGGGATGAGATTCAATGGCTAAGATGGGGTTCAGAGGGTGGGATTGGTGGGGAGAAAGGGTGGAAGATGGCTGGATTTTGGAGGTTTGCTTGGACGTTCTAAGCTTTATCATTAGAGATGGAAGAAAGAAGGAGGGAGAGAGAGAGAGAGAGAGAGAGAGAGAGAGAGAGAGAGAGAGAGAGAGAGAGAGAGAGAGAGAGAGTGGTAATGATGATAGCTAGCCTCTCTCTCTCTCTCTCCTCGCTAGCAATCATTTCATGTAAGAGAAGTATGGGGTCTATGGCTAGGGTAGGGTGATGTCACCTTGGTGACATCATCCTATTGATGGTTTCTAAGAAAATATGAAATCTAGTATAGGTGGGTCCCACAATCACACGATCGATGGTCGGGGTAATGTGTGAGCCATAACTTACAATCTGAGCATCGGATTGGTGCATGAGATGCGGTGTTAGAACTGCGGCGACGACACGGTCGCAATGACACAGGTCTCGGGTTGAGTCGGTTTGAAATCGCAGGATGCGACTTAAGGTCACACAAAAATGCTATCTACAAGTCGTGGGTCGCCGGAATTCGACCGGGAGGACCGCGGGATCCTAAGGAACGAAATGGTCACTAGGTCACAGGCCTGACAGAATAAACCTCAAATAAGAGATTAACTAGCAAGGAAGTACCAAAATATTGAAAGAAATTGAAAAATAACCACTTACAAGCAAGTTTGGAAGTTGGGTTCATTAAGAGGAGCACCGGCTAGTCGAAAAACAAGGTAAAAATGAAATGAAAAAAGTGAATTTTCCCCTTTATGGGTGAAATCACGCGGTCCTTGACCAATTGAGCATGTGCTCGACCCATCGATCACGCGGTCCTTGACCGATTGAGCATGTGCTTGACCCATCGAGGGTCGATTGGTTGAGCATGTACTCAACCCATTGAGCAATAAAAAAATCTGAATTTTTTGACATTTTATTATTTTATTTTATCATATTATGCATTAAATATATACATAAAACAAATAAATGCATAAACTATTATCCTAGCCATTTTGCCCGTCAATTCAGCTTTGATCGGGCAGTGCCAGAAGATTGCAATTTGGTTACTCGAAGAATATGAAGTTACGGCACCGGCCCATTCAATTGGGCTATGGTTTGGAAGAAATTATTAGGCCAAGCTAATTCTTTCTTCATTATTCCAGGCTGCAATCGTACTCTTAGAGCATCATACAACCATATGAGATGGTGGGTGCACCAATCATATTTGGTTAGAAAAAGTCTGCTAGTGAATAGGCCCATATGGCTTCCACCTCCCAGGCTTAAGGGTCACATCATTGAAGCGGGAGTCGATTTCATCACAGAGACCAGTCATGCCCCCTCTGCTGGTCATCACTGCGTCAAGATCTCTGTGGACAAACCTATTCGTGAGGTAAAACCTGATAACACTCTCGAAGGATGGGTAGCATATGGTGATACTCGTGAATTTGAACAAATTCCTCTTCATCGTCCACGAAGAGAAGAGGTTGCAGAGGGGGCTTTCCCTCAGTCAGAGGATATTGCCAATTCTCAAGATCAACCCTCTTCTTCTACTCATCCTCAGCAATAGCCTGCTTCTTCTCTTGTCTCTAGGACTAATCTCCCTCAACAACAGCTAACTTCTTCCCTCATCTCTAGGACTAATCTCCCTCAACAACAGCCAACTTCTTCTCCTATCTCCAGGACTTATCTCCCTCGACAGTAGCCAACTTCTTCTCCAATGACAAGGTCCCAAATACACGCCCAAGCTTCTCCCTAGGAAGAGACCACTGCTATTGTTTTTCCAGTTTTGGCTACCACAGATACTCAACCAGAGAGTCACTAGTCTCTTCCTTCCAAAGGAAAACAAGTTGTTGTTGAGGAGTCGATTGAAGGAGATTTGAGTAGTGGAAGCTCAACTTCTTCATCTGGACGTACTATTTCTGATGAAAGTGAAACAGAAGGAGAAGATTAAGATGACGATTATGAGGGGGAAGAAGTAGATGTCAGTAATGAAAATGATATAGCTGTGGAAGATGTTTCTGTTGATGAGGGACATATCCTTCTTACCTCTGAGGCTATACCTGCAAAAGCTTCACCTATCGCAGGGGAAGAAGAAGGAGAACCCCTAGATTATGGGGAATACGGATATTCACCATGTAAGAAAGTCCTATTATCATTGTTTACTTTTGTTCTTTCCTTCTTTCTTGTCTTACGCATTCTATTTCAGGTGATCACGCTGTAAATATGGAGGCAGATAGTGCTTCTCCTCTAGATTTACCCCCTGTTGCACCAATAACTTCACTGAGATTCTCAATACCTCCGTGAGCGGTGGCATGCGGGATTACTTTTCTAATGGAGCCAACTGAGTTGCTCACTCCCACCATGGTTGCTTCAAGTACTGAACGCGAAATGACTTTTTCGGTGGAGCTAACTGTTTTACTCACTTCCACCACTGTTACTTTGAGCACTGAAGATAGGGCTCCATCTTTCACTGAGATGGTAGAACCCGATACTTCCCTTGCTAGGGAGACGCAATTGCTCGCTGTTTCGGTACCAGCGGAAGGTACATCTTTTTCCCGCTTACACTCTTTATTTTTCCTGCACATACAATTTTATTATAACTTTATATTTCTTATTTCTTAATAGGGAATGTGCCTCAAAGCGGTGCAGGAAGTTCTGGTTCTATTATGACTTCATCAAACGTGCTATCCTTTGAGAAGGTTTCTACGTAAAAATTGGCATTGATCAGAAATTGTATATTGGCTATTGTTGAGATGTTCAAGGATCCTGATTAATGGTCCAATTTGACCGTCACTTTAGATGTCCTCAATAGTGCTACATGGATGGCCAAAGTCGATGTTTCTTCTGTGCGTAATGCTCTTCTAAGATTCCATAATTCGATAGTTGCTCTGTCATTAGTTGAAACTGTGACCATTCCACCTGAAATTTTGGAATACAAGAAGCAGCTTGCATATTCTAAGGAGAAAGTTTCTTAGATTGCTCCCATTTAACTCGCCATGATCAAGAACAATTATCTTTGCGAGAGTAATTAAAGACCTTTACTAATGATAAGACATTTATCCAGGATCGCATTACTCTTCAGAAGCAAGAAATCACACAGTTGGAGAAGCAAAGTTCGAAGGTGGGCTTGAATATCAAAAGAGTGCAAGAGAAGATAGAGTGTAGCCTTCATTTTGTAGACTCTGAAAAATCTAAATTGGTGAAGAATGAAGAACTAATTGCCTCTTTAGAAGAAAAGTTAGCTGGCATCCCAGATCCTGCAAGAATGATTTCGAATGTCAGACTAGAACATGCAGCTGCTCAAGTTAATCTTTAAGAAAATTTGTAACAATACTTAGCAGCCTAGGCATTACAGGAGAATTATAAGATGTATAACTTTGATATCTTCCTTTTTATTTTGCTACTGTAAATATTTTCATAATTGCAAGTTATACAAGTATCTCAGATATTTTGATAATGACGCTCTTGTTTTATTTACACAATGTTTTGATTAATGATTTATGATTGATGTATATATTCTCTTTGTGATTTGTTAGTAAGGGATTTCCTAGGTGATCCTTGTCTTAGTTGGCGATACTAAATTTTAATTCAGTTTGTCACACAATTTAAGCTCTTGAGTAGTGGAGCACACGCAGTTTTTTAGACTCTTGAGTAGTGGACTTGGGTCTCATGTGATGGTCTCTGTAACTCTTAGGAGTTCACTGGACTTCTCACAGACTAGGGAGTTCACAAACCGCGATCCATCAGAGGGGCTTAATGAAGCTACCGGGGCTGTGAACTCAGTTGGAATTACGCACAGGGTTGGCTGTAGTAACTCTCTAGAGTTCATAGGGCTCATAAGGTGACCTTTAGGATACTAAATCTAGGGCTGCCAGTCTATCAATGAGTAGGTTTAAGCCCTTCCTCATGAGTTACTACTGAAATCAAACCAAAGATCTGGGGGTCTTACGCATGGTTGGCCTATCTATGGACATGGTCCAAAGAGCACACATTGCGGCCTGCTTTTCCTTTATCTGCAAGGTTAAGCCCATTCATGGGAGGACATTTTCCTCCGTTCCCCGTGACGCTGCCATAAAGCTATACAAACGGCATTGGTCTTACACGTGATTGGCCGTTGAGGACTTTTTGGCCTTTTAGACTTTTAATCACTGACTTCGACAGCTGCCCACATAGGTATGATATGATGGCATTCACAGAATTTTTAGGGCTACTGGCTTCTCATTTTTACCCAAATAGCGAAAATGATAGGTCTTATGCGTAGCTAGCCCCCCTTTTTAGGGCTTGGCTAGACTGCCTTAAAATGCCTTAAGAGACAATAGTAGGTGTGATCATCATTGCTGCGAGAATGATAGACATCTTTGACTAAGATTGACATGTCACCACTTCTGATAATATCTTCAAGAGGATTTGTCTGTGTTGTTCATAATATATCAACTTGGTGACAATACCAATTTTGATAGAATTTTGCAGAGCTTGCTTGATGATAACGATGACCACTTTCTTTTCATAATACTGGTTGATATATACTCTTGATATGCTCACAAATTTCTTCTTCATTCATTCATTTAACGCTACATAGACATGGCCTTGTTTATTCTTGCCCCCTTTTGATATAGAATCATTATGCTAATAATATTCTGGATCAAAATTAGTAGCATATTTAGGGACAGTATCTTTTGATGAAGCGAGCATTGACTGGTATACTGATACCTAGTCCATCTTGATCCATGACTCTGTATGCGCCATTAGAGTACACCTCCGTTATTATGTACAACCCATCCCATTTAGGCTCGAACTTGCCCCTCGTTCTGCGGGTGACCACTATAGGTCTTTTCAACATCAGTACCATATCTCCCTTTTTGAAAGAGCGATATTTAACTTGTTTATCAAAGATGGCTGATATCCTTGCATGATACGATTGTAATCACTATTGGGCCGCCAAACATTTTTCATCAAGCAGATCCAGCTCTTTCAGCCTTATTTTTATATTTTCATTATCTGTTATAGATTGATGTATTACCACTCTGAGTGATGATACTTGTATTTCGATCGAGATTACTGCTTCTACACCATAGACCAACGAATATGGTGTTTCTTTTGTTTCTGTCTGGTGAGTGGTTCTGTATGCCCATAAAGCTTCTTGTAATCTTTCATCCCAATCACGCTTGTTTCCCATCACTGTTTTCTTCAATATCTTGACTATCATTTTATTAAACACCTCTGCTAATCCATTGGCCAGTGGATAGTATGGTGTTGAAAACAAATGATGAATACCGAATTTCTGACACATCGTTTTCATGCCTTTGTTTTTATAGGGAGTGCCATTTTCTGTAACAATCTTCTTCGGAATACCATGGCGGTATATTATTGCATGACGGATGAAATTGACCACATCTTTTTCTTTGACATTGCGTAAAGCCATTGCTTCTATCCACTTGGAGACATAATCTGTTGCTGCCAATATATATTGCTTTCCTTTGGATGAAGGCGGATTTATAGGACCAATGACGTCAAGTCCCCAAGCTAAAAAGGGCTAAGAGGCGATTGACTGATGCAGGTCTTCTAGAGGAACGTGTATAACATTTTCATAAATCTGGCATTCATAGCACCACTTTGCATAATTTATCTCATCTTTGAACATGGAAGGCCAAGAATATCTCATTCGATGTATTTTATGAAATAAATTTTGGCCAACTTGATGTGCGCCACATTCTCCAGAGTGTGCTTCTCGTAATGTCTGGCCTACTTCTTGTTCATCTAAGCAACACAGTAGCATTCCATTATAAGATTTTCTATACAATACTTCGCTGCATATAATGAATCTACTTGACCGTTGCTTGATTTGCTGTCTTTGTGCTGGATCTTCTAGCAGGATGTTATATTTGAGATAATCGATGAAAGGATGGTGCCAATCATTTGTCGTTATCTCTAAACACGATACTGGAAGTGTTTCGATGCGTTCTTCGATGACCTCTGAAGATAGCAAAAATCCTCTTTCTTCTATAGTTATTTGGAGTGGGCTTCGATTTGGGCAGGACACAGCTGCTGCCAGGTTGGCCAAAGCATTTGCTCTTACATTTTTAGATCGCGGTATATGCTTGATTTCTTCATGACAGAATTGCTCTAATAACTATTATGCTTTTTGGTAATACAACAAAAGTTCTTGCTTTCTCACCTTGAAAGCAGTCGTCAACTGATTTATAATCAATTTAGAATCCCCGAAGATATGCAACGTTTTTATTTTCATTTCTTAAGCCATTTCCATTCCAATAATGAGGGCTCTGCACTCGGCTTCATTATTTGTGCATGTAGTGCCCAACGTGAAGGAGTATTGTAGCAAGTCGCCTTAAGGGGTAATGAATATCACTCCTACCCCTGCTCTTGATGCTCAAGTGGTGCCATCAAAATATATTTTCCATGGGTTTTGTGACTCAGCCAACATAACTTGTTCATTCGGAAAGTCAGCACTGATGGTCTTGTGTTCTTCTACAGGATGCGCTGCAAGGAAGTCTGCCACTACTTGTCCTTTTACTGCTTTTGCCGGCTCATACGTAATAGTATATTCCGAAAGCAACAACATCCATTTGGCCAATCTTCCAGACAACATAGGCCTGGTCATAAAAAACTTTATAGGATCTTCCCTTGAGATCAAAGTTATATCGTGAGAGAGATAATAATGTCTTAACTTCTGCACCGTAAATATTAGTGCCAGACACTCTTTCTCGATCGGAGAGTAGTTGTATTTTGCACCCATTAGAATTTAGCTTAAATAATAAAGAGCAGTTTCTTTCCCAGCCTCATTTACTTGAGCCAACAAAGCTCCTAAAGAATTATCAGCCACAGATATATACAAAATCAGCGGCTTCCCTTTTATTCGAGCTGTTAGTACCGACAGTTGTTTCAGCAATTCTTTGATTGAGTTAAACACATTTTGGCAATCTTGGTCCCACACAAATACTATATCTTTCTTCATCAGATGGGAAAATGACTGACATCTCCCTGTTAGATTTGAAATGAAATGGCAAATGTACGCCAGCTTTCCTTGCAAACTTTTTAATTCCTTTAGTGTTTTCGGTGGCGGCATGTTTTGAATAGCTTAGACTTTCCCTGGGTCGATCTCAATGCCCTTATATCGGACAACAAAACTGAGAAATTTACCCAAAGATACTCCAAACACACATTTGATTGGATTCATCTTCAGCTATTTCTTTCTCAGCAGACAAAAAACTGAGGCCAAATGTTCACAATGCTCCTGATGAGCTCTTAACTTGACCACCAAATCATCAACATAGCATTCAACATGCTTGTGAATCATGTCTTAGAAGATATTCTGCATCACCCTTTGATATGTTGCCCCGACATTTTTGAGACCGAACGACATAAATTTATAGCAATAAATTCCCAGTGACGTCCTGAATGCTGTCGCTTCTTCATCTTCAGCTGCCATTCTAATCTGATTATACCCTGCGTATCCGTTCATGAAGGACATGATAGCATACTAGTCGTACTATCAATCAATAATTCAGTTATCGGGAGAGGAAAATCATCTTTCAGATAGACTTTATTTAGATCTCTGAAGTCAACATACACCTTGACTTATCCATTTTTCTTTTTTATAGGGACAATGTTTGATATCCACTTGGGATATTTGACTTCCCTGATAAACCCAACCTTTATTAACTTATTCACTTCTTATTTTATAAGGAGAACTAAGTCTGGATGGAATCGCCTTTGCGCTTGTTTAATCGGTCTTTTCTCTTTAGATATGTTTAATTGGTGCAATGCTATAGAGGGTTCTAAGCCCGACATCTCTATATACATCCAAGCGAATATGTATTTATTTTCCTTGAGGAGATGAACGTATTTCTCAGATTCTTGCTCAGAAAGACCAGCACTGATGAATGTGTTCCTTGGCTTCTCTTCAGTAACTAGGTTTATCTCTCGCAAACTGTCTATTGTCGGCTGCCCCCCATCTTTTATCGCTTTGAGGCCATTTCAGGGCGTTCAATTATCTTGGGATCCTCCTCTGAGGATTGTATGACTGTAACTGTGTTTACTGATGATTCTGCCCCTAGTCCTTAAAATTTCCTTCGCTTTTCCTGACTAACCCCAACAGGAATCTGAATTCCCCTTCCATGATTTAGGCTGGTGGGTTCTTCATAATCAAAACCCATATTTTTCATGATCTTCTTGCAGGCCGGACTATATTTTTTAAGATCTTGCGGTGTTAGCTTACCGTAGTACACATTATTCTCGGTCTCTTCTTCGGCCCTTGCTTCTACTGCAGCATAAAATTCTATTGGTTCCTGATGTTTTGTGCTAGCCTTGACCTAAAGTCTTCTTGGAGCGATCAAGAATGGCTTATTCCTTTCAACATGCGATAGTGGCATTGTATAATTGGACTGTAAAATTTTTAACTTTTCGGGCGATAACAGGGTCAGCGGCAGTTACCCTGGTTGTCTTAGATGTTTTAGTACAAAATAGAATTTCTTCTTTGCTTTTACAGTTCTGGATGATCCTGCTTTTTCTATCACATTTATTTGAATGTCATTTAGGACTTCATTTTCATTATTCTTTCTTTCTTCTTTAACAAACCCTTTATAGTAACTGGCGTCTACAAAGAAGGACTCGACTTCTATATATGGCTTCGCATCAGCCATCACTTTATACTATTTTCTGCCTTTACAGTATTTGAAGCATTGTTGCAGAGTAGAGGGTACAATGCTGTACTAATGTATCCATGGCCTTCCCAGGAGAATATTATATGTCGTCATGGTATTTATAATATGGCACACGACATCATTTGTCAACTCTCCTATTTCCAGTGTTACTGTAATCTTGCCAAGCGCGCGTTGTCCATCTTGGTTGAAACCCTATATCATCATTCCACTAGGGTGTAGATCTGAACGGTGATAACCCAGTTTGCTCAACATTGAGAGTGGTAGGAGATTCACTACAGACCTATTATCTATCATAATCCATTTAACTTTCTTCCCACGGATATGACCTTCTATCATTAGCGGTCTGTTATGCTCTACCTTGCATTTCAAATCGTCATCAGAAAAGGAAATGACCGGTAGAAAATTTTCTTACTGATTGTGTTCTATGCTTCCATCTCTGCCAGTAAAGTCTCTCTAACATCATGATCAGACAATGCTTGGACTAGGCTTTGTCGAAATTCTTCTGACAATTTAAGCACATCGTAGATGCTTAGTCGAGCCAGTATGCCTTTTAAATAACTTACTCCATCATAAGTCACCTTTGCTGTCTCATTCTTCTTTTCTTTCCTGTCATCCTCGTTCTATCTTTCAATGACTTCTTTTCTTGTAACCCCTCCCTTTTGCTTCACAGGACTTGTTATCTTCTTTCCTGATCTTAGTGTAACCACCACTACCTTCTTTATTGCCTTACGATCCTCTTCCTCTTTGGTATCTTGAACCTTTTCTCGGATCGTGAGCATATTCACCGTCGCCATGGTACCCCTTTCCTTTTCTTCACCGATTACTATTTTGCCCTTATTTATCATTCGTTGTATTATACACTTCAAGGTATAACAATTCTCCATTGGATGTCCTACCAGGCGATGATAGCGGTAAAAATCCCTCTCCTTAGTTCTTGTCACATCTTCAGGGTGTTTGGGATCTGGTAATTCTATCGGCGATGAACCATAGGAATGACATCTTCTTTATCGAAAGTGAACCCTTCATGAGAGTTGGGCATTCTGTGCCTTTTTCCACTATATCTATTTCTTGACTGGTGCCATTCTTCTTTTCGTTCCAGCCTCTTGTCCCTTGAATCCCTTGTACCCTTGCTTCTTTTGTCATGATCGACAGTATTTACGACCATCCTACTGGGCACTCTCCTAGTTATTTCATGTTGAAATGCTGGCATCTTACGAGTCATCAATTCCAAGGCATGAGCCTTGGTGGCCAGGTCATGGAAGGTTTTGATATCGGCGCTGGTGAGTCCAAACGCGATTCCTGTTTCCATAGAATTTAGACACATATTGACCTGTTCCTTTTCTTCTGGCAACTGCCTACACAAGGCTCCCAATGTCTTCCATTTGTCTATAAATTTTTCTATCGGTTCTCCTTCTCTTTGCTGCACAGAAGCCAATTCCATAATACTAACATCACGCTCTGAAGAGGAGTTTGACATAAAGGTGTCTTGCATTTGTTCTCACGTACGTATTGACCCTGGAGCTAAACTGAAATACCATCGGAATGCTTTGTGCATTAATGATGACCTGAACAATCTTAAGCAATACTGCGGTATCGTAGAAAAATTCCCCATGCTATTGATGAAGTGCATTAAGTGCTCTTTTGGTGATCCTTCCTCATTAAACTTCTGAAAATCTGGATGTTTGAAGTTGGCTGGAAAGGAGATATCTTCTACCTCCCATGAATACGACGTTTGGTACCTAAAACGGCTAATATTTTTGCACTCTCTCTCTATTCTGACAGCTTCTTTGACGATTTGTCTTACGTCATCTTGTGTTACGGTTCTCGCGGCTGGAACAAACCCTCTTGATCCTACTCCTTGTGGTTGAGGGCCTTTAGGCTGATTTTCTTATCCATTCATTGTGCCCGTCATCGGAGGGACCGTTATTTGACCTACATTATGTGTAAGGGTCGTTAAGACCTCTCTGAGGTGCCTACATTCTTCCATTAATGCTCTTTGTGTTTTTTCCCTCTCATTGATGTGGTTTTCTGTAGTCGGCCTATTTTCCTGGTTTGTCCCAGCCATATACACTACAGCTTCTCCACTTTTTGATGAAGTTTAGTTGGAGTGGGGCGAGAGTATGTCGACATGGTAGGGTTTATGAAGAGGAGAGGATGGAGTCTCATTTCACCTCTCTATACTTCCGGTGCTATTAATCAATTGAGGTGATACGGTCATTAGTGAGCCCATTTGGGGCGATATAGATACGGATGAACCCATCACCAGTGCTTTACCTTTCTGTTCTCTCGTCCATCTGACCCTTGGGGCAATCAAAGCTAGAAACTCGCGTGATGTTAACTGCGGAACTACTCGCTTAGGATAGATTGCAGGGGGAGCGAGTTCAGGATTTCTTTTAACGGCATTGCGCATTACAGGTCCTTTAACTCTTGGCAAAGACAGATTCATTTGAAGGCTCTTTGCATTTCGTACTCTTTTCCTGCGAGACATCACGATAGTCCAGCCCTTATCTCCTTCTGGCAGCTGAGGCGAAGCAGATACAACCCCAGCTGTCACTCGAGTCAGGCTATTCTTGCTTTTGAGAAATCGAGTCATGCATTCTGGGGGTTGGTTCGGCATGTATTCTATCATGAACCAGGTCGGAGTGAAACAGAGTTTACTTTTCTCGTGGAAGTTGCCATTAGTTGTGATTTGTAGTTGGATTCAAAAACCTTCAGTTACAAAATGTAATTATAATTAGTATTCAGAAAGTAAATAATCTATCTTAGAGATGAAGGGGGAGATGTTCCCCACTGGAGTCGCCATTTTGTTTCGAATAAGAAACAAATGCATCTGATTTGGAGAAATTATTTTATTCGAATATAACAAAGAGAATACATAGAACAATTATTATATTATTAATTCCAAGTTTATCTGCATCCCTTCCATATCCCTTGATTCTAAGATGGATTATTTAAAATGAACAAATTGTAATTAACAAAGCTTATATATCAAATCTTGAATTTGGCAGCATTTCGACAGTTGCTTCAGTCATCTCCTAGGACTTAGGAGGAATGTTGAATTAATCAACCAATCTCTCTTTTGAGCTTGTCTTCCATGCAAAGGAGAGAGTAATGAAAATCGAACTTCAATGCTTTCAGCAATTCTGGCAGCATTTCGACCCCTATTTAGCCTTGGCCACATAGCGACCTGGTTGTGTGACCCGCGCAACCAGTTTGTCGGTTGCACGGTCAACGCAACTTGATGAATAGGTTACGCAGTTAGCGCAGCTCATGTAATTGATCCTTTCTTCTACTCCTCACCTTCAGTCTTCTTTCAGAGCTCTGCTCTTCTTCCAAAATTTCTCCCCCTAAATGAGAAGAGGAGTGGGGTATTTATAGGCCCCCACACGTGCTAATCCTCTATCTTTGTGCCATGGGTCCCACTTCACATCAGATCTGACCACTTATCTTGATCATTCTCTGTTCCTGATTGCGCTACCCGTGTAACAGCAAACTTGGTTGCACGGTCAGTGCAATTGTACACTAAGTTGTGTGATCTGCGCAACGATAAAACATGCTGCTTTCACTTAAACTGTTTGCACCATTCCTGTAACTTCCATAATTCATTGCGCGATCCGCGCAACACTTCTTGTTACGTGATCCACACAATTGCCAAACAAAAACTTAGTCCATTTCTCTTTTTCTTCACTCAATGTTTGATTTTCTGATCTTCATCATTTCTTGATGATTTTTTTATGCTTCAACACACAATGACTAATTAAAATTACATAAACCAATATCATGCTTTAAATTGAAAAATCTATTCCTGTTGAGCGGTTTGGTCAATATGTCAGTAAGTTGCTTCTCAGTTTAAATATATTCTCGCAATACTTTTGTCTTCAACTAATTCTCGAATATAATGATATCAAATATCGATATGTTTAATATGAGAATGTTGGATTTAATTTTTTAAAATATTAATTGCACTCGAATTATTGCAGTATAAAGTCATTGTATCTTGCGCAATACCATAATTAACTAACATTCTTTTCATCCAAATAAGCTGAGTGCAGGCATTACCAGCTGCGATATATTCAGCCTCAGCTGTTGACAAAGATATAAAGTTTTATTTCTTATTGAGATAGGATATTAAATAGTTGCCTATGTAGAAACATATACCACTGGTAGATTTTCTATCGTTAATATTTTCTGCCCAGTCTGCATCAGTATATTTGGCAAATTGTACGGATGTATCATGCGGACACCAAAGTCCTAAGTTAACAGAACTTGTGAGATATTTGATTATCTGTTTAACATTAATTAGATGTGATTCTTTAGGATTAGATTGATATCTAGCACATATTCTAACACTAAAAGTAATATCAGGCCTACTAGCAGTTAGGTATAAGAGACTACCAATCATGCTTCTATTTAGGTGGGAGTCTACACTTTTACCTGATTCATCCTTTGAGAGTTTAAGAGTTGTACTAATTGGAGTTTCAAAATTCTTTTCATTTTTAAACCCAAACATTTTTACAAGGTTTAAGGTATACTTGGTTTGTGAGATGAATATACCATCTTCATGTTGTATAACTTGTACTCCAAGAAAATAGTTTAGTTCACCAACCATGCTCATTTCAAACTTAGATTTCATCAGATCTGCAAACTTAATAGATAAGTTAGAGCATGTAGATCCATAAATTATATCGTTAACATAGATCTGAACTATCAATATATGATTGTTAGATTTCTTGACAAATAAAGTTTTATCAACGCTACCCGTAACGAAGTTATACCTAAGTAAAAATTTAGTCAAATTTTCTGTACTATGCCCTAGGAGCATGTTTCAAACCATAAAGTGCCTATTTAAGACGGTATACATTTGGAGATTTAGGGTCCTCAAGACCCTTAGGTTATTCAACATATACTTCCTCATGTAAGTCACCGTTTAGAAATGTACTTTTGACATCCATTTGATATATTTTGAATTTCTTATGACATGCAATTGAAATAAATAATCTTATGGATTCAAGGTGCGCAACTGGTGCAAAGGTTTTATCGTAATCAATACCTTCTATTCGCGTGTACCTTGTATAATCTGTCGGGCTTTACTTATGATAATATTACCTAATTCATCAGTTTTATTCTTAAAAATTCATTTGGTTCCAATTATATATTTATCAAAAGGTCTAGAAACCAAATACCATACATCATTTTTGATGAATTAATTTAATTCTTCTTGCATTACAATTATCTAACTTTCATTGGAAAGTGCTTCATTTACATTGGCCCATTAAATTTGAGAAGTGAAGCAGACATAATTATAGATATTTTCTAATTGTCTTCTTGTCTAAACACCAGTACTAGGGTTACTAAGTATTTGATCAGTCAGATGGTCTTTGACTAATCTTATTTCAGTATCAACTGATTTGGATGAAGAGTCAGGTATATCAATTATATTAACTTCATCATCATCTCGACTTGGAGTGGGTGTGATTTGATGATCATCAATTACTACATTTATTGATTCCTAAATCACCCCAGTTCTTTTATTAAGAACCCTGTAAACATGGCTATTTAGTGCATAACTTAGGAATATTTCTTCATCACTCTAAGCTTCAAACTTTCTCTGATTTTCTCAGTCATGTAAAATAAAACATTTACTTCCAAAAGTCTGAAAATATTTGACCGTGGGCTTTTTATTAAACCATAGTTCATAAGCTGTTTTATTTTTTATTTTTCTATTGTAAACACGATTTATTACATAATATGTAGTATTAACATCTCCGGCCCATAGTTTTTTTGGTAGTTTCATGCTATTTAACATTACACTAGCCATTTCCTGTAAAACTCTATTTTTTTCTTTCAACAATTCTATTTTGTTGAGGTGTTTTGGGAGCAGAGAACTCATGCAATATACCATGATCATTACAGTACTTCTTAAAATTGCTATTTTAGAATTCAGTGTCATGATCACTTCTAATTTTGATCACAGATGTCTCTTTTTTAGTCTGAATATGCTTTAAAATTTTTCTGACTTCGTCGAGGTTATCTGATTTTTCTCTTAAAAAGGCTACCCATGTATATCTGGTGAAAGAATCAATAATGACAAGGAAATACTTCTTTCCACCTCTACTTTCCATTCTAGTTGGTCTTACTAGATCCATGTGGAGTAGTTCTAGAGGTTTGGCTGTGGTTAAGGAGTTCACTTTCTTGTGAACACTCCTGATTTGTTTGCCAATTTGACATGTACCACATACTTTTTCTATCTTTTTCAGCTTCGATAAGCCCCGTAAGCGATCTCTTTTGCTCAACTTATAAAGATCTCTATAGTTCACATGTCCAAGACATTTATGCCAAAGTTCAGTCTTATCTATTTGGATTATGTAACATGAATGGTTTGATGGGCAAGAGTTATCAATAATATAACAATTATCAGATATCCTATGACTATTTAATATTACATTACCCTTCTTATCTATTATCTCACACCCATGATCAGAAAATTTCACACTATGTTTATTATCACATATTTGAGATATGCTTAAGGGCCTGTTTGGATTGACGTATACCAGTGTATTGTATTGTATCCATGTACTGTTCATGTATACATTTGAGAGAAATCAATATACATCCAAATCAACAGATGATAAATCAATGCTTGGATCAAAGTGCTTATTTGGGATACAAATGCATTCAATGATCAATGTTTGGATACGACGTATTAGGGCTGTGTAGTGTATATATGTGTTATATTGAGGCCGAATAGAGCTAGTTATTCCCATTACCCGGCTTCTCAGGCTTGATTGTCAGTGTTATGTGGGCCCCTCAATGATGTCTGTAAACCATCCAAGCCGTCCATCTATTTTACAATTGTTAGATTGTGTGTGAATTAGGGCCATGTAGCCAATCGATGCTATCTGAGAAGAGTATTGGGATCATATAGGATCTATCATCAGCAACATTTTTTGGTTTGGGAAGGCGATCTAATTCTGACCGTGCATCTACTAATTGTGGGACCCATCATGATTTGGCCCACCTCTTTCACAAATAGAGGTGTATACGTAGACCATATACACCACACCAACAAGGGGCTACTTGCAATCAAAGAGTCAGGTGTCACTTCTCTCCTGAATTGGCTCATACTTTCAGGGGAGATGCGTATCCTAGCAGAATTGGGAAGACAGATATCAGTACCTGAATGATCAGCTTTCAGGCCTCCGATCTGGTAAATGAAATCCCACTTCGCCTCAATCCAACTCTCCGAGATGAGTATCGATTGTAGTAGGAATCTCAAACCTTCAAAAAAGAACTGGAGTATTTGATTGGCCACATGCAATAGAAGGTAGATGATTGGGAGCGATGAGGGAGCATAAAGCTTTCGTTGTCCATAGATACAACCCCCTGTAAAAGAAAGAAGATTTCTCATGCCAATACTGCCTCTTGAATATACTGCACTGCATGATGCACTGACGTCTGACTTTATAGTACCGCCATTTGAAAATTTTGATTCCTTGAGGTATTCGCGCACTTCGTACTCCAAGGACTTCAACTCCAATTCAAACATTGTATATTGTATATTTCCACATTTAATACAATACAATTCAATCTTGACTGTCAATCCAAACAGGCTCTAAGAAATTTTATTTTAAACCTTCAATATAAAGCACAATTTCAAAGAGAGGTAGATTAGGAAGTTGTACAGTACCTTGGCCTATTATTTTGCAGTTGCTTCCATCACTGAAGGTAACTGAGCCGCCATTAATTTCTTTAATATTCATAAATTTCTCCTTGTCGCCTGTCATATGTCTTGAACATCCACTATCCAGGTACCATCTTGAGTAGCTAATAGCTTTGAAATTTGTGTGGACAACAAAAAACTTAACCTTTGGAACCCATTTTCATAACGGTTTTAGGTTTAGGAGTGACTCTTGATTTTTGCTGCATTTGGGAGTTAGGATTTCTCATTTTTATATAAACTCCATATTCATTTGAGTTGGATTTTAGGAGCTCTTTAAGTAGGTCCACTATTTTTTAGCTAAGGAAGATTTATTATTCCTTTGATTTTTATAGCTGATGACATTATTATTTTTAGGAACTTGAAAGGGTTTTGAGTTTTTATGATTAAAATCTCTTGAAGTCTTACCATTAGAGTTTGAGGATTCTTCTCTTATAAAGATAGGAGCAGAATCCTTAGATTTTGAGGTATTACCTTTAATATAACGTAGAGCAGTCTTGTCACCACATTTTTTAAATGAGGTTAAGAATTTTTCTTGTTTTTAGTCACCATGGGTATATTTCCAAGTGTCCTTAAAACTCAAAAGGGAAGAAACTTCAATTTTTAGTTTCTCATCTAAAATTGTGTTTTCAAGTTCTTCTTTTAATTTAGCATATTTCTCTTTTTAAATTATAAATTTCTCTTTATAGGGCATTGTAGGCATATTAAAGGTCGTCTTCATTTTTATTTTTAGGATCACTCCAGAGATTTTTGTAGTCAGATATATTACAATTATTTAAGGAAGTGACTCTGACTATAGTCATAAGAACTTTCACATCATTTGCATTTTTATTTTCTTGTTCTGATTCATCAGACTCAGAAGTGCTTTTAGAGTCAGATGATTCATCCCAAGTAGCTATCATGCCCTTTCTTTTTTACTTATCTTTTTTAGGACATTTATTAGTCAAATGCCCATATTCATGACAGTTGAAGCATTGACTGTCCTTTGTTTTAGATTTTCAAGAATTAGATTTTCCTTTTCTTTTATCAGTTGATTTTTAAAAATTTGATCTTTTTCTTATTTTTGAAAATTCTATAAAATTTCTTACCTAACATTGTCATATCATCTTCATTCTCTTCAAAATCAGAATTAGAACAATTTTCTTTTGAAATAGATTTAGAAGATTTAAGAACAATAGACTTAGCTTTAGGAGCTTTAAAATTCAACTCATATGTTTGTAGAGAGCTAACTAACTCTTCAACCTTCATAAGATCAGTATTTCTCAATTCCTGAATGGCAGTAACTTTAAAATTGTATCTCTCAGGAAGAGATCGCAGTATCTTTGTGCAAACCTTATTTTCTGGGATTCCATCTCCTAGACCCCACATGGAATTTACTATGTCATGTATAGAAGTCCATGAAAGTTTCACTTTCTTCCATACGGATTTCCTCAAATTTGGTAGTGAGGATTTGAACTTTTGATTTCTTGACTATAGAAGTTCTTTCATGTGTCATTTCGAGAATATCCTATGTTTTCTTAGCTATATCGCATGAAATAATTCTTTTGAATTCATCAGGCGATAGAGCACAAGTTATGGTATTTAAGGCTTTAACATTAATAGTGCTTTCACTTTTCTGAGCTGCAGTCCATAAATAGAATGCAGGTTCTCTTATAGATTTAGTTCCATCACTGTCTAATACTTCAGTCATAGGAGGTTTCCATTTAGTCACAGTAGCTTGCCACATACTTTCATGTAAGGATTTTAGAAAAAATCTTAATTCTAGCCTTCCAGTATGAATAGTTAGAGTCATCAAAAGTAGGTGGCCTAGTAATAGATAAACCATCGAAATTTGACATAATAAAGCTCTAGATCTTTAACTCAAGGAAATTATGAAAATACGAGTTATAAATGTCCTGAGGAAGGGGGGGGGGGGGGGGGGGGGGGGTGAATAGGAAAATGCCAAATATTTTAATATAATGTAGAATAATAAATCAATGTAATACAATTTTGTAAAGTATTGAATTCTTGATATCAAATAGTTTGTAGGACAACCTTACACCTAAAAAATTTAGGTAGAATAATCTTATGTCACGACGTCTTTGAAATCAAAATATCAAACTAATTGTAAAGAATAAGAAAAACACAATAGTATAAATAATCAAATCCAATTCAGTGCCTCAATGCAACCTACTTCACTCCCAAAATTACTACTCTCATAATTTTAGCTTTCACTATTTCAAGGTTTTCCAGGATCACCTTAACAACCTTATACAGTTATTGCGATTTTGACGGGCTATCACAATCAAACCCACTTTGTGATTTTACGGGGTCACCACAAATAAACCCGATGAGATTTTCGGGCTATCTAAGAAAAACTCAAATTGAAATAAAATAAAAGACAATGCTAATATTCGATTTGATGAGTCGAAGTCGTAGTTGTAGCTTGAATGTAGCAATCTTCTTCTTGGGATATTGATGATGTCGTTGTATGAGTTCAACCCAAAAAGATACAAAGGGATTTAATAGATTTTCAATGAAATAAATGAAACCCTATTGCTGCAGATTCGATTCTCCTTATTCTCAAAGTAGAGTATGGATTACTCAATCAAAAACAGTTTAATCTAGCTTTGAGAAGGAGAATAGAATAAGTTAATAATAAAATATGAGTTACAACAAAAATAGCTTAAGGAGGCTTGAAGGATCTTTCTTTCTAACACAATATAAGACTGAATTTTTATGGTTTAAAGAGTAAGAGAAAGCCTCTATTTATAGCTAAGGATTTGTGTAGTTCGGTAGGCTTAAGATACAGTTCGGCTAGCCAAACTTCAAAGATTACGTTCTAATTAGAATCTGAAAATCTTGGGATAAAATCTTTCAAAACTTCAGCTTGCCTAAGTCCAGGTTCGATTGCCCTAAGCTCGGGTTCGGCTGGCCTAACTGGTTTGGATTCCGAATTTGTTCCATTGCTGGAAACTTGACTGAACCACCTTAGGCTAGCTAAACCCCACTTGGGTTAGCCGACCTTATCGCAAAAAAAAAAGATCTTAATTTTGTCCAAATCTTGTAGGGTTGGTCCATGTAATTAAGCTGGTCGGACCAGACTTAGGGCTGACCTAACTTGAGTGTATTTAACATTAAATATGATTCAAAATATGCATGAGTGAAATACACCTAACCTATGGTCAAATTAGGTTCATACCACCTGTACGTTGACTCATCCGAAGTGTTCTGAACCTCGAATCATGAAATTTTGATTTGAGATGTTGAACCTTCTTTCCAAATGCTTGATTGAGTTGATAGCTTGTCTTTAGTCAAGCTTGCAATTGTAAGTGGACTACAAAATTTGACAAACTAAGATGTGCTTTAAGTATAAGCACTTACAATCTCCCCCTTTGTCAATTTTGTGAGAAAACTTACTTAAACAACAATACAACTCAGCTTAACATATTATAACACATCAAACAACACAAATATTTTGAGTCGACACTATTTATCTTATTACTCCCCCTAAGGTCATGCATATGTATCATTCCCCCTAAGCACTTAGTCATATCTGCAAAAATATAGTTCATAGAGTGCATGGAAATATGAGTGTACTCATAAACTTGAGATTAATGATGATATTGATCTCATATCCGTATCACAAAATATAACATATTTCTCCCCATTTTTGTTAAAAGTTGACAAAGGAAGAAGCAATTAATGAAGTACAATGGATATAAGGAACAAATAACATAAGGATTTAGTAGTATAAAATGCGCATAACGTAGTGTCATATCCTGATGTATGTTAGCAAGAGTAAAAATATAGAAAATCATTACAGACTAAGAGTATTTAATCAGTCAGAACTAGAGGTCAGAACTAGAGGAGGATGATACCGGCATGTCAGGGTCATTAATCCTCAAACTTCTTTTCAAACAATGAAAGTACTTTTTCGTGTACTTCATATGTTGTTTCTGAGAAACATATAGGTCATCCACCTTCTTCTCTAAATTATCCAACCTCTCTGAGAATTGAGAGGGCTGGAAGTCAGAGTCATTGGTATCATCAGATTCTTCCATATCTACAAAGATATCATCCATATTGACATCTTCTTCAAGAACACCTTCCTGATCTCCTTGCTGCTCAGGCCTTAGTTCAAGTCGCATCATGTTGAGATTAGCATTACCAAATGGAAGCACAAACTCCAGTGCTTCAGTTGCAGGGATTTGAACATTATAGCGCAATGTAATGCAAGTCATGAGATATGCAAAAGGAATAGAGCCATGATGAGGATGAAGACGGTACTCGATGATCTAATAAGTGATCAAAGATGGAAGACAAATATGGATACCAGAAACAACTGAATGAAGAATACGCATCATATAGGGAGTAAGGTCTGTCTTATTCCCACGAAGAGGATAAACATTTGAATTGAAAATATGATGTAGGACATGGTATTTTGGAATAAGATTGTAGATGGAGAGCGAGTTATGGTTACATCAGGTTGGATTAAAACCGCATAACTCCCTAGTGAGTGACTCTCTTTTCGTTTGGTACATATCTTCAAAGATTGGTGGAATAGAGATTCCCTCTTCCGCTGTATCAATATCTAAGATAGATGAAATGATGGAGGGGTTAATAGTAATTGTGTCTTCCACAAACTGAATGGAAAATGTTAATTGTTCTGAAGACATCATTATTTATAGATGCATACAACGCTCTTGCGATAGACCAATAGGTCGCACCACCCCACACAAAAATCTTATCCCATCCTACCGCGGATAGAATTTCTACCAGACTGAATCGAGCAATATGATTTGTATTGATAGTGCACTCAATGACAATATTATGGGTACGAAAATCCTACACATTTTTTGGATAATTTCTTGGCAAACGGATCGAGCGCACAGTCTGATTAGCGGATTGAGAGGAAGAACCGATTAGAGGGTCTCACACAGTATGCTTAGAGTAAGATTCCATGATACAAAATGACTAGATTTTGCAAAAGAAATACCAACAAATGGAAAGAAAAGATCTAGATCAGATTTCTATTAAAAGCCCTACAAAATAGGATTTTAGATTTAAGAAAGATGATGAAATCTACAATAATGTATAACAAGGAAATAAAATCTAGAAGAAAACTCAAAAATATTCACTTACAAGGACAATAAAGTGATGGGTTGGCCGAAGGAATCCACCAGTTGACCGAAGAAGATGAGAATGAAATGAGGGTTTTGAAAAAAAAATGCCCAATAAAACCCATTTGTACATGGTTCGGTTAACCCAAGCACGTCCTCAATTGGCCGAACCAGGTTGTCAGCTCAGGGTTGGTCAAAAAAAATTTATTAAAAAAATGACATGAATAAGCATTATTTTATTGAAGTAACAATGTAAAACAACAAATCGTAATGTAGAATAATTAAGAAATACTGCATAAACTAATATCACTTTTCAAATTCAAAAATTTGACACTATCAAGAGGTTTTGTTAGAATATCTGCAAGCTATTTTTCAGTATTAATATATTCAAGCATAACAAACTTATTTTTAACCAATTCTCTAATATAGTGATGTCAATTATCAATGTGCTTAGTGCGAGAATATTGAATAGGATTTTTGGATATATTTATTGCACTAGTATTAACACAGTATAAATGCATTGTTTCTTGATCAATACCATAGTTTACTAACATCCTTTTCATCCACATTAATTGTGTGCATGCATTTCCAGCCTCAATATATTTAGCTTCGGCAGTGGATAATGATACTGAGTTTTGCTTCTTGATCATCTAAAAGACAAGATAATTTCCAATGTAAAAACATCCACCACTTGTAGATTTTCTATCATCCACATTACCTGCCCAATCAGCATTAGTATGACAAGTAATTTGTAAAGATGCATCATGAGGATACCCTAAACCTAAATTAATACGACTAGCAATATATCTAATTATTCTTTTTATTGTAGCCAGATAAGATTCTTTAGGGTTAGATTGATATATGACACATACTCCTAAGCTGAAAGAGATATCATGCCTGCTAGCTGTTAAATATAAGAGACTACCAATCATACTACGGTAAAAATGATGATCAATGCTTTTACCTATGTCATCTTTAGATAATTTGAATGTTGTAGCCATGAGAGTAGAAAAGTTTTTACCATTCTCAAACTCAAATTTCTTAACTAAGTTTATTGCATATTTGGTTTGAGATATGAAAATTCCATCTTCAAGTTATTTCACTTGAAGTCCAAGAAAATAGTTCAGTTCTCCCACCATGCTCATCTCAAATTCTGATTTCATGGACTCTACAAACTTAAAAGAAATGTTAGCATTTGTTGATCCATAGATAATATCATCTACATATATTTGAATAATCAATAGCTCTTCATTAATTCTTTTGATGAATAGGGTTTTATCAACACTACCCATTTTAAAATTTTGACTGAGAAGAAATTTTTGTTAATTTTTCGTACAAGGCTCTAGGTGCTTGTTTCAATCCATACAAGGCCTTTTTAAGACGGTATACATTGTTAGGAAATTTAGGATCTTTGAAACCTTTAGGTTGTTCTACTTAAACTTCTTCATTTAAATCACCGTTTAAGAAAGCACTTTTAACATCTATTTGATAAATTTTAAAGTTTTTCTGACATGTGATGGAGATAAATAGTTTGATGGATTGGAGACGAGCGACTAGAGAAAAAGTTTCATCATAATCGACTCCTTCAGTTTGGGTGTACCCTTGTACAACTAATCTTGCTTTATTTCTTAAGAAATTCTTAAATTTATCAGATTTATTTTTAAATATCCATTTAGTTCCAATCACATATTTGTCAGATGGTCTAGGAACTAAATACCAAACATCATTCCTGACAAATTTATTTAGTTCATCTTGCATAACTAAAATTTAATTTTCATCAGCTAAGGCTTTGTCACGCCCCAAACTCGAAAACTAGGCTCACATAATTCCCGATCATCGAATCTGGTGCGACAGCCTCTGTAGTACCCCATTCTCGGCTCCCAGTGTCCATACGCCAGATTCCGATCCTGGGATTCTATAAGGAGAATTTTTCAATGTACATTTATCTCGTAAGAAGCATAACCACAAGTTTACCCAAATCACAAAGGCAACATCATAATCACATATATACTAATACAAACAGTTGAATACAATGCTGAAAGAAAAATACATATGTAAAAAATCAAAGCTCCAGAAGACAGCTGCACGCTCCAAGCTCAATACTGCTGTGACTTAATGCCACCTGCACACATCTATCGTGCATAAGCTTATGAAAGCTTAGAGGGTGGTGAACGTGTGTGCGCAATGCCGGTGCCAAGTTTTTAATACAATGCCATAAATCATACAATTTTGAAAATACTGGCAAGTTCATGAGTCATATGATAACAAAGTAAGTAGAAATACTAACAAGTCCATGAGTCATACAATAATCAGAATATGCAGAAATACTAACAAGTTCATGAGTCATACAATATCAGAGTATGCAGAAATACTAACAAGTCTATGAGTCATTCAATATCGGAGTATGCGATGTAGATCGACTATGCAATACGGGGTCATGGTAAACTAAATGCTATGTGGTGGGGATGCAATGTAATATGCGGTGCGAAAGAAATGACCAAGCTAGGGCATGAAGTTGGGATGATAGTACGTAGTATTATAGGCTGTGGGGTCCATCATAAGGGACTTCTATCCAAGCCAGTCCCATATATAAATTTGGATAGCTAGACCCAATGTGGTCAACTCCTAATCTCAGGTTAGTGTCACGCCCAATCAAAATCCTAGCTATTGCGAAGGTATACATATCAAATTAATTGTATACCACCAACCCGAATGGATAGTGAATGAATGAATGAATGAGTAAAATGTTGAGTATACAACTCCTGCTCAATAAGTCCACATATCAGTACTGTACATCTCTGAGATCATCGATGGGGTCTGTACGCTTTACGCCACCTACTTCCCTACCGAGCGTACAACTAGGTAAGTAGAAGAGACCTCACTATCCGTCTACCAATATCAGCCCGACTCGTCGATAGCGGACCCATTTATGATCTGGTCAGACTCATCCTAACATTGCCTACTCCCTCAGGTAGGTAAGGCCACACTCCCTCCCAACCGACCATGACACAGTGGGAGATGCAGCCTACTGGTATACGTCCCTCATGCGCTCATATATATCCACTTGGTCTAGACGTTGGGGCGTCCTTTGGTACTAAGAGGTTTTAGGAACTTTCACCCAGGGACATCTATGACACCCCATGTAGAATTTTTTTTTGATGTCCCATCTGGTCATCCACGATATGCCTGTGGAGACTACAATCCTAATGTCGCTAGGGTGTATGATGATCATATCATAAAATATGAGATTCATGAGTCATACCATCCAGTCATGCATCAAACCTGCATGTACCGTGCACTCATGTGGGGCAACTCCGTCTCTCAGGAAGTCCCATAAACAATTAACCTAATGACACATGTTATGCTCAATCACTTCTCATAACAAGCATGCGGATGATGCTTATGGGCATGTATCATGAAGCATACCAAGCATGATTATAATCACATACATCATAGTGGGCCGGTATAAGATGGCCTATGGCTCATATAGGTGAATGGACGGTGTGCAATAATCACCTATACATGGTAAGCCTCACACATACAATGGGCCTCACGCATATAATGGTCCTCACACATATGATGGGCCTCTTACATCAAAATTGGGTCTTATACAATCATAATGAGCCTTATACAATCACAATGGGCCTCATACCATCATAATTAGCCTTATAATGACGTTATACAATCATAATGCTATACTAACATATACTCAGTGCATATACTAACATAGTCGTAATCAATAATCGACCTATATATAACGGGGTCCATAGAAGGGTAGCAGATCTAATCCATAACATGAGGATCAGTTCTTAACAGTGGATATACCGAATATAATACTATAGATTCTTCTACCTATGGTCAGAGGTGATGATGAAACTCTCCTCAAATCAAGGTTGGGCCTAGGTGGCCTACTTATAATCCTAAGGATTTGGAACGGGCTTCCTTCACCATACATCATATGGCCCACTAGATGCCCTAGGGGGCCCAAATAAGTCCTAGATGGACTCCAAGATTAAAATAATTCTACTAGTAACAAATAAGGGCCCAACATTTTGGGTTAGCCCAAAAGAATAGATGGATCATGCAATATCAGTGGGGCCCAACGAATTGGGTTGACCCACTTAGAGAATGATGAGAATGGGCCTAACAAAGGCCTAAGGGAAGGTCACAATGTGGATGTTTAACCATCATTTCCCATCAATGTGGACATTTAACCAACATTATTCCCAAGGAGTGGCCCACATAGAGCCAAACATATACGGGGCCCATAGGCCTCACAAAACTTCTGACTCCAAAAGGGTTTTAGTGGTAGACCTTTAATCGCCTACTATTTTTTTATAGTGTGGACCACCTAAGTTCCATGTATAACTGATTTTTTGGGACATCCCATTCCAAAAGGGGACCCATCAAATGTACGATGTAGATGATTAACATATATCATAGTGGGACCTATGGTGGGACCCACTGTCACTGCTAACATCCAAACAGCAGGACATTGATAACAAGTGGCGTCCAAACCTATATTTATATATTTAATTTTTTTATTTTCAGGTGGATTTTTATAGGTGGGGCCCACATCAGGAGGATCCACTCTGTTGATTGGGTTCTTCGGCTCATGACGGGTATAACAAGCCCCATATTTGATATGTTTTGACGCACAGAAACATCACAGTGGGCCTTAACAGTTTATATCACCCAAAGCCACTACATTCTAAAATATGGCCCGCCAGAGATTCAGTTTGGCTTCATTTTTTGGCTCAATGCCTAAAATGAGCTGGGAAATTGGATGGACGATTAGGATTAGATGCATACATCTTAGTGGGGCCCGTTGTGGGTCCCACACTCCCTCTACTAAAGGGTGCTGGGATGATGCTTGCTGCAGCGTTCTCTGGACGCTGGTAGTAGCGTCCGTTACACACCACCCCACTTACGTTGTAGTGGGATTTCACCACATATGTGGGCCCACTTGATGGACAGCATGGATGTTCCACTGGATGAACAATGTGGAGGGTCCACTGCATGGATAACATGGGTAAAATACACACCACAAGGTGGGCCATCATTTAAGGAAAAAGAGAGGGGGGGGGGGGGGGGGGGGGGAGAGAGAGAGAGAGAGAGAGAGAGAGAGAGAGAGAGAGAGAGAGAGAGAATCGTGTGGTGGAGGGGAGGGGCTCTGCCACTATGAGCCCTCCTTAGGTGGGCCATGTAATTATAATACATACATCAAGTGGGTCCTAATACATGGGGGATCACCGATCAAAATCAATGGTGGAGATCCCTTTTCCACAAAAAATACAAGGTTTAAATGACCTTTACACAATAGGAAAATAAATATCATGATAGGGTCCATGGAGAATGGCCCCATCATGGGACGAACATATGAATCATGGTGGGCCATTGGCAAAACCTAGGGTCCAAAGTAAGATTCATACCATCAATCGGTAGGCCCCACTTGGCCCATCATCAAAACATAAATCTAATCCTACAAAACACCCACCGATGGTCTTCTTCTTTAGCTCATTGGACTCATTAGCTTCTAGGCTTTCTCTTTAAGGCTTGATGATGAAGATTGAATGGCTGGAAGGTGAGATTGGTGGTAAGGAGTGGGCCTTGATCTTGGGTTCTCTTTTCTCTCCTTAGTCTTTTTCTCTCTTGGTTGCTTGAAAATGGGGGAGAATGGGATGGGACAATGTGATGGATGGGAGTGAGGGATGGTATTGTAAGGAGAGATGTCATGGAGCGTATGGTGCTTGTTGACTTTTGGGTGAGAGAGGAATGGGTACCATGCCTTGTTGGTGAGAAAGGGATGGGCTAAGTATGGGTTGTGATGGGATGTGTACTTAATTGATTGATGTGATAGGTGGTAGAGATTCTCTCAAAATTCACAATGCGCGGTGTTTTTTCAGAATATACGCGATCCCACAACTCTTGGCTTGGGTATCGCATCGGTGCACAAGATGCAGCTTGGAACCGCGGTGATGGCACAGTTGCCAGGGTACAAGTCTCGGGTCGAGTCGACTCGAGTTGATAGGGTGAGACTCAGGGTCGCGCATAACTGCTATCTATGTGTCACTGGTCGACAGAATTTGACTGGGAGGACCGCGAGATCCTAAGGAATGGTACGGACTAGGATACGGGCCTTACAAGCTTCATTTACATTTGATGGTTCTATCTGGGAAGTGAAGCATACATGATTATAAATTTTTTCAACTTGTCTTCTGGTTTGAATACCAGTGTGAGGGTTACTAAGAATTTGATTAGTCGGATGGTCTTTGACTAGTCTATTCTCAATTGTATCTGATTTTGATGAAGGTGCTGATTGATTGAATATAATAACCTCATTATCATGTTTATCAGATGGAGTGATGTTTGATCATCAATTACAATATTTATAGATTCTTGTATCACTCTAGTCCTTTTATTTAGGATACGATATGCTCTATTGTTTAGAGTGTACCCTAGAAAAATACCTTCATCACTTTTTTCTTCAAAATTTCCCAGATATTCCCTATCTCGTAAAATGAAACATTTGCTTTCGAAAGTACGAAGATATTTTACTGATGGTTTTTTGTTAGACTAGAGTACATAAGCCATTTTATTTAAAGCTACTCATACATATAGTCAATTAATAATATGACAAGCAGTGTTGACAGCTTCAGCTCATAAATTTTTTACTAATTTTTTACTATTAAGCATAATAATCCCCATTTCTTATAGAACTCTGTTTTTCCTTTCAGCTATACCATTTTGTTGAGGAGTTTTTAGGAGTAGAACATTCATGTAATATTCCATGATCATCACAAAACTTCTTAAATTACTATTTTAAAATTCTATTCTATGATCACTTTTTATCTTTTTCACAGGTAGTTCTTTTTCCGTCTGGATGAGTTTAAATAATTTTTTGACTTCGTTAAAAGAATACAACTTTTCTCTTAAGAAGGTTACCCATGAATATCTAGTGTAGTCATTAACTACAACTAGAAAGTATTTTTTTACCTCCTCTACTCTTTGTTCAGGTTGGTCCAACAGGGTCCATATGGAGTAATTCGAGGGGTCTAGATGTGGTTAAGGAGTTTATCTTCTTGTGACTACTCCTGATTTGTTTGCCTATTTGACAGGCACCACATACTTTCTTTTCCAATTATTTTAACTTTGGTAAACCTCGAAGATGATCTCTCTTGCTAAGTCTGTATAAATCTCTAAAGCTCACATGTCTAAGATGTTGATGCCATAATTCAGTTTCGTTTGTTTGGACCATATAACAAGAGTGACTTGAGGAACATGATTCATCAATGATATAACAATTTTTAGAGCTTCTTTGACCATTTAATATTATATGATCTTGATTATTAAGTATTTCACATTTGTGATCAAAAAATTTAACACTATAATTACTATCACAGATTTGAGATATGCTTAGTAAATTGTGTTTCAAACCTTAAACATATAAAACATCTTAAAAAATAGGAAGATTGGAAAGTTTTACATTACCTCTTCTGTTGATTTTGTACTTATTGCCATCTCCAAATGTTACTGATCCTCCATCAATGTGATTGATGTCTGAAAGTATCACCTTATCACCTGTCATATGTCTAGAGCATCCACTGTCCAAGTACTATCTTGAATGGCTATTAGCTTTGAAAGCTGAGTGGATAACAAGACACTTATTTTTTGGAACCTATTTCAATATGGTTTTGAGTTAAGGAGGATATATAATACCATGATTAGTTTGAGAGTAATATTTTTCTTATTCTCATTTACTCTCATAGTTATAGAGTTGGATTTCAAGAGTTCCTTAAGTAAGTCCACTATTTTATTTGCAAGAGAAGGATTATAATTTTTCTTTTGATAGTTGGACTTAGTTTTTCGATAAAAAGGTTTTTAACAGGATTTTTTCTTTATTTCCTTTGTAGTTTCTTCTTTAGATTTTAAAGATTCACCTTTAGCAAATATAGGAGTAGTATTTTTAGAATTTTAGACAAGCTAGATTTGTTGTTACTTCGACGAGACACAGATAGTAGTTTTTCAAGTCTCGGGTCACCTTAGGTATACATCCAAGTCTCTTTAGAATTTTTTAGAGAAGTAATTTCTAATAAGAAATTTTTATTTTCGGTTTTGAGATCTTCAATTTCAGAATTTTAAATCAAAAAAATTTTTAAACCTTGTTATAAGGACTTGAATCTTTAGAATTTTTTAGAGAAGTAATTTCTAATAGCAAATAAAGGAAGCGATCGTAAGATTTTTGCACACACTTTGCTTTTAGAGACTTTTTCTGCAAGACCCTACATTGAATTAACAATGTCATTTAGTTTAGTGAAGAAATTCATGAATGATTTGTTTTCTTCCATATGGATTTCTTCAAACCTTGTTATAAGGATTTGAATCTTAGATTTCTTGACAATGTTAATTCCTTCATGCATCATTTTAAGTATATCCCAAGCTTATTTTGCTGTATCACATGAGATGATTCTTTTGAACTCTTCTAATGATAAAGTACAAGTAATAGCATTAAGTGCTTTTGTTAGCACTACTTTCATTCTGATCTGGAGTCCACAGATTATAAACTTGTAACTTCATGAACCTGGTTCTATCTTCACCCACTACTTCCAACATTGGAGGGACCCATTGGGTCATGGTGGCTAGCCACACACTTTCAATAGATTTGAGAAAGATCCTCATTCTCACTTTTCAGTAGGAATAGTTTGAGCCAGCAAATGGCGGTGGCTTGGAAATATATAGATTATCGAAATTTGACATTCTAATAGCTATGGATCTAGCTCTAGGAAGTTAATCCCAAAAAGAGCAACCTCGCACTGATACCACTTGAAAAGATGAGCTATAGATGTCCTAGAGGTGGGTGAATAGGATAATGCCAAATATTTTGATATAATGCGGAATAATAAACCAATGTAATATAACTTTGTAAAGTATTGAATTCTTGATATCAAATAGTTCGTAGAACAACCTTACACCTAAAAGATTTATGTAGGACAACCTTATGTCACGACGTCTTTGAAATCAAAATATCAAACTAATTGCAAGGAATAAGGAAAAAATCAAATCCAATCACCACAATGCACAAAAGAGTTATAGTGGTTCGGTGCATCAATGCAACCTGCTCCACTCCCAAAAACACTACCCTCGCAATTTTGGCCTTCACTATTTTAAGGTTTTCTAGGATCACCTTCACAACCTTATATAATTATTATAATTTTCACTGGCTATCACAATCAAACCCACCACAAACAAACTCGCCAAGATTTCTGATCTATTTCAAAAAAACCCAAACTGAAATAAAATAAAGTACTTATCTTCGATTTGCAAGTCAAAGTCGTAGCTGTAGCTTGAATGCAACGATCTTCTTCTTAGAATATTGATGACGTCATTGTATGAATTCAACTAGAAAAGATACAAAAGGATCTAATAGATTTTCAATGAAATGAATGAAATCCTATTGTTGTAGATTTGATTCTCCATATTCTCAAAGTAGAGTATGGATTACTCAATCAAAAACAATTTAATTTAACTTTGAGAAGGAGAATAGAATAAGCTAATAATAAATATAAATTACAATACAAATAGCTTAAGGACGCTTGAAGGATCTTTCTTTACAACACAATATAAGACTATGAATTTTTATGGTTTAAAAAGTAAGAGAAAGACTTCATTTATAGCCAAGGATCTATGTAGTTTGGCTGGCCCAAGATATAGTTCGGCTACCCGAACTTCAAATATTACGTTCCAATCAGAATCTAGAAATCGCGGGATAAAATCTTTCAAAACTTCGGCTGGCCTAAGCTCAGGTTCGGCTGGCCTAAATGGTCTGGATTCTGAATTTGTTCCATTGATGGAAACTTGACCGAATCACATTGGGCCGACCAAAGTTAGGTTCAGCTGGTCGAACCCCTCCTTGGGCTGGCCGAACCTACCACAAAAAAAAAAGATCTTTTGAGATCTGAATTTTGTCCGAATCTTGTAGGGTTAGTCCAAGTAGTTAGGCTGATCGAACTAGACTTTGGGCTGACCTAACTTGAGTGTATTTAGCATTAAATATGATTCAAAATATGCATAAGTGAAATATACCTAACCTATGGTCAAACTAGGTTTATACCACCTGTACGTTGACTCATATTAAGTGTTTTGAACCTCGAATCATGAAAGTTTTGCTTTGAGATATTGAGCCTTCTTTTCAAATGATTGACTGAGTTGATAGATTCTCTTCAATCGAGCTTACGATAGTAACTAGACTACGAAATTTGACAAACTAAGATGTGCTTTAAGTATAAACACTTACAAATTAATAAAAAAAAATGAGCAACTTAGCTCTGATATCACTTGAAAAGGTGAGCTTAAGAAATCCTAGACGGGGGGTGAATTGGACTATGCCAAATAATTGAATAAAGTGCTGAATAATAAAGTAATCAGAGATCTCAATCGCACTAGTATTGAAACGTTGATTCAAACTAATTAGTAGGACAACCTTCACCAAAACAAGTTCAAGCAGGACAACCTTATTTCACGAATGCGATAAGAATCAAAATTCCAAACTGAGCAAGAGTAAATAAAACTATCTATTACAAACATTCATGACTTAAGCATAAAAAGAAATTATAATCATTCACCATAAAAGTTATAAAAGAATTCACCATAACACCAAGAATTATAGTGATTCGGTGTGTCAACAACTATTCTCAAATAGCCACACTTACTCCACTCCCAAGATTAGTAACCACGTAATCTTGAGTTTCACTATGAATAAGGTTTTCACAGGGTCATCTTAAAGCCCGATACAGTTGTGATTTTATCAAGCTATCACAAATAAAGAAACCCCTCACTGAGATTTTCTGACTTATCTCAGAAAAACCAACACTAAGATTTTCTAGCTATCTCAGAAAAACTAAATATAAAATGTAAATGTATACTTATCTTCACTGTAGAAGAAGCTGTGGTCATAAAACTGCTTTTCTTGAATGACGAATGTTCAATGTTCAGTTCGATAGAAAATGTCATGCCCCGGACTTGGTGACGGGACTTATAAGGAATTTGATAGTCTGTTTTGGCCGCAACAGCCTCCGTAGCACCCCATTATCGGTTCCTTGCTCAGGTTCCGATCCTGGGATCCTACAAGGAGGATTTTCATAGCATAAATCCAATTCAATAGAGCATACCCTAGATCATAACAAGTAAATCTCAGAAAGTAACCATTGGAACGCATTGCAAAATCCATTAGAAATTTAATCTTTTACAGGTACATAAGTATAACACCCTGAAGGGGTCGTGTATAAACTCAACTCCCGAGTTTCAGACCGTCACTTATGCAACAAAAATGATTATGATTCAATGTTGTCTGAGTTAAAGCATTCACATGAGTAAAAGTATACCAAAACTGCAATTCATACTCCAGATCCAGTGATAAAAGTAAGCGGAAGACTAAGGAATATATATATCACTGTATGGAAAACAAAGTAAATCTCTACTGTCTCCAAAGTATGAATACATCTCTGAGTCTCATATATATGTAAATAAACAGAAATCAAATGTCAAAATAGTCCCACTGAGTAGTCCCGCCAATCTAGGCCACCTAAGTAAAGCTGTCGTGGTACTGCATATATGAGAACTTGTCCTGGTCCTCATCATAGTCCGGCTCTGCCTCCTGAATCGCTGCCTCACGTGCATCTAAGACAGGGTCTGGTGGGTGTTGCAAACACCATCCCGTAACGTGGGAGTGAGTAGCTAACTTAGTGGAATAATAGAACAAAGATTAGCATGTTCTCAAATCAATCATGCGATAATAGTAAAGCAGTAAATAAAACATTCCTAATACTGTTGTTAATGCAATATGACATGACATGATGGATTTCCTCACCTACATTCTCCCTCATACGGCACCATCTGCATCCGCGACATGCTTGCGTACCGCTCAGTGCTCCACATCTTCCAGGCACATGCAATGTGATGTTGATATGATTACCGAGTTATTATTAGTCCTTTTCATAGAGCAATATTGAAAAACTAAGGTACTTCCCTTATATCAATCCCAACACAGATCTTGTCTAGGGTCGTCACTCCTAGTAATCTCATACGATGTATATTTTTGTAGGTCGCTGCAAGGGCTGCCAGGGCTGTTGCTCGCACTCGTTGCACCGCTTCCCCAACACCTTATCAATACAGGCCTACTGTACTCTCACTGCTACGGAAGGATCGTCGCCTCCCGTAGACTCAGAATACGCTCGCGATCACTACAAAGGACTCGTCGCCTGATCAGTGTAGGCCGACAGTAAGAATATAGTGTCCCATACCACCATAATCTGCTCACGAGTCATAGGTGCTCATTGGTCACTACAGGGAGGTTTGTGACCCCAGCGTAGGCCGACAGCTCGACCACGGTGTCCCATACCACCATGTCTGGCTCATGAGTCTTTGTAGATCAAGGTACCATCGTTGACAGGGTTTATAATGGTAAGTTCAGTATCCTAGGTTCAAGCAGTTATGACTCATACAGGTGAACATACAAAAGCCAGTCGGGTTACTTGACGGGCTCGACTAGTACTAGCGCATCTCAAGTCAAACGACATGAAGTGCGTAAAACACCTCGTGTGCCCTAACCACTGCCGCCAACTCCAAAACACAACTCGCATTCATCAACGCGTCGTTCGTGGCAAAGATATGCCAACCACGAATTTACTCAGTTACCGACTGCCTGGACTAAGTATAGTCCCAAACATTTATGAATTCACATCAGAAATCATGCAAGAGTAATGGAAATGAAATACAACAATGTGAGCATGTTAACACATGTTATAACATACAACTTAAGTAAATCATCAAGCACCTGCATTCCATACACCTAATGAAATCATGCATATAGCCAACATGTAGGAAATCATTTACATCAACATATCATTTGAGAATTCAATCTCAAATTAATTCATAACACCATTTAATTCAATATATACTAATACAAACATTTATACAAACACTTATACTACACACTTAAGTCTACATATAGTACGTCGACTCAAAGTGTGCATTTAGGCGAATCTCTTTGCCAAACTAATTATGCACGCATTCCTAGTATCCTAATGCGACAAGAAGCCATGTCAATCACATCAGCAAAATATGGATGAAAACAGTATTTCCTACAAATGACTAAAATGCCCTAAATCTCATATTTTTCGTCTGCTTACGAAATAGGAAATGGACAGCATGTTGTACATGTCAAACGGCATTGCCGTCGATAATCTACTATTAAACGACATTGAAAGCGTTGAAAACAGTCAATCAAAGCGTCTAAAATCTACACCTTTTCTCCTATAAGTGTATTGATTCGAACAGAGTATGTACGCTTCGTCTACGGTGAACCGGGAACCTATTTTACAAGATGTATCAGCTACCATGCTAAGAAACCAAAGAAACCTTAAATCAGCAAGTATTTGGGGTATTTTTTTACCTAGAATCGTGGTGTAATCACCAGGAAAGTGATTGAGGTGCGTTGCTTAAGCACGTGCAACACGTAGTGCAAGCAATAGGAAATTCTCTCCCACTCTCTCTCACAATCCCTCTCCTTTTCTCTCACACCAGCTAGGGTTTCTAGCAAATTCGGATGGGTGAGAGAAGTGAGGGTTTAAACCCCTTTTATAACCTAAAACTTGCCCAAAATAGGCTTGGGAACAATGTTTACTTGATACCTAACCAAATCGGGGCTGTTTCGGTCCAAAAAGACATTTCTGGTGGTCCCCTGGCCGAACGCTATCGGACTTAAGTTCATGCACGTCGGATGTCGCTCACATCCCATTTTTCAGACCAGTAGTGTTCGTATATCGCACGTGGTGGTCCAGTTTCAATTCAGCAGTCACCGTACGTATATCAGGCCTACAAGTCTCATGATATGAAATAGAAATTTTTTCTGATCCAAGTTTGTAATTTGGCTGAATTCTGACGGTCAGAATGCTTAATAATAACGCGTCAAGTCGTGTACCAGATTTGAATTTCAAATTCCAAATCTAACCCTATTCTCACTCTCTTCACTCCAGGCTCAATGAAATAGCCTGTGAATGTCGGTTGGACTTGATTTTTGAAATGATTGTCAAGTCCGGTTAGGCGGTTATAACGGTCTAAGATTGTAGGTATCAGACTTTCGACGTGTGGTCTAGATCCAATACAAAGTTTCAAAGGGGTCCTGAGAACAAACCGGTTTAGAGTTTGATCCAAGGTTTTAGAGTATTATAGCGTCATTGGTTCTACTCGCTTTGGGTCTTGTAGAACGTATTTAAAGTGATCAGGGACTATTTCCCAGCTACTCTAACGTTGCGCTAGCAAACTTACACTTATTTTCTAAAGGAATTAATCCTACGCGATTTCTGGTCGAGTTGGTACTCGAGCCCAAGTACTGATTTTTCCAGGGCATTACAATAAGGCTCAAAAGGAAATATATAAGGTAAGAAAGGAAGAGAAAAGTCTACAGCGTGTCCTCAACATGCTCCAATCCAATGCTTCACCGCTACTGCACCGACCTAAGATCTCCTGCACGTATCAATTGTGCATAAGCTTATAGAAAGCTTAGAGGGTAGTGTAAGTATGTGACAATGGTGCTCAGAAGAAATAGGAGGATGCAGAGGGAATCATGTATGATACCAATGCCACTAGTCATACCGAGGCTAAGCTATAAATGCAGTAAGCCATACTTAGGGCTATGCAATGTAACACATGAGTACTGGGCGCCATACTAAGGTGATGCAAAATAGGGCTTATACAGCCGATGCAAATGTAATGTGAAGTAATTCCAGTCCTCATATCAAGTACAGTTCCACCATAAGGAATCCACTGGGGTCAAGAGAACTGCAGGATGACTACCACTTTCCAAGACCCACACAATTAAATGAGCGTAGGATACCTCACTACCCACTCGTGGACAACCAATCACCAGCGAGACTCGATGGTAGCAGACCCATTTCACGAGCCAGTCAAACTCAGCCTAGCTATGCCCCCTCACTCAGGCGGGTAAGGCCAAATTCCATCTCAACCAACCTCGCAACAGTGAGAGTTGTGGCCTATAAGACACTCGGGCACTCATGATTTTCACTTGGTCTCGGCGTTGAGGCGTCTCCTCGGTACCGTGAAGGTTTAGGGGTTTTCACCCAGGGATATCCTATACACCCCAAATGCTCAAGTATCATTTCTAGTGTCCATACATGAATAAACCTGTGAAAGTTATGACCCTGATAAAGTAAGGGCGAATATCCACATGTTATGCAATGCTAGATGCATGAATCACACAATCACCCATGCATTGATCCCAAGTATCCATCATGCTCAAGAGGGGAATACTCTGTCCCTCAGGGGAATACCAAAATGTCCTAGACAGTGGCACAACCATGGCTAATCATACCTCAACCAAGCATGCATATAGTGCATATGGGAGTGAGCCATAAAGATGAATAAGGGTGCCAATGAGATGAATGAGAAGATGTACTCTCTACCTACCCAAGAGGGGTCTAGGTACTTAGCCAATTCCTCATAAGGAACATAATCTCTAGTGGGGGCCCATTTACCTGGGGTAGCTCATGAGACTAAGCATACAAGCTATGGGCCTAAACAATATCGAGATGGGCCTAGCAAGAGACTAAGGTGGACATTCAACCACACTTAGATACAAATGGGCCTAGAGGGGTCCAAATAGGGACATTCAACCACCATTGCCTCAAGGCATCCAACCATAAACCATAAGCTACAAGGCCCAAGGTCCATATCCAATCCATGCATATAAGTCACATATAAAGCTTTAAGAACTATGGGTCCAATCCATCCATAACAACATGGGCCAAAGGAAGGAAATCAAGGCCCAAAGCCCAAGTTCCAATGGCCATCAAATCCATGCATTTAGTTGGACTGAATGGGTAGCCCATGAGCACAAAAACATGACCCAAAAATAAGTCTAAGTTGGGTGAAATGGGCCCCACTACATCAACCCAATAACTAGCAATTTAAATGGGTAACCAAGGGCCCAATACCACCCTTAGCCCATAAGTCCATCAAAATGGTGGAAATCAGCCCAAACACATGGCTGACCAAATTAGGACGTTCCAACCCAATCTGGGACAACTAGGAACTCCCAAAATCTGGTCTAAGTTTGGATCCCACAAATGATCATCAATGGTGGCCCAAACATGCATTAATTAAGCCCAAGAAGATACTAAATATAAGGGAGCAATAATTACCCAAATTTCCTCAATATGGTGGGCCCCACATATAATACAATTTAAGCTAAAAAATAGTGTTTATTTGAGGCCCTTGCTGAATTTTTAGCCCACCCAACTTCTCGGGCCTGTTGAAGTCCAAAACTTGTCTAAATAGGTGGGGAATTAATCCCATAAGGGTCAACAACATTCATAAGGGGCCCCACCAGATTAAAAATAGGGGTTTTTCCATAAAACTAAGTGGGCCTGCTGCTGGACTATAGGTCCAGCAGCAGCCCAAAAGGCCAGGGGTGTCCTAGGCCTAGGCGGTCCAAGGCCATGGATGACATGGGCCAAACACATACAACAAGGTGGGCTCCTCACATCCTAAGTGGGCCCCACAGGGGACTTCCACCTAGGGTGGACCCTCCCCACATGGGCCACCCATGGATGGGATGGTTGGGATAAAATACATACACATGGTGGGCCTATGGGCTAGGGATGGCCAGCCAGGTTGGACGTCCACCGGCTGGACGTTTAGCAAGGCTCTTTGGTCCAGCCTATTGGCCCCACTAACATGGCCCAATGGGCCTCCATAATATCATAAAGTGGGCCACAAAAGTCATGCACAAAGCCCTAATGGGCTAGGCCCAAAACTGCTACAAACACAAAGAGGACAGCAAGGTTGCAAGAAAATTCAGCAATGCATGTTTTTGTCCTGAATTTGGGCACTCCAATGGAGTGGGTCTAGGGCCTCTAAAATTCTTGAAACTGAGGGTCAAGGTCCCTCATCATGTATACAATAAGATGGAACCCAGAAAGTGGCCCACCACCATCACAATAATTTATGAATTTCAGTTTACAACATTCTATATTACTGGATTGCACAGTAGAAAATTAGGCTGACCAACTATCTTGGCCTACCCTTTTGGATGCCCAAATGGGGTCAGTTGAGGCTGAAGTTTGGCATGCTTGTAGGTGGGGGTACACACCTTTAAGAAACATACATTACATGGTACAAATCTCCTCACCAAATGTCAAAAAAATCAGGCCTCAAGAAGAACCAAAAATTTGTCCAGACAGTTCTGGACAACAATATATAACTGAAAATAATAAAATATAAACACTATTTAAAAGGGGATTTAATCTCAAAAAATCATGGTATGTACCGCCTAGTGGGCCCCCACAAACATTCAGACCATCCCCACCATCAAAACACCTTTGCATGCACCCCTTTTTGGTGTATTTTGGGGCCACACGTCCAAGGGTGGACTGTTATGGACATCCATCCACTTTGGATGACCTGGATGGTTTTGGGTCACAAGGTGGGCCACACACTCATAATCGAAGATGTCAAACAAGAAAAGAAGGAAGATCGGTTACAAGGGAAGGGTCTCCGCCACATTGAGGCCTTTCCCCTCATCACACATGCATACACATTCCACTATCACATGATATACAAAGCTCTACATGATCATAGGATTTCTACTTGGGATTTATGGTGGATATGCAATATCCACCAAGGATTAAGGGTCTAGATGACCCAAAGATCCCTGATCAAAGAAAGAAAAGACCACGAAGGGATCCATGGAGAATGGTCCCTTGCATGGAACATACATGCAATGTAGGATGGTTTATGAGCCACATCCATGGAGTCTTTGGGCCACCATCATCACTTGATGGGCCCCACAAGCTCCAACATGAAGAAAGAGTGAAGAACAAATAAGAGTCTAAAGAAATCTGAAATTGAAATTTTACATACGCACCCACCTAAGGATCAATCTTGAAATCTACACCACCATCAACTAGAAGCTCCAAGGGAGATGAATCTATGGGTGAGATGAGTAGGAAGGGTTGGATTGGGAGAGGATTTGAGGTAGGAGGGTTAGAAATTTTGGAGGGGTGGGGACATTGGAGGGTTGCTAGGAAGAGGAGAGAAGAAATAGTTAGAGAGAAATGAGAAGGAAATGGAGGTTAGGAGGGGTTGTAGGAGAGTAATCATTGCTCTCTCTAAAAGAGAGCTCCTTGGTTAGAGAAAGCACTAATTAGCTAAGGAGATACAAACAATGGTCATAGGGTAGAGTAGGCTTGTAGCTATATGGTTGTAGGTTTTCTAGAAACCCTAAACATAGGCATGACATCATCCACTACATGGGAAAATGTGTGGGGCTAGGGTGGGGTCCACCATCTACACATTAATGGTCCATATCGAAAGTTGCCCATAACTTGAGATGTACATGTCAGATTCATGCACGGGACGTGGCGTTGGAACCGTGACGCTAATACAGACAAGATGACATAGCTTTTCAATCGATCCAAGTCAGGTCTACGTGACCGAACTTAAGGATGACCGAAAATATTAACCGTAGGTCGCGGGTCACCGGGATTCCACTGGTAGGACCACGGGACCTAGAGGAATGGCGTGCACACTTGGGTTAGGATCTTATAGAAAAGGTCGAGGGTTCTATTAATTTTAATTAAATTTAAAGTAAAGGCTACTTGTATTAATTCCTTTAAATCTAAAAAATAAGAGTATTCCCTCTCTTTTCAGAATTAGAATGATAGAATTAGAGATTAAGGAATTAAATAAAAGAAGTTATAAAATAATTTATAAATACCGCTTAATACCTTGATAATAACTGAGGCTTCTCTCTTTCTAACAAAAGTATTTTGGTAGACTTGAATTGTATTTTTGAATTGAGAAAGAATCTCAATTTATAGGTAAAGAAGTTGTTGCTTCGACTCGTATAAGACAGTCTTTGATTCATCTAAGCACCAGATTCAGTTCCAAAATTTTTCCAATTTTGAGCGGGATAAGATCTAATAGATCTTCGACTCATCAAAGGACCTGCTCGACCGATCGAGGGTCTTGCTCGACTAGTTGAAGATGTTAAAGTTTGAACAGTTTTAGTTGTTGGAATTCGAGTCAAGGAATGCTCGATTGGTCGAAGAGTCCACTCGATTAGTTAAAGATCCAACAGAAATTTTGTTTCACTTTGGATGGTGCTAGGACTGGTCAAGAAATTCTTAGACTAGTGGAGCCAAAACTTAGGCTAGTTGAAACTCAACCAATTATAAGTATAAAAATCTAATTTTAAATATGTTTTGAAAGCACCTAAACCTAAGGTCTTTCTAGGGTTTTTAATACCTGTATGAACTGAACTTCATTGCCTTGAAATATGTTAGAGACTTGAACATCACAAAGGAGCTTGATCTTCTATTAGAACTTTAGTAGATTGAGCTTGGTCTTCAACCGAGCTTGATCTAGATTTTCAACTTGAGCTTGGTCTTGAACTTCAACTTGATCTTAACTTGAACTTCAACTTGAGCTTGACTTGAAGATCACTTACTAAGATATTTTGACAAGACGAAATTTGACAAACAAGGTAAAAATGTGCTTTAAACATTATAGCACTTACAAGATTCACACTAGTGAGAATCCGGTGGGCATGCTTACAAAGGTTGTTCCTATAGAGAAGTTCAAGTTTTACTCAACTTCTTTAGGCTTGACAAATAAGAAATGAAGACCAAGTGTACACAAGAAGTGATAATAATGATGTTACTATTGAAGATGATTAGAGATGGTGATTTGGAGCAGTGGAGCTAGAGGATTAAAGTCATGGTGGAGATTGTTGATTGAGTGCCCTTAATCTTATTTAGTGCAATTGGGTTGATTGAAGCACGATGTGATATTCCAGGTTGACCTAGGTGTGTTTTGGTTGACCGACATAAGCTGTTGCTTTCTTAGTTGACCGAAGCTGTGACCAATGGAATGCGTAAGTTTTTAAAAAGTGTAGGTTTTATTTATAATCTTATATGTGGGTATATAAGTATGTCTCTAAGCTCAATTAGGGTACAACAAGGAGAGTCTACATGATTTCTAGGTTTTGCAAAGGGAAAATTTAGGTTTTTTGTTATGTAGGTTATTCCATCTCTTGTAACTCTTCTGTATAGTGGATTGATCATCACTTTGTGCCATGGTTTTTTCTTACAAGGATTTTTCACGTAAAATCTCTATGGTCACTTCTTCTTTTTCATTCTCTATTATGTATTCGATTTGTTTCGAGGTTGCTTCCATGCCCATTAAGGGGTTTCAGTGCCCAACAGTTGATTCATGACCATAATATAAGCTTCAAGAGGATATCGAAATCTATGCAGGCATTGACATGCTTTTGGCCTCTTCATGCTCGAGATCTTTATTAAGAAAAACACCTTCATTAATAGGTGGGAAATCGATCTATAAAGTTAAATGATCCATCAGAATATTCCTCATCAACATGATTGTCAATGAGGCTAGGAAGCCATGTAACAAAAAATGTCTCTACTATGACAATCAAAATCTGACAACACTCAGTGTCATTAGAAATATTGGAAAATCCATGATTAACAATACTTTGAAATTTAATATGATGGAGGAAAAACAAGATAGTCAAGGAGGCCATGGAAGAGGGGTACAATATTGGAAGAGGAGGTAATTCTCAGGAGAAGTAATCAATGTTATCAATCATGATCATAATGAGGACAACAATGATGCAACTAGCTAATTAAACTTGGATCACTTATATTTTTAATGCAACAAAATGGAGGTTTTTAGCTTATTTTAACAATTGACGCAGTTTGTGTGAATATTGATTCATGGCATGTAATAATCATCTTAGATGCGTTACTAAATCCGACTTTAAATTAAAATTTCTCATCCTTGCTATTAATTCAAATCTTGATTTTCTCATTCGTAGTTAGTTGAACACTTCATTAATTCATCCTTTTATGATAATTTTCTCAGTTTTATCATCCTTTTATGTAATTATCTCAAGAAGAATATTTTGTTGGACAATTATATCAATTCATGATTGAGCATTTAAAACAACTAGCAAACTTCATATTCTCATTGGGTTTTATTAGATTTTGATTGAAGAAGACCAGAAGATAGCAATTTAATTATTTGCAATGACATCGTAATCATGTTGATATGTTGGTAAGGGATGCATTTAAAAGTAACCTAAATTGGCATTTAGTTGAATATGTAAGTGGGGTAAATTTCTTTACAACTTACCTAGAGTTTTGGGTGGCTATAAAATAGTGATAGACTAAAAAAGTAGTTCGATGTTACACATGTGGAATTTTTACATGTAAGTTAAGTGAACTTAAGGGAGTATAATTAGAATATCTTAAGTGTGATACATATTAGTGATTACATGTGTAATAAAAGATGAGTAAAATGACTTATTAGGTATGAATGCTACTCGTGGGCTCTGTCCCCTGTCCCGATGTGGAGAGGGGGATGTAACATCCCGTACTTTTCTGTACTCGGGTGTTACCATGATAACCTAACCTAGTATAAATGCAATCCCAATTTAAGTAAACACTCACACACTCTAGCCTGAACTTGACCTTTAGGGGTAATCTGCATCCATAAATTGGGCCGGACCTTCAAATCATAGGATCAATGGTTAGTTTTCCACTTATACAATCTTAGGGATATCTAAAGCTAGTGAAAAGTAATTTTGGAGCAACTGTGTTGTCGGATCTCAAGAAATTGAGGATCAATGGTTAGATATAAGATTGGTCATTAGATTGAGACCTCTCATCATCTGTCTGGGGTTTTGATCATCTAAAGTGACCATTGGACTTCACCTAGATGCTTCACTTGACTCTTAGGACCGTCGATAATCAACTTGGAATGAGGCTAATTATCAGATTGATAATAATCAAGTATAAAACCAAATTATTACTAAGTATGGCCCACCTAGGCCTTGGATCTACCTCATCCTTTGGGGTGGTCCCAATTAAAGTTGACAAAACATATGGAAGGAATAGATTAGCCAAAATCATCAATATTAGACCCTAGATTGATAGATCCGCCATCCGTTCGATCTATAACTAACATGAGTAGTCTAACACTTAAACACAAGGATTTAATTGTCTGAACTATAGGGATGCCATGGAGGTTCATCTAAGCTAGACTAAGAACCCTTATAACCTTTAACATCGAACTAGGAGGCTATTTGACTGTCAGATCAATGAAGACTCATAATTAAAGGATAAAATCTGCGTGTATGGCCCATCAAAACCTTGGACCCGCCTAACCTTTAGTCATGGGTCCTATTTGGACTTGGGGAATCTAATGGGTGGAGCGGATCGAATCAAACATGATTTTGGACCCCACTCTATGTGTTGCATGTGCATTGCAAATGCAGGCACCTACACCACACAGGGCTAGTCAAACCCGGTCTGACTGTGAAATCTAAAAGAGGAGGGATTTCCTTCTTTTTTTGAATTTTCGTCCCCCAAAAGCAGACGGACGGGCAGAGCCTGTTCTCAATGAGTTGTGGCCCACCATAAGCAATATTTTGGCTGATCCAAACCGTTCGTAATGTTGATGACATAGGTTTGACCAATCCCTGTAGATTCCACCCGTTGGATTGTATGCACGCACACACTAATTCAGCCACTAATCTGGTTAACAAACACACTTAGTTCTAAAAATAGAAAGAAATCTGTTTTCTTGCTTTTCTAGCTAGACGAATTTGTGTGAAGGACTCTCCCTTCATCTTAGCCGTTCACCACCATGTGATCCTAGCCCTTCAAGACAGGTCTTTAGAAAAGGAAAAGGATGAGAGAGATAGAATGACCGCAGCTCCCAAGCTCGAACCCACTAGGCCGACTCCCCTTGAAGCTTCAAAACCTTGGTTCTACGAGCTCCATTATGTCCCGAAAGACTTTCCTATGCGGTCGGATCGAAGCTAGAAGCAGTGGGAAGGGATCTACCATGATCATTGTCCTCCGTGCTTCGTGTCGCACTAGCTGAACTCAAAACCATTTCAGTCCGAGTTTGGAGGTCGGTCTTGCCTGGTGAATAGGAAAGAAGCAAGAAAGGAAGCAAAGAAGAAGAAGAAAAAAAAGAAAAACTAGAAGATAGAGGGGGAGAAGATGCTGCACTCCCGCTTGCTACCGCACTAGCTCGAGTCAGGTAGACTCATTCCAGGCATCACTGGGAGTAGCAGAGGGAGAAAGTAAGAAAGGAAAGAGAGAAAGAGAAGTCAAGAGAGAGAGAGGAAGAAAAGAAAGAAGGGAGAAGGAGAGAAACAGGGGAAGAAAGGGCAGAGAGAGAGAGGTTGCTGCTACAAGGCTGACTCAATGTCTGAGTTCAGTATGAAATGAGTCCACACCGAGTTGGGTGCGGTCTGGACAAACTGGTCTAGCAGGGAAACAAAATGAGAAAGAAAGGGAGAGAGAGAAAAAAGGAGTGGTTTTATACCCCAGACTCAGTAACCGGACTCATAAAGAACCTGATGGTCGGTTCTGGCAGCAACAACTTTTGTAGTACCCTATTCTCAGCTCCTGAGGCAGGTTCCAATCCTGGGATCCTACAAGGAGGATTTTCATAACAGTATAATCATTCCAATATGAGCATACCCAAGTTCACAGCAAGTATATCTGAGAATAACCGAGGTACACATCATAAAATCCACTATGAATTTGAACTTTTACAAGTTTATATCAGGTTTAAAAGGTCATACATAAGGAAGTAGGAAAAGAGGAAGAAGTCCACAACACTGGAGTCCTGAAGCTTAAATCTACTCCATGCTCTGTTGCTACGACGTCTGCCTAGAGTCTCCTACACGCATCAATTGTGCATAAGCTTATAGAAGCTTAGAGGGTGATGAAAGTGTGTGACAGTGGTGATAAGAAGAATAGTAGGAGATACAAGGAGAAAAACATGCATAATGAGAATATCACTAGCCTTGACAAGGCTTATCATGAATACAATACAATGAGTACTAGACGCCATAACAAGTCAATGCATGAAGGGGCTTACACAACCAATGCTAATGTGATGCAAGTAATGTCAGTGCTCATGTCTAAACCACATATCAAGTATATTTTCAATCATAAGGAAATCATCGAGGTCCATTACATTGCTGAATGACTACCGCTCTACAGACCCCGTACAGTCAAACGAGCGTAAGAGACCTCACTACCCGCCTGTGGATAGCCAATCACCAACAAGGCTTGAAGGTAGCAGACCCATTTATGAGTTGGTCAGACTCAGCCTAACAACGCCTCCTCATACCAGGCAGGTAAGGCCACACCCCTATCTAACCGATTACATGACAGTGGGAGTCGCGACCTAATGATATAAGGCCCTCATGCGCTTACAGTTTCCACTTAGTCACGGCGTTGGAGCAGATCCTTGGTACCATGGAAATTTTAAGAATTTCACCCATGGGCATCCTATGCACTCGGCTTGCTCAAGTAATATTTTCATTGTCCACACATACGGCCATCCACGAATGTCCTTGTGGAGGCAAGGCCCTGATAAAGCAAGGGAAGTATCACCATGAGATGCGATGTCAATGCATGAGTCACACATACAGATCATGCACTAGTTGCAGGCACACAATGTGCACAAGGGGAGAAACTCCATCCCTTAATGACCACCACACAATGAAATCAATTCACACAGATGATGCATATGGGTCACAAGAATGCAAGTGTGCTACCTGTGGAATATGAAATCCTCCATTCTAAGGAGGGACAAGGTCTAAGCATATAGACAGGTGTTCTAAGAAGAAGAGAAGTCCTTTGGTGGAGGCTCAAAACTTTGGGACAGCCCACCAGCTAAAAGAGTCATAACCCTAAAGAGGAACAATCCTAATCAGGCCTAAGGTGGGCCTTCAAGTACCTATAAGGGCCTCTATTGGCCTAGCTTAGGGCCACCAAGGAGGACATCCAACCACAATTGGGTCTCAAAAGGTAGCCCGCTATGCATATAATGTACGGTCTAAGGCCTAAGCAATGTAGGGTCTAATGGGCCATACTCCAAGCCCAATATCATAGACCATACAGTGGGCCCTCCAGTGAGGTTTGAGTCCAACCGTAAGGGTCATAAACCCATATGTTGTGGTGGGCTTCATGGGCAGCATGGTAGTTCATTTATGAGCAATTCTCACATTTAACACAAGTGAGTTGGGCCTCACTTTTTAGCCCAAGTATAGGGTCAATTTTAATGGGCGGCCAAGGGCCCAACTTCTTGCATATTCTTACCCCTAAGACCATCACAATAAATGGGAGAGTATAGGTCCAAGATTAATGGGCCAATCTAAAAGGACTTATTCCACAAGGCCTAATTACCAACACAAAAGGGCGACCATTCATATATATAACATCACATAATGGGCCTTGAGGAAATTAACCAAATACAAAAGCCATTCAATTCATGCTTTATGGTGGACTTAGAGGGTAGCCCATAAACCCAAGAATACATATGAGCAGGGCCTAAACTGACAGTGTGGGCCTTGCCATACTAGCCCAAAGGCTTAATAAGACCCTTCACAACATGCATCAATGCGGGCCTTACAAGTCAACCCATAATTAAGTACTTCATGAGGACACCAAGGCCCATAATACACATGATCAGCTTATAGATGGCCCATTAGGCACATAATTCAATAAGGTTCGTGTAACATCCTGAAAATCGGGGGGTCGAGCAAAAACCCAACTCCCGAGTTCCAAAATGTTATTTATGCAACATAGATATGTATGATTGAATGTTGTCTGTGATAATATATTAAACATGAGTGAGATTAAGCTAGAACAGCATATCATACTCCAGAGACAGTTAAATTAATAAGCGAAAGACTGTGATAGTAGGTATAACATATATAAACTGTTGTATGTCTCCAGAGTGTGAATATGTTACCAGGTTATATATATACATGTATACTCCAAAAATAAACAAAATGAATATACATGAGTGCGCTAAAATATAAAATGACAAGTGTCAAGGTATCTAATCAACCTCCCTATAATCCCGTCAATCAGAACACACATGAAGGAGGAATCCTTCTCATCATCATCAGGTCCAGCTCCGCTTCTCAAGCAGCGCCATCATCTGCAATCACAAAAAGGGACTGGTGGGTGTCTGAAAACACCATCCCGTAACGTGGGAGTGAGTGATCAACTCAGTGGGATAAGAGAGCAAAGATTACCATGTTATCAAATCAATCATGCGATAATAGTAAAGCAGTAAATCAAACAATCCTAATACTGTTGTTAATGCAATATGACATGACGTGATGTATGCCCTCACCGACGATCTCCCTTATACGGCAACATCTTACGACCGCGACATGTCACACTCCCTAAAGTGCTCTACATCTTCCAGGCACATGCAATGCTATGGTGATATGATTTCTGAGTTGTTAGTAGTCCATTCAAATAGCAGGATTGGGAAACTAAGGTACTTCCCTTGTATCAATCCCAATACAGATCCTGTCTAGGGTCGTCACTCCTAGTAATCTCATATGATGTATATTTTGTAGGTCGCTGCAAGGGCTGCCAGGGCTGTTGCTCGCACTCGTTGCACCGCTCCCCCATCACCTTATCAATACAGGCCTACAATACTCTACTGCTACTGAAGGGTCGTCGCCTCCCGTAGACTCAGAATACGCTCGCGGTCACTACAAAAGGCTGTCAGGGCTGTTGCACATACTCGTTGCTCCGCTCCCCCATCACCTTATCAATGTAGGCCGACAGCAAGAATATAGTGTCCCATACCACCATAATCGGCTCACGAGTCATAGGTGCTCACTGGTCACTATGGGGAGGTTTGTGGCCCCAGCGTAGGCCGACAGCTCGACCACGGTGTCCCATACCACCATGCCCGGCTCATGAGTCTTCGTGGATCAAGGTACCATGGTTGACAGGGTTTACAATGGTAAGTTCAGTACCCTAGGTTCAAGCAGTTATGACTCATGTAGGGTGAACATACAATGGCCAGTCGGGTTACTTGACGGGCTTGACTAGCACGATCGTATCTCAAGTCGAACGACATGAAGTGCGTAAAACACTTCGTGTGGCCTAACCACTGCCGCCAACTCCAAATATGACTCGCGTTCATCGACGCGTCGTTCGTGGCCAAGATAAGCTAACCACGAATTCGCTCGGTTACCGACTGCCTGGACTAAGTATAGTCCCAAACAATTATGGAATCACATCAGCAAATCATATGAGAGTATTGGAAATGGAATACAAACATGTGAGCATGATAACACATGTTATAACGTACAACTTAAGTAAATCATCTTACACATGTCTTTCACACATATGATGAAATTATGCATATCGCCACATATAGGAAATCATCACCATCAGCGTATTAATTGAGAATTCGATCTCAACCTAAATCATAAAGAAATCATCAAGCACATGTTATAACATACCACTTAAGTGAAACATCAAGCATATGCATTTCATACATATAATGAAATCATGCATATAGCTATCATGTAGGAAATCATTTACATCAGCATTTTAATTAAGAAATCAATCTCAAACTAATTCATAACACCATTTAATTCAATACATACTAATACAAACATTTATACAAACACTTACACTACACACTTAAGTCTACATATAGTATGTCGACCCGAAGTGCGCATTTAGGCGAATCTCTTCGCCAAACTAATTATGCACGTATTCCTAACATTCTAATGCGACAATAAACCATGTCAATCACATCAGCAAAATATGAATAAAAACGGTACTTCCTACAAATGACAAAATGCCCTAAATCTCATATTCTTCGTTGGTTTACGAAACAGGAAACGGACAGCATGTTGTACATGTCAAACGATGATGCCGTCGATAATCTACTATTAAACGACATTGAAAGCTTTGGAAACAGTCAATCAAAGCGTCTAAAATCCGCACCTTTTCCCTTATAGATGTGTGAATTCGAACGGAGCGTATATGCTTCGTCTACGGCAAATAGGGAACCTAATACACAAGCTACATAAGCTACATCGCTAATAGAATTGACGAAAGCTTAAATCAGCAAGTGTTGAAGGTTTTCCTCACCTAGAAGTGTGTTGGAATCGCCGAAAAAGTGATTGGAGTGCGTCGCCTAAGCACGTACAACAGCAGCAGCAGGTGGCAGGAAGATCTCTCCCACCCTCTCTCACATACTCTCACCTTTTCTCTCTTCCAATCTAGGACTTTTTACAAATTCGGATGGGAGAGAGGAGTGAGGGTTTCAACCTCTTTTATAAGCTTAAAAGTGCCCAAAATATGCTCCAGGTCAAGGTATACTTGAGGTATGTCCAATTCGGGACTGTTTCGGTCCAAAAGATGCTTTCTGGTGGTCCCCTGGCCAAATGCGGTCGGACTTAAGCTCATGCATACTGGATCTAGCATACATCAAGTTTTCAGTCCGGCAGGGTTCGCAGATCGCACGTGGCGGTCCAGTTTCAGTTCAGCGGTCACCGCACGTAGATTAGGCCTGCAAATCTCATGATATGAAATAGAAATTTTTTCTGATCCGAGGGTGTAATTTGGCTGAATTCTGACGGTCAGAACGCTTAATACTGATACGTCAAGTCGTGTGCCAGATTTGAATTTTAAATTCCAAATCTGTCCCTATTCGCACTCTCTTCGGTCCGGGCTCAATGAAATAGCCTGTGATTATCGGTTGGACTTGATTTTTGAAATGATTGTCAAGTCCAGCTAGGTGATCCTAACGGTCTAAGATTGAAAGTATCGGACTTTTGACACGCGGTCTAGATCCAATACAAAGTTTCAAAGAGGTCCAGAGAACAAACCGGTTTAGAGTTTGATCCCAGGTTATAGAGTATTATAGCACCATGGATTCTACAAGTTTTGGGTCTTGTAGAACATATTTAAAGTGATCAGGGACTATTTCCTAGCTACTCTAGCGTCACGCTAGCTAACTTATGCTTAGTTTATAAAGGAATTAACCCTAAGTGATTTCTTTGGCTATGGAATTGGGTTCTGAGCAATTTTCTAGGTGTTTTAATTGAACCATTGCCTAAGGACATCTAATCCCAGGTTGGCCAAAATTCGGGGTGTTACAGTTCGCCCTTGAACAATGTTGGGCTCAAGGAAGAGGTTTACAGTCCATTGGGCCTATAAAATTACTTAAAATTTAGTTAATGCTGACTAACAATATCACCACAAAGGTGGGCCTCAAGGGGCACTAATTAAGTCCAAAAATGTCTAAGGAAAGAAGGCTAGAGTATATGCAACACTCCTTTAAATCTAGTGGGCCAGATTAGCCCCAAAAAGGTCGACCATGCAACAAAATTTGGGCCCCTTGCTGGAATTTCTTCCCACCCATTTCTTGGGCCTGTTGGAGTTCAAAAGTTTATTTAATCTAAAGGGGATACAGACCCATGATAATCCACACATATTATAGTGGGCCCCACCAGATAAGAAGGGGGGTATACAATACTTACTTCAAGTGGGTCATGCTATTAGATTGCAGGCCCAGCAACCCAAGGTAGGGGCGTCCCATGGTGGTTAGTCTTATGGGCCTGGGTATTTGGCCCAAAACTGATCCAAATTGTAGGCCACACCATGGTCGGCACAGGAGCCCGCTGGCCTTGTAAATTTGCAGGATGGTCCTTTCATGGGTTGGCCACACGTTCAAAAAATTTCATGATTTTTGGAAAATAAAAAGTAATTTAATTAATTTAAATAATACAATCTGTTCAGAAAATTGGATTGACCTGGATGTCCCAACGTGGTGGGCCGGTCCGGCCCTTTCCATGGTGTGCACAGGGGTCCATTAGCCCCAAATATTTGTAGGTGGGTCTAACCATGGGTGAGACACCTCTCTATAAATTTTCATATTTTTTATATACCTAAAAATATTTTAATAAATTTCAAAATTCCAACCTGTCCAGGGTGGAATGTTGTTGGAAATATAGCTGTCCACTGTCTTGAATTTGGGTCATACAAATGGGTCGGTTCTGGCCCCCCAAAATTCCTAAATTTTGGGCTCAAGGTCCCTCATTAAGCCTACAATAAGGTGGGACCCAAAAATGTGTACCACCTTCTAAGAAAATATTTTTTTTAAAATTTTATTTTTATGGGACTATGCTGCTGGAATGCACAACAGAAATTTCTGGCATCCCACTAAGTTGGCCCACCCCTTTGGATGCCAACATGGGGTCTTGCAGGTAGGTCCTACCATGAGTGGGACACTTTTTTACAAAATTTTAGAATTTTTGAGGCAGTATAAGTATTTTATTTAATTTATACAAATTATGATCAACAATGAATATCCAGAAGATCTGCTGGTGCAAAAAATACTGTTATCCCATGTTTGACACCATATGGGGTGGGCCTATACATGCCCAAATTACTGGAAAATTAGTGGATTTGATGGTCCCACATATGGACAGTAAGTGGGGTCCACTGGAGTGGCTCACTCACTCTCAAATCAAGATGGAAAATGAGCATTTTTAACATACAGTGTTGCTGGACTGTTCAGAAATTTCTTGACAGTCAGCCTACTTTGGCCATCCCATAGGCCTTAACATGTGGGAAATGAAGTGGGCTCCATTTCACATCAAAGTGGGATCCACACTCTAGAAAACCCCTAAAAATTTTTGAGAGAAACAGGCATACAAACAGTCCCGAACAATTACTCAAAATCATTCTATAGATGGGCCTAAAATTTGGACAGCAACATGTGCTGTACACATTTCGGTCCATAGAAATTATCCCAAGGGTTTTATACCCTAATTCATCAAGTGGGGTCTACCTAGATGGGTCATCAAAATTTTAGATCCATCAGTACACCAAAAACCATAAGAAAATCCATGTTTGGAGACCACTCAACCCATGCATGTCATGATGGGCCTAGACGTCCAACAAGGTGGGCCTGGACGTCCCATTTTCTGATGGAACTGAGATGTTGCTGACCACATCAGTGGGCCACAAATCTCTAGCAACAAAAGGAGGAGAAAGGGAGAGGGATCACGACTATGGTGGAAGGTTCCGACACTGTGAACTTTCCACCTTCAATCCACACTATCCACTATATTGGTAGCTTACATGCATGCCATTTACAATTAAAAAGAGGTGCAGAGGTAGGGATACCATCTCTACCATGCATGCAAAGGTCTAAATGACCTATGAAAGGTTAGATCTAAGAAAAATTTCTCATGGTGGGTCCATGGATAATGGCTCACCATGGAAGAAGATATGCATGCTCTAGGCCCATGGCCCTGAATCTAGAAGTCATGTAGGACCTCCACCATGGATTTTGGGTCCTACATGCTTTCATTCATGTAGAGTGAGGAAGACAAGAAGAAGAAAGAGAGGAGAGTCTTCATAGAGCACCCACCTCCAATGGACAAACTCCAACTCCAAGTGCTAGCTTTTATGCTACAAGGGAGAAGATTCTATGGTGAGGATGAGATTTAGAGGGTTGGGATGGGATAGATGGAGCATGCAATAGGCTGAGATGGGGTGGAAGCCATGGATGTTTGGAGGGCTTTAGCTTGCTAGAAATGAGAAGAAAGAGAGGGAAGGAGAGAGAGGGTAGGTTATGATGAGTTGTAAGAGCTAGGCATGATTGCTTTGTAAGAGCTTAGGCATGATTGCTTATGGGGAAGAAAAATAACGATTATTTGTAAGGTGTAAGAGGCTAGGGAGTAGGGTGGTAGAATGCTTAGGTGTAGGATCTTTAGAAAAGTACACCTAGGTGGGGCCCACCATGAAAAACGTGCAAGCCAGGTGGGTCTTACCAAAATGCAATCAATGGTCCAATAATGCATGACCTACAACTTTTTATGGACGTGTCAGATTTATACATGAGACGTGACGTTGGAACCACAGCGATGATGCGGTCACAATGACATAGATCTTGGGTCAATCTGAGTCGGGTCAACGTGACCAAACTCAAGGGTGACCGCAAACACTATCTGAGGGTCGCGGGTCGTTGGAATTTGACTGGTAGGACCGTGGGACTGGAATGGATGGAATGCATACACATGCATGCATACATACTAACTTGGATCGAGTCTCACAACCCGCCCCACCAATAGAAAAATTTCATCCTTACAATTGACCAATGCAGGACAAAATGAAAAGCAAACACCATCATTATATAACAATCATTAAAAGAGAAGGCAATACAATCTGCATATATCAATCAACAAATAAATGGGGATAACACTCTCTAATCTTAGCCTCGTGTTCCCAAGACGCCTCGGCCACCGAATGATGACCCCATTGTACCTTCACCAAGAGAATGACCTTGGTCCTAAGGACCTTCTCCTTTCGATCAAGAATTTGAATTGGCTGCTCAATGTAGGAAGCATCCTCACGGACCTCGAGTGGCTTCCAATCAATTATGGGAATAGTGTCTGACCCACATTTTTGCAATATATAAACATGGAATACATCGTGGATCGCGGACAACTCAAGAGGTAAGGCAAGCCTATAGGCCACAATGCCCACGCGCTTGGTAATCTCAAAAGGTCCAATAAATCTCGAGGTGAGCTTGCCCTTCACACCAAAGAGAATCACGCCCTTCATAGGCGAGACCTTGAGATATACAATGTCCTCGACTGCGAACTCAAGGGGTCAACGCCGACGATTAGCATAACTCTTTTATCGGCTCTGAGCTGTACACATCCTCTGCCTAATAACATCAACAGCTTTCAATGTTTGCTGCACAAGCTCGGGACGTAAGAGATGATGCTCTCTAACCTCGTTCATAAAGTGCCTCAAAAGGAGCCATGCCGATAGTCGCCTGATAATTTTTGTTGTATGTGAATTCAGTGAGGCGTATATGCTCATCCCAACTGCCCGCAAAGTCGATCACACAAGCCATGAGTATATCCTCAAGGATTTGGTTGACCCTTTCGGTCTGCCCATCCATCTGTGAGTGATAAGCGGTGCTGAGATACAAAGTGACCCCCAACGCTTGCTGGAAACTCCTCTAAAACTTAGACGTAAATCTGGAATCTCGATCTGAAATGATCGAAACTGGGATGCCGTGTAGTCTCACTATCTTCTCAATGAATATCCTCCCCAATTGGTCCATTGACCAGGAAGCACGCACTGGAATGAAATGAGCCAACTTCGTCAGACGGTCGATGATAACACAGATGGTATCGTGACTATGCTAAGTCCTCGGCAAACCTGTGATGAAGTCCATCGATACATGCTCCCGCTTTCACTCTCGAACACTTAATGGCTGCAAGGGACTAGGGGATATCTGGTGATCGGCCTTGACATACTGGCATAGATCACACTCGGCCACAAAACTAGCAATCTGGTGCTTCATCCCCTTCCAAAAATACTACCTCCTCATATCATGATACATCTTCATGGAGCCTGGGTTAATGGTCAGTCTCGATTGGTGTGCCTCTGTCATCAGATCATGTCACAACTTTGGCACGTCCAGGACACACAATCGGCCTCAAAAGCGTAATCCACCATCGGAACCAATCTACCAGTCTGACTGCTTCATGGATGCGGCCTCTTCTTGGTACTCCTGAAGTGACTCCTCTGTCTGGTGAGCTTCGATCACCCCAACCACCAAGGAGGGTTAAATTGACAAGCTCGAAAGCTGAACAATGAAAGACTTCAGACCGAACTCAAAGTCAAACTCTGAAACATCCTTGAGCATCTGCCACTATTGAACCATCATATGTGCCACCAAGTCTTGTGGCTGACGGTTGAGCGCGTCTGCCACCACGTTCGCCTTGCCCAGATGGTATTGAAGGTCAAAATCATAGTCCTTCAATAACTCCATCCATCGCATTTGTCATAGGTTTAACTCAGATTGTGAAAATAGATATTTCAATCTCTTATAATCCGAGAAGAGCTCAAACCTAACCCCATATAAATAATGCCTCCACACCTTTAGTGTAAAGACAACTGCTGTAAGCTCCAAATCATGAGTGGGGTAGTTTAGCTCATGGACCTTGAGCTGGCACGAAGCATACGCCACTAGCTTCCCGTGCTGCATAAGGATAGCACCCAAGCCAACTCTGGAGCCATCGGTGAAAACAACGAAGCCCTCACTCCCATCAGGAAGAGTGAGAACAGGAGCAGACATGAGGTGGTCCTTCAACTCCATGAATGGCTCCTCACAGGCATCACTCTAGACGAACTCGATGCCCTTCCGCGTCAACCGGGTCAGCGGTGCAGCAATACGGGAGAATCCCTTGATAAAACATCGGTAATATCCCGCTAGACCAAGTAAGTTACGGATCTCAGGCATGTTCGTGGGCCAGCCCCACTAATGCATTGCATCAACCTTTGAGGGGACCATAGCGATACCCTCCCTTGTCACCACGTGACCGAGGAACTTCATCTCCTCCTGTCAAAACTCACACTTCTCCAGCTTCGCATACAGCTGGTGGGCATGAAGGGTCTCAAGCACAATCTGCAGGTTCTTAGCATGGTCCTCTCAGGTCCTCAAATATACAAGAATATCATTAATGAATACCACCATGAACTAATCGAGGAACGGTCGAAAAATCTCATTCATCAGCTACATGAATATGGCGGGTGCATTGGTCAGTCCGAACGACATGACCAGGAACTCGAAGTGACCATAGCGTTTCCAGAAGGCCGTCTTCGGAATGTCCTCCTCACGGACCCAAATCTGATGGTAACCAAAGTGCAAGTCTATCTTGAAAACATAATGTACACCCTGTAACTGATCGAACATATCATCAATACGGGAAAGCGGGTATCAGTTCTTGATGATGACTCTGTTGAGCTCACGATAGTCCACATAGAGCTGCAACGAATCATCCTTCTTCTTCACAAACAATACTGGGGCTCCCTAAGGTGAACTGCTGGGATAAATGAAACCTAACTCTTAGAGCTCATCCAACTGCTCATGTAGTTCCCTTAACTCCAATGGTGCCATCCGGTAAGGGGCTTTCGAGATAGGTGCGGTACCGGGCACCAAATCAATCTAAAATTCCACCTGCCGACACGGTGGTAAAACCAGTATCTCCTGAAACACATCGGGGCACTTGAAAATAACTGACAGCTGCTTAATACAATCTATCATAGAATCCTCAATAATAGAAGCCAAGAAACTAGATAATGGCTCTCCTCTGGGCTCGACAACGAACTTGAACACTAACACACCTGGAATGTGAAACGTAACCGTCCTCGTGGCACAGTCTAAGACGACACAATACTCTGCAAGCCAGCCCATACCCAGAATAACTTCAAATCTTATCATCGGCATCACGAACAGGTTGGCAGGAAGAAACATCTCGCCCACTAACACCGGGCAAGAAGGACAGCGACGGGTCAGCATAATAGACTTCCCCATGGGAGTTGAAACGGTCAAGGCCTCAGACACAGACTCGGATGGAATACCGGTCAATTGATAAAACTGCTCAGCCACAAAAGAATGGGAAGCACCAGAATCAAACAAAATATGAGCAACAGAAGCAGAAATAAGAAGAATACCCTCAAAGACTCCACCGGTCGATGACTGCGAGTCTTGGCCTGACACTTGCTGCGCAGAATAAAAAGGTCCCTGAGTTGGTAGGGGAAGTAAACCAGAAAACTGAGGGTCCTAAGTCTAAGCCTACTGGGATGCTATACACACTGGACCTAGGGACCATACATATGAATATCCCCTCTGCTGGTGCTGCAACTACTACTGTCTCTGCTGAGGAGGTCTACCTAGTTGCCTCTACTACTGAGGAGGAGCCCTAGGAGCGACGGGTGGAAGCTGTGCTCTCTACTGCTGTTGAGGAGGATGAGGAGGGTGTAACTGTGGTGGCCTTTGCTTCTGAATGGGGAGAGGGCACTCACGCCTCTGATGCCCGGCCTGTTCACAACTGAAGCATACACCAGAAAAGGGGCTGGAAGATGAAGTGGCTGGCGGTGCTAACGATGATGACGAAGCTGCTGTCTGAATCATAGGCTATCGAAACCCTGATCTGCCCCTCCATCTCTGCTGACAGTGCTGCCTAGAACTGCCAGCTGGTGCTCTCCTCAACCGGTCTCCACTGGAACTCTGGTCTCTCGATCTTTGGGTCATAGCCCAGTCCTCCTCATAAACCAGTGCCCGATGTATGACCTGGTCGAGCATCTCCAAATAATGCCCTACCACATGGCTGCAAAGGGCAGGATGTAAACCAGTCACGAAACGACGGGCCCTCATCTTCTCATCGCTGGTGAGATGAGGAGTAAATCGAGACAAGGCCAAGAAATGGGCCTCATACTAAGATACAAACAAATCACCCTGCACTAGGGTCTCAAACTCGATTGCCCGCTGGATCTGAACGTGCTCTAGGAAGAACTTTTGGTCGAAACGGACCATGAACTCCCCTCATGTCCAAACGAACTGAGGCCTGACCATCCTGGATACGGATGACCACCAATGACGGGCCTCACCCTGAAGAAGATAGGTCGCAAGGGATAGTCTCTGATCCTTAGGACACTAAATAGTGTCAAAAATCTTTGCAACCTCAGTGCGCCAAGCCTCAGTGGTAGAAGGGTCAGGATCACCGCTAAACCTTGGGGGATCATGCTGACGAAACTCTCAAGCTATCACACTAGCATGTGGTAAATTAAACTGCACAGAAACCTATACGGTAGTAGGTTGACAGGTCTGTAATGCAATGTGAACAAGCTGCATCAGTTACTGAAAATGATCGGCTCCTATGGATACTATCAGAAAAGCAGGGGTGGCACTTGCCTCAGGTGGAGGCAAGGGTGTGGCCAAGGGGTTAAGAGCCTCTATAACTGGAACAACAGGCTGAGGAGGGGGAACCGGTGGGGGAGCTGGAGCAACCGAGGGAGTGGGCACTACGGGCTCAACCGGAGGAACAGGCTGGATCAGGACCTCAGGAATCGGATTCTCAACAACAGAAGCAGGATGTGCTCGAGTAGGATGGGTATCTCGGGTGCCTCATCCATGGGTACCACGACCTCTGGCACCACAACCACGGGTGCCACGACCTTAGGTGTCATGTCTAGGCGGCATCGTCAATAAAACCACGACACGAAGAATCAGGACAATTAGTGTCGGGACACTACTTGTACTATGCGCTTAGCAGACATACAATGTTATCCTGAGTTATTCTAGAATTACTTACTATACTCTGATACTAACTCCTGTCACGCCCCATACTTGGTAATCGGACTCACGAAGAACTCAATAGCCAGTTCTGGCTGCAACAGCCTCTGTAGTACCCCATTCTCGGCTCCTGAGGTAGGTTCCGATCTTGGGATCCTAAAAGGAGGATTTCCATAACAATATAGCATTCCAATACGAGCATACCCAAGATCATAAAAAGTATATCTGAGAATAACCAAGGCACACATCATAAAATCCACTATGAATTTGAACTTTTACAAGTTTACATCAGGTTTAAAAGGTCATACATAAGGAAGTAGGAAAAGAGGAAGAAGTCCGTAACACTGGAGTCCTGAAGCTCAACTCTACTCCATGCTCTGCTGCTACGACACTTGCCTAGAGTGTGGTGAAAGTGTGTGACAATGGTGCATCAATCGTGCATAAGCTTATAGAAGCTTAGAGGGTGGTGAAAGTGTATGACAATGGTGCTCAGAAGAATAGTAGGAGATACAAAGAGAGAAACATGCTCAATGAGAATATCACTAGCCTTCCCAAGACTTATCATGAATACGGTGCAATGAATACTGGATGGTATACCAAGGCAATGCATGAAGGGGCTTACATAGCTAATGCTAATACGATGCAAGTAATGTTAGTGCTCATGTCTAAACCATATATCAAGTACATTTTCAATCATAAGGAAATCACTAGGGTCTATTACACTGTTGAATGACTGCCGCTCTACAGACCCCGCACAGTCAAATGAGCGTAAGAGACCTCACTACCCACCTGTGGACAGGCAATTACCAAAAAATCCTGAAGGTAGCCGACCCATTTACGAGCTGGTCAAACTCATCCTAGCAATGCCTCCTCAAACTAGGCGGGTAAGGCCACACCCCTATCCAACCGACTACACGACAGTGAGAGTCATGGCCAAACGGTATAAGGCCCTTGTGTGCTCACAATTTCCACTTAGTCACGGCATTGGAGTAGATCCTTGGTACCATGAAAGTTTTAAGAATTTTACTCATGGGCATCCTATGCACTTGGTATGCTCGAGTAATATTTCTGGTGTCAACACATACAACCATCCACGAATATCCTTGTGGAGGCAAGGCCTTGATGAAGCAAGGGCAGTATCACCATGAGATGCGATGTTAATGCATGCGTCACACATACAGATCATGTACTAGTTGCAGGCACACAATGTGCACAAGGGGAGAAACTCCATCCCTTAATGACCACCACATAATGCAATCAATTCACACAGATGATGCGTATGGGTCACAAGAATGCAAGTGTGCTACTTGTGGAATATGGAATCCTCCGTTCTAAGGAGGGACAAGGTTTAGGCATATAGACAGGTGTTCTAAGAAGAAGAGAAGTCCTCTGGTGGAGGCCCAATACTTTGGGACGGCCCACAAGCTAAAAGAGTCATAACCCTAAAGAGGAACGGTCCTAATCAGGCCTAAGGTGGGCCTTCAAACACCTATAAGGGTCTCTATTGGCCTACCTTAGGGCCACCAAGGAGGACATCTAACCTCAACTAGGTCCCAAAAGGTAGCCCGCTATGCATATAATGTAAGGTGTAAGGCCTAAGGAATGTAGGGTCTAATAGGCCATACTCTAAGTCCAATATCATAGACAGTATAGTGGGCCCTCAGGTGAGGTTTGGGTCCAACTATAAGGTCATAGAACCATATGTTGTGGTGGGCTTCATGGGTAACCCGGTAGTTCAATTTCATGGGCAATTCACATATTTAACACAAGTGAGTTGGGCCTCACTTTTTAGCCCAAGTATAGGGTCAATTTTAATGGGTGGCCAAGGGCCCAACTTCATGCATATTTTTGCCCCTAAGCCCATCACAATAGATGGGAGAGTATAGGCCCAAGATCAATGGGCCTATCCAAAAATACTTAGTCCACAAGGCCTAATTACAATTACAAAAGGCCGACCATTCATATATATAATATCACATAATGGGCCTTGAGGAAATAACCCAAATACAAAAGCCATTCAATTCATGCTTTATGGTGGACTTAGAGGGCAGCCCATAAACCCAAGAATACACATGGGCAAGGCCTAAACTGACAGTGTGGGCCTTGCCAAACCAGCTCAAAGGCTTAATAAGATCCTCCACAACATGCATCATTGTGGGCCTTGCAAGTCAACCCATAATTAAGTACTTCATGAGGGCACTAAGGCCCACAATACACATGATCAACTTATAGATGGCCCATTGGGCTCATAATTCAATAAGGCCAGCCCTTGAATAATGTTGAGCTCAAGGAAGAGGTTTACAGTCCATTGGGCCTATAAAACTACTTAAAATCTGGTTAATGCTAACTTACAATATCACCACACAGGTGGGCCTCAAGGGACAGTAATTAAGCCCAAAATTATCTACGGAAAGAAGGCTAGAGTGTATGAAATACTCCCTTAAATCTAGTGAGCCACATCAACCCCAAAAAGGTCGACCATGCAGTAAAATTTGGGCCCCTTGTTGGAATTCCAGTCCACCCATTTCCTTGGCCTGCTGGAGTCCAAAAATTTATTTAATATAAAGGGGTTACTGACCCATGGTGACCCACACTTATTACAGTGTGCCCCACCAGATAAGAAGGGGGTATACAATACTTACTTCAAGTGGGCCATGCCATTTTATTACAGGCCCAACAACCTAAGGTAGGGGTGTCCCATGGTGGTTAGTACTATGGGCCTGGGTATTTGGCCCAAAACTGATCCAAATTGTAGGTCACACCACAGTCGGTACAGGGGCCCGATGGTCCTAAAAATTTACAGAGTCGTCCTTCCATGGGTTAGCCACACCTTCACAAAATTTCATATATTTTGGATAAATAAAAGTAATTTAATTAATTTAAATAAAATAGTCTGTCCAGAAAATTGGACTGACTTGGACGTCCCAACATGGTGGGCCGGTTCGGCCCTTTCCATGGTGTGTACAGGGGTCCATCGGCCCTAAAACTTTTTAGGTGGGTCCCAACATGAGTGATTCACCTCTCTATAAATTTTAATAATTTTAAACTTCTAAAATAATTTTAATAAATTTCAAAATTTCAACCTATCCAGGGTGGAATGTTGCTAGAAATATAGTTGTCCACTATCCTAAATTTGGGTCATCCAAATGGGTGGGTCCCGCGCCTCCAAAATTCTTCAAATTTGGTCCCAAGGTCCCTCATTAATCCTATAACAAGGTGGGACCCAAAAATATGGCCCACCTTCTGAGCAAATATTTTTTAAAATTTTATTTTTATGGGACTATGCTGCTAGAATGCACAACAGAAATTTCTGACAGCCCACTATTTTGGCCCACCCCTTTGGATGCCAACATAGGGTCCATTGGTCATAAAATTTTGTAGGTAGGTCCTACCATGGGTGGGACACCTCTCTGTAATATTTTAAAATTTTTTAGGTAGTATAAGTATTTTATTTAATTCATATAAATTATGATCAACAATGAATATCTAAAAGATCTACTGGTGCAGGAAATACTGTTGTCCCATGTTTGACACCATATGGGGTGGGCCTATACTTGCCCAAATTACTGAAAATTGGTGGGTTTGATGGTCCCACATATGGACAACAAGTGGGGTCCACTGGAGTGGCCCACTTACTCTCAAATCAAGATGGAAAATGAGCATTTCTAACATGCAGTGTTGCCGGACTGTCCATAAATTTCTTGACAGTCAGCCTACTTTGGCCCATCCCATAGACCTCAAACATGGCGAAAATGATGTGGGTTCCATTTCACATAAAAGTGAGATCCACACTCTAGAAAAACCCTAAAAAAATTTGAGAGAAACAGGCATACAAACAGTCCCGAACAATTACTCAAAATCATACTATAGATGGGCCTGAAATTTGGATAGCAACATGTGCTGTCCACATTTCAGTCCATAGAAATTATCCCAAGGGCTTTGTACCCTAATTCATCAAGTAGGGTCCACCTATATGGGTCATCAAAATTTTAGATCCATAAGTATACCAAAAATATTAAGAAAATCCATATTTGGAGACCACCCAACCCATGCATGTCATGGTGAGCTTGGACGTCTGGCAAGGTGGGCCTGGACGTCCCATTTTCTGATGAAAATGAGATGTTTCTGACCACATCAGTGGGCCACAAATCTCCAACAAGAAAAGGAGGAGTAAGGGAGAGGGATCATGGCCATGGTGGAAGGTCCCGATACTGTGAACCTTCCACCTTCAATCCACACCATCCACTATATTGGTAGCTTACATGCATGCCATTTACAATTAAAAAGAGGTGCAGAGGTAGGGATACCATCTCTACCATGCATGCAAAGGTCTAAATGACCTATGAAAGGTTAGATCTAAGAAAAATGCCTTATGATGGGTCCATGGATAATGGCTCACCATGGAAGAAGATATGCATGCTCTAGGCCCATGGCCCTGAATTTAGGAGTCATGTAGGACCTCCACCATGGATTGGTGGGTTCTATATGCTTTCATTCATGTAGAGTGAGGAAGACAAGAAGAAGAAAGAGGGGATAGTCTTCATGGAGCACCCACCTCCAATGGACAAACTCCAACTCCAAGTGCTAGCTTTTATGCTATAGTGGAGAAGATTCTATGGTGAGGATGAGATTTAAAGGGTTGGGATGGGATAGATGGAGCATGCAATGGGCTGAGATGGGGTGGAAGCCATGGACATTTGGAGGGCTTTAGGTTGTTAGAAATGAGAAGAAAGAGAGGGAAGGAGAGAGATAAGGAGAGAGAAGGTAGGTTATGATGAGTTGTAAGAGCTAGGCATGATTGCTTTATAAGAGCCTAGGCATGAATACTTATGGGGAAGAAAAACAATGATTATTTGTAAGGTATAAGAGGCTAGGGAATAGGGTGGTAGAATGCCTAGGAGTAGGCTCTCTAGAAAAGTACACCTAGGTGGGACCCACCATGAAAAATGTGCAAGCCAGGTGGGTCCCACCAAAATGCAATCAATGGTCCAATAATGCGTGACCTACAAATTTTTATGGACATGTCGGATTTATGCACGAGATACGATGTTGGAACCGCGGCGACGATGTAGTCGCAATGACATAGATTTGGGTCAATTCGAGTCGGGTCTAGGTGACCGAACTCAATGATGACTGCAAACTCTATCCGAGGGTCGCGGGTCACAAAAATTTGACTAGTAGGACCGCGGGACCAGAATGGATGGAATGCATACTCACACATATGCTTGCACACATGCAAACTCAGGTTGGGACTCACAAGTGGGGTTGCTGCCTGTAAGCCCCATATCTTAGACCGTACCGTTTCGTAGACTTCCATGGTCTTACCGGTCGAATTTCGACAACCTTCAACCCTTAATTGATATTTACGCACGACCCTAATTCGTATGCCGTCAACCCGAGTCGACTCAACCCAAGATCTTTAGCATAGTGACCGCGTCGTCGCTGCAGTTTCTATGCCACGACTCGCGCGCTGAGGTGATACCCTGGTTAGGATATGTGGGCCAACGTTCGCTGTGAAGAAAATGCCACGCATTGCGAAACCTAAGAGAATCTCTACGAGGTGTCACATCAATCCCATCAATTAATCAATCCTATCACATCACATGTCAAGCACATGTCAAGTACACATCACTTTTCACTCTTTCCCAAGCAAGTCACAAAAGTCCAAAAGTTTTTCCAAGCCCATACCTTTCTTACACAAAATGCCTCCACAGTTAAAAAGTTCTCACACCACCCATGCTTTTCTTACATAAAAGGCCACAAAAGTCAAAAGTTCTCACATCCATCACTCCATCACCCATCACTCCTCTCTCTTTACTACTCTCTTTCTCTTTTTTCAAACCATTCCCAAGCAACCAAAATCCCATACGTATGAGTCTCTCCCATCTCTCCAAGAGAGCTCCAAGTGTGGCCCACCTTTCCATCCCAAGATCCCCTATCCTAGCCATCCATTCCTCATCTCCTCCATTGGAATCAAAGCTAAGGTGCTAAGGAACCCATAGGAGCAAGAAGATCGAACGGTGGGTGCTAGATAATAGTAGTTTTTCATATTTTTAAGATGGGCCAAGTGAGGCCAACCGATCAATGGTTTGGATCTCATTTGGGACCCTAAGATGTGGCCGATGGCCCACTAGGATCATCATGATCATTCCATGATGGGGTCATTCTCCATGGACCCCATCATGATGATTTCCTTACATTAAAAAGGTCATCTAGACCGTCTATATTGGTGGGGAGAGGATCTCCACCGTTGACTTTCGATTTTGATGAATCCATGTGTAGAGGGATCCATTGATGTATGATTTCATATAAGAGAGGGCTCATAGTGGTGGAGCCCTCCATCACACGCGTGTCCCACTCTCAATCTCTCTCTATCCCTTTTTATTTCATTTTTATTTTATTTTATGAGAGTATAATAGGGTTGTGTGGCCTATTTGAATGGACCCCACCATGAGGCTTATATTCTATCCAAATCATCAAGTGTGGCCCACTTTGTGTGCGATGTATCCACACTATTCTCCATGAGGTGGCCCACCTAATCAGGGCCCACCTCAATGCACATGTCCAACCGTCCAGCGTCTGGGATGCTGGACGTCTCTGTAAAAGAAAAACACAAATATAAGCTTGATCCTTTTTAAGCTTTTGGGGTGGTTCACTCTCATAGGCCCCACGTTGGTGTATGTATTAAATCCACGCCGTCCACCTCATTCCCTGGATCATTTTAGGCATTGAGCTAAAGAATGAGGTCAATCCGATGATCAGGTGGGCCATACTATAGAAAATATGTTCTTGCCATTCAAAGCTATTAGGACCCACCTTGTAGTATCTACATGCTAAAAATACAGAACATTAGACTTGTTTGGTGTATTTCGGACCCTATAATCCATTGGATGGAGTGGATTCTCAGGTAGCCGGCCCCACATGTGATTTTTTGTGGATAAACAAAAAAAGAAGAAGAAGAAAGGAAGTAGCGCTGCTGCCGCTGTCAGAAGGCAGGAGGCGCTGCCTGCTCTCTAGCGGGCGGGCGGACGGTAGCCACCCACGGCCCCACTTATGGGCCCCACCATGATGTATATTTTGTATCCACACCTTTCACGTGGTGGGCCCCTCCCTGAAGTGGGCCCCCGCCAAGTTTTAGCGGCATCCAAATCTCTGGTGGCCCACACCATAGGAAACAGTGGAATTGAACCTCTACCATTAAAATCCTTTTGTGGGCCACAGAAGTTTGGGATCAAGATGAAATTTGTATTTTCCTTTCACTCAGGTCCACATGACCTCATGAACGGGTTGGATGGCATGTAAACATTGTGGTGGGCCTCACTTGGGACCCACAAGTGATGTATGGATTTTATTCCCACCGTCCAGGTGGACGGTGGAACCCACCTGATATATGTGTTTAATTCCCACCGTCTGCTCCCACCGTCCAGCGGACGGTGGGCCCTGGTGCATGTGTTCTATGTACACTGTCCAGTGACAGTGGGGCACTCCATGATGCATGTGCTGCATCCAATCCGTCCATTCACCTTGTAAGCTCATTTTATGGCTTGAGCTAAAGAATGACTCGGATCCTTAGCTCATGCGGACCCCACCATGATGCGTGTGTTGAGCCCAAATCGTCTATCCATTTTAAAGGCTCATTTCTTGGCATGAGCCATAGAATGGGCCAGATCCATTGTCTAAGTGAACCCCAACTTGGCACGTTTTGAGGTCCATCTTAATGTATTTGTGGTAATTCTTTGGGGCCCACTTGATGTGGATGTAAGGCCCACGGAATTAGGCCATTTGATGTATGCTAAGGCCCATGGGATTAGGCCCATTTGATGTTTTATGGGCCCATGGGTTAAGGCCCATTGAGATGTAATAGGGCCTATGGGTTGAGGCCCATTTGATGTACATATGGGGCCCAACTAATGTGGTCCATTTGTTACATATAAGACCCATGAGTTTAGGCCCAATTGATGCATTCAAGGCCCAACGGGTTATGACCCATTGTAATGCGCATAAGGCCCATTGGTGCGGCCCATTGATGTGGCCCACTTGACAATTGAAAGGCCCATATAATATGGCTCATTTGATGTATTTAAGGCCTAATGGGTTATACCTAAGGCCCATTGCAATGTGTGATCCCAACCTAGTTCATGTAATGATATTCACTACGGGCTACGCCTTGGGAGTAATGTCGGTTTGATGTCCACATTACAAGTTTAATGTTGGTTAAATGTCCGCATTACGACTCTCCCTAGGGCCCATTAATAGGCCTGTACTTGTTGCGTGTAGGCCGTCTAGACCCGTTTGCATTGTAAGGGTAGTTCATTACTTTATTACATGTTTAGTATAGATCCATGACTCATGATCATAATTCATACGCATCATATGTATGCTTGATATGAGAGGTGATTGATCATAGCATATGCCTTCGAGCAGGTCATTTATGGGCTCCCGGTTAGGCAGTGTTGCCCTACATGAGCGCATGATACATGCAGGATTTGCTGCATGAGTGGATGGCGTGATTCATGCATTTCGCATTGTGTGATATGGTTACTATATGCCCTAGCGACATTAGGGCCGTAGCTTCCACAAATGTATCATGGTTGGCAGGATTGGATACCGAAAATCTTGTTCTACATGGGGTGCTATAGATATCCCTAGGTGAAAGTTCCTAAACTCTTATGGTACCAAGAGGTTGCTCCAACGTCTACACCGAGTGGGTAGATGAGCGTTGAGTGCTGAATACCAGATGGTTGCACTCTCCACTGTATCGTGGTCGGTTGAAAGGGGGTCGGCCTTACCCGCCCGAGTGTAGAGGGCAATGCTAGACTGAGTCTGACCAGCTCGAGGAATGGGTCCACTATCGACGAGTCAAGCCCGATATTGACAGACGGATAGTGAGGTCTCTTTCACTTTCCTTATTACGCACGATGGGGCGGCGATCTGGTTTAGAGTGTACTAGACCCCGGTGATATCCTAGATTTGAGCTGTATTGATATGTGGACTTATATGAGGATTGTATGCTTGACTTGCATCTTGCATCGCATAGCCATAGTATGGCCGACATCATTCATGCTTTGCATCGCATAGCCTTATTAGGCTAACGGTTTTCATGGATCCATCAATATATTTCTCATTACTCTGATATTGCATGATCATATTACTACTTTGTACACACACTTTCACAACCCTCTAAGCTTTCGATAAGCTTATGCACGACCGTTGCGTGCTGGTGACGTTGGGGCGCAGCAGCACTGAGGCAGGAGCGCTTTACAGATCATTTTGGAGTTTTTGTTCTTTATCATTGTATTTCCCTTTATGCTCATTGTACTTGTAAAGTTTTTGATTATAGTGAAAATGTAATGGAGTTTTTGGTTATTATTTGCGGATTATGCCTTTGGTTATACTTATTACGAATCAAACTGACCTTGAAAATCCTCCTCATAGCATCCCAGGATTGGAACCTGGCGAATGGGCATTAGGAGCCGAGAATGGGGTTCTACGGAGGCTGTCGGCGCCAAATTCGATGATCAAGAATTTTGTGAGCCCGATTTCTGAGTTTGGGGCCTGACAGAAGTTGGTATCAGAGCATAACTTAGGAATAACCGAGAACAACATTACATGTCTGCTATGAGTGTAGAATGACTAAATTCTAAAGTTCGGATAACTTAGCGACCTTCCGTGAGTATGCTGAGTATGCTGCTCCTCCACCAGAGACTGGTGCAAACCCGACCGTATCCATGAGTGCCTCTCAATTACAGCAGATGTTATAGGCTATGACAGCTGCACTTTAAGGACAGGGCAGGCACCCTATTGTTTCACTGGCCCAGGCAGAACAGGAGCACACGAGCGCCCTCCTTCGTGAGTTTTGACTGCTCGATCCTTCGCATTTCCAGGGTGAGCCAGACCCGACTGTAGCTGAGAGATGATGCGCCGATGTGGAGAAGATATTTAAGACGATGGGATGTATGACTGAGCAGCGAGTTCGATTAGCCATATTTCTTCTCCATGGTGAGGCTAAGCACTGGTGGGCATCGGTTTCTCGAGCAGGAGGCGTTGATTTTGTATGGACATGGGAGAATTTTGTGGATCGGTTTGACCGACAATACTTCCCTGATCACATCCAACGACAGCGAGTATTGGAGTTCGAGGCCCTAATGCAGGGCGATATGACAGTGGCCCAGTACACGGCTCACTTTGTAGCACTGTCCGGATTTGTACCATATCTATTTGATGATGAGGAACGGAGAGCCCGTCGATTCGAGGACGGCTTGGGTTATGGCCTTCGCAGCCATGTTATTGGGCATGAGCTCTCGACGTTTGAGGAAGTGGTATGGAAGGCCCAGATTTTTGAGGCTGAGTGGGCCGGTTCTCAGTTTGATCACGGTCAGAGGAGAGACCGGAAGAGGCAGGCTCCTTCCAGTGATTCCCAGCAGCGTCGACCACAGCAGAAATTCACAAGTCACCCAGCTTTTGGAGCACCAACACCACCTCCAGCACCACCTTCTACGCAGTTCATCAGCACTTATTTTAGGTGCGGTGCGATGGGACACCGTTCGTGGGAGTGTCCCAGCCCCCATCAGTAGCAGAGAGGTCCACAGCAGCCTCCACCACCGCAACAGCAGAGGCTTTTACAGCAGCAACGACAACAGTCCCCACCACCGAGGCCACTTCAGCAGCAGCATCAGCATCAGTCTCAGAGGCCGTAGCAGCAGAGGCAGCAGTTTCAACCACCTCAGCGACCCTAGCAGCAGCGGCACTATGCTCAGAGGGGACAAGCACCTCTCCAACTGGCTCAGGCTAGGTTTTATGTGGCTGAGCAGGATCTACAGCCATCCGGGGGAGTCGTTGAGGGTATACTTCTAGTCTCTGCATGCATTGTACTTGTGTTATTCAATTTCGGTGCATCGCATTCTTTTGTGGCCGAGAGCTTCTACCGATCGACTAGATTACTGTTGGAGTCTTCTTGTGAGAGCCTATCAGTATCGACTCCCTTAGGGAGGACTGCAGTGTTGGGCCGAATTTGGTCGTCTTCTCCCGTTCTAGTTGGGGATACCTTTTTGCCTGCCGATCTGTTTGCATTGCCGATGTCTGAGTTTGATGTCATCCTGGGCATGGATTGGCTCGTCGAGTACTATGCCATATTGGACTGCGCCGCGAGGACAGTCACGTTCTGTATACCCTGTGTGCCGCAGTTCCAGTTCATTGCAGAGCCCAGAGGAGAGCCTTTATCTTGCTTGATGTCCTACGCCATTGAGGAGCCTGTTGCTGCTTTTATTGACCATTTTCCTGTGGTTTGCAATTTTCTCGATGTGTTTCAGGAGATTTCAGGATTACCTCCTCGTCGACTCACCGAGTTTTAGATTAATCTTGTGCCTAGTATCGCGCCTATTTTGAAGGCCCCGTATTGTACGGCACCGTTGGAGTTACGGGAATTGTAGAAGCAGTTGGACGAGTTGTGCGAGTTGGGCTTTATCCGTCCGAGCAGTTCACCATGGGGAGCGCTGGTACTCTTCATGAAGAAGAAGGATGGTTCGTTGAGGCTCTGCGTTGACTATCGCGAGCTCAACAAAGTCATGATAAAAAATAAGTACCCACTCTCGAGGATTGATGATTTGTTCGATCAGCTTCTGGGTGCACAGTTCTTTTCGAAGATTGACCTGCGTTCTGGATATCATCAGATTCGGGTCCGAGATGAGGATATTCCGAAGACGACATTCAGGACATGTTACGGTCATTTTGAGTTTCAGGTCATGTCCTTCGGACTGACCAATGCACCCGCGGTCTTCATGCAGTTGATGAACGAGGTCTTCCGCCCATATCTCGATCAATTTTTTGTAGTCTTCATCGATGACATTCTGATCTATTCGAGGACCCGTGAGGAGCATGAGAAGCATTTGGAGATCACTTTGCAGACCCTCTGCGCACACCAGCTTTATGCGAAGCTGAAGAAGTGTGAGTTCTGGCAGGAGGAGGTGAAGTTCCTCAGTCATGTGGTGACGAGGGAGGGTGTTACAGTGGACCCCTCAAAGGTCGAGGCAGTGCGTCTGTGGGGCCAGCCCACGCTGCGATAGAGATCCGTAGTTTTCTTGGTTTAGTGGGCTATTACCAGCGTTTCATTGAGGGCTTCTCTTGTATTACAGCCCCGCTAACCAGGTTGACTCGGAAAGGCACAGAGTTTATTTGGAGTGATGCCTGCGAGCGAGCATTTATGGAGTTGAAGGATCGTCTGACGTCCGCTCCTGTCCTCACTCTTCCCTCTGGGAGTGATGGATTTATTGTACTCATTGATGCCTCACATATTGGTTTGGGTGCTGTTCTGATGCAGCACGGGAGACCAGTGGCCTTTGCATCTCGTCAGCTCAAGGTCCATGAGCTGAACTATCCTACGCATGATCTGGAGCTGGCCGCAGTTGTCTTCGCACTGAAGGTATGGAGGCACTATCTGTAACACCCTGAAAATCGGGGGTCGTGTATAAACTCAACTCCCGAGTTCTAGACCGTCACTTATGCAACAAAAATGGTTATGATTCAATGTTGTCTGATTTAAAGCATTCACATGAGTAAAAGTATACCAAAACTGCAATTCATACTTCAGATCCAGTGATAAAAGCAAGCGGAAGACTAAACAATGTATATATATCACTGTATGGAAAAACAAAGTAATCTCATCTGTCTCCAAAGTATGACTACAACTCTGAGTCTCATATACATGTAAATAAACAAAAGAATAAGTTCAAAATAGTCCCACTGAAGTCCCCCTCGATCCAGGTCACCTACGGGAAGCCGTCGTGATACTGCATATACGAGAACTCATCCTGGTCCTCGTCAATCTCCGGCTCCACCTCCTGGATCTCGTCCTCACCTGCAGCTACAACAGGGTCTGGTGGGTGTTGCAAATACCATCCCGTAACGTGGGAATGAGTGATCAACTCAGTGGAATCATAGAGCAAAGATTAGCATGTTCACAATTCAATCACGCGATAATAGTAAAGCAGTAAATCAGACAATCCTAATACTGTTGTTTAATGCAAGATGATATGACGTGATGTATGCCCTCACCGACGATCACCCTCATGCGGCAACATCTTACGACCGCGGCATGCCACACTCCCTAGAGTGCTCCACATCTTCCAGGCACATGCAATGCTATGGTGATATGATTACCAAGTTGTTATTAGTCCATTCAAACAGCAGGATTGGGAAACTAAGGTACTTCCCTTGTATCAATCCCAACACGGATCCTGTCTAGGGTCGTCACTCCTAGTAATCTCATACGATGTACATTTCGTAGGTCACTGCAAGGGCTGCCAGGGCTGTTGCTCGCACTTGTTGCACCGCTCCCCCATCACCTTATCAATACAGGCCTACTGTACTCTACTGCACGGAAGGGTCGTCGCCTCCCGTGGACTCAGAATACGCTCGCGGTCACTACAAAGGGCTCGTCGCCTGATCAGTGTAGGCCGACAGCTAGAATATAGTGTCCCATACCACCATAATCTGCTCACGAGTTTAGGTGCTCACTGGTCACTACGGGGAGGTTTGTGGCCCCAGCGTAGGCCGACAGCTCGACCACGGTGTCCCATACCACCATGCCCGGCTCATGAGTCTTCGTGGATCAAGGTACCACGGTTAATAGGGTTTACAATGGTAAGTTCAGTACCCTAGGTTCAAGCAGTTATGATACATACAAGGTGAACAAACATCGGCCAGTCGGGTTACTTGACGGGCTCGACTAGCGCGATCGCATCTCGAATTGAACGACATGAAGTGCGTAAAACACTTCGCGTGGCCTAACCACTGCCGCCAACTCTCAACACGAATCACATTCATCGACGCGTCGTTCGTGGCTATGACCAGTCAGTCACGAATTCGTTCGGTTACCGACTGCCTGGACTAAGTCAAGTCCCACACATCTATTGAATCACATTAATGCTATATATCAGGGTATTGGAATTGAAACACATCATGTGAGCATGTTAGCACATGTTATAACATTCAACTAAGGCAAATCTTCAAGGCATACTTTCCCATGTATATTCAACTTAAGCAAATCTTCAAGGCGTAGTTTCTATGCATGTAGTGTAATCATGCATAAGGTAAGCATGTAGGAAATCATTCAGGTCAGCATATTAATCATGAAATCAATCTCAATCTACTACATAACATCATTTAATTCAATACATAATAATACAAGCATTTATACAAACACATACACTACACACTTAAGTCCACATATAGTATGTCGACCCAACGTGCGCAACCTGGCGAATCTCTTCGCCAAACTGATTATGCAAGCATTCCTAACTCTCTAATGCGGCGACAAATCATGTCAATCACGTCAGCAAAATATGCACGGAGACCATACTTCCTACAAATGACTAAAATGCCCTAAATCTCATATTCTTCGTTAATTTGTGAAACAGGAAATGGAGAGCATGTTGTACATGTCAAACGGCGATGCCGTCGATAATCTACTATTAAACGACATTGAAAGCGTTGTAAACCGTCAATCAAAGCGTCTAAAATTCTCACCTAGTCTCTTACGGTCGCGGGAATTTGAACGGAGCGTGTACGCTTCGTCTACGGCGGTAAGAGAACCTGATTCATGGATTACGTTAGCTACCATGCTCAGAATCTACGTAAACCCTAAATCAGCAAGTTTTTGGGGTTTTTCTATACCTGAAAAAGTGGAAAAATCACCAGCCAGGTGATTGGAATGAAGTGTTGAAGCAGCACTGTCAGGGACTCGGTTGCGGGAAAAATTTCCTCTTCCCTTTCTCTCAAACTCTCTCTCTCTTTTCTAGGGTTTGTGAAATTCGGATGCAAGGAAGGAATGAGGGTTTCAACCCCTTTTATAAGCTTGGAAACGCCGAAAATAGGCTCCGGGACGAAGTTTACTTAATGCCTATCCATTTCGGGGCTGTTTCGGTCCAAAAACTGATTTCTGGTAGTCCCCTGGTCGATTGCGATCAGACTTAAGCTCATGGGTACCAGATGTACCTCGTATTAAGTTTTCAGTCTGGCAGGGTTCGCAGATCGCACGTGGCGGACCAGTTTCAGTTCAGCGGTCACCGCACATAGATCAGGGCTGAAAGTCCCATGATAATAAATAGATATTTTTCCTGATCCGAGGGTGTAATCTGGATGAATTCTGATAGTCAGAACGCTTAATACTGACGCGTCAAGTCGTGTGCCAGATTTGAATTTGAAATTCCCAATTCGTCCCTATTCGCGGTCACTTCAGTCCGGGTTCAACGAAATACTCTGTGATTATCGGTTTGACTTGATTTTCGAGATGATTGTCAAGTCCAGCTGGGCGGTTCTAACGGTCTAAGATAGGAGGTATCGGACCTTCGACGCGCGGTCTAAATCCAATACAAAAGTTCAACATGGTCCAGAGGACAAACCCGCTTAGAGTTTGATCCAAGGTTATAGAGTATTGTAGAGTTGTCTGTTCTACTCGATTTGGGTCTTGTAGAACGTATTTAAAGTGATCAGGGACTATTTCCCAGCTACTCTAGCGTTGCGCTAGCTAACTTACGTTTAATTTCCATGGAAATTATTTATACGAGATTTCGGGTCAAATCGGTACTCGATTCCAAGTACGGATTTTTCACGGGCGTTACACTATCTTTATGGGGTCAGGTTCGAGCTCTTTTTTGACCACAAGAGCTTGAAGTACCTCTTCTCGCAGTCTGAGTTGAATATGAGGCAGAGGCGCTGGATGGAACTTCTGAAGGACTATGATTTTGATCTACAGTACCACCCGGGTAAGGCGAACGTGGTGGCAGATGCCCTCAGCTATCAGCCACGAGGCCTAGTGGCACATATGATGATTCAGGAGTGGCGGATGCTTGAGGATGTAGCAGAGTATGATTTTAAGTTCGGCCTGCAGTCTTCTATCATGTAGTTATCGAGCCTATCGATTCAACCCTCTCTTGTCACAAGGGTAATCGAGGCTCAGTGGGCTGATGAGTCGTTGCAGAGTTATATGGCTGAGGCGGCATTTGAGAGTCAGACAAATTGACAGATTGGTGCAGACGGTGGACTTCGCTTCAGAGGCCGATTATGTGTCCCTGATATTTCAAAGTTACGCAGAGATCTTATGACCAAGGCACATCGATCATGATTTTCTATCCACCCCGGCTCGACGAAGATGTACCGTGACATAGGCGACAGTATTTTTGAGCGGGGAAGAAGCGCCAGATCGCCAATTTTGTGGTCGAGTGTGACACATGCCAGCGTGTCAAGGATGATTATTAGAGACCCCCTGGTCTATTACAGCCATTGAACGTCCTGATGTGGAAGTGGGAGCATGTGTCGACAGATTTCATTATGAGTTTACCGAGGACTCAGCGCAGTCATGATGCCATTTGGATTGTTGTGGATCGTCTGACGAAGTCGGCACATTTCCTTACGATGCTTGTGACTTGATCTATGGACCGGATTGCGAGGTTATTTATTGAGGAGATTGTAAGACTGCATGGCGTTCCAGTCTCGATCGTTTCTGACCGAGATTCGAGGTTCACGTCTCAGTTTTAGGGGAGCTTCCAGCGAGCGATGGGGACTGATTTGCAGCTCAGCACCGCGTACCATCCGCAGACCGATGGCCAGACCGAGAGGGTCAACCAGATCCTTGAGGATATGCTTCGGGTTTACGCGATTGATTTCGGGGGTAGCTGGGATGAGCATCTGCAATTGGCTGAGTTTGCGTACAATAACAAATATCAGGCGACCATCGGTATGGCTCCTTTTGAGGCACTATATGGCAGACCATGCAGATCACCGAGTTGTTGGACCAAGGTTGGAGAGCGTCATCTCCTAGGTCCCGAGCTTGTGCAGGAGACGTCAGAGGCTATTGACATCATCAGGTAGAGGATGTGCACAGCTCAGAGCTGACAGAAGAGTTTTGCTGATCATCGGCGTTATCCCTTGAATTTTGATATAGGGGACCATGTGTATCTCAAGGTCTCGCCCATGAAGGGCGTAGTTCGATTCGGTGAGAGGGGAAAGTTTGCCCTGAGATTTATAGGACCTTTTGAGATTACTAGGCGTGTTGGCGTCGTGGCCTATCGGCTTGCCTTGCCATCTCAGTTGTCTGACGTCCACAACGTTTTTCATGTCTCTACGTTGAGGAAGTGTGGGTCAGACATAGTTCCCGTTATTGATTAGCAGCCGCTGGAGGTTCGTAAGGATGCTTCTTACATCGAGCAACCAGTTCTTATCCTTGATCGAAAGGAGCAGGTCCTCAGAATTAAGGTCATTTCGTTGGTGAAGGTTCAGTGGGGTTACCATTCTGTAGAGGAGGCTTCTTGGGAGCATGATGCCAAGATTCGAGAGCGTTATCCTCATCTCTTTGATGGTTGATCATGTGATGTATTTTGTATGCTATATCTGGTTTTATATAGTGATGTTATGTTTCTTATTCCTCGTGAGTTATGCCTGGTTAAGATGTTTCTTATTCCTCATAGACTTCTGCGGTCTTACCGGTCGAATTCCGACAACCTTCGACCCTTAATCGATATTTACGTATGACCCTGATTCGTACACCGTTAACCCGAGTCAACTCAACCCAAGATCTTTACCATAGCAACCGCGCCGTCGCGACTCGCACGCCGAGGCGATACCCTGGTCAGGAGATGTGGGCCAATGTTCGGTGCGAAGAAAATGCCGCACGTTGCGAAACCTAAGAGAATCTCTACAAGGTGACATATCAATCCCATCAATCAATCAATCCCATCACATCACATGTCAAGCACATGTCAAGTACACATCACTTTTCACCCTTTCCCAAGCAAGCCATAAAGGTCCAAAAGTTCTTACAAGCACATACCTTTCTTACACAAAATGCCTCCAAAGTTAAAAAGTTCTTACACCACCCATGCTTTTCTTACACAAAAGGCTACAAAAGTCAAAAGTTCTCACATCCATCACTCCATCACCCATCACTCCTCTCTCTTTACTACTCTCTTTCTCTTTTTTCAAACCATTCCCAAGCAACCAAAACCCCATACGTATGAGTCTCTCCCATCTCTCCAAGAGAGCTCCAAGTGTGGCCCACCTTTTCATCCTAAGATCCTCTATCCTAGCCATCCATTCCTCATCTCCTCCATTGAAATCAAAACTAAGGTGCTAAGGAACCCATAGAAGTAAGAAGATCGAACGGTGGGTGCTAGTTAATAGTAGTTTTTCATGTTTTTAAGATGGGCCAAGTGAGTCCAACCGATCAATGGTTTGGATCTCATTTGGGACCCTAAGATCTGGACGATGGCCCACTAGGATCATCATGATCATTCCATGATGGGGTCATTCTCCATGGACCCCATCATGATGATTTTCTTGCATTAAAAAGGTCATCTAGACCGTCCATATTGGTGGGGAGAGGATCTCCACCGTTGACTTTCAATTTTGATGAATCCATGTGTAGAGGGATCCATTGATGTATGATTTCATATAAGAGAGGGCTCATAGTGGTGGAGCCCTCCATCACACGCGTGTCCCACTCTCCATCTCTCTCTCTCTCTCCCCCTTTTTATTTCATTTTTATTTTATTTTATGAGAGTATAATAGGGTTGTGTGGCCTATTTGAATGGACCCCACCATGAGGCTTATATTCTATCCAAATCATCAAGTGTGGCCCACTTTGTGTGCGAGTATCCACACTATTCTCCATGAGGTGGCCCACCTAATCAGGGCCCACCTCAATGCACATGTCCAACCGTCCAGTGTCTGGGATGCTGGACGTCTCTGTAAAAGAAAAACACAAATATAAGCTTGATCCTTTTTAAGCTTTTGGGGTGGTTCACTCTCATAGGCCCCATGTTGGTGTATGTATTAAATCCACGCCGTCCACCTCATTCCCTGGATCATTTTAGGAATTGAGCCAAAGAATGAGGTCAATCCAATGATCAGGCGGGCCATACTATAGAAAACTATGTTCTTGCCATTCAAAGCTATTAGGACCCACCTTGTTGTATCTACATGCTAAAAATACCGAACATTAGACTTGTTTGGTATATTTCAGACCCTAGAATCCATTGGATGGAGTTGATTCTCAGGTAGCCGGCCCCACATGTGATTTTTCGTGGATAAACAAAAAAGAAGAAGAAGAAAGGAAGCAGCGCTGCTGCTGCTGTCAGAAGGCAGCAGGCGCTGCCTGCGCTCTAGCGGGCGGGCGAACGGTAGCCACCCACGGCCCCACTTATGGGCCCCACCATGATGTATATTTTATATCCACACCTTCCACATGGTGGGCCCCTCCCTGAAGTGGGCCCCCGCCAAGTTTTAGCCGCATCCAAATCTCTGGTGGTCCACACCATAGGAAACAGTGGAATTGAACCTCTACCATTAAAATCCTTTTGTGGGCCCCAGAAGTTTGGGATTAAGATAAAATTTGTATTTTCCTTTCACTCAGGTCCACGTGACCTCATGAACGGGTTGGATGGCATGTAAGCATTGTGGTGGGCCTCACTTGGGACCCACAAGTGATGTATGGGTTTTATTCCCACCGTCCAGGCGGACGGTGGAACCCACCTGATATATGGGTTTTATTCCCACCATCCAGGCGGACGGTGGAACCCAAAGGCGGCCCTGGTGCATGTGTTCTATGTACACTGTCCAGTGACAGTGGGGCACTTCATGATGCATGTGCTGCATCCGTCTATTCACCTTGTAAGCTCATTTTATGGCTTGGGCTAAAGAATGACTCGGATCCTTAGCTCATGCAGACCCCACCATGATGCGTGTGTTGAGCCCAAACCGTCTATCCATTTTAAAGGCTCATTTCTTGGCATGAGCCATACAATGGGCCAGATCCATTGTCCAAGTGAACCCCAACTTGGCACATTTTGCGGTCCATCTTAATGTATTTGTGGTAATTCTTTGGGGCCCACTTGATGTGGATGTAAGGCCCACGGAATTAGGCCATTTGATGTATGCTAAGGCCCATGGGATTAGGCCCATTTGATGTTTTAGGGGCCCATGGGTTAAGGCCCATTGAGATGTACTAGGGCTTATGGGTTGAGGCCCATTTGATGTACATATGGGGCCCAACTAATGTGGTCCATTTGTTACATATAAGACCCATGAGTTTAGGCCAAATTGATGCATTCAAGGCCCAACGGGTTATAACCCATTGCAATGCGCATAAGACCCATTGGTGTGGCCTATTGGTGTGGCCCACTTGACAAATGAAAGGCCCATATAATATGGCTCATTTGATGTATTTAAGGCCCAATGGGTTATACCTAAGGCCCATTGCAATGTGTGATCCTAACCTAGTTCATGTAATGATATTCATTACGGGTTACGCCTTGGGAGTAATGTTGGTTTGATGTCCACATTACAAGTTTAATGTTGGTTAAATGTCCGCATTACGACTCTCCCTAGGGCCCATTAATAGGCCCGTACTTGTTACGTGTAGGCCGTCTAGACCCATCTACATTGTAAGGGTAGTTCATTACTTTTTTACATGTTTAATATAGTTCCATGACTCATGATCATAATTCATACGCATCATATGTATGCTTGATATGAGAGGTGACTGATCATAGCATATGCCTTCGAGCAGGTCGTTTATGGGCTCCCGGTTAAGCAGTGTTGCCCTACATGAGCACATGATACGCGCAGGATTTACTGCATGACTGAATGGTGTGATTTATGCATTTCGCATTGTGTGATATGGTTACTATATGCCCTAGAGACATCAGGGCCATAGCTTCCACAGACGTATCATGGTTGGCAGGATTAGATACCGAAAATCTTATTCTACATGGGGTGCTATAGATATCCCTGGGTGAGTCTCTAAACCCTTATGGTACTAAGAGGTTGCTCCAATGTCTAGACTGAGTGGATAGATGAGCGTTGAGTGCCGAATACCAGATGGTTGCACTCTCCACTGTATCGTGGTCGGTTGAAAGGGGGTGCGGCTTTACCCGCCCGAGTGTAGGGAAAAATGCTAGGCTGAATCTGACTAGCTCGAGGAATGGGTCCGCTATCGACGAGTTGAGCCGGATATTGGTAGACGGATAGTGAGGTCTCTTCCACTTGCCTTATTGCGCGCGATGGGGCGACGATCTGGTTTAGAGTGTACTAGACCCCAGTGATATCCCAGATTTGAGCTGTATTGATATGTCGACTTATATGAGGATTATATGCTTGACTTGCATCTTGTATCGCATAGCCCTGGTATGGCCGACATCATTCATACTTTGCATCGCATAGCCTTGGTAGGCTAACGGTATTCATGGATCCATCAGTATATTTCGCATTACTCTGATATTGCATGATCACATTACTACTTTGTGCACACACTTTCACCACCCTCTAAGCTTTCTATAAGCTTATGCACGACCGTTGCGTGCTGGTGACGTTGGGGCGCAGCAGCACTGAGGCAGGAGCGCTTTGCAGATCATTTTGGAGTTTTTGTTCTTTATCATTGTATTTCCCTTTATGCTCATTGTACTTGTAAAGTTTTTGATAATAATGGAAATGTAATGGAGTTTTTGGTTGTTGTTTGTGGGTTATGCCTTTGGTTATGCTTATTATGAATCAAATTAACGTTGAAAATCCTCCTCGTAGCATCCCAGGATCGGAACCTGGCGAATGGGCGCTAGGAGCCGAGAATGGGGTTCTACGGAGGCTGTCGGTGCCAGATTCGGCGATCGAGAATTTTGTGAGCCCAGTTTCTGAGTTTGGGGCGTGACACTGCTTGGTTGAAACCGAGTCGACTCGGCTAGATCTGAGTCCAGCGAGTCGAGTTGGGTTTGGGCCTTGGTCCAAATGTTGCTGGACATTCCAATGTCGAAAAAAAAAGAAGAGAATAGAAAAAAAAGAAAGTATAGAGAGAGAGAAAGCAAGGAAATATACGAAGAAAAACAAGAGAGAAAATGAGAGAGAGATTGAGCTAGGTCGAACTGAGTTGACTCGACTGTCTTGTGAGTTTAATCCAAATGGAGGCCATTTTGAGGATGATTCAATGACTAGGTGAGCTAACTCTCTAGTTGTATTCTATTGGTATTTAAAACTTTATTTAGGTTACTGACTTTATTTTGGTTGGATATAGAAATTCTCTAAGGACTACTTTAGACGCCTATTGTTGAGTCCAAGTTGAGTTGGTGTGGACTCTACGAGTGGATTTATGCAAATTGAGGCGATCCGAGCAAATTTCATTTTTTGATTTAGGTGATTTGATTCCCTAACCACCTTCTATTAGCTAAAAATATATTTTACATGTATATAGTAATAATAACAAGATAGGTTATTAATCTGCTTGTGTGGTGGACTATAGGTATTCGGTAGAGACTACCTTAGATGTCAAAAATCGGGCTCACAAAATTCCCTATCGCTAAATCTGACACTCACAGCCTCCGTAGAGCCCTGGGGTTCTCGGTTCCCAGTGCCCATTCGCCAGGTTCCGATCTTGTGATGCTACGAGGAGAATTTTCAACACCAGTTTGATTCGTAATAGGCATAACCAAAGACATAACCCACAAACAACAACCAAAAACTCCATTACATTTCCACTATGATCAAAAAATTTATAAGTACAATGAGCATAATGGGAAATACAATGATGATAGACCAAAAGCTCCAAAATAATCTGCCACGTACTCAAGCCTCAGCGCTGCTGCGATCCAACGTCACCTGCATGCAACGGTCATGCATAAGCTTATAGAAAGCTTAGAGGGTGGTGAAAGTGTGTGCGCAAGGCAGTAATATGATCACACAATATCAGAGTAATGCAGAATATACTGATGGATCCATGAATACCGTTAGCCGTACTAAGGCTCTGCAATGCAAAGCATGAATACCGTTAGCCATACATAAAGCCCATGTGACTAGCCGTACTAAGGCTCTGCAATGCAAAGCATTGAATACATTAAATGGGCCTAGTCACATGGGATTTATGTGCGTTAAATAGGCCACACCCATTAGACCCCATATGTACATCAAATGGGCCTCAACCCATAGGCCCTAATACATCTCAGTGGGCCTTAACCCATGGGCCCCTAATACATCTAATGGGCCTCGACCCATGGGCCTTACATATATATCAAAGTGGGCCTTAACCATGGGCCACAAGTGCATCGAATGGCCTCATAACATGACCTTACATCCACATCAAAGTAGGCCCCAATGGACTACCATAGATACATTAAGATGGCCTCATAACATGCCAAGGTGGATGGTGTAGATATGGCACATACATCATTGGGGCCCACACCATATGGATGAAACACATACACTTGGAGTGCGTAGAGACAGAGAGAGAGAGTAGCCATGTGCTGCTTGAACGAGCAGGCTGCTTTTATTTTACTTTATTATCTCTTTTTCTTTCTCTTTTTTTTTATTGTTCTGAAACAAGTCAGAGGTGGGTCCCACGTAGGGCCCACACTCATATGCAATATATATATAATATCTAAAAATTAACTTTTGTGCATGCAGCTTTTTTGCATTTATAAAAGAGAGAGGTGGGTCCCACGTAGGGCCCACCACAACATGCAATATAGTGTTATATTATATTATCATATACTATATAATATATATCAATATAGTATAATATATTAATATTATATATATATATATATATATATATATATATATATATATATATATATATATATATATACACAAATGTAAAACAATTGACAACGTCCAGGCCCTGGACGGCCTGGACGGTTACATGCATCTAAGGGAGGCCCCACACGTGAGGTGGGTCCCACCATCCTACATGCATCACAGTGGGGCCCATTTGTATGGTGGATGACATGGGAGGGTCCCACGGATCCCACTGCCACTCACACTTCACCGTTTAGCCACCCTACCAGGGAAACTAAGACCTTAAAGTTATAACAAGGTATCTCCACTCAAACTGCCAGTTGAGCTATTGAAGCTGGGTGTGGAAAATGGGCTCCACACTGTCGTGGGCCCCATCGTCCGAGGGGTGGACGGCTGGATAAAACACATACACTATGGGGGTGGCCCCACACATGGGATAGAGGGCATGGATGGGTCCCATGGACCCCACCGTCAGCCCACCCTCACTGTCACTACACCACCACTGTCAGCTAACACTTCATTGCTAGCTACCTTACTGACAGCGTACCCTCCACTAGTGCGACCAACACGGTTTGGGTATGCACCTCATTAAGGTGGGTCCCACATGGACCACCTATTTTTAGGACAGCCTGATATTTGTGTTTCCCTTTCATATAGGCCTTTGTGACCTTCTGGTCATGCAGGCCCTAAAAAGGATCGAGGTGGCCCATTTATGTAGATGGCATGGGTACAATACACACAATATAGGTGGGCCATGATCATAGAAAGAGAAGGGAAAAAGAGAGAAAGAGAGATAGTTGACAACTGAGGTGACAGAGGGGCCCCACCACTATGGGCCCCTCATTGATACAAAATATATATCGAGGTGGGTCCCACATACATGGACCCTTAATCAAACAAAAAAGAATGAAAATAAAGATCTAAGATCACCCATCGGCTTCTTCTTGCACCGTAGGCTTCCTTAGATCCTTAGCTTCGATTCCAATGGAGGAGATGAGGTTTGGATGGTTGAGATGGGAGATGAAGGGGTAGGAAAGGTGGGCCACACTTGGAGCTTGGAAGAGCTTGGAGAGGCTCATACGTATGGAGTATTCTCTCTTGCTTGGGAATGAGTTTAAAAATTAGAGAGAGAGACTTGTTAAGAGAGAGAGAGAGAGTGATGGGTGATGGAGTGATGGATGTGGTGGTGATGGGTGTGTAAGATATTTTGACTTTTGTGGCAAATTGTGTAAGAAAGGTATGGGCTTTTGTAAGAACTTTTTAACTTTTGTGGCTTATTTGGGAAAGGGTGAAAGGTGATGTGTACTTGACATGTTGAGATTGATGGATTGATGGATTGATGTGACAAGTCGTAGAGATTCTCTTGGGTTTCACAACGCGCAGCATTTTCCTCATACGGAACGTTGGCCCACATCTCCTGACTAGGGTATCGCCTCAGCGCGCTAGTCGCGGCATCGGAACTACAACAACGAAACTGTTGCTATGGTAAAGGTCTTGGGTTGAGTCGACTTGGGTTGACGGCGTGCGAATCAAGGTCACGCGTAAATATCAGTTAAGGGTCGAAGGTTGTTGGAATTCGACCGAAAAGACCGCGGAAGTCTATGAAACGGTACGGTCTAGGATACGGGGCTTACATTAGATCCCTCTTGTTAAAGTCAAGTTGGTGTGGACATTGTGATTGAATTCAAGTTGATCTCGTTTAAGGTGAGGACTCACCCTTTAAGCTTCCCACTTAAATTCATTTATCTGGACATAGATGATGTTTGATTTCCCTAATTAAGTTATTTACATTACTATTGAATATGCTAATTTGTTACTCAATCATTCCCTGTGTTAGATGGTAGATATACCTTTTTAACTTTTATATGCATGGATAATTTGATTTGTCACATGTCACTTCCAATCATAAAACTTGCTACATGCTACCATTTGAGATACTTGTTGGATTGGAAATAAAATTGTTGTGGACTCACCATCTTGCAGTCCATGTTTGCATACGCGGCTTGGACCGCATGTTTGCTTACATGGCTTGGATCATCTAGTTGCCTTCATGGCGTTGATGGATTATTGGTGCCCTCTTATGGCTTGATGGTTACGCTCACATATCTTTTGCTTCCTAGCCATCTTGCAGTGATCAATCGTACCATGATTTCTCGGTGGAGGTGAAGTTCGTTTATCAATTTTCTAGCCATCTTGCGGTGTTTACGTACAATATGATTTTTGGGTGGTCTAGGGTTTGTATGTTGTTTATCTCTTCATCTTATGATGTCAGTCGTACCATGATTTTCGGGTGGAGCTGAAGTTCACTTATCGATTTTCTAGCCATCTTGTGGAGTTCACATACGATATGATTTCTGGATGAAGAAGAGGCTTGAAGGCTGATTTTCCATTCACCTTTTAGATCCCATTTGTACCATGATTTAACGGTGGAGCTAAAGTTCGTTATTGATTTTCTGGACATCTTGCGGAGTTCATGTACAATGTGATTTCGGGTGCAATAGAAAGTCCTATGATTGATTTTCTTGAGTATCTAATGTAGTCCCTTATGTTGCGATTTTTATTATATTTTACTTATGATGAGATCCTATTGATTGGTTAATTTTTAAGCATATAAGTATGATTATGAAATGCCCTATTTAACATATTTAATTCCATGACTTGTAATCTATATCGACTTACGAATGATAAGTGCGCAATCTTAGAGGGTGTTCCTCACCGTGATAGCCATTGACGTTATCAAATCGTAACAGTTGCAGGTGTAGAGTGAGTCGATGTTGTTCACTGGGTGATAGAGCAGATCGGGTACTTGGGGAGCTAGACAGGGTCCATGCAGCTCATATAGAACTCCATCATTAAATGATACATTTTTGTTCTAGTTTAATGAACTTTGTATTTGGAATTGTATAAGTCCTATATGAGCGCTGCATTTGAAAATTTGGTGATGATCAGAATATTTTTATTTAATGCATGGTTTATTCTAGCTTTGTTGTTGTTAACTTTGATTAATGACAAACGATTCAAATTTACACTGGATTTTATAGGCTAACACTCGGGTTTTTGGGAAATGGGTTATATACTCGGGTCCTGAAAACACGAAGCGTTACAGGCGAAGAGACTAGTGCACACACCACTCTTTGATGTGTTGCAAGGTGTATAAGATTTGATTAGTTTTACATTATTTCCTTAGTTATGTAAGCACTTTCTAAGATGGTTGAAAAGGGTACGTTTGGGTATTTGGAGTCACCATCAGCTAATTAGGCTTGCTTGTGTCCATGGTCGGCTAGAATCCACGAACCTACCTTGGGGTCAAGGGATTGTAAAATCCCTTAACTCAAAAAAGACTCATGTTGTTGGCCTGCAGTTGTAGAGGTCCGGATAATAGTCTTGGTTACAGAAGGGGAAGGGGTTAGGTGACCTCTCATGCCTGTACACCGTGTAGTCTCTACTTTAAGGCATATGTGAATTTGAGGGGAATTTTAAATTTTCAATGATGATATTTTTCTATCCATGCTTTGTGTAATCCTACAAGAGGATAGGGAAAGAAAAAAATGGAATAATTTCTAAACTTGCCGCACGTAATCAAGTGACCTCGAACAAGCATATAAGATAAATAGAGAAGTAGAGATAAAGGCAACTAAAGAAATAAAGGTAGTTAAAAATGCATAAAATGATAGATAATATGTTGGGATGTGTGGAATGGACTGTGTTCTAAGATTGATCTGTGAGCAAGAAAGAGGAAAATTAGACACCCTTTCTGGTTAAAAGGGATGGTCAGACATTCCTGATTCTAACTCTACCCTTAAACCAGATGACTTTCTATGGTAGGTTAACTTTCTATAGCTGACTTTCACTATATTGAGTAGGATCTAGGCATGAATGCAACAATTTTGCATTTTCTAGATGGTATAACCCCTTTATAGGCTTGTTTTGGACCTATCCTTAGTCCCCAGGAGGTTTTTATTACTGTTGAATCAGGCATTGAGGGTCGTATTTATGGAACCAAACCGTCGGCTCTTGGTAAGCTGACGATGGACACATGTCAAAATTTGGCCATGCAAGATCTGTAAGAAGATATCCATATCGGTGGTTGGTGAAAAAGGGCGATAGGTGTCCATTGGCTTCCGGGGAGCCGACGATATGCTAATTTTTTATTTAAGTCTAACAACAATGATCTTGCCTTTCTCGTGGCTTCTTTATGGATGATTTTGGGTTTCAACAATTAGGGATCAGGTGATCTAAGTCGTTTATCATCTTTGGAAGGAGGTTTAACACCTATGTCTTTCCCTTGGTGTTCAAAGTTAATTTTGGCAGATAAGCACACATTATCGTCATATAGTTGGGTTGGTGAATTTGATGGGTGTTGTACGATGGTTTTAATTTGAAGGGTTGGGAATCAATAATTTCTAGATTAAGTCTGGTAGTTCAGTTTAGGATGAGTTTGGGGTTCTACCTCTATCTTCAACCAAATATTCGATGGTAATTAGGAATTCTATGTGTAATTTTATCAGGGTATAGCCATTTGGTTCACGAGTAGTGTCTTTGTGATTTAGGTTCGATGTTTATGCTAGGTTGCAAAACAATCAAAATTTCAAAATAAATAAGATCTTCCTTTTTCATTATCCGAAACTTATGTCCCGAGCTAATGACATATTTAGAATGCAGTCGAATTCAATTATAATGCTCTCAATTCATTAAGGAAGAAATGACCAAAGTGGGATGGCTCCATCCATTATATTATCATAACTATCCCCAAATAGTGATTTTGTGTTTCAAGTCCAACTTAAAACTAGAAAATATCCTTGTTGTGCAAAAGGTGGGTCTCACCATAGAGATTGTCTAGGGAGAACATTGAATCACTCTACTCACTAGATGGGTCATATGAGTAAACTGAGTCAAACCATCTACCCGGGTGATGTTTATGGTGTTGCCCACCGTTGCACATGTTCTATGCAAGTGATACAGTGGTGAGAAAGAAAGAATTGTGTATGAAACCTCACATTAAACATTATATGGGAACATTTCATCCATTGTGAATGGAACAGGTTGGCTCCACTAGGGTCATTTATTGTTGATTGAATTGAATCATAACAATTGGATTCAATTGAACATCCAAACATGGAATAAGATCACTGTATGTGCTAAGATGTTAAGCCCACATAGGTTGTCAAATTTTGAAAGGCAAAACCACTTTAAAGTAGATCTTCAAAGATCGGTCTATGTTCAAGAGAAGGTCAAGCTTAAGATCAGTTTATGTTCAAGAGAAGATTAAGCTCAAGATCGATATATGTTTAAGAAAAGATCAAGCTCAAGATTAGCTTATGTTCAAGACAAGATCGAGCTTAAATTTAAGATGAAGTTAAGCCCAAATTCAAGATGAAATTCGAAACAAAGTTCAAGCCAAATTGAATTAGATATTTGATATATCTCAGGTGGTATAAACCGTAGAAAGACCTCAGGATTAAATGCTTTAAAATATGTTTAATCATGGGCTTTTACATTTATTTTTTCCTGGAATTCGGCCAGCCTAACTTCTAGTTCGACCAACTTAATCTTCCTCAGCCAACCCAAATTCAAGCCCAAAGTAAATAACAACTTTTGTTTTAAATTCGGCTAGCCCAAGTTTTTGTTCGGTTACCCCGAGCTTGAAATTTGTCTAGCTGAAGAAAGTTCGGGTCAAATTCCAGCAACATTAATTTTTGAAATCCGTGGGAATTCGGTCAGCCAAAGGGAAAATTCGACTAGCCAAATTGTGCTGTTAGGCTAGCCGAACTTGACCTCAGGCTAGCCAAATTTTGGATAATTCTTATCCCACGCAATCCGAAATCTGTTGAACAGAATCCATTGAACTTAGCTTAGTCGAAGCCTATCTCGGACTAGACGAAGTTCTAACTTGTTTACCTATAAATTGAGTTTTTTCTCATTCCAAATTACACAAGTTAATTATCATAATTCTTCTACAAGAGAGAAAGAAGCTCAAGTTATTAGCAAGCCATTGGTTGGTATTTTCAATTCCCTTTAGTCTCAGATCTTTTAAGTTTAATCTAAGGGTGTAAACTATACTCCTCTTTGAGATCTAAGAGAATTGAATTAAGTAGCTTTTGGGTTTAACAAAATTAAAACCTATAGAATTGTAGACCCTTTCTATCTGACTGAACATAGCACCATTTACATTCAAGAAAGAGGTCCTTCTACTATAAGTTCTGCTACGTCTTCTATGATTGAAGATAAGTATACCTTCTAAAACTCTGTTTAGGTTTTTCTGAGATCTCTTGTGAGAATATCAGTTAAGGTTTTGTCTGAGATAGCCTGGTAGAATCTCAGTTTGGGTTTTTATTGTGATGGCCTGTGAAAATCACAAGGAATTGTATCAAGTTATTAAGGTGACTATGTGAAAACCTTTTTATAGTGAAAGCTAAAATTACAAGGGAAGTAATTTTGGGAGTGGAGTACGTGTAATTATTTTTAAAGCACCAAACCACTATAATTCTTTGTGCCATATGGTGAATGGCTTATTTTTATTTTGGTGAATTGAATATATTTAATTTCATTTATGTGGTGAATGTTGTAATTCTTTAATTTACTCTTACTAGATTGAAGTTTTAATTTTAAAGATATTTGTGAAATAAGGTTGTCCTACCTAAAATTTTAGGTGAAGGTTGTCCTTTGAATTATTTGGAATTAAGGTTTCAATACTCAAGCAATTGAGATCTTTATATTATTTATATATTTAGCACTTTTTTTGATTATTTGATATTATCCTATTCACCCCCCTCTAGGACATCATAAGTTCTCCTTTTCAAGTGGTATCAGAGCAAGTTACTCTTTTTTATTTTTTGAATTTACTTCATTGAGCTAGATCCAAATCTTTAATATGTTAAATTTTAAAAGTCTATCCATTACCAGGCCACCTCCCTTTGATGGCTCTAATTATTCATACTGTAAAGCCAGGATGAGGATTTTCCTTAAATACATAGATGAAAGTGTGTGGCAAGCCATTATATCTAAATGGATCCCTCCTATGATGGAAGTAGTAGCCAATAATGGAACTATATCAATAAAAGAAACCGCATTTACTTTTTGGACTACATTCAGAAAAGTGAAATCAGTGCAAATGCAAAAGCCTTAAATGCAATAACTTATTCTCTATCACCTGATGAATTCAAAAGAATCATTTCTTGCGATACAACTAAACAAGCATGAGATATTCTTGGAATGACACATGAAGGAACTACTTTAGTAAAAAAAATTTAAAATTCAAATCCTCAAAACTAAATTTGAGGAGATTCGTATGGAAGAAAATGAGTCTTTTATGAACTTATATATGAAATTAAATAACATAGTAAATTCCATATGGAGTCTTGGAGATAGAATCCCTAAAAGTAAGTTTTGCGCAAAAATACTACAATCACTTCCTAATAGGTTTAATTCAAAGGTTATTGCTATACAAGAATTAAGAGATATAGATGTTATGAAAGTTGAGGAGTTAGTTGATTCTCTTCAAACTTATGAGCTGAATTTCAAAGCTCCTAAAGTCAAGTCCATTGCTCTTAAATCTTCTAAATCTAATTTAAAGGAAACTAATGCAAATTCTAATTTTGAAGAAAATGAAGATGATATGATAATGTTAACAAAGAAATTTTATAGAATTTTCAAAAATAAGAGAAGAACAGATTTTAAAAAACCATCTAATAAAAGAAAAGGAAAATCAAATTTTTGAAAATCTAAAACCAAAGACAGTTAATGTTTCAACTGTTATGAATATGGGCATTTAACTTCTAAATGTCGTAAAAAGGATAAATCTAAAAGAAATGACATGATAGCTACTTAAGATGAATCATTAGAGCCTGAAACTAATTCTGAATCTGATGAATCGGACCAGGAAAATGCAAACGATTTGAAATCCTTTATGACGATAGCCAGAGTCACTTCTTTAGATAACTGTGATATGTTTGACTATGAAACTCTAAGAAGTGACCCTGAAAATGAAGATGATCTTCAAGATGCTTCTAATGCCCTATACAGAGAAAGTTGTAAAATTGCTATTAAATTGAAAATTCAAAAAGAAAATTATGCTAAACTAAAATTAGAACTTGAAAAAGTTGTTTTAGAAAAATCTCATTTTTCTGATTGTTTTGTAAAAATAAAATTAGATTTGAGTTTTAAGTCTTTTGAATTGAAAAAACTTAAAACTAAAAATGAGAAACTAAAACTTGAAGTTTCTTCCCTTCAGAGTTCAAAGGATACTTGGAAATATGCCATTGATGACTAGAAACTTGAAAAATTATTAATCTCATTGAGGCGAAGTGGTGACAAGTCTAGTCTGAGTTATATTAAAAATAACTCATTAAAATCTAAGGATTCTGCTACTACTTTTGTAAAAGGAGAATCCTTGAACTCTAAAGCTAAGACTCTAAAATATTAAAAGTGTAAAAGGAATGACTTCAAAAATTCAAAACCTTTTCAAGTCTATAAAATAAATAATGCTAATGTTTATAAACATCAAAGGAATAATAAATGTCCATTAGCTGAAAAAATTGTGGACTTGCTTAAAGAGTTATTAAAATTCAACTCTGATAAGACTAGAGTATATAGAAAAAGGAGAAATCCTAACTCCTAAATATAGTGTAAAGCAAGAGATCCTCCTAAACCTAAAACTGTAATGAAATGGGTTCCAAAGGTTAAGTGTCTTGTTGCCTAACAGCTTTTAAAGCTATTAACCATTTAAGATGGTACCTAGATAGTGGATGTTTAAGACACATGACAGGTGATAAGGCTATATTCTCAAACATCAACGAAGTAGATGACGGCTCAGTTACATTCAGAGATGGAAGTAACTGCAAGATAATTGACCAAGGTAATCTGAACTTACCTCTCTTAGAAAATGTTATATATGTTGAATGATTAAAACATAATCTTCTAAGCATATCTTAGATCTGTGATAATAAGCATAATGTAAAATTTTCAGATCACGGATGTGAGATTATAAATGATGAAGGAAATGTAATATTAAATGGTCGCAAAACGTTTGAAAATTGCTATATAATTGATAATCCTTACTCAACAAATCATCATGTTACATGATTATATAGACAAGACTAAACTATGGCATAAACATCTTGAACATGTAAACTATAGATATTTATATAAATTGAGAAAAAGAGATTACTTACGTGGCCTACCCAAACTGAAAAAGATAGAAAAAGTTTGTGGCACATGTCAAATAGACAAGAAAATTAGGAGTAGTCACAAGAAAGTGAACTCCTTAGTCACGTCTAGACCTCTTGAACTTCTCCATATGGATTTAGTCAGACCAACTAGAACAAAGAGTAGAGGTGGAAAGAAATATTTTCTAGTTGTAGTTGATGACTACACTAGATATACATGGGTAGCCTTTCTAAGAGAAAAATCAGATACTCTTGATGAAGTCAGAAAAATTTTAAAACATATTTAGACTTAAAAAGTGTTATCTATGGTCAAAAATAGAAGCGATCATGGTACCAAATTCAAAAATAGTAATTTTGAGAGATTGCAATAATCATGGTATATTGCATGAATTTTCTACTCTAAAAACACCTCAACAAATTAGAGTTGTTGAAAGAAAAAATAGAATTCTTCAAGGGATGGCCAGTGTAATGCTAAATAGCATAAACCTACCAAAAAAATTATGGGCTAAATCTATTAATAATGCATGCTATATAACTAATCATGTTTATATTTGAAAAGCTAAAAACAAAATAGCTTATGAATTATGGTTTAATAAAAAGCCCATAATTATATATATTTAAAATTTTAGAAGCAAATGCTTTATTTTACATGATCGAGAAAATTTGAAAAAATTTAAAGCCAAAAGCAATGAAGGAATATTTCTAGGTTATGCTCTAAATAGTCGGGCATATCATGTTCTTAACAAAATAATTGAGGTTATACAAGAATCTATAAATGTTGTAATAGATGATCGACAGATCATAATCTATAAATGTTGTAATAGATGATCGACAGATCACACCCAGTCCTAATCAAGATGATGATGATGATGATGTCAATTTGATTAATATACCTAACTCTTCATGTAAGTTAGACAATACTGAGTTAAGATTAGTTAAAGACCATCTAACTAATCAAATACTTTGTAACCCTCGTATTTACATTCAGACAAGAAGACAACTAGAAAATATATATAATCATGTCTGCTTTACTTTCCAAATTGAACCAAGTAATGTAAATGAATCACTTGCCGATGAAAGTTGGATTAATGCCATGCAAGAAGAATTAAATCAATTCATTAGAAATGATGTATAGTATTTGGTTTTCAGACCTAATGATAAACATGTGATTGGAACCAAGTGGATTTTTAAACATAAAATTGATGAAATAGGAAACATTATCAGAAATAAGGCATGACTAGTTGTATAAGGTTATACTCAAATAGAAGGTATTGATTACGATGAAACCTTTGCACTAGTTGCATGCCTTGAATCAATTAGATTATTTATTTCCATTGCATGCCATAAAAAAATTCAAAATTTATCAAATGGATGTAAAAAGTATTTTTTTTAAATGGTGATTTGAATGAGGAAGTATATGTTGAACAACCAAAGGATTTTTAAGATCCCAAACTTCCAAATCGTGTTTACCGTCTTAAAAAAGCTCTTTATGGGTTGAAATAAGCTTCTAGAGCGTAGTATGAGAAATTGAATAAATTCTTACTTAGTCATAATTTTATTATGGGTAGTGTTGATAAAACCTTATTCATCAAGAAATATAATTATCATATCATGATAGTTCAAATCTATGTTGACGATATTATTTATGGATCTAAGTACGCTAACCTATCTACTGAGTTTGCAGATCTAATGAAATCCAAGTTTGAAATGAGTATGGTTGGCGAACTAAACTATTCCCTTGGATTACAAGTCAAATGACTTAAAGATGATATGTTCATCTCACAGACTAAATATACATTGAACCTTATAAAAAGATTTGGCTTTGAGAATGGTAAGAATTTTGATATTCTAAGAAGTACGACTCTTAAACTCTCAATAGATGAATCGAGTGAAAGTGTAGACTCTTGATTATATCGCAGTATGTTCGGTAGTCTTCTATACTTAACTGCTAGTAGACCTAATATTACATTCAGTGTTGGAATACTTGCTAGATATCAATCTGATCCTAAAGAATTGCACTTAACTACTTTTAAATGGATAATCAGATATGTCGCAAGTTCTGTGAACTTAGGCCTATGGTATCCACATGATATGTTTGTACAAATTATAGGCTAAACAGATGCAGACTGGGCAGGAAATGTTGATGATAGAAAATCTACCAGTAGTGGATGTTTCTATGTTGGAAATTGCTAGTATCATGGCTCACCAAAAAATAAAATTTCATATCTCTTTCTACTGCTAAATTTGAATATATTGTAGCAGAAAATACTTGTACTCAACTAATATGGATGAAAAGAATGCTAGCTGGCTATGGAATTGCATAAGATACAATAACAATATATTGTGATAATTCTAGTGTAATAAATATCTCTAAAAATCCAATTCAATGTTTTTATACAAAGCATATCGACATACGATACCATTATATTTGAGAATTAGTCGAAGACAAATCTATTATGTGTTGAGGGTCAAATATTGTAACGCCCCGACTTTTCAAAACACGAGTATATGACCCGTGTCCCAAAAACCAGAGTGTTAACCTTAAAGGATAGTCAAATTTGAGTGTACATTTTTTTCTTCCATCAGAGTAAGCAAATGAGCGTAGTGTGGACAAATCGACATAAAGAAAAATTTCATTATCATTCAAATATACAAGAAGTTGCCCATAATAACTTATACAAACCAATGTCTCCGAATCTAATAAAAACATGATTTACAATAATTTAATACATGAAGAATAACAGAAAGCATATAAATATAAGCCGCCTGATCACGTAGCTCCTTCAGGCAAGTACAATCATGCATACCTGGTGATCATACCCTGCTCCTCATCAAGCCTGTACATACATATTACTAACACCACCTATACTACCTGTACAGTTGTATATTTGATGGATGAGTGACCAACTCAGTGTGAATTTCCCTCAAGATTACACATCGGTGCATTGGTAAGCATAGTTATAAAATAAAACATACAAAACAATCCATGATGCAGGTCTTATTATGTGTATGGATGCGTGAAGTATGCAATCATCGCCCCGAGGATGCTCATTAGTGCGATCATCGAACCTGGAAAACATCATCCAGTCGTGTCACCATGCAATCATCGAACCTAGGAATCACCATCCAGTCGGGTCACCAAAGGATGTGACTGGTCATTAGCGTAACACTCGGCGTAATCGCATAGGCATAAAGATCCAAGTCATCATTATAAATTGAATGACTGGTCATTAGCGCAACATTCAGCGTAATCGCGGGGTATAATGATCCAAGCCATCATAAATATGTCATGTATGCATGATTAGCAAAGTCATTATTAGTTCATTTATAACCAGTCAATTTAGATAAGCTCAAAGGTCACTAAAGGGAGCACATGGCCCAGCGTAGGCCGACAGCTCAGGCATAGGTCTCATACCACCATCCTTGGCTCATGGGACACCTTAGGATGTTTAATGGTGCCCCATCAACTAGTGGGTAATCATATTACAATATATAGGGCTTACCGTCGCATGGTTGCACAGTATAAAACATCGAACTCATATACGAAAAATACTAAAACAAAGCCACATAGGGCTAATATCAAAATAAGCCACATAGGGCGAGTATTAGACCATGTGATAAAAGACCATCCTTAAAACTATTGGACACAATAACCCTAGATGGTAGGCCCATATCAATGATCCACCTAGACCACCACTCAATAACCACCAAGTCGAAGGTTCAATATGATCACAATTAGTCAAGTTACATCCTAAGTGTGGGTGTACATTCATATGTGGGAATTTTCCACTAATGTACCAGTTTAAGTTTCATAAGAAATCCATAAAAGGAATTCACAAGCATGAATAATTATACAGGATAGTCATAAAGCATGTAATACAACAATTCAATTTTCACTAGCTAACACATGTAATTATAAAGGGAGATATCAATTATGAATTTAAATAAAAACTATAACTTAAGCTAATGAGAAGATGGAAAGTTAAGGGGAAGAATTATCATCTTGTACTTTGCATCGCCTACCAACATTGTTAAGGAATGCGTGTTCCCTTTCAATCAAATCCTACCATATAAATCAGGATGCACAATTAAATCCAAGTTCTACATGCCACTTAGGGTTCAAGATCATAACCTAGGGTTCGGATTACTTGTAAGGTTTTAGTATAGAATTAGAGTTTCATGCTAGAGTTTAGTTATAGGTTTTAGATTCTAGGACTTAAATCCTATACTAGTATTCTCATTATTATTATTATTATTATTATTATTATTATTATTATGGTGCAATGGGTCAAATGATATTCCTAATGGGAGTATTAATCCATTGATGTGAATAATGGTGGTTCATAAGTTTATGTTTGAATGTATCGACATTATCTAACGTCTTTATAATGACTAATAATCTCTTAGATAATACAAGTAATAGTATTAGAGTCTTTGCTAAGGATAGTATAGTAAGGACTAATACTTGATAATTATATTACCAAGAATTATACTAATCCCGTAATGAAAATGATGATATTCCCTAATGATAATAATAATAGTTATCATTAATCGTTCTAGCCATGATAATAAATACTATGGTCTACCATCAAGGATAATATTTAAGAGGGTTAAATAAAATACTTCTATTTGATAATAACTGGTTTCAACATAAAAATCTATTAATGACAACATAAGAATAATATTAACGACGATATCAAGTATCCATATTAACTAATATTAGTAAAATTAATCTACTAATGATTAACCACAACAAGGTAGGCATATTGGGATTTACTCAACCCATGCAATCTGGGCCCAACTGAGGCTAGGCCTAGTCCAGACCCACTGTGCAGCTGGACTAGGCACAGGTTCACTTTGAGTGGTAGGGCTGGACCATTCTTAGCCCAACCATGTGACCCGTATGCAACCCACAATCCAGTTGGGCTAGTTGGAACATGGCCCACCAGATCGTAGTTAAGGTGAGGCCCACAGTGTTACACCCTCGGGTGCAACCCACCTTATTGATGTGTTCAGGCCCAGGTCCAAGGGCTGCTTCCAACCCATCCTCTGGTGTTGTATACGGCCCTTTCCTAGGATGGTTTCAGCCCTGCTCAAGGCCCAATCCTCAAGCATGCACGGTGGTAGTCTTTTAGCCTAACCCAGGGGATGCATTGGCCCAGAACTGAGGCCCATTTTTGGCACGACTGGGGGTAGATCTCATCCTTATAGGAGGACCGATTCCAGCCCAACTCACGACCCAACTGATGGTTTTTTCCAGCTCAGGTAACGGCCCAGCTGAGGTCTACTTCCAGCTTAATGGAGGGGCATTTTTCAGCTCGTTGCAAGGTCTAAGGAGGGTATGGAGTTACCTATCTCGATTCGGATGACCCTGCAAAGATGCCACTGTCTTGCACTGGCTTGACTTAGTCTGGATAGGCTGGGTCAACTCAGTACAGAACCAAGTTTACACCTAACACCCTTTCTTCTCCTTCATTTGCTTTCTCTCCTCTCTCTCTCCTCTTTCTTCCCTTTCCTTTTCTCTTTTCTTCCCTCTCCTTTTAGTGTGGATCCCAAGGCACAACAACGGCTTTTTATAACCGAAAGAAAACCCTAGCTCATCTTAGCCGACGGTTGAGCTTAAAATGTCCTTTGTAAGGGCTGTTTTTGAGAGATCGCTAAACGTGGGGTCCATCCAATCACGGGGATGGATTCTGGGTGCTGAGGCCCAAAGGAAAAGTAATCTGGATCAGAGGATGGGGTCCACGCGATCATGGTGGGTTCTCCCATTTGACAGAGAAGATGAGGTCGCCTCTAATGGCGTTTTCGTACTGGTCGGCCAAAACGGTCATCCAACCCAGCTGGATGGATCAGATGGGGCATGGTATTAGTGTGGGACCCACTATCCTCACCACATTTGGTCTGAGGTGTGACAACTCATGAGATATCCCACTACTCAAGGATTTTTCATGAGATGAGAAACTTTAAATGATTGATCCTTTGCTGCCCTAGAGAGGATGGCTGAGATCCATGCACGGGGCTGCTGTGAGGCTCGGATCGCGCTAGATGGGTTTCTTGAAAGGGAACGCCTGACCATCCTTTTCACCCCGTAGACAGACCGTCTGCTCATTTTTGGCACCGAGAGAAGCGCTGAGCTGTGCTCTCAACAGATGGCTGAGATTTGAGGCAAGGTGTTGCTTCGGATCACCAGTGTGGCAACCAACTTGCTTCCCTCTTTTGGAAAAAGATAGACATAAGCCACTGCCCATCGGTCACTTCTGTGGCCTTGCTCGAGTGCACAAGGCCATACCGATGGAAAGCCCAGGTTGGATCCATTGTCCGATCACGATGAACGGATTGGATCCCGTTGATGGGTCTTAGTTTGGGTGAATCCGCGTTGTCTGTTTGAATCTAGCTTGGCGGGAAAATCGGGCGAGAGGCAATTCTCTCTCTTTTACCAATTCCATCAGTCAAACATTGTTTGACTGAGTTAGTAGGTTCGGTGCACGGCTGGTGCACCTTTGCCACGCCCCAGACTCAGTAACCGGAATCACAAGGGACCCGATGGCCGGTTCTGGCAGTAACAGCCTCCATAGTACCCAATTCTCGGCTCCTGAGGCAGGTTCCGATCCTGGGATCCTACAAGGAGGATTTTCATAACAGTATAATCATTACCAATACGAGAATACCCAAGATCATAGCAAGTACATCTGAGAATAACAAAGGCACACATCGCAAAATCCACTATAAATTTAAACTTTTACAACTATCCATAAGGTCCAAAAGGACATACATGAGATAAAAGGAAAAGAGAGAAAGGTCCACAACACTATAGCCCTCAAATGATCAGCTCTACTCCACGCTCTGCTGCTATGACGCTTGCCTAGAATTTCTTGCACGCATCAATCGTGCATAAGCTTATAGAAGCTTAGAGGATGGTGTAAGTGTGTGACATGGTGCACAAAAGAATAGTAGGAGATGCAAGAAGGGAAACATGCTCAATAAGAATATCACTAGCCTTACCAAGGCTTATCATGAATACGATGCAATGAGTACTGAATGTCATACCAAGGCAATGCATGAAGGGGCTTACACAGCCAATGCTAATGCAATGCAAGTAATGTCAGTGCTCATATCCAAACCATAAGTCAAGTACATTTCCAATCATAAAAAAATCACCGAGGTCCATTGCACTGTTGAATGACTGTCGTTCTACAGACTCCACACAGTCAAACGAGCATAATAGACCTTACTACCCGCCTGTGGACAGCCAATCACCAGCAAGGCCTGACGGTAGCAAACCCATTTACGAGCTAGTCAGACTTAGCCTAGCAATGCCCCTACACACCGGGCAGGTAAGGCCACACCCCTATCCAACCGACTATACGACAGTGGGAGCCACAGCCTAATGGTATAAGGCCCTTGTGCGCTCATGTATTCCACCCGGTCATGGCGTTGGAGCAAATCCTTGGTACCATGGAAGTTTTGAGAATTTCACCCATGGGCATCCTATGCACCCAGTATGCTCAACTAATATTTCTGGTGTCCACACATATGGCCATCCACGAATACCTCTGTGGAGGCAAAGCCCTGATGAAGTAAGGGCGGATATCCACAAGCTATGCAATGTCAGATGCATGAATCACACAATCACCCATGCATCAATCCCAAGCATCCATATCTCAGGGAGATACCAACATGTCCTACGCAATGACACAACCATCGCCAATCATACCTCAACCAAGCATGCATATGATGTGTTTGGGAGTGGACCATGAAGATGAATAGGAGTGCCAATAAAGTAAAGATGAACTCTCTATCTAACCATGAAGGGTATAGGTACTTAACCAATTTCTCATAAGGAATACAACCTCTAGTGGGAGCCCATATACCTGGGGTAGCCTATGAGACTGAGAAGAACAATGGTATGGGCCCAAATAGATGAAACGGCCTAGCAAGGGTCTATGCTGGGCTTTTAACCACCCATAGAAGCCCATGGGCTTACCTTAGGGCCACCAATGTAGACATCCAACCACAACTGGTCCCCAAGAGGTAGCCCATCTCTAATTGATCATGGATCAAGGCCTAAGGCTCATGCAATATCAGAAATAAGAAATAAGCAGCCATAATCATACCACAAACACTCATGTTGGGCTTCAGAAAGGGCGGCCCAAGACCTACCCAAAATATGGGTCCAAGGGGAACACACATAAACCAACCCATATATACCACTATGGGCCCATAGGGGAAAGGTTAGGGCCTAACATAAAGGCCACTAATCCCATATATTATGGTGGCCTAGTGGGCAGCCCATTGCTCAAACCACATGAGCAAATGTCATGCTCTTAGTCAAGTAAGTTGGGCCTACAATCCGACCCAAGTATAAAGTTGATTTGGTGGGCAACCAAGGGCCCATCTACTTATGTAATCTGGCCCACTAACCCAACACAATAGTATGGTAAAAATGGCCCAAGAGTTTAATGAGCCTATCTGGAAAGTTCCAGCCCAATTGGGCTTAAAAAGTTTAACAACTATTAACATTCATGGACCCAATTAAATTCAACTGTGGTGGGCCTCAAAAGTGCATTTACTAAGCCCAAAAATTAAAGAACTAAAGGTATAAATTATTTCCTCTAAGACCTTCATAAATGTGGTGGGCCCCACTCCTCAAAATTTCAGCCCAAGGCTAAGCATAATTATAACATGTTGCTGTCCTAAATTTGGGCACTCCATTGGAATGGGTCCAAGGCCTCTAAAACTCTGAAAATTGAGGGCTAAGGTCCCTCATCATGCATAAAATGAGAGGAAACCAAAAAAGGTGGCCCACCATTAAAAGAAATATTTTTGAATTATGATTTTTATCAAGGCATTTGTTGGACTGCACAGCAGAAAAATCTGGGAGTCCAGCCATCTTGGCCCATTCTTTTGGATGCCCAAACGGGGTCATTTGAGGCTGAAATTTTATTGAGTGTACTTCCATATGTGAGCCACACCCCCACAAAATTTCATAATTTTTTATATATTTTTAAGTATTTTAATTAATTTAAACAAAATAAACTGTCCAGAAAATCGAACAGACCTGGACGTCCCAACGTGGTGGGCCAGTCCGGCCCTCGTCACGGTGTGTATAGGAGTCTATTGGCCCTGAAATTTGGTAGGTGGGTCCTAACATGAGTGAAACACATTCTTACAAAATTTTAGACTTTTTTGACATCTATAAATATTTTAATTCATTTAAATAAATCAATCTATCCTGAAAATCGGACTGATCTGGACACCATATTATAATGGGCCGGTCCAGCCACCACCATGGTGTGTACAGGCATCCATTGGCCCCAAAATTTTGTAGGTGGGTCCTACCATGAGTGGGACACCCTCCTATAAAATTTTATAATTTTTAAACACCCACAGATATTTTAATAAATTTCAAAAATCCAACCCGTCCAGGGTGGAATGTTGCTGGAACAGTGCAGAAAATCCAGACTGTCCACCTCACTTGGACCACACCTTTGGGACCCCAATGAAGGCCAGTTGGGGCTGAAATTTGTAAGATTATAGGTGGGGTCTACACCTTCAAGAAACATACATTACATAAGACCAAACAACCCTCCAAATACCCAGAAATCTGGCCTCAAAATGACCTAAAAATCTATCCAGATGGTTCTGGACAGCAACATATAACAGAAAATAAATAAATATAAACACTATTTAAAAGGGAATTTAATCCAAGAAAATCATGGTATGGACCACCCCAGTGGCCCCCACAAACATCCAAACCCTTTCCATTATAAAATACCCCTTGCATGTGCCCCATATAGGTGGATTAGGGGCTCCAACGTCCAAGGGTGGACTGTCATGGATGTCCACCCTCCATGGATGGTCTGGATATTTTTGGTCCACAAGGTGGGCCACACACTCATGATCAGAATATTATTAACAAAGAAAAATAAAGATTCGGCCACAAGGGAAGGGTCTCCGCCGCATTGAGGCCCTTCCCCTCATCACTCATGCATACACATTCCACTATATTGATGAGATTACAAGATCTACCCATGCATGCATCTTCAAATCAAAATCTAATGGTGGAGATGTCATCTCCACTAAGGATCAAGGGTCTAGATGACCTAAGGATCCTTCAAACTAAGAAAAGAAACCATGGTGGGGTCCATGGAGAATGGCCCCACCCATGAGTAATGCATACACAAAAGGATGGGCCAATGGCCACATCTAAGAAGACATGGGGCCTCCACCATCATTTGGTGGGCCCCACATGCCTCAAGCATGAGGTGAAGAAGAGAAATAAGAGGAGGGAATGGAGATCCTAAAGTACAAGCACACCCACCTACAAGGTCTTCAAGCAAACACCTCCAAGATGGTCTTCAAGCTCCAAGGTACATGGATTTATGGTTGAGATCTTATTTCAATGGTTAGATGGGGGGATATACGAGGGAAAGTGGGATGAAAAAATGAAAGAAAGTTACTGGAGAAGAAGAGAAGAGAGAGGGAGAGAGAGAGAGAGAGAGAGAGAGAGAGAGAGAGAGAGAGAGAGAGAGAGGGAGAAAAATGAGAGGGAAAAAGAGAGGAAGGAGATTTCAAGGCAAGCAATCATCTCTCTCTTGCCTTGGATAGAGAAGAGTAATCATTATAGTGGGAGTTAGAAATAATGTTGCTAGGGTAGGTTAGGTGTGGGTGGTGTATGAGGTCTTGGTAGTGTGAGTTATGGAGATTTAGGTGATGTATGTAGTGTGTGTTGAAACTTATACAAAAGAGGGAGTGTAGGCCACATGCACCACTCCAAGGTGGGCCACATGATTAAAATTAAGGGTCATAAAATAAAACGTACACAACTTATGATCCACACATCGGATGGACGTATAAGACGCAGCATTGGAACCGCAACGACGAAGCGGTCACAATGACATAGGTGTCAGCTCGATCCGAGTCGGGTCTACGTGACCGGACTCAAGGATGACCACAAGTACAATCTGAAGGTCGCGGGTTATCAAAATTCGACCGGTAGGACTGTGGGACCACAAGAAATGAATTTCACACCCACACACACTCATGCACACATGCAAACTCGGGTCGGGTCTCACAACCTTCCCTAGCATGCTCACTACTCCTGTGTGAGGTCAACTGAGGTGTATTTTCTAGATCCGCCCCGTCCATTCCACTTGGAGGACTCCATCAAGGCCCTTAGCCAAAGATCAGGCTTACCCAAAACTCTAATGGGCCATACTCTTAAGTTTTGACTTCTGATGGTTGATTTTTGTTGATCTAATAGTTGGATCATTTTAAATTTGAATTTCAGCAGTTAAAATGGTCCTAAGGACCACTTTGTTAAGTATCAACGGTTGAATTAGGGATTTGATGCCCTATCATGTGTTTTAAATAACTAGTCAAATATTCTTAACAAATCCTTAAACATGTACTTTATCAAACTAATCAAATATTTAATCAACCTAAGACATGTATTTAAGAGAGCTAATCAAATGATCTACTTACGTTTAAGACATAAGTCCAAGTAAGCTTTCGAATGATTAACCTTTTAAGGGTCATTGTTCACAGTTATAACAAGAACTATCATTAGTCTATTAGTGAATTGAAATCCTAAATTAGGCTTCCATCCTAACATTCGAATACTAAAAGTACGGGGTGTTACAATTTACCCCCCTTAACAGAAATCTCATCCCGAGTTTGTTATGTGTATCCCTAAGTGTTAATATTACAAGCAGTAATTTCCTTTTAGTAGTGCATTCTATTTCTCACTTGTGCAATCACGTCTTGCACTGTTAACAAGCCATATTTAAACGTACCATATCCCTAAGCATTGAGTCTAGCATATCAATTCCTACTAACATTTGGGACCGTTCTAGCATTAACTAATACTAAGGATTTGTTTAAAGGTTTACCTATATCAAATGTCTCATCACATCCACTAAGAGCTAGGCAACCACTAATGATAATATTTTACCTTTCTCTTTATTTTCTTTTACTTCTAATGATAGTCTCTAGTTGTTCAAAGTGTATTACCAATTTCTATTTTTCAGAGTTCAGGGTAGCATGAATAGATGGTCATAGTACGTTTGAGCCTGATACATCGATCCGTTGCCTGCGGAACAGAGGACTTTATGTATCACTTTCAAATCCTGGTAAATCTAGATCTTCTGCCCGATTAGGGCATTGAGGCCATTAGAGTTTACTAGGATATGGAGTTTGGACCAAACAACGCACACATCGCTTGAGCATGATTTCATCAGTCCGTGATCCCGATTATTCTAGACCTACGGGAAATATCATGAGATTTTATATTCTCGTAAATAATAAGTTTACGTAGCCCAATATGTTTTCCCTGCGCACTTTGGTACTTTAAGCGCACTGCAAGAACTTTCAGAACCAGGATCCCTACATGAAGCCTAAGTTTAAAATTTTGCTAAATCTCATTGGGGTTTTAAATCAAATTCCAACATACTTAGTCTAGAGTTGGAAATCCACCTAAATTTTTTTATAATTCTGCTTCTAATAAATTTTTTGTGGGGGAATTGAGAATTGTGGGAATTTTTTCCCTAAGTAAGGAAACGTATTAGGGCATCCAAGCTATAATTCCTAGTACAACTCTGAAATTTAGGGGGCACTTGTGTCCAATCAAACGTACAATATGATGGTTAAGGAAAATTCCTACGATTCTAAGTTAGTTTCATTTGTCAAATCTCATGACGATATTATTCCTAACTTTAAGAAAATCTTGAAAAAGTTCAAATTCTAAGTTTTCTAAGGACTATTTATTGAGAGTCAAATTCGAGAAATGTTCATCATAATTCACATTTGCATCATAGTGGGCACTTATTCCCCACAATACCTAAGCTTAGTCTCTAAGTTCAGACAACTATCTTGGTAGTTTATAAGAGAACTAAAATTTTCACTTCTAAGTTTGAATGTCTAAACCTAAAATCTTTCAAGGGAACCTACACTCATTTCTAAGTCCTATGAGTTATCAAAACAATGTTTCAGGGATCCTAACATTTTGAAGTATCTATGTTCTCAAAAATATATGTTTGGAAGGGAACTTTTCATGAGTTCAATTGGCTAAATGTTCTAAGGGTCCTAAGTTTATTTCTAAGTTCTTCGGCCATTCAAACAACTTTTCTTAGGATCTAAAATTTTGAGTCTCTATGTTCTCAATTTCTCTTAATTCCAATGAGATTCCACATCAATTCAATTAATTACCTTAACCATTTCTAAGGGAACCTAAGTTCGGGTTTCTACATTCTCAACCATTCTTGTAAGTCTAAGGGAAATTATCCTAAGTTCAAATTTCTAAATTTAAACACCCTAACTTGAGACATTTAAGCTTGTATAAGATCATTTTCCAAGGCCAAATTTGTCCAAACTATGCTCTGATACCAACTTGTAACGCTCCGACTTTTTAAGACCCAAGTATATGACCCATATCCCAAAAACTCGAGTGTTAACCTTAAAGGATGGTCAAATTCGAGTGTATAATTTTTTCTTCTATCAGAGTAAGCAAATGAGTATAGTGTAGACAAATCGACATAAAAGAAAATTTCATTATCATTCAAATATACAAGAAGTTGTCCATAATGACTTATACAAACCAATGTCTCTGAATTTAACAAGAACAAGATTTATAAGAATTTAATACATGAAGAATAGCAGAAAGCATATAAATATAAGCTGTAAGATCACACAGCTCCTCCAGGCAAGTACAACCATGTATGTAAGACCTGTATCCTACCCTGTACTGTTCCTTTGACTCCCCCGATCCTTCCCATCAAAGTCAGGCAACCTGCGACGTATAATCAACGTTTGTGCGCAACCCTAACTCGTATCCTATAGATTTGAGTCGGCTTAATCCGAGACTTATACCATTGCGATCGCACCGTCGACATGGTTTCAACGTCGCATCTTGCATACCGATCCGATACCCTAGTAGGGAGATGTGGGTCGGCGTTTATTTCGAAGAAAACACTGTGCATTTATAATTCCAAGAGAATCTCTATAACATGTCAAATCAATCTCATCAATCACCTCTCATGTCAAGTACAAAGCACTCATGCTTCTTTTCTCCACAAGTTAAGCAACCACCAAGTTAACCCATCTCTCACCTCACCCATCACTCACATCCATCACTGTCTCTCCTTACATCTCTCTCTCCCTCTTTTCTCACACCATTTCCAAGCAAGGAGAGAGCCCACACATCCATGCTCTTTTCAAGAGAAAAATGTGAGTTGTGTGGTCCACCTTTTCCATCCCAAAAACCTCCATCCTAGCTATCCATTTTTTATCTTCCACTATCGAAGAGAAGCATAAGGAGATAGGCTTTCCAACGAATCGAGAAGATCGATAAGTGGGTGCTTATTAGGATAGATTTTTCATGTTTTGATGATGGGCCAAGTGAGACCTATCGATTGATGGTATGGATCTCACTTTGGACCCTTGATGTGGCTGATGGATCACCTTGATCCTCATGATCATTCCATGATGGGGCCATTCTCCATGGACCCCATCATGATGTTTATTTTCCTTGTATGAAAGGGGTTATCTAGACCTTATATCTTGGTGGAGAAGGGATTTCCACCGTTGATCTTTGATTTGATGGACCTACATGCAATGAGACCCACTTGATGTATGATTGATTTCAACGGAGGGCCCATAGTGTCGGGGTCCCTCCATCACGCGTGTCCATCCTTTTTTTTTCTCTTCCTCTCTCCCTCTTTTTTTTTGTGTGTGTGTGATGATAAGGCCATGTGGCCCACTTAGATGGACCCCACCATGAAGCATGTGTTGGGTCCAAGTCATTTGTAGGTGGGGCCCACTTCAATGTTATGTGTATGCCCAGCCAAAAAAAAAAAGAAAAAGAAATAGAAAAATAGAGTCCAGCGTCTGTCTCTGGACGTGAAGGTGAAAACCCAAATATTAGCTTAGTTCAAGGCATTTGAGGTGGACCACTTGTGTAGGCCCCACCTTGATGTACGTATTCAATCCACGCCGTCTATTCCGTGCCCAAGCCCATTTTAGGCGTTGAGTCGAAAAAGGAAGTTAATCTGACTTTCGAGTGGGTCATACCTTAGCAAACAGTGATTCTCACCATTTAAATTTATTTTAATTCTGCTACAAGCCGAAACATATTCTATATTGGACTCGTTTTGCCTGTCTTGAGCTGAGGGATACAATGGATGGGTTGGATTTTTCGGATACAGGCCCTACTTAGGAAAAACCGTGAGAAAACTCAGTTTTCAAAAAAAAATTATTGCAGCAGAGGCTGCTGCCTCTGGACGATAGAAGGGTCAGGACGTCATTACGAGCGGGCGGACAAGTACCCACGGCCCCAGCCATGGGCCCAACCATGATGTATGTGTAAGATACAAACCGTCTATATGGTGGGTCACTTCTTGAAGTGGATCCCCGCAAAAAATCAGCTCCATCTATGGCTCAGGTGACCCACATCATAGGAAACAGGGTGATTGAACGGCTACCATTGGAGTCCTTTTTGGGCATCACAGAAGTTTTGAATCAATCTAAAATTTGTTTTTCCTTTCCACCCACGCCAGTGTGACCTTATGGACGGATTGGATGGCATATAAGCATTATGGTGGGCCCCCACATGGGACCCACAATGATATATATGTTTTATTCCCACCGTCCGGGCGAATGGTGGAGCCCACAGTGATGTATGTGTTTCATTCACACTGTCCACTGACATGGACGGTGGAACCCACTTTATATGTGTTCTATCCGCACCGTCCACGCTGGACGGTGGGACCTAACTGCAGTGTGTGTGTGAGTGTGTATATATATATATATATATATTATATTATATTGTATATATTATATATAATATATGGATTAGATATTATATTATATATATAATATATACATGATGGTGGGCCTTCATATGGACCCCCCCACCATGATGCATGAGCTGCATCCAAACTGTCCATCCATTTTGAAAGATCATTTTTAGGCATGAGCTAAAGAATGAGTCAGATCCATCCATCTTTGGGACCCACCATGATGCATGTGTTGCATCTAAGCCGTTCAACCACTTGAAACTCGTCTTGAGGCTTGAGAGTAAAAATAAGTCAGGTCTTAAGTTCAAGTGGACCCCACCATTTTATGTAGTGGACAATGACGTGTACCATTCAAAATTTCTAAGGGGCCATTGTAGTTTCCTACTAAGCTGATATTTGCTTCCACTTCATCTATTATTATGTTAGTTTATGAACAAGTTGGATGGGAAATATATGTTATGGTGGGCCTTACGAATTTTAATGGTGGAAATCATTATCACCACTCTTATTTGGTTAAGGGCCCATTTGATGTATACATGGGGCCCATTAGTATGGCCCATTTGAAGTATACGTAGGGCCCATTGGTGTGGTCCATTGATTTACTTAAGGCCCATCTTAATGCATTTGTAGCCCATATTTATGGCCTATTGTTGAGGTCCACCTAGAGGTGTATGAGGCTGTTGTTAAGGCCCACCTTTCTATGAATGTAAGGTCCATATTATGAGGCCCATTGTGATGTATTTCAAGGCCCATGGCTTATGGACCATTGCAATGTACATAAGGCTCGTTGGTGAGGCCCATTAATGCAGCCCATTTGATGAATGTAAGGCCCATGTAATACGACCCATTCAATGTATCCAAGGCCCATGGGTCGAGGCCCAACGGGATGTCCTTAAGGTCCATTGCAATGTGTGATGCCTCCTTGGGTGGTGTAATGATGTTTTATGGCGGGCCATGCCTTGGGAGTAATGTTGGTTTGATGTCCAAATTATGAGGTAATGTTGGTTAAATGTCCACATTACGACTCTCCCTAAGGCCCACTGATAGGCCCATACTAGTTGTGTGTAGGCCGTTTAGGTCCATCTGCATTGTAAGGACAGTTCATTACTTTATAACATGCCTAGTATAACTCCATAAGTCATGACCATACGCATCATATGTATGCTTGATATGAGTGGTGACTAATCATAGCATATGCCATTGGACAAACCATTTACGGGACTCCTTATGAGATAGAGTGCCCCATAGTATCGCGCTGTATGCGCAGGATTGTTGCATGACTGTATGGTGTAACTCATGCATCTCACATATGTGTGACTTGATCACTGCACGTCCTAGCGACATCAGGGCCATGGCTCCACAGGTACATCATGGATGACCATATTGGATACTGAAAATACTTGGTTCTAGCACTGTGGGCACTTAGGATGTCCTTGGGTGAAAGTCCCAGAACCTCTTTAGTACCAGGAGTTGCTCCAACGTCTAGACCGAGTGGATACACGAGCGCCCGAGTGCCGAATACCAGTAGGCTGTGTCTCCCATTGTGTCGTGGTCGGTTGGAAGGGGGTGTGGCCTTATCCGCCTAAGTGAGGGGGCTATAAGTTACGTTGAGTTTGACTAGATCGCAAATGAGTCCGCTATCAATGAGCCGGGTAGGTATTGACAAACTACTAGTCAGGCAGATAGTGAGGTCTATTCCGCTTGCTTGGCTGTGCAGCTAGGGAGGAGGCAGTCAATGTGAGTGTATTAGACCCTGGTGATATCCAGAGAGGAACTGTACTGATATGTGTACTTGATGAGTACCGACTTATTTGGATTGCATCCCACATATGACATTCGGCTATGTAGGCCTCACATTTGCATTGGTGTGGCCGATAGCATTCATGTCTCGCATCGCATGGCCTTGGTATGGCCGATAGCATTCATGCCTTGCATCACATAGCCTTGGTATGGTTGATTTTATTCATGGACTTATCGCATACTTCCGCATTACTCTGATATTGTACACCTGGCATTTACCTTGCGCACATATTTACGCCACCCTCTAAGCTTTTGTAAGCTTATGCACGACAGTTGTGTGCAGGTAGCATTGGACAACAGCAGCGCTGAGGTAGGAGTGTGCATCTGACTATTTCAGAGTTTTTAATCACCTCGTATTTTCTCTTTTCTGCATTATAATTAAAGTTTTTGATATAGTGAATATGTGGTGATGTTGTATTGTGACTTGGTTATACTTGTGGTTATGCTCCATTACAAAAAAAAATTCATTTAGAAAATCCTCCTTGTAGGATCCCAGGATCGAAATCTGGCATATGATTGCCAGGAACCGAGAATGGGGCACTACGGAGGCTGTCAGCACCAGATTTGGTGATTGAGATTCCTGTGAATCCGATTTCCAAATTTGGGGTGTGACAATGCATCCTTGGCGATTGTACCCTACTCCTCATCAAGCCTGAACATAAATATACTAAAGCCATTGTACTACCTGTACGGTTGTATATTTGATGGATGAGTGGCCAACTCAGTATGAATTTACCTTAAGATTACACACCGCCGCATTAGGTAAACATAGTTATAAAACAAAGCATACAAAATAATCTATGATGCAGGTCTTATTATGTGTATGGATATATAAAGTATGCAATCATCGTCCTAGGGATGCTCATCTGTGTGATCATCGAACCTGGGAAACATCATCCAGTCGGGTCACCATGCAATCATCGAACCTAGGAAACATCATCCAATCGGGTCACTAAAGGATGTGACTGGTCATCAGCGCAATACTCGGCGTAATCGCATGGGCATGAAGATCCAAGTCATCATCATAAATCGAATGACTGGTCATTAGCGCAACATTCAGTGTAATCACGGGATATAATGATCCAAGCCATTGTAAATATGTCATGTATGCATGATTAGTCAAGTCATTATTAGTCCATTTACAACCAGTTAATTTAGATAAGCTCAAAGGTCACTACGGAGAGCACATGACCCAGCGTAGGCCGACAACTCGGGCATAAGTCCCATACCACCATCCCCAGCTCATGAGACTACCACCTTAGGATGTTTAATGGTGCCTCGTTGACTAGTTGTCAATCATATTATAATATATAGGGCTTACCATCGCATGGTTGCACAGTATAAAATATCAGACTTATATAGGACAAATACCAAAACAAAGCCATATAGGGCTAATATCAAAATAAGCCACATATGGCGAGCATTAGAATATGCGATAAAAGACCATCGTTAAAACTATTGGACATAACAAACATGGATGGTAGGCCCATATCAATGATCCATCTACACCACCACTCAATAACCACCAAGTCGAAGGTCCATAATGATCACAACTAGTCAAGTTACATCCCAAGTATGGGTGTACATTCATATGTGAGAATTTTCCACTAATGTACCAGTTTAAGTTCCATAAGCAATCCACAAGCATGAATAATTATACAGGATAGTCATAAAGCATGTAATACAATAATTCAATTTCTACCAGCTAACACATGTAATTATAAAGGGAGATATCAATTATGAATTTAAATAAAAACTATAACTTAGGCTAATGAGAAGATGGAAAGCTTAAGGAGAAGAATCATCACCTTATACTTTGCATTGCCTACCAACATTGTTAAGGAATAACGTTCCCTTACAATCAAATTCTACCATAAATCAGGATGTACAATTAGATCCAAGTTCTATATGCCACCTAGGGTTCAAGATCACAACATAGGGTTTGGATTACATGTAGGGTTTTAGTATAGAAATAGAGCTTCATGCTAGAGTTTAGTTATAGGCTTTAGATTCTAGGACTTGAATCCTATATTAGTATTCCCATTATTATTATTATTATTATTAGTATTGTGCATTGGGTCAAATGATATTCGTAATGGGAGTATTATCCATTGATGTGAATAATGGTGGTTCATAAGTTCATGTTTAAATGTATTGACATTATCTAACGTCTTTATAATGACTAGTAATCTCTTAGATAATACAAGTAATAGTATTAGAGTCTTTGCTAAGGATAGTATAATAAGGACTAATACTGATAATTATATTATCAAGAATTATACTAATCCCGTAATGAAAATGATGATAATAATAGTTATCATTAATCGTTCTAGCCATGATAATAAATACTATGGTCTACCATCAAGGATAATATTTAAGAGAGTTAAATAAAATACTTCTATTTGATAATAGCTAGTTTCAACATAAAAATCTATTAATGACAACATAAGAATAATATTAACGATGATATCAAGTATCCATATTAACTAATATTAGTAAAATTAATCTACTAATGATTAACCACAACAAGGTAGGCTTATTGGGATTTACTCAACTTATGAAATTGGGCTCAACCCATGCAATGTGGGCCCAACTGAGACTAGGCCTAGTCCAGGCCCACTGTGCAGCTGGACTTGGCACAGGCTCACTTTGAGTAGCTAGGCTGGACCATTCCTGGCCCAACCATGTGACCCGTATGCAGCCCACAATCCAGCTCGTCTAGCTGGAACATGGCCCACCAGATCTTAGTTAATGTGAGGCCCACAGTGTTATACCCTCGCGTGCAGCCCACCCTGTTGATGCATTCAGGCCCCGGTCCAGGGGCTGCTTCCAACCCATCCTCTGGTGCTTATACGACCCATTCTTGGGCTGGTTTCAGCCCTGCTCGAGGCCCAACCTCAAGCCTGCACGGTGGTAGTCTTCTAGCCTAACCCAGGGGCTGCACCGGCCCAGAACTAAGGCTGAGTTTTAGCCCGACTGGGGGTAGATCTCATCTTAACAAGAGGACCAGTTCCACCCCAACTCACGACCCAACTAATGGTCTTTTCCAGTTCAGGTAACGGCCCAGCTGAGGGCTGCTTCCAGCTTAATGGAGGGGCATTTTTTAGCTCGTTGCAAGGTCTAGGGAGTGTATGGAGTTACCTGTCTCGATTCGGACGACCCTGCAAAGATGCCACTCTCCTGCACTGGCTCGACTCAGTCTGGATAGGCTGGTCGACTCAGTACAGAACTGAGTTTGCACCTAACACCCTTCCATCTCCTTCATTTGCTCTCTCTCTCTCTCTCTCTCTCTCTCTCTCTCTCTCTCTCTCTCTCTCTCTCTCTCTCTCTCTCTCTCTCTCTCTCTCTCCTTTCCTTTTCTCTTTTCTTCCCTCTCCTTATGGTCTGGATCTCGAGGCACAGTAACGGCTTTTTATAACTGAGAGAAAACCCTAGCTCATCTCAGCTGACGTTTGAGCTTAAAACGTCCTTTGCAAGGGCCATTTTTGAGAGACCGCTAAATGTGGGGTCCATCTAATCATGGGGATGGATTACGGGTGCTGAGGCCCAAAGGAAAAGTAATCTGGATCAGTGGGTGGGGTCCATGGGATCGTGGTGGGTTCTCCCGTTTAACGGTGAAGATGAGGTCGCCTCCAATGGCGTTTTCGTACTGGTCAGTTAAAATGACCATCTAACCCAGCTGGATGGATCATATGGGGCATGGTATTGGTGTGGGACCCACTATCCTCACCACATTTGGTTTGAGGTGTGACAACTCACGAGATATCCCACCGCTCAAGGATTTCTCACGAGATGAGAAAATCCAAACAATTGAGCCTTTGTTGCCCTAGAGAGGATGGCTGAGATCCATGCATGGGGCTGCTGTGAGGCTCGGATCGTACCAGATGGGTTTCCCGAAAGGGAGCTCCTGACCGTCCTTTCCATCCCGCAGACAGACTGTCTACCCATTTTTGGTACCGCGAGAAGCACTGAGCTGTGCTCTCAATGGACAACAGAGATTTGAGGCAAGGTGTTGCTTCGGATCGCCAGTGTGGCAGCCAACTGGCTTCCCTCCTTTGGAAAAAGATCGACACAAGCCACCGCCCATCGGTCACTTCTACGGCCTTGCTCGAGTCAGCGGGACAATACCGACGGACGGCCCAGAACGGATCCGTTGCCCAATCGCGATGAACGGATCGGATCTTGTTGATGGGTCTTAGTTTGGGTGAATCCGCACTGTCTGTTTGAATTTAGCTTGGCTGGAAATCGGGCGAGAGGCAATTCTCTCTCTTTTACGAATTCCATCGGACAAATGTTGTTTGACTGAGTTGGTAGGTTCGGTGCACGGCTGGTGCACCTTCCCTAGCATGCTCACTGCTCCTGTGTGAGGTCAATTGAGGTGTATTTTCTAGATCTGCCCCGTCCATTCCACTTATAGGACTCTATCAAGGCCCCAGGCCAAAGATCAGGCTTACCCAAAACTTCGGTGGGCCATACTCTTAAGTTTCCATTCCACTTATAGGACTCTATCAAGGCCCCAGGCCAAAGATCAGGCTTACCCAAAACTTCGGTGGGCCATACTCTTAAGTTTCGACTTCTAATGGTTGTTTTTTGTTGATCTAATAGTTGGATCATTTTGAATTTGAATTTCAGTGGTAAAAATGGTCCTAGGGACCACTTAGTTAAGAATCTGCGGTTGAATTAGGGATTGGATGCCCTGTCATGTGTTTTAAATAACTAGTCAAATATTCTTAACAAATCCTTAAACATGTACTTAATCAAACTAATCAAATATTTTAATCAACCTAAGACATGCATTTAAGAGAGCTAATCAAATGATCTACTTATGTCTAAGACATAAGTCCAAGTAAGTTTCTGAATGATTAACCTTTTAAGGGTTATTGTTCGTAGTTATAACAAGAACTATCATTAGTCTATTAGTGAATTGCAATCCTAAATTAGGCTTCCATCCTAACACCCAAGTACTCAAAGTATAGGGTGTTATAAATATTTTATATTAGACCCCAATTATTACCTAATTTATGAACATGATACTATTTAACAACCTATTTTAATCGTGTTTGTGATGAAGGGTATAATTAGGAGCCTGGATTGAAAAAGGATGCTAAAAGCATGGATTTGACTCCCATAAATCACCAAGGTAAAGGACAGATTCCAGCGGACTGAGATCGATGATTCTACATGGCCGAGATTCAAGAAAATCACGTGTGTCACACTAAAGAGGCTTGAAAGTCGTTCAAAATGTAAGATCACAGGGTTCCCATCATCCATTCGGCTTAAAACTTTAGATATGGCCTGGGAACCATAAAGTCACCGTACACGTCGAATTTTAGCCATTGGATCCCTATAAAAGTGGCCTAACGGATAGATCAGCCCATAAACCATTGATTTTGAGCCCACCTGCTATCTGTATATACTTCAAAATTGGTCTCGACAATTTAAATGAGATGAGAAAAAGGATGGACGGATCAGATCTCTCACAAGCAGCACAGTGGACTCCACCTTATGTGGGATGTGCATAGTGTACATGTGCACTAGCCGTGCACTGTAATGTCAATGGCAGTCAAACTCCCTTGACTGACAGAATCCCAAAAAAATGGAAACTTCTACTTCCTTCTTCCAGCATTTGCACGGAGGTTTGTGGGTTTTCATTGTGGACCATTATTGTGGCCCATGTGATGAATCTGGACCGTCCATCAGAATCCCACGGCCCATACTACCAAGGCCTAGGTGACGAGATTTGAAGAAATAAAGAGGATGGGATCCCAGCTGTTTAAATGTAGGACGGACGACAGCGAGAAACAACTAGGTGGCCACATTGATGGGAATAAAAAACCGTCCATCTCCAACCCGTTTCTTGAGTAGAGTGTAATGAACGGTGTGGATTTCCCAACAGGCATTGATCATGGGCCTCACCAAAATCACAGCGTAAGTCCTGTTACGCAGGTCCTGTTTAAGCGTCCGAAACTGACAGTTTTGGGGTTATTGCACGATCATGGCCATGATCAGATGGTAGATCTGATCCGTTCATCATAAAGGCCACCCCAAAGCGTCTCAAGGGACGTTATTACTTTTAGAAGAAAGAAAGGAAAATGGTTTTTTTTGGACCGTCTTCTTGACCGTGTAACAGAGCTTATGTAGGGGAGTTTTTAGTTGTGTAAAGGGCATTCTCCACCGCCTCTCCATGCACCGACTCCACTACTACAACTGTCCACTAACTCTAGCAATCACTTCCAGCCGACCTTGCTGGTTCAATATAAAGGAGAGGAGAAAAGAAGGAAAGGCATTCAATTTTCAGCCCTGGATCATCAGTGAGAGATAGAGCGAAATAGAGAGAAAATTTAGAGTTTTTATTTATTTTTATTATGAGTTTTAAGAGATCTAGCCTCCCCATGTCAGGCTAAACCTCTTAGCTAGGGCTAAGAGGTGAACTGATTCATGTTATGAACTGATTTTGATTCTGATTTGATTATAAGAATACTTATAGTTTTTAATGATTTGTTGTGACTTAAATTACAATAGATATACGATGGCTTTAGGTATTCCCTTTCCATTATTTTAATTGTGATGTTAGGAAGCCCTGTTGTCCACCATCGCTCCTTGGACATGGTTGGATGATGGAATCCTTCCTAACATTCATACATCTTCCTGATTAGTTGTGAATTAGTTTAATTCTATTGTTTACTGTCTTTTGAGCATGGTTTTGTGATGGAATCATTTCTAATTTTTATACATTTCATCTATTTGAAAACTAGATCGAAGGAAGTTCAAATTGAGCTTTAGTGGTGTATCTTCAAATTGGATGAAGATGGGACTCAAAGTCCAGTTGAGTTCATGAATCAAGCGTAGATCTCCCTGATCTCTACAAGTGGATCATCTGAATCCCTAGTTTCCTACCTTTGAATTCTACAAGTTTTAGCATACTATTTCACCATTATTCCCTCCTATTCTTCTGATTTAGATTTTATCTTATTATAGTTCTAGTTCGAGTTACTTTCAGAATATATAAAAGGTTTAGTCCCTGTGGATTCGACCTCGGTCTTACCGAGATTATTACTACATCATAATCCTATACTTGGGGTGTGAAAAAGTTTTTGGCATTGTCACCGAGGATTGACGGTTACATTTTTTTGAGATTAACTAGATTTGGGATTAGTTTAAGATTAGGTTTTTTTTTTTTCTAATTTTAAGTTAGAATTTTTCTATTTTATTTCTAAAAACTAACCCGTTTTCCTATTTTGTAGGATCCTGACATAATCTTCTAATTTGGTAATCCCTTTCTAATTTATCTACTTTTTTTATTTTTAGAATTAGGATTTTAGTTTTTAAATTTTTCTAATTCTAGGATTTCTTTTTTAGAAATTTTCTATTTTCTAATTTTAGATTTAGATTCTTCCTTTAAGTAACTTTCTATTTTCTAGTTTTAGAAAAATTTCCTTTTTTATAAAAAAACATTACTTTCTAAATTTAGGAATAGGTTTTCTATTTTAGAAACTTTCTAATTCTAGAATTCTTTTAATTTTAGAAACTAATTTAGCTTCTAGGTTTAGGAAACTTTCCTTTTTTAGAACTTTTTCTTTTAGAAACTAGTTTACTTTCTAGTTTAAGTTTTAAGAACTTTCGATTCTTAGACTTTTTATTTTTAAAAACTAACTTGTTTTGGTTTGTTTTATAGGTTTTTAACTTAAGGACTCCAATTTGGTAACTTCTTTCCAACCCTCTCTTTCTTTCTAGATTTTTATTTCCTTTCTTAAGTTTAGAATCTGTGATTGAGGGCTTTGAGTGTTTCATGCCCAAGTGAGCTCGTGACAACACTCAACGTCTCTTGACTGAAGGAGGATTGGTTGAAGGGTTGACTATTCATCGCAGGACTAGACACCGCTTGAAATTGCCCGAGTTAATTGAAGTGATGGCTGAAAACCAACCTCTTCTACCCCAACATAGGGTAGAGGATGTCCAGGATAGAATGAGGTGCACCAAGCACCCCCGTCTCGTACTTTACGAGATTATTTACAACCAGTGAGGGTGAGTACGCCCTCATGCATGGTTTTTTCTAAGAATGCAGGACACATGGATATCAAGCCAGGGGTGATTCAACTCCTTCTTAAATTTCATGAGCTTGAGTTAGAAAATCCATATTTACATCTGAAAGAGTTTGATGAGATTATAGCTACTTTATACTTTCCTAACATGTCTGATGACACAGTCAGGTTGAAACTCTTTCCCCTTTTTTTTTTAAAAAAGAGAAAGCTAAGATGTGGTTACATTTACTACGTCCTCGATCTATTGGCAGATGAAATGACATGACAAGGGAGTTCATCAAGAAAATTTTCCCATACCATAAGATGAACACCCTTAGAAAGTCGATCATGAACTTCATCCAAAGGGAAGATAAAACATTCTTCCAATATTCGGAGCAGTTTAAGGATCTTGTCAGTTCATGCCCACAACATGGTTTTGAAACGTGGTGCATCATGAACTTTTTCTATGATGGACTGACATCTCCCATACGCCAATTAGTCTAGATGATGTGTAATGGGGATTTTATGAATAAAGGCATTGATGAGGTATGAGACTACTTTGATAAACTTGCTGAGAACACACAATCATGGGACATCTCCCCTAGACCGAATACTACATGTAGGTCGACTCATTCTAAGGAAAGGGGTGGAATGTATCTCCTGAAAGAGGATGATGATATTAATACTAAAGTAGCTAATTTTACTAGAAAACTCGAGACCATGGAATTAAAGAAGGATAAGACTAAAGAAATTGTTTGTAGTATTTGCGGTTGCAACATTCACACTACTGAAAATTTCCCAACTATATCTGCCTGTTAAGAGGTATTAAATGAGCAATCCAATGTCGTGAGTAATTACCAAAGAGCTTTCAATGGGCCCATCTCTAACACATACAATCCTAGCTGAAAAAATCATCCAAACTTCAGTTAGAGGAATGGACAAATTGCTAAACCTCAAGGTTTCCTAAATCAAATTCCAACTCAAGAGAAACCTCAAGAGGATTCGATTCTAAAAAACTTTCAAAAGCAAGAGCTTTTCAATCAGGGTATGCTACAAGCCTTTCAAGACGTTACAAAAGCGATACAAGGACTTAAGGCTGAAAATACAATCAGGAATAAGGGGAGCTTCCCAGCTTAACATCTTCCCAATCCTAAACCGCAATATGAAGTTGGCAACTAAAGTTCTTTAAATCAGATGGAGCATGCTAAATCTATCACCACTTTTAGGAGTGGAAAGATCATTAACAAAACCATTCCGGTGAGGGCTGAAAAGCCTAAGAATCTAGAAGTGGACAAAGAAGATGGATCTAGCCATGCCTAACCAGAGTTAGAACCGGAACCTCAAGGGAAGCCGGTTGCTCTATTTTTCCAATAGTTGGTTGCACCAAAACCTCTCTCTAACTCTCAGCATATTCTAAAGGTGTTAAAACAAGTGAAGGTCAACATTCCTCTGCTTGATGCCATGAAACAAATACCTTCATATGTCAAATTCCTGAAAGACTTATGTATGACCAAAAGACGATAAAATATTCTAAAGAAAATATTCTTGACTGAGAAAGTGAGTGCCATCCTAAAGCAAGATGTGCTTTAGAAATTTAAAGATCCCGGTAGGCCAACCATATCATGTGTAATCGAGGACTATCGAATTGAGCATGCACTTCTTAACGTAGGAGCAAGCGTTAATCTTATTCCCTACTCGGTATACAAATAGTTGAGTTTGGGTGAATTAAAACCCACCCAACCACACTAGAACTTGCTAATCACTCGGTTCATGTACCAAGAGGGATAATTGAGGATGTATTGGTCTATGTCGATAGATTTTACTACCCTATAGATTTTATCATCCTAGATACCAAAACCATCGATAATATGAGCACTCAGATTCCCTTCATTATTGGTTGTCCATTCCTTACCACCTCAAACGTAATTATCAATTGCAGGAATGGTGTCATGAGTATGTCTTTTAGGAATATGACATTAGAAATGAATATCTTTTTCAACACAGGAAAACAGTTAGAGGATGATGATAATTTCTACGACATTAACATAATTGATTCTTTCGTGGAAGATAGGACACCTTTTACCTTATCCTCTGACCCTCTAGAGACATGCCTGACCTACTTTCATGATTTTGATGATGACATAATTAGGGATATGTGTCATGCTTGATGCTGCGCCGGTACTTGAAGTTAACCGATGGAGGCCACAATTTGAAGAGTTATCCCAAATTGATGAAGTGCCTCTATTGTCTAACCTCAAGCCACCGAAGCTTAACCTAAAACCTTTGCCCTCTGATTTAAAATATGCATATTTAGGTCAAGATGAGACATACCTGGTGGTGACTTCCGTCTACCTTAAAAAAGAACAAGAGAATATGCTCATATCTACTCTCATTGAGCATAAAGGAGCCCTTGGATGGATAGTTGCGGACCTCAAGGGAATTGACCCCTCGATTTGTACTCACCGCATTTATCTTGAGGATAATACGAAAACTGCTTGGCAATCATAACGTAGACTAAATCCAAACATAAAGGAAGTGGTTAATGCTGAGGTTCTTAAACTATTGGATGTGGATATCATATACCCTATATCGATAGTCAATGGGTAAGTCCAACTCAGGTGGTTCCTAAGAAGTCCAGAATCACCATCTTATCCAAAGCCAATAATGAACTTGAGCTAACTAGAGTTACTACTGGAAGTTGAATACCGTCATGAGGAATGACTACTTTCCTTTACCCTTCATTGATCAGATCTTGGAAAGGTTAGCTAACCATTCCTATTACTGTTTCCTTGACGAGTATTTGGGATACAATCAGATAGAGATCACCTATGAAGATCAGGAAAAGACTATGTTTACATGTCCCTACGACACTTTTGCTTACCGAAGGATGCCATTTGGACTATATAATACCCCTGCCACCTTTCAGCGATGTATGATGAGTATCTTTTCTGACATGGCAGGGTAATATTTAGATGTCTTCATGGATGATTTCTCTGTCTTTGGTCCATCATTTAGTGAGTGCTTAGAAAGTATTAAATGTGTGCTGAAAAGGTGTGACGAAAAGAACTTGGTACTTAATTGGAAGAAGTGTCATTTCATGGTTCATAAGGAAATTGTCCTTGGACATATTATCTCATCCAAAGGAATCAAGGTGGATAAGGTAAAAATTGATCTCAACTCTAACCTAACTCTACCCAAGAACATACAGGACGTGCGATCCTTCCTAGGACATGCCGGGTTTTATCAAAGATTCATAAAGGACATTAGTCTCATCTCTTGTCCTCTATGTAATTTACTTTAAAAGGATGCATCATGTAAGGCCCGTATCATAGTCTGTACTATTCCTTAGGCTTTTGTGGTCCTCCCGGTCAAATTTCGAAAACCCTCGACTTATATCAGTTGTTTGCGTACAATCCTAAGTCAAGTCCTGCATATCAGAGTCGACTCGACTCAAAACTTGTACCCTTTTGACAGCGACGTTGTCGTAGTTCCAACGCCACGACTTACGCACCGATCTAATACCAAGTCCAGGAGATGTGGGCCCGCGTTCATTCCGAAGAAACATTGCACGTTGTAAATTCTGAGAGAATCTCTACAACATGTCCCATCAATCAATTAATCAATCAATGTCAAATATAAGTCAATTAGACTCCATACCCCAAGTACAACAACCCATCCCTTCCCATTCCCAAAGTCAACTCTCTCTCTTTCCACCCATCACCCATCATCCCATTCCTTTTTACCCATCACTTCTCTCTCCCTATCGTTTTCTATCTTCATTCCCAAGCAACAAAATATCACACGTCCAAGCCTCCCCAAGCTTTCTGAAAATAACATGTGTGGCCCACCTTCGTACTCTCTCATCTTCCATCTCAACCTTTCAATCTCCATCAACCTCTATCAAAGTTGAAGGTAAGGAGCATAGAAGTCCAAGGAGCTCAAGAAGTGGGTGATCCATTGTTAAATTTCATTTTTGGGACCATATGTGGTGGGATCCATTTGAAGTATGCAATGTAAGAAATGGATGGCCCATAGTGGCGGGGTCCCTCCTCTCCATCACACACACACTCTCTCTCTCTCTCTCTCTATCTTTCTTTTCCTGATTGTATGGCCCACTTATGGAGTATGTATCATATCCATGCCATCCATGCAATGGGCCCACTTTACTGAACTGTCTAGTAGACGGGATTACTATCCATTGGTCTGGACAAACCTAGATGAAGGAAAGCACAAATAGTAACCTGATCCAAACCATGGGGCCCATCTAAAGTGGAATGGAAGTAGATTGGCTGGGTACCTCACACCAGATATATAACTACTATACCAACAGTAGGTGGGTGGGATTCCATCATGTGGTATGTATTATATCCCAACCATCCATCCAACTGAGACGTGGACCCCACCCATGATGTATGTGGTTCATATCTGCACCGTCCATCCACGGTGGGAACCCACCCACCATGATGTACGTACCATCCGTACATGTGGGGCCTACCATCAGGCCGTCCAACACCTCTGAATGTTGGGCACTGACAACGCTGACAGTCCCACCCTCCCACACACTCACGTATACTTATGTATATTATATATATTATTATATAATATAATATTTTATATTTAACTACCTGTCATGGTGGGCCACCCTCCCACATGGGACCCATTTTCTTTGGAAACAACTAGCTGGATTACCTCCAGCAGCTATATCTGTTGAAATGCAGCAAGGACCGTGGGTCCATGATGTATGTGGAGTACATCCACACCGTCCGTCCATTTGGACGAGGCCCCGCATGATGTACGAGTTCTATCAGCGTCATCCATCCATTTGTAATCCAGACCATTTAACTGGATGATGGCGCTGAGGCTAGTCTGCCACACCAATTATATAGCTGCTGTTTCTGGCAGCAAGTTCTGTGGGCCCCGCACAATGTACATGCTTCATCTATACCGTCCATCAATGGGCACCATGACATCAGCAAGTTCTGTGTGGCTTACACCTGATATATGTAATTTATCCATGCTGTTTATCAGGTGGACCACACTACAACTAACAGTGGGTATGAACGTCTCCTATTGAAATCCCTATTTAGGATTATAGAAGTTACGAATAAATATGATATTTGTTTCTCCTCTATATCTATGTCCTCGTGACCTTATAAACAGACTGGATGGGAATTAAATGTTATGGTGAGCCCACTGAAATTTGATAGTGGGAAATCATTATTACCTATGTTAGTTGTAGTATGATCCAGATGTTCTTTTGATATGCTTTCAAATAATACTCTAAATTGATATAAAAAATGGATGAATGGTGTAGTTAATCCGCCCCCATTTGTATCAACCCATTGATTCGGCCCATTGATTCGACCCATTTGAATCGACCCTTTTGATTTAGCTCATTTGAATCGGCCCTTTTGATTCGGCCCATTTAAATCAACTCTTTTGATTTGGCCCAATTGACTTGGCTCATTCGTATCGACCCATTTGATTCGGCCCATTTGAATCGGCCCTTTTTATTCGGCCGATTTAAATCGGCTCTTTTGATTCGGCCAATTGACTCGGCTCATTTGTATCAGCCCATTTGATTTGGCCCATTTGAATTGGCCCTTTTAATTCGGCCCATTTGATTCAGCCCATTTGAATAAGCCCATTTGATGCAATTGAGGCCCACGATGATGTATATTAGGCCCTAGTGCGAGGCTATGGGTCCACTGTTTGTTTGGCCCTATGTGAGTCACTCTTTAGGAGCAATGTTGGTTAAAGGTCTACATTGGTAGGTAATGATGGTTGGACGTCCACATTGTGACCTTCCATTAGGCCTTATTAGGCCCATCCTCATCATTCTGTAATGGGTTAACCCAAATGCTTGGGCCCCATTGATTTTAATTGGACCATCATCGGTTGTCCATCTATGGACCTTGCCTTGTGTCGGGGTTGATTATCGATGCCGATTTTCGGTGTCGATTGTTGATACCAACTACCGTTACCGATTATGAGATTGTGACAGCATAGCATTATGATACATGCCTATACGCATCAACTATAAGTTTGTTATGTGATGTGATTGACTATTACATATACCTTAGTGAAGGTGGTTTATGGACTTCCTGATATGTAAATTTATCCCATATGAGCGTACGGTATGCGTAGGAATGATGCAGATTGGACTGCATGACTCATACACTTCGCATTTGTGTGATTATGATTATTGTATGCCCTAGCAACATCAGGGTCATATCCTCCACAGACACATCGTGGTTGGCTGGATTGGATATAGAAAATATTATTTCTAATATCGGGGCGCCATATATGTCCCTGAGTAAAAATTCCTAAACCTGATGGTACCAGAGGATGACTCCAACATCGAAACCGAGTAGATACATGAGTGCACGAGGACTGAATTCTAAGAGGCCACGTCTCTCACTACGTCATGGTTGGTTAGAAAGGGGTGTGGCCTTAGTCGCCCGAGGGTAGGGGCATTGCTAAACTGAGTTTGAACAGCTCGTGAATGGGTCCACTATCGACGTGCCGGATAGGTATTAGCAGACTATTGACCAGGTAGATAGTGAGATTTTTTACGCTCACTTGGACTATTTGCTTAAGAAAGGGACAGTACCATTTAGAGTGTACTAAGCCCCGGTGATTATTCAGAATGAGAACCATACTGATATTTGATGCTCTAGTGAAGAGCTGCATTGATATATGAATGAGGATTGACATGCATGAGTTGCATTTCGCATCGCATCGTCTTGATATGGCCGATAACATTCATATCTTACACCGCATAGCCTTGGTAATGATTGCATTCATATACCCATCAGCATGATTTTCTCTGTCATTGCATTCTGAGCACGCTCATATTGCGCACACAATTATACCACGCTCTAAGCTTTCTATAAGCTTATGCACGATTGATGTGTCCAGGTGACGTCAGGACGCAGTCATAGCCTCACCGCAGTAGAAGCGTACATTCGAGCTTCAGGAGTTTCCGTTATTATCATTATCTTGTATTTCCCTTCATATGCATTGTACTCAAAGTTTTTTATCATAGTGAATTTTTGTAATGGTGTTCTTGTGGTTATTGTTCGTGGGTTATGCTTATGTTTATGCTCATTACGTATCAAAATCATGTTAGAAATCCCCCTTGTAGAATCGCAGGATCAAAACCTAGTGTATAGGTACCGAGAGTCGAGAATGGGGTACTACGGAGGTTGTCGGTGCCGGATTCGGCGATCAGAAATTTTGTGAGACTAGTTTCTGAGTTTGGGGCATGACAGAAGTTAGTATCAGAGTATAACTTGGGAACATCCTAGAATAACATCACATATCTAGTATGAATTTAGATCAATTAGGTTCCAAGTGTGTAACCTTCCAATTTAGTCCCCTAACGTGCCTTCGAGAGTTTTCAAGGATTGATAGGCGCCTTTATTCATTTCCATAGGACATGCCACCTAGAAGAGTGACCAAACAACCCCTGCTCTACAACTAGAGACTACTGCTTTACCACGTACAACTCCCACTCCACCTTCAGAGATCCCTACTCCTCAGCCTAAGGATGTCGTTCCTCCACCTAAGACCAGTGCGAATCCGACTGTACCTATGAGTGCCTCCCAGTTACAGCATATGTTGCAGGTTGTGACGGCTGTGCTTCAAGGATAAGGCAGGCACCCAGTTGTTTTGCGAGCACAGGTAGAGTAGGAGAGCATGAGCGGCCTACTTCGAGAGTTCTGACAGCTCGATCCCCCACATTTCCAGGGTAAGACAGATCCGACTGTAGTCGAGAGTTGGCGCTTCGATGTAGAGAATATTTTTAATACTATGTTGTGTACAACCCATCAACGGGTCCGATTGGCAGTATTTCTTCTACAGGATGAGGCCGAGCACTGGTGGACCTTCATTACTTGTGTTGCAGGGCCAAATTTCATATGGACATGGGAGGATTTTGTGAACTGATTCGACCAGCAATACTCCTTCGACCACATTCATCGACAGCGAATATTAGAGTTCGAGACCTTGGTGCAGGGAGACATATCTATGGCACAGTACGCGGCCCATTTTGTAGCGCTATTGAAGTTCGCACCATATTTAGTGGATGATGAGGGGTGGAAGGCCCGCCGTTTCGAGAACGACTTGTGTTATGGTCTTTGAGGCCGTGTTATTGGGCATGAGCTCTCGACTTTTCAGGTGGTAGTGCGGAGGGCTCAGATTTATGAGATTGAGTGGGCCGATGGGTAGAACGATCGAGATCAGAGGAGGGGTCGGAAGAGGCAGACCCCCTCCAGTAGCTCCTAGTAGTATCGATGGCCATAGAGGTACAGGAGCCACCCACTTGCCAGAGCACTAGCAGCACCAGCACCACCTCCAGCGCCACCCTAGCAGCCGTTTATAGGGACTTATTTTGGATGTGGTGGGATAGGGCACCATGTGTATGAGTGCCCTTGCCCTCATCTGCACCAGTCAGGAGGACTAAAGCAGCCTCCAGCGTAGCAACCTCTTGTGCAGCAGCGATCGTAGCAGCAGCCTCCAGCGTAGTAACGACCGGAGCCACCTCGGCCGCTGAGGCCCTAGCAGCTGCAGAGACAGTAGTACAGGCTGCCGTAGAGGCAACAACAACACCAGGGACCTCAGAGGGGATAGACACCTCTCCAGACAGCTCAGTCTAGGTTCTACGCAGCCCAGCAGGACTTGCAGTCCTCTAGAGGAGTCTTTGAGGGTATACTCCCAGTCTTTGCGTGCATCGCCCAAGTATTATTTGATTCCGGTGCTTTGCACTCATTCATGTCTGATGATTTTTACCAATCGTTTGGATTACCGACAAAGTCTGCTTGAGATGGATTGACCATATCGATGCCCTTGGGGAAGACTACAGTGTTGGGCCGTTTCTGTTCATCTTGCCCGGTTCTGGTCGGTGATATCTTTTTTCCCGTTGATTTATTTATACTACCGATGTTAGATTTTGACGTTATCTTGGGTATGAATTGGCTCACCGAGTACTACACCATCTTAGACTATTTGCGAGGATAGTCACATTCTGCATAATAGGCTTACCGCAGTTTTAATTTGTTGCCTAGCCCAGAGGAGAGTCGTTGTCTTGCTTAATGTCCTGCGTCATTGAGGATCCTGTTACTGCATGTATTGATCAGTTACCGATTGTCTGTGATTTCCCCAACGTGTTTTAGAAGATTCTGGGATTGCCGTCGTGCCATTATATTGAGTTCCAGATCGATCTTGTACCCGTATTATGCCTATCTCGAAAGCCCCGTATCGTATGACACCGATGGAGTTGTGAGAGCTGCAGTGGCAGTTGGATGAGTTACGAGAGTCGAGATTCATCTGTCTGAGCAGTTCTCTGTGGGAGCACCGGTACTCTTCATCAAGAAGAAAGATGGCTCGTTGAGGCTCTGCGTGGATTACTACGAGATCAACTGGGTCACGATCAAGAATAAGTACCCGCTCCCGAGGATAGATGATTTGTTTGATCAGCTGCAGGGTACACAGTTCCTTTCGAAGATTGACCTGCATTCCGTTTATTATCAGATTTGGGTCCGAGAGGAGGACATCTCAAAGACAGCTTTCAGGACACGTTATGGTCATTTTGAGTTTTAGGTCATGCCCTTTTGACTGACCAATGCACCTGCGGTCTTCATAGAATTAATGAACGAGGTCTTCCGTCCGTATCTTGATCAGTTTGTTCAAGTATTCATCGACGAAATCCTGATATATTTGAGGACCCGTGAAGAGTATATGGAGCATCTGGAGATCGCTTTGCAGACCCTACGTGCCCACCAGCTGTATGCGAAGTTAGAGAAGTGCGAGTTTTGGCAGGAGGAGGTGAAGTTCCTTGGTCACGTGGTGATAAGGGAGGGTGTCATAGTAGACCCCTCGAAGGTTGAGGCAATGTGTCAGTGGGGCCAGCCCACGACTACGTCTGAGATCCATAGTTTTCTTGGTTCGGCGGCATACTATCGGCATTTCATTGAGGGCTTCTCTCCTATTGCAACCCCGTTGACCAGGTTGACTCGAAAGGGCACAAATTTTGTTTGGATTGACACATGTGAGCGGGCATTCGTGGAGTTGAAGGATCGTCTAATATCTGCCCTTGTCCTCACTCTTCCCTCTGGGAGTGATGAATTTGTTGTATTTACCGATGCTTCGCGTATTGGCTTGAGTGTTGTCCTAATGCAGCATGGCAGGGCAGTAGCCTTCGCATCTCGTCAACTCTAGGTTTATGAGCTAAACTACCCTACGCATGATTTGAAGCTGGCAGCAGTCGTCTTCGCATTAAAGGTGTGGAAGCATTATCTCTATGGGGTCAGGTTCAAGCTCTTCTTCGACCATAAGAGCTTGAAGTACTTATTCTCTCAGTCCAAACTGAACATGAGAAAGAGACATTGGATGGAACTCCTAAAGGACTATGATTTTGATATCCAGTATCACCTAAGCAAGGCGAATGTGGTGACGGATGCCTTCAACTGTCGCTACGAGGCCTGATGGCACACATGATGATTTGGGAGTGGAGGATGCTCGAGGATATAGCAGAGTATGACTTCGATTTTGGTCTGTAATCTTTTATCGTTCAGCTATGGAGCCTGTCGATTCAACCCTCTCTTGTCGCAAGGGTGATCAAGGCTCAACAGACAGACGAGTCGTTACAAGATTGCTGAGTAGAGGCATCATCTGAGAGTCAGATAGATTGACATATTAGTTCTAATGGTGGACTTCGCTTTAGAGGCCGATTATGTGTCCTGAATATTCCTGAGTTGTGCAAAGATCTTATGACCGAGGCACATCGATCGGGGTTTTCTATCCACCCTGGCTCGATGAAGATGTATCGTGATATGAGGAGATAATATTTTTGGGTTGGGATGAAGCAACAGATCGCCAGTTTTGTGGCTGAGTGTGACACATTCTAGCGTGTTAAGGCCGATCATCAGAGACCCCCTGGTCTATTGCAGCCGTTAAGCATTCCGACGTGGAAGTGGGAACACGTGTCAACTGATTTTATTATGGGTTTGCTGAGTACTCAGCGTGGTCATGACGCCATCTAGGTCGTTGTTGAACGTTTGATGAAGTCGGTACATTTTCTTGTGATTCAAGCGACTTGGCCTTTGGACCGGCTTGCAAGATTATTCATCAAGGAGATTGTGAGGCTGCACGACGTTCCAGTCTCGATCGTTTCTCATCGAGACCCAAGGTTCACTTCTCAGTTCTGGAGGAACTTTCAGAGAGTGATGGGGTCTATTTTGTAGCTCAGCACCGCATACCATCTACAGAACGATGGCCAGACCGAGAGGGTCGACCAGATTCTTGAGGATATGCTTCGGGCCTACGTGATTGACTTCAGGGGTAGCTGAGATGAGCATCTACGATTAGTTGAGTTCACACACAACAACAGTTATCAGGAGACTATTGACATGGCTCATTTTGAGGCATTATATGACAGACCGTGCAAATCTTCTAGTTGCTGGACCGAGGTCAGAGAACGACTTTTCCTAGGTCCCGAGCTTATACAATAGACATCAGAGGTTATCGATATCATCAGGCAAAGGATACGCACAACTCAGAGCTGGCAAAAGAGTTTTGCCGATCGCCGGCGTCGTCATTTGGAGTTCACTGTTGGGGACAGGGTGTATTTCACGGTCTTGCCAATGAAGGGCGTAGTTTGATTTGGAACGAAGGGCAAGCTTTCCCCAAGATTCATTGGACCTTTCGAGACCACTAAGTACATTGGTGTGGCCTATCGGCTTGCCTTACTATCTCAGTTGTCTGGCGTCCATAATGTTTTTCATGTCTCTATGCTGAGGAAGTGTGATTTATACATAGTTCCTTTTATTGATTGGTAGCCGCTGGAGGTTTATGAAGACGCTTCTTACATTGAGCAGTCAGTTCGTATCTTGGTCGAAAGGAGCAGGTCCTCCGGACCAAGGTCATTCCCTTAGTGAAGGTTCAGTGGGGTCACCATTCTGTCAATGAGGCGTCTTGGGAGGGCGAGACCGAGATTTAAGAGCGCTATCTCCATCTCTTTAATGATTGATGATATGTTGTATCTTATATGCTGTCTATGATTTTATATGATGATGCTATGTTCCCTCTTTATTTTTGAGTTATGTCTAATTGTGATGATTGTGTAAATTTCGAGGAAGAAATTTTTATTTGGAGGGGAGAGCTTTAAGGCCTATATCATAGTCCGTACTGTTCCATAGACTTTGTAGTCCTCCTGGTCAAATTTCGACAACCCTCGACTTATATTCGACATTTACGCATGATCCTAGGCCGAGTCCCGCATATCAAAGTCAACTCGACTCGAAACTTGTACCCTTACGACTGCGCCGTCACCATGGTTCTAACGCCGTAACTTACGCACCGATCCGATACCTAGGCTAGGAAATGTGGGTCCGGGTTCATTCTGAAGAAACGCTGGGTGTTGTGAATTCTGAGAGAATCTCTACAACATGTCCCATCAATCAATCAATCAATCAATGTCAAGTATAAGTCAAGTACACTCCATACCCCAAGTATAACAACCCATCCCTTCCCATTCCCAAAGTCAACTCTCTCTCTCTCTCTCTGTCCATCCCTATATTACAGCACCCATCACCCATCATCCCATCCCTTTTCACCCATCACTTCTCTCTCCCACTCATTTTCTCTCTTCATTCCTAGGAAACAAAATATCACACGTCCAAGCATCCCCAAGCTCTCCCAAAACAACATGTGTGGCCCACCTTCCTACTCTCTCATCTCCCATCTCAACCTTCCAATCTCCATTAACCTTCATCAAAGTTGAAGGCAAGGAGCATAGGAGTCTAAGGAGCTTAAGAAGATGGCCGATAGGTGGGTGATCCACTGTTAAATTTCATTTTTGAGACCACATACGGTGGGACCCATTTGAAGTATGCAATGTAAGAAATGGAAGGTCCATAGTGGCGGGATCCCTCCTCTCCTTCACCATCTCTCTCTCTCTCTCTTTATCTCTCTCTCTCTCTCTCTCTCTCTCTCTCTCTCTCTCTTTCTTTTCCTAATTGTATGGCCCACCTATGGAGTATGTATCATATCCATGTCATCCATGTAATGGGCCCACCTTGCTAGACTATCCAGTAGAGAGGATTGTTGCCCGCCCGTCTGCACAGACCCAAATGAAGGTAAGCACAAATAACATCCTGATCCAAACCGTGGGGCCCATCTGGAGTGGAATGGAAGAGATTAGCCGGGTACCTCACACCAGATATATAGCTCTTCTACCAACAGCAGGTGGGTGGGATTCCATCATGTGGTATGTATTATATCCCAACCGTCTGTCCAACTGAGACGTTGACCCCATCCATGATGTATGTAGTTCATATTTGCACTATCCATCCACAATGGGAAACCACCCACCATGATGTACGTACCATCCGTACATTTAGGGCCTACCATCAGACTGTACAACGCCTCTGGACGCTGGGCACTGACAATGCTGACAGTCCCACCCTCCCACACACTCACATATACATATGTATATTATATATATATATATATATATATATATATATATTATAATATAATATTTTATATTTAACTACCTGTCATGGTGGGCCACCCTCCCATGTGGAACCTATTTTCTTTGGAAACAACTACCTGGATTACCTCCAACAGCTATATGTCCGTTGAAATACAGTAAGGACCGTGGGTCCATGATGCATGTGGAGTACATCCACACTGTCCGTCCATTTGGACGAGGCCCCACATGATGTATGAGTTCTATTAACATCGTCCATCCATTTGTAATCCAGATCATTCAACTGGATGACAGGCACTGACTAGCTGGTCTGCCACTCCAATTATATAGCTACTGTTTCCGACAGCAAGTTCTGTGGCCCCGCACGATGCACATGCTTCATCTATACTGTTCATCAATGGGCACCATGACATCAGCAAGTTCTGTGTGTCCTACACCTGATATATGTAATTTATCCATGTTTTTTTATCAGGTGGATCACATTACAACAAACAGTGGGTATGAACGTCTACCATTGAAACCCCTTTTGGGGATTACAGAAGTTATGAATCAATATGATATTTGTTTTTCCTCTATATCCATGTCCTTGTGACCTTATGAACAGACTGGATGAGAATTAAATGTTATAGTGGGCCCATTGGAATTTGATAGTGGGAAATAATTATCACCAATGTTAGTTGTAGTATGATCTAGATGATCTTTCGATATGATTTTAAATAATACTCTGAATTAATATAAAAAAAAATGGATGAATGGTGTAGTTAATCTGGCCCCATTTATATCGGCCCATTGATTCAGCCCATTTGTATCGGCCCATTTGAATTGACCCTTTTGATTCGGCCCATTTGAATTGGCCCTTTTGATTCGACCCATTTGAATTGGCCCTTTTAATTCGGCCCATTTGAATCAGCTCTTTTGTATCAGCCCATTTGATTTAGCCCATTGATTCAGCCCATTTGAATCGGCCCTTTTAATTCAGCCCATTTGAATTGGCTCTTTTGATTTGGCCCATTTGAGTCTACTCTTTTGATTCGGTCCAATTGACTCGGCCCATTTGTATCGGCCCATTTGATTCACCCCATTTGATAGGCCCATTTGAATCGGCTCATTTGATGTAATTGAGGCCCACGATGATGTATATTAGGCCCTGGTGCGAGGCCATTGGCCCACTGTATGTTTGGCCCTATGTGAGCCACTCTTTGAGAGCAATGTTGGTTAAAGGTTCACATTGATAGGCAATGATGGTTGGACGTTCACATTGTGACCTTCCCTTAGGCCTTGTTTGGCCCATCCCCATCATTCTCTAATTGGTTAACCCAAATGCTTAGGCCCCATTGATGTTAATTGGACCATCATCGGCCGCCCATCTATGGACCCTGCCTTGTGTCGGTGTTGATTATCGATGCCAATTTTCAGTGACGATTACTGATACCTGCTATCGTTGTCGATTATGAGATTATGATAGTATAGTATTATGATACATGCCCATACGCATCATCTGTGTATTTGTTATGTGATGTGATTGGCCATTACATATACCTTAGTGAAGGTGGTTTATGGACTTCCAGATAGGTAGAGTTATCCCACATGAGTGCACGGTATGTGCAGGTTGATGCATGATTGGACTACGTGACTCATGTACTTTACATTTGTGTGATTGTGATTATTGTATGCCCTAACGACATCAGGCTCATATCCTCCACAGACACATCGTAGGTGGCTGGATTGGATACCAAAAATATTATTTCTAGCATCGGGGTGCCATAAATGTCCCTAGGTGAAAATTTCTAAACCCGATGGTACTAGAGGATGACTCCAACATCGAGACTGAGTGGATACATGAGCGCACGAGGGCTGAATATAAGGAGACCGTGTCTCCCACTATGTCATGGTCGTGGGTATGGCCTTAGTCACCCGAGGGTAGGGGTAATGTTAGGCTGAGTTTGATTAGCTCATGAATGAGTCTACTATCGACGTGCCATATAGGTGTTAGCAAACTATTGGCTAGGCGGATAGTGAGGTTTCGTATGCTCACTTGGATTATGCGCCCGGGATAGGGGCAGTGCCATTTGGAGTGTACTAAACCCCGGTGATTATCTAGAATGAGAACTGTAATGATATTTGATGCTCTAGTGAGGAGCTGCATTGATATGTGGATAAGGATTTGCATGCATGAGTTGCATTTCGCATCGCATGGTCTTGACATGGCCGATAACATTCATATCTTGCACCACATAGCCTTGGTACGGCTGATTGCATTCATGTACCCATCAACATGATTCCACGTTACTCTATCATTGCATTCTGAGCATGCTCATATTTCTTACACACTTACACCACTCTCTAAGCTTTATATAAGCTTATGCATGATTGATGCGTGCAGGTGATGCTATGACACAGCCATAGCCTCGCCACAGTAGGAGTGTACAATTGAGCTTCAAGAGTTTCTGTTATTAACATTATCTTGTATTTCCCTTCATACGCATTGTACTCAAAGTTTTTTATCATAGTGAATTTTTGTGATGGTGTTCTTATGGTTATTGTTCATGGGTTATGCTTATGGTTATGCTCATTACAAATCAAAATCATGTTAGAAATCCTTCTTGTAGAATCCTAGGATCGAAACCTAGTGTATGGGTGTCGGGATCTAAGAATGGGGTACTACGGATGCCGTTAGTGCCAGATTCAGTGATCGAGAATTTTGTTTGCCCGGCTTCCGTGTTTGAGGCGTGACACTCCATACGAGTGAACTGAGCCATCTCAGGAAGCTTTCACTAAGATTAAGGGCATGTTGACCAGTGCACCCATTATACAGCCACCCGACTAGAGCATTCCTTATGAAATTATGTGCGATGTGTCTGATTATGCTCCTGGGGCGGTTCTAGGCTAGAGAAAAGATAAGAAACTCTACATTATTCATTATGTGAGTAAGACTTTAAATCCTACCCAAGTGAACTGCTCGACTATAGAAAAGGAACTTTTGGCCATAGTGCTCGCTTTGGACAAATTTATGTCCTACTTGATCGGATCTAAGATCATTATTTATACAGATCATGTGGCACTCAATTATCTTCTGTCTAAGAATGATGTTAAGCCCCGCCTGATAAGATGGATCCTCATACTCCAGGAATTTGACCTAGAAATAAATGATAAAAAAGGGAGTAAAGAACGTAGTGACTGACCATCTTTCTCACCTTAGTCCCTCTGATTCCCTTGAGATGACATGTACCAATGACATGTTCCTAGATGAATAGTTGCTTAGAGTCTTCCATTCACCTTGGTTCGCTGATATTGCTAATTATCTTGCCACGGGTTTCATACTGACACATTGGATACGCATGATAAGAAGAAATTTTTCATCAAGGTGCATAGCTTTTTTTGGGATGATCCATATTTGTTTAAATATTGCCCAGACCAAATCTTAAGGAGATGTGTGCTGGACAATGAGCATCAAAGTGTCATCTCATTCTGTCACTCACAGGCCTGTGGTAATCACTTTTCTTCTAAAAAGACCACAACCAAGATTCTATAGTGTGGCTTTTACTGGCCCACTATATTCAAGGACACTCATGAGTTTTGCAAAGCTTGTGAGCGTTGTAAGAAATTGGAAGCATTATCCCATTGAAATATGATGCCCTTAAATTCCATTCTTATCATAAAGGCATTTGATTACTGGGGCATCGATTTCATGGGGCCATTCCTCCAATCTTTTAGAAATCTCTATATTTTGCTCGTCGTAGACTATGTCACTAAATGGGTTGAAGCGATTCCATGTCGGAATAATGACCATCGCATGGTCATTAAATTCCTAAAAGAGAACATCCTTTCTCAATTCGGAACGCCTCGAGCTATCGTTAGTGATGGGGGCTCACACTTTTGTAATAGACCATTCGAGAGTTTAATGAAGAAATACAGTATCTCTCATAATGTAATGCCCTTAAAATTGAGGGTTGAGCGAAAGCTCAACTCCTGAGTTCCAACGCATCACTTATGCAATATAGATAATGATGATTAAATGTTGACTGTATTAGCACATTAAACATGAATGAGATTACACTAAATCAACATATCATACTCCAGAGACAATTAGATTACTCAAGCGGAAGACTGTGATAGATATATAAAGCATATAAGTGGTAAGTCCCCAGAGTATCAACATGTCGTCTGGTTAAATAATTACATGTATAGTTCCAAAATATACAAAATGATAAAGTGTAATGTTATTTAATCCATATCCCTGTAACCCCAGTGATGCAACTCTAGATCTACATAGACCCGCTAATGAGTTGCAGATAGAAGAAATCCTCCTCGTCGTCATAGAAGGCAAGCTCCGTCTCGTAAGTCTCGCCATCATCTAAAACTACAACAGAGTCTAATTGGTGTTTTAAAACACCGTCCTAGTGTGGGAGTGAGTGATCAACTCAATGGAGCTATAAGGCAAAGGTTAATATGTTATCAATTCAGTCAAGCAGTAATGATAAAGCAGTAAAATAATCATGTCCTAAGTACTCTTGTTAATGCAGGAATAATTTGTATTAATGATGCATGCCCTCGCCTGCACTCCCTCTGTGACATCATCTCACAGTCTCACATGCAACACTCTCGCTGTGCTCAACTCCAACACCAAAGGTACATGCAATGCGGTGCATGTGCGTGATTAGCCAAGTTCTTAATTAGACTTATTCATACAGCAGGTTTGAAAATTTAAGGTACCTCCCTTTATATCATTGACCCAAATAATGATCCATATATGGTTTTTAATCCTAGTTAATCATATACAATAGGCAAGTTCACGAGTTTACACTATAGGTCACTACGAAAAGCTCGTCACCTCAGCGTAGGCTTAATTCACACTCGAGGTCACTACGAGAGGCTCGTCACCTGATCGTGGGCCTATTTTACACCCGAGGTCACTATGGGAAAGGCTTGTCACCTTAGCATAGGCCGACAGCTTGAATACAGTGTCCTATACCATCGTATTCGGCTCACAAGTTTAGTTTGCTCAATGGACACTACAGAGAGGCTCGTCACCCCAGCATAGGTCAACAGCTCAACCACGGTATCTCATACCAACATGCTCGGCTCATGAGTCTTAGCGGATCATGGTACCAAGGTTAAATGGGCTTTACATTAGTAAGTCGTACCTTAGATTCAAGCAGTAATGCCCATACATGGTGAACATACATTAGGCCAATCGGGTTACTTGGACAAGTTTGACTAGTACGAGCGCATGTTGTCTTAATCGACATAGAGCACGTAAGCACTCGGCATGGCCTAACCACTATCGACAAACAGCGTACGTCTCGAATTGATCGAATGTATCTTATGTGGTGAAATGACCTCGGCTACTAATTCGGGAACCATTATCAATTGCCTGGACTGCGCAGTAGTCCTAATCATATTCAAACACAATATGCATTCATGTGTGATAGTCAAAACAACATGTGACAATCAATTCAAATGTAAATCTCATTTGGGCATTTTAACAAACACATAGTGCTCATGTTATCATACATAGACATTCATCCATAAATCACGTAATAGCAAGATAGATTATATGAAGGAAACTGTAACTATAAATAAGGTTATTTAAAATCTCATCTCAATGCCCTCATTAAATGCATTTCAACAAGCATTTTCTCATTTAGGCATTTTATCAAACACTTTTTTTTTGTTAGGTTACATTTTATTAGACACTTAGACTACACATATCAACATACATGTAATAAAGTAGTTATAACAGGTATGATAACAAATCATTTCACAAAAGATTTTTCACACGTACAACAATCATATATTCTCAATCAATAATCATGGCAAGCACAAATCATAATTTCATATTCATTCAAGCATTTCAATAAACACATGGAATGCATTATATTCAACATAGTTCACATATGAGGCCCAAAGTATACTACCCAGGGCTAGGGCCGTCACAGCGTTCTCGCAATCATAGTGGACTGAACGTGGATATTCCAGGATTCTCCCCCAATGTTTTGGTCCATAGACTGAACGTGGACCCCGATCACAACGTTTTGGTCCATAGACTGAACATGGACCCCGATCACAACGTTTTGGTCCATAGACTGAACGTGGACCCGGATCACAACATTTTAGTCCATAGACTGAACGTGGACCCCAATCACATATGAGGCCCAAGGTATACTACCTAGAGCCAGGGCTGTCACAACATTCTCGCAATCATTGCATGCGGATATGCTAGGAATCTCCCCTAACGTTTTGGTCTATAGACTGAATGTGGACCTCGATCACAAGCCAGTGTAGTAAAAAAGAAGGTTGTTCGATGCCAAACGATATGAAGCCTTTGCCGAGGAGGTCTTCGTCCTGCTCGACGCAAGTTTCATAGAAGAGGTATACTACCTCAATTGGATAACGAATGTTGTGTTAGTTAGAAAATCCAACGAGAAGTGGCGGGTCTGTGTGGATTATTTGAATCTGAATAAGGCATGTCCCATTACCTCAGATTGATCAAGTAGTGGATAGTACAGCTGGAAACGAGTTGCTTTCCTTCTTAGATGCCTATTTTGGGTATAACAAGGTCGCCATGCATCCTCCAGACAGGCAGAAGACTACTTTTGTCACAGACAAGGGGCTTTACTTTTACCGGGTCATGCCCTTTAGCCTGAAAAATGTTAGGGAAACATATCAAGTCTGGTAATTCAGATGTTTGCCAAGCAGATCGGACGCACTATGGAGGTATACATTGACGACATGCTAGTGAAGAGTATCAGAGTATCCGATCATCTCGCAGATCTCGGAGAAATGTTTAGCATCCTCTAAGAATACCAGATGAAGCTGAATCCTGCTAAGTGTGTATTCAAAGTCGAATTAGGGAAGTTTCTTAGTTTCTAAGTTAGTCAGTGAGGTATCGAGGTCAACCCCAACAAAATCAAGGCGCTCCTCGACATGAATTCACCTCAGACTATCAAGGAAATACAGTGCCTCACGGGAAGAGTTGCCGAGCTCGGACGCTTCATATCCCAGGCAACGGATAAATGCCTCCCCTTCTTTCAACAACTGAAGGGTCATATAAAGGTAGAATGGACACCGGAGTGTGAGCAAGCATTTCAGCAATTGAAACAGTATTTGGATAACCCCCCTCTCTTATCTAAACCGGAAGAAGGAGAGCCCCTCTTCCTCTATCTCGCAGTTTCAGCCTCAGCTGTCAGCTCGACCTTAATCAGAGAAGTCAGGAACAAACAATACCCCGTTTATTATGTTAGCAAGGTGATGGTACCCGTAGAAATGAGATATCAATCTCTGGAGAAGCTAGCGCTCGGCCTTGTCGTCTCGGCTTGTAAGTTGCGTCCGTATTTCCAGGCTCATTCCATTGTTGTGCTGACTGATTCTCCTCTGAGACAAGTCGTCCAGAGACCCAAAGTTTTGGGGTGGATAACCAAGTGGGCTATTGAGCTTGGAGAATTTGACATCCAATTCCATTCGAGGACGGTGATCAAGGGCCAAGCCGTGGTTGACTTCATTGCGGAGTTCACTACTCCAAGTGCAGAGGAGGTCAGCACGGAAGCTGAAATGACCCCGTTTGCCCCTTTGGTCGCCCCAGAAGTGAAGACAAACCCGGGATGGGTTCTCTATGTAGATGGGTCATCCAATGTCAAGGGAACTGGAGTTGGAATCATCTTGGTCCACCCGATTCCACGACAATCTAATACGCAATCAGGCTTGGATTCAAAGTCTTAAATAACAAGGCTGAATATGAAGCATTATTAGCCGGGCTCAGATTGGTAGCCAATCTAGGCGTTCAAACCCTCCAGGTCCGATATGATTTGTAGCTAGTAGTAAATCACATCTCTTCGAAGTATGAGGCCAAAGAAACTAGAATGATCGTCTACCTTGACGAGGCGAGAAAACTAATCGAAAGATTCTGAAGGTATACTATCCAGCAAATATCGAGAGTAGAAAATTCATGGGCCGATGCCCTTGCAAAGCTTGCCTCGGCCGCGGAAGGGAAGATCTCACGGTTCGTTCCTACGAATTCATTGCACATCCCAGCATCGGCCAATCGGAGAAGGTCAATCCTGTGCATGCAAATCCGAGCTGGATGGATCCAATCTTCAACTAACTCTTGTCTGGTGAAATCCCCCTGGATAAACTGGAGGCGAGACGACTCAGGGTCAGAGTAGCTCGATACATAATTCTGGATAGAGTCCTTTATAAGAAAGGGCATTCCCAACCTTATCTTAGATGTCTCCGTCCGGACGAAGCGGACTACGTAATTCAAGAAATTTATGAGAGAATCTGCGAAAACCATTCAGGGAAAAGAACCCTGGCTTTGAAGATACTCCGTCAAGGGTACTTCTGGCCGACCCTCAAGCAAGATGCGAAGAACTATGTCCAAAAATGTGACAAGTGTCAACGTTACGCCGCTGTGCCGAGGCAACTAGCTGAAGAAATGACTCCCATGAGCGGTCCATGGCCGTTCGCCCAATGGGGAATAGACATCATCGGCCCCTTACCTACAGGTAAAGGGCAAGTCAAGTTCTTCATCATCGTAGTTGACTACTTCACCAAGTGGGCCGAGACCGAGCTTGTTACTAGGATCACTGAGCAAAAAGTAATTGACTTCGTTTGGAAAAATATCATCTATCGGTTTGGGATTCCGCAAACAATCATGTCTGACAATGGCCGGTAGTTCGACAATGATAAATTCCACAATATGTGCCAAGGGCTCCGCATCACGAATGCATATTCGTCGCCTCGACATCCACAGTCCAACGGGCAAGTGGAAGCAGTCAACAAGATCATCAAACATCATCTCAAAATAAAGCTGGAAAAGGTGAAAGGCAGTTGGGCCAAGGAGCTCCCATTCATCCTTTGGGCTTACAGGACTATAGTTCAATCCTCAACTGGGGAAACCCCTTTTTCGCTCTCCTACAGCTTGGAAGCAGTGGTGCTAGTGGAGATCGGCCTTCCTACTGCACGAGTAAGGAACTACCAAGAAAGTCAGAACTCTGAGTAGATTGCGGCCGATCTGGATCTACTCGAGGAAGTCAGAGACATTTCAAGGCTACGAGCAGCAACTCGACATTAGCAAGTAGGGCTCTACTACAACTCTAAAGTCAAGGTTAGGAGGTTCCGCCTTAGAGACTTAGTCCTTCATCGGGTATTTCAGAACACCGCCGAGCCGGGAGCAAGGCCACTCGGGCTTAACTGGGAAGAGCCATATCGCGTGGTTAGGTCTACCAAACCGGGCTCCTACCACCTAGAAGATCTCGAGGGTCACCAGCTCCCTCATCTTTAGAATGTCGAGCACTTAAAGATCTACTAGCCATGACAAACTGGCTTTTTAAGGCCCCCAATAAAGTGTACGACTCTAAGCAACCAGCCTTTAAGGCTTTCAATAACAGTCCTAATTCTACTCCATTCTACTTCTACATGGACAAATGACCACTAAGTTACCTTATTAATATAGGGGTGGACTTGACGGTCCAATCCCTTAAAGAAGGGGTCGGAGTGTAATCCCACGAAAACTCGACACGATATTCCCCCTAAACCAAGGAAAAAGCCTAACGATGATCCGACTCTCAAACAGAGTAATCGGCTCATCATACGACTATTTAATGGAATAAAAGGTCCTCGTCAATCGTGGGACGAGCCGACTCCTCTAAGGGTTGGACTCGACTGAGTCAAGGAAGCTCGAAAAATCTACTAAATGGAAATGGAGAGAGCCAACCCTCCAAGAGGATGGCTCGGCCATGTGTTGGAATAAATCAACATCACATCAAATCATCCCAACAATCGACAACTACCATTGAGTGTTCAAAAGTCAATATTCATTCACCCTCCTCAGAGGGGCAAAAAAAAAGAGAGACAAAAGGTACATCATCCATACAGGCAAAAAATAAATGTAAAAGAATTAAATTTTCATGCGGGCGGAGGTGCTTGGGAGTCGGCGGCTTGATTTGGGCAAACGTCTTCAGGAGGCTCCTCTTCATTATCATCAGGGAGTAGAGAATTGAGGTCAAGATCTGGATACAGGTCTTAGACAGCCTCAATGCAACCATTAAAACCAAAGTTATAGAACTTAGTGGCCTCAATGTCTCTCTCCTTAGACGTCTTAAAGGCATCGATCACAGCAACAACGACTGTCGCCAGTGAGGCCACGTCTTCAGCTCGTTGAGCCTCCATCGCTTGAGCAATGGCTCAGCTCTGTTCCTCTGCTACCTCAACCTTCACCCGCTCTAGAGCTTCTCCTAGCTAAGAAGTCTCTTTAGCCAGCGAGTTCGCATGAGCCCTAGCTCGCGTCAGCTCGGACTCTATCGCCATGCATTAGGCCTCTGAATCTTCAGCCGCCCTCTACAGCTGGAGCCCCCGGGTCTTCTCATCCTCAAGTTGCCGACGCAGTTCGCCTTACTCCAGTTGGAAGAGAGTCACCTCATCCCTCAAGACTTCCACTGTGGTTCTGAGAGTTTTCACCTCGACGTCTATTTTTCGATGCTCTCACACCCTTTCCCAGGCTAGGAGGAGCCTCGGAACAGACTGAAAAAAATACATGATAAGGGCGAATGAGAAAGTACATCTATAAAATGGAAAGCGATGAATATGATGAGACAGGAATACCTTGTAGAAAACTGCCGCCAGATCGTTCAGAAAGGAGTCATCCAACTTGGAGAGCAGACTGGCGATCTTCTCCTCTGGGGCATGCTTGGATGCCTATTTAGTCAGGTAGGCCATATGGAAGCCTAGCTCATATCCCGTTTTGCTTATCCCCGCTTGAGCTGAGCCTCCCTCCTCTACGGCCCCTATCCCACTACCAGCCGATGCTTGGGCTTCGGCCAAAAGGGCATTCCCTACCTCAATAAGGGGTATTCCCTCAGACAGAAGGGCATTCCTTACCTCAATAGGAGATACCCCCTCGGACGAAAGGGAATTCCCTACCTTAGTAGGGGATATCATGGCATTATCCATCTGAATAGCTTCCTCCTATTCAGAGGATGAGGCCATGACTATACAAGGGGAAGCTGATTGAGCCCCCGCCCCCGGAGCATCGGCAGGGGGAGTAAGGGTAAAAGTCATGGACATGGGATTAACGGCTGCTGCCGAGGCCAGAATGGGGCTCGGGAGGTTAACGTGGCAACAACAGTTGCCACGGTAGGAAATGGAGCTGTACCCAAAGCCCCAGCACCCCCCTTGGGGTGGGACCTGTCTCTTCCAAGCGGTCTTCGTCCAGGGCGCAGGCCTCAACATTTCCTCCACCATCGGGGCAGCCTTCCTCTTCTGTGTACCCGACACCTAGGCCATGCCTGTACAAGAAATAACAGATCAATGACCGAACGAGCAAAACCTATCTCATCAAAATAAATAAGACAAACTCATTGAAGGACGTGGGCAGCTGCTGGGACTTACAGAGCCCGGACCAGTGAAGATTGGTTGCTGTGATCAGGTCTGTCCAGGAACGAAGTTACCCTGCTCTTGCCCTGGCCCTGACGATACGATTTTTCTGGGCTGGACCGAGGAGAGGTAAACCCCTCTAGAAGTTTGCAAAAGAAAGGCGAGAACTTCATCCCAACTGAAGTAAAAAGTGGACGAGAATTGAAAAACATAAGAATTAATTAAAGTCTGACCTGGCTTTACAAAGTGGGTCAGAACCCGAACAGATAGGGACCCAAGCTCCACCGCAGGTGCCTCCCACTCACCTGCTGCCCAGAATCATTTATTCTTCCAATCCTTGTTAGAGGATGGAAGGTTCATCACAAGCCCCGACCCTTTGCTGCCTCGGGTCACAAAGTAGTACCATGGTTCTTAGCTGTCGTGCCTAACCAAGTACAAGCTCATCAGCTCCTCCAAGATTAGCTCCGGATTTCCAACTTGCTTCCAGATGATGAATGCGAAGATTAACACCCTCCAGGCATTAGGTGTAAATTACCTCGGAGTAAGTCCAAGGTGAGCGGCAATCGATCGGATGAAAGGGTGGAAGGGAAGTCGAAGTCCACACTACAATACACAGAGGAAGATTGCGACTTCCCCCTTGATAGGGGCACCGGCGGTGTTAAGGGATGCAGGGGCCCTTATCCGAACGGAGCTCAAAATCTAAAATTATGAGCAGATGCACTCCATCTGAGACTCCGATAAGACGGAGCCTCCGGGGATCACTTCCGAGGCACGCCCACTTGCTGACATCTCAGTAGCCTCGATAATGGTGACTTGGGTGGCTTGAGTGGCTTTCCTTTTACCATGCCGCTAAGTACTGGACCCCACCCCCTTCTACTTCCGAGGCGGGGGATATAACGGTACAACCTCAAAGGGGCCTTCAGAGGCCCCTCTTCCATCATCAGAGCTCCTCGGGTCGGAGTCTTCACCATACCCCCACACGGTCTCAAGGTCAGACGACATTATGAAAAAGAGATTGAGAATCGACGAAGGAGACTCACCGGGCAGTCACCAAAAATTGCCTTCTCCCAGGAAAGGTTGATCGGTCAGAATCGCCCACCGAAAAACTCAAGTCGACCGAAATCGTCTTCGCCGGAAATCGCCTCCTCCGATATACACTCGAAATCACAACGCAGGTAGCAAGAATGACTCTGAAGACCGTTTATATAATCTATAGGGAATCTCTGCATTAATGACAAGCTATAATGGCCAGAGTTAAATCGTCACGAGCTAATTCCCAGGTACACGTGGTCCCTTCCCCTTGGGTAAGCGCCCGTTAGATGATACGTTTCTGACATCGAACAGTGCACTCCGGGATATGAAGCAACACCCGAGAAGCGGAAGCCGTCATGCTCGTATTTGGGATCGTAACCGTCGCCACGTGTCCGTCTGAAAGTAGCCCACATGCGTGAAATCCCGAGACGTGACGTTCCAGGACTGAAAAGCCATTATTACTTGGTATGGGTGAGAGATTCTCTTCACGATTACTCTCCGAGCCCATAAGTAAACTCGAAGAGTAGGAGGCTTCTGTTATGGGATGATCTGAGCCCATACGAGATCTGGCTATATAAGCACCAAGCAAAGATCGAGGCAATACCAATCTGATCCGACCTGAGTATCCCTGTGTAACACCCCGTACCTTTGATACTCGGGTGTTACCTTTTAAACCCATGATTATTAAAACTTGAGACCTGTCAACTGAATGACTTGACACACTACAGGGCAGGAATTCCCAAGCAGCTTTGTGACGATTCCTGCGACCCGGGAGACTCAGCTTACACCTCACACCAATAAAGGAGGTTAGTGGGATTGAAAAACTTAAGCTCAATCAGTTTTTGAAATCATGTGTTAGCAATACTCTGAAAATTCAACCCATGTAAATCTAAAAGCAACCTACAAAGCACCTCTGCACCTTAGATATGCATTTAACTGTCAAAAACAAATATCAGACCCGTTTGACCAGTAGATCACATCATACGGGCCAAATAGGACCTAGAAAAGCATGTAATGACCCACCTAGGCCTCGGCCCTGCCTCAAACCTAGATAGGACCTTTATGACTGGACTCTAAGACGATTGATCAGAGCAGATCGGCCACCAGAGTTACGACAGGCCCCAAAAACTAGGCGCATGTATACCCAAATAATAATACACGAAGTTCACTGGACCACTAGTTATAAATTCTCAAAATCGTTTCCTGCCATTTCAAACCATTTGAAAACTGTGAGAATCAAGCTTCTACGTGGACCATTCTGGCCATTTTCCGGACGATCCAAACCGTCCATTTCACTCACATGGGTCCCCTAATCAAAACCGTATAAGGGTTTAGGCCCGCCCATAGGAACAAGTGAGATGAAGATGGACCGTCCGTCCCCCATCATGAGGCTTGGTAGAACTCGTGAAGCTTCTCTGTTTCTTGGGCGGTGACGCGGCCGCTGTCTCCCGAGGCTGCATCATCACCCACCGTCCTCCCCTCTCTCTCCCAGCCTATATAAGATGAGACTCAGCTCTCTTAGACTCCACACAAGAGAGAGAGAGAGAGAGAGAGAGAGAGAGAGAGAGAGAGAGAGAGAGAGAGCAAACAGAGAGGGAGTGTGAAATAGAGGGCCGTTTTGGGTGAGCTTGGAGTACACTACCCCAACTCAGTCCGTGAAAACCGGACCGAGCCGAGTCAGTGTGGGACCATAGCAGCATCATTTAAGAAAGAAAAGAGAGGAAGAAGGAGAAGGAAGTGGTTGTGTGCATGTCAACCCGAGCTCGGGTTGGACCCGACTGAAGCAGGTAGAACTCTCTTTTTATTTTTAGGCTCTAAAAATGAACTTGAACTAAACTCCACCATGCCCCTCCCGCTGCGCAAACGAACCACCAAATAGAGCCCTATTCGTAGTTGAAAAGCACCCGCAGCAGGAACCATACATAGAGCCAAAACAGGCTCTGTTTTAAAGCCAAAAGTGGCCTGCATTCAGGCCCTATTTCAAGGCCGAACTGGCCTGAGTATGGCCCTATTTTGGGACCAAGAAACGACGTGCTTATGGCCCCAAATAGTAGCTGAAACACAGGCTACAAAATGACTAGAAGACTAAAGATGGCCCGAAAGTCAGGGTGAAAACACCCCTATTCAGGCCTTTCGTTGACAAAGAAATCAGCGGCCACCATGCCAACATTTGGGCGTCAACACAAGTGTAAAACGGCCTGGAAATGGGCCGGAAAATAGTGCAGGAACGGCCTCCAAATTAGCCTTCTGATTCATGTTATTTGCGGGGAAGATGGCCAGCATGCTATAGGGTGCTGTGTATGTTGAAAACTAAGGTGGACTGCAACTGGGCCTTACCAAAATGCAGGTGGGCCTGACTAAAGACTAAAGGGCTGCCTTGGTTTTTGGGTCTTGCACACGTACAGGTGGGCCTCACCCTGCATCCGCAGGTGGGCCCCACCTGACTGCAATAGTGGGTCGTGCAGGTGGACCCCACCGCAATGATGAGGTGTGTCTGGGCCGTAGGGTCAGGCCTGGACATAAGCTCTTGCATTTTTTTATCAAAATGATATATATATATATATATATATATATATATATATATATATATATATATATATATATATATATATATAATACATGCATGCACTTGTACGTGCATGTAAATATTTGATCATATGTACCTTTGATACATGCAACTTGGAGTATGTAGACTTCATCCAATCCGTTCATCCATTTCCTCCCGCCCTGGACACCACAAAAAAAAGAAAGGAAAAGGTATGCATGAAGATGAAGAGGCACGAAACACTTATCTGCGAACCACTCCGCATGGGCTACTTACAAACATTTTTGAACTCATCACATCTTATGATTATCGAAAATCTGAACGGTCCACTTGAAGCAGAACCTCATAAAACCCCCGGGTACCAATTTTTACTTTGAACCAAAACCTTGGTGCGCCATGAAAATGCAAACAGTTTCTTCCCTTAATTTGAATTTCTCTTTACTATGGGCCACCCGAATCTTAGATCAGGGTGAAAATTCACCACCTAATATTTCATGGGATTCCACATTTTGTGGACCGTTCAGATTTGACACCCATGTCACGTATGGAAAGGTGTGCACGGACCTAGGTGCGTAGGAGAGCATGCCTCATGTAGATGTACTGCATGCATGAGGATAAACTACTGAGGTATCTCCAGTACGTGTAATAAAATATTACATGTGGGCTCCACACCCATGTGGAACCCAGGATAATATAATATTTAGATTTATATAAGATACTTATGAGTTATAACATTTATATATGTATCAGATGCATGCAACGCTGGAATATACATCTGATGTATGTAATATATGATATTCAAATATATGTGCATGTGGAATTAATATAATTACATGTATAATGGGCATGTGGTGGGCCCCACTAAAAAGCTACTGGCCTGCACTATTGCTGTGCCGCACCATTAAGCCACGGTGGGCCGCACAATGATCAAACGCCCATCTAAAAACGATGTGCCCAGGACCGTCCATCGAAAGATGTCCTGAGCTGGGCCTCCCTACACGTTCAAATAATAATAATAATAAACTATATATATATATATATATATATATATATATATATATATATATATATATATATATATATATATATTAAAAATAAAGTGATGTAATTAGGAAGTATTGTATATCACGTGTTGTGGTAGGGACCACTTACATATAAATTCACCCAGCCGTCCATCTGTTTTCTTCTGGACGGTGGATTTCACTGATTAACTGACAATTAACTGACACCAGTAAGATGGGATGCCATCTTATGGTATGTAATACCTCAACTGTCCAGACTGCAGGCCCCATTTGTCATGGGCCTGTGGTGCATCCACACCGTCTAAAAGGCTGAGTCACGTCCTTGGTGGGCCATGCCCCTGAGGTATATGTGATATCCCAACCGTCCAGGAAGGATTAACGGTATGGCAGGGGAGTGCTCTGATGTATGTATGCACAATGTCCATCCTTGGACTGTGGTGCGTGGACCACCACGTCGCACATACCTCATCCACGCCACCCAGTCCAGGCAGACGTGGGGCCCAATTACATAGGACCCACCCTAATGTGTGTGTTATGCATCCACTCCGTCCTTCAAAAAACCATGGACCCTGGGCCGTCCATCAATGGACGTCGCCAGATCATCCATCTATGGACATCCAGCGCCAGACGTGAACACCTAAATCCATAGCTCCACTGGTAGGCTGTGTGGAGATATCTCACTTCAACACTTGAGTTTTTTTAATTCTAACATGGAGTGTGTGTTCTATCAGGGGTAGAGTCAGTGCCATCTAAACCATCCAATAGATACGCCCATGATTGGTCAGAAATGGCCGAGATATCAAACTACCTTCTAAAACTTCTACGTGTCATACATGTGGACTCCACCCTGCTATACATGATTCATTCAAACTGCCACCTCGTGATGTGTTGCATATCCGCACCATCCATGAGACTTTACTGTAATATATCTATTATTCCAAATTGTGGGAATACCTAACAAATGTAAATTATAATTCTAGGAGACTCCCCGAGAAACCCTGAACCACAACAAGGCTCAGACCAAGTTCAAGAACACTACCATACAGGTGATGACTTTTCCCTTGGGCTTTTCATTTCTAAATTAGCTAAACCTAGTTGTACTAGATCACCATTATTGTGATATTTGCCACATGCTAGTTTAATCCCTGATCACCATTCACATGACTTGGTAATATATTCTCATTAGTTATTGATTTATAATGCTTCCTTTCACATCTGATTTGAAGTCATATATTGCCACATGTTAACATGATTTTCTTCTGTACATTACCTTTTTATGCTACACATGGAGGATACTTTGGTTGTATGCAAGCCACACTTGAGATGTAATTTGACAAATGTGTGGGAAATAGGAACCTTGAACTGGTGTCATTTTGATCAAGGTATCCTATTAGAACATCCCAAGGTGGAGAACCTCATGAGCCGAGGATGGTGGTAATGGGACACTATGCTCGAGCTGTTGGCCTACGCTGGGCCACGCGTCCCCCGTAGTGACCATTGAGTTACTTTAATTGGCTGATTATAACTGGATTAATAACGGCTGGCTAATCATGCATTCATAGCATATTGGAGATGACGGATGACTAATCTGGATGCTGTAGCACGTGCCCCAGTGTTGTTGGGGTATCATTTCGCTAGCTCCCAGACCATCGACTATCGACTCCTGTCCGACTGGATGATTTTTCCCAGTTCGATGTTGCATGGGCGACAAACCCAAGTCTGGTTGGATGTGCATCCCTTGGCCGATGTGAATTCATGCATCCATGCAACTAATAAGACTGCATATTGCTTGTTTTGGATTACTGCTTATTTTTTCCTTTTAACTATGTTTGCTAAGGCGGAAGTGTGTAATCTTGAGGAAAATTCACACTGAGCTGGCCAATCATCCATCAACTATCCAACCGTATAGAACATGCAGGGACGGAGGTAGAAGGTGTTGGTGTTGGCCTTGATGATGCCACCATGGAGCCCGAGGAGGAGTATTATGAGGATGAGCCGCTTCAGGACTCAGCGGCGTATTTTGGTGTTAATCAGTAGCTTGATACTTTAGTTTCAGTAGTTTGATATTTTGAACTTTTGGAATTTTGTAACTAAGACCCACGGCTGAGCGGGTCAAATTTTGGGCTCTTATGAATATATACATGCTTCTTTGACTATCGCACTCTGATTTTATATTCCGTTGTTTCTCTGATTTATTAACACCCGAATTTCTGAAAACGAGTCTCGTACTCGGGTTTTAGAAATCGGGGCGTTACACCTTGGAGGAGAATGGTAGAGGAAATTCCTTTACTGCAGGGCCGGAGGCTGAGACAGTCCTCAAAATCTAATCGGATGTTGAAATCTGTTTACTTAGCACCTCACCCGTGAGTGGTCCACCCGCCAACTATAATAAATCCGACTCAGCGAAGTCAGGTATCTCACTTCGGATGGATCTGAAAGATCTTGTATTCTACTGAATAACCATAAGGGTGAAGGACGATCTAAGCCGAACCGATCTGAGCCGAACCGATATTCGAATGCTCCGTCCCCCAAATACAGAAACTGCCATAACTAGACATGGCCGATCACTTCGCTCACAGATACGTACTATCCACATGATATGCTACATGATCCATAGATTGCGCTCGATATCTTCACGATATGGAAATCCCGCTGGTTGAGCGATTCATGCCAATAATGGTGGGCTCCGACCATTCTACCGACGGGTATAAATACATTGAGACCCTATCGTCACAGGTATGCAAGCTCTCGCACTCTCTTCTACTCTTCACTTAGACCCAGATTCCCTTATCCTGACTTTGGCATCGGAGGATCCCCCGACATAGCCAAGGTTACCTTTGCCAGTTCTTCTTGTGCAGGATCAAGGCGTTGAAGAGATCCGAGTTGGAGAAGATGGAGGGGAGAGCCGACCAGATTTGAACCTCAATATGTGTAATATACGGAAATCATCACATCTAGGCATATGTGACAACAATCACGTTAGTCATAAATCAGTAACTGACATTGAAAGCCTTGAAAACCATAACCTAAACATTTATAGTCCACACCTTTCGTCGGTAAACCCATATCATACTCAATTTGAACACTACATCTTTATCTATAACACAACAGCAAGCTATAACATGAAATAGGTTAGCTATTTCACCACTTACTCTATTTGGATACCTAAAACAGATTAGGGTTAGGATTTCTTACCCAATAACGGATTCGAAATCACCAGTATAACGACACAGGTAGGATGAGTTGGCATGTGGATCGGTGGGAATGAATCCCAGCAACTCTCTCACACTCTCTCTTCTCCTCACTCTTTCCTTCTCTTTTCTCTTTTCTTTCTCTTAGAGTTTTAGAAATTCGTATAGAATGAGAGAGGGGTGGGTTAAGGCCTTTATATAGGCTCAGAACTGATGTAAATGGCCCTAGGGCCATGGTATACTTAGGTTATAGCCAAAGAGTAACTGTTTCGGGCCAACGGAGCTCATCTGGAGGCCCATTTTCTGCATACAGTCCAAAGAAAGTTCCCTGAAAATGGATCTATGTTAGGTTAAGTTTTTGGTTCGATCGGATTTACGGATCGACCGTGGAAGACCTGTTTCAGTTCAACGGCTATCGCTACTCGATTATGGCCACAAGTACACTGACCTGTGTAGGAAAATTTCCCTGATTTGAGGGTTTAGTTGGGTCAGAATCTCACGGTTTGAAACCTTATATTTGGCCTGCAAGCGAACGGACCAAATCACTTAAGTTTGAGTCTATTTTCTAAAGATATTTGCGTATCTCACACACTTCACTCTAGCCCCAAGTTATGTGTTTCGGGATACTATTTGGGCTTGATTTTCAAGATGGCTGTCAAGCTTAGTAAGGCGGTCATAACCGTATAGTTTTGCAGTAATCAAATATTTGACGCATGGTCCAGGTTTGATATGGAGTTTCAATGTGCTTCCGAGAGTAACTAGGTTTTGAGATGAATCCTAGGTTTTTAGGTAATGTAGAGCTAGCGATCCTATTAGTTTTGGGTCTTGCAGTTCATATAGAAAGTGGTTCAAGCTAATCTACTGATTAATTCAATTTAGTACTTAATTAATTTTTGTCTAATTTCTAAAGGATTTGGTCCTTAGTGATTTTCACTTGAGGTGGTACTAAGGTCTTTGTATGGATTTTTTCAAGACGTTACACATAAAACGAGCATCCCATACCACCCACAGACAAGTGGGCAAGCTGAGATTTCTAATAGGGAGATCAAACGCATTTTGAAAAAAACGGTTAACCCTGACCATAATGATTGGTCAATCCGATTGATCGATGCCTTATGGGCTTACCGTACTGCTTTTAAAACTCTATTGGAATGTCTCCCTTTAGACTTGTCTATGGGAAGGCTTGCCACTTGCATGTGGAGTTGGAACATAGAGCCTATTGGGCGATAAAAAATTTGAATTTAAATCTGGACAACGCTAGCTTACTACGCAAATTTCAGTTGAATGAACTCGAAGAAATTCGAAATGACGCATACGAGAACTCGAGAATTTACAAGGACAGGATGAAGGCATTTCATGACCAACATATTCTACGAAAATCATTCATACCTGGTCAGAAAGTCCTTTTGTATAATTCTCGATTACATCTCTTTCAAGGTAAGCTTCGATTTTATTAGACCGGCCCTTTTATCATTATCAATGTTTATGCTCATGGGGCTATCGAGATTCGAAATCCAGATAATGACAATAAGTTTAAAGTGAATGGACATTGACTAAAGCCATTTGTCGAGAAATTTAATGCAGAGGACATGTCCATGCTTTTGACTTATCCTGTTTACTAAGATTAATCTCCTAATATGATGGAGGTATAGGTAGGTTTCCTGCTTTCAGAGGACTAAGGTAGTTTGCTTTATGTTGTTCTAGGTTAGTTGGTTTTATGCCATTAGGTTAGTTTGCTTTCTACATTGTTTTAGGATAGTTTTCTTTTGTTGGTTTCTCTCTTGTGCTGACATACTTTCATGTTAAGATCTTTATGGAAAAGCCTCTTGATAGTTTCATCCAGGTACAATATTTCCATCACTCCTCTTTTACTTTCGTTGTGCTATGCGCATTGCACGCTTATTTCTTTTACATTGAGGACAATGTAAATTTTAGGTTGGGAGTGGGCGATTAGGTGACCTAATCAGTGTTTTCTCGGTCCTGAGCAAAAATTATGATTTTTTTAAAAATATTTTTCTAAAAATGCTTGTGAATTCGAAGTGATTTTGATGGCTATCGTTGATTTAGAATTATAAGATATGGAGTGTTGGGGATTTACGTTGCTTGGATTTAGCTATCTAATAGATTCCACAGTTAAGTTTAAATTATCAATCCATGATTAGAAGTTTTAAATATTGATTGAATCATGATTTCACATGTCACATCTCGCTTACACATTGAGGTTTCAATTTGAAATGGAAGGATTAACTTGGTAATCACTAAGCATGAAAGGAACCAACCTGAGAAAATTGAAAGGATTGAGCGAATGGTCTTCACCATAGGTTTGCTCCCTATAGGTGAAGGTTTAATTCCCCAAGATTGACATTCGGAAAGGGGTGCGCAATGGTCTGCACCATAGGTTTGCTCCCTATAGGTGAAGATTTGATTCCTCTCCTTGGCATTATTTTTAATGGAAAAAATCAAAGGTTGGTGAATGAAAAGATGATCTGTGAGGTAAGTTTTGGGTTTAGATTTTAGTTATCATGAATTCTCTTGCTAGTTACCAATGATATCATGAAATAGAGAAGTGACTCTTAATGTCGAAAAGTCGAGATTACACTATACACTCATAGATCTTAATGTTTAAAATTTTTTTAATTGATGGATTAATAATTTGAACTTGACTATGAAGTTTACCGTGCGCTTGAGTTCAGGAGAAATTTATGCCCAACATTCATAAATCTTAGAATTCTAGTATCTGGATTATTTTTCAAAAATCACTTGAGTTTATAGAAATTGTCATGTAATCTCAACTTATTTTTCGCTTATTTTGCTCGGGACTAGAAAATGCTGGTTGGGAGTTGTGTTGAGGGTTAAATATTACATATTAGAACCCAATTATTACTTGATTTTATGAACATGATACTGTTTAATAGCCTATTTTAATCGTGTTTGTGATGCAGGGTGTAATTAGGAGCCTAGATTGAAAAAGGATGCTAAAAGCGTAGATTTGACGCTCATAAATCACCAAGGCAAGGGACGAACTCCAGTGGAACGGGATCGATGATTCTACATGGCTGAGATTCAAGAAAATTACGTGTGTCATACTAAAGAGGTCTAAAAGTCATTTAGAATGTAAGATCACAGGGTTCCCACCATTCGTTTAGTTCGAAACTTTAGATTTGATCCAAGGACGATAAAGTAACCATACAGGTCGAATTTTAAGCATTGGATCCCTATGGAAGTGACCCAACGGACAAATCAAACCATAAACCATTGATTTTGAGCCCACCTGCTATCTAGATATGCTTTAAAATTGGTCTCGACAGTTTAAATGAGATGAGAAAAAGGATGGACGGATCAGATCTCTCACAAGTAGCATAGTGGACTCCACCTTGTGTGGGATGTGCATAGTGCACATGTGCACTAGCCGTGCACCATACTGTCAATGGAAGTCAAACTCCCTTGACCGACAGAATCTAAAAAAATAAAATAGAAACTTTTGTTTCCTTCTTCTAGCGTTCGCACGGAGGTTTGCGGGTGATCATTGTGGGCCACCATTGTGGTCCATATGATGAATTTGGATCGTCCATCAGAATCCCACGACCATATTACCAAGGCCTAGGTGACGACATTTGAAGAAATAAAGAGGATGGGATCCCATCTGTTTAAATGTAGGACGGATGCCAACGAGAAATAACCAGGTGGCCACATCGACGGGAATAAAAAACCATCCATCTCTGACCGGTTTTTTTAGGAGAGTGCAACGAATGTTGTGAATTTCCCAACAGACATTGATCATGGGCCCCACTAACGTCACAGCGTAAGTCCTGTTACACAGGCCCTATTTCAGTGTCTGAAATCGACGATTTTTGGGTTATTAAATGGTCATGGTCATGATCAGGTGGCAGACCTGATCCGTTCATCATGAAGGCCACCCCAAATGTCTCAGAGGAGGTTATTACTTTGAGAAGGAAGGAAGGAAAATGGGTTTTTTTGGACCGTCTTTTGATTGCGTAACAGAGCTTACGCAGGGGAGTTTTCGGTTGCTTAAAGGGCATTCTCCAATGCCTCTCCATGCACTGACTCCATTGCTACAGCTGTCCACCGAATCAAGCAATCACTTCCATCCGACCTTGTTGGTTCTATATAAAGGAGCCGAGAAGAGATGGAAAGGCATTCAATTTTCAGCCCTGGATCGTCAATGAGAGACAAAGAGAAATAGAAAGAAAATTTAGAGTTTTCTTTTATTTGTTTTATTTATTTTTATTATGAGTTTTGAGAGATCTAGTCTCCCCATGTCAGGCTAAATCTCTTAGCTAGGGCTAAGAGGTGAAGCTTGTGGCGTGATGGGTAGTACTCTACAGCTTTGATTCATGTTATGAACTGATTTTTATTCTGGTTTGATTATAGGAATACTTCTAGTTTTTAATGATTTGTTGTGACTTAAATTATAATAGATCTACGATGGATTTAAGTATTCCCTTTCCATTATTTTGATTGTGATGTTAGGAAGCCCTGTTGTCCACCATCGCCCCTTGGACATGATTGGATGATGGAATCCTTCATAACATTCATGTATCTTCCTGAGTGGTTGTGATTAGTTTAATTCTATTGTTTACTTTATCTAATGGGCATGGTTTTGTGATGAAATCATCTCTAATTCTTATACCTTTCATCTCTTTGAAAACTAGATCGAAGGAAGTTCAGATTGAGCTTTAGTGGTGTATCTTCCAACTGCATGAAGATGGGACTCGAAGTCCAGTTGAGTTTATGAATCAAGCGTAGATCTCCCTGATCTCTACAAGTGGATCCTCTAAATCCCTAGTTTCCCACCTTTGAATTCTACAAGTTTCAGCGTACTATTTCACCATTTTTCCCTCATATTCATCTGATTTAGATTTTATCTTATTCTAGTTCTAGTTCAAGTTACATTTAGAATACGTACAAGGTTCAGTCCCTGTGGATTTGACCTCAGTCTTACCGAGATTATTACTACATTACAACCCTATACTTGGGGTGTGAACATTATGCTAGAATACATTCTTTTTGTGTATGATATTGGATTTCAAATTTGAAGCATGATATTGGATTATGTATTGTTAAATAATAATAATAATTATTTTTTGTGCATTTATGTTTATGTGTATTTTTTTTATAATAAAATGCACAAAATTAAAAGTAAAATATTAATAAAAATTAAAAAATCATAAAATAAAAAATTTTAGGATTTTTTTACCAGCTGAGCATGGGCTCGAGCTAGCTGAAGATCATACGGGTTTGCCTCTTAAAAGGGAAAATCCACAATTCTATTTCATTTCTCACCTTTTTCCTTGACTAGCCGGTGCCCCATTCGACCAACCCATCTTCCAAACTCACTTGTAAGTGATTTATTTTCAAATTCCTTCAAGTATTAAGTGGTCTAATGCTAGATTAACATATTTGGGTAGATTTTTCTTCATTTAAAATCATTTTTGTTGTGGGTTTTGCTTCAAATCTAATATACTCTTTTTCTTTGATATTTTTTTATGCATTCTGAAATGGAATATAGAACCAAGAAAATGGTTTACAAGAATCGCGCCGGTTCATCTTCTATATCAACTCCTCTTAATGTATGAACCCTACAGTCACCGGAGGATGATCTAGAATATGTTTGGGACTTTCGCACAAGGGACATAATAATAGAAAATTTTGTTAATTTAGAGCACATTGTTTGGTTTGGTCTAGTTCCTATTCTTTCCGAAGTTAGATGGGAATGCATTTTGAGTTGGGGTGTAATGGCTTACCAGTCCAAAGTGCAGGGCATGTATGCCTCCATATGTGACGTTTCGCTTGAGAATCTGACATTCTCGGTTAAATTTGTTAAAGAAACATTCACAATAACACCGCATGTTATTTCTGCATTGATGGATATAGTTGTTGTGGATGATGGAATACCAATAGCCACATTATCAGAGAAGATGTCGAACTTTGAAAAATAAACCATCACCCATAAATTATGTCGCTTCAATGCTGAATGGCGATCGGGTAATGCCCTTCTCACAAACTAAATGCTCCCAAAATAATGCGTCTTACATTGGATTTTTACGTCTAACATATATCCTCGAGCTGGGAATAAGACTGACCTTACTCCCTTCATGCTTAGAGTTTTTCCCTTTTTTATATCAGGTATTCATGTCTGTCTGCCTTCCTTAATCTGTTTCATCATTATTCAGTTTCTCTTGCATCCCAAGCATGGTTCGATTCTCTTTAGTCATTTCCTGACTTGCATTGCCTTACACTATAATGTTCAAATTCCTACGTACGAGGCACCAGAATTCGAACTCCCATTTAACAATCCTAACCTGAATATGATGAACCTCACTTCTCTTCCTGGACAAAGTGAAGAAGAAGAGGAAGTGTAACCTACTATAGACACAACTATGGAGGATATTTTTAATGAGTTGGACAATTCAGATGATCCAGCTGATTCCGACTACCATACCTCTCAGTTTGGTGAGAGACTATCTGCTTTGGAGGAGAAAGTGGAGTCTTTACATGTATTGCACGCTTCATTGGCCCCAACCCAAAAGTTTATAATGAAATACATGAAGAAGTACTTCCATCGCATCAACTAGAGTTTGCAGCTAAATGATCCCTTGATACTTGCTCCTTCTTCCTCTAGGTCAGATTAAGCTAGATTTCTTTATTTTTCAGACTTATATTGGTTATGTACTTAACACTTATTTTGTGCTTGTCTTGATACTTTAGATGCTTTGATGATGTGGCTACTGACACTTGCCTTTTTATTTCATATGGTTAAGGATTTCATATGCTTATTCTTTTTTTCTTATTACATGCTCCTTCTATTCTTCCTTTGTCAAATTGTGACAAAAAGGGGAAGAGATGTGTAACACCCTGAAAATCGGGGATCGAGCATAAGCTCCACTCCCAAGTTCCAATGCATCACTTATGCAATATAGATAATGATGATTAAATGTTGTTTATATTAGTGCATTAAACATGAGTGGAATTATACCAAACAGTAATTCATACTCCAGATCAGTTTATATAACGCAAGTGGAAGACTGAAAGATATATCTAAATGTATATGAGTTCAAAAGATCTCTGTCGAACCCCAGAGTATGAATACATCATTGAGTCACCATATATATGTATTAGTTTAAAAAAATAATCAAAATGTGGAGAAATAGTTTCAACTAAAATGAAAAGCCCTATAGCCCCATCGATCATCATGGCCTATGTGAAACCGTCAGAGAACTGCATATACGAGAACTCGTCCTGATCGTTGTAGTAATCAAGCTCCGCCTCCTGAGTCACGTCATCATCTGCAGCTAAGACAGAGTCTGGTGAGTGTTCAGAACACCGTTCCAAAACATGGGAGTAAGTGATCAACTCAGTGGAATCATAGAGCAAAGATTAACATGTTATCAATTCAGTCAAGCAGTAATGATAAAGTAGACATATCAGACATTCCTAGATACTCTTATTAATGCAAGGATGAAATGTTTTCATGATGCATACCCTCGCCTACACTCCCTCATGCGACACCATCTTACATCTGTGGCATGCTTTCTTTCCTCTGTGCTCTTCAACCTGGGGCACATGCAATGCGATGTTATGAACGTGATTATTGAGCTATTATTAGTCCTTTTCATATAGCAGGATTGGGAAGCTAAGGTACCTCCCTTATATTATTACCCAAATGATGATCCATTCTAGGATTGTCTGTCCTAGACAATCTCATACGATATTATAGTTCTAAATCGCTGTAAAGAGCTCGTCACCAATCAATACAGGTCTAGTATATCCCATATACTACAATCAGGCTCGTCGCCCCAATGCACTTTCAAGATATCTTCGAGGTCACTACAAAGGGCTCGTCACCAATCAGAGTAGGCCAACAGCTCAAATATAGTGTCCCATACCACCATAATCGCTCACGAGTCTAGGTTACTCACTGGTCACTACGGGGAGGCTCATCCCCCAGCGTAGGCCGACAGCTCGACCACGGTGTCCCAACCACCATATCCGGCTCATGAGTCTTAGCGGATCGAGGTACTAAGGTTAACGGGATTGCACTAGTAAGTTTGGTACCCTAAATTCAAACAGGAGTGTCCAAACATGGTGAACATACATCGGGTCAATCATGTTACTTAACAAGCTCGACTAGCACGATCGCACGTTGAGTTGATCGATATGAAATGCATAAGCACTTCGTGTGGCCAAATCACTGCTGACAACTCTAATACGGCTCGGGTTCGTCAAACACGTCTTACATGGTGAATAAATCTCAGGCACGAATTCATGCCTGTTACCGATTGCCAGGACCATGACATGGTCCCAGTCATGTACAATCTCAATAATAGACGTTTGATTCAAATTCCAAATCCATATGAACATGTTATGAAATATAACTTAAACATGAATACAGTACATGGAGGAAATCATACACACAGTTAACATGAATAAAATAGGCAAAATATTTCATGGAGGACATCATACACACATGTGAGGTGATTGAGATTCATATCTCAATACCCTTAAAAATCATAATCTACCAATTTCTAACCCATTCAGGTATTTACACAAACACTTAGACTACACTATTCAACATACATCACGTATGTTGGCATATTACATATTTAGGCAAATCCTTTTGCTAAGGAGTTTTCGCATACATAACAAACATGTACTAACAATGATTTATCATGGCAATCACAACATCAGATTTCATATGCATACAAGTATTTTAACAAACACATGGAATACTCTATTTACAACATACACTATACATAATCATAAAACAGAATAGATAGCACATTTGGCATGTGTAATAGCATCCACGTCAGTAATAAATCATTATCTGACTTTGAAAGCTTTAAAAACCATAATCTATACATCTATAATCCGCACCTTAGTCGTAGAAGCGTAATGAATATGATTTAAATGGTAAGCCTTTGTCAACAGCAGATTAGTAACCTATAGCACGAACTAGGTTAGCTATTTCATTACTCCGACTATACCAAGCCGTAAAATAGGTTAGGGTTTGATTTTCTTATCCAAAATGGAATTAGAATCACCGGAATAACGATTCAAATACGATGGATTGGTGCGTAGAGGAAACTGGGAAGAATCTTAAGATAAAATACTAAATTCTCACTCACTTCTCTCCCTTTTCTCTCTCTTATCTTGGCTAGGGTTGAAAATTCGTATGGGATATGTGACAGAGGGTTTAAGGTCTTTATATAAGCCCAAAACTGACAGAAATAGCCCTAGGGCTAAGGTATACTTAGGTTATAACCAAATCAGGCTCTTTCTGATCTAATGGAACACTTCTGGAGGTCCTCTTACTGAATGCGGTCGGACTTAAGCTCATAGATACTGGATCTTGATCAAGTTAAGTTTTCAGTTTGATCGGGTTTCCAGATCGACCGTGGCAGACCAGTTTCATTTCAGCTGTTACCGAAACTCGATCAGGGTCACAAGTGTATTGACATGTGTGGGCCATCATCCCTGATCCGAGGGTGAATTTGGGACAAAAACCAATGGTCAGAATGCTTATAAATGGCACGCAAGCGACACGACTCAGATTATTTAAATTCATATTTAATTTCTTAAAAATCTTCACTTTTTCACACTTTTCACTCCGGACTCAAGGAAACAGTCTCAGGACATCGTTTGGATGTGATTTTCGAGGTGATAGTCAAGTCCAACTAGGCGGTTATAATCGTTTAAGTTCATTGCTATCAGACTTTCGACGTACGGTCCAGGTCTGATACAAAGTTTCAAAGTGCTCCCGAGAGCAATTGGGTTTAGAGTTGGATTCTAGATTTTAGGATAATATAGCGTTAACGATTCTACAGGTTTTGAGTCTTGCAGATCGAATTAAAAGTGATTAGTGCTAATTTCACAGGTAATCTAGGTTAACACGTAGTTAATTATCGTCTAGTTTCTAAAGGATTTAGTTCTGAGGGATTACTGCCTAAGTTGATACTCGGGTCTTTGTACAAATTTTTTCGAGTCGTTACAAGATGCTAGTAATATGCAATGCTATATAGTATGGGGAGAGAATGTAGGAGAGAATGCTTGGAATGAATGCATGGATGCTATGTGTATGGAATTCTATATGTGTATTTCACTAGTATGTGTATGGAATGCTATATGTGTATTTCACAGGGGGAGTGCCAGTTGACCATCTTCAGTTGTGAGCTGAAGATTACAAGCTACAAAGACTTCAAGGGCAACTTCTATGTTAAAGATGTATATGATTGTATATTTGTAATACTAAGTATTTTGTCATGAAATTGACAAAGGGAGATATTGTTAGTGCTAGGATGTTGAGCACACATAGTTTTCAAATTTTGTAAGACAAAACCACTTCAAAATAGATCTTAAGAGATTGGTCTATGTTCAAAAGAAGATCAGGCTCAAGATTAGTTTATGTTCAAGAGAAGATCAAGCTCAAAATCAATCTATGTTCAAGAAAAGATCAAGCTCAAGATCGGCTTATGTTCAACAAAAGATCAAGCTCAAATTCAAGATGAAGTGAAGCCTAAATTTAAGATGAAGTTTAAAATAAAGTTCAAGTCAAATTGAATCAGATATTTGATATATCTCAGGTGGTATAAACCTTAATAAGACCTTAGGACTAAGTGCTTTAAAAAATGTTTAATCATGGGCTTTTACATTTATTTTTGCCTAAAATTCGGCGAGCCTAAGCTTCCTCGGCCAGCCCAACTTCAAGCCTGAAGCAAATAACAACTTTTGTTGTAAATTTGGTTAGCCTGAGTTTTGGTTCGACTACCCCGAGCTTGAAATTCATCTAACCCAAGAAAGTTCGAGTCAAATTCCAACAACATCAATTTTTGAAATTCACAAGAATTCGACCAGCTAAAGGGAAAATTTGGCTAGCCGAATTGTGTTGTTCAGCCAACCGAAGTTGAGCTCTGGCCAGCTGAATTTTGGATAATTCTTATCCCGTGCAATTCGAAATCCGATGAACTTAGGCTAGTCGAAGCCTATCTCGGGCTAGCCGAATTTTTAACTTCTTTGCCTATAAATTGAGTTATTCTTTCATTTCGAATTACATAAGTTAATAATCATAATTCTTCTGTAAGAGAGAAAGAAGTTCAAGTTATTAGCAAGCTATTAGTTGGTATTTATAATTTATTTAAATCGCATTTTCAATTCCCTTTAGTCTCAAATTTTTTAAGTTTAATCTAAGGTAGTAAACTATACTCCTCTTTGAGATATAAGAGAATTGAATTAAGTAGCTTTTGGGTTTAACAAAATTAAAATCTATAGAACTGTAAACCCTTTCTATCTAAATAAACATGACATGATTTACATTCAAGAAAGAGGTCCTTCTTTACAAGCTTCTGCTACGCCTTCTACGGTTGAAGATAAGTATACCTCATAAAACTCTGTTTATGTTTTTTTGAGATCTCCTGTGAAAATCTCAGTTAATATTTTTTCTGAAATATCCCGGTAAAATCTCAGTTTGGGTTTTTATTGTGATAGCCCATGAAAATCACAAGAAACTATATCAGGTTATTAAGGTGACCCTATGAAAACCTTTTTATAGTGAAAGCCAAAATTACGGGGGAAGTAATTTTGGGAGTGGAGTAGGTGTGGATGCTTTTAAAGCATTGAACCACTATAATTCTTTGTGCCATGTGTTGAAAGCCTTATTTTTATTTTTTATGGATTAAATATATTTAATTTCAGTTGTGTGGTGAATGTTGTAATTTTTTAATTTAATCTTACTAGTTTGAAGTTTTAATTTTAAAGATATGCATGAAATAAGGTTATCCTGCCTAAAATTTTTTGTGAAGGTTGTCCTACGAATTATTTGAAATCAAGGTTTCAATACTCAAGCAATTGAGATCTTTCTATTATTTACATATTCACTACTTGTTTCAATTATTTGGCATTGTCCTATTCACCCTCCCTCTAGGACATCGTAATCTCTCTTTTTCAAATTCAGTTTGGTTATTCTTTCCATGTGATGGACCAATTCAGTTTTACCTATAAGAGTTGCCCCCCACTTCTGAGCTTGGCCTGTACGAGCTTCAGGAAGTAAGATCTTAACTAGTCTGGAAGCGCAGGAATTCAAATTTTAAATTTAAATAGCTCGGTCTTTTTTCAAAATTTAAATTGAGCCTAGGTTTATTATTTGTTGGTAGAGACAGGAGCTCAAAAATTGACACTAAACGTGGAAGTCAAAAATGCATGATTATTAACGCGGGATAGGAGGGGATGTACATTTATAGCAGATCGCCATTTGGATTATAGACAAATCACGGGTCGACAACTATCATTTGAGTTGTCATGTTATTGCATGGGCGAATCCCTGACTATCACGTCGAGAGGCATGCTAGTCGAAGTGTCACCTCGCGCTCTTGTGCTAACACGCGGCATTATACAGGAGTAAATGCAATGTCATGAGAGTTCTATAAATACTCCAATCCCCTCATTTCTTTCATTTATTTGCTTTGAAAAGTTTGAACTTTTCCGAACTGTATCCAATCTCAACTCGGCTAGACAATTTTTGACATTTGTCAGTTTTAAGTCCTTGTGCCAAAGTAGCTCTTTGGTACGTTAGACCTCCTCTTTTCTCTTTCTTCTTTCTTCTCTTTTCCTTTCCTTTTTTCAATGTCTCTCGGGGAGGACTCTGATGCGGCTATGATTTTAGACCGCTTCTAGGAGGAGTTGAACAATGGCGTGTCCGACTCCAGGTCCCTGCCCATTTCTGAGTCTTTCAAATCTAGTCCTATTGGGCATGCTCCCCCTTTTGTCAAGTCTGGACATTGAAGACCAATTTCTCTGACCAGTGTGGCACCACTAGCCGAGCTAGCCTCTCAGCCCTCTAATGACCTCGTTCTCACTACTGATACCTTCGTGTCTAGGCTGAGTGCAACTAACCTACACTCCCTTAAGTCAAAGTTCTCAATTTCCAGCTTGGTGGGACTTTGTCTCTCTCGAGTTGGGTAAGTTCCTAGTTGACCTCCCAAGGGGGAGGTCACCTTATACTTCATATTTTTTTCTTGCGGCCTTCAACTGCCTCTCCACCTCATAGTAAGAGAGGTCTTGTGTTGATTTCAGGTCACCCCTAGGTAGCTAAAATTGAATGTTTGGCAGGACATCTTTGGTTGTTGTATCCTCTATCAGGTAGTCAAAAATTCTGAGCTCATGGAGAATGAACTCCTTTACTTGTACCAAACTAAGAGTAGCTCATGCTCACCTGGTTGGTACTATTTATCTTCCTGGTTGGACAAGGGTCATGACATTATAAACAACAACTAGTCCTCTAATAAGGGATGGAAGGACAAATAGTTCTTTGCGTAAGGAGAGTTGGAAGCTCCATTGGTAGAGCTGGAGGGTTTAAGGTCTTGGGTCCTGACCTCCTTCGCCCTACTTGGTCGGAAACACACCGAGTTACTTCAATTTGTTTATATATATATATATATATATATAAATATTACTGGCGTTGTGCTCTTCTCTACAGCTCTTCTCCACTCATAGCCCGATCTCTTAGTATACCACCAACATCAAATAAGGATCATAAGAGAGCAACTTGCTGACCAGCGGGACCATAGGAAGTTAGTGACCGCTACGCTCCTACATCAGTTTGGCTTCGCTCCAGCTGGTGAGTCCCATAATCACTTTTTGTCTAGTTGATCACTCTTGTTGTTGCCTCCTTACTTATCTCTCTCTTTTTTCTTTTACATAGATGTCTGGTCATCCACAAATGAAGAAGAGGAAGATGTCGGTTGCGGCCGAGATGGAGCGATTGAAGGCTGCCACTAAGAAGGTAGAGTCGGCTACCGCGGCTCGGCCCTCCCCCGTTGGTACTCCTCTTGGCGTGTTTGTTGCCCTCGCGGTTGAGTAGCCAACAGCCGAGGCTGCCACTGAGGCCACTCCCCCGATTGCCCGGGCAGAGGCTGAGGCTACTACTGTCCTCATAGGGGGTCATTCAACAAATGATAATGTAATGACTGTTATGCCCACTCACACTTCTCCTAGGGATGCTCAATCAAGGGAGGAGGTGGACCTCGATGCTTCTCCTTTGCATGCCGAGCAAGCCCACGCCGACATGGTTCAAGACAACGAGGGAGTCTTTCAGCATTCGGATTGTTTATCGAACCAGCATGCTTGAGGGGCCTGTGGGGCTCAATCCAGTTAGTCTCTACTTATAGTAGATCTTCAAGTCCTCTAGTCAGTATGTCCCTGGTCAAGCTATGCAGGTGACTCTATAGGGTCCTTCCCAATTCATGCTCCTTCATGCCTAGGAAGACCTCTTGAAGCACTAAATCTCCCACTTTGAATCTTTATTTCCTCACTCTTGAGTTGTAGTGCCAAGCAACTCTATGTTAGTAGGTGACACTTGCGCACTGTCTCTGTGTGCCTTAAGCAGGTCGAGACGCGATAGCATCTTTATGTCATTTTCCTCTAGTCGGAATAGCTCATTTCACCTAGAGGGCATTTCAATTTCTACTGGGACTACAACCTCTAAACTGAAGGCTAGTGAAAGGGGGGTTTCCCTCGTAGTCATCCGTGTTATTGTCCGATATGCCCATAAGACATGTGGCAGCTCTTCATCCCATACTCCTTTGAATTTCTTAAGCTAAGTCTTGAGGTGGCTCTTGATGATTTTATTGACTGCCTCCATTTGGCCATTGGCTTGCGGGTGCTGAGGTGAGGTGAAGGCATTGCGAATGCCAAGATTTTCACATTCCTCGAAAGTTAGCATTGCCAACCTACCTACAATTATCAGTAATAGTGGTGTGGGGTATGCTGATCATGTAGATAATTTTTTCCATACGAAGTTGGTCATTTTCTGTTCAGTAATTCAAGCTAAGGGCTCAACCTCGGCCCACTTTGTGAAGTAACTGACGACGACGAAGGAAAACTTGGTATGCCCTTTGTCTGTCGGTAGGGGCTCGATATGTCGACTCCCAATTGTGCGAAAGGCCAAGGCCCACTCATCAGGAACTGCTCATGTGGCTGTTGTGGCACCACCATAAAGCACTGATACTTGTCATATTTTCTTGAAAAATGCTTGGCATCTTCATGCATAGTAGGCCAATAATATCCCTGTTGGATAGCTTTATGTGTTAAGACTCTCCCTCCGGAGTGGTTTTCACGGACACCTTCATGGATTTCTCTCAAGACATACCTGGCCTCATTCGGTCGTAAGCACCTCAAGTAAGGTTGTGAGAACCCCTTATCATATTGGATGTCCTCCAGTATTGTATACCGAGCAAATCGATATATGATTTTATGAGCTTCTAGTTTGTCGTCAAGCAACTCGCCTTGTTATAGGTAGTGTATGATCGAGTCGATCCAGCTTGGTACATGACTGACCGAAGGGTTGCTTTCTGGTTGCGTTGACTGATGCTCGGCTTGGGTAAGAATTCAATCGGGATGGTCTTGGTGAGGTTGGTGTCGATAGCGGAGGCTAACCTGGCCAGAGAGTCCGCATTGACATGATCAGATCTCGGGACTTGTATGATTTTGTACTCTTCGAATTCCTCGAGTAGTTCTCGAACCCTGGTCAGGTAGGTGATCATATTTTCACCTTTGTGTTAGTATTCAGTGGTCACTTGATTGACCATTAACTACGAGTCATTATAGATTTTTAGCTTTTTGGTTTCCATTGCTTTCGCTCATCGTAGACCTGACAGGAGCACCTCATATTTGGCCTTATTGTCGGAAGCTTAAAAGTTGAATCATAGCGCATAATCGATCTTAACTTGGTCGGGTGAGGTTAGGATTAGTCCCGCTCTCCTCCCTTTTGCATTTGAGGATCTGTCTACATAGATGGTCCATGTTGGTGGTGTTGTGCTCTACTCATTCCCCTATGTGGGTGGCAGGTCCATAAGGTAGGTAAATTCTGTGATAAATTCAACAATGGCCTGCCCTTTAATGGTTGTCCAAGGTTGATACATGATGTCAAATTTTTCGAGCTTAATCACCTACTTGGCAAGTGAACTCGAAGCGTCAAGTATCTCAAACACCTGGCGAAGGGGCTAATTGGTCATGACAATGATGGTATGCACTTGGAAGTAAGGCCTGAGTCGTCGGGATGATGTGACCAAGGTCGGGGCCAGCTTCTCTATCTCTAGGTAGAGTCTTTGCATCGGCCATAGCTCGAATCACATAGTAGACAAGTCGTTGGGCACCTCCATCCTCCCTAACTAGGGCTAAGTTGACTGTTGTTAGCAAAATGACTAGGTACAATAATAGCTCTTCCCCTTGCATAAGCTTCGAGAGCAGTGGGGGGGACCCTAGATAAGCCTTTCGTTGTTGGAATGCCTGATCACATTCCTCTATCTAGGTCAGCTTCTTACTCCCCTTCAATTGCTTAAAGGACGGCAAGCACTTATCTGTGGCCCGAGATACAAATATGTTCAGTGCTGTCACTCTACTTGTGAGGTGTTATGTAACGACCCAAATTTTTACGGCCTAAGTACATACTCGTACCCAAGAATTCCGTGTGTTAGTGAAGCGAATGAATGAATACTTCAAAATTGCGCCTTTCTTTTCCAAATTATATTAATGAAAGTACCTATTCATGAGAATAAAACTAACAAAACCTTAAATCTTATTTCATGAAAATGTAAAAATTCAACTGAACATCAAATGCTAACCCAGGTAGGAGCCCACTATAAAACTCTATATATTTTTACATGAAACATAATTAAAACAAAACTAAAATTTAAACATCAGCATCATTATCCCTCATTACTCAAAATAATCATCTATAGGGAGGTCATCACCTGTATCTTTAACCTGTACATCACTTACATCATCTGTATGGTTGGAGAGGGTCAACACCCTACTCATAGTGATGGTTCTCCTTTAAGATTAATAATAATTTAAGTAATTCATCATAATAACAATGTAAGGGTTTCGATACACCTCGTGTTACACCATTATGAGTAGGATAGATATACACAACCAATTTATATGAATGCATGCGCAACATAGTGTGTGTGGCTCATCATGCATAATGACCACCATATTGTGGCATGTAATTAAAAAAAATAAAAAATCAGCTCGCTCCGCGTTCTATAACTACGAAGATTCATCAGCATGTCTAATACTATCGTGGATTTACGAAACACTTCGAGATGGTATAACACATGGATTAGAAAAATTATATAACACAATTTATTTATGTATCAACTAATTGCGACATCCAATCCCAAGAAAATGATGTAACACACACCCACGGATTACTTACATTGATGTGTGTACCACTAACTAAATCCAAAGATTTATGCAGGTCACTACCCAGAGTGAATTATGTCCATGATAAATATATACAAGTCACTAGTTGTGAGTCCTTCAATACATCATTTGCATCAATAGATAATTAAATTGAATTGTGAGAGTTTTGGAACTCCAAGACACATGCTCAAGGCATAACATAAGAAAAGTAGCACAAATCTCACCTGAAAGGACGAGCTATGGATGTCATAGAGGGGACGTGAATAGGACAATACAAAATATTTTGATATAATGCAGAATAATAAAATAAATACTCTCAATTGCTTAAAGTATTGAAATCTTGATTCCAAATAGTTCGTAAGACAACATTCACCTAAAAGATTTAGGCAGGACAACCTTATTTCACGATATCTTTGAGATTAAAATATCAAACTTAGTAAGGGACAATATATTACAAGGAAAACAATAAAGAAATAAACAATCACCACCAATGCACAAAGAGTTATAGTGGTTCAATACTTAACACCACACCTACTCCACTCCTAAAATTACTACCCTCGTAATTTTGGCTTTCACTATTTCAAGGCTTTCATAGGTTCACCTTAACAACCTTATATAGTTCTTGTGATTTTCACGGGCTATCACAACAAAATCCAATTTGTGATTTTCACAGGCTCAGCACAAAACAACCCGTTGAGATTTTCGGGCTATCTTAGAAAAACCCAAATGAAATAAAAGTAAATATGGTACTTATCTTCAGATGCCGAGTCAAAGATATAATTGTAACTTTGATTGCAACGATCTTCTTTCTTAGGATATTGATCAAGACGTATATGTGTTCAACCCAAAAAGAATATAAGGATCTAATGTATTTTCAAATGATAAATAAAAACCCTAATGCTACAAATTAAATTCTCTAATTCTCAAGTAGAGTATGGATTACTCTATTGAAAATGATTAAAACTAACTTGAGAAAGAGAATAGAAATAAGCTAAATTAAATATCAGATTTACCGTACAAATAACTTTTTTTTAGTCAGCTTGTCAGTACACTCATTGTCTGTTCACACTTCACTATTAGCCACGCCCACTAGGAAATCGATTCCAAGACCTCGGTGTTGAAACGAGGTATCTTTCACTCAGTCTACCACTTGAGCTATGGATCTGGGTGTCCACACAAATTACTTAAGAAGGCACTGACTTTCTTTCTTTAGTTGAGTATATTGCTCATAATTTTATGTTGTTGAAATGAATGAGAGAAGGCCTCTATTTATAGCCAAAGGTCTTGGAAATTTAGCTGACCTAATTTTCAATTTAGTTGGCAGAATTTCAATGATTGCATGCCAACGACACTTGGATATCTCAAGATAAGATCTTTCAAAATTTCAGCTGGTGTAAGCCAAAATTTGGCTGGCCAAACCTCCAGTTATTTTGGCTGAACACAGGGTTCTGCTGGTCGAATTTCCATGAATTCCAAATAAATGCATTACTAGAAACTTGACCGAACACATTTGAGCTGGCTGAACTGAGAGGTTTGACTAACCGAACCCAAAGTCGGACTGGCTAAACTTGACATAGAAAAATCATATCTTGCTGTATATTTGCCTGAAATGTGTTGGGTTGGCCGAAGGTAGTTAGGCTATCTGAACTAGAAGTCAGGTTGGCCTAACTTCAGTGTATTGTATTTAGAATTATATATATCATGCTACTATGTGAAATACACTTAACCTAGGGTCATTCTAAGGTTATACCACCTGATGGTTGACACATACAAAATGCTTCAAACTTTGAACCATGCATATTTAAAGATTCAGATGTTGAGTCTTCCTTGAGATATTGATCCAGTCTTTAAGTAGTCTTCATGAGTCTTTGAAGAACATCTTCATGAGTGCCTGTGATCTATTTGGGACTAAGAAATTTGACACTCTTAACATCTTCAACCACTTGCAGAATTTGATAACGATCAGGTGATAATTTAAGGGTGGTGTTCTTTATTCAAAGATGTGTTACTTTGTGTCTTCCACAAGAAAAGACTTTCAAAATATCAGTGTAAAAAAAAAAAAAAACTCACAATCGACCACTAGGAGCGACTGTAAGAATGCGTCTCTTAAAAGAACTGTTTGTTATTGGATAGAGAACAAATCTAATGTATGAGCATATGATTTAGACTTGGATTACAATTAAAATTATACCTAAGAATTACTGCTACTTTATTATTCCTAATCTTAGGATAAGCTGAGATAAATGAAATTGATAAGATAAATGTTGATTTGTTGGTTGGTTGATTGGGTGTCATTTTCTTTATTGAATTCCTCTGCTATTTATAAAGTTCTACTGTATATAGCTTGTTTTTTCATATCCTTCTTCCATTATTGCAATGGTTACAATAGTCGAAAAACCCTTTTCTAAATCATTCTTTCTATTATGTTTCTTCTTCCTGATTGTTCCTTTTTTTTCTGTTATGTTTATTTTTCGTGACTGTTCCTCTTCTCTTTGTTATGTTTCTTCTTCTTGACTATTCATCTTCTCAATGTTACGTTTCTTCTTCCTAACTATTCCTCTTCTCTTGACCAAGCTCTATTTTTTGTCGCCAATCAATCATCGGCCACACATCAGTCTTATCTATTTAGTCAGTCACTCACCTACACTCCACTCGATTGCTCTCCGCATCTTTTTGTTTTGACTGTAAGACAAAACTTCTCAGCTGCATTCCATTTTTTGGCTTCTCTTTACTGCTTGGTCTGCTTTTGGATATCTTTTAGCCGATCTTTCCACTTTTGTACGTCTAGTAATTGCTTCACTTTGATGACCAAGATCTTATTTTCATTACCCTCTTAATCGACTTCCTTAATGCCTCTTGACTACTTAGTTTGCTTTTGAATTTCTTTCAACTACTCCTGTCTTATTATCCTGTCAACTGTGATTCGTAAAAAGCACCCCGAGTAGGAAGCAGATTGGCTTGTGTACCACATAGCACCGATCTGGCTAGTGCAATACATGTGGTGTAAAGGTGAGCACTGACACTCCTCAAGCTCCAAGTTGCACGAATGGTTCAAAGGAGATCAAAGTTACATGGGCCCCACAATGATGTATTTAGTATATCCACACCATTCACCCATTTGGTGAGATCGGTTTACATGAGCCCAAAAATGAGTCATATGCAAAGCTCAAGTTTACCGCACCACAAATAACAGTGGGGAAAATGATTCTTACTGTTAAAACATTCATAAGGCCCACCATAACGTTTTTTTTTCATGCAATCTATTAATAAGGTTACGGACCTGGATGAAGAGGAAAAACAAGTATCATATTGATCCAAAACTTCTGTGACCCCTAAAAGGGTTTCAATGGTAGATGTTCAATCCCTTATTGCTTTTTAGAGTGTGGTGCACTTAATCTATGGATCAGTCTTATTTTGTCTTAAGCCTTATAATAAGCTCGCCAAATGGATGGACGGTTTGGATATAACACATGCCTTATGATAGAACCCACTGAACTTGATGACATCAACACACCAACCATGTTAGTGGCGTGTGGTACACCGACTAATCTGCTTCTCTTTAAGCATCTTTGAAGATCTTTAGCGTGCTATATCTTTCCCTTTATATATTACATCTTCTTTCAATTTAGTTTCAAAGGATGATAAAAAAATAGGGTACAACACTCGTACTCATCCACTGTGCATACATAACATATGTATTTGAGATTGGAGCTTTCCATCACATGGGACAGTTTAGATCCTTGGTCATAAAAGCATAATGTCGTCACACTCACTACGCCGAAACAACAAAAAAGGACAGTCCAAAACCGTCTCAAATGACCAAAAAGGACGGTCATGGACCGTCGCATGGGCCGTCAAATTTTGACGTGTCATATTACTTAGAAGGACAGTTGAAAACTGTCATTCTTATTGACAAAAAAAATGATGATCATGCATCGTCCTTAATAAGGACGGTCATGGACCGTCCTTTGGACTATCTCTTATGAGCCTTTAAAGGACGGCCATACACCGTCCTTAAAAAGGACCGTTGACTCTCTTATGAGCCTTCAAAGGACGGCCATAGACCATTCTTTAAAAGGACGGTCATGGACTGTCATGATCTTCCTTAAAAAGGACTGCTATGGACTGTTTCTTATGAGCCTTTAAAGGACTGCTCTGGTCCGTCTCTTATGAGTCTTCAAAGGACGGCTATGAACCGTCTCTTATGAGGCTTCAAAGGACGGTCATGGATTGTCCTTAAAAAGGACTGCTATCAACCGTTTCTTATGACCCTTAAAATGACATTTTCAAATTTGAGACGGTCAATATACACCTGTTACAATATATTTCATCGTATTCTTCCTGATATACACCTGTTATATAATATATTTCATCGTATTTTTCCTGATATACACCTGTTATATAATATATTTCATCATATTCACATTCACATCCATCTAAACCCAAACAACATAAATCCATCCAAACATAAACTACATCTATCCAAACATAAACTACATTCATTCAAACATAAACTACATCCATCCAAACACAAACAATCTTATCCACATTACATTCATCCACGCATAAATACATATAAGTTTAACATCATAAATAAAAAAAAGAAAAAAATCAACAGCAATTTTTTTTAGCGTCTTTCATCTAATAAAAAAATATTCAACCAACAAAACATTATAATTCAGAATCATGAAGAATTGCAGAAACTTCTTCCAAAAAAGTTGGCACTTTTTTAAAATAAAACTGATCATTAAAATAAAACTAATGTAAGAAAATAATGCAAAAAAGTGTTTCAATTCAAGTTAATAAAAATAACAACAAAAATTAAAGCTTTGTAAAAAGGGGCATGTGTTAAAAGGGATACATTCTTGTTTGTTGCCGTGTGATTGGGCTACATTATTACAACAATCAGGTTCAGGTTTGGGATCGGGTTTAGGTTTGGGTTTTCAAGTTTAGGTTTAGGTTTAGGTTAGGGAGTTGAGATTAGGATTAGGTGTAGGTCTAGGTTTAGGGATTTGAGAATACATTTAGGTTTTAAGTTTAGGTTTAGGTTTTAGGTTATAGGTTTAGGTTTAGGTTTAAGTTTTAGGTTAAGGTTAAGGTTAGGTAATAGGTTATAAGTTTAGGTTATAGGTTATAGGTTAAGGTTTAGGTTATAGGTTTTTGTTTAGGTTTAGGTTAAGGTTAAGGTTAAGGTTTAGGTTATAGGTTTAGGTTAAGGTTTAGGTTTAGGTTATAGGTTATAGTATATAGGTTATAGCTTTACGGAATTTAGAATAGGTTAAGGTTTAGGTTTAGGAAATTGGGTTCGGGTTAGGGATCGGGTTTAGGTTTGGGTTTTCAAGTTTAGGTTTAAGTTTAGGTTAGGGAGTTGAGATTAAGATTAGGTGTAGGTTTAAGTTTAAGGATTTGAGAATACATTTCAGTTTTAGGTTTAGGTTTAGGTTTTAGGCTTAGGTTTAGGTTATAGGTTTAGGTTATAAGTGCAGGTTATAGGTTTAGGTTTAGGTCAAGTTATAGATTAAGGTTTTGGGAATTGAGAATAGGTGAAGGTTTAAGTTTAGGAAGTCGGGTTCGGGCTCGGGATTGGGTTTAGGTTTGGGTTTTCAAGTTTATGTTTAAGTTTAGGTTAGGGAGTTGAGATTAGGATTATGTGTAGGTTTAGGTTTAAGGATTTAAGAATACATTTTGGTTTTAAGTTTAGGCTTAGGTTTAGGTTATAAGTGCAGGTTATAGGTTTACGTTTAGGTTAGGTTATAGGTTATAAGTTTAAGTTATAGGTTATAGATTAAGGTTTTAGGTCATAGGTTTTGGTTTAGGTTAAGGTTATAGGTTTAGGTTTAGGTTTAGGTTATAAGCTATAGGTTTAGGGAATTGTGAATAGGTTAAGGTTTAGGTTTAGGAAATCGGGTTCGGGTTCGAGATCGGGTATAGGTTTGGGTTTTTAAGTTTAGGTTTAAGTTTAGGTTAGGGAGTTGAGATTAGGATTAGGTGTAGGTTTAGGGATTTGAGAATACATTTAGGTTTTAGGTTTAGGTTTTAAGTTTAGGTTTAGGTTTAGGTTTAGGTTTTAAGCTATAGGTTAAGGGAATTGAGAATAGGTTAAGGTTTAGGTTTAGGTTTAGGAAATCGGGTTTGGGTTCGGGTTTGGGATCGATTTTAAGTTTGGGTTTTCAAGTTTAGGTTTAGGTTTAGGTTAGGGAGTTGAGATTAGGATTAGGTTTAGGTTTAGGTTTAGATATTTGAAAATACATTTAGGTTTTAGGTTTAGGTTTAGGTTTTATGCTATAGGTTAAGGGAATTAAGAATAGGTTAAGGTTAAGGTTTAGGAAATCGGGTTCGGGATCAGGTTTAGGTTTGGGTTTTCAATTTTACGTTTAGGTTTAGGGATTTGAGAATACATTTATGTTTTAGGTTTAGGTTTAGGTTATAGGTTATAGGTTAAGGTTTAGGTTTTAGGTTTAGGTTAAGGTTAGGTTATAAGTTATAAGTTTAGGTTATAGGTTATAGGTCATAGGTTTTGGTTTAGGATAAGGTTATAGGTTTAGGTTAAGGTTTAGATTTAGGTTTAGGCTATAAGCTATAGGTTTAGGGAATTGAGAATAGGTTAAGGTTTAAGTTTAGGAAATCAGGTTCGGGATCGAGTTTAGGTTTGGGCTTTCAAGTTTAGGTTTAGGTTTAGGTTAGGGAGTTGAGATTAGGATTAGGTGTAGGTTTAGGTTTAGGGATTTGAGAATACATTTAGGTTTTAGGTTTAGGTTTAGGTTTTAAGCTATAACTTAAGGTTTAGGTTTAGGTTAAGGTTAGGTTATAGGTTATAAGTTTAGGTTATAGGTTATAGGTTAAGGTTTTAGGTCATAGGTTTTGGTTTAGGATAAGTTTATAAGTTTAAGTTAAGGTTTAGGTTTAGGTTATAAGCTATAGGTTTAGGGAATTGAGAATAGGTTAAGGTTTAGGTTTAAGAAATCGGGATCGGGTTTAGGTTTGGGATTTCAAGTTTAGGTTTAGGTTTAGGTTAGGGAGTTGAGATTAGGATTAGGTGTAGGTTTCGGTTTAGGGCTTTGAGAATACATTTAGGTTTTAGTTTTAGGTTTAGGTTTTAAGTTATAGGTTAAGGGAATTGAGAATAAGTTAAGGTTTAGGTTTAGGAAATCGGGTTCGGGTTCAAGATTGGGTTTAGGTTAGGGTTTTCAAGTTTAGATTTAGGTTTAGGTTAAGGAGTTGAGATTAGGATTAGGTGTAGGTTTAGGTTTAGGGATTTGAGAATGCATTAAGGTTTAGATTTAGGAAATCGGGTTCGGGTTCGAGATCGGGTTTGCATTTTGGGTTTTAGGTTTAGGTTTAGGGATTTGAGAATAGGTTCAGGTTTTGCGATTTGAGAATATGTTTAGGTTAAGGTTATAAGTTTAGGTTTAGGTTTTAAGTTTTAGTTAAGGTTTAGGGATTTGAGTTCAGGTTTAAGTTATAGGTTTAGGTTTAGCTTTAGGTATAGGCTTAGGTTATAGGTTATATGTTATATGTTTAGGTTAAGGTTTAGGAATTCAGGTTCGGGTTCGGGTTTGGATTCGGGTTTAGGTTATAGGTTTTGGGATTTGAGAATAGTTTTAGGTTACAAGTATAGGTTTAGATTGGGTTATAGGTTAAGGTTTACGGATTTGAGTTAAGGTTATAGGTTTAGGTTTAGGTTATAGGTTTAGGTTTAGGGAATTGAGTTTAGGTTATAGGTTTAGGGAAAGGTTAGGTTAAGCTTGTAGGTTTTGGGATTTGGGAATAGCTTTAGGTTATAAGTATAGGTTTAGGTTAGGTTATAGGTTAAGGTTTAATGATTTAAGAATAGTTTTAGGTTATAAGTAAGGTTTTAGGTTTGGGTATAGGCTTAAGTTATAGGTTATAGGTTATATGTTTAGGTTAAGGTTTAGGAATTCGGGTTTGGGTTCGGGTTTAGGCTCGGGTTTAGGTTATAGGTTTTGGTTTTGGTTTAGGTTATACGTTTTGGTTTAAGTTATAGGTTATAGGTTATGGTTTAGGTTTAGGTTATAGGTTTAGGGATTTGAGAATGGGCTCCGATTTAGGTTATAGGTTTTGGTTTTGGTTTTGGTTTAGGTTATAGGTTATAGGTTTAGGTTAAGGTTTAGGTTTAGGTTATAGGTTTTGGGATTTGAGAATGAGATTAGGTTATAAGTTTTGGTTTAGGTTGGGTTTAGGTTATAGATTTAGGTTTAGGATATAAGTGTAGGTTATAGGTTTTGGGAAAGGTTAGGTTTAGGTTATAGGTTTTTGGATTTGAGAATAGTTTTAGGTTATAAGTATAGGTTTGGGTTAGGTTATAAGTTAAGGTTTAGGGATTTGAGTTTAGGTAATAAGTATAGGTTTAGGTTTATGGAATTGAGTTTAGGTTATAGGTTTAGAGAAAGGTTAGGTTAAGGTTATAGGTTTTAGGATTTGAGAATAGTTTTAGGTTATAAGTATAGGTTTAGGTTAGGTTATAGGTTAAGGTTTAAGGATTTGAGAATAGTTTTAGGTTATAAGTAAGGTTTTAGGTTTAGGTATAACCTTAAGTTATAGGTTATAGGTTATATGTTTTGGTTAAGGTTTAGGAATTCGGGTTCAGGTTCGGGTTTGGGTTCGGGTTTAGGTTATAGGTTTTGGTTAAGGTTTAGGAATTCGGGTTCGGGTTCGGGTTTGGGTTTGGGTTTAGGTTATAGGTTTTGGTTTTGGTTTAGGTTATAGGTTAAGGTTTAGGTTTAGGTTATAGGTTTTGGGATTTGAGAATGGGTTCGGGTTTAGTTTTTAGTTTAGGTTATAGGTTATAGGTTTTTGGATTTGAGAATAAGTTTAGGTTTAGGTTGGGTTTAGGTTATAGATTTAGGTTTAGGATATAAGTGTAGGTTATAAGTTTAGGGAAAGGTTAGGTTTAGGTTATAGGTTTTCGGATTTGAGAATAGTTTTAGGTTATAAGTATAAGTTTGGGTTAGGTTACAGGTTAAGGTTTAGGAATTTGAGTTTAGGTTATAAGTATAGGTTTAGGTTTAGGGAATTGAGTTTAGGTTATATGTTTAGGGAAAGGTTAGGTTAAAGTTATAGGTTTTGCTTCGACGCACATCCGGGTATGCTCCATTAATTTTGAGCAAATACATAAACATGGCCTGTCCAAATGGCGAGGCCCTCCAATGCCGTCCATAGGAAATGGATAGTTTCATCATGGTCATAACAGCGGTTCACACCTTCCAAGGACCCCCGCTCATCCAGATAGCTCCGACGCACATCCGAAATTCTCTAGTATTATCTACTATTGAACCTAGCATCATCTACTACATACTAGTAACATACAACCAATATTGGGGCACCATACTGTAAGTGCTATGATTTCATATCCCTTTGGTTGTCAAATTTTATGGTGCCAAAACCTATATCAATGTCTTGTATATCTTATGTTTCATGTTTGAGATTATTCTTTACTTCAAGACATCGCATTTCAAGACAAGAACTTAAATGAAGAAAGTTTCAAGTCATGGATGAAGTATTCAAGAATAGAAGTCTTCAAGTATGCATGTTTAAGATTCAATAAAGTATAAGTATAAAAGAGGACTTTGTCAACTCAAGAAAGGATCAAGAAGACTTTGTCAACTCAAGATAGGATCAAGCTTAAGAAGGCCTACTACAAGATTTGTATATTCTCAAGCTTCTCTTAAGGGTCATCTGAGTGTACAGACTTTCAATGTCCATCTCACTCTTAAGGTTTGTTTGACCTTAGATTGACCTTAGGATGAACTTTACTATAGGTAATTCTGGATACATAATTTATATATTTTAATATGCTTGTTCGGGCTGTTCTAAGACCAGTCCTAAGGACTTCAAGACCAGCCCTAGCTCTGCTACGACCAGTCTTAAGTTTTTCAGGACCAATCCTAGGTTCTTGAAGATTTTTGAATCTTTCTGGTTGTCCTACGACCAGTCCTGGACATCCTACGACCAGTCCTGTAAGCTGTACTACTCGTCCTTCGACTAGTCTTAGCCCTACGACTCAAACTCTAGCAACTAAATTGGGTGTCCTACGACCGGTCGTAGGTGACCCACGACCAGTCGTAGGTGGCCCACGACCGGTCGTAGGCAACCCAGGACCGGTCGTGGAATAACAAATCCTTATTCCACGAAAATTTTTAAAAATCTTTGAAGCTACAAACAGTCGTAGGATCCTAGGACCAGTCGTAGATGAGATTTTTTAGGCTATAAATAGAGCACGAACTTCAGAGTTTTAGCAATTCAATTTAACTCTATTCAAGCATTTTTTAGGCTATACTCTGAGATAAGTTTGTGTTTGTTTTAAGCTACTTTGTACTTATTTAATATTCTTTTTGCTAGCTTATTTTTTATTTGATTTTGATCTACATTCTAATCTCATTAAAAAAGGAGAATTTCTAATATTCCTTCTTCTTGGATTCAAAATCAAATAGAACTAGCCCTTTTGATTTAAAATCAATTAGACTTAGAACCATTCTTAAAGTGAGTATTAGACTTTGAATGTTGAATCGAACTTCTACTCCGATTGGTTCTACCGGGCTACTTCAAAAGGAGAGTCAGGTATTTTACATTTGTGTAATTTACTTTCTTTGGTTTTGTTTGAGATTTTTCAGAAAAATCTCATTGTATTGGTTATCTGAGGAGAGCCAGAAAACTCAGATTGTGAGGGTTTTTGGATTGTGTAAGCCCGAGATCAAAGACATAATTGTAAAGGTTTTAGGTGAACCTGTGAAACCTATTTTGACAGTGCATGCTAATATCCCCTGTGTGAGGATATTAGGAGTGGAGTAGCATTCTGTATGGCTGTTGGATAATAGTTGGTGTACACATGGGCGAACCACTATATATCGTTGTGTTGTGGATGTGCTTTATTCTTTCATTCATTTATTCATTCAGTTTTGTGAATTGTGTTTGTGGATTAATGTTGTAATCTTTTTATTTCAAGCAAGTGTGGGGAATGTTGTAATATATAAGACCCGTATCCTAATCCGTACTGTTCCGTCGCTTCCCGTTATCCTTCTCATGAAATTCTGACAATCCGTGACCTGTAGTCGACGTTGCGCACGATCATAAGTCGTATCCTATACATTTGAGTCGGCTTAATCTGAGACTTATACCATTACGACCGCACAGTCACCGCGGTTCCAACGCCGCGACTCACGCACCGATCCGATACCCTGACTAAGAGATGTGAGCCGGCGTTCAGTTTGAGAAAACGCCGCGCGTTTGCAATCCCAAGGGAATCTCTACAACATGTCCCATCAATCACATCGATCAATCCCATTAATCACCTCTCATGTCAATTACAAAACAACCATGCTTTCTTTCTCCACAAGTCAAGCAACCACCAAGTCAACTCTCATGTCAAGTACACCATCACCTCACCCATCACTCACATCCATTACTCACATCTCTCCTTACATATCACCTTCCTCTCTCATTTCTCAACAATTCCAAGCAAGCAAGAGCCCTCTCACGTCCAAGCTCTTCCCATGTGAGAGAGTGAATTTTGGTGGCCCACTTCCCATCCCAAAACCTCTCATCTTAGCCACCCATTTCTCATCTCCACCATCAAAGTGAAGCATAAGGAGTCTAGCTTTCCAATGGACCAAGAACATCAAGTGGTGGGTGCCTCCATAGCCTAATTTTTCATGTTTTTGAGATGGGCCAAGTGAGGCCAACCGATCAATGGTTTGGATCTCACTTGGAACCCTAAGATGTGGCTGATGGTCCATCTTGATCATCAAATCATTCCATGATGAGGCCATTCTCTATGGATCCCATCATGATGTTTACTTTCCTTGCATTAAAAAGGTCATCTAGACCGTCCATTTTTAGTGGAGAAAGATCTCCACCGTTGATCTTTGAATTAGTGGACCCACTTGTATTAGGGCCCACCCGATGTAAAATTGAATGCAAGGGAGGGCTCATAGTGGCGGAGCCCTCCATCATGCGTATCCCACTCTTTTACTCTCTCTCTCTCTCTCTCTCTCTCTCCCTCTCATTTTTATTTATTTTTCTTGTATGTTGATGAGGCCATGTGGCCCACTTGAATGAGCCTCACCATAAAATATGTATTTTATCCAAGCCCTCCATGAGTGGGGCCCATCTTAGATGTAACATTCATCTTGTGGAGGCCCACCTAAACAAAAAAAAAAAAAAGAAGAACCAATCCAGAGACGCTGTCTCTGGACGAGTTGTGAAAAACACAAATATTACCTTTTCAAGGCATTGGAGGTGGGCCACCTGCATAGGCCCCACCTTGATGAATGTATTCAATCCAAGCCGTCCATCCTTTTCCCCATCCCATTTTAGGTGTTGAGCTGAAAAATGAGAATTTTTTGAGTATTTGGTGGGCCATAGTTTTAAAAATGGTATCATTACCATTGAACTCTACCAAAATTCTTCCTACACGCTGAACGAGGCCCAATATTAGCCTTGATTAAATGGTCATGGGCAAAGGAATCTAATGGCTGGGATGGATCTACCTGAAGCAGGCCCCACATGGGAAAAATCCCAGAAATTGGTTTTTTTTTATAAAAATAAAAAATAAAAGCTTTTAAGCAGCAGAGGCTGCTGCCTCTCTGACGTCAGGCGTCCCAACGGCGGGCGGACGCTAGGGGCCCACGGCTCCTCATGTGGGCCCCACTTTGATGTTTGTTTTCCAATCCAACCCGTCCATATGGTGGGTCCCTACCTTAAGTAGGCCCCACCCAAAAATGGACTTGATCTAGATTTCAGGTGGCCCACACCACTCAAAATAGCAGCGATTTAACTCTACCTTTGAAAACTTCTTTTGGGCCCACAGGAGTTTTGAATCAAGCTGAAATTTCTATCTTCCCTTCAACTAGGTCTGTGTGACCTTATCAACGGGTTGGATGGCATGTGAACATTGTGGTGGGCCCCACATGGGACCCACAGTGATGTATGAGCTTTATGCACACCGTCCATAACGGTGGCGCCCATTGTGATGTTTATTTTTTCACCATCCGCCCGGACGGTGGAGCCCACTGCTATATATGTAATTCCCACACCATCCAGCCATTTCTTTGGCTGCTGGACGGTCAGTGGACCCCCACCCTTATGCTTGTATTATATCTAAACCGTCCATTCAATTGGTGGGTCGTATGTGTGGAGCCCACCATGACGCATGTGTTGCATCTAAACCGTCCATTTATTTTTTAAAATTCATATTATGGTTGAGCTAAAAATGAGCCAGATCTATGGTTCAAATGGGCCCACTTTGGTATGTGTATAGGGCCCATGTTGATCCATTTATGGCCATTCATTGGGGCCCACCTTAGTGTACATATAAGGCCCATGAGATCAGGCCCATTTGACATTTATAAGGCCCATGGGATTAAGCCCATTTGGCACATATAAGGCCCATGGGATTAAGCCCATTTAACATATATAAGGCCCATGGGATTAGGCTCATTTTACATATATAAGGCCTATGGGACTAGGCCCATTTGATAAGGCCGTAAGATTAAGCCCATTTGATGCGTATAAGGCCCAAGTTGTGGGGCCCACTTCGATGTATTTCAAGGCCCATAGGTCATGGACCATTGCAATGTACATAAGGCTCGTTGGTGAGGCCCATTAATGCAGCCCATTTAATGAATGTAAGGCCCATGTGATACGACCCATTTGATGTATCTAAGGCCCATGGGTCGAGGCCCAACGGGATGTCCTTAGGGTCCATTGCAATGTGTGATTTTCCATGGTTCATATAATGATATTTATGGCGGTCCGTGCCTAGGGAACAATGCTAGTTTGACGTCCACATTGTATGTACAATGTTGGTTAAATGTTCGCATTGTAACTCCCCTTAGGGCCCATTGACAGGCCCATACTCGTTGCTATCGATCGCCTTATAACATGCTTAGTATAATCTCATGACTCATGCCTATATGCATCATATGTATGCTTGATATGAGTAGTGACTGATCATAGCATACGCCATTGGGTAGACCATTTACGGGACTCGTTATGTGCCCTACATGATCGCGTCATCCGCGCTGAATTTCTGCATGATTTAATGTATGATTCATTGTAACACCCCGGATTTTGGCCAATCTGGGATTTGACGTCCTTAGGCAATGGGTCAATTAAAACACCTGAAAATTCGCTTAGAACCCAATTCCATAGCCAAAGGAATCACTTAGGATTAATTCCTTTAGAAAATATGACTAGGTTAGCTAGTGCAACGTTAGAATAGCTGGGAAATGGTCCCTGATCGCTTTAAATACGTTCTACAAGGCCCAAAGCGAGTGGAACCAAGGGTGCTATAATGCTCTAAAGCCTCGGATCAAACTCTAAGCCGGTTTGTCCTCGGGACCTCCTTGAAACTTTGTATTGGATCTAGACCGCGCGTCGAAAGTCCGATACCTCCTATCTTAGACCGTTAGAACCGTCTAGCTGGACTTGACACTCATTCCGAAAATCAAGTCAAACCGATAATCACAGGCTATTTCATTGAGCCCGGACTGAAGAGAGTGTGAATAGGGACATAGTTGGAATTTCAAATTCAAATCTGGCACACAAATTTGACGCATCAGTATTAAGCATTCTGACCGTCAGAATACAGCCAAATTACACCCTTGGATTAGGAAAAATATCTATTATATATCACGAGACTTATAGGCCTGATCTTGGTACGGTGACCGTTAAACTGAAACTGGGCCGCCACGTGCGATCTGGGAACCCAACCGGTCTGAAAACTGGATGTGTGCTAGATCCAGTATGCATGAGCTTAAGTCCGACCGCATTTGGCCTGGGGACCTCCAGAAATGCCCTTTTGGACCGAAACGGCCCCGATTTGGTTAGGCACCAAGTAAACATTGTTCCCAAGCCTATTTTGGGAATGTTTTAGGCTATAAAAGGGGTTGAAACCCACACTCCTCTCTCCCATCCGAATTTGAGAGAAGCTCTAGCTTGGGAGAGAGAAAAAGAGTGAGAGATTGTGAGAGAGTGGGAGAGTTCTTCCCGCCACTTGTGCTACGTGTTGCACATGCTTAAGCAACACTCCTCTACCGCTTTCCCGGCGATTCCACCGCAATCCTAGGTAAGTAAAAACCCTAAATAGTTGGTGATTTGAGTTTTCCTTGTTTCCATAGCGATGTAGCTTATGGATCTTATGTATTAGGTTCCTTATTTGCCGTAGACGAAGCGTATACGCTCCGTTTCAATTTCCGACTCTACAAGACATAAGGTGCGGATAGTAGACGCTTTGATTGACTGTTTTCAAAGCTTTCAATGTCGTTTAATAGTAGATTCTTGACGGCAACGCCGTTTGACATGTACAACATGCTCTCCGTTTCCTGTTTCGTAAATTAACGAAGAATATGAGATTTAGGGCATTTTAGTCATTTGTAGGAAGTACCGTTTACATTCATATTTTGCTGATGTGATTGACATGGTTTGTTGTCGCATTAGGAAGTTAGGAATGCGTGCATAATTAGTTTGGCGAAGAGATTCGCCTAGTTGCGCACCTTGGGTCGACATACTATATGTAGACTTAAGTGTGTAGTGTATGTGTTTGTATAAATGCTTGTATTAGTATGTATTGAATTAAATGATGTTATTTGATAGTTTGTGATTGATTTTTCAATTATTATGCTGACCTAAATGATTTTCTACATGTTGACAAAATGCATGATTTCATTACATGCATGGAATGTATGTGCTTGAGGATTTGCTTAAGTTGAATATGCATGGGAAGTATGCCTTGAAGATTTGCTTAAGTTGAATGTTATAACATGTGCTAACATGCTCACATGATGTATTTTAATTCCAACACCTTTGTATAGTGTTAATGTAATTCCATAGATGTGTGGGACTTGACTTAGTCCAGGCAGTCGGTAACCGAGCGAATTCGTGGCTGACTGGTCATAGCCACGAACGACGCGTCGATGAATGTGATTCGTGTTGAGAGTTGGCGGCAGTGGTTAGGCCACGCGAAGTGTTTCACGCACTTCATGTCGTTCAATTCGAGATGCGATCGCACTAGTCGAGCCCGTCAAGTAACCCGACTGGCCGATGTTTGTTCACCTTGTATGTATCATAACTGCTTGAACCTAGGGTACTGAACTTACCATTGTAAACCCTGTTAACCATGGTACCTTGATCCATAAAGACTCATGAGCCGGGCATGGTGGTATGGGACACCGTGGTCGAGCTGTCGGCCTACGCTGGGGCCACAAACCTCCCCGTAGTGACCAGTGAGCACCTATGACTCGTGAGCAGATTATGGTGGTATGGGACACTATATTCTTGCTGTCGGCCTACACTGATAAGGTGATGGGGGAGCGGTGCAACGAGTGCGAGCAACAGCCCTGGCAGCCCTTTGTAGTGACCGCGAGCGTATTCTGAGTTCACGGGAGGCGACGACCCTTCCGTGCAGTAGAGTACAGTAGGCCTGTATTGATAAGGTGATGGGGGAGCGGAGCAACGAGTGCGTGCAACAGCCCTGGCAGCCCTTGCAGCGACCTACGAAATGTACATCGTATGAGATTACTAGGAGTGACGACCCTAGACAGGATCCGTGTTGGGATTGATACAAGGGAAGTACCTTAGTTTCCCAATCCTGCTGTTTGAATGGATTAATAACAACTTGGTAATCATATCACCATAGCATTGCATGTGCCTGGAAGATGTGGAGCACTCTAGGGAGTGTGGCATGCCGCGGTCGTAAGATGTTGCCGTATGAGGGTGATCGTCGGTGAGGGCATACATCACGTCATATCATAATTGCATTAACAACAGTATTAGGATTGTTTGATTTACTGTGTTACTATTATCGCATGATTGATTTGATAACATGTTAATCTTTGTTCTATTATTCCACTGAGTTAGCTACTCACTCCCACGTTACGGGACGGTGTTCCGGACACCCACCAGACCTTTTTGTGATTGCAGATGATGGCGCGGCCTGTGAGGCAGAGCCGGACTTGATGATGATGAGGAGGATCCCTCCTTTATGCGTGTTCTGATCGACGGGATTACAGGGAGGTTGATTAGATACTTTGACATTTGTCATTTTATATTTTGTAGCGCACTCATGTATATTCGTTTCATCTACTTTTGGAGTATACATGTATGTATATAACCTGGTAACATGTTCACACTCTGGAGACATACAACAGTTTATATATGTTATACATACTATTACAGACCTCCGCTGGTTAATTTAACTGTCTCTGGAGTAGGATATGCTGTTCTGGCTTAATTTCACTCATGTTTAATACATTATCACAGACAACATTCAATCATACATATCTATGTTGCATAAATAACATTTTGGAACTCGGGAGTTGGGTTTTTGCTCGACCCCCCGATTTTCGGGATGTTACAGATGGTATCAGAGCATGATTTGGATTAAACCGGGCCTGGGTTATGGTCACGCGACGTACGCTGTCGCTTCCTTTGACTTAGGTGGGTGCGAGAAGGGTCTAGAAACACGTCTAAGATCGCAGATTCGCCGATAGGCGAAGTCTATTAGAATCGATCGCAAGATCAAGTCTATAATGCATCTCGGGTCGCGTAAGGCAACCCGAATCACTTCTAAGCTGTAGGAAGTCGAGTTGAGACGTCCTATGAGCGGTTTTGAACCGCAAAAGTAAATCCTTGGGCCGTGGAATGACCACGACTCCAGTAATCAATCGCCAGGGCTTGAAAACCCCGTTTTGCCAAAAATTCTCAAAATTCCTCCTCTAAACACTTCAACCTTCAGTTTTTTTTTATCCATTTCATGTTAGGCATCAAACCTAATATGAAAATAACACAAATTAGTACATTCACCAAATTTTACAGTGAATAGTAAAATTTCATGAAAAATGGCCATAAGGCCATTCTAACTTCACTTTCTTTAGCAACTAATGGTCTAGATGGATGTAATAGATCCTTCTACCCCAAAATCATATGCTGCATGATAGGGTTTTGTATTCGGGATTGAATATTGGACCCGAAAAGCCTCGAATGGATGTTAAAAATGTATTGGCCTCCCTAGGGCAATCTACAATGAACCAGAGTGTGCACCATACCTTTTTGGAATCCCTAGGCCAAGGGGAATCCATCCCATATGGCCTCAATGGCCATTTTGCAATTTCATCGGCGATGCCATCGCCGGTTCGGCGATGCATCGCCGGTAAAACTCCTCGAATGGGTCTAAACTTTGGGCTGGATGAGTTTGGGGGCTAGGGTAGTCCCCTGGTATGCGGTCCGTACCTTGAAACTCCCTAAAAGATGTACTTCCTTCACAAAAGTCCCCTTTCCTAGCCCCATTTTCGTTTTCTTGCTGCCCTAACCAAAAATTGTGGTTCCAAACCACCCCTAGATCCATCTTTGGCCAAAAAAGACCACCCTCCATCATTCCTTTGAAGTTGGCAGCCCTCCCTCTTGAAGGTTTCGTCCGTTGGAGCTCCTAAAACCCCCAAATCGAGCCGAATTCGTGAGGTGCTCCATTCCCCTTTTTCATTTTCATTTCTTTCTGAAAATACATCCTAGGGGAGCTTGAAGCATCCCTCTACCACGCCTAGATCTCCCTTTTCTATTTTGGTTAGCCATTTCCTTGCATTTCTCCCATTTTTCATTGCTATTGTTAAGCTATTTTAGCCTTTTTCTCCTTTTCCACCATCCTCCTTCTCATGTCCCTTTTATTGGAGACTTTACCCTCTTTTTGGGTCTTAGAATCGTGCTAACCTCAAATCCCATTTCTCAACTTTCTCCGTGTGAGAAGTAGTGAAAATACTTGGCCGATAGAGCTCGAATGGGCAACAGACAGTACTGAACTTGATAGTATTCAAGAAGGTCAGTTGGGACCCTGGTAGAAGTCCTTTGGTAGAATTAGGCATCTATGTCGTTGCCCTTTTTCTTGTTTGATTACTGTTTGAAATTTCTAGGTTGTTTTGTTTTTAGGTAGAAAAATGTGTTTGTGTTGTGGTTTGGGCTTAATATAGCCAAAATTTGTTGAATGGAATGCATGTTGTTTCATTTCGTTATAAGATATTGTTTCTAGATTGGGAGTATTATAACTCCCTGAGATCCGGCCTACAAATTAGTTTTTATCCCACCCCACCCTCCTACCAAGCATGCCACTTCCGATCCCACTATGGGACTAAGAATGCGGTTCTATTTAATACAACTGAATGCTACTGGCCACATAGGCCCTTGGCGTTTTGGTCCTAGAGTTAGTACTTCTAGAGTTGAAGAGTCTGACGACATAAGGAATCCAATTCCATTTAGACAATCTTGACCCTAAGCGATAGAACAACTCTCTGTAGTAGAAATGGTATGGAAAGCCATTTACCGTATAATCTTAAGCTATAGATTATAGCTACTGGGTTACAGACTAGCGTACTAGCTACCTAGAGTAGGGTAAAGTCTGTATATGTTAAGGAATGATAGATTAGATTTGATTGGAATGAGACTCCCTTCCTTGGATAGATCCCCTTATGACTTATAGACTCCTGTTGTTGCCCATAGGAAGGAACCATACACTCGCAGGGAACATTTATAACTCCCTCAGATTGAACTTAGAATGTACTAGCACGCTCCCTAGAATTGCCTTCCCCAAGGGCTTATTGCATTCGAGAATGCGGAATAAAGGAACTACATGTAAGCGATGTATTCGCGGTCTGAATCGACTTCTTAATCCTAGTGGTTACCAATAAATCCAATGCTCTGATCAAGCAGAAGATCGGAATCGACTCGGATTAAGAATTGATACAATAAATCTTCTGTCCTAGCTAGACAGAAAGTCTATGTATCCGGCTCAGACCCATTACACAACCTTTCTTCCGTGTTGGCTCGACCATCTACAACTAAACAGGATCATAGTGTCTTTGGGAAATGGCGAGGACTTAAAGCCAGTAGGGAATTAGGCGTCTTGCCACCAACTCATACCTGCCCCTGAACCTATCCACAATAGAGCTTAGGCTCATCTCTATCGCCATAGATACCAATGCCATAGAACGCATCATTAGCATGGAAAGCCACTGTAATGAGAGGTTGTTCCCTAATTCATGTCAAAGATAGCCCCTAAGTTGCACCTTGTTCCGATATATAGAGCGATGCATAGATTCTTGAATTTAAGAAAAACCAAGTTTTAAGGGGGGTAGAACGAATTTAGTCCAATCCAGATAGGTTAGTCAACGCTACCGTTCGATCAGAGTGGCGTAGCGGAAGCGTGGTTAGGCTTTTCCCCACTGGCCCAAGATCGAAACCTTTGATTTAGGTTATGCGTAAAGGTTAGGTCGCTAAATAAGATTTGAACCTTCCTTAGAATGTCAATACTAAAGTCTCTCTAGGTACTCCTTGCCCTTTGCCAATGTCGGGGACGACATTGTGTTTTAAGGGGGGTAGATTGTAACACCCCGGATTTTGGCCAATCTGGGATTTGACGTCCTTAGGCAATGGGTCAATTAAAACACCTGAAAATTCGCTTAGAACCCAATTCCATAGCCAAAGGAATCACTTAGGATTAATTCCTTTAGAAAATATGACTAGGTTAGCTAGTGCAACGTTAGAATAGCTGGGAAATGGTCCCTGATCGCTTTAAATACGTTCTACAAGGCCCAAAGCGAGTGGAACCAAGGGTGCTATAATGCTCTAAAGCCTCGGATCAAACTCTAAGCCGGTTTGTCCTCGGGACCTCCTTGAAACTTTGTATTGGATCTAGACCGCGCGTCGAAAGTCCGATACCTCCTATCTTAGACCGTTAGAACCGTCTAGCTGGACTTGACACTCATTCCGAAAATCAAGTCAAACCGATAATCACAGGCTATTTCATTGAGCCCGGACTGAAGAGAGTGTGAATAGGGACATAGTTGGAATTTCAAATTCAAATCTGGCACACAAATTTGACGCATCAGTATTAAGCATTCTGACCGTCAGAATACAGCCAAATTACACCCTTGGATTAGGAAAAATATCTATTATATATCACGAGACTTATAGGCCTGATCTTGGTACGGTGACCGTTAAACTGAAACTGGGCCGCCACGTGCGATCTGGGAACCCAACCGGTCTGAAAACTGGATGTGTGCTAGATCCAGTATGCATGAGCTTAAGTCCGACCGCATTTGGCCTGGGGACCTCCAGAAATGCCCTTTTGGACCGAAACGGCCCCGATTTGGTTAGGCACCAAGTAAACATTGTTCCCAAGCCTATTTTGGGAATGTTTTAGGCTATAAAAGGGGTTGAAACCCACACTCCTCTCTCCCATCCGAATTTGAGAGAAGCTCTAGCTTGGGAGAGAGAAAAAGAGTGAGAGATTGTGAGAGAGTGGGAGAGTTCTTCCCGCCACTTGTGCTACGTGTTGCACATGCTTAAGCAACACTCCTCTACCGCTTTCCCGGCGATTCCACCGCAATCCTAGGTAAGTAAAAACCCTAAATAGTTGGTGATTTGAGTTTTCCTTGTTTCCATAGCGATGTAGCTTATGGATCTTATGTATTAGGTTCCTTATTTGCCGTAGACGAAGCGTATACGCTCCGTTTCAATTTCCGACTCTACAAGACATAAGGTGCGGATAGTAGACGCTTTGATTGACTGTTTTCAAAGCTTTCAATGTCGTTTAATAGTAGATTCTTGACGGCAACGCCGTTTGACATGTACAACATGCTCTCCGTTTCCTGTTTCGTAAATTAACGAAGAATATGAGATTTAGGGCATTTTAGTCATTTGTAGGAAGTACCGTTTACATTCATATTTTGCTGATGTGATTGACATGGTTTGTTGTCGCATTAGGAAGTTAGGAATGCGTGCATAATTAGTTTGGCGAAGAGATTCGCCTAGTTGCGCACCTTGGGTCGACATACTATATGTAGACTTAAGTGTGTAGTGTATGTGTTTGTATAAATGCTTGTATTAGTATGTATTGAATTAAATGATGTTATTTGATAGTTTGTGATTGATTTTTCAATTATTATGCTGACCTAAATGATTTTCTACATGTTGACAAAATGCATGATTTCATTACATGCATGGAATGTATGTGCTTGAGGATTTGCTTAAGTTGAATATGCATGGGAAGTATGCCTTGAAGATTTGCTTAAGTTGAATGTTATAACATGTGCTAACATGCTCACATGATGTATTTTAATTCCAACACCTTTGTATAGTGTTAATGTAATTCCATAGATGTGTGGGACTTGACTTAGTCCAGGCAGTCGGTAACCGAGCGAATTCGTGGCTGACTGGTCATAGCCACGAACGACGCGTCGATGAATGTGATTCGTGTTGAGAGTTGGCGGCAGTGGTTAGGCCACGCGAAGTGTTTCACGCACTTCATGTCGTTCAATTCGAGATGCGATCGCACTAGTCGAGCCCGTCAAGTAACCCGACTGGCCGATGTTTGTTCACCTTGTATGTATCATAACTGCTTGAACCTAGGGTACTGAACTTACCATTGTAAACCCTGTTAACCATGGTACCTTGATCCATAAAGACTCATGAGCCGGGCATGGTGGTATGGGACACCGTGGTCGAGCTGTCGGCCTACGCTGGGGCCACAAACCTCCCCGTAGTGACCAGTGAGCACCTATGACTCGTGAGCAGATTATGGTGGTATGGGACACTATATTCTTGCTGTCGGCCTACACTGATAAGGTGATGGGGGAGCGGTGCAACGAGTGCGAGCAACAGCCCTGGCAGCCCTTTGTAGTGACCGCGAGCGTATTCTGAGTTCACGGGAGGCGACGACCCTTCCGTGCAGTAGAGTACAGTAGGCCTGTATTGATAAGGTGATGGGGGAGCGGAGCAACGAGTGCGTGCAACAGCCCTGGCAGCCCTTGCAGCGACCTACGAAATGTACATCGTATGAGATTACTAGGAGTGACGACCCTAGACAGGATCCGTGTTGGGATTGATACAAGGGAAGTACCTTAGTTTCCCAATCCTGCTGTTTGAATGGATTAATAACAACTTGGTAATCATATCACCATAGCATTGCATGTGCCTGGAAGATGTGGAGCACTCTAGGGAGTGTGGCATGCCGCGGTCGTAAGATGTTGCCGTATGAGGGTGATCGTCGGTGAGGGCATACATCACGTCATATCATAATTGCATTAACAACAGTATTAGGATTGTTTGATTTACTGTGTTACTATTATCGCATGATTGATTTGATAACATGTTAATCTTTGTTCTATTATTCCACTGAGTTAGCTACTCACTCCCACGTTACGGGACGGTGTTCCGGACACCCACCAGACCTTTTTGTGATTGCAGATGATGGCGCGGCCTGTGAGGCAGAGCCGGACTTGATGATGATGAGGAGGATCCCTCCTTTATGCGTGTTCTGATCGACGGGATTACAGGGAGGTTGATTAGATACTTTGACATTTGTCATTTTATATTTTGTAGCGCACTCATGTATATTCGTTTCATCTACTTTTGGAGTATACATGTATGTATATAACCTGGTAACATGTTCACACTCTGGAGACATACAACAGTTTATATATGTTATACATACTATTACAGACTTCCGCTGGTTAATTTAACTGTCTCTGGAGTAGGATATGCTGTTCTGGCTTAATTTCACTCATGTTTAATACATTATCACAGACAACATTCAATCATACATATCTATGTTGCATAAATAACATTTTGGAACTCGGGAGTTGGGTTTTTGCTCGACCCCCCGATTTTCGGGATGTTACATTCATGCATCTCGCATATGTGTAACCTGATCACTGCACGCCCTAGTGACATCAGGGCCATATCTCCATAGGTATATCGTGGATGGCCGTATCGGATACCGAAAATACTTGGTTCTAGTACTGTGGGCACTTAGGATGTCCTTGGATGAGAGTCCTAGAACCTTTTGGTACTAGGAGATGCTCCAACGTCTAGACCGAGTGGATACACAAGCGCCCGAGTGCCGAATACCAGTAGGCCGCATCTCCCACCGTGTCGTGGTCAGTTGGAAGGGGGTGTGGCCTTATCCGCCTGAGTGAGGGGGCTATAAGCTAAGCTGAGTTTGACCAGCTCGTAAATGAGTCCGCTATCGATGAGCCGGGTAGGTATTGGCAGACAACTGGTCAGGTGGATAGTGAGGTCTTTTCCGCTTGCTTGACTGTGCAGCTAGGGAGGTGGCAGTCACTGCAAAGTGTATTAGACCCCGGTGATATCCAGAGGGGAACTATACTGATATGTGTATATGATGAGTACCAACTTGCTTGGTTTGCATTTCGCATATGACATTTGGCTATGTAGGCATTGCATTGCATCAGTGTGGCCGATGACATTCATATCTCATCACATGGCCTTGGTATGGCTGATAATATTCACGTCTTGCATTACATAGCCTTGGCATGGTTGATTCTATGGACTTACCGTATACTTCCACATTGTTCTGATATTGTACACTTGGCGTTTGCCTTACGGACACACTTACACCACTCTCTAAGCTTTTGTAAGCTTATGCACGATAGTTGCGTGCAGGTAGCGTTGGACAGCAGCAGCGCTGAGGTAGGAGTGCGTATCAGGACCTTTTGGAGCTTTTTGATCACTTTGTATTTCTCTTTTCCTCATTATACTTAAAGTTTCTGATATAGTGGATATGTGGTGATGTTGTTTTGTGACTTAGTTATGCTTGTGGTTATGCTCCATTACAAAAAAAAAAAAAATCATTCTGAAAATTCTCCTTGTAGGATCCTAGGATCGGAATCTAGCATTTGATTGTCAGGAGCCGAGAATGGGGCACTACGGAGGCTGTCGGCACCGGATTCGGCAATCGGGATTCATGTGAATCCGATTTTCGGGTTTAGGGCGTGACATAATAACTTAGAATTTATTTCTACTAGTTATTTTAATTTTCTTGCTTTTTATTCCTCATTGATTTTTGATACAAAGGACATTCTAGAAATAAGGTTGTCCTACCTTAAACCTTTGATTTTTGGTGTAAGATTGTCCTTAGAACTAATAAAGTATCATTCTCTTTATTTTAGGCTATTGAGATTAATTTCAATTCTGAATTGTGCTTTATTTCTTTTATTATTCCGTTGTTTTTAGTTTTTATTTGGCATTGCCCTATTCACCCTCCCTCTAGGGCATATAGCTAGGCCCTTTCAAGTTGTATCAAAGCCTAATAGCTCGTGCTTATTGTTTATTTATTGGATTTATTTCCTTAGCTAACGATCTAAGCTATATTAAGATGTCAAATTTTGATAGCCTATCAGTCACTAGGCCACCACCCTTTAATGGCACAAACTATGCTTATTGGAAAGCCAGGATGAGGATCTTCCTCAAATCCTTGGATGAAAGTGTGTGGCTGGCCACAATGAATGAATGAAACCCTCCTATCACTGAAGTAACTAATGACGATGGTTCAAAATCAATGAAAGTAATGGCTTATTCTCTTTGGACCACACTTCAGAAAAGTGAAAGTAGTGTCAATGTAAAAGCACTAAATGCAATTACTTGTGCATTATCACTAGATGAATTCAAAAGAATCATCTCTTGTAAAAATGTAAAACAAGCATGGGATGTATTAGAAATGACACACGAGGGTACATCTATTGTCAAGAAATCTAAAGTCCAACTCCTCGCAACTAAATTTGAAGAAATTCATATGGAGGAGAATGAGATGTTTATGGACTTCTATACTAGATTAAATGACATTGTGAACTCTATGTGGGGTCTTGGTGATAGAATCCTAGAAAGTAAAGTATGCGCAAAGATACTACGCTCACTTCCTGAACGGTTCAATTCTAGAGTAATCGTGATTCAGGAACTTCGTGATACGGATACCATGAGGGTTGAGGAACTAGTTGGTTCACTTCAAACCTACGAGTTGTCCTTTAAAGCTCCTAAAGGAAAATCTATTGCTCTCAAATCATATAAAAATATTTCACAAGAGAGCACTTCAGATTTAGAAAATTCTGAAGATGATATGGCGCTTTTAGCAAAAAAGTTTTATAAAATTTTTAAAAGAAAGAAAAAAGTTAATTTTCAAAAGTCAAATGATAAGAGACGATCTAAACCTAGAACTCAAAACTCCTTGAAAGATAGTCAATGTTACAACCGTCAAGAGTATGGGCACTTAGCTAACAAATGTCCTAAAATGGACAAACTAAAAAGGAAAAGCATGATGGCTACTTGGATGAATCATCTGATTCTGAATCCTCTTCTAAATCAGAAGATTTTGAAACCGAGTCGGGCGATGATGTTAAAGCCCTTATGACTCTAGCCAAGATCACCTTTTCAGATAATGATGATATATTTAGTAAAGAAAATCTGAATAGTGATTGCGATAATGAAGATGATCTTCAGGATGCTTATAATGCCCTTTATAAGGAGAGTTGTAAAATTGCCGTCAAGCTTAAATTACAAAAAGAAAAAATTTCTAAGCTTAAGGAAGATTATGAGTCTCTTGTTTTAGAAAAGTCTCATATTTTCGATTCTTTTGAAAAAACCAAATGTGATTTAGATTTTAAAACCTCCAAAATTGAAGATTTGAGATCCGAAAATGAGAAACTCAAAAATGAGGTAGCTTCTCTTCTGAGTTTGAAAGACACATGGAGATATGCCCAAGGTGATCATAAATTGAAAAAATTATTATCCGGATCAAGAAAATGTGGCGATCGATCCGGGTTGGGCTATGATAAGAATACATCTCCTAAACAAAAGAACATTGCTCCTAAATTTGTAAAAGGAGAGTCTTCAATCTCAATAGAAAAGAATACTTATCAAGGTTTTTCCAAAAATTCAAGGTCTTTTCAAAAACCGACAGGTAGCCATGTCAACTTTAATTTTTAAAATCGAAATCCATTGGCTGAAAAAATAATTGATCTTCTCAAGGAGCTATTAAAGTCTAACTCTATAGGTCTCTCCTATAACAACAGACAGAAAAAGACCATCTATACTCCTAAACCCAAAATAGTTCTAAAATGGGTTCCTAAAGTTGCCTGCTTAGTTGCCCATACTGCTTTCAAAGCTACAAGCCATTCAAAGTGGTACCTAGATAGTGGTTGCTTCAGGCATATGACGGGTGACAAAGCTTTATTCACCGATCTAAAAGATATGACTGATGGGTCAGTCACATTTGGTGATGGAAGCAATTGTAAGATCATTGGCCAAGGTACGGTTCAACTTTATAACCTTCCCCTATTTAAGAATGTTTTATATGTTGAGGGCTTGAAACACAACCTATTTAGCATTTCTCAGATATGCGATAACAACCATAGTGTGAAGTTTTCTAATCAAGGTTGTGAGATTCTTAATAAAAAGGGTTCTGTTATATTAACTGGTCACAGAACTTCTAAAAACTGCTACATTGTTAGTGATGCAGGCTCATCTACTCAATCATGTTACATGGTCCATACCGATGAGACTGAATTATGGCATAAACGCCTTGGACATGTACACTATCGAAACTTATTTAGATTGAGAAAAAGAGAACTAATTAGAGGTCTACCCAAATTGTAAAAAGTAGACAAAATATGTGGTGAATGCCAGTTGGGCAAACAGACTAGGAGCTCTCACAAGAAAGTGAACTCCAATACCACATCTAGACCACTCGAGCTTCTAAATATGGATCTTATTGGACCAACTAGATCGGAGAGTCGAGGATGCAAAAAATACATCTTGGTTATCGTAGATGACTATACCAGATTCACTTGGGTATCCTTCTTAAAAGATAAAACTAAAACCCTGGATGAAGTGAAAAAGGTCATTAAACGAATCTAAAATGAGAAAGGTTCTCATGTTAGTAAGATCCGTAGTGATCATGGATCCGAATCGAAAACAATAGTTTTGAGAAATTCTGTAGCGATCAGGGAATATCATATGAATTCTCTGTGCCCAAAACACCGCAACAAAATGGTATAGTTAAAAGAAAAAATAGAGTGCTTCAGGATATGGCTAATGTTATGTTGAATAACATGAAGCTCTCTAGAAATCTTTGGACTGAAGCAGTTAATACCGCATGTTATATTATTAATCGGGTTTATACCAGTAAATCTGATAATAAGACTTCTTATGAATTATGGTTTGAAAAGAAACCTACTGTCAAATACTTTCGAGTTTTTGACAGCAAGTGTTATATTTTACGTGATCGTGAAAATTTAGAAAAGTTTGATACAAAGAGTGATGAAGGTTATTTTCTTGGTTATTCTTTGAACAGTCGAGCTTATAGGGTTCTAAATAAGAGAACCGGTGTGATTCAAGAGTCCATCAATGTAGTCATTGATGATCATTTGAATACACCAGCTCTGAGTTCAGATGATGATGAAGCTCTTATTATCGACAAATAAGATATCTCATCAAGTCAAAAAGAATTTGAACCAAGGACTGTCAAAGATCATCCAACCAATCAAATACTTAGAAACCCTCTCACTGGAGTTCATACTCAGAAACAACTTGAGAACATATGTAATTATGTTTGTTTTACATCCCAAATAGAACCGGTCAACGTGAAAGAAGCACTTTCTGACGAAAATTGGATAGTTGTTATGCAGGATGAACTTAATCAATTTGTTCGTAATGATGTCTAGTATCTTATTCCTAGGCCTAAAGATAAACACATTATTGGAACAAAAATAAGTCTGATGAGCTGGGAAATATAATACGAAATAAGGCTAGACTGGTTGTACAAGGGTACACTTAGATTGAAGGCATCAATTACGATGAAACCTTTGCTCCAGTCGCTCGCCTTGAATCAATCAGACTTTTTATTTTCATCGCATGCTTTAGAAAATTTAAGATTTATCAGATGGATGTAAAGAGCGCCTTCTTGAATGGCGATTTACATGAAGAAGTGTATGTTGAACAACCTTCAGTGTTTGAAGACCCCAAGTTATCTGACCATGTATTTCGTCTCAAAAAGGCTCTCTATGGTCTAAAACAAGCGCCTAGGGCGTGGTATGAGAAATTGACTAAATTCTTACTTAGTCATAGCTTTCAAGTAGGAAGTGTTGATAAGACGCTCTTTGTTAAGAAGCATAACAATGATATTTTGATGGTTCAAATTTATGTTAATGATATTATTTATGGATCAACTTACTCTAACATGCTATTGAGTTTACAGAGTTAATGAAATCAAGGTTCGAAATGAGCATGGTTGGCGAACTAAACTATTTCCTAGGGTTGCAAGTAAAACAACAACCTGATGGAATTTTCATTTTTCAGACCAAATATGCTTCAAACTTGGTTAAAAGGTTTGGATTTGAGAATGGTAAGAACTTTGATACTCCTATGAGTACAACGTTAAGACTCTCAAAAGACTTTATAGGTAAAGATATAGATCCTAAACTATATCGTAGTATGATTGGTAGTTTGTTGTATCTTACTGCAAGTAGACCTGATATTGCGTTAAGTGTTGGAATTTGTGCAAGATATCAGTCTAATCCTAAGGAATCATATATTACTGTTGTTAAACGGATTATTAGATATGTCGCAAGTACTATAAATCTGGGTCTATGGTACCTTTTTGATACTAGTGTTCAATTAGCTGGGTACTCAGACGCTGATTGGGCCGGTAATATCGATAATAGAAAATCAACCAATGGTGGTTGTTTTTACATTTGAAATTACTTAGTTTCTTGGTTCAGCAAGAGTAAAGCTCAATATCGCTCTCCACTGCTGAGGCTGAGTATATTGCAGCTGGATATGCATGTACACAATTAGTTTGGATGAAACGTATGCTAAGCGATTATGGAATTAATCAAGATTCAATGATCTTACATTGTGATAATTCCAGTGCTATAAATATTTCCAAAAATCCAATCCAGCATTCACTTACTAAGCACATTCACATTAGGTATCATTACATTCGTGAGTTGGTTGAAGAAAAAGTTATTTCTTTGGAATATATATCAACCGAAAATCAACTTGCTGATATATTTACTAAACTGCTCGACAAAAGCAGGTTTAATAAATTGAAATTTAATCTTAGTATGTGCATTTTACATTGAGTATTCTTCCTTGCATATATCATAGTATACTATATTTAATATTATTTGTGTTTAAATTTCATTTTTTTCATTAAAATATGTATTTTTGGTCGATACTCGACCGGTCGTGGATGTACACGACCAGTCGTGGTACCACCGATCGTGCACCGCACTCGACCAGTCGTGGATCTCGTGAATATGATATAATTTGGGAAAATCTCCTTCTTCATTTCTACTCCGACCTACGACGAGTCGTGGCTTGACCAGTCATAGGATTTCTTGTATTTCTTCAAGGTTAGTCCTATTTCTTCATTTTTCTTGAAGATTCATGCTCTCTATGCTTTGATTTGATCATTGTGTAGCTAGATTCCTTCTTTTGTTAGGTTTTTTCAAGGGTTTCTTCTCATATTACTGATCTAGAGAAAACTCATCCTTCCATTTGTGCATTTCTCTTACTCTTTGTATATCTTTTTGAGTATGGATGCTAGGGGAAAGAAGAAAACATGTCGTAGTTCATCTTCATCTAGATCTAGACCGATAACAAAACGGCACCTTCGGTCACCTGAAGATGATTCTCAAGATGTACGACATTTACGTGTCTGTAAAATTATCGTTGAGCATACCGCTAATTTCAATCACATTGCTCCATATGGTATTGTCGCTCTCCTTGAATCTGTTGGCTGGACTAACATTTTGCTTTGGGGTGGGCCTACATACCATTCCATTGCCCAATCAATGGTAGCATGCATCTCAGAATTTTCTCTTGATAATTTAACTTTTTCAATTGATACTAGAGAAGAAAAATTTAAAGTAGATCGTCATTTGATATCGGGTATTATGGATATACCCGTTAATGATGAAGGTATACCGATTCATACTTTATACGACAAACCATCTGAATCAGAAAAATGCATGTTAACAAGAGATTTATGCAAAATTGATGCACAATGGACACACAAAGGGAATGCGCTCCCTTCAAAGTATTTGTTACCTAGATAAAGAGTGTTACATCATTTCTTCATTTCAAATGTATATCCTCGGTCCGGTAATAAAATCGAGTTGACTTCTTTCATGGTTCGTGTGTTGCATTCTATTGCTTCTGGTACCATGGTCTGTCTTCCTTCTTTGATTTGTTATTTCATTATACAGTTTTGTCTCCATCCGGGTCATAGTGATATTCCATTTGGTTATCTTATGACTGTTTTAACCACTCACATGCTTGTCGATAAACCTATTAATGAGGCACCAATTCATCATCTTATTTTCAACAATTCCAATCTTAATAAGATGAAGTTAGATTTGCTTCCTGGCCAAGTTGATGGAGGTGGTGATGGTGGTGAAGCCGAAAATGAAGGAGAAACTGGCGATCTTCCTCAACAGGATGTTAATATGGATGAGATATTTAATGAGATAGAATCTGATTCGCCAAATGATCCAGATTACGATCCATCTAGTCATGATGTACGCCTTCGTGCATTGGAAGAGAAGGTTGATAACATGAGTATAGCCCATGATATGTAGTTTAAATATATGCGAAAATATCTTCGTCGTATTAATAGGGGCTTACACCAGATTGATCCTTCTATCCCTGCTCCCTCCTATGGATCTGATTAGGCGAATTATCTTTTGGATTGTATAACATTATCTTATCTTTTGGATATTATATTATGGATTGATAATGGCTTAATGTTTCTAGTTTATATTTTGAAATATGCTATGCCTTTCATATTTCTTTCTCATTATCTGCTTATTATTACTCTCTATGTTGTTATTCTCTTTCCTATTGTGACTTTCCCTTATCATTTTGTGACAAAAAGGGGGAATAATAAGGTAAAAGGGAGTAGTATGGAAAGGAGGAGTAATTTGTTTGGATTGATTGATTGAAAAGGATATGTGGATTGAGAATATTGAGTTTTGATGTCTTCATGTTGATTACTGTTTATATGAGCAGTACTCGTATTACTCAGGGAGAATAGAGTAATTTGTGCTTGCTTTTATGGCGCATATTTTATTAATTTTTTTCGCAAATGTTGCTCTTATTCTTTATGCTATATATTTTGTCACAAATTTGACAAAGGGAGAGATTGTAAGTGCTATGATTTCATATCCCTTTGGTTATCAAATTTTGTGGTGTCAAAACCTATATCAATGTCTTGTATATCTTGTGTTTCATGTTTGAGATTATTCTTTACTTCAAGACATCGCATTTCAAGACAAGAACTTAAATGAAGAAAGTTTCAAGTCATGGATGAAGTATTCAAGAATAGAAGTCTTCAAGTATACATGTTCAAGATTCAATCAAGTATAAGTATAAAAGAAGACTTTATCAACTCAAGAAAGGATCAAGAAGACTTTGTTAACTCAAGATAGGATCAAGCTCAAGAAGGCCTACTACAAGATTTGTATATTCTCAAGCTTCTCTTAAGGGTCATCTGGGTGTACAGACTTTCAATGTCCATCTCGCTTTTAAGGTTTGTTTGAACTTAGATTGACCTTAGGATGGGCTTTACTGTAGGTCATTCTGGATACATAATTTATATATTTTAATATGCTTGTTCGGTTGTTCTAAGACCAGTCCTTGGGACTTCAAGACCAGTCCTAGATCTGCTATGACCAGTCTTAAGTTTTTCAGGACCAGTCCTAGGTTGTTGAAGATTTTCAGATCTTTCTAGTTATCCTAGGACCAGTCCTGGACATCCTACGATCAGTCCTGTGAGTTGTACGACTCGTCCTTCGACCAGTCTTAGCCGTACGGCTCAAACTCCAGCAACTATATTAGGGGTCCTACGACCGGTCGTAGGTGACCCACGACCAGTTGTAGGTGGCCCACGACCAGTCGTAGGTAGCCCACGACCGGTCGTAGGCAACCCAGGACCGGTTGTGGAACAGTAAATCCTTATCCCGCGGAAATCTTTAAAAATCTTTGAAGCTACGACCAGTCCTAGGATCCAGAGACCAGTCGTAGATGAGATTTTTTAGTCTATAAATAGAGCACGAACTTCAGAGTTTTAGCAATTCAATTCAACTTTATTCAAGCATTCTTTAGGCTATACTCTGAGATAAGTTTGCGTTTGTTTTAAGTTATTTTGTGCTTATTTAATATTCCTTTTGCTAGCTTGTTTTTTATTTGATTTTGATCTACATTCCAATCTCATTAGAAAAGGAGAATTTCTGATATTCCTTCTTCTTGGATTCAAAATCAAATAGAACTAGCCCTTTTGATTTAAAATCAATTAGACTTAGAACCATTCTTAAAGTGAATATTGGACTTTGAACGTTGAATCGAACTTCTACTCCGATTGGTTCCACCAGGCTACTTCAAAAGGAGATTCAGGTATTTTACATTTGTGTAATTTACTTTCTTTGGTTTTGTTTGAGATTCGCCAGAAAAATCTCATTGTATTGGTTATCTGAGGAGAGCCAGAAAACTCAGATTGTGAGGGTTTTTGGATTGTGTAAGCCCGAGATCAAAGACACAATTGTGAAGGTTTTAGGTGAACCTATGAAACCTATTTTGATAGTGCATGCTAATATCCCCTGTGTGAGGATATTATGAGTGGAGTAGCATTCTGTGTGGCTGTTGGATAACAGTTGGTGTACACACAGGCGAACCACTATATATCGTTGTGTTGTGGATGTGCTTTATTCTTTCATTCCTTTATTCATTCAGTTTTGTGGATTGTGTTTGTGGATGAATGCTGTAATCTTTTTATTCCAAGCAAGTGTGGGGAATGTTGTAATAACTTAGGATTTATTTCTGCAAGTTATTTTAATTTCCTTGCTTTTTATTCCTCATTGATTTGTGATACAAAGGACATTCTAAAAATAAGGTTGTCCTACCTTAAACCTTTGGTTTTTGGTGTAAGGTTGTCCTTAGAACTGATAAAGTATCATTCTCTTTATTTTAGGCTATTGAGATTACTTTCAATTATGCATTGTGCTTTATTTCTTTTATTATTCCGCTATTTTTTGTCTTTATTTGGCATTGCCCTATTCACCCCCCCTCTAGGGCATATAGCTAGGCCCTTTCACATACCATAAGCTACAAGAATTTCATGTCCCCCTAAACAAGGCATCCTCCATTGATAACATATATATATATATATATATATATATATATATATATATATATATATATATATATATATATATATATATATATATATATATATATATATATATTATAAGTTTTTTATTTTCATTTACATTCCCGAATACATTCATCATCCATCCAAGAAAATTGAAACAAGTACTGTCAATTTATGACTAACAGTTGAAAAGGAAAATCATGCATCTTATCTTACCGATTGCCTTATGTTTCTTTTCGCCTTTGTAACTCTCATATTTATTGCAGCTGCTAGTTCACCATCGTAGTCTCCCTAACCAAATCTTTGATAGCCACAACCTGTATGACAGAGAAAAATGCAACCAATACAATCTGTTACAATTCAAAAGAAAAAAAAGATTTGTGGTTGCACCAATATTCTAGTACATTACGAACGGCTGCCTACATACCCAAAAAGTCAGATTGGGATCAAGCCACTTCGTAGTTCTTTTTAATTAACCAAGTTACTAAAGGTTATAAATTTCATATTTAACAAAGTATCATTGAACGTCGTCTCAAATTGTTTCTGGGTGGTGTATTTAAATATATATATATATATATACAATCAATGCGTATTCTTGTTACATCTCGTACTAAAACTAAAGACAACGTTCTGTTAATACTTCAGTTACATTTGAAATTGAATTCCTTTAGTGCCTTGATTAATAAATAACAAATGACAACAAGCTATAATTAATAAAAAGGATGCTAAATATTAAATAAATAAAAAAGGTAAATTGATCAAAAAAGGATTTCAGCGAATAATCAAGTTTTTGTCATACAAATTACCAAAGCATGTGTATATGTATGTATGTATGCATGCATGCATACACATATACACACACATGCGTGATGATCCATCCATCCAGTCTTCCATCCATGCATGCATACATACATACATATACACACACATAAATCCATCCATGCATGTATGCATGCATACACACACATGCATAATCTACCCATCCATGCATGCATGCATACGTTTCATCCATCCATGCGTGCATGCATACATATACACACATACATACATGTGTTTTATCATAAAACCATGCATGATGCATCCATACAAAAAAAATCAAATGGAAATTTTTTTATATAAATAGATTTTTTAAATATTATTATAAATAAAAACTGATTTCCCACCAACAAATGCAACCTATTGATCATAATCATAGACCATAAATAAGAAAACATTAAAATAAAACAGATATCTATTTCAAAAATAAACCCAAGCATAAACACAGAATTCCACAAATGATCGAGATATAGAAGGCAATTCAACTAAACACAGATGGATTCTCCAAGTCTTGAAGAAGGATTCAAGAATATCTTAAATAAATAACTGGAAAAAAACACTCAAACAAATTTTCTAGCAGAAACGAACTATATCATCATCACATAGACTTGTCCCATATAATGGAATTTTTTTTTTTCCAACAACAAAAAATATATATAATACAAATAAAAAAATTAAAGAAATAAAAATCAATTTTCCATATGTTTATACCCAATCATTCAAAAACCAGTATGTGATCTTGGCCCTTGATTAAACTTCTTCTAGCTCTTAAACCTAATTATATCAGTCCCAAACAAGCCAACTACTAGGCTAGATTATTTACAAAATAAAACAGTCCTACAATGGTTCAAAACATTCCACAATAGAGCAACTAGAATAGTCTGAAAATACCCCCACATTTCACCAATTTGGCTATCCAAATCCAACCCGCAGCTAACTATTATTATTCCAGTAAACCATCAAAATCACCTAACAAATTCCCTTTTTCTTTTCTTCTTTTTCTTGTGCAAAACTGATGTTTTGAGTCAGCACCCCCTAAAGCTATTTACTGCATTTCGGACATCAGTGGTATTCTTTCAATATGAAATACAAGTGCTGTTAAGGAAAGATTCCCACCATCCCATGTTCACAAGGTCGCTGGTCTAGGGTTTCTGATTATATGCCACTTCCAACAAAACTAACCTATCTTTACCTTAAATCCCTAATACCTAGTTCTAGTTTCAAGAAGTGAGAGTACACAAAATGATTTTTGTAGAGGAATACTACTATTTCATGCCACATCATGGAGTTACATGACATACATAACAAGACATCTCTATCGTACCATCAACATTCTGATTTCTGCATCAATTTTATTTCAAAACATACAAACTAACAGCTAACATCCATACCTACCCTTCTTATGTGGAGCCGGTGGGCTTTCTCCCTTGGTCCGAATACATTGTACAGATTAGTATCGTTAATAGGTGGAGGTGGCTGAATAAACACAAAAATGATGGAGATGCTTACATTGAAAGCTCGAGAAAGACAGGATATCACATGTTGAGAAAACAAACCATTGAATATGAATGATCAACTTGACATCCCAGTAACAAGTTGATCTACATCCTTAACTAGGACAAAAAATTAAAAAAGAAGCCACCAGATCTCACCTAATGACCAAATATCAGATTTGTAGCCATAAGGGATATTTGCAAGAAGCTTAGGACACATGTAGCTCGGAGTGTCCACAACCTATAGATGCAAGGCATTAGCTGACATTAACAATTTAGATAGCCATGAACATTATATAAAAAAAAGATTAATTATGCAACGTAAATCAATGAGAACTAAGTTATGCTAGGCCTAACCATGATGTTATAAAAGCCAAGTTCATCTTTTAAACATGGAATTCTCACCCATGATCACTTTAACATATCTTTGCCTACTATGGGAAAGAAAAATTGTAGGTGGCTTACATTGGAAAAACTGTCTGGTAGAGTCTGGTTGTCAAAATTTTAGTGATGGGTGACTATGGAAAGAACTGTTTCAATGAAGAGTCTGGTTAGTAAAATTTTTGGAGATGGGTGACTGTTGAAAGAATTGTTTAAATGAAGTATCAATATATATTCAGAAGATGCTCGTTGATTCTCTCATTCTGTTTTTGAGCACCAGATGGAACAAGTTCTTGTGATAGGGTTCAACCAACCATGAATAGGGCTGTCAATGTGCCGAATTCAAGCTGGGTCAAGGTCTGTCCAAACCTAGCCTGTAAAGCAAAATACAGGCCTAGGCCAAACAGACAGGCCCAAGCACATCGCTTGATTATTATGGCTATCCCAGGTCTGAGTCCAGCCCGAGCCTGAGCTCGGCCACTATCTTTTATGTAAGATCTAGGCTGTTTGTTTAGCAAACCAATCATGCATGATAGTCACAAACAACTGTGAGTTATATCTCCATAAATGGACACCCTACAAGCATTTGTATCAGACTGCACCAACTCATTCTGATATGATACATTTTTATAGAGGTGTACTGTAAATACAAACAGTTAAAAATGATGCGTCACGGTACATATCCAAATTCAAATACAGACGTTGCATTGCATCAGAGGATGAATTTATCATAATAAATTCATGATACAAAAGGAGCATTCTGATATTTTGAACCCTGATATAAAATAAAAAATCAAAACCCAACAATCTATTGAGGACTGCAGTCCATTTGATAGTCACCAGTTTGATGGCTGGGATCATTCCATCATTGTGATTTCGAAGTTAGGCTCCATGAATTTCTCCATGAAGACTGCAGTACATGTATTCCACGAGCTTAACAGATAAATCACTGCCACTGAATACCACAGGCCCATAAGTAAATAATCTCTTCATTTCAAAAACCCAATTCCAGAAATTGCAAAAAACAAATAAATAAATGAAATCAGAGACATCTCAGAAAATGCATCAGAATGAATAGTTCAAGCATCAAAATCCTACCTTGAGCGCCACCTCCTCCTGCCTTTCAAGCTCATTCAAGACAGAAAATAGAGACAGAGAGAGAGAGATGGAGAGAGAGAGAGAGAGAGAGAGAGAGAGAGAGAGAGAGAGAGAGAGACAGAGACAGAGAGGCTGAGCACATGAGGGAGATCGAGAGAGGGTGAGAAAGATGGAGAGGCTGAGTGTGAAAGAGAGATGGAGAGATGGGTTTGCTATGGGCGGGAGAAAAGGGCATGCGCGTGACGGAGATCGAGAGAGAGAAAGGGAGAGGCATAGAGAGAGAGGGAGAGGTGCAGAGAGAGGAGGAGAAATAGAAGGAAAGGGAGAAGGAGAGGCATAGAGAGAGAGGGAGACGCACAAAGAGAGGAGGAGAGATAGAGGGAAAGGGAGAGGGAGAGGCGTAAAGAGAGAGGGAGAGGCGCAGAGAGAGAGAGAGAAGGAGAGATGGAGGGAGAGGTGCTGAGAGAGAGGGAGAGAGACGAATTGGTTAGGATCGGCGCCCTAACCAAATCTTATTAGAAGTTTTTAACGGTGGTGTCACTCTCGCCACTGTTTTCTCTGGTGGGGTCCACTGGAGCTTTGGATGTGACTCATTCTTTGGATCTTAGCCTAAAATGATCTCTCCAGATGGATGGACGGCGTGGATACAAAATATACATCATGGTGGGGCCCATAAAACTTGGTAACGTCACGTAGTAGCAGCTCCCTATGGACACGAATTGGCTACCCCCTGACACCAACCAATGGCTGGTGGTCGGTGCTTTGTGGGCCCCACCATGATGTATGTGTTTCATCCACGCCGTTCATCTATTTTTATAGATCATTTTATGTTATGAGAGAAAAATGAGGTATATTGAATTCTCAAGTGGACCACATTACAGGAAACAGTGTTGAATGGACAGTGACCATTAAAAACGTTTTGGGGGCCATAAAAGTTTTGGATCAAGTTGATATTTATTTTTTCTCTTCATCTGGGTCTTTATGACCCAATTAACAGATTGGATGCCAAATAAACAGTGCAATGGGCCTTCGGAGGATTCTAATGGTGGATATCCAATCATTATTGTTTTCTTGTGGTGTGGTCCACCTGAGATTTATATCCCTATCATTTTTTTCATCTATCCATAAAATGATCTGTAAAAATGGATGAACGGAATGGATGAAACAAATACATCATAATGGGGCCCACAGAGCACTGACCACCAGCCACGGGGCTGGTGTCAGGGGGAGTAGCCAATCCATTTTCGTTGCGTGCTGAGTAACTCCATTTCCACTGCATGCTGAGTTGGATTGTCCTACTGAGTAAACCCTGTTGGGCCCACCGAGAACGCATGTGGTTTATCCATGCCGTCCATTCGTCTTTCTAGATCATTTTAGGGGTTAAACCCAAAATTGATGCATATACAAAGCTCGAGTGGATCATACCACAAGAAAAGGTAAAAGTATTGATTTCCACCGTTGAAAACTTTTTAAGGCCCCAAGTGATGTTTATTTGTCATCCAACCTGTTCGTGAAATCAGACAGACATGGATGAAAGGAAAAAAAAAATATCAGCTTGATCTAAAACGTCAGTTGCCCCCAAGAATTTTTCAATGGTAGATGTTCAATTCACACTGTTTTCGGTGGTGTGGTCCAATTGAGATTTGTATATATTCCATTTTTTTTGTATAAAGCCCTAAAATCATGTGATAAAACAAATGGACGTAGTGGATACAATGCATAAATGACAGTGGGCCCCACAGAGTTTACTCAGTACGCTAAGCTACACCTTGATGTTTATATTCCATCCAAATAGTGGGGAAAGGAATACCTACCATCGAAACCTTCCTAGGCTACACCTTGATGTTTATATTCCATCCAAACGGTTTATAAGGAATACCTAATCATATATTGGGTCTGCCTAAATGTGATTCACATATCCAACCCACTCATTACGTGTGTCCCACTTGGATGAGGGGTCAGACCAATTTTCAACTGCATCCATGTCTGTATTAACTTATAAACAAGTTGGATCTCAAATAAACATCACGGCAGGCCCTAAGAAGTTTTCAATAGTGGGTGTCACTATCCCACTCTTTTCTATGGTAGGTCCACTTGAACTTTGAATCTTCCCTGTCAATCAGATGCACCATTCCATGGTGGGCCACGACCTTAAAAATAATCATTGATTGGCCCCACCTAGATGTGGTTCATAGATGCAGCCCACTCATTGTGTGTGTCCCACTTGGATGAAACACATACATCATGGTGGGACCCATAGAGCACCGACCAACATCCAACAAGTTTTGTGGGCCCCACTATGATGTATTTGTTATATCCACATCATCCATCCATTTTGAGATATCATTTTACGTCATGAGCCAAAGAATGAGGCAGATAAAAATCTGTAGTGGACGCCACCACAGAAATCTTAGGTGCACCACACCACATGAAATCAATAATAATTGGATATCCATCATTAAAATCCTCCTAAGGCTTACTGTACCGTTTATTTGCATCCAATATGTTGATTAGGTCATACAGGGCCAGATGAAGGGAAAACAAAAATTAGCTTGATCCAAAACTTTTATGGCCCTAAAATGGTATGACATCCAATATTGTACTGTTTATATTTTTTTAGATGTCTTCACATAGTTTTAGATGGTAATCAACACCTGAGTTTCGTATACGGATGATTTTTGAGATGTCTCATAAGTTAAAGGGGAGACATCAAATGCACGGTGTTGATGTTCGATACACATCATGATGGGCACATTTTACATGTTTGGTTCATTCACTCTATTTTACTGATCATTACCCTCAATTTGACTAGTTACTCGATCGCCTCGATCATACTACATATGAGAAAGATATTGGATAAACAAGATTGATCAACAATTTGAGTGAATTTTGATTTAAACATCTAAAGTTATTTACTCTTCATGTCCGGACTGATCAGATTGTCCAAAAATAGTTAAAGGTTGTTCATAATATCAAAAATATATAAATGAATAGAAAACACAATCATCAGCTTGATCCAAAACTTCTATGGCCTCCAAGAAATTTTAAATGGTAGAGGTTTAATCACACTATTTCCTGTGGTGTAGTCCACTTGAGCTTTGGATATGCTTCCTTTTTGTTCTTTAGACCTCAAATTATCTGTTAACATGGATGAATGGAGTTGATAAAATAAATAAATAATGGTGAACCCCACAGAGTTTACTCTAGTAAAGGTAACGAGTAACTCACTTAAATGTAGTGGAGAAAGGTTTCCTTAAAACATTCATAATCATATATTGGGCCTGCCTAAATGTGATTCACATATCCAACCCACTCATTATGTGTGTCCCACTTGGATGAGGGGTCAGACCAAGTTTCAACCACATCCAAAACTCATGTGGGCCCCACCAAGTGCTTTTATATTTTTTAGGATATCTTTACATAGTTTTAAATGGTATGGCCCACTTGAGTTTCATTTACCGATGATTTTTGAGATATCTCATAACCTAAAGGGGACATCAAATCCACGGTGTTGATATTCGACACACATCATGATGGGGCCCACAAAACATACTAACATCAATTCTTAGGTTCTCACAAGGTCAGTAAGTTGGGTCACAATTTTAACCAGAATATTTGGCCCATTTTACATGTCTAGTCTATTCACTCTATTTTACTATCAATATTCTCAATTTGACTAGTTACTCGCCTCAATCAGGCTACATATGAGAAAGATATTGCGCATACAAGATTGATCAACAATTTCAGTGAAATTTGATTTAAACATCTGAAGTTATTTACCCTTCAATTTAAACCGATTAGATTGTCCAAAAACGATTAAAGGTTCAATCAATGGATGTGCCTAATAATTTAATAATTTTATTTTTCACAAATAAATTTAACATTTTTTTCAAAATGTATATTTTTTTTACTCTTTTAACTAAATATCATTTTTATTATAAATAAATTTAACATTTTTTTTACAAAATTTAGTTTTCTTTTTTAAAATATATATATTTTTTACAATTTGTCAATTTTTTCACAATTTTGTTTAATTTTATAAATTTTCTTTTTCAAAATATCATTGTTTTATCGAATTTTTTTTTTCAAAATTATCAACATTATTCAAAGTTCTTAAATTTTTTTTTCAAAATCTAGATTTTTATAAAATTATAGTTTTTTTTTTCAAATTTTAAAATTTTCTTAAACATTGTTAAATATTTTTTTAAGCTTCTCAACTATTTTTTTTTTCGAATTTCATAATTTTTTTGAGCTTTTTAATTTTTGACCTGAGCATTAGAGACGGTCCTTGACAGTCTCTACCAGAGAAGATTTTTGCCAGGGATATGAGACGGTCTTTGACAGTCTCCAATAGAGACGGTTTAGGACCGTCTCTATTAAAAACTGTCCTTGACCTCTCTAACAAAGACGGTCCTTGACAGTCTCTGATAGAGACGGTCATTGCCAGGGCTATAAGATGGCTAAGGACTGTCTCTAATAGAGACGGTCTTTGACAGTCTTAGATTATAAGTAAAAGACGGTCAAGGACCGTCTCTAATGTGGACGGCCAATGACCGGATATAAGACGGTCAGCGACCGTCCTAAACGATTTGTGGACATTCATATTTTTAAGACAATATTAAGGACGGTTAGGGGCCGTCTAAAATGTTAGAGACGGTTTATGGTCATCTCTAAAGTGTCTTTAAGCCAAGAAATTTTAGAGACGGTCTAGAACCGTCTCGAAATCTGTCATTTTTTTCCATTTTTCACGTAGTGACTCCTCAAGTGGGCTATAATGTAGATAAAAATATACATCAAGAAAAATCTATTGCAGTTGACCGACCTGATGGAAAGCATGGATCTTGCACACGTGTGCCATATTCAATTATATGACGTGTGGATGGAAGAATCTCAGGGTGCGATCATAAGTTATATAAAAAGTCAATCGAAAGTTCCCTGACTTTTTATTCTTTCATAAGAAATCTTCTAATCCAGAGATCAAGGCCTCTTGATTGTTCAAATGGTGTGAATTTTGGTATATGGCCCATCCAAGCTAGGGCCTACCTGATGATTGGTCTAGATCTCACACACGACTAACTGAGAAAGTAAAATCGTATGTGTCTTAAGACCGGTTATATAACCTCCAACAAAGGATCACATGCACCGCACTCTTCAACTTAACCCGACCTCATGTTGAACACGGCTCCAACCCTCGATCGCCATGATTTGAGTGATCCCGACGGTTGATTTGATGGACCCATATTAGATGGATCATGCACCTGAATCTCTACTATGAAAAGCAATATGGAGAAAGTCCGCAATCGGCTAATATGAGGGTATTTAGATCGACGGTTTGGATCACTCCACACCATGACCCCACTTGTAACCTGAAACATATTCATGTGTGAGGATAAAAAAATAAAGAGAAATGATCTAGTGCTCTAGAGAACTAGAAGTTATAATTAGAGCTAGATTCGACTTGGTTCAAAGCTGAGTTCAAGTGGAGACGAGCTGTTTTTTAGATCTTGAAAAATTTTCGATTCGAGTTCGAGCTTTTCCGAACTCGATTCAACTCAGATCGAACCTCAATTCGAATCGAACTCGGATCGAATTAGTTTAGTGACTCGGTTATTTTGATTTTGATGTTACTCGCCAAGTGTTTGATGAAATGACTCAACGAAGTGTTGTTTCGGGTGGAGAATGTTATTTTGATTTTGATGTTACTTGCCAAGTGTTTGATGAAATGACTCAACGAAGTGTTGTCTCGGGTGCATACGTTCTCTGGGAGATCGGCTGGTGGCGAGAAAGGTATGGAAATGAAACAAATCACCACGAAAAAAAAAACATTACATGATAAAACTACCCTGTATCTTGATTTTGATACTGCCTACTGAGTGTTTGATGAAATACCTGTAAATTATTGTTGTTATTTTGTATGCTGTGAGAAGTCGAAGGTGTACTCCATGTGTTTGAGAAAAATGCCGCACAGGCTTGAACTTGGCCCAAACTGGCCCTTGCTGCTGACCAAACGGAGCCAAGCTAGCTAGTCAGGCTCAAGGACCGAGACAAGTTAAGTTTGAGCTGGGGTCAGCTAGTGGTCCGACTGTGTACAGCTCTAGTTATAATAATAGCTCCTAATTGCATTTGGATACTTGGACAGCCCAATCCATTGATTTAGGTTCTTCATTAGGTCCAGCGGAAATTACCTGGGCCACCATTTAAACCAATCTGACAAATATTAACCATTTTCTCAATGTCTTTTAATATGGACGGTCAAGATTCTTTACATAAAAATAACTCCAATCAACAATTTCATCCATCTATTTGTTAGGGCCATTATAGATTGCTCATGATTCCAAGGAATCATTTACGTTTACACCATCATAGCCATCCCATCCATGGCTTGAAAATGGATGGATACAGATTATAAGGCCCACCAAAGGATAGATTGGATCGTCCTAGGAATGTGGTTTTTGCATCGTCCGTGAGACGTTTTCTTATCGGCCCATTTTAAAATATGATCATAAAAATAAAGCAGATCGAAAAATCAAGTGGGCCACGAAACGCTCACTATTGAAACTTTCCTAGGACCTACCGTGATGTTTCAATCCCACATAAACCGTTACTAAAAATACAAATATTAATCTGATCCAACTTCAAGTTAATTAGTTTCACCGACTGGCATTCAATCCACACTGTTTCCGGCTGTATGGCCCACTTAAGTTTTGGATCTACCTCGTTTTTGGGATCGTATACTAACATGGACTGATGAAACTGATGGACGGAGTGGATTTCTCATGGACATAGCAGTGTGCCCACAAAGTTTCCATCTGAATCTGATGGAAAAACAAACACATCCTTGATGTTTTTTTTAAAAAGGAAAATTGCCTTGTAATGTAAGCTGTACACAACCATTCCACTGAAGGGATGTTTTCGATGAAGACAAAAGGCTTAAAAATGCCGAAAAAAGGTTTTTGATAGGAACAATATCTTGGACAGTTTAGTAGAATTTATTTTTAAGTTAACAATTCTTCTCATTAGCTTTTCAAAAATCATAAGATTAGTTGATAATGGGGAACTCATTTGCATGTCTATGCACAGGTGAATCAGATAATGAAGTCCTTGTGATGAAAGAAAATGGAGATATGATCACATTCAAAAAGGGTGTCCTTGTGGAACAAGTTGTTGTGGCCCACCCAGGATATAAGATCATGCGGTGCGGATCAGACCGATTAGTATTGCTGGACCACTTCGAACTCGAGACCGATTGGCTTTACTTCCTTATGCCAGAGAAGCTGGTGAGGTGTGGCCATTCTTACAATAAGTTCATGGGAATGGCTGAGTCGAAGGCGGCAAGGAGAGTAAACAAGGTGAAGAAGAAAGAGGATGTCAATCCAACGGCTCTATCTGATTCAAAGGTGATCAATGGGGCCGTGATGGTGGGCCAGGTCTTCTTGTTTGAGGTAACGGAACCGATGAAATCTCCTTGGAGGCCAGGGTTGCAGACTATACCGGAGACCATGTCGCCCTGACTCAGTGTCTTCATGTTCTGAGATGAGCATTCGCTTTTTTTTTTTTCTTTTTAATTAAGAAATGCTCCATTGTTTTCATAGCACTATAAGTTATTAGTGCTCTTAATTGCAATATTGGATGGTTAGACAGTCCAATCCATTGATCTAGACTGTTCATTAGGTCCAATATATATTTCATGGGCTACTTGGAAAACATCAAACTGATCTATCAATATTACCCATTTGATCAATGGCGTTCAAAATGGACAGTTAAGATCATTTTCATAAAATAGGTTTAATAAAAAATTCGATTCTTTTATTTGGTAGGAACCATCATGAATTTCTTATGATCATCCGGAATCGATTTTAAAAAAAAAAAAAAAAATTATTTTAAAGGCAACTGTAACCATAATCGTCCATGACTTGGAAAAAAAAAAAGGATGGCTATAGAAAATAAGGCCAAATTAAGGATGGATTAGATCATCCCATCCGTGTGATTTTTTCATGGTAGCCCATGGAATGTTCAGAACTTAATGGACGGCTCCGATTGATGGACTAGATTGTCCAAATGAACTGATGCAACTAGGAGTACTAAAGGATTTCTCATCTTCTTGTTCTATTTCTGTGCTCTTCCTTCTTTCTTTGTGGAGCAATCATATGTTCTGTCAAGGAACGAAATTTTAGATTACTATATATCTCCTAGCTTCCATGCTTAAAGGTGCATGGAGATCTAAACCGTCGATCTGATGGGCCCACCACGGATGCGGATAGTACAGTGGGCTCTTTAGATTGGGGACCGGGATACTTTACAACACCTATTTTATAACAATTAAGTGCCGTGGGGCCACGAATTATACATGTGAAATCCACCCGTCTGTCAGGTTTTATACTCGATTCTAGAAGTTGGGCCAAAAGAATCAGCCAGATCCACAGCGCCACACCACAGGGAACAATGGGATGCCAATCATAGGTTTTTGTGTGTGGTCACCGTGATGTGTCTTTTATCAAACCTGTTAATCAGGTGTAACTCATAGGGATGAATTGAAGGTATAAAAATCAGCTTGATAAAAAATCAAGCAGGCCACCTCATGTGAATTGAAGAGTTTTTCAAAGCAAATTTACATTGTTACCATTGACATGGCGCATCCGAGTTTTATATGTAACTAATACGGTAACACTCCGAAAATCGGCACTTGAGTATATAGACTTTGATCCCGAGTTCCTGGGTGTTAACTAAATGAAAATACACGTATGCTTTCGTTCATATTCACATTCATTTCATACACAAGGAATCGGAGTAGCATAATTCAAATTAGCAGATACGAAATGAGGTGAAGATAACAACAATCAATAAATATATAGCTAAAAGTAAAAATATAATTCTAATAGTGATGATTGCCCAAAATGTAGATTATACAAGCCACAATAAACATACAATAAAATTAACATACAGAGATCACCTAGTCAGGAACTTCAACATATATAGGAACAAAATTAAATGAGTGTAAGGTCTTCAAGTTTGGCCCGACACTCCCAACATCACGATAAAGGTACAAGTCAATCTAAGCCTACCTGTCGAAGGCATCGATAGAACCTGCATCAACAACAATGCTCGTTTGGTGTTTTAAAATACCGTCCCAGGTGGGAGTGAGTAGTTAACTCAGTGGTTCCATTAGTTATATGTTATACATGTTATCGACACAATTAACGCAGTTAATGATAAACAACCAATCAAGCATTTCATAAATACTCTTATTAAATGCACAATTGAGATTATAAAATGATGTATACACCTTACAATCCAACACTCCCTCACAAGTGACTTCAACGCATATTTCGCAAATGCCAATACTCCCTCATAAGCTACTCTAACGCCAAATCGCAACCTATCTTAAGATATGCATGATTAGCCGAGTGATTATTAAGATAAGATACCAACATTATATTACAAGTCCTTATCTGGATCACATGGCTCCAGCGGCTCATCACCAGTATTTATTGATCCAATTTTAGGTATCACCTGTGTAAGACCCGTATCCTAATCCACACTGTTCCGTTGTTTCCCGCGATCCTTCTCGTCAAATTCCGGCAATCCGCGACTTATAGTTGACATTGCGCACGACTGTAAGTCGTATCCTATTCATTTGAGCCGGCTTAATCCGAGACTTGTATCGTTGCGACCGCATCGTCGCCGCGGTTCCAACGCCGCAACTCACGCACCGATCCGATACCCAGACGATGAGATACGGACCCACGTTCAGTTCGAGCAAAAACACCGCGCGTTGCAAATCCCAAGGGAATCTCTACAATATGTCCCATCAATCCCATCAATCAATCACCCATCAATCACTTTATGTCAAGTACAAACACCCATGCTTCCTTTCTCCACAAGTCAAGCAACCACCTAAGTCAACTAACCTCTCACTTCACCCATCACTCACTTCACCCATCACTCACCTCACATCACTCCATCACTCTTACAACTCTCTCTCTCCCTCTCATTTCTCAACACTCCAAACCCAAGCAAGAAAGCTCTCCCACGTCCAAGCCTTCCATGGAGAGAAAATGTGCATTTTGGTGGCCCACTTCCCATCTCCAAATCCCATCATCTTAGCCATCCATTTCCCATCTCTACCATCAAAGTGAAGCTTTAGGAGACCGGCATCTCAACGGACCAAGAAGATCAAGTGGTGGGTGTTTCTTTAGACTACTTTTTATGTTTTTATGATGGGCCAAGTGAGGCCCACCGATCAATGGTGTGGATCTCACTTGGGACCATAAGATGTGGCCGGTGGCCCATCTTGATCATCAAATCATTCCATGATGGGGCCATTCTCCATGGACCCCATCATGATGTTTACTTTCCTTGTATTAAGAGGTCATCTAGACCGTCCATTTTTAGTGGAGTGGGATCTCCACCGTTGATCTTTTGTTTGATGGTCCATATGCAATGGGCCCCTTGATGTATGATTGGATGATTGAAATGGAGGGCCCAGAGTGTCGGGGTCTCTCCATCTCACATGTCCCGCTCTTTTCTCTCTCTCCCTCTCTTTCTTCCGTTGTTTTTATGTGTGATGATGTTGAGGTGCGGCCCACTCCGATGGACCCCACCTTGATGTACGCCTTACCTATACCATCCATATACATGGTGGCCCACCTAGACAACCCATCTGAAGGTGGGGCCCACCTTAATATGTGGTATTCCAAATCGTCCAGCGTCCAGACGCTGGACGTCAAAGTGAACCGTCAGGCAAAAAAAAAAAAAAAAATGTATAGGTTTAAAGTTTTTGGAGAGAGAGTCACTTGTATAGGACCCACCTCGATGTATGTATTCAATCCACGCCATACATTACATTCTTCAGATTATTTTAGCCGATGAACCGAAAAATGAAGGTGATTCGAGTATCTGGTGGGCCACAATATAGAAAATGGTGATTTTTACCATTAAAAAGGCATTCTGATATTTTTATACCTCCAAATTATATTCAATATTGGAGTCGTTGGACTTCTTTTAAGCTGTGGAATCCAATGGATTGATTGGATCTACTTGAAGTGGGCCCTACACAGGAAAAACCGTGGAATTTCGCGATTTCAAAAAAAAAACAAAAAACATACCAAAGCAGCAGAGGCTGCTGCCGTTGTCAGGCGCAGCAGGCCGCGCCAGCGCCACAGGCGAGTGGACGGGCAGTAGCCCACGGCCCCAGCCATGGGCCCCACCTTAAAGTTTATTTTCCATCCAACCCATTCACCAGGTAGGCTCCCAGATCAGTGGGCCGCCCTCCAAGTTTCAGACAAATCCAAAGCTCAGGTGGCCCACACCATAAGAAACAATGTGAATTGGAATCTACCATTGAAACCTTTTTGAGGCCCACATAAGTTTTGGATCAAGCTGAAATTTGTACTGCCTCTTCAACCAGGTCTCCTTGACCTTATCAACGGGTTAGATGATGTGTAAGCATTATGGTGGGCCCCTCACATGGGACCCACAGTGATATATGTGATCTTTCCACCGTCCAGGCAGACGGTGGAGCCCACCTTGATGCCGTGCTCTCCTCAGCGTCCGTGGACGGTGTGGACGCCCACCGTGGTGTATGTATTTTATTCACACCATCCAGGTGTGGATGGTGGGACCCACCATGATGCATGAGTTGTATCCTAACCATCCATCCATTTTGAGAGCTAAGGAATGAGCCAGATCCTTAGCTCATGTGGACCCACACCATGATGTATGTGTTGCATCTAAACCGTCCATTTATTTTTTGTAAATTTGTTTTATGGCTTGAGCTAAAATGAGCCAGATCTATGGTTCAAATGGCCCCACCATGGCATGTGTATAGGGCCATTTATTGATTTAACTTTGGCCATTTATTGAGGCCTACCTTAGTATATATCTCAGGCCCAAATGATCAGGCCCATTTGACACATATAAGGCCTATGGCATTAAGCCCATTTGGCATCTATAATGCCCATGGGTTTAAGCCCATTTGACATATGTAATGCTCATGGGATCCGGCCCATTTATTCCATATAAGGCCCACGGGATTCAAGCCCATTTGATACATATTAAAGCCCATGAGATCAAGCCCATTTGATGTGCATGGGGCACAAATGGAGTGGCCTAGTTGATATATTTATGTGTGTGGGCCCATCTAACATATTTAAGGCCCAAGTAGTGAGGCCACTTTGATGTATTTCAAGGCCCATGGATCATGGACCATTGCAATGTACATAAGGCTCATTGGTGAGGCCCATCAATGTAACCCATTTGGTGAATGTGAGGCCCATGTAATACGACCCATTTGATATATCTAAGGCCCAGGGATCGAGGCCTAACGGATGTCCTTAGGGTCCATTGCAATGTACGTTTCTCATGGTTCGTGAAATGATATTTATGGCAAGCTGTGCCTGGGAAACAATGTTGGTTTGACGTCCACATTGTATGTACAATGTTGGTTAAATGTCCGCATTGTAACTCTCTTTAGGGCCCATTGATAGGTCCATACCCGTTGCTATTCATTGCCTTATAACATACTTAGAATAATCTCATGACTCATGCCCATACGCATCATATGTATGCTTGATATGAGTAATGACTGATCATAGCATACGCCATTGGGCAGACCATTTACGGGGCTCGTTATGTGACTGAGTGCCCCACATGATGGCGCAGTACGCGCTGGATTGCTGCATGTTTTGACAGCGTGATTCATGCATCTCGCATACGTATGACTTGATCACTGCACGCCCTAGCGACATCAGGGCCGTGGCTCCATAGGTACATTGTGGATGGCCGTATTGGATACCGAAAATACTTATTCTAGCACTGTGGGCACTCAGGATGTCCTTGGGTGAAAGTTCCAGAACCTTTTTGGTACCAGGAGATGCTCCAATGTCTAGACCGAGTGGATACACGAGCGCCCGAGTGCCGAATACCAGTAGGCCGCGTCTTCCACTGTGTCATGGTCGGTTGGAAGGGGGTGTAGCCTTATCCACCTGAGTGAGAGGGCTATATGCTAGGCTGAGTTTGACTAGCTAGCAAATGAGTCCGCTATCGACGAGCCGGGTAGGTATTGGCATACTACTGGTCAGGCGGATAGTGAGGTCTTATCCGCTTGCTTGACTGTGCAGCTAGGGAGGTGGCAGTCTCTTCGAAGTGTATTAGACCCTGGTGATATCCAGAGAGGAACTGTACCGATATACTTACTTGAGGAGTACCGACTTGCTTGGATTGCATTTCGCATATGACATTCGGCTATATAGGCCTTGCATTGTATCGGTGTGGCCGATGACATTCATATCTCATTGCATAACTTTGGCATGGTTGATTCTAAGGACTTACCACATACTTCCACATTGTTCTGATACTGTACACTTGGTGTTTGCCTTACACACACACTTACACCACCCTCTAAGCTTTTGTAAGCTTATGCACGATAGTTGCGTGCAGGTAGCGTTGGACGGCAGTAGCGCTGAGACAGGAGTGCATATCAGGACCTTTTGGAGCTTTTTGATCACCTTGCATTTCCCTTTCTGCATTGTACTTAAAATTTTTGTTGTAGTGAATATGTGGTGATGTTGTTTCGTGACTTGGTTATGTCTGTGGTTATGCTCCATTACAAAAAAAAAAAATCATTCTGAAAATCCTCCTTGTAGGATCCCAGGATCGGAATCTGGCATTCGATTATCAGAAGCCGAGAATGGGGCACTACGGAGGCTGTCTGCACCGGATTCGGCAATCGGGATTCATGTGAATCCGATTTTCAGGTTTGGGGCGTGACAACCTGTTTATATCAAACATCAGTTATTCTAAAGGTATGACATGATACCCAAATATATGATGTATGAGTCGTCACCCAAACACTGAGTATGATCACTCAATTTCAAGGTGCGAGCTTGTCACATAAAATCAAATCACCACAAAAGTTGCTTGTCACCCAATTCCATTCACACCTAAGTCGTTCGAATGGTACTCTGGTATAGAAATATCGGCCGGGTAATTTGACGAGGGTCATTCGAACAATAATCTATGACATTCATTAGTGCTCACTGGTCAATACGAGGAGACTCATCATCCCAGCATAGGCCAATAGCTCGGACACAGTGTCTCATACCACTATGCCCGGCTCTTGAATCTTAGTAGGATTATATCGCACTAACGGTTATGAATGGACTCATCCATTGAGAATGAGGTATCCTAGATTTAATTTGGTTGTATCATACATTGTGAATATACATGATCAATCGGCTAATAGACTAATTTGATTGACGTACAAGAACTCTAACGCACTAGCATTGGGTGCAAGCATCCCGTGTAGTCCAGCTACTGTCGATCGTCCATGTTTAACCCGGGTAACTCGGGTCACCCCTTTAGTTCAAGCAGCTAGCCAACTAACCTAACTTCGTAGCAATCCTAAGTATTGCAATGGACTAACACCACATCATGCAATTATAATATATGTTCTACTACACAACCACCGAGGCATTTCATCAAACATATGAGTATCTATAGCGTAAGGCCCGTATCCTAGTCTTTATCGTTCCTTAGACTCCCACGACCCTCCTTGTCAAAATTCGACAACCCACGACCTATAATCGGCATTTACGCGTAACCCTAAGTTGCATCCCTTAGATCCAGTCGACTCGACCTAAGACTTGTACCATTACGACTGCACCGTCGCCACAGTTTCAACGTCATGACTTGTGCATTGTTGCGATACCTAGGCCAGGAGTTGTAGGCCCGCGTTTATTTTGAAAAAAACACCACGCATTATGAATCCCAAGAGAATCTCAACCATCCATCGCATCAATTAATCTAGTACTAGTCAAGTACATAACCCATCCCTCTCTTACACAAGTCATCACCAAAGTCAACTCTCTCTCTCTCTCTCTCTCTCTCTCTCTCTCTCTCTCTCTCTCTCTCTCCACCCATCCCTTTCTTATACCCATCCCATCCTTTTCATCCCATCACAACTTCTCTCCCTCTCATTCTCTCTACCATCCCAAGCAGCCAAGGAGTGGACGTCCAAGCTCTTCCAAGAGAGCTAAGTGTGGCCCACTTCTACCCCCCCCCCCCCCCCACTACAAGAAAAGCCACTTTTGCTGACAAAAATTTTCATTGCTAAAAGCCTTTTCTTCGTAGGAAAAAAATTTTATCGACGAAAATTTTCATCAGTAAATTCGTCACTAAAAGACCAAGGGGAAAAACTTTTACCAACAAAAAAAAAAAATTTCTTCGGCAAAGGTAAGACTTTTGCCGGCGGTAAGAACTTTTACCAACGCTTTTTTTCATAGGTAAAAGTATTGACAAAACTTTTTACCTACGAATAGTTTCGTAGGTAAAAAACTTATACCTACGAATATTTTCGTAGGTAAAAATATTTACAAAACTTTTACCTGCGAATATTTTTGTAGATAAAAATATTTACAAAACTTATACCTACGAATATTTTTATAGCTAAACATATTCACAAAACTTTAAACTACGAATATTTTCGTAGCTAAAAATATGTACAAAATTCGTAGGTAAAAATATTTACAGAACCTTTACCTACGAATATTTTCGTAGCTAAAAATATTTACAAAACATATACCTATGAATATTTTCATAGCAAAAAATATTTATAAAACTTTTAGCTACAAATATTTTCGTAGCTAAAAATATTTACAAAACTTTTACCAATAAAAATATTCACAAAACTTTTACTTACGAATATTTTCGTAGGTAAAAGTCTCTTTATTTTTTCACAATTTTCCAGCACAAAATTTCTGATATACACCTGTTACAATATATTTCATCATGATATACACCTGTTATATAATATATTTCATCATATTCACATTCACATCCATCTACACCCAAACTACGTAAATCCATTCAAACATAAACTACATCCATCCAAACACAAACTACATCCATCCAAACCTATAACCTAACCTTAACCTTAACCTAAACGTATATCCGGTGATCGTGACCGCATATACGTGCAGCCTACACTAGAATCTTGAACACAATTTCCTTTGTTGTCAAAGAAATCTACGAGTGCCACAAAAATCCAGAAAATAGCCTAGCGTCCATAATGGAATCACCGAATAAGCCTAACACGAGAGCAAACTTTTTTTTAAAGGTGCTAGAGCAATTCAAAAATTTATAATTAGCTTTAGGATTTGGGTGCATACCACAACAATAACAAATCTGTTAGTCGTACGTTCCGGTCTGATGTGCGCTCCTGTTCAAAACAATGGAAATGGTAAGCACATACATATAAATGCACATATATTGCAAAATGGAAGTAAACAGTTTAATCTACCTGGATAACTGCAGTTTAGTAAATGTTTAATGAATGTTGTTTTCCTAGTGGAGTACTGGCCCAAGAGCATAACCATTGGCCTAGCATTGAAATCATTGCTTGTCTACAAAAAGGAACTAGCCCCAAAAGCAATTAATTATGGTTGACAGAAACTTTTGCATGTACTATCTAGCAAGAACAACATCTGCAACTTCTCTCACACAATCTCGAGTGCAGTTTCTAGGGAAAGAAGATGATTTAAGTACATTAAAACATAAACTGATCAAATTGTTTCACGGTCTACATGTTTGCTATTGCTCACTAATAAAGGAGAAACAAAATCATTAAATCGATAGGTAACTTTCAGGGGCTTCAGCTTTTCAACGTATAGCTTCTTCAAGCCATCAATTATTGTCGTGACAGAGCCAAGGGAAACATACAAAGAAATGTTAAAAGTAAAATTACCTTAGAAATAGGTGCTCTTTATGATAAACTCAATAACTATAGCAGAATAAAGGGTGTTTCATATCATGCATCAAACAATAAGAGAGTCAAGGTAGTGGCTAGAAAATATAGATATCATACTAATCCATCTCCACTGTTAAGATTACAGTAAAAGAAGAAACATTTAGATATCTAAATATCAGAATTGCACCAAAATTACATGTATATGATAACTCCAATACAAACCCACCAACAAAAAAAGGCCAAAAATATAGAGCTGAGTCCATTTGGGGTTATGTAAAAACTCCTTCCTAACAAAATGAAAATATGCAAACAGGATAACGGTGAACCACAAAGATCACCTTTTTTGAAGACTTTGATGTGAACCATTGGAATGATGGTGATTGGTACTGAGTTACTACATTATCACCAACAAGGTAATTAAAAAAACCATAAAACCCACAAATTTCAACAACTGTCTTTCTGTAATCATTAAAACGAGAGAAATTTCTTTACCATCTAGATCAACATTGCTTTTCTTGGGTGAAGAATTACTTTTCTGGAAAATACTCAATCCATAAGCAAGTTAAAATATTTATACAAAAATTACAAAGAACATTGCATATAACTTAGTAAAAAAAATCACATACGTACAGCTATTAATATATCCAAACCTTCCAATAATGGAGGTCCCAAATTCTCCAGTTTTGCAGAGATAGGAAAGTTAGGTATCAATCCAGGTTTATGCTTATCAATGAATAAAGAACCATGTGCAATAGTCCATTCTACTTTATCGTAATTGATTTGAACAAACTTTCGCAGTGGGTGTTATGAAAGAATAAAGTTTAACATATGCTTCACCATTTACTTGCAGTAGCAAGAACATCTAGAGTAATTTCTTTTCCTGCTTGGGTTATGGTTAGGTTATAGGTTATAAGTTTAGGTTATAGGTTATAGGTTAAGGTTTAGGTCATATGTTTTGGTTTAGGTTAAGGTTATAAGTTTAGGTTTAGGTTTAGGTTATAGGTTTAGGTTAAGGATATAAGTTATAGCTTTAGGGAATTGAGAATAGGTTAAGGTTTAGGTTTAAGAAATAGGGTTCGGGTTCTGGATCGGGTTTAGGTTTGAGTTTTCAAGTTTAAGAGTTGAGATTAGAATTAGGTTTAGGTTTAGGGATTTGAGAATACATTTAGGTTTTAGGTTTAGGTTTAGGTTTAGGTTTTAGGTTTAGGTTTAGGTCTAGGTTATAAGTGTAGGTTATAGGTTATAAGTTTAGCTTATAGGTTATACGTTATAGGTTAAGGTTTAGATTTAGGTTATAGGTTTTGGTATTTGAGAATAGGTTTAGGTTATAAGTATAGGTTTAGGTTAATGTTGTAGGTTATACGTTTAGGTTTAGGTTTAGGTTTAGGGATTTGAGAGTACATTTACGTTTTAGTTTTAGGTTTAGGTTTTACATTTAGGTTAAGGTTACAGGTTTAGGTTTAGGTAAGGTTAGGTTATAAGTTAAGGTTTAGGGAATTGAGTTTAGGTTATAGGTTATAAGTTTAGGTTATAGGTTATAGGTTATAGGTTATAGGTTATAGGTTAAGGTTTGGATTATAGGTTAAGGTCTAGGTTTAGGTTTAAATTATAGGTTTTGGGATTTGAGAATAGGTTTAGGTTATAAGTATAGGTTTAGGTTAATGTTGTAGGTGGCTTAGGTTATAAGTTTAGGTTAATGTTGTATGTTATAGGTTTAGGTTATAGGTTTATGTTTAGGGATTTGAGAATAGGTTTAGGTTATAGGTTTAGGTTTAGGTTTAGGAATTCGGGGTCAGGTTCGGGTTATATGTTTGGGTTAAGGTATAGGTTTAAGTTAAGTGAATTAAGTTTAAGTTATAGGTTTGGGTTTAGGTTTATGTTATAGGTTTAAGTTTAGGCTAAGGGTTTAGGGATACATATTCGGGTTCGGGATCGGGTTTAGGTTTGGGTTTTCAAGTTTAGGTTTAGGTTTAGGTTAGGGAGTTAAGATTAGGATTAGGTGTAGGTTTAGGTTTAGGGATTTGAGAATACATTTAGGTTTTAGCTTTAGGTTTAGGTTACGTTATAGGTTATAGGTTATAAGTTTAGGTTATAGGTTATAGGTTAAGGTTTAGGTTATAGGTTTTGGTTTAGGTTAAGGTTATAAGTTTAGGTTTAGGTTAAGGTTAAGGTTTAGGCTTAGGTTATAGGTTTAAGTTAAGGTTTAGGTTTAGGTTATAGGTTATAGCTTTAGGTAATTGAGAATAGGTTAAGGTTTAGGTTTAGGAAATCGGGTTCGGGTTCGGGATCGGGTTTAGGTTTGGGTTTTCAAGTTTAGGTTTAAGTTTAGGTTAGAGAGTTAAGATTAAGATTAGGTATAGGTTTCAAATTAGGGATTTGAGAATACATTTAGGTTTTAGGTTTGGGTTTAGGTTTTAGGTTTAGGTTTAGGTTATAAGTGTAGGTTATAGGTTTATGTTTAGGGTAGGTTATAGGTTAAGGTTTAGGGAATTGAGTTTAGGTTATAGGTTATACGTTATAGGTTAAGGTTTAGGTTATAGGTTAAGGTTAAGGTTTAGGTTATAGGTTTAGGTTAAGGTTTAGGTTTAGGTTATAGGTTTTGGGATTTGAGAATAGGTATAGGTTATAAGTATAGGTTTAGGTTATTGTTGTAGGTTATAGGTTTAGCTTATAGGTTTAGGTTTAGGTTTAAGTTTAGGAATTTGAGAATACATTTACGTTTTAGATTTAGGTTTAGGTTTTAAGGTTACAGGTTTAGGTTTAGGTTATAAGAGTAGGTTATAGGTTTAGGTTTAGGTTAGGTTATAGGTTAAGGTTTATGGAATTGAGTTTAGGTTATAGGTTATAGGTTTAGGTTATGGGTTAGGGTTTAGGTTATAGGTTAAGGTTTAGGTTTTAGGTTTAGGTTTAGGTTTAGGTTATAGGTTATAGGTTTTGGGATTTGAGAATAGGTTTAAGTTAAGGTTAGGTTTTAGGTTTAGGTTTAGGTTAAGGTTATAGGTTTAAGTTTTGGGATTTGAGAATAGTTTAAGTTATAAATATAGGTTTAGGTTGGGTTATAGGCTAAGGTTTAGGGAATTGAGTTTAGGTTATAGGTTTAGGTTTATGTTTAAGTTTAGGTTAGGTTTAAGTTATAGGTTATAGGTTTAGGTTTAAGTTATAGGTTTAGGTTTAAGTTTAGGTTCAGGTTTAGGTTTAGATTTAAGTTTAGGTTAGGTTTAAGTTTAGGTTATAGGTTTAGGTTTAAGTTATAGGTTTAGGTTTAGGTTATAAGTTATAGGTTTAGGTTATAGGTTATAGGTTATAGGTTTAGGTTAATGTTCTAGGTTATAGGTTTAGGTTATATGTTTAGGTTTAGGGTTAGGTTATAGGTTTTGGGATTTGAGAATAGGTTTAAGTTATAAGTATAGGTTTAGGTTGGGTTATAAGTTAAGGTTTAGGGAATTGAGTTTAGGTTTAGGTTATATAGGTTTAAGTGCAAGTTTAGGTTTAAGTTTAAGTTTAGTTTATAGGTTTAAGTTATAGGTTATAGTTTTAGGTTTAAGTTATAGGTTTAGGTTTAGCTATAGGCTTAGGTGATAGGTTATATGTTTAGGTATAGGTTTAGGTTATAGGTTTTGGGATTTGAGAATAGGTTTACGTTATAAGTATAGGTTTAGGTTAGGGTCACTACATGAAAAATGGAAAAAAATGACGGATTTTGAGACGGTTGTGGACCGTCTCTGAAATTCTTTGGTTTAAAGACGGTTTAGAGACAAACATAAACCGTCTCTAAAATTAGGGACGGCTCCTGACCATCCCTAATATTGTCTTAAAATGTTCTATGTCCGCAAATAATTTAAGACGGTCTTTGACCATCTTATATATGGTCATCTGAGACGGTCACTGGCTGTCTGTATTAGAGACGGTCATTGGTCGTCTTTTACTTATAATCTGAGACTGTCGACCGTCTCTATTAAAGATGATCCTTAGCCGTCTTATTGCCTTGTCAAAAATTATCTCTATTAGAGACGGTTAAAGACCGTCTCTATTAGAGACTGTCACTAACCGTCTCTATTAAAGACGGTCCTTAGCCGTCTTATTGCCCTGTCAAAAACCGTCTCTATAAGAGACGATCAAAGACCATCTCTATTAGAGGCTGTCATAGACCGTTTCTATTAGACACTGTGAATGACCATCTCTATTAGAGACTGTCACTAACCATCTCTATTAGAGACGGTCCTTAGCCGTCTTATTGCCCTGTCAAAAATTGTCTTTATTAGAGACTGACACTGACCGTCTCTATTAGAGACTGTCAATGACCGTCTCTATTAGAGACGGTCCTTAACCATCTTTTAGGACCGTGGAAGACCATCTGTATTAGAGACGGTCCTTAACCATCTCTTATGCTTAGGTCCTTACCAACCAAAAATTTATGAATTTAAAAAAAAAAAAAAAATAGTTAAGAAGCTTAGAAAAAATAATTAACAATGTTTAAAAAAAAATATGATTTTTTAAAAATTTAAATTTTGAAAAAAAAAATAAGAACTTTGAATAAAAATCTACATTTTGAATAATGTTGATAACTTTGAAAAAAAAAAAGATTTCGATAAAAAAATTGATATTTTGAAAAAGAAAATAAAAAAATTTAAATTGTGAAAAAATTGACAAATTGTAAAAAATATATATATGTTTTTTAAAAAAGAAAACTAGATTTTGTATTTTGACAAAAAAAAATAAAAAGTTATATAACAAGATTTTGATAAAAAAATGATATTTTGAAAAAGAAATTTTAAAAAATTAAATAAATTTGTGAAAATTTTGACAAATTGAAAAAAAATATTTTTAAAAAAAAGAAAACTAGATTTTGCATTTTGACAAGAAAAATTGAAAATTTATATAAAAAAAATGATATTAAAAAAAAATGATATTTTGAAAAAGAAAATTTAAGAAATTAAACAAAATTGTGAAAAAAATGACAAATTGTAAAAAAATATATGTTGATTTATTTGTGGCTCCATTAGTTGAGATTTTCCATTACTTATTCAGTTAAGAAATTTTATTTTTTTTAAAAAAAAAAAAAGCAGAAAAGTTAATCACAGATGTATGAATTTATTAATAGCTAGGGAATCATGTACATGGTAGGACCAATCACATCAACAGACATAGGCCACTTGTATAGATTTATCAGGAGATTCAGGACATTAATCACATATGCATTAGAACATATTCCTTGGCATTGAAGAAACTTTAAAAGAGCATAAGAAAACAAGATCTTAGAAAGGATTTGCATCGTTTGGTGATATAAATGAAAAAAAAATAAAATGAGTATCAGTTATCAGTTACCTCTTTGATACTCATAGCATATGTTTGATGTTGTGCATGCCCCTTCTCTCACAGTTTTTGGTCTTTGATTATTTTTTGCAAACATCATAAGAAAGAAAGTGCCGCTTGATTAATGAGTTAGACTTGAAATATTGACCTGAAAAGTTTGGAGGTTGTATGGCAAATAAACATTTGGGTGAGATTGAGAGAGATTGAGAGAGAGAGAGAGCAGAGAGAGAGAGAGAAATACCTCAATGTTGCTAGAGATTTGGGGATTTGAGGGGAAGATGGAGAAACGCACTCTCTCTCCATCTGCAACGGCTGCCCTCCCTCTCTGCAATCTCTCTCCGTCTGCAACAGCCGCCCTCCCTCTTTGCAATCTCTCTCTCTCTCCGTCTGCAACAGCCGCCCTCCCTCTCTGCAATCTCTCTCTCTACTTGCAATGGCTGCCCTCCCTCTCTATTATTTCTTTTCTGCTTTGAAAACGGGAGTGGATTAGGTGTTACTCGTAGCATGCTCACCTGTGCACGTGCGTGCGTGCGATCCTTTCCACACATGTCATGGGACTCTAATCCGAATGGTTCATGTGATGAAACATCCCATTAAACTCCCATGGACTAATTTTCACTATGATCTAAAACTCCGGTGGGTCATAGAAAAGTGATATGAAAATCAAAGGATAAAACTGTTTTCTTTTGACATGGCCCACGAAAGTTTTGGATCAATGTATGTTGTACCCACCATGAATTTATGTAGTCTATCCACGTTGTTCATCCATTTTTTCAAATAATTTAAGGGGTTGAACCCAAAATTGAAACATATCAAAAGATCAAGCAGATCATACAACAGGAAATAGTGGGAATAATGATTTCCACCATTGAAACCTTACTAGGCCCCCCAATGATGTTTATTTGTCATCCAACCTATTCATAAGATCGTATAGACATGGATGAATGGAAAACATAAAAATAAGCTTGATCCAAAACTTATGTGGCCCCCAAGATTTTTTCAACCGTAGATGTTCAATTCACACTTGTTTTTTGTCATGTGGTCCATTTTAGTGTTGGATATGCTTAATTTTTGGGTTATAAAGTCCTAAACTTATCTAATAAAATGGATGGATGAATTCGATCAAATACATAAATCATGGTCTACGTACCTCATGGAGTTTAGTACGCTGAAACTTGGATGTGCTCCGTGAGCCGACAAAACGGATGAATGCATGGTATGGATACACAAATATCATCTTGATATAAAAGTTTTGTGGCCTTTATAGATATATACACAAATAAATCATATCCAAATATTAAATGGATTGCATCCATGTTAAGGCATGTGAAGTAGTTTTGTTTTAGGCTGCAGATGGGTCGTATGCTGCACAAATTAATAATGATTTGAAAGCAGGTGTGATATCTTTTTTTTTGTTTTTTTTTTTTTTTGTCATAAGCAATATTTTAAAACTATTCTGGTTAGTTTTAGGTTATAATTCTGCTTCATTTGAGATCCACACAAAATAGAGAATTAGCATAACCTAGTGGTTACAATGTTTTTTTTTTTTCAAAGTACAGGCAATGGCCCGCATTGGTGGTCAATTTTGGGTTAGGTTCGTCCCAACGTGCATTCTAGATTGTGTTTAAAACATTGCATATGTATGCAAGTGGATAATAATATTCAATAAATATTTTGAGATATTTTTAAATTTATCATACCAACATAAATGCATTAGGTCACATATATTAGAATTAAAGTTAGTGGTTGATGGGATATGATGTCTGATATTTGATGAACAAGACATTTGACATAAGGCTATTATAGTAAGTAGTAGAGCTGGGCACGAGATGACTCGACTAACTCGACTCGTTCGGACCCAACTCGATCTGAACCGAATGGGTGAGTTGGTTCGAACTGAGTAGGCTTCACCCAATCCAAACTCAAAGCAAGTCGAGTTCGAGTTATCTAGTAACTCGACCTGACTTGACCTAAAACTCGATCTGGTTAGACTCGACTCGATTCGAAACCGGACTTCTCAATATTATGAATGTTTTAAGGAAACCCCTCTCCACTATATTATGTGGTGTGGCCCACCCAAGTCATGGATTGACTTTATTTTTAAGTTCTTGTCCCAAGTCATGGATTGACTTTCTCCATATCGTTCAACGCTTTTATCGGATCATTTTAAGATATAAACTAAAAAATGGGGCAGGTCCAAGGCTTAAGTGGACTACAAAGGGGGGATTGAACGTCCACCATTAAAAATAACATTCACAGAAGTTTTGGATCAAGCTGATGTTTGTGTTTTCTCTTCATTTATATCGTTTGGATATTCTGAATATATATATATATATATATATATATATATATATATATATATATATATATATATATATATATAATTAAAAAGTAATATTTAAATGATTTGTAATATCACATGAAAAAGAATATTGAGAAGTTGAAACTTTTTAACAATGTTTGAGAAAAAATTTGAAAACAAAATGATGCTTTTGATGAAAAAAAAATTGACATTTTGAAATTATTGAGAAAATTTTACCGAAAATTCGGGATTAACCCACGCCGTTCATCCATTTTTAGAGATCATTTTAAAAAATTTTCCAAAAAATGAAATATATCCAAAGATTAAATGGACCAGACCACAAATAAGGGGAACAGATTAGCTACTCCCCCTGACACCATCCAATGACTGGTGGTTGGTGCTCTGCAGGCCCCACCATGATGTATGTGTTAATCCATGCCATCCATCTATTTTTAAAGATCATCTTATGGCATGAGACAAAAATGAGGCATATCCTAATATGAAATAGACCACATTACAGGAAACACTGTTGAATGAGAGTCAACCGTTTAAAACATTTTGGGGGCCACAAAAGTTTTGGATCGAGATGATTTTTGTTTTTCCCCTTCATCTAGGCCTATATGACCTAATAAACAGACTGGATGTCAAATAAATAGTACAGTTGACCTTATGATGATTTTAATGATGGATAACCAATCACCTATTGTTTTCATGTGGTGTGGTCCACCTGATATTTGAATATGATTCATTTTTGGGCTCATATCCTACAATGAGTTGGAAAAATAAATGGATCATATGGATATACAATATATAAATCAAAGTGGGCCCACATCTACCCCATCAGTCAAATGCACCATTCCATGGTGGGCCTATGGCTTTAAAATCAAGTCAATCTGTGACTTTTTTAGGCCACACCACATACAAAAGTTAAGAGGGGTTACCCTCCATTAAAATATTCATAATCATTTGTTAGGTCCACTGAGATGGGGTTCACAAATCTAGCCCATCCATCATGTGTGTCCCACTTGGATGAGGAGTCGGACCAAGTTTCATATGCAAAAAAATTTCAGGTGGGCCCCACCAAGTGCTTTTATATGTTTTAGGCATTTCTTCACATGATTTTAGATGGTATGGCCCACCCAAGTTCCGTATACGGATGATTTTTGGGATATCCCATAATTTAAAGGAGGCCCATCAAATGCACGGTGTTGATGTTTGACACATGTCATGGTGGGGCCCACACAGCTTGACCTTTGTGTTTAATCCATGCCGTCCTCATGAGGTCAATCTGTGTGGGCCCCACCATGACATGTGCCAAACATCAACACCATGCATTTGATGGGTCCCCTTTAAATTATGGGAAATCCTAAAAATCAGCCGTATAAGGAACTCCGGTGGGCCATACCATCTAAAATCATGTGAAGACATGCCTAAAACATATAAAAGCACTTGGTGGGCGCCACCTAAAATTTGGATTCGTTTGAAACTTGGTATGACCCCTCATCCAAGTGGCACACACATAATGGATGGGCTGGATTTGTGGACCACATCTTGGTGGGCCCAAAAAATAATTATGAATGTTTTAATGGAGGCCCCCATCATGATGTATGTGTTTCATCCATGCCGTCCATATATTTTTATACATAATTTTACAATATGAGACCAAAAATGGGATTTATCCAAATCTCAAGTGGACCACATTACAGGAAACAGTGTTGAATGAGCATCGACCATTAAAAACATTTTGGTAGCCATAAAAGTTTTGGATCAAGCTGATTTTTGTTTTTTCCCTTCATCTGGTCCTGCATGACCAAATCAACAGATTGGATGTCAAATTAACAGTACAGTGGGCCTTAAGAGGATTTTAATGGTGGATATCCAATCACTATTGTTCTCATGTGGTGTGGACCATGTGAGATTTATATCCCTCTAATTTTTGGCTTAAAGTTCTAAAATGATCTTTAAAAATGAATGAACGGAATGGATGAAACACATACATCATGGTAGGGCCCACATAGCACTGTCCATGCCCCGTCCAAAATTGGGTGCGCGCTCAAACAAAACCGCGCGCGCCCAATCCCTAATCGCTCTGCCCTCTCTCTCTCTCTCTCTCTCTCTCACCCCTGCCCTCGGCCCTCTCTCGTCGCCCTCCCTCTGCTCTCTCTCTCTCTCTCACTCTCTCAATCTCTCTCTGTCTCTCACTCTCTCAACCTCTCTCAGTCTCTCACTCTCATGCACCCTCTCTCTCTCTCTCTCTCCCTCGGTCCCTCTCTTTATTGCTCTTTGTCTCTCTGTCTCTCTCGGTGTTCTCTCTCTCTCTCTCGCATCCTCTCTCTCTCTCTCTCTCTCTCTCTCTCTCTCTCTCTCGGTGGATCGTGGTCGGGGCTCCAAATCAAACAGGTATCTCTCTCTCTTTCTCTCTCAATCTCAATATCGATTGAAACTGTAACACCCCATATTTTTACCAACCTGGAGTTAGACGTCCTTAGGCAATGGATTAACCATAATACCTTGGTAACTTCTCAAAACTCAATTCCAAAGCCAAAGAAATCATTTAGAACCAAATTCTTTAAAAATTTAATGTGTATTAACTAGCGCTACGCTAGATTTCCTGCAAAATTAGCACCAACCACTTTAAATACAATTTGTAAGACCCAAAACCTATAGAATTGTTGACACTATATTACCCTGAAATCTAGGATCCAACTCTAAACCCAGTTGCTCCCGGGAATGCTTTGTAATTTTTTATTGAATTTAGACCGCACGTCAAAAGTCTGATATCAATGAACTTAGACCATTATGACCGCTTAGTTGGACTTGACAATCACCTCGAAAATTAAGCCCAAATGATGTCCTGAGACCATTTTATTGAGTCCGGAGTGAAGAGAGTGAGAAGATGAAGATTTTTAGAAAATTAAATATAATTTTAATTAATCTGGAACGTTTTACTTGTGTGTTATTTTTAAGCGTTCTGACCGTTAGATTTCGACAACTTTACCCTCGAATCAGGATAGGTGGCTCTTACATGTCATAATACTTGAAGCTCTGATTGAGTTCCCGTAACAGTTGAATTGAAACTGGTCCGCCACGGTCGATCTGGAAATTCGACCGGACTGAAAACTTAGCTTGACCTAGCTCCAATATTAAAGAGCTTAAGTCCGACCGCATTTAGTAACAGGACCTCTAGAAGTGCTCCGTTGGATCGGAACAAACCCGATTTGGTTATAACATAAGTATACCTTGGCCCTGGGTCTAATTTGGTGAGTTTTTAGCCTATATAAAGGCCTTAAACCCTCATTCTCATATCCCATACAAATTTCAAACCCTAGCTAAGAAAGAGAGAGAGAGAGAGAGAGAGAGAGAGAGTAGGAGATTCACTCACGAATTCTACCCTGTCACTCCATGTGCTTCAACACCACTACCGTATCGCTATTACGGCATTTCTGATTCCATTCTTATGTAAGAAATCCTAACCCTAACTTATTTTGGAGCTTAGAATAGTTAAGTGTTATTGTAGTTAACCTATATTCATGCCTTAGGTTGTCTATCCATCGTTGATGAAGACTTGTCGTCTAAATCATATCTGTTACGCATTTTTTGGTTTAAGGTGCAGACTATATATGTTTAGGTTATGGTTTTCAAGACTTTCAATGTTAGTTAATGATTTATTACTAACGTGGATGCTATTTCACATGTCTAACATGTTGTTTGTTTTGCTTTACGAATACGTATAGAAAATGTATAATTTTTTGTATTCTGTGTATTTGTTGGAATACCTGTATATGTATAGAATTTGGATTTGTGTTTAACATGATTATTTGTCGTAAATATATGCTTATTACATGTGCGACAACTCCTTAGCGAAAGAACTTGCCCTAAATAACGCCACGACCAATATACGCCATATACGTTAAAGTGTGTAGCCCACGTGTTTAGGAAAATGTTTAAATGAATACGAAACCCGGATTCATGCATGCCATGATTATCCGTCGTGGGTATATGCAAGTGGTATATGGGGTAACTCCCTAGTGAAAGGATTTGGCCTAATACATGTATAATCAACATACACATGTATGATAAAGTATGTTAAGTGTTTGTGAAAATGACTGAATGAGTATGGAATTAGCTTTCGTGCTCACCATGGCTAATTGTCATGGATATATGATTGTTATATAGGTGATAACCCTTTGACGAAAGGATTTGCCCTAATACGTATGCTAATGAATACATAATATGTATGATGTAATATGTAGACTAAGTGTATGTAAAAGTGTCTGAATGAGTTAGTAGTTAGTAAGATGTACCTGTATGCGGGTTGAGATATGATTCTCAACTATATCAATGATGTGTACGATTTTATCCATAAATTGTGTAACCTAGATTATTCATGTTAACTACGTGTATGATTTTCTCCATGTATTGTATTTACGTTCAAGTCATATTTCATGATTGTTTATATGAATATAGGATATGAATCATATGCCTGTTATTGAGCTTGTACATGATTGGGGTTGTACTACAGTCCAGGTAATCGGTAATCGTACTCCAAATGGTGGTTGAGGTTGTTCACCACGCAAGATGAGTTTAATGAATTTGAGTTGTGCTTGGGATGTTCGACAGTGGCTAGGCCACACAGAGTTCTTATGCATTTCATGTCGTTCAATTCAACGTGCGCTTGGCCTAGTTATGCTCATCAACTAACCCGATTGACCGATGTATGTTCACCATGTTTGGACACTATTGCTTAAACCTAAAGTACCAAACTTACCAATGAAAAACTCCTCTAACCTTGGTACCTCGATCCGCTAAGACTCATGAGCCGATTATGGTGGTATGGGATACTATATTTGAACTGTTGGCCTACGCTGGGGCCACGAGCCTCCCCGTAGTGACCAGTGAGCAACCCAGACTAGTGAACCGTTATGATGGTATGGAAAACTATATTTGAGCTATCAGCCTACATTCTTTAGTGATAAGGGAGTGGTGTAACGACTGTGTATAACAGCCCTGGCAGCCCTTGTAGTGACCTCAAGCGTACTCTGAGTCTACGTGGGGGCGACGACCCTTCCGTAGCAACAAGAGTACAAACTAGAGCTGTATTGATTTGGTGATGGGGGAGTGGTGTAAAGATTACGTGTAACAGTCCTGACAGCCCTTGTAGCGACCTAGAACTGTAACATCGTATGAGATTATCTCGGACTGACGACCCGAGAATGGATCACCATTTGGGTAATGATACAAGGGAGGTACCTTAGCTTCCCAATCCTGTTGTATGAAAAGGACTAATAAGAACTTGATAAATATGCTCATATCATCGCACTACATGTGCTATCGGTGTTGGTGAAAGAGCACTAAGGAAGTGACTGACATGAGCGACCGTCAGATGAAGATCGCAGAGGGAGATTGTGGTAAGGGCATGCATCACTCCCTCATATCATTCTTGCATTAATAAGAGTATTTAGGATATATTTGATTATACTGCTTTATCATTACTGCTTGATTGAATTAATAACATGTTAACCTCAGCTGTATAGTTACCACTGAGTTGATCACTCACTCCCACGTTACGGGACAGTATTTGCAACACCAACTAGTCCCTGCTTTAGTTTTAGATGACAGCGTTGCTTGCAAAGTAGAGCCAGACTTTATGATGTTGGGGAGAATTTCTTCTATATGCAGGTTCTGATCAACGGGGTTACAGGGTTACTGATTAGATGCTAATACACTTGGTATTTTTCCTTTTATTTAAACACTCATGTATATTCTTTTATTTTCATTTTTGGAGTATACATGTATTTAGTTAACCTGGTAACTTGTTCACACTTTGTAGACTTACAATCAATTATACACTTTATATATTTATCACAGTCTTCTACTTGAGAAACTTAACTGTCTCTGGAGTATGATATGTTATTTTGGTATAATCCCACTCATGTTTTCTGTATAAATATGAACAACATTCATCCATCATTGAAAATGTTGTATAAGTGATGTTCTGGAATTCGGGAGTGGAGTTTATACTCGACCCCCAATTTTTAGGGCGTTACAGAAACGATTTGGGGATTTACGGATTTGGGGATTTAGGGATTTGGGGATTTGGGGATTTGAGGGATTTGGGGATATGGGGATTTGGGGATTTGGGGATTTAGGTGGGCATTTCTATCTCCACTATTTCATGTGGTCCACCTTGATGTATGTGTTGTATATCCATGCCATCTCTGTTTTGCTAGCCCATGTTAGGTAATGGCCCTAAAAATGAAGCCCATTGCACTACAGGAAATAGTGGAGATTGAATCCCCACCAATGAGAACTTCCTGCGGGCCACAAGAATTTTGTATGGGAATCAGATTGTATACTGAGTAATCTCTGTGGGGTCCACCTTGATTTATGTATTTTATCATCCCTATCCATCCATTTTACAAGATAAATTTATGGCTTAAGCCCAAAAATGAAGCATATTCAAAGCTCAAGTGGACCACACCACAAGTAACAGTGTGAAATGATCCTCTATCGTTGAAAAACTTCCTGTGGGCCCTAGAATTTTTGGATCAAGCTGATATGCGTGTTTTCCTTTATTCATGTCTTTGTGATAATATGAATGGTTTAGATGATAAGCAAACTTCACCATGGGTCCTGGCAATGTTTCTAGAGAGTGAATATTGTCATTTTCACTAATTCTTGTGGCGTGGGATTTTAGGGTGGATTGTCCATTTATGTTTTTATAAAAGTGGTATCATGTATGATTCAAATTTTTGGAGTCCATAACCAAAACAAAATGATTTAAATGATTAACAAGTTAAAATTCCCATTATAAATGATTTTTTTTAAAAAAATATCCTACAGCTACAAACAAGTCCGTTATATGAACAGCTTGGATCATTGAAATATGACCTTGGATTCAAATTGTCAATTAAGATTTGGATTTGACTCATCTTTTGGCTCATGCTATGAATTGAGCTGGAAAAATGGATAGACATTGTGGATATAAATTAGATACATCATGATGGAATTGGGGTCTTTTGGCTCATGCTATAGACTTAGCTGGAAAATTGGATGGACATTGTGGATATAAATTAGATACATCATGATGGAATTGGGGTCTTTTGGCTCATGCTATAAACTTAGCTGGAAAAATGGATGGATAGTGTGGATATAAATTAGATACATCATGATGGAATTGAGGTCACTAGCCAAACCGTGTCCACTTTTGGAAGGTTGAGATGGTAAGTGAATTAGGTGGTGTTGCCAACACCATACTCAAAGGTAGTATGTTGATGTCTTGGACAATTTTGGGCTAAGGTGATGTATCTAACTGTAACACCCTGAAAATCGGGGGTCGTGTATAAACTCAACTCCCGAGTTCCAGACCGTCACTTATGCAACAAAAATGGTTATGATTCAATGTTGTCTGATTTAAAGCATTCACATGAGTAAAAGTATACCAAAACTGCAATTCATACTTCAGATCCAGTGATAAAAGCAAGCGAAAGACTAAACAATGTATATATCACTGTATGGAAAAATAAAGTAATCTCATCTGTCTCCAAAGTATGACTACATCTCTGAGTCTCATATACATGTAAATAAACAAAAGAATAAAGTTCAAAATAGTCCCACTGAAGTCCCCCTCGATCCAGGTCACCTACGGGAAGCCGTCGTGATACTGCATATACGAGAACTCATCCTGGTCCTCGTCAATCTCCGGCTCCACCTCCTGGATCTCGTCCTCACCTGCAACTACAACAGGGTCTGGTGGGTGTTGCAAACACCATCCCGTAACGTGGGAATGAGTGATCAACTCAGTGGAATCATAGAGCAAAGATTAGCATGTTCACAATTCAATCACGCGATAATAGTAAAGCAGTAAATCAGACAATCCTAATACTGTTGTTAATGCAAGATGATATGACGTGATGTATGCCCTCACCGACGATCACCCTCATGCGGCAACATCTTACGACCGCGGCATGCCACACTCCCTAGAGTGCTCCACATCTTCCAGGCACATGCAATGCTATGGTGATATGATTACCAAGTTGTTATTAGTCCATTCAAACAGCAGTATTGGGAAACTAAGGTACTTCCCTTGTATCAATCCCAACACGGATCCTGTCTAGGGTCGTCACTCCTAGTAATCTCATACGATGTATATTTCGTAGGTCACTGCAAGGGCTGCCAGGGCTGTTGCTCGCACTCGTTGCACCGCTCCCCCATCACCTTATCAATACAGGCCTACTGTACTCTACTGCACGGAAGGGTCGTCGCCTCCCGTGGACTCAGAATACGCTAGCGGTCACTACAAAGGGCTCGTCGCCTGATCAGTGTAGGCCGACAGCTAGAATATAGTGTCCCATACCACCATAATCTGCTCACGAGTCAAGGTGCTCACTGGTCACTACGGGGAGGTTTGTGGCCCCAGCGTAGGCCGACAGCTCGACCACGGTGTCCCATACCACCATGTCCGGCTCATGAGTCTTCGTGGATCAAGGTACCACGGTTAACAGGGTTTACAATGGTAAGTTCAGTACCCTAGGTTCAAGCAGTTATGATACATACAAGGTGAACAAACAGCGGCCAGTCGGGTTACTTGACGGGCTCGACTAGCGCGATCGCATCTCGAATTGAACGACATGAAGTGCGTAAAACACTTCGCGTGGCCTAACCACTGCCGCCAACTCTCAACACGAATCACATTCATCGACGCGTCGTTCGTGGCTATGACCAGTCAGCCACGAATTCGTTCGGTTACCGACTGCCTGGACTAAGTCAAGTCCCACACATCTATTGAATTACATTAACGCTATATATCAGGGTATTGGAATTGAAACACATCATGTGAGCATGTTAGCACATGTTATAACATTCAACTTAGGCAAATCTTCAAGGCATGCTTTCCATGCATATTCAGCTTAGGCAAATCTTTAAGGCATCATTTCTATGCATGTGATGCAATCATGCATAAGGTCAACATATAGGAAATCATTTAGGTCAGCATATTAATCATGAAATCAATCTAAAACTACTACATAACATCATTCAATGCGATACATACTAATACAAGCATTTATACAAACACATACACTACACACTTAAGTCCACATATAGTATGTCGACCCAAAGTGCGCAACTTGGCGAATCTCTTCGCCAAACTGATTATGCAAGCATTCCTAACTCTCTAATGCGGCGACAAATCATGTCAATCACGTCAGCAAATTATGCATGTAGACCGTACTTCCTACATATGACTAAAATGCCCTGAATCTCATATTCTTCGTTAATTTGCGAAACAGGAAACGGAGAGCATGTTGTACATGTCAAACGGCGATGCCGTCGATAATCTACTATTAAACGACATTGAAAGCGTTGTAAACCGTCAATCAAAGCGTCTAAAATTCTCACCTAGTCTCTTACGGTCGCGGGATTTTGAACGGAGCGTGTACGCTTCGTCTACGGCTATAAGAGAACCTGATTTATGGATTTAGTTAGCTAACATGTTGTGCATCTAAGCAAACCCTAAATCAGCAAGTTTTTGAGATTATTTCATACCTGAAAAAGTGTAGAAATCACCAGCCAGGTGATTGGAAGGAAGTGCTGATGCAGCAACCGTTGGTGGCTCGGAAGCGGGAAAAATCTCCTCTTCCCTTTCTCTCAAACTCTCTCTCTCTTTTCTAGGGTTTAGTGAAATTCGGATGTGAAGGAGAAATGAGGGTTTCAACCCCTTTTATAAGCTTGGAAACGCCGAAAATAGGCTCCCGGACGAAGTTTACTTATTGCCTATCCATTTCGGGGCTGTTTCGGTCCAAAAACTGATTTCTGGTGGTCCCCTGATCGATTGCGATCAGACTTAAGCTCATGGGTACCAGATGTACCTCGTATTAAGTTTTCAGTCTGGCAGGGTTCGCAGATCGCACGTGGCGGACCAGTTTCAGTTCAGCGGTCACCGCACATAGATCAGGGCTGAAAGTCCCATGATAATAAATAGATATTTTTCCTGATCCGAGGGTGTAATCTGGATGAATTCTGACGGTCAGAACGCTTAATACTGACGCGTCAAGTCGTGTGCCAGATCTAAATTTGAAATTCCCAATTCGTCCCTATTCGCGGTCGCTTCAGTCCGGGTTCAACGAAATACTCTGTGATTATCGGATTGACTTGATTTTCGAGATGATTGTCAAGTCCAGCGGGGCGGTTCTAACGGTCTAAGATAGGAGGTATCGGACCTTCGACGCGCGGTCTAAATCCAATACAAAAGTTCAATATGGTCCAGAGAACAAACCTGCTTAGAGTTTGATCCAAGGTTATAGAGTATTGTAGAGTTGTCTGTTCTACTCGATTTGGGTCTTGTAGAACGTATTTAAAGTGATCAGGGACTATTTCCCAGCTACTCTAGCGTTGCGCTAGCTAACTTACGTTTAATTTCCATGGAAATTATTTATACGCGATTTCGGGTCAAATCGGTACTCGATTCCAAGTACGGATTTTTCACGGGCGTTACACTAACATCCACAACATCCACCTATTTTTTCAGCTCAAAGAAGCAGATTTGAAGCTCAAGAGTTGAAACCTTATATAGGGCTGTGAGCATCATTATCACCATTACTTCCTATCCACGAAAGGCTATGAGGTTTTTGGTGTACTCTCTGTCCATGGAAGACTCAGAAAATCAACATTATACTTTTGCCAACATCATTATATAGGACTATACGAAGTGGCCCACAACGTGGCTAACGACAAGTCATTATACTTTTGTGGCTCCATGAAATATCTTTATATGAAATTTTGTTCCAAACACCAACCACAACCAAAAGTTCTTGAAAAGGAAAATTCAAGGAAAGCATACTTCATTGACTACCACTGGCTAAACCTTTATGTGGGAAAGAGAGTTTCATTGAGGCCTATTTTCTCAAATCCCAACTTACATTTCCTTGCAACAAATCCCTAAACCTAAACCTTAACCCATAAACTTACACTTCCAACCCTCATTTCTACTCTTTCCTTTCCCTACACACATCCATCTGCATTTCATTTCTTGTTTGAGAGTTTTCATTTCATTTCAAGTACTTGATGTGAATCAATGGGAGTTTTTGATGATTAGTAGCTGCTTTTGGGTGTTCTTGGACTAAAACCATTGGAATTTGGGGCACTTTCAAGTTATTTGATGCTAGTTGATTGATTTTAGTGTTATTTGGACTAGGCATAATTAATGGAGTGTTGTACACATCATTTATGTTACATGTAAGCGAAGTTCATGTAGTTACTTTTGCATTTGGCAGTTTTTGAAGTTTATGTGATCATGTTATATTAATTGATGGGAATTTAGGATGATGGCTACTTGTTTCTGGGGTTTTTATTTTTTTTGGGATCAAAATAAAGGGAACTTGGGATGTTCTCAAGCAATTTGATGCATGTGTGTTGACCCAGATGTTACAGGTCTTACATGAACTAATACGACGCCCCAACTAGATTATGTGGAGCAAGAAAGAAGTTAGTTTTCTTCCCTTTACCATTGTTGTTTGATTGTTAATCCATGCAACGATTATTTTTTTATGCCATAGGTCTTGGCACTTGCTATTTTTCTTAGAATTTATTAGTTTAATAACATAGCTATGTAAACTATTAGACTTTGTTTCATACGCATAAATATGAATCACCTTCTTTCTTCTTTTTGCTAGGTGGCATCAAATCTAGATGTCGTAACAGATGTGTATGATTTCCTCCATTTGGTAAGCACTATAACAAAATAAATTATTTTTTCCAAACAGGACATTTATGATAAAACAAATTATTTGTTCCAAACAGGACATTTATCAAAGGAGCACTATCAGGTGATATTTAAGATTTTCATTATAAATAGATTAAGAGCCAATGATAATTATAAGTAGACTTACAGCCAAAAATAAAGAATTTGATTTTTTTCAAAACATGGAAAGACTAATCAGTCCTACTTCTTGTAACTTCAGTCATTACTTCAAATGGAGGGACTGCACAAAGAGTTGGTTAGGGAGACCACTGATGGTGAACTAGCAGCTGCAACAAATATGAGAGTTACAAAGGTGAAAAGAAACATAAGACGGTCGGTAAGATAAGATGTATGATTTTTCTTTTCAACTGTTAGTCATAGATTGATAGTACTTGTTTCAATTTTATTGGATGGATGATGAATGTATTTGGGAATGTAAATGAAAATAAAAAACTTATAATATATATATATATGTTATCAATGGAGGATACCTTGTTTAGGGGGACATGAAATTCTTGTAGCTTATGGTATGGTGCCCCAATATTGGTTGTATATTACTAGTATGTAGTAGATAATACTAGGTTCAATAGCAGATAATACTAGAGAATACATAAACCTAAACCTACACCTAATCCTAATCTACTCCTTAACCTAAACCTAAACTTGAAAACCCAAACCTAAATCTGTACACAAACCCGAACCCGAACCCGATTTCCTAAACCTAAACCTTAACCTATTCTCAATTCCCTAAAGCTATAACCTATAACCTAAACCTAAACCTAAACCTATAACCTTAACCTAAACCAAAACCTATGACCTAAACCTTAACCTATAACCTATAACCTAACCTTAACCTAAACCTAAAACCTAAACCTTAACCTATAACCTAAAACCTAAACCTAAACCTAAAACCTAAATGTATTCTCAAATCTCTAAACCTAAACCTACACCTAATCCTAATCTCAACTCCCTAACCTAAACCTAAACCTAAACTTGAAAACCCAAACATAAACCCGAACCCGACTTCCTAAACCTAAACCTTAACCTATTCTCAATTCCCCAAACCTATAGCTTATAACCTAAACCTAAACCTAAACCTTAACCTAAACCTATAACCTTAACCTAAACCAAAACCTATAACCTAAAACCTTAACCTATAACCTATAACCGAACCTTAACCTAAACCTAAAACCTAAACCTTAACCTAAAACCTAAAACCTAAACCTAAACCCAAACCTAAAACCTAAATGTATTCTCAAATCCCTAAACCTAAACCTACACCTAATCCTAATCTCAACTCCCTAACCTAAACCTAAACCTAAACTTGAAAACCCAAACCTAAACCTGAACCCAACTTCCTAAACCTAAACCTTAACCTATTCTCAATTCCCTAAACCTATAGCTTATAACCTAAACCTAAACCTAAACTTAAAACCTTGACCTAAACCAAAACCTACGACCTAAAACCTTAACCTATAACCTATAACCTAAACTTATAACCTATAACCTAACCTTAACCTAAACCTTAACCTATAACCTAAAACCTAAAACCTAAATGCATTCTCAAATCCCTAAACCTAAACCTACACCTAATCCTAATCTCAACTCCCTAACCTAAACCTAAAACTAAACTTGAAAACTCAATCGTAAACCCGAACCTGAACCTGATTTCCTAAACCTAAACTGTAACTTATTCTCAATTCCCTAAAGCTATAGTTTATAACCTAAACCTAAACCTTAACCTAAACCTATAACCTTAACCTAAACCTAAAACCTTAACCTATAACATATAACCTAAACCTAAACCTTAACCTAAACCTATAACCTTAACTTAAACCTAAAACCTTAACCTATAACCTATAACCTAAACCTAAACCTAAAACCTAAATGTATTCTCAAATCCTTAAACCTAAACTTACACCTAATCCTAATCTCAACTCCCTAACCTAAACTTGAAAACCCAAACCTAAACCCGATTCTGAACCCAAACCCGATTTCCTAAATCTAAACCTTAACCTATTCTCAATTCCCTAAACCTATAGCTTATAACCTAAACCTAAACCTAAACCTATGACCTTAACCTAAACTAAAAACTATGACCTAAAACCTTAACCTATAACCTATAACCTAAACTTATAACCTATAACCTAACATTAACCTAAACCTAAAACATAAACCTTAACCTATAACTTAAAACCTAAACCTAAACCTAAAATCTAAATGTATTCTCAAATCCCTAAAACTAAACCTACACCTAATCCTAATCTCAACTCCCTAACCTAAACCTAAACCTAAACTTGAAAACCCAAACCTAAACTCGATCCCGAACCCAAACTCGATTTCCTGAACCTAAACCTTAACCTATTCTCAATTCCCTAAACCTATAGCTTATAACCTAAACCTAAACCTTAACCTAAACCTAAACCTAAACCTTAACCTAAACTTATAACCTTAACCTAAACTAAAACCTATGACCTAAAACCTTAACCTACAAACTATAACCTAAACTTATAACCTATAACCTAACCTTAACCTAAACCTAAAACCTAAACCTTAACCTAATCCTAAAACCTAAAACCTAAACCTAATCCTAAAACCTAAATGTATTCTCAAATCCCTAAACCTAAACCTACACCTAATCCTAATCTCAACTCCCTAACCTAAACCTAAACCTAAACTTGAAAACCCAAAACTAAACCTGATCCCGAACTCGATTTCCTAAACCTAAACCTTAACCTATTCTCAATTCCCTAAACCTATTGCTTATAGCCTAAACCTAAACCTATAACCTTAACCTAAACCAAAACCTATGACCTAAAACCTTAATCTATAACCTAACCCTAACCTATACTTATAACCTAAAACTATTCTCAAATCCCAAAACCTATAACCTAAACCTAACCTTTCCCTAAACCTATAACCTACACTTATATCCTAAACCTAAACCCAACCTAAACCTAAACTTATTCTCAAATCCCAAAACCTATAACCTAAACCTAAACATTAACCTAAATCTATAACCTAAACCCAACCTAAACCAAAACCTATAACCTAAACCAAAACCAAAACCTATAACCTAAACCCTAAACCCATTCTCAAATCCCAAAACCTATATAACCTTAACCTATAACCTATAACCTATAACCTAAACTAAAAATTATAACCTAAACCAAAACCAAAACCTATAAGCTAAACCCGAACCTGAACGCGAATTCCTAAACATATAACCTATAACTTATAACTTAAGCCTATACCTAAACCTAAAACCTTACTTATAACCTAAAACTATTCTCAAATCCTTAAACCTTAACCTATAACCTAACCTAAACCTATACTTATAACCTAAAACTATTCCCAAATGCCAAAACCTATAACCTTAACCTAACCTTTCCCTAAACCGATAACCTAAACTCAATTCCCTAAACCTAAACCTATAACGTAAACTTAAACCTATAACCTTAACTTAAATCCCTAAACCTTAACCTATAACCCAACCTAAACCTATACTTATAACCTAAAATTATTCTTAAATCCTAAAACCTATAACCTAAACCCGAATCCAAACCCAAATTCCTAAACTTTAACCTAAATATATAACCTATAACCTATAACTTAAGCTTATACCTAAACCTAAAACCTTACTTATAACTTAAAACTATTCTCAAATCCTTAAATCTTAACCTATAACCTAACTTAAACCTATACTTATAACCTAAAACTATTCCCAAATGCCAAAACCTATAACCTTAACCTAACCTTTACCTAAACCTATAACCTAAACTCAATTCCCTAAACCTAAACCTATAACCTTAACTCAAATCCCTAAACCTTAACCTATAACCCAACCTAAACCTATACTTATAACCTAAAACTATTCTCAAATCCCAAAACCTATAACCTAAACTCGAATCCAAACCCGAACCCGAACCCAAATTCCTAAACCTTAACCTAAACATATAACCTATAACCTATAACTTAAGCCTATACTTAAACCTAAAACCTTATTTATAACCTAAAACTATTCTCAAATCCTTAAACCCTAACCTATAACCTAACCTAAACCTATACTTATAACCTAAAACTATTTCCAAATGCTAAAACCTATAACCTTAACCTAACCTTTTCCTAAACCTATAACCTAAACTCAATTCCCTAAACCTAAACCTATAACCTTAACTCAAATCCCTAAACCTTAACCTATAACCCAACCTAAACCTATACTTATAACCTAAAACTATTCTCAAATCCCAAAACCTATAACCTAAACCCGAACCCAAACCCAAATTCCTAAACCTTAACCTAAACATATAACCTATAACCTATAACTTAAGCCTATACCTAAACCTAAAACCTTACTTATAACCTAAAACTATTCTCAAATCCATAAACCTTAACCTATAACCTAACCTAAAACTATACTTATAAACTAAAACTATTCCTAAATGCCAAAACCTATAACCTTAACCTAACCTTTCCCTAAACCAATAACCTAAACTCAATTCCCTAAACCTAAACCTATAATTTAAACTCAAATCCCTAAACCTTAACCTATAACCCAACCTAAACCTATACTTATAACCTAAAACTATTCTCAAATTCCAAAACTTATAACCTAAACCCGAATCCAAACCTGAACCCCAACCCGAATTTCTAAACCTTAACCTAAACATAAAACCTATAACCTATAACTTAAGCCTATACTTAAACCTAAAACCTTACTTATAACCTAAAACTATTCTCAAATCCTTAAACCTTAACCTATAACCTAACCTAAACCTATACTTATAACCTAAACATATTCCCAAATGCCAAAACCTATAGCCTTAACCTAACCTTTCCCTAAACCTATAACATATTCCCAAATGCCAAAACCTATAGCCTTAACCTAACCTTTCCCTAAACCTATAACCTAAACTCAATTCCCTAACCCTAAACCTATAACCTTAACTCGAATCCCTAAACCTTAACCTATAACCCAACCTAAACCTATACTTATAACCTAAAACTATTCTCAAATCCCAAAACCTATAACCTAAACCCGAATCCAAACCCGAACCCGAACCCGAATTCCTAAACCTTAACCTAAACATATAACCTATAACCTAGAACCTAAGCCTATAACTTAAACCTAAACTTAAACCTATAACCTAATACTAAACCTATAACATAAACTCAAATCCCTAAACCTTAACCCAAACCTAAACATATAACCTTAACTCAAATCCATAAACCTTAACCTATAACCCAACCTAAACCTATACTTATAACCTAAAACTATTCTCAAATCCCAAAACCTATAACCTAAACTCGAATCCAGACCCGAACCCGAATCGAAATTTCTAAACCTTAACCTAAACATATAACCTATAACCTATAACCTAAGCCTATACCTAAACCTAAAACCTAAAGCTAAACCTAAACCTATAACTTAAACCTAAACTCAAATCCCTAAACCTTAACCTAAACCTAAACTTACAACCTTAACCTAAACTTATTCTCAAATCCCAAAACCTATAACCTAAACCTAAACCAATACATAAACCTTAACCTCTAACCTAAACCTTAACCTAAACCTATAACCTAAACTCAATTCCCTAAACCTTAACCTATAACCTAACCTAAACCTAAACCTAAACCTATAACCTTAATCTAAACATAAAACCTAAACCTAAACCTAAACCTATACTTATAACCTAAACCTATTCTTATAACCTAAACCTATTCTCAAATCCCAAAACCTATAACCTAAACCTAAACCTAAATCTTAACATAAACCTAAACTTATAACCTAAACCTAAAACCTAAACCTAAACCTACACTTATAACCTAAAACCTAAAACTAAACCTAAAACCCAAATGTAAACCCAATCTTGAACTCGAACCCGATTTCCTAAACCTAAACCTTAACGTATTCTCAAATCCCTAAACATAAACCTACACCTAATCCTAATATCAACTCCCTAACCTAAACCTAAACCTAAACTTGAAAACCCAAAACTAAACCTGAACCCGATTTCCTAAACCTAAACTTATAACTTTAACCTAAACTTATAACCTTAACCTAAACCTATTCTCAAATCTCAAAACCTATAACCTAAACCTAAACCTTAACCTATAACCTAAACCTTAACCAATTTACAATATAACATTTACAATTTGCAAATGGTATTTCTGAGGTAGCTGATTTTACTATTTAGGTTTGGCTACTGGTTCTTCATCTGTTTGGTACCCTGATGGTTTCATGGTGTGGTTTTCTATACAAAGGCTTGGATACTAAGGAATGCAATGAAGTTTTTACAGATGCTATGTTAGATGATATAAAGTGTTGTGTCATACATTGGTCCTTTTATTGTGGAGGGTGATTGTTGTAATGCTACTCAGCGGGGTAGTGTTTCTCCATCTGGCTGCTAAAGCTTAACTGTTTCATGGCTGTTTTTTAGGCATCTTTTGCTGGAGCTATCACATGATTGCTGCTTTTTACCTCCCTAGTACCAAAGTCAATATTATCATGAATGATTTGTGCATAGGCTATGCAACATAGCTTTGTTGCTACTAGCATGATTTGATATGCCTTTCATGATTTTAGTTGATAATATCTCTACGCTGAGGTCAGTAAGGAGTCATGCTGGCCTCATGTTTTATACTGGGGAAGCATTTTAATCAAGTTATCAGATGTGCGAGAGGTTTACTGTGCAAATGCACAATTGTGCTTGCATTTTGTCACCACTGGGAACCTTCAATGTCTCCATACTGTCTGGTGTTGCAGTAAATACAATGCAAAAATAAGAGGTTTTTTTTTTTTTGTTCTTACATGCATGGCCCACATGACATTGTAGAGATGCAGATGGATCTCAGAAGGTAGTTGCATTGGCACTGAGTGCATGCAAGATATTCACTTTTTTGTTTACTGAACATATATCTCATTGTTATTTGTGATTGTTTTTTAATATTTCATTCTTCATATTTTCTCATTGACTTTTTATCATGTCCAAGTGTTGAAGTTAAAGCAGGTGAACCTGTTAAGTGCCAGCCTAGAGAGAATAAATATATACATCTCTCACAGGTCATTTTCTAGTCTAGGGAAACTGTTTCATTTTATAGATATACATATCTCATCTCTTTCTGTCTCCCTGTTGTTGTTGTTATATGAGTAATTAAATGCTCTCATTGCTCCATGCAGGCGGCACTTGGTGAGGTGAAAAAAGAAAAAGGCAATGACTCCATCTCAATCTTTGTGAGTGTCGGTGATAAGAAGCTGGTCCGTGGAACTCTTTCTGCAGAAAAGAGTGCTCATATTTCTTTTGATTTAATTTTTGAGAGAGAATTCGAACTATCTCACAGCTGGAAGCATGGGAGTATCTACTTTTGTGGTTACAAGAGCACGGTTCCAAAAGAATATCCTTTGCAGCCTTTTGCTTGCATGTTGTTGGTGGCTGAAAGAATTACGTGTTACTTTGATGGATATTCTTTTTTATCTTTTATTTCCTTGATTATGTGTTTTTCTGATTGTCACATCTGACGAGTTCACTGGTAAGTAAGTCTTGAAATCTGCATGCCTTGTAAATTCTCTGTTATTATCTTTTAGTTGTCTTTTTTGAGATGTTTTCTTGCCCCACACCTCTGCATGGCCATACATATTCCAATCTAGTTAGTTTTGTAGGACATCTGAGCCATGAATTAGATGGACCACTGTGTAGATTATCTGGCAAAATATTCAGGCTGTTCAAATATTAGAGTGGTCTCCAATCAAAGTGCAAAAATAATGAGCTTTTTTGTGTGGCCTACCTGATACTTAAGCAGCCTAAATTATTGGCCCAATGATTTACATGGCCACCTACATGACTCAAATTTCTACATGTTCCAGGCTGGCACTTGTGACTATGTCTGGATGGCAAACATCTTGTTGGGACATGCTCCATTCTTCTAGTAAATTTTTATGATTTTGAATTTTTCAGATTCGGATTCTGATTCTGAAGAGGAGATTCCTGTTCTCATAAGGGAAAATGGTATGCTATTTCTGATTTCAGATGGCAATTCATGAATATTTGCAATTGGTCTTTTCATATTTAACGTATCAGGTCTTTCTCATTGACTTCTTAGGAAAGCCTATGGTCAAGGATGAGCAGGCCATGCCTGCTACTAAGAAGGTTAAGGCTGCTGCTAAACCTGAATCCTCGACTGCTAAGCCCAAGGTTCAAATAGTGGAACCTAGTAAGGGTAAGGAAGAAGATGAAGATGATGATGATTCTGATGATGATGAAGATGAATCTGATGATGATGAGGTACTTTTTATTCTCTCAAGAAGTATTATCAATTTTGGCTAGGAAAATAAAAATTTGAACCCCTCGTTGTGTTAATTAAATTTTCTTCCTTTTCCTTTTAGTTGAAGGCAGTATCAAATTATTAGTTTAATGCTAATTTGAAAGTCTTTATTTATATATTTTTGTGAACTGATACAGGCGCCCTGATTAAATCCAGATGGGCCCTTTACAAGTCCATCTTAGACATTTCCCACAATGTTTTATTAATGCTCTATGCAGCAAGGTTCATCTTTTATAGGAATTGTGAGTATACTGCATATGAGAGATGTTTTGTGTCATCCTTCAAAAATAAAAAAGAAAAAGAAGATTTGCATCTCTATTTAGCTGATTGTTTTGCAATTGGTTCTGCTACATACACAGGACATGGTTGAAGGTGGGGACGAAAGTGATGAGGATGACGATGATGAGGAAATCTCCATTGATGAAGATGGAGCTACTCCTAAGAAGGTATTTTTCAATGCATCTTCCCTAGTTGAATTACTAAGAAATTTTTTAGAGGTCATGAAATATGTTTACTTCTGCTTATAGCTGAATAATGCCACTCTTACTAATTTCCTCTGTGAAGGCTGAGAAGGGTAAGAAGAGACCTATAGAATCTGCAATCAAGACACCAGCTCCAGAAAAGAAGGCCAAGCTTGTTACACCTGTTGGTCAAAAGACAGGTATTCTTTTAATCCCTTTTTAGTATTCATATTATGCATTTGGGAAAGAATCCTTTTTTTAGTATTCATGTTATGCATCTGGGAAAGAATCCTTTTTTTAGTATTCATGTTATGCATCTGGGAAAGACATTGGCCTTGTTAAACCCTTTCCTATAAGAATCAATCCTATACATAGTGCCCTTTTTTTTTTTGGGGGGGGGGGGGGGGGGTTCAAATGTTAAATTCCTACCACCAGGGGTCCAGGGCCTTTTTATTTTTCCCTTTGTATTGGTGGAATAGATGTTTGGTATAGTTTTCTGAATTATTCTCTTATTTATTATTTGTTTCAGTTTGTCAGGATTCATGAAAAAAAGTTTTGGCCGATGATGATGATGATTTGTTTCAGTTTGAAATTTGGATGTACATGTTAACAACTAAATAAATGAATTCAGGTGGTGCTGGTGGAAAGAAGGGTGGTGGGCATACAACAACTCCTTACCCTTTAAAATAGGCTGGAAAGACACCTGCTAACAGCAACAAGTCAAAGCAGCAGACTCCTAAATCTGGTGATCAAGTCAGTTGCAAGACATGTAGCAAGTTTGCTCTCTCTCTCTCTCTCTCTCTCTCTCTCTCTCTCTCTCTCTCTTCTCTCTCCTTCTACTAGTTAACTACTATTTAGTTAGTTGTTGGTTGTCAACAAGAAATTTGTAAAATTTGATTTTAATGTGTGTTCTTTCCTGGTGGCCTGTAATGTCGTTAGGCCACATGCCAAATAAATCAATGTTAGCGGATCGTCCTACAAAAAATGGGTAGAGCAACAGTCCATATTGAACCATTAAAACTCACAAGCAGATGGATGATCATGTTAGTTTTACTGCTGCCCTATCCATCCACATGAATGAACTCCATACACATGAATGAACTTTCTGCAATTTTTTATGATTATGAATTATGATTATTTATTGGTTGAATATTTTTTTATTAGATGAAAGATAAAAAATTATTGCTTATTTCCTTTTTTTATTTATGATGTTAATGTATTTATGCGTGGATGAATGTAATGTGAAAGATTGTTTGTGTTTGGATGGATGTAGTTTATGTTTGGATGAATGTAGTTTATGTTTGTTATGTTTGGATGGATTTATGTAGTTTGGGTTTAGATGGATGTGAATGTGAATATGATAAAATATATTATATAACAGGTATATATTAGGAAGAATACGATGTCGTAACAGGTGTATATCAGGAAGAATATGATATGAACAGGTGTATATGCAAATACGAGACGGTCGAAGACCGTCCTTTTCAGGCTCATACTCATAAGAGACGGTCCATGACCGTCTTTTTCAAGTTTATACGAGACGGTCTATAACCGTCCTTTTTATTGACAGTCATGGGTCGTCCTTTTTGTTGACGGTCATGGGCTGTCCTTTTTACGGACGGTATAGGACCGTCCTTTTTATTGACGGTCCACGACCGTCCTTTTAAGCTTCATATACGTCCTCTCATACCTACCATTATAGACGGTCTATGACCATTCTTCTTTAGAGACGGTCCATGACCGTCCTTCTTTAGAGACGGTTTATGGCCGTCCTTTAAAAAATAGGACACGTTAAAATTTGACGGTCGTTGCGACGGTCCAGGACCGTCCTTTTTGGCCTTTTGAGACGGTTTTTGACCGTCCTTTTTTCATTGTTTTGGCATAGTGGGTGTAGGTTAAGGTTTAGGGAATTGATTTTAAGTTATAGGTTTAGGTTATAGGTTATAGGTTATAGGTTATAGGTTTTTGGTTATGGTTTAGGTTATAGTTATAGGTTTTGGAATTTGAGAATAGGTTTAGGTTATAAGTATAGGTTTAGGTTTAGGAATTCGGGTTCGGGTTAGGGTTTATGTTCGGGTTTAGGTTATAGAATTTGGTTTAGGTTATAGGTTATAGGTTTAGGTTAAGGTTTAAGTTTAGGTTATAGGTTTTGGGATTTGAGAATAAGTTTAAGTTATAAGTATAGGTTTAGGTTATAGGTTTTGGGATTTGAAAATAGGTTTATGTTATAAGTATAGGTTTAAGTTATAGGTTTAGGTTTAGGTTTAGGTTTAGGTTATAGGTTTTGAGATTTGAGAATAGGTTTAGGTTAAGGTTTACGTTTTAGGTTTAGGTTTAGGTTTTAGGTTTAGGTTAAGGTTATAGGTTTAAGTTTAAGTTATAGGTTTAGATTTAGGTTTAGGTTTTAGGTTTAGGTTTAGGTATAGGCTTAGGTTATAGGTTATATGTTTAGGTTAAGGGTTAGGAATTTGGGTTCAGGTTCGGGTTTAGGTTTAGGTTTAGGTTTAGGTTTAGGTTATAGGTTATAGGTTTAGGTTAAGGTTTAGGATTTCAGGTTCGGGTTCAAGTTTGGGTTCGGATTTATGTTCGGGTTTAGGTTATAGGTTTAGGTTATAAGTTTTGGTTAGGGTGTAGGTTAAGGTTTAGGGAATTGAGTTTAGGTTATAGGTTATAGGTTTTTGGTTAAGGTTTAGGTTATAGTTATAGGTTTTTAAGATTTGAGAATAGTTTTAAGTTAGGTTATAGGTTAAGGTTTAGGGAATTGAGTTTAGGTTATAGGTTCAGGTTATAGGTTATAGGTTTAGGTTAAGGTTTAGGTTTAGGTTATGTTTTGGGATTTGAGAATAGGTTTAGGTTATAAGTATAGGTTTAGGTTAGGGTGTAGGTTAAGGTTTAAGGAATTAAGTTTAGGTTATAGGTTATAGGTTATAGGTTTAGGTTGTAGTTATAGGTTTTGGGATTTGAGAATAGGTTTAGGTTATAGGTTAAGGGTGCGGTCCCTACAAATACAGATATAAACACGGCCTGTCCAAATGGCTAGGCGACTCCAATGCTGTCCATAGGAAATGGACAGCTTCATCATGGTCATAACAGCAGTTCTCACATTCTAGGGACCCCCGCTCAACATCCCGATAGCTCCAACGCACATCCAGGTCTGCTCCATAAATTTTGAACAAATACAGATATAAACATAGCCTGTCTATATGGCCAGGCTACTCCAATATTGTCCATAGGAAATGGACAGCTTCATCATGGTCATAATAACGGTCTCACCTTCCATGGACCCCCACTCAACACCCGAATAGCTCCGATGCACATCCGAGTCTACTCCATCAATTCTAAGCTAATACAATTAAATCCTAAATTAGTTACCCATCCAAGGTTGGATAGATTGTAATACTTTTATATTCTCATTTAAATGTCCACACCAAACATTCGGCAGCATCTCCCCATGTCTCTCCAGATAAGTTGATCTTACGTTACATTTTGATGTCAAATATCTAAAGTAATGTAAAGATATTTGGCATTGGATACAGACGGAAGAAACATATCTAGAGAGAAATGAGGAGATGGACCACGGATCAAGTATAAACATTTAAATAGATTATATGAAAGCATATTATCCATCTAACCTTGAACTATCCAAAATGGAACAATTTGAGTGATTTCTATGCCATAAAAAATACACCATATCTATGTATGGCCCCATAGAAATTCTCAAATGGGTAACTAATTATCTAACTTACAAATCTATAAATTACAAGTCACAACTTTAAAATAACAAATTACAATAATAATTTAAGACAAAAAAAAATGTAATATATAAGCTTATTAAGGTTTGCAAGGACAGAAATACACATTTTATCTTCATACTGAGAATAGAAATACAATGCTAAGTAAGCAAACATTTTTGACAAACTTTTACGTGAAAGAAAAGCTCTAGAAGATGAGAAAGTCCTCATGTACAATGCTACTGTCAGCTACTTAAAACAAGAGGTTTAATTCATATGTGAATGATAAATGTAAAATGAAGATAAGGATGCCCATCGCCAAGAGATGAAAAAGGTTCATCACGTTAGTAGGCCTACAAATACCTTGAAAGTTAGAGAAAGTATGTTTTCTTAGGATTTCCTAAAGGTTTTCAATCCCTGGCTATAGATGAGCATGTTAAGAGGTAAAAAGCTTTTCACCAATGGATTTTATGTCAAATCTCTACTATGCAAAACCAGAGAGAAGACCTGATATTGTTAGGTCCAGATCCTTTTAGGTCCGGAGCTTATTTTTGAAGACGTGGACCTAGATCCAATTGGTTTCGTGCACTTATCAAATCATTGGATCAAGGCTTTTCTTATAGGTTAAGGTTATAAGTTACGGTTTAAATCATAAGGAAATTTTCTTGACACCAAGTATTTGGACATTTCTTATTTTTGAGTAGTATGTTATATGATTTCTATTTATGGTAATAGCTTTCTCTCATGCACATAAATAGATAATATGTAGAATAAACAGATAAACAAAAATTAGTCAACTAAACCTACTAAATTCATACAGGCAATCAATTAAACACATCATATGTAGCATTACTTCATTGTCCTGGTGTCCCAATAGTTGTCTATTTCTTAATTGCATAAACACAAAAACTGATTCCTTTGGAGTTTACAAACTCATCCAAACAGAAAACAAAAGAAGCCCAACTAATTAAATGGTATCTACTTTATTCATTATGTCAAGCCAACAAGTAAAACAAGAAGCAAATAAAGTATACTTCTCCAAGGTATCACTGACAGCTGAATAGAAAGATTCCTCATAATCAAAACATCTCTGCTTAATCACATAACATGATCATCTGATTAGCTACAAATAAAACATCTTTTTTAAGTCTCCCAACAGTGCATTTTTTTTTGTTGTGAGTTTTTAAGTCTCCCAACAATGCAAATTTTGTTGTTGTGAGTTCTTGAAAAAATCCAATGCCCATCTCCAGACACACTGCATTAGATAAGATTTTTAAGCTACAGCTATATCAGCACAGGGCTAGTGGCTATGTAAAATAACTGCTAACCATTGAAAAGGCCAGAGGGTATCGACACTTAACATATTCAATGCCATTTTTGCAGCAGGCCATCCCTGAGTTATCCCAACAATGCTTCTTAAAATAAGTGATCCAGGAGGAAAAAGACAATGCCACAAAACAGAATTCTTGTGAAATGAAAAGTATCATATTCCCAAATAAACTAAAAAGAGCCATTTCCAGATGAACCGAACTTACTGAAGTTTCTCTCCCCAACAAGAGATTTTTTTTAAAAGCTAAAAGAATTCATACATTCATGTGCGCCCAACACAGCTAAATGCAAGAAAACTAGACAGCAGTTCATAAATTACAAAAGGGGCCCCACCAACACACAGTATCACGACCATTAACCCCAAAAATGAGAAAAAAAATAAAAAGAACATCAAAACCTCAAAATCGGTCCAAAAAAATCAAGAAATCCAAAAAATTTAAAGAAGAAAACACCAAAACCTACAAATCGGCCATTAAAACACTGGAAATCAAGAAAACATGAACAAATGAACATCAAACCCTCCAAATCAGTCATCAAAACCCTCAAAATCAACAAAACATGAACAAATGAACATTAACTCCACCAAATCTTCCATCAAACCCTTGTTAGGTTTAGTATCGATGGGTGCAGCATATCTTTGTTGGAGAAGATGATTGACGGTGCAGCTTTGTATCGTCGGATATATGTCGATGGCTGTTGTATCGCCGGATCTAGGTTGCAGTAGGCAACAATCGTATCCTGCAGTGCTTCACAAGAGGGAGAGAGAGAGAGAGAGAGAGAGGGGGGGGGGGGTATGGATTTTGGGGTAGAGAGGGCGTGCGATTTTGGAGATTTTTGGATTTGGGGGAGAGGGAGAGAGGGACGCGGTTAGCTACAGAGGATGAAATTGGCTTGTGTCTTAACCTCACCCAGACCATGATCTGTCTGGCAGGGCTCTGTGGGGCCCACCATCATGTAAAGACTTTATCCACACTTTTCATCCATTTTATTATGTCAATATATAATATTATCAAAAAAAATGAGGCAGGTCCACAACTCGAATGGGCCACACCAAAGGAAGCATCAATGATAATGACGCCCCAGCATTGAAACCTTTCTAAGGGCCACCGTGATGTTTTTTTACCATCCAACCTATTCACAAGGTCATGGAAACCTAGACAAAATGAAAACAAAAAAAATCAACTTTGATCCGAAACTACTATAGCTCACATTAAGTTTTTAATGGTGGGTGTTCAATCCCTACTTTGTGGTTCACATAAGCATTAGTTCCAACTAATTTTTAGGTTTACACCCTAAAATTATTTGTAAGTATGGATGGACGGCATGGATAAAACGCTTACATTAATATGAGCCCCACAAAGACCTGCCTAGACAGATCTTCATTCGGGTAGGGTAGGATGCAATCCACTTCCACACCCAGTTTGGCTTGTGACGCTACCACTGGTCTAGTGGGTAATGGTCCGTGCTTTATGGGCCCCACCATGTTGTATGTGCTTTATCCATGTCATCCATCCCTTTCTCATGACCATTTTAGTGTTTGATCCAAAAAATGAGCCAAATCTAAATCTCAAGTGGACCGCAATAAAGGAAAATAATAGTGATTAAATGTCCATGGTTAAAAAGCATTTTGTTTACGCCACGCTACCACTGGTCTGGTGGGTAGTGGTCCGTACTCTGTGGGCCCCACCATGTTGTGTGTGTTTTATCCATGCTATCATTTTAAGGGCTGATCCAAAAAAGGAGTCATATCGAAGTCGTAAACAGAGTGAAGACCATCATCTATCCATTTTGAGATATCATTTTAAGTCATGAGTTGTCCATCCATTTTGAGATATCATTTTAAGTCATGTGCCAAAGAATGAGGGAGATAAAAATCTGCAATGGAAACCACCACAGAAAATAATGGGGAGAGTGATTCCCACCGTTGTAACTATTCTAATACCCATCGTAATGTTTATTTGAAATCTCCACAACGGGGAGATTTGTGTGGGCCCCACCATAATGCATGTCAAACATATACCCCATCAGTCAGATGCACCATTCCATGGTGGGCCTAGAGACTAAAAACCAAGTCAATCTGTGACTTGTGTGGGCCACACCACATACAAAAGTTGAGAGGGATTACCCTCCATTTAAACTCCTTTCAATTATTTTTTGGGCCCATCGAGATGTCGTCCACAAATCTAGCCCATCCATTATGTGAGTGCCACTTGGATGAGCGGTCATACCAAGTTTCAAATGCATCCAAATTTCAAGTGGGGCCCACCAAGTGCTTTTATATGGTTTAGGCATGTCTTCACATGATTTTAGATGGTATGGCTCACCGGAGTTCCGTATACGGCTGATTTTTTGGATATCCCATAACTTAAAGGGGACCCATCAAATGCATGGTTTTGATGTTTGACACACATCATGGTGGGGCCCACACAGCTTGACCTCAAGGGGGATGGCATGGATTAAACACATACATCATGGTGGGGCCCACACAACACCAACCACCAGCCATTGGATGGTGTAGGGGGAGTAATTTGTTCCCCTTATTTGTGGTGTGGTCCATTTAATCTTTGGATATGATTCATTTTTTGGATAATTCTATAAAATGATTTCGAAAAATGGATGAATGGTGTGGGTTGATCCCAAATTTTCGGTAAATCTAAAACTCAAGTGGACCATGCCACACAAAACAGTGTGGAATAATGATTTCCACTGTTGATACCTTTCTTGGGACCATGGTAATGTTTATTTATCATCTAAGATGTTCATAATATCAATAAGATATGAATGAAAGGAAAACACAAACATCAGCTCGATCCAAGAAATGTGTTGTAGTTCACTTAAGCTTTGGATCCGCCCCATTTTTTGGTTAATATCTTCTAATGATCCTAGAAATGTGTTGAACGGTGTGGAGAAATTCAATCCATGACTTAGGTGGGCCAAGAGCTCAAAAATAAAGTCAATCCATGACTTGGGTGGGCCACATCACATAATATAATGGAGAGGAGTTTCCTTAAAACATACATAATCATATATTGGGTCTGCCTAAATGTGATTCACATATCCAACCCACTCATTATGTGTGTCCCACTTGGATGAGCGGTTAGACCAATTTTCAGCCGCATCCAAAACTCATGTGGGCCCCACCAAGTGCTTTTATATTTTTTAGTATGTCTTCACATAGTTTTAGATGGTATGGCCCACTTGAGTTTCGTATACAGATGATTTTTGAGATATCTCATAACCTAAAGGGGACACATCAAATCCATGGTGTGTTTGACACACATCATTGATTCTATAGCGCTTTTGCCTCGTCAAGACGCCCAGCTCAACCAAAAATATCGACCCCACAAGCATAGTGTTCCATACGAAGTGGGATCCCATGAATGGGTTCCATTGATCTTAGAGAATTCAAGCCTTATTCTACTAAACCAACATGACTACAGGAAAATAGAATATCAACAAATGTTATGTGATCTGGTTTCACCTTGCTTCCTTGCATTTGGGAGAAGAGAACGAGAGACGTTTTACCTAGCCCCATGTTGAGCATATCCAAAAATGATTGAATTCCACATAATTGAGCTATTTTTTTTGTGTTTCATCAAAGAATCTTCTTGAATCTTCGAGGACCCCACATTTGGAATACATGAATATCAGGGAACTAGTGACGAAATCATTTGACTCAAAGGCCAATTTAAGAACCAAGGCATGAACTTGTCTACCCAATTGAATAACCATGTATGTTAGTTCATCTTATAGAAGTCATGACCCTTATCAACGAAGCGGATTGCATGCTAAGTAAACTCTTTAAGGCTCACCATGATTTATGTATTGTATCCAATCCATCCATCCATTTTACTATATAATTTTAAATATTGATCCCAAAAATGAAAAATATCCAAATATCAAATGAACCACACAATAGGAAACAATATGAATTGAACTTCTATCGTTGAAAAATGATTGGGGGCCATAGAAGTTTTGGATCGAGCTTATATTTGATTTTTCCCTTCATTCATGTTTGTATGATCTTATGAACATGTTGGTCATCAAATAAACATGACTGTGGGGCCTAGCAAGGTTTCAATGGTGGAAATCATTATTCCCACTATTTCATGTGGTATGATCCACTTGAGCTCTGGATTTGCCTCAATTTTGGTCTAAATCCCATAACTAAGCTGGAAAAATGGATGGTTGACATGGATAAATCATATATATTCATCATGGGCCAACTGAATTTACTCAGTACGATAAAAGATCTAATTTCCTTGTCTATAGGTTGGATGGTAAATCGGATTGAGTACTGAGTTACTCAGTATGCTCTTATCGCACCGAGTAAACTCAGTCGGGCCCACCTTGAACGTATGTGGTCTATCCATGTCATCCATCCGGTTAAGCCCAAAATTGGCACATATACAAAAATGAAGTGGATCATACCACAGGACAATTAGGATAATGATTTCCACTTGTGAAACCTTTCTAGGCCCGACAGTAATGTTTCTTTGTCATCCAACTAGTTTATAAGATTATACAAACATATGTATGGGAAATAAAAAATTTAAGATTGATCTAAAACTTACGTGGCCCTAAGAAATTTTCAATGGTACAAGTTCAAGTCCATTGTTTCCTATGGTGTGGTCCATTTGAAAATTATATATGCTGCATTTTTGGGTTCAATTCCTAAAATTACTTGGGAAAAAACTCACTAGGAAAATCGCTTCCGTTGGATGGCAAATAAATATTTAAGTGGACCCATGATGTTTTTAATGGAAGGAATTTAATTGAGATTATTTCTTGTTGCGTGGCTCACTTGAGGGTCAGCTTCATTTTTTTGATCATCTCCTAAAATGAACTTTCAATACGGATGGACGGTGTGGATGTAAGGAAAGTACAACACTATGAGCCCCGCAGTTAGGCATCCGAAACTACCCTTACAAAACAACGTCGTTCCGCAATTACAAAAAAGTAAAAAAAAATGGAGAGGAGAAAGGAAAATAGAAAAAAAGAAAAAAGAAAAATGAATAAGGGTTAGGGCTTACCTTGCCACACACACAGAGAGAGAGAGAAGGAGACGCTGAGAGAGGGAGAAGGAGATGTTGAGAGGGAGAGAGATCGAAGGAGACGTTGGGTCAAAGCAGGTAGGTGCACTTCCAATCCAGCTGCGTTTCCACCACTCTCTCCCAAATTCAAAATGGATAGTTGTTGCCTGTAACAAAGTAACCTATGACTTGAAAAGCACCTAATTCCTCTGTTACATTTCTTGCAATCTTACCTGATAGAAAGTTACAGGTTGAGATTTTGTTACCTATAACGTTTCTCCCCCAAACACAAATTGTAACAAAGTGACTTTCTTACATTTTACACAAGTTACAGGCATCCAAACGGCCCCTTAGGGATTTGGGGATTTTAGGGCTTATAGATTTGAATGTGGACCCCGAATTGGAGTTTTTCTGATTTTACAAATTAGGGATTTGGGGATTTTAGGATTTTGGGGATCTGAGGATCCAACCAGAATTAGAGATTTTTTTATTTTACAAATTAGGGATTTCTGATTTTACAAATTAGGGATTTTACAAATTAAGGATTTTGGGGCTTATAGATTTGAATGTGAACCCCGAATTGGGGTTTTTCTGATTTTACAAATTAGGGATTTGGGGATTTTAGGATTTTGGGGATCTAAGGATCCAACTAGAATTAGGGATTTCTGATTTACATGGATGGATGGTTGGATGGTTAGACATGTACATATGCATGGATGGATGATTGGATTGGATGCATTTATATTATACAAACTCATTCTGGTTACTATTGCACTAATATTTTACAATGACACGTGCTTTTAAACCCCCATAAAATGGGAACTTATCATGTATGCCTTTTTTTGCAATTATTTGATTACTAAATTTCCCAAAAAGTCTAACCAGTTCAATTATAAGGCTAATCATTTTAAAGTATTGCAATTGGTCTGTTTGAGTTAGGTGCAAGGGTACTAAAACCTATATTTATACTCATGTTGGACATGAAATGAATGGCCATATTTATACCTAGTATGTGTATGTGTGTGGTCCAGGTTACATCCTATGTATGTTGAGGATGGGAAAGTTTGCTCTAGTTGAAAAAAAAAGGGGCCAATTTGGTCATTATTGCATTTGTATTTTTAAGATGGACCTTTTTGTCATTTTTTTTCAACAGCCCTTCTCTTGATGTAGACGGGTGGGTCACATATAGGCAAAATAACCATTTTTAAGCAATGACATGACAAGGACCACCTGATGACTAGCTCACATCTTGCACATTTTGGCATATGGCTTCTAGAATTAGGAATTTGCAATCCTATAGTGTATCCAAACACATGATAGCCAAGAACCCCTATTTCCATATTTTTTATTATCCAACCATCCTCTGTAAATGGCAGTCTTGTCACAAGAAATTTCTAAAGGGGAGTTATTTGACACTCTGGTAAGTACATAAGACATTTGATACATAGGCATGCACTCAGATATTGTATATGTAGCATACGTTAAATTAAATCAAATCAAGTGGACTAAATTGTGGAATTGTTGTCCCAAAGTTACATTTATAAAATCAAATTGGTTGAAGAATTCTAATCTCTGATTCATGAACACTTGTTCTTTAAAATAGGACCATTGGAAATGTTCAATTTAACCATCCATCAAACTTTCCACCAATTAAATAACCAGAAAATCAAATGAGCATAATATTTGGTTGACAATACATCTAAACTAGAACCCTAATTTGGACAGTTGGTTTGAATTACTTGTATCGTATGCAATTTCTAACTAATTTCCAAGGACCTGCATATTTTTTTAATTTTAACTTTCCAACAAAATTTCAACTAAAACTAATAATCAAATAAATTGGTTCACGATACATCTAAACTGGGACCCATAATTTCGAACAGTTTAGTTTGAATTATTTGTTTTCCATGTATGAAATATATAAGGACCTACATGTCATCCATTACACCTAAAAAGTATCAAAGTTTCTCTCCTTGTATAAATTACATTTCTAGGGAACTGAGGAGCTTCGATCAATTGACATGATTTGAGTGTAGATTATAGATAGCCTTTAGTTCTATCAAGCTAAAAAAAAAAAAAAAAACATTTTTTTTTCTTAAATCAAGCTAGAACTTAAAACATGTCCAATGGAAATGATGCAAGTGCAAATTGCTATAATAATCAAATGTCTATGAACAGATTTAGGTGAAAGATTTATCATGCACTACTTACATTCACATGGAATCACAAACTTGAGAACATAACAGAGGGTATGCAAAACGTGTGGAGCAAGGAAGAGCTTATAATAGGGGAAAACAACTCTCTAAAGCACAACTTTCAATGAATAAACCAATTCAAATTAAGATCCCCTTGAAAATATGCTTTTTCCTATTCCACACTAGCAAAGGATTTTCAATAGTCAACTCTCATTGCTAAGTTTGTCTTGCATCTTAACTTATTAGGTAATTTCAAAGATTTTACACTTTGCCAGACTTAGGACATTGAAGAAGGTGTTAGCTATTTAGTTTTTCTTTTCCTTTCTTTTTTCAAAATCCAACACGTTAAATTTTCTATACACACACACACACACACACACACACACACACACACACACACACACACACACACACACACACAACCCAAAGGGAAAAAAATGAAGAAGATACATCAAGTCAATGGAAATGAGTCCACCATACTAGGGCAGTTCAATGGCAATATTTTTTTTTATGGCAGTTCACTTCACTACTACGAGAGAATACAACATTCAAAGAGCAAGAGAGCAGTCCAAGTTCACTCAAAATAAAGGCTAGCTTCCATGGAGGATTGTAAATTCCTAATGCCCATTCGATTGCATTACAATGAATAGTCTGGAAGATTGGTTCTCATCCACAAAATAAATAGATGCCTAGCTTATTTTTAAACTCAAAATTGATGGAGCAGACCCAGATATGCATCGGAGCTATCCGTATGTTGAGAGGGGGTCCCTAGAAGGTGGGAACTGTTGTTATGACCATGATGAAGCTGTCTATTTCTTATGAACAGCGTTGGAGTGGCCTGGCCATTTGGACAAGCTGTGTTTATGTATTTACTCGAAATTGATGGAATAGACCTGGATGTGTGTCGCAGCTATCTGGATATTGAGCAGGGGTCCCTGGAAGGTGGGAACCACTGTTATGACCATGATGAAGCTGTTCATTTCTTATAGACAACATTGGAGTAGCCTGGTCATTTGGACAGGTCGTGTTTATGTATTTGCTCAAAATTGATGGAGCAGACCCAGAAGTGTGTAGGAGCTATCTGGATGTTGAGCGGGGATCTCTAGAAGGTGGGAACCGCTATTATGACCATGATGAAGCTGTCCATTTTCATTTAGACGGGCCATGTTTATATTTGTATTTGTAGGGACCACACCCTTAACCTAAACCACACCCTAAACCTATAACCTAAACCTAAACCTTAACCTATAACATAAACTTTAACCTACAACGTAAACCTTAACCTATTCTCAATTCCCTAAAGCTATAACCTATAACCTATAACCTAAACCTATAACCTAAACCTAAAATCTAAAACTTAAATGTATTCTCAAATCCCTAAACCTAAACCTACACCTAATCCTAATCTCAAGTCCCTAACCTAAACCTATACCTAAACTTGAAAACCCAAACCTAAACCTGATCTCGAGCCCGCACCCGATTTCCTGAACCTAAACCTTAACCTATTCTCAATTCCCTAAAGCTATAATTTATAACCTATAACCTAAACCTAAACCTAACCTAAACTTATAACCTTAACCTAAACCTAAAACCTACACCTAAACCTAAAACCTAAATGTATTCTCAAATCCTTGAACCTAAACTTATACCTAATCCTATTCTCAACTACTTAACCTAAACTTAAACTTGAAAACCCAAACTTAAACCCGATCACGATCCCGAACCCGATTTCCTAAACCTAAACCTTAACCAATTCTCAATTTTATAAAGTAATAACCTATAACATATAACCTATAGCCTAAACCTAAACCTAAACCTAAAACCTAAACCAATAATCTTAACCTATAACCTTAACCTAAACCAAAACCTATAAACTTAACCTAAACCAAAACCTAAAACCTAAAACCTATAACATATAACCTAAACTTATAACTTATAACCTAACCTTAACCTAAACCTAAAACTTAAACCTAAACCTATAACTAAAACCTATAAACTAAAACCTAAACCTAAACCTAAAACCTAAATGTATTCTCAAATCCCTAAACCTAAACCTACACCTAATCTAAATCTCAATTCCCTAACCTAAGCCTAAACCTAAACATGAAAACCTAAACCTAAACCCGTTCCCGAACCCGAACCCAATTTCCTAAACCTAAACCTTAACCTATTCTCAATTCCCTAAAGCTAAAACCTATAACCTATAACCTAAACCTAAACCTAACCTAAACCTATAACCTTAACCTAAACCTAAACCTAAACCTAAATATATTCTCAAATCCTTAAACCTAAACCTACACCTAATCCTAATCTCAACTACTTAACCTAAACCTAAATTTGAAAACCCGAACCTAAACCCGAACCCACCCGATTTCCTAAACCTAAACCTTAACCTAATCTCAATTCCCTAAACCTATAACCTATAACCTAAACCTAAAACTTAACCAAAACCTATAACGTAAACCTTAATCTATAACCTAAACTTATAACCTATAACCTAACCTTAACCTAGACCTATAACTTAAATCTATAAATAAAAAACTAAACCTAAACCTAAAACCTGAATGTATTCTCAAATCCCTAAACCTGAACCTACACCTAATCCTAATCTCAACTCCTTAACCTAAACCTAAACCTAAACTTGAAAACCCAAACCCAAACCTAAACCTAATCCCGAACCCGAACCTGATTTCCTAAACCTAAACCTTAACCTATTCTCAATTCCCTAAAGCTATAACCTATAACCTATAACTTAAACCTAAACCTAAATTAAACCTATAACCTTAACCTAAACTAAAAACCTAAACAAAAACCTAAAACCTAAATGTATTCTCAAATCCTTAAACCTAAACCTACACTCAATCCTAATCTCAACTACTTAACCTAAACCTAAACTTGAAAACCCAAACCTAAACCCGATCCCGAACCCGGACCCGATTTCTTAAACATAAACCTTAACCTATTCTCAAATCCCTAAAGTTATAACCTATAACCTATAACCTATAACCTAAACCTAAACCTAACCTAAACCTATAACCTTAACCTAAACCTAAAACCTAAATCTAAACCTTAATCAAAACTTATAACCTTAACCTAAACCAAAACCTATAACCTAAACCTTAACCTATAACCTAAACCAAAACCTATAACCTAAACCTTAACCTATAAACTATAACCTAAAATTATAACCTATAACCTAACCTTAACCTAAACCTAAACCTATAACCTAAACCTGTAAACTACAACATAACCTTAAACATAAACCTAAAACCTAAATGTATTCTTAAATCCCTAAACTTAAACCTACACCTAATCCTAATCTCAACTCCCTAACCTAAACTTGAAAACTCAAACCTAAACCCGATCCCGAACCCGAATCCAATTTTTTAAACCTAAACCTTAACCTATTCTCAATTCCCTAAAGATATAACCTATAACTTATAACCTAAACCTTAACCAAAACCTGTAACCTAAACCTTAAGCTATAACCTATAACCTAAACTTATAACCTATAACCTAAAGCTAAAGCTATAACCTAAACCTATAAACTAAAACCTAAACCTAAACCTAAAATCTAAATGTATTCTCAAATCCCTAAACTTAAACCTACACCTAATCCTAATCTCAACTCGCTAACCTAAACCTAAACCTAAACTTGAAAACCCAAACCTAAACCCGATCCCGAACCTGAACTTGAACCCGATTTCCTAAACTTAAACCTTAACCTATTCTCAATTCCATAAAGCTATAACATACAACCTAAACCTAAACCTAAACCTTAACCACAACCTATAACCTATAACCTATAACCTAAACTTATAACCTATAACCTAACCTTAACCTAAACCTAAAACCTAACCCTAAATCTATAAACTAAAACCTAAACCTAAACCTAAAACCTAAATTATTCTCAAATCCCTAAACTTAAACCTACACCTAATTCTAATCTTAACTCCCTAACCAAAACCTAAACCTAAACATGAAAACCCAAACCTAAACCCAATCCAAAACCCGAACCCGATTTCCTAAACCTAAACCTTAACCTATTCTTAATTCCCTAAAGCTATAACTTATAACCTATAACCTAAACCAAAACCTAACCTAAACCTATAACCTTAACCTTAACCTAAACCTATAACCTTAACCTTAACCTAAACCTAAACCTATAACCTAAACTTATAAACTAAAACCTAAACCTAAACCTAAAAGCTAAATGTATTCTCAAATCCCTAAACCTAAACCTACACCTAATCCTAATCTCAACTCCTTAGCCTAAACCTAAACTTGAAAATCCAAACCTAAAGCCGAACCTAAACCCGATTTCCTAAACCTAAACCTTAACCTATTCTCAATTCCTTAAACCTTAACCTATAACCTAACTTCAACCTAAACCCATAACCTACACTTATACCCAAAACCTAAACCTAAAACATAAACTAAATGTATTCTCAAATCCCTAAACCTAAACCTACACCTAATCTTAATCTCAACTCCTTAACCTAAACTTAAATCTAAACTTGAAAATCGAAACATAAACCCAATACCGAACCCGAACCCTAACCTGATTTCCTAAACCTAAACCTTAACCTATTCTCAATTCCCTAAAGCTATAACCTATAACCTATAACCTATAACCTATAACCTATAACCTAAACCTAAACCTAAAACCTAAACCTAAACCTTAACCTAAACCTAAACCTATAACCTTAATCTAAACCAAAACTTATAACCTTAACGTTAACCTATAACCTATAACCCATAACTTATAACCTTGAACCTAACCTTGACCTAAACCTAAAACCTAAACCTAAACTTATAACCTAAAAACTAAACATAAATCTAAAACCTAAATGTATTCTCAAATCCCTAAACTTAAACCTACACTTAATCCTAATCTCAACTCCCTAACCTAAACCTAAACTTAAACTTGAAAACCCAAACCTAAAATCGATCCTGAACCCGAACCTGATTGATGTAATAATGTAGCCCAATCACATGGCAACAAACAAGAAAATCTTGCTTTGTTGGCAAGCATACTTGAACTCAAGCATCACAATGCATCTATTTTCATCTCCACTATCTCTTGTAGCATAGATTATTTGAGATTTGGATTTATCTCATTTTTAGAGTCATGTCCTAACACAATATGATAATATTAATAGACAAGGTGGATTTGTCACCAACATTATTCCAAGACCCATATAACTTCTCCTTATAGGAAGTTGGGTAGAGCACATGCAGCTCGAATCCATTAAAGGAGATAAGGATCACCTCTCATATGTTCTCTCTTTTCATTTGTTTTTTTCCATAGGATTGTTTGGATGAATGTATTTTATGTTTGGATGGATTTACCTAGTTTGGGTTTAGCTGGATATGAATGTGAATATGATGAAATATATTATGTAACAGGTGTATTTCAGGAAGAATATATTGTAATAGGTGTATATCAGTAAAAGTCATCTTTACCTACAAAAATTATTTTCATCAGTAAAAATCATATTTCTTATAGTGCCCCCCCCCCCCCCCCGATCTCTCATCCTTGCCCTTCAATCTCCATCATCCTCCATCAAAGTTGAAGCCGAGAAGCTTAACATTCCAAGGAGGCTAGAAGATTACCAATCAATGGGTGTTTTATAGGATTAATTTTTGTGATGGACCAAGTGGGGCCTATCGATTGATGGTATGGATCGTATTTGGGACCAATCTTGATGTATGTATTATAATCCTATGAGGGCTTATAGTTGCAGAGCCCTCCATCACACGATTCTCTCTCTCTCTTTTTCCCTGTTGCGGCCCACCTTGATGAATGGACTAGATCGACACCATCCATCAGTGGCAGCCACCTCACTGTCCACCTTGCTACCCGATTGGGTGGGCCCCGTTTGAAGTGAAAACACAAATATCTGCTTGATCCATAACGTGTGGCTGTCCAGCACATGGGAACACCTGATGTTGGTGTTTTATCCACCATCCCACGTGGGGCCCACCTTGATGACGTGATGCATCCAACACGAGGGACCCACCTGTTGTGGAAGCAGATTGGCTAGCGTACCTTACAACAGCAATATAGTTGTTGTATTGACATCTGCAAGTTATGTGGATCTAATCATGAGGTATGTGTTATATCCAAACCGTCCATCCACCATCTAGTGGTCTGGACGGTGGGACCCACCTAATGTATATGTTTCATCTATGACTTCCACCGTCTAGATAGGCTGGACGGTGGGTCCCACCATGATGTAAGTGTTGTATTCAAACCGTCCATACATGGAACCCACAATGATATGTGTGTTTGGGAACGTAATAGCAGCTGGGTCTCCCAACTAGTGGGCCACCCACGTGGCTCCACTTGATGTAAGTGTTCTATCCATGCATGTGGGACCCACTTGAGATATGTATTATATCCACACCGTCCCTACACATGGGACAGTGTGACCCACTGTGATATATGTGCTCTATCCTCATTGTCCATCTGGATGGTGGGATCCACCATGATGTGTGCGTCATCCATACCGAATAATCAATTGTAGAGATCATTTTATGACATTAAAAAGAGAATGAGATAGATCTAAATTTCAAGTGGGACCCACCATTATGTATTTCATCCACGTTGTCCAGCAGCCGTGGGTCTCATCTTGATATGTATTGTATACCCACACCATCCAGCTGCTAAACGGTGGGTCCCACCTTGATTGTATGTATTCTATAGCCACACCATCTGTCCATTTTTTGGACATGGGCCTACCATGTTATACGTGTTTCAGCCACACCATCCGTCCATTTTCTAGACGTAGACCCCACTATAATGTATGTATTCTATCTGTGTCGTCCAGCGACAGTGGGGTCCACCCAATGTGTTTTATCCATGTGGTCCAGTGGCAGCAAGCCCACTGTGATGTATTTTATCCATGCTTCCCAACAGATGTGAACCCTGTCGTGATGCATTTTATCTACATCGTCCAAATCACGTGGGGCCTACCTTGATGATGTATGGGTCACCCAGACCATTCAGATGTTTAGGTGGTGCTAAGCGCACCATAATGTATGCGTTGTATATCCTAGTTGTCCATCTGGTGGGGCCCATTTGGAATGTGCAAGCCCACCTGCTGCTTGTGTAGGGCCCACCTTGATATGTATATTGTGCATGTTGTCCATGTATTTTCTAGACTATATGGGCTACCCCATCAGGCCCACTATGTTGTATGTGATGCACACATTGCCCATCCCTTGTGCCTAAGCTATGGGCCATTGTGTGAGGCCCAATATGATGAATTTTTGGCCCATTTAGTGAGGCCCATTGTGATATATATGTGGCCCATTGTGATGCATATGAGGCCCATGAGATGTGGCCCATTGTGATGTACATGAGTCCCATGAGATGCGGGCCATTGTGATGTATATAAGGCCCATGAGATGCGGCCCATTGTGATATATATAAGCCCATGTGATGAGGCACGTTGTGATGTATATTAGGCCCATTGAGATGTACATGAGGCCCTTGTGTGAGGCCCATCATGATGGTATAAGGCCCATTATATGGTGAGACCCATTGTATATGTGAGGCCCAATTGTGATCTGTAAAGCCCACCATGATGTATGTGTTATATTCACACCGTCCATCCATTTTCCTGATTTGTATAAGGGTCAAGGGCCCCATAGAGAGTTAAATTCAAATCCCAAGTGAACCGCACACTAGGAGACAATAGTGGTTAAATGTCCACCGTTGAAATCCTCCCTAGGGCCCGTTGTTAAGCCCATTACCTTAGGAGTAATGATGGTTAAATGTCCATGTTGTAATCTCCCTAGGGCCCATTGTTAAGCCCATTCTCATCATGTACATAAAATCAAGTAATAACTGGGGTCTGATATGCAATATTCGACCTTCATCAATCATTAAGAAGAATATATGTACAAACACGTATATAGATCATTTTAGAACTAATGTACATTGTACACACAATGTCTGACAACATTATCATAAGATTGATGAGAAACAACTTGCTATATAAGATGTATCTAAGGAAGCAAATACAACATCTACATTAGTGGACTATAGAGCCATATTTGCACAGAGTTTTATCTTAAGCGGATGACCTTGTATACGTCCTTTACAATTGGGCGGTTGAGGTATGCCTTTATTCTTTACTAGTTAATGAGACATCTCCACATATCATCTCATGTAATATATGATGCACATTACATTCCTTTATCACAATATTATGAACTACTCATTCCCATCTCACTTGGGAATTAAACTTCATGGATAAAAATGATAGAAGACATTCTTCCTATAACTAGACAGAAATGATAGATGGTATATCAAGTCATTCCTAAACACTATCCTTTGGGCCATTTGAATTGTTCTTTCCCTTTTTCCAGTATTTCTTACAACCCTTAGATTTGAACTTACTATAAGAGGATTTATTAGTCAAATGAGGGATGTACAATTTCTCGATCTTATTGTTGGCCTCAAATACTATCAATTGTGTATGTGGCTTCATCTCTGAGTAAGCAAGCTTATTCATGTTATAATTGTCGATAAATCTTTTGTATATTAGAATTATAGATATTAAGACCATGATCATTATAATGACCTCATCTTATACGCTTTCAACATCTCAAGCTAATTAGTAATATCATATATTTTAAGAACATGATCACTTACGGGAGTGACTTCTTTTAGTTGTAGATAATGAAATTATTGTTCTGAGGTTTAGATTTAAGTAGCAATTTAGAATTGAACATTCCTTACTAGTGCAGGAATATATCCCTGGCATTTATCATATTCGACAATTGATTGTAGAGGATATTAGAAATAAAGGCCAATATATAGATATTGGTTCTTTCATTATCCCTTTACCATTTGGTATGTTTAGTACAGATAGTGTCAGGCCCATGTCATAGTGACCGTTCCGTTCTGTAGGATCTCGCGGATCTCCCGGTCAAATTCTGGCAACTCGCAACCCGTAGATTTTATTTGTGCGCGACCTTAAGTCACATCCTGTAAACCCAAGTTGACTCAACTCGAGACCTATGCCATTGCGACCGCGCCGTCGCTGCTGTTTCGACGCACCATCTCGTGCGCCAATCCGACGCTTAGATCATAAGTTGTAGTCTGCACATTATCCCGGCCGTTGATCGCATGTTGTGGGACCCGAGGTGTCCATGTAGATTTTCTAGCAAGAAATCATGATGCCTAGGCTAGGATGACATCATCCTAGCTCTAGCCACCCTAGCCTCTAGCCCATGATTACCTTTCTCTTCCCCATGAGCCATGCCTTTTACACTAGCTATGATTGCCTTACAAAGCAATCATTTCCTTCTCTCTCCCTCCCATCTTTCTCTCCCTTCCTCTTTCTTTCACTTCTCCATTGCTAGAGAAGCTTGGGACATCCAAGCAACCCCAAAATCCAGCTATCTCTTACCCATTCTCCCCATCAATCCAACCATGAAGACCCCATCTTAACCATTGAATCTCATCCCTTGGAGCTCTATGTTGAGACTCAAATATTACATAATTTTTTTCATTAATCTCTTGATTTTATGAACATAAATTATCTTAATATTTTATTTTACTCATGCATGTGTTGCAAGGTGAATTCAAGTGCTTAGATTGAAAAAAGGGTGCTAAAAAGCATGGATTTGATGCTCAAGATTTACCAAGGAAAGGGTTGGATCTTAAGAGACCAAGATTGAAGCATTCACATGCCAAATATCCAAGAAAATCAAGTGACGAATGAAGAGAATCGACGATTTGAAGTGAAGAATCCTAAAATTGTCCTGAAAAAGTGTATTTTGAAGCTATAAAGTTTATTTTGGGAAACTGCGCAGCAGGAAGTCTATTTTAAATGAACTAAGCAGCGAGAAGTCTATTTTGGGAAAATGCGTATATTTGATACGATTTCTAAGGTTTTCAAATTTGTACAAAAATTGGAGTTTTCTACTTATAAATAGAGCTTCCTAGGGCATTCCTAAACATCGTTCAAGGCATCCCAAAGCAAAATTTAGAGTTTTTAAAGAGTTTTTAGTTTTATTAAAGCTTTTAAGTTGTTCTTTTTATTTTAGATCTTTTCTATTTTCATTTTTTCTTTCTTGTTACTTTTTATTTCTACAATTTAATTATGTTCTTCTAAGTTCCTTCTAGCCCAAGCTAGAAGAGAAGCACATGGGTTTAATAGTTTTTTAAGATTATGATGATTGATTGTTTTAATGATGAGAAAAATGATATATGCATGTTGTCTATTATTTAGGTTTTATTTTTTTATCCTCTTGTTAGATCCATATGTTTCCATCATATGAGATTTACATTGATGGATAGGCTTAGCCTAGATCAATGTAAGACCCGTATCCTACACCGTACCGTTCCGTTGACTTCCGCAATCCTTCTGTTCGAATTCTGACAATCTTTGACCTGTATTCGATGTTTACGCTTGAACCTAAGCTGAGTCTCGTATATCAGAGTCGACTCGACCCGAAACCTATACCTTAGCGACCGCGCCGTCGCCGCGGTTCTAACACCGTGACTCGCGTACCAAACCGATACCCAGGTTGGAAGATGACGGTCTGCGTCCGTTCTAAAGAAACCCTGCGCGTTACGAACTACGAGGGAATCTCTACGAGATGTCCCATCAATCAATGTCAAGTACAAGCCTTACCCAAGTACATGTAACCCATCCCTCCCTTTTCTCAAAAGATAACTCTCTCTCCTCTCACCATCCCTCCTTTACCAAATGTCAACTACAATCATTCCCTCTTTTACAAATTTTCAACCACACCCATGCCTCCCACATCACCCTTTCTTACAACCACCACATCACCCCATCCCTTAAGCCATTACTTCCTTCCCTCTCTCTCATTTCATCTCTCTACTCTCAAGCAACACTCCATCACACGTCCAATCCCCAACTCTCTCCCAAATCACAAGTGTGGCCCACCCTCTCATCTCTCATCCTCACCATCAAGGTCCATCATCCACCGTCCAAAGTGAAGGCAAGGAGCTAAGGAGGCTAGGAGAGTAAGAAGAAAGCCAAGAGGTGGGTGATCCACCGTTGAATTCTTTTTAGGGACCACTTATTGGTGAAACCCATTTTTTTATGTGTAATTTGTATCATGTGGGGCCCAGAGTGGCGGGGCCCCATCATCATCGTCTCTTCTCTCTCTCTCTCTCTCTCTCTCTCTCTCTCTCTCTCTCTCTCTCTCTCTCTCTCTCTCTCTCTCTCTCTCTCTCTCTTTGATTGGTGACGATGATGAAGGGGTGAGTGTGGCCCACCATGAATCTCATATTTTATGTGGGTCCCGTCGAAGGAATGAAGTGGATCCACGCTATCCAACCCATTAGCGGGCCCGGGTGGAAGGAAAACACAAATATTAGTTGGGCCACGTTCATGTGGGTCCCACTTTGATGTGTGGGCCACATGCATGTGGGACCCACCACAATGAATGTGTCTAACCATGCCGTCTAGCGTCCCTAGACGCTGGACGGGTGTGGCTAACATGGGGTTTATGCACTGATATGGGTGTGTACTTGCAAAAAAAAAAAGAAAAGAAAAGAAAGGAATGGTGAGCCACTAATGCAGACCCCACCTTGATGTAAGTACTCAATCCAAGTCATCCATCCTTTTTTCTCAGCCCATTTGAGGCGTTGAACCGAAAAATGAGATCGATCTGATGAACAAGCGGGCCATACAGTAGTAAATAGTAGTATTACTATTAAAATTCACATAAATTCTTTCATTGGGCAAAAATATATCACATATTAGTCTTGATTGGCTTGTCTGGAGCTGTAGAAGCTAATGAATGGGATGGATTCCTTTGATGTGGGTCCCACCTGAGAAAAACCCCGAAATTTCCATTTTCTTAAAAAAAAAAAAAAAAATCTAAAGAAGCAGCAGTGGCTGCTGCTGAGGACGCCAGCGTCCAGCGCTGGGCGGGCGCGAGTAGACGATTGGGCTGGGGTTCACGGCCCCAGCAGTGGACCCCTCGTGATGTGTTTCGAACAGCCATCCCATTCATCTGGTGGCCCCTTAGGGCAGTGGGCCCCTTTCAAAATTTCAGCCGTATATGGATCTCAGGTGGGCCATACCATCTAAAATCATGTGAAGACATGCCTGAAACGTATAAAAGCACTTGGTGAGGCCTACATGAGATTTGGACATGGCTGAAACTTGGTCTGAACCCTCCGTCGGGTGGGACACACATAATGAGTGGGCTGGATTGGAGGACCACCTTGTGGTGGGCCCCCAACCGCGGCCTCATGAACAGTTTGGATGGCAATAAGCATTACGGTGGGCCCCTGGCCACGTTGCGTTGCAAATAAACATTACAGTGCCCCCCCTCCCTGGCCGTGTGGCCTTATGCATCAACGTCACGGTGGACCCTTAGTCCACGTGGCCTTATGAACAGGTTGGATGAAAATAAATGTTACGGTGGGCCCCTACCCTTGCCTCACGTGACCCAACCGGGCCCAAGTTAGGTGGAAAAATAAATGTTACAGTGGGCCCCTTCCTGGCCCAGTTGACTTTATGTATAGGTTGGTTGGAAATAAACATTCCAGTGGGCCCTCCCTGCCCATGTGACCTTATGGATAGATTGTATGGAAAATAAACATTTCCATGGGCCCATGGTCCACTTGATCTTATGAATAGGTTGGATGGAAAATAAATATTATGATGGGGCCCCATGGCCATGTAACCTTATCAACAGGTTGTATGGGAACTAAATATTTTTGGTGAGCCCCTATCTATGTGATCTTTTCAACAGATTGAGTGGGAAAATAAGCGTTATGACGGGCCTCACATGAGGCTCACTTCGATAAATACGGGCCCATGTGTTTAAGCCCATCTTGATGTATTTCAGGCCCATGATGGAGGCCACTTGGATACATATGGGCTGATGTGTTTAAGCCCATCTTGATGCATTTTCAGGTCTATTATTGAGGCCCGCTTGAATGCATATGGACCCATGTATTTAGGCCCATCTTGGTATGTATATGGCCCAATATTGAGGCCCACTTTGTTATATATGGGCCCATAGGTGTAGGCCCATTTGATGTATTTGTAGCCCATTGTTGAGGCATACCTTGGTAAATATAAGGCCTATGTGATTAGGCCCATTTGATGTACATAAAGCTCATGTGATTGGGCTCATTTTAATGAATTCTAAAGCCCATGGGTTATGACCCATTGCAAAGGACCTAAGGCCCATTGGTAAGGCTCATTGAGGTGATCCGCTTGATGAATGTAAGGCCCATATGATACGGCCTGATTAATGTACTTAAGGCCCAATTGAGTGCAACTAGGTCCATTACAATGTGTGATCCCTCTATGGCATATAATGACATTTATAGCAAGTAATGTCTTGGAAACAATGATGGTTAGAGGCCCACATTGTAAGGTTGACGTCGGTTAAATATCCGCACTGTCACTCTCCCTAAGGCCCACTAATAGGCTCATACTTGTAGTAAGTAGGCTGTCTCGGCCCATCTCAGTTATATGCAGAGCCCATCTCTATGTACATGTTTAGTATAGATTCATGATTCATTATCATACGCATCATATGTATGACTGATATGAGAAGTGACTGATCATAGCATATGCCTTCGAGTGAACTGTTTATGGACTTCCTGATAAACAGAGTTTCCCTACATGAGTGCATGATACACGTAGGACTGTTGCATAATTGGTAGTGTGACTCATGCACTTGCATTGTATGATTGTGATTATTGTATGCCCTAGCGACATCAAGGCCATAACCTCCACAGATGCATCGTAGGTGGCTGGATTGGATGCCGAAAATGTTTGGTTCTAGCATACGGGCGTCATAGATGTCCCTGGGTGAAAATTCCTAAACCCGATGGTACCAGAGGATGACTCCAACGTCGAGATCGAGTGGATATATGAGCGCACGATGGCCGAATACCAGGAGGCCGTGTCTCCCACTGTGTCGTGGTCAGTTGAAAAGGAGTATGGCCTTACTCGCCCGAGGGTTAGGAGGGAATACTAGGCTGAGTTTGACCAGCTCATGAATTGGTCCGCTATCGTCATGCCGGATAGGCATTGGCAGACTATTGGCCAGGCGGATAGTGAGGTTTCTTATGCTCACTTGGACTATGCGGCTTGGAGAGCGGCAGTGCCATTTGGAGTGTACTAGACCCCGGTGATCATCCAGATTGAGAACTGTACTGATATATGATGAGGATTGATATGCTTGACTTGCATTCTACATCGCATGGCCTGAATGTGGCTGATCGTATTCATATCTTGCATTGCATAGCCTTGGTACGGCTAATTGTATTCATGTACTCATCAGCACATTACAGCATTATTCTAACCTTGCATTCTGAGCACGCTCGTATTGCGCATACACTTACACCACCCTCTAAGCTTTCTATAAGCTTATGAACGATTGATGCGTGTAGGTGACGCCAGGACGCAGCCTTAGTCTCGCCACTGTTGGAGCGTGCAGTCGAGCTTCCAGAGTTTTTGTTATTGTCACTATTTTGTATTTTCCTTTCTTACGCATTATACTTAAAAGTTTTTGTTCATATTGGATTTTGTGGTGGTGTTCTTGTGGTTATTGTTCATGGGTTATGCTCACGTTATGCTCATTACGAATTAAATGGATATTAGGAATCCTCCTTGTAGCATCTCAGGATCGGAACCTTGTATATGGGTGCCAGGAGCCGAGAACGGGGTACTACGGAGGCTGTCGATGCTAGATTCGGCGATCGGGAATTTTGTGAGCCCGGTTTTCGAGTTTGGGGCGTGACAATCAATTAGATTTCTTAGATAGGAGAGGTTCTCAACCTGTTATATTTCTTTGATATTCATTATCCTATAGATATTGAATACTTAAAATCACTGACGCTTGATAATATATGTCAATGATGCAAATTCATGATTTTCTAATATTTTATATCACTTTTTAAATTATTTAAACCGTCTTATTTTTCGACTAGGCTGACCATAATGCTCAGATCATAGTTATGTTATCCAAGTCATCATGATTTTGGAACATTAACTTATGTGTGGAACTTTGAAGCTTGTGTGTTATTTTACTCAGTTGAATTACATCCATTCAAAATCTCAAAATCAAATCATCAGTTTAGTTTTTATTACTTAGTTTATTTTGCATTTGATTTTTTTTCATTCTCACAATTCATCTCCCTGTGGGATCGACTCCGTATTCACGGGATATTACTTATGAACCTCTGCACTTGGAAGCAAGCAATCACTCTAGAACATAGTGGTGGAAGTAGGAGATTAAAATCCAAGGTGGGTACTCTCTTATACTAGATTTCATCCTCTTCCTTTGATTTCTTTCTTTCATTTGCATGGGGACTTGAAGGGCCCACCAATTCATGGTGGAGATCCTCCATAATCCCTTTGATGTGGCCTTTGGCCCATCTTCTTGCATGCATGAGCCATGGTGGTTCCATTCTCCATGGACCCCGCCAGGATGATTTCTACTCTAATCCATGCCTTTTAAGGGACATCTAGACCCCTCATTTGCATGGTGGGGATGGCATCCCCACCTCAGATTTTTATTTTGTTATGATGGGCCCATGCATGCATGGGACCCATCTTGATGTATGTATTGATGCATGTATCTCTCTCTCTCTCTCTCTCTCTCTCTCTCTCTCTCTCTCTCTCTCTTTCTCTCTCTCTCTCTCTCATTTCATTTTTTTATTGTGATGATGTATGATGGCCCACCTGATGATGCATGCATTATATCCATGCTGTCCATGTGTTGGACCCACCTTGCTAGACCATCCAGCAGCAGGCCTGCTGGCCTGTCCATCTAGACAAACCAGATGAAGAGAAAACATAGATATCAGCTTCACTTCATTGCCAGTGTGTCCCACACGTGTAGACCCACCCCAATGCATGTGTTATATCTAAACCATCTATTTATTGGATGCTAGGCCAACAGTCTAGCAGCGGATAGTTGTTGTATTTGACGTCAGCAAGTTCTGGGGCCTGATCTTGAGGTATGCGTTTCACCCATGTCATCCGTCTATTGTGGGACCCACCCCACACGTGTTCACGTGTGAAGGTGGGGCCCACCAAATGTATGTGTTCTATATCACATCGTCCATTGGTGGACGGTGATAGGTGGGAGCCCACCATGATGTATTCTATATCCAAGTTGTTCGTCCCTTAGCTAGACTTGGGACCCACCCCACACGTGCTGCACATGTGGGGGCGGGGCCCACCTTGATGTATGCATTCTATATTCACACTGTCCATCTTTGGATGGTGCCATGTAGAGCCAACCATGATGTATGGGTATTATCTACACCATCCAGATTGCTGGACGGTGGGACCCACTTCTGATGTATGTAATTTACAGCCATGCCATCCATCTATTTTTGGCAGGACGTGGGAACCACCCCCACACGTTTTACACGTGTGGGGGTGGGGTCCACCTTGATATGTGTATCATCATCCATTTCATCTATTTTTTGGATGGGTGGGGCCCACCATGTGATGTGTTGTATAGTCACACCGTCTATCCACGTGGCCCCCACGTGATCTACGTGTTTAATCCAAGTTGTCCATTTGGTGAGGCCTATTATGATGTATTTGTGGCCTATTTGGTGAGGCCCATTGTGATGTATTTTTGGCCCATTTAGTGAGGCCCATTGTGATATATTTGTGGCCCATTTGCTGAGGCCTATTGTGATGCATTTGTGGCCCATTTGGTAAGGCCCGTTGTGATGTGTTTGTGACCTTTGATGAGGCCTAATGTAATGAATGAGAGGCCCATATGATGAGGCCCAATGTGATGTATGAGAGGCCCATATGATGAGGCCTGATGTGATGTATATGAGGCCATATGATGAGGCCCGATGTGATGTATATATGGCCCATATGATGAGGCCCATTATGATGTATGAGAGGCCCATTTGGTGAGGCCCATTATGATGTATATGAGGCCTTTATGTGAGGCACAATGGGATGTGTATTAGGCCCTTACGTGAGGCCACGGGCCCACTATATGTTTGGCTCTATGTGGGGCTACTCCTTGGAAGAAATGTTGGTTAAATATCTAGATTGATGGGCAATGATGGTTAAATGTCCACATTGTGACCTTCCCATAGGCCTTTGTTAGGCCCATTCTCATCCTTCACTAAGTGGGTTGACCTAAATCATTGGGCCTCATTGATATGTGCTCATCCATCTATTCATATTTGGCTAACCTAAGATGTTGGGCCCCCATTGGTTGCCAATAAAATTATTTTAATCTTAGAGTCCATTTAGGACTTATTTGGGCCCTCTAGGGCATCTAGCGGGTTATATGATAGTATGGTGAAGGAGCCCATTTCGGATCCTTAGGATTATAGGTAGGCTACTTAGGCCTAACCTTTATATGAGGAGAGTTCATCATAGCCATAGACAGAGGGATCCGTGCTATCAGATTTGCTATATCCATAGTCGAAGACCAACCTTCATGTTATGGGTCTGCCGTCCATCTATGGACCTCACCTTATATATAGGCCGATTATCGATGCCGATTATGAGTATGTGTTAGCATAACATCATGATGCATGCCCATATGAATCATCTACATGCTTGTTATAAGATGTAGTTGACCATTGCATATGTTATTGGGAAAGTTATTTATGGGACTCCTTAATAGGCTGAGTTGTCTCACATAACCGCACGGCATGCGCAGGATTGATGCATGATTGGACTGTGTGACTCATGCATCTTGCATTGTGTGATTATGATTACTGTACGCCCTACCGACATCAGGGTTGTAACCTCCGTAAATATAGTGTGGATGGCAGGATTGGATACTAAAAATTCTTGTTAAGCACAGGGGCGCGAAGGATGTCACAAGGTGAAAGTCCTCAAACCCTTATGGTACCATGTAGGATCCCCTAATGCCTAGACCGAGTGGATGTATGAGTGCATGAGGGCCGAATACCAGGAGGTAGCGTCTCCCACTGTGTCGTGGTCGGTTGGAAGGGGGTGTGGCCTTACCTGCCCAAGGATAAGGGCAATTGCTAGGCTAAGTATGATGAGCTCATAAATGGGTCCACTACTAACGTGTCAGGTAGATATTGGCAGACTGCTGGTCAGGTGGGTAGTAAGGTCTCTTTCGCTTACATGGTTGTGCATCCAATGTGAGGCGACAATCTGGTGTATAGTGTACTAGAACCCGATGATTATCCAGAGAGAGAACTATACTAATATATGATGCTCTGGAGATGAGCTAGATTGATATGTGGATTGGTATGCTTGAGTTGCATCTTGCACATGACATTGGCTGTGTAAGCATTGTATCGCATGGCCTTGGTGTGGCCTATAGCATTCATGTCTTACATTGCATGGCCTTGGTATGGACGATAGCATTCATGCCTTGCATTGTATAACCTTGGTACGGTTGATAGTATTCATGAACTTATTAGCATATTTCTGCATTACTCTGACATTTCATACTTGCATTACTACCTTACGCACACACTTTCACCACCCTTTAAGCTTTCTATAAGCTTATGCACGGTGGATGCATGTAGGAGATGTCAAGACGCAATCGTAGCTGAGCAGGAGCAGGAGTGTGCAACTGAGCTTCCAGAGCCTTTTGTCATCTATTATATTTCTTTTTATGTGCACTGTACTTAAAGTTTTTTATTATAATGGATTTTGTGATAGCATTCTGGTTATGCTTGTTATGAAATAATGCATGTTGAAAATCCTCTTTGTAGGATCCTAGGATCGAAACATTGTATATGGGTGTCGAAAACTTAGAATGGGGTACTACGGAGGCTATCAACATCGGATTCAACGATCGAGAATTTTGTGAGTCTGATTTCCGAGTTTGGGTCGTGACAGATAGCCCGGGAGGCTTTATCATTATCCTAATCAAAAGTAGGAGGCTTTATCATTATCCTAATCAGAAGTAGGAGGGGGTGGCTCTTGAATGACATATTGCACACGCTCTATAGTGAACACACATCTTTATTATTATCCTCATTAGAAGGAGGTGGTGGCTCTTAAATGACATAGAGCATATGCTCTATAGTGACCACAACCTATAGCTTTTAGTAGCAATTGATAAAGTTACTCCCAACGAGATTATTAACAATAATAATTTAAAATAGTGCATTTGGTTTTATCATCTTTTCTCTATCTGACCACTAAGAAATGCTATAATTATAATTTGAGGTATTATACCTTATTTTAGGGCATTTATTTTAGGCACATAGACACTAAGTCAATTAAGTCATGCTCCCACAATGCAATTCAAGGTAGATATTACCAATTATGTAAATGTAGTCATGCGGTGCAGGTACCTGCACACAACTCCCTTCCATCGTCTAATCATCCATGTGCAGTTATGCGACCATAATCATCCATCATATAACACATATTCCATACAATGATGTAATATGCAGAAAAAGATGCAACATATATTTGTAAAAGATGTGTAACCCAAGGCATTTAAAGGAAATGTCATGTCTCATTCTCATGTATTAAGTTATGCAACTATATGCACAACCAGGGCACCCTCTAGTTTTATAAGACATTAAGTAGCCCACAACATGTGTATAAAATTATGCATGCTCATATAACATGCCCTACATGAATATATGGTCTCATCCATATAGTCTACACACATCTTCAATTGCCCAATATATATAGGGACTATGATGTCCCATTTTGATATAATATGCTAAATACCCATACATCTAAGGCATGACATGAACTATTATGTCCCTCTTGCATGCATGCCCTTTAAGTGCTGATAATATGAGAACAATTATCTAGCAGTGCTCAACTTAGACTAAGGTTTCCCATAATATGATGCATTTGATTAGAGAAGGTTGAGAGGGACCATATCTTAACGTAATGGGTTATCATACAACCATCCAAATCAAAGCCAACAATCATAATACAATCAAGGCATCAAAATCATATAAAAATATGTCCATGACAATTAGGAATCAATGTGTGGCTCAGATCCTACCATGCGATAAAAATGGATTAATTTAACAGACTTCTAAATTGGGCAATCAAATGCTTGATCCAAATTATTAGATGCCTTCATCACATCAACATTAAGCTAATGTTCGAGTTTTGGCTCAATAAGATTTCAAACAAATAAGATTAGTTGAAGACAAGATGAATAATCATCATGGCATCCAGTCCAAATTTGACTAATTTGATCCATCCAACTTAAATAACATGATGAGATAAATCTTTGACTCAAATTTCAATATGATTCCTGATGTATAAGATATAGCATGATTAAGTTTCAACTAATCCTATTTGTCTATAATCATTGTGATTCGCGCACTATCCGTCAAGGGGGTCCACATGTATAGATTTTTTATGGAGCCATACATGCATTTATACCCCCACACACTCCACTCATGTGGATGTCCTAGCCATTATACACTTTTTTTTTTTAATTTGAATTTAATTTACTTTCATCTTTGATGTATGCATGATCAATTAAAGTAAAATAAAATAATGTTAATTTTTTTCAAATTTTTTAGCTTTGAAAATTCTCAAATTCCTCAATTAAATAATTTACCAAGCATTAAAATTAATAATAAAAATTTCAATATAGAAATATTTAGAGAATTCACATTATAGTGTAGATGAGAGAAAGTAGAATAGTGGAGAAAAACAAGGAAAAGAGAGAGAGAGAGAGAGAGAGAGAGAGAGAGAGAGAGAGAGAGAGAGAGCAAACTTCTTCCTCTCCTCCATGTTCGCATGACACCACATGAGCGCCCCTTACATGGGACCCACAATGATGATCTAAGCCATCCATTACACTTTCACTCTCCCAAGCATTCACTTCATGTTTCCTCTTTTGTGAGCTATCCATCAAGCGACCATAGATCTTTATCAGTGACATGACTTTAAATATATAGATTTAATACATCACATCTTAATCTCAGCTAAAATGAGCTATTTAGCATTATATAAAATTATTGATATAAAAAAGTAAGAAAAGTTATAACCATTGGATCATTATAGACAATCATATACATTGTTTGATCTTAACCTACATATCTATAAATTTTAATTAAAGCAATTAATCACAGCCATAAAACTAATTCAAAACCATTATTCCACACCATGAACCATGCCACATCATCTCTACTGAAAAGAAACAATTAATACATATCCCATATGCTTTAATTGATCGTTGATTCAAACTGACCATTGACAAAATGTCAACTTAAATCAATTAAATCTCCTAATTTGCACTTTCTTTGTAGTCCAAGTTTGAAATGGGCATTCCTTATTAAGGTTTACACCATATGATTGGTTAAAGCGCAAAATGGACACACTTATCTAGGTAATCAAAAATAAAAACCAACTAATACCTATAAATAAGATCACTTTGATATAACTTTTAGTTAGATTTTTTGGAAATGTCTCAAAAAATAAAATACTTATAGATGCTCAGGTTAATTGATTAATCCCTATGTGTAGCGCCTCGAAATTCAAGGACTGAGCAGCTACTCGGCTCCTGAATTTTCGAGTGTCACGTGTGCAATAATGAGTCACAAATGTATATAGTTAATCAGGTATTAGCAAGCAATGATGAATTAGACTAAGCATGTTTAATTGCTAATCAAATAATTAAGTTTCAAGTGCTACTAACCAAATAAAGTTCTATCGCAAATTCATATCCAACATAACAACTTGATAAATTCGAATAACAGTCGTCCAGGGATCCAATCCCATATGCTCATCACATCCCAAAATGATCTGGGCTCTGGCCCAGTCCCGCCAACATCCACCTCACTAATATGCCCTACCAAACTCCTGATAGTACGCCCGCTCCTCATCATCAGCAGTACCGACATCGTCCAATGCATGCTGCTCTAGGGTACCTGCATCTATATCGGGTTCTGGTTGGTGTTTTAGAACACCATCCTAGAGTGGGAGTGAGTGATCAACTTAGTGGTACTATTAGCAATAGGCATACGAATTATCATGCATAGGATACGTTTAATGAACAACAATCAACATAGAATCCTAAACATTGTTGTTAATGTAAATGCATGATTATGATATGATGCATGCCCCTCACCAAAACTAGCACTCCCTCAAGCGAGACATGTAACGTTCGTAATGAAACAACACTCCCTTCAAAAGCGACCTCGACTGTATAATCGCCACAATAATAAATGCAATGTCATGGAACATGTTAGCCAGATTGATTAGTTATGTCCATTCATCCAGCAGATTGGAGAAACCGAAAGACCCTTAGTGGAGTTATTGCCCTAACTCGATAACACGGTTCGAGGGTCGTGGCTATGTGACTCTAGCGACCCTTATGCATATCTTGGGGTCGTCAATCCCGAAAAGTAGTATAAACATAGACAAACAGATTTGGACTTAAATGTCCTACTCGCGGTCACTGTAAGGAGGGTGTCATCCCAACACAGGTTGACAGCACGGGTACAGTGTCTCATACCACCGTTCCCCGCTCACGAGTCCAAGTGCTCAATGGACACTACAGGGAGGCTCGTCACCCCAGCGTAGGTTGACACAACACAGGCATAATGTCCCATACCATCATCCTCGGCTCATGAGACTTTGTGGGCTGTAAATCATAGTTAACAATGGGCGCAATGGTCTTAGGGTACTTCAGGTTCATACAGGCGTGATCAAACAAGGTTAACATACATGGATGGTTGATTATTTTTCAATGTGCCCCAACGGGCTGAACCGTAGCTAATCGGCATAAGAACACTGTCTCGTGTAGTCCAACTACAGCCAACAACCTATAGTTCAACTATTCGGGCCAGATTCACTTGCGAGCAAGTCCAACGAAAGGGGTCACTCAAGTAATTTCAGGTAATCGGCCCATCCATAAAGGTTTATGTAATAATACACATGTATTGTCAAATTCAGAGATAGTTCACCCATGGCAGGCATAAATCAGCAATTTAAGTACATGGACAGCAATATATCAAGTTCCCTAAACCCATACAGGTCATGTTCATCATATTCCGATATATACAACCATAAGGGCAACCATGCACCAATATATAACAACTAGTCTTCCATGAGTTAACATAGATCACATAATTCAACTATAAATCGAGGAAATTAAGAAAGTAGTTCAACAATTAGCAATGTGACAATATTTCACGCCTTTACTCCTAGCATAATTGACATGTAGTAACAATTCAACTAACAATCAGCAATTTTGCAACAATTCATGTCATTTTTTAAGCATAGTTAGCACCAAATTAGGAAATCAACAATCAACTAGCATAAATTTAGGGAAAGCTAGATATTTGCACCCTACATGAGCATGCAAATGCACAAGTCACAGATTTGGGTTATTAGGGTCTAATCCCCTTCTATAATTTCAGCAATTTCTAGTCCATTATCCTAATTATGCAGCCCAAATGAAAATTCAGCAACATGCACCAACATTCACCAAACATGTTAGTTAAACCTATACTAGGCGCGATAATCGACTACCTAAAGGTAATGATCCTCACCTAAACTTAGCCGAAGATTGCTGAGACGATCCTAGCAACGCCGGCTCCGCAAGCTCGAGGTAGCAGGGCCCTACATTACATTGGATGGACAAAGATCATATGCATGTTGCAGAAATTATGAAAATATAGTGAGAATTACTACATTACCTTAGATGGGTCGGAATTCCCCTTCCAACGGCGAAGAACAATCAGTATTTCCAACGGAAGAGGGGAGAGGACATCGAAATTTACGAATTTCAGCCACCGAGGTCACATATAAGTGAGGTGCCCCAATGTCTCTCTCTCTCTCTCTCTCTCTCTCTCTCTCTCTCTCTCTCTCTCTCTCTCTCTCTCTCTCTCAGCTAGAAATGGGGTTTGAGAGAGAGGGCAACTCTTTTATATGCCTAGAATTATTTCAACTAACCCTGGGTTTGGGGTAATTCCCCAAATAGCCAAGTGGGGCCCATATCAAGTTATTAGAGCTACTCTGACGGCTCCCTGGCCCATCTGATACATGGAATAAGTGCCCCATAACCCGATGAAGGGTTGGACAAAGTTTGATCGCAAACGGATGCAGAGTTTTTTCACAACGGTCCAATTCACGATCAACGGTCACCGTTCCATGATCAATGACCAGATTTTGTAGGCGCCTTCGGTGTGAATTTATTGGTTGCCATAATTACCGATTAGGTTTATGACCTAAAACCTGATCGACATAGCTGATGGACGGGGTAGATCTAGTTTAAAAATCATGCGGGCCCCACAAGAGCTAGTGCTAACACTATTACCATGTGAGTGTTGTCTATCAAGTAACAGGTAATTCCTCAAAATGAAAAAGTATTGAACGGTCCAAATTCAACAAAACAATGTTCATTAGTCAGATCTCAGGATTATCGAATAAAAATAAATTTAATCCTGAGATCAATATAAAGGTGGGTCCCACTACTTGGACAGTTCAGATTCGAGATGGATTCCACGTATGCAGTAAGGGAGCCGCAGAAGTACCGTTTTTAAGGTACGACGCTCGGCACCGTATATCATTCCCGCCCTTCTCTCCTCTCCCCACCCATATAAAGTAGTTCGTTATAAACGAATATCTCATTTCTCTCCTCTTTCTGTCTCTGCGAAAATCGCCATTTTCCAATGGCGTATCGCAGAAAGCAGCCATTTTCCAGGGCTTCGACATTCAAAGAAGATTTCCGTTCCTCTCCAGAAGATTCCAAGCCTTCGATTTCTAGGTTTTCTACCTTCAAAGATGATATCCGATCATCTTATGATTCCTCCTCCTCCTCCTCCTCCTCCTCCTCTTCCTTCTCCTCATCTTCTTCCTCTCTCGCCACCCAAGCGATCCGAGCTTCTTCCGCTCACCGAGATTCTTCTATCTCCTCCGCCTATGGAGAATCTGCTTACAGAGAGCCGACTCGGCAGAGGCCCGATCCATTGTGGCAGCAGGTCAGTGGTTTTCCTTCCGTTTTGAATTTTTTTCCCAGTGGATTGGTTTTTTTGTTCTTGAATTGGTGGAAACTGGGGTTTCAGTTTGTACTTCGAAGCTTGGTGGTTGAATTCTGGATGGCTGCAACTGTTGTTTTCCTGTGGTTACTTGAAATTCCTTTCAATGGTTGAATTGGATGAGGAGTGGTGAAATTGTAGGAAAATTAAGGATTATTTGGTGGAATCCATTGCTGGTATATGAATTTTGGAAATTTGTGGGGTTTTTAATGATTCTGTGGATAATATGGGATTTCTTTAGTGGAATTGATTATATGGTGGTTGATATTTTGGGAAACTGTGTGATGAGTTGGTGCAAATTTTTGAGTCAGATGGGAAAGGATTCAATGTTTTTTTTTTCTGTAATTATGTTGAAATCTTTTTTTCTTTTTTCTTTTTTCTTTTTTTCCATGGTGGAATCGGATGAGTGGTGGAATTGTAGGAGAACTAAGGATTCTTTGTGAAATTAACTATTGGTGTTTGAATTTTGGAAATTGGTGGGATTCTTTTTTATAATGAATCTGTGGAGAATTTCGGATGCTTTTAATGGAATTGATTGCTGGTGGTTGATATTTTGGGAAACTGTGTGATGAGTTGGTGCAGGTCTTTGAGTCGGGTGGGGATTGAGGGTTCTCTGTTGGTGTGGATTATTGGTGGATGGAATCTTTCGAAATGATTGAATAGTTGTCTTTTTTCTCTTGAATAGGTGGAAAATTTCTTGTCGTTTTGATGGAGATGATCCACATTTGAATTTTGGGAAATGTTGTGGGTTGTGATGCATCAGTGGAAATATTTTGATATGTGGTTTCTCTTTGGCTTGGTGGAAAGTTTATAGCTTCCCTGGTTGGATGATCATGGGTGGTTGAATTTTGGAAATTACCGCGATGAATTTTGGAACTTGGTTGAGATTGAATCCGTGTTTGTTGGACTGGATGATCAGTGGATGGGTTTTGGAAAATGCTTGATGAATCTATCGAAAATTGGGATTTTCGTTTCCAGATATGATTATGTATATTTTCTCAAGGACTTGATGCTTTGTAACATTGGATTCTGGAAAATGTCGTGGAACACCAGATATGTATGTGTTTCTTGGAGTGGATTGGTTGGACTTTTTTTTGAACTGGTAGAATTGATTTATTTATTTATTTTCTTTAGAATGTATTCTCTAAATTGGAGGTTTTGATTGTTTCAAAGCTTTTTAGGTTCAAGATATCATCGAATGTAACGTGTCACAGTATGAATTTATTGTGATAGATTCTTGATATATGATACAATTATCAATTTATCAGAATGATCTCTGTCTTCCAATTTATCATTGTCATCATCATCATCATCATCGTCATCACCATAGCCTTTCCTAGATAATTGGGATCAGATTTTGTGATTCCTTGGTAGACATTCAACAATTGGCTGCCAACTTGACAAAAACTTCCTTCTTTATGAACTGGCTGACACATCGTTATCAGGTGGAGGTGATTTTCGTAGTTAACAATTTTTTTTATTTTTTATTTAAAGAAACTAACATCAAATCACAATTATCTGGCTTATATAAAGTAGCCAAATCTCAACTATATCACTGCTAAAAGAATATTTTATCAATATGATATATGAAAATTCACCTTTCAAAAAAAAAATCATTTGCATAGTACAGTTTAGTAAAGTCCCAATGCGCCTCACAAGTAAAGCCAAGCCTCCCACAGTTCTGGCGGGCTTTGAAACTCAGGCGTAAAATTAAGCTTAAGCCTGACCCAACTTGGATGGTCCATAAAAATCCAATTTGCTACCCAGCCCAACTCCCTAAATTGTCATTGTTGTCGTCATCATCGTCAACTAATCCTTATCCCAATTAATTGGGGTTGGCTGCATGAATCCTGTTCCGCCATTCCCCTCTATCAAGGACCAGAACTTTGGTTAGAGTATAGGTCATCAAGTCTTTTCCCTTTGCCCTTTTACAGCCTTCAACTTGTAACAACTCTCTCCTTCTAACTGGTGCAGTTCTTGGTGTCTGTTGCACATGACCAAACCATCTATGCCTACCTTTCTCTCATCTTAATATTCACTCCCTAAATGAGACAATACAATACCTTTTGAAATTATTGATCTTGTTATGATGTTTAATTTCATTGAAATTACTTGAGGAAGAATGTATTGAGGATGCATTCCGATACTATGCGTTTGTATTGGAATGTATTGAGGATACAATCCAGTATAAATGGTACTTTCCCATGCAATGGTGTATCTCAATATGAAGATTATTAATCGTAACACTCAATGAATTTATTGTGATGAATTACCGATTGGATACGATAAGTACACTCCAGAATTTTGAGCGCTGCATGCTATATATGCCCTGATGGTGTATTTAGTGTCATTATACTATGGAAATTTATTATACAGTTTAGTAACAACTCAATGGGCCTCATTAATGAAGCCAAGCCTGCCAAAATTTTGGTAGGTGAAACTCAGGAACAAAAATTAAGCCCAAGCCTGGCCCAACATGTGGCCGATCCATAAAAGCCCAATGGGCTACACAGCCCAACTCCCAATACAATACGATACCATACCTTCCGACATTATGATCTTGGGATGATATTTTAATTCATTAAACCGTTGGTCTAAGAATGTATCAAGGATGTGTTAAGATGCTACACCGTTTGTATTGAAATGGATTGACAATATAGTCCACTACAATTGGTACTATCCAAAACAACGCCACATCTCATTACATACATTTTTACTGTATCGCCAATGAATTTATCTTGATGCAGTCCTGATAAGTTATGGTAAGTACATTATGCTTCAATGGTGTATGTAGTGTAATTTCTTGGAATCAATTTATTTATTCCGAGTATAAAAACAATTTTATGGTAGAAAAGTTGTCTCTATTTATTGATTAGTAGTAGAAAATCATTTAAATGATTGTTTTATGCACCAATTATCCCCTCCAAATGACACCAACATGAAGGCCATAGGAATTGGCTGAAACCTGTGGCTCTTTGATTTCTTCCTAGTATATTGGACCATGTTACTTTTGATGGTTGTATCAAAGGAGTATTTGGCATATATGTTCTAGGAACAATGGCTTGATTGTTTTATTTATCAACTTGTCAAGAAAGTTGTGCAAAACTTTCCAACTGCTGCCCTTTTTCTGATTCAAATAGTGTCTCATATGTCGATGCCCTCACCTATTTACTTATTTTGAAAGGCCCCTTGGTTGGGTAGTTCTTCTGTCTACTATCAGAATTCCTGGTTCTTTCTTCAGTTATTTTAATACTCTCCTTTCTTGCTTTTCCAATCATAGATTTGTAATTTGATCTTTTGAATTCCATAAATATCTTGAAGTGCTTTTCATCAGTAGGAATCATGTGAAAATTCTAGCAACTTTCATTTTGATAGCCTTTCTTAATTAGTACGAAAAAGAATTACCCGATGGTTCTCTCTCCTTTTCTTTTCTGATTTGGTTATGGTGCACGTGATTGTAGGATTCTAGAACATATGACTATACATCAATAAACAGTCTGAATGAGTCCAAATATGGATTTTGGGGTGTTCTGGCTAGAAAAGCTAAATCAATTCTGGAGGATGACAACATGGCTCAGAAATTTGAAATACCTAGCAGAACTGGACCCCAGATGCTTGATACATCAACAGGTGGTCAGGTGAGATTTCAGCCACTAGGATGGTGTTTAATGTTGTTAACCAAACTAGCTATTTTGGGTGCACTATTCTCTGACTTCTTCAAAGCTTATGATTTTCTGTTGCCCTCAGGCATTTACTGGTGTTTGACCTGAGGTTTGTAAACTTGATTGAATGAAGTGATTAATTCGGATTTTATATCACCAGAAAACTCACATTATTGATCTTACTTGAAAAACCACATTAGTCAAGACGACAATATCCGCTTTTCAATGTTGGAAAAACCCAAAAGTAGACCACAGTATAAGATTTTCAATGTTGGAAAAACTCTCTTGAGTACTCAACCAAGTTTTTGAGTCGACTCGGGCCTGGGGCATCATTGAGTTAAAATCAATGTTTGATTCTATTAAACTTTGGTTCTCTAAATGCAATTTCTTATGCTTGGCAGTAGAATCATTTTTAATCTCCTTTTTTGTAATTGTGTTTTCTCATTGTGCAATTTCACCAGTCACATCAATCACCTGAGAGCTCCCAGAAGTCAGGAAGTCCGAAACTGCAGAAGGGTTTAGATGCAATCACTTCTTCCCTTAACTACCTTGGTGGTACTATTGGAAATGCCTTTGAGGTTGTGTTTTCTTTCAGAACTACTCTTAAGAGAACAGCTTATAACTTTTCACAAGTTTACATTTCTTACACCCTTTTTAGACTGGGAAGGTCACTGTATGTTTCTACTTTATCTTGGAAATTGTAGTAGACTCAACTTGATGCTAGTTTTCTGCAAACAGAAAGTTGGATTCTAATTAAACATCTCAATCATCTGGCAAAGTTACCATTTAGGTCTCTCTTTCTCTCCATAATTATATTGTTTCCTACATTTCTTCAGGAAGGTCTAACAATCATGGAGAGCAGGACTGCCGACATAATCTCAGAAACCCGCAAGATGAATATCAGGAGGAAGGGAATCAATCCTGATCAACAAAACCAAGCCAGTGATTCATTGAGTCCACGGCAGCAATCGCCTCAGATGCAAACGGACCAAGAAACTCAACTTAAGGCCTCCCGTGATGTATGTTGGAAACTGCATATCATCAGATCAAGCAGCTAAAAAACGTTTTGCCTACATTGGCTCTTGGCTTCTCTCTAGGCAAATTAACTGAAATCCTTGTCCGAGCAACCAAAAACCATGCTTTAGGTTGTTGGGACTTGGAACTGGATTAAGTTAATTGGTTTGGCAGGGAACTGAGCAATGTCCCAGAAAAACCAAAGATTTGACAAAGACTTTCTGAAAAGAAGAAGAAGAAGAAGAAGAAGAAGAAGGAATTAATTAAGTCAATTGACTTTCCTTTATTAATCACTGGTTCGGCAGGTGACTGAGGCTGCACTTGGATGACTAATGAGTTGAAGAAACACAATAGGTGGTTCAATTAAGTGGAAATGACCATGTTGTAATTACCTTCACCAATATTCATAATGAGGAAGCAGTCCCTCCAGATATTACATCCCTTCCAACTCCAACTTGAAGCAATATAATTGCAATTGGAGCCTAATGCCTCAGAATGTGATTACAATCTGGTCATGTCCATTTAATCGAACCAGCTATTGCAAATTCAATGGTGCATCCAAAGGCGGACTATGGCGATTGGCCTCTTCTTTTTTCTTTTTCTTTTTTTCTAAATAAACTTCTCCAAGTTTAATTGTTTTTTAAAAGGCGGAAATTGAAAACATTCGTTGGTTTCCACCAGATTTTTCATCCTTTTGATGTGGGGAATGGTTGTTTTTTTTTTTTTTCTTTTTTTTTTTTGCAATTTTAAACATTTCTTCAGTACCCCTCCGTCTGCCTGAAAGTCAAGTTTTCCTTTTCTTTTTTTCTTTTTTGAAATATTTAAAGAATAAATATTCCCTCTCTCTTTTGTTTTTGAAATATTTAAAGAATAAATATTCCCTCTCTCTTTTGTTTTTGAAATATTTAAAGAATAAATATTCCCTCTCTCTGGTTGAAAATGCATGATTATTGATGACCTCAGATTTGACTTGCAGGTTGCGATGGCAATGGCTGCCAAAGCCAAGCTTCTTCTGCGAGAGCTGAAAACTGTAAAAGCAGACCTTGCTTTTGCAAAGGAGCGGTGTGCACAGCTAGAGGAGGAGAATAAAATCATCAGGGAGAGTCGTGAAAAAGGAGTTATTCCGGAAGATGACGATTTGGTATGCCTGCTTTATTCTTCATCCATCAGATGCATTCCTTGCCATGATTTTTTAAGGTGTTTTATGAATGGAAAGTATAGACGTCTTGCCGAAGCCTTCATGTGCAATGCCCTATACACTTCCCCGACTATACTGAGGCATGTGTTTATGAGTTCTAAGCCATTTATCAAATGGATTACACCTTTGATGTGACCTGGTCGGCTGCTGGATTCAAGAACAGAGTGTGGGCTGTTGGTCCCCAAAATCAAGCACTCAGTAATTGTCTAACCAGCCTGATTTTTAGACCAAGTCACTTCGATGGTGAGCCTAGAACTAGACACTGCCCATGCATGGTTCAGTATTGGATGCACGTTATGGTTAGGCAACCTCTGAATGCCATTAGTGACGAGCCATATTAGCTCATTGTTGCAGTGCAAGTGTTCACATCCTAAGATGCATACATGTATGTATGCTATATGATGTGCATGTCATGTGTATGCAGAATGCGAAGTCCAAAAGCTCCCTTGTGGGCTTGGCTCTCAGTTCAGTTGACTTGGTTTCTTCCATACATTTAAAGAAAACATAATTGCCAAAAAAAAAAAACAAGAGGCTCTAAGAAAGCTTGAAGAGGTTAATCACGGCAGATGTGTCAACTTGATAAGTGTGTGAGAGATCTGAGCCATGTACAAGGTGGGCCATTGTGGGAACATAGGGTCCCAAAATCCAGACTGTTCCAATCATCAGGCGGGTATATGCTTGTATGCTGAATATAGGCAATTAGTGATTTTCTTTGTCCATGCTTTCATGAGTTTGGTTTTCATAATGACTGGATTGGCCTGATTTATGGGCAAGATGTCTGCCCCACTTTGATGATTGGCCTAGATCTCTCACATGTGTGCCACGTTGGCACGTGTCCGGTGATTCACCCCTTCAATTTCTCCAATCACGAGAAAATAGGCCCAGTCAATTTGTCTGTCTACCCACTTTGCAGTATGCATTGACATGGATTGTCTCCATTCAGGTTGAGAATCTAGACCAAATTTTGAGCACCGGCGTGATGTGTGTATTATGTTGTGTAATTCTTAACTAGTGTAAGATCCACATGTCATTTGATCAGCTTAGGCCCACCTTCTGTTTCAGAAACCTGACTACAAATTCCTTAGTCCGAGAAGCGTAAGCTGTTGGTTTGCTTTCGTTTTCTGAATGGTGGTGACTCATCTACTGTGAATTTGACTTTATGTCTGCGAATCCAGACCACCCCCTTTGTGGATGGAGCAGTTCAATTTGGACAGATGGCCAGTTTAATTTTAGCTGTACATGCATTGGCCACCAACTGGATGGTTGGGATTGTTTATTGTTGATGCATGTTTCACTCACAACGGGCCTCTAGCATCTTAGTGGATGGATAGGATTGACTTACAAGTTTGCATGTACACCCATTTATAATTTCTTATAAGAAAACTGTCAAAAACCCAACACTGTTAAGCTTCTGGCTGTGTCTCAGATTCGCCTCCAACTTGAGACACTGTTAGCAGAGAAGGGGCGACTAGCTAATGAGAACTCTCTCTATGCTCGTGAAAACCGCTTCCTGCGGGAGGTTGTTGAATATCATCAGCTCACCATGCAAGATGTCGTCTACTTGGACGAGGGCATCGAAGAGGTCACGGAGGTTCGTCATTTCCCGATCATTCCAATTACAGAGGTCCGCCTGAGGCCTCCATCCCTGCCACCGCCAGACAGGAGTGACGCCCCTCCTACTGCAAATACAAAAGGCACCTTCCCGGATCAAGCGATTCCGGATGCACTTCCTGTCCCCGGACCTCTATCAGGTTCCCCCGCTGCTGCTACTCCAACAGCCCCTGTCCTAATACCTGCAGGTGAAGATCCAAAGCAACGGCAACGTTCCCCAAGCCCTTCTTCTTGAATTGTGAGCTATCCACCACTCTTCTTATACCCATTCTTTCCATTCTTTGTATGTAACATTAATTTTGTTTTATCGATTATCAGCGTTTCTGTTTGCTTATCATCAGTGTTGCAATAATCCTTCTTTTTTTTCTTTTTCTTTTTCTTTTTCTTTCTTTCTTTTTTCTTTTCGTAATCTGTAACTTACACATCTCTGATCCTGTTTGCTCATTGTTATTGTGGTTCTTTCTTCTCTAACTCCCTGAAATGCTTATATTGACTGGGTATAAGTAGGGTGGTTTCAGCTTTTGCAGCAGAAATCGACATCAATAGTGAAAAAGAAAAGGTTGCTCTACCAGTCCATATTGCTGTGCTCCTTGTAATTCAATCCTAAGCACCAGTTTGGGTGATGCCTGAAAATTAATTCGTCTCATTTTAGTTAATCGTAATTCAGATGAACCCATTTTCAGGCATCCACCAAAGAGGCTCTGAATGGAAGATTTCAAATTTTGTTCGTATGTTAACCTTGGCACATTGGAGAAGTGTGTTAAACCCACGGTCGTTGGTAAATTTTGCTCATTGATCCCTGGTGGTCTATTGGAATGGCAAGTCCTGAAACTCACCCTGATTAAATGATCTCAACCATTTGGGTCCTTATGCATTGGTAGTAGACTCATACGAGTTTCACCACGACGTTATGGGTTCAAGTACCCATTGTTGTGAAATCCCACTTTAGTGTGTGTGTTATTGAAAAAAAAAAAAAAGAACCCATTAAAAATAAGTAGGCCTACAATGTTGACCAGGTGGACACTGAATGCAATTCAAATTTGAGAGGGAGAAAAAGCTAGTAACGGATTCCTATGAAATGCTGCTGAACTGTGGAGTTGTTTGATATTCAGGTAGATTGTGATGGTTGAAGTGTTGCATTAATTGTTGAGATTTTGGTTTTACAAATAAATATATTTTTGAAAATTTTATTTCCCGCCAAAATGAATTTGAAAAAATAAAGGAAAGATTACTTTTTTTTAGTCCACATCAAATAAAGTGGAAAAAAACTCTTTGTTTATAAGTCTTTATTCTTACTTGGAGCAATGGAGGTAGAGATGCTCAGTTTCCATATTTCAGTGTTACATACTAGAACACATGTATGTACGCACGTTGGGGTTCGGGCAAGGGTGTGGACAATGTGGTTGTAATAGTGCTAGATGGTGCATTTTGCACTTTGCACATGCACATCGTGTCGCAAAGTGGTCGCTCCCTCGCAACCTTATGCAAATCGCCGTGAGACGATGTAAGAGAGAAGTGTGAAGTGGTATGGGCTTTATAGGCTACTGGAAATGGTTAGATTAGTGTGGATCCAAAACCGTCAACTATTTTTTAGAATAGCTAGTAGCCTTAATAGCCAAAACAGTTCGAAAACGGATGACCCTTGATGATCCAACGGTCGTATTATTGATCTAATGATCTGAAACGTTCAAAATTTAGTGCCAATGGTCAGAAACGTTTCACAAACATTCTGAATCATTGATGACCACCTAGCAATGGTCCACCCCCAGATGCTATATAAACTGGACCTTTCAGGTATAGAATCATCCAAGTCCATTAAATCCAATCCGATTTGGTCTCTCTAAGTTTTTCTTTTAAGGTTATTCAAGAAGAACTCACTGACCGAATCACTGAGTTCGATCACTCAATATATCTATCAGAGTTCTGAACTGCGTTGGCCAAGTCCCTGAGTAGGTACCTTCGTGATTGCTGCATGTAGGGCCTTAAGAAAAAAAGCTTGTCTTATCTTGGGAGCAATTCACCTGTAACACATCAACAGTCTCAATTTCAATTGAAAAGGGTGTGAATCAAGCTTTAAGGACAATGTATTATATACGTGATTCAACCTGGTGTTAATTTTATATTTATTTCTTTGGTTTCCAATATTATTTGTGAAATATTTTCCAACATTCTTAAAGCTTGATTATGTATACCAAAAGTGTCGCATCAACTAAACCGATGAATCAGGATTTGATCATATCGAACTGATTTGATGGTACAAAATGGTACAAACTTCACTAGATGAAAGAAAAGTTTAAGTTTCTTTTCACTACCTTGAAGATATTCTACATTCTGAACCCCAATCTACAACCTCTACCAGAAGCAACCAATAATGACACCCCAGAACAAATCACTATCAGAATCAAACGACAAGAAAATGAACTGTTGTATCGCAGTCACATTCTCAACGCGTTGTCTGATGGGTTGTGCAACCTATACACAGGAACAACTTCAACAAAAGAAATTTGGAATGCATTGGAAAACAAGTACAAAGCCGAAGAAGAAAAAACACAAAATTTCTAATCGTTGAATACTTAGATTTCATGATGGTAGACAATAAGCATCTAGTAGCCCAAATTCATGAATTATAGTTGATCGTAAACGAAATAAAGACACTAAAAAATGACTTACCTAAATCTTTCCAAGTCAAAGCTATTATAGTCAAACTACCTCCAACTCAAAAAGAAAAAAAAACATATTCGTATTGAGGAAGAATCTCGCAATCGAGATAAGAGGGATGACGCCAATGGTGCATCCTCGTCTAAAGTAAATGCAATAGAAAAATCATCCCAAAATAATAACTCTGAGAAGAACGAATCCCTAAAACCCAACAAAGATAAACGGAAATTTAAGAAAACCCAAAAGAAGAAAATGGTAAACCTGAGGGTCCTTGCTATGTTTGTGGTAAGATCAGACATTTTTCCTGAGTTTGTAGGGACCGCAAAAAGCCAAAGAAAGAGGCTAATACAGTAAACGATGATATAAGAGCAATGGTCACGGAAGCAAACATAGTTCAAGAGAAAGTATTTATGACCTTAGAATAACCAAGTTGGGACGAGAGTTGTAAATTGTATCTTTGTAGGATATGCACAAAATAGTAAAGCCTATAAAATCTTAGACTTATAATCTAATATGATCATAGAATCTAGAGATGTATAGTTCTTTGAGAACTCACTATCCATGGAGAAAAAAAATACTGCGATTCTATCTCCTAATAAAACGATAGAGAACTCAAAAAGAAGTTGAAACTTCTAGCGAACCTCGTAAGAACTAAAAAACAAGAGTAGATAAGAGTTTTGATCTTGATCAAATAGACTTTCAACATTTCTCTTTTCATCTAGTAGAGGGTGATAGAGAGAAGGTCACTAGAAAAATATTTATGGTTTTGACTGTAAAAGATATACCTAAAACCTTTAGTGAAGCTATGACTTCAAAAGATTTCACTTTTTTGAAAAGAGGCCATTAATGATGAAATGGATTCAATTGTGTCAAATCAAACATGGGAATTGGTAGACATACCTCCATGATCTAAACATATAGGGTGTAAGCAGATATTTAAGAAGAAATACAACACTAATGGTACAATAAAAACCTTTAAGGCTAGATTAATAGCCAAGGCATTTCAACAAAATGAATGAATTGATTATTTTGACACATTCACCAGTTGTTAGAATAACATAGATTAGGATTTTATTTTCTTTAACATCCATACATCATCTTCATATCCATTAAATGGACGTGAAGACAACATTCTTGAATGGTGACCTTGATGAGAAGGTATACATTGAGCAACTGGAAGGGTTTGTTCTACTAGAAAATAAAAGGGAAAGTATGTAAACTCGTTAAATTTTTGTATGGATTAAAACAAGCGCCCAAATAGTGGCATGAAAAGTTTGATTCAACTATATTATCTTATGGTTTCATAGATAACATAACTGATAAGTGCATATACTCTAAAGTTTGTGATGATTATATGTATATATATGTAGATGACATGTTAATTATCAGAAGCAAAATAGAAGATGTAACTGAAACAAAGAGGTTTCTCTCCTCCATTTTCAAAATGAAAGATCTTGGATAAGTGGATACTATACTAGGTATCAAAATTTAAATACAAAAAATATAGTGAGGGTTATGCATTGTGTCAGTCTCATTATATTGAGAAGATACTGAACAAATTTAACCACTTGAAATCAAAGAGGCGAAAACCTCATTTGATCCTAGTATCAAATCAAAAGAAAACAGTGGAAGAACAGTTACATAACTAGAATATGCTAGTGCTATAGACAGTCTTATATATACTATGCAGTGCACAAGACCGGATATTGCATGCACTATAAGTAAACTAAGTAGGTTTACTAGTGATCCTAGTGTAGAATACTGGAAAGCTATAAGTACATTTCTGAGTTATCTAAAATAAGCCAAAGAAATAAGGTTATTCTACTTAAAGTTTCTAGATGTATTGGAAGGATATACTGATGCGAATTGGATATCGAGTGCAGAAGACAACAAGTCCACAACAGAGTAGATATTCACCTTAGGAGGTGCAGTTGTCTCGTAAGGATCTAAAAAACAAACTTGCATAACGCATTCAACAATGGAGTATGAGTTCATAGCCTTGGCTGTAACTGGCAAAGAGGCTAAATGACTGAGGGATCTTCTATTATAAATCTCATTATGTGCGAAGCCTATACCGATTGTTTCACTTCATTGTGACGGTGAAGTCACTTTAACGAGAGCCTATAACGGTACATATAATGGGAAGTACAAGCAAATAAGTCCGAGACATGATTATATAAGGTAGTTGATTCAAGATGGAATCATTACGATCTCATTTGTAAAGTCAAGTAATAACTTGACTGATCTTTTTACTAAACCTCTAACAAGAGAGGTAGTAAGGACAACGTCTAAAGAAATGTGGTTATAACTCTTCAACCAAAGTTCCACCAGTAATAGAAACCTAACCCAAAATTAGAAAATTTCTAATGTTTGGGTTCAGTGTGTAAAATAAATCATTGATGAGGGAAAGTTTTACCACTAAAATAGTAAATAATATCATCCAAAATGAAGAGTGCTGGCCATTAGAACTATATATCTGAGTCTTAGAACTCCTAATGAAATTCAATATATAAAATAATTGTTTTAAATAGTAACAAACACTCTTGAAGGATTTTACCTATACAGACATATAAGTTGTGTTGTTTCTTATGAGAGTTGAAGTTTCTCTAGAGATTGTTCATTAAACAGGATAAACACATGGTCATTAAAAGTGTTAAGTGAGTAATATAAAGGAAATTATATAACGCAGATGATATTATGTGTGTGACATCTTTAGTTGTGTCATTAAGGAATAACTAGTTCAAAGCCACGACTACCAGAGATTTCGACAAAACTTTAAAATACTTACATTAAGGAAATATTCAAATCGGAAAGATATCTTTTTTTACATAAAAGTTGTCTTTTATCTCTGACAGATTTTTCTACTATTTATTTTAAAATCAAGTGAGGGGATTGTTGAGATTTTGGTTTTAAAAATAAATAAATTTTTGAAAATTTCATTTCCTGCCAAAACAAATTTGAAAAAACAAAGAAAAATTGCTTTTTTGTTTAGTCACACATCGGATATAGTGGGAGAAAACTTTTTGTTTATAAGTCTTTGAGTGTGGCATGCACATGCGCTCGGGTTCGGCACAGGCATGGGCAAGGGCGAGGATGAGGGCGTAGGCAATGTGGAAGTAATAGCGCTAGATGGCGCACTTTGCACTTTGTTTTTGCAAGACGATGTGATCGTGGTGTAAGAGAGAGGTGCGAAGTTGTCTAGGCTTTATAGGCTATTGGAAATGGTAAGATCAGTGGATCCAAAACTGTTGAACGTTTTTTAGAACGACTAGTAGCCTTTATACCCAAAATGGTCCAAAAACAGACGACCCTTGATGATCCAACAATCAAATCATTAATCTAATAATCTGAAACATTTAGAATTTAGCACCAATGGTTAGAAACATTTTAAACCATTGATGACCACCTCACAATGGTCCACACCCCAGATGCTATATAAACTAGACCTTCCAGGTCCAGAATCATCCAAGTCCAACAAATCCAATCTGATCTGATCTTTCTAAGTTTTTCTTTTAAAAGTTATTCAAGAAGAACTCGTTGAGTGACTTGAACCTTATTTCAGTCACTGAGTTGGATCACTCAACAAAACTGCCAGAGTTTTGAACTGCGTTAACTGAATCCCTAAGTAAGTTCCTTCGTGATTGCTAACGTAGGACCTTAAGAAAAAATGGCTTGTCTTATCCCGGAAGCAATTCACATGTAACTCATCAATAGTCTGAATGTCAATCAAGAAGGGGGGAATCAAGTTTTAAGGACAACGTATTACATACGTGATTTAGCCTGGTGTTAATTAATTTAATTTTTTCAGTTTCTAATATTATTTGTGAAATCTTTTCCAACACTCATTAATCATCCAAAACTCAGGATTTATTGTAGACAAGTCATCCATCCAAAAGTCAGATTGATTGATAAATATGATCTTTGACCAATGGGCATTTATGATGCAGGAAAGGTTGTGATGAGGAAGATCAGGGTCTACCTCAAATGTGCAAAACCTTGAATCCACCAGGTTATTTTTGAATCCACAAGAAAGAAAAGGATTAATCAGTAATCATCATCAGACTTTAGATTACATCAATTATAAACGAAAGAAAAACCTAATTAGGAATCCTAATTCAGCTAAACTAAAATTCACTACAAATAGAAAGTCCTAATTTAATCATGCCAGATAATTCCAAGCATGATTATAAGTAAATCCTAAGAAGACTGCATATATACTAAAACTCTGGGCCTGTTTGATTTTTCAATTTCTAGTAAAATGCAAGATAAATGAGCGATGATTACCATTTCTAGATGTTGTTTAATGAGGAATTATGGCTCATATATCAAGAGTAAAATACACTTGTGGAAGAATTATAAAAGTAAATAATTATGACCCGTTAACAACCATTTTGCTGTTGTAATTGGAAAATCAAATAGGCCCAAAAATAGAGGAGATACATCCAACCTTAAATTTACTAAAAATAGTAAGTTTTTCCTAAAACTACGATTTTGAATTGGAAGGAAGCATTTTTCTTGCAAAATGGAGCAACACAATCCGCTTACATAGGTCAATTGGCCTTGGATAACATGTTCCAGTCAAAATTCATAGGTCGTGTGCCCTGTAACAATACCTGAATAAAACATTATGGCCAATTTATGGTTCACACTTCGAACGACAATTTCTCCCTATTCAGAATGAATTTCTTTTATTCGGATGTGCCTGGGGCCCAATTACATCATGCCCTAAGTAGGACTAGGCCGAGATCTAACATAATAGGTAAGGTTTTGTTCAACCTTCTTTCGATTCATCTGTGTCAAGAATATGCCTACAAGTCGCTTTACATTAGTCCCCTCCACTTGAAAAGAACTCGTACTCGAGTTATCCATAGGATTCGACTCATGATACTCGTACAAATTTTCTACATTAAACATCCATGAGATCTCCAAGATCTTGGGAAGATTGATGACATAGGCATTATCATTGATTTTCCTGAGTATTGAAACTAGGCCTATCTTCTTATTTCTCAACTTGTTATGTCCTAATCGGAAATTGCTCATTGCATAAGTGAACCAACATGTTTTCACCCACCTCAAATACCTTCTAGTGCTGATGTCTATTAGCCTCTTCCTTGTACTTAGCATTAGATGCCTGTAATTTTTTAAAACATCGCCATGCATAGTCGTGATCCAATTTGTCATATTTTCTACAGTAATACTCATTCCTGGTAACTTAGGCAATGGGACAGTATATGCTTGGGGACTTGACCATATACATCCTCGAATGAGGACTTACCAGTGGACCGATTATGCATGTTGTTGAAGGCGAACTCCACCTAAGCCATAGTAAGATTCCACTACTTAGCTTATCACCAAAGATACAACGTATGAGGTTTCCAAGTGTACGATTCTCCACTTTTGTTTGTCCATCTGTTTGGAGATGGTAATCACTTCTAAACTACAATGTGGTGTCAAATTGTCACCACAAAGTCATCCAAAAGTGTCTGAGGAACTTGGTATCATGATATGAGGTAATAGTCTTGGGGACACCATATAGTCGCATGACTTCTCTGAAGAATGGATTAGCCACATGGGTCGCATCGAGAGTCTTCTTTCATGGGATGAAGTGGGCCATCTTGGAGAACCTGTCAACCAACATAAATTCTGAATCCATACATCATTGGGTCCGTGGAAGACCTAGCACGAAATCCATGGACAAGTCCTCCCAAGGGCCATCAAGTACATGTAAAGGGGTGTAAAGGCTTGTGTTCTATGACTGCCCCTTGTATGTTTGACATGTATAGCACATCTGCACCGCTTTCCCAACATCCCTCTTCAAATGTGGCTAGAAGTATCGTTCCTCAAAAAGGGTCGTCGTCTTATCTCGCCCTAAGTGATCATCGAGACCATCGCCATATAACTCTTGAATGACGTGCTCTTGTAGTGAATTTCGTGGAATGCATAATTAGTTTCCCTTGAGGAGAAAATAGTCATGGATATGCAGGACACTTGGTTGACTTGCCTTGCATCTAACCCACGTGTAACACCCCATACTTTTTAGTACTCGGGCGTTACCATTATAATCTAAATTAACATATTTGTGTGAAGGTGCACGCCTAACTTGCATTATTCCCCATCATCTAATTCACAATCCTCCCATTTCAACTGTTGATTCTCAAAGGGGACCATCACATTAACATACACGACATCGAACTTCAGAACACCAATTTATGGACACCTTATCTTGATAAAATTGTACACAATATCTGGTTAACCAAATGAACCATACATTTATAAATTCAGCTAATGATTAATAATAACCACTATTCTTTGAGCCCAGAACGTTTTAAATCTAATAATTTGTCCCTTAATCAAGTATTTTGAATACATGGTTATAGAAGAAATCATTGAGTTTCCTCTAGATTAAGCAAGGAATCTTAGGAGTCAATAATGATTAGGTTTGAAATTGATTTGACCATCAGATTGGCGGTATCAATAAATTAAACCAAGATCACTTGGTGTAACCCACTTGAGCCATAGATCTGACTCATAGTTGGCATGATGGCATATTTACAATATTAGAATCTAATGATCAGGGATGATTTCTTTGAACATCACTGTCGAGCCCACCTATACACCTGAGTGCACACCAACATGTGTACACATGTTAACCACCAAACCCATCATTCCAATTAAATAAGGATGACCCGATAAACACTCGAAAAAGAGGAATTTCCTCTCTTTGATCGGTTTCCTGCCCAAACCTGATTTAAATGGACACCTTCCATTCTCGCTGACCATGGCCCACAATGATCATTCATGTGAACAATCCAAACCGTCCACCGTGTGGAGCACGAGATTCTGACTAAAACCTCATAATTTTCATACACTAGGGCACACGAGAAGGTGCATAGTGTCGATCGAAAACATCTATTGTGTGAGCGGATATACATATGGACAATGCCCATATTTTTTTATTGTGGCCCACCATTAGGACCCATTCGTGAAATCTGAGTCATTCATCGTGATAAGCACTTAATTTCAACCAAAACCCATAACTTCTACACCCATTTACACTAGTGCATGCGCACGATCTTGGGCACAACAAGAGTCATGAGCGGCCGTTGTTCTGAGAATGGGAATCATTTGCTGCCAGCCTGACAATCTTTGTGAGGTAGCATCCATAGATCCCAACCCTCCATTTTAGGATTTCCATAGCTAGAGCTGTTGGAATATTTGGTTGAATTAAATAGACTATTAAAATCAAGAACCAAAAAAGAAAATAAAAATTGACAAAGAAGACTTGTTGAATTGAGTTGAGGTGTGACGTGAGTCACTCGACTTGAAATCAAATTTGCTCCCCTTGGACAGCGTCCCAAGTCCAATAGGTTTCCAGAGCAATCAACCTTCAGGATACAACAACTATGACCCGGTCCCAGTGGTGCACTCATTATACATGGGTTCGAACCACTTGCATTTTAACCTGAAAGTGCTAATTTAACTCGGTGACAAACTCAGCCAACAAAACTTAAAAACTAGAATAAATAGAGTTTTATAAGAGGAGAAAGGAATTTTTCGTAATTTATAAATTGAAACAGAAGTCCTTATATAGACTTCAAAGTGATGCATTAAGCACCCTTTTGAAAGGGTTTGGACCGTTGGGTTTAAACCCAATAGATGCGACCAACTGAACAGTCACATCTCTCTGGTTTAAAACAAAAAGGTGCAAGTGCGAGTACAACATTAATAAAGTCTTGCAAGTACCCATACAGACATACCCATGCAAGTACACCTGCACCTGTGCCCAGCCCGTCCCATCGCGTCATGCACACGTATGCGCATATGGACGTGGACTTAGACTTGGACTCAGTTAGGCTTGGCATGGAATGACTCGGCTCAACTCAGCGCCACCCCCCCCCCCCCCCCCCCCAAAGGACCAAATTCAAATTTACATGCCCCTTGAATGAGGCCCCAAGGCGAAAAGCCTATCTTGTATACAAGAAGAGTTTCTTTGGTAAATTCGATGTGGGACAAAATCCACAACTCAAAAACATCAGAAATTTCAAATGAGAAGGGAAAACAAAATATTTGAAATTTTAATTTTAAAATAAAATTTGAAACAAAATACAACAATCCCCTACATGTTTTAAAATAAAAAGTCTTTCAGGTTAAAGCGTAATAGTTGTGCAATGGTATCGATGTCACCATAGACTTGAACCAACATTAGAGTAAGCAAAATAGGTCTAAAGGAATCAGGTGACACCATAGTCTTAAACCTGAATCTTTTTAGTATAAATCGCAAGTACATGCCACTCACACAACTCTTCCTTTACAAGTGATTATGCGGTTGGTGCTTTTCGATCATACACCATTACACAGATTTCATGAGTGTTCTAGAGAATTTTCCTAGATTCTCATAGGAAGCGACCTCCACCTCTACACTCATATAGGTGAATTCCATCAAGTGTATGCAGTAATTGTATACACTACCAAATATATGGCTATGGATCCATTAAGAGTTCTAAAAAACTCAACTTTCTGCATTGTTGCTCGCGCTGCTATACCATAGAAGGGGCTCATATATCTCATGTAATCGTCTACCTCGTGTCTCATTGTTTACTTATTGAACCTATCTCATGGGATCTCCACTTGAATAGGTTGGGTTGCCGACACTGGCAACTCATGTATTAGGCTTAATCCAATTTCCTTCAATGTATTATTGACTAATATTTTAGAGAGTCCTTTGGTTAGAGGATCTACTAGATTCTTTTTTGGCCTCACAAAGTTAATAGATATGACTCTATCATGCAACACGTGTTTCACTATGTTATATCTGATTCTAATGTCTACTCTTTCGATTATATATTTTACTCTTTGCTTTTGCTACAGCTGCTTGACAATCACAATGAATAAACATGGCTGATATAGGCTATGACCACAATGGTACATCAGCTAAGAGATTTGTAAGTCACTTGACTTCTAATCCAGCCTTTTTTAAGACAATAAACTCAGATTTCATAGTTGATCGAGCGATACACGTCTGCTTGGTAGACTTTCAAGAGACTGCTCTTCCACTCAAAGTGAAAACATATTTGCTAGTGGATTTTGTCTCATTTGAATCAATGATCCGGTTAGCATCATTGTATCATTCTAATATTATAGTAGGATAACCATTATAATATAAACTATAGGTCATACTGCCGTTTAGGTATCTCGAAATCCTAAACAAGGCATTCCAATGCTCTTTTCCTGAGTTATGTGTATATCTATTTAGTCTTCCTATTGCAAAAGCTATATTTAGTCTAGTGCAGTTTGTTACATACATGAGGCTACCAATTATTCTGTAATATTTCAATTGAGACATACTACTACATGTATTCTTCATGAGAGTTACACTGTAATCATAAGGTATACTAATAGGTAAACAATCAAAATGGTTAAACATTCTCAGTGGTTTTTCAATGTAATGAATTTGTGATAATACAAAACCACCATATTTCCTGATTACTTCAATACCTAAAATTACACTAGCCTTTCTTAAGTCTTTTATGTCAAATTTAGATGAGAAGAATTTCTTAGTCGCATTAACTAATTTAATATTAGTTTCAAAAATAAACTTATCATTAACATAAAGGTGGATAATAACACAATCATTTCTAAAATTTTTACTATATACACATCTATCTACATCATTTACATGATAACTACTTGATTTCAAAACACCATCAAAATTTTCATGTCATTGTTTAGGAGCATATTTTAGACCATATAATGATTTAATTAGTCTACACACTTTATTTCCTTTACTTGATATCTTATAACCCTGAGGTTGCTCCATATATATTTCTTCTTCTAAGTCTTCATTTAGGAAAGCCGTATTAACGTCCATCTGGTGTACCACTAGTTTATATATGGAAGTTATCTCTACTAAAACCTTAATAGTTGTAATCATAGTTACAGGGAAATAAGTATCAAAATAATTTATTCCTTCTTTTTGTTTAAAGTTTTTAGTTACCAACCTAGCCTTAAACTTATCAATAGTCTCATTTGATTCTAGTTTATTTCTAAACACTCATTTACAGCCAATTAGTTTGTTTCCATGTGGTAAGTCTACAAGTTCCCAAGTATTATCAAATACAATAGATTCCAACTCATCATTTATTGCTTCCTTACAAAAGGTTGCATCTGGAGAGTTAATCGCTTCTGTATTTGTAGAATCATCTTCTACTAAGAAGGTGAAAAATTATCTCATAGGTTTGTTTCTCTTTTAACTCTAGTATTTTTTTCTTGATTGTATCTCTTCTACTACTTTCTCATAAGCACTTTTAGCAGTAGATGCGATATCTGATCCATTAACTTCCTTTATTCCTTTATACTTAGATTTTATAGGGAATACGTTCTCAAAAAACTTTACATCCCTAGCTTTTATAATTGTATTAATATATAGAATATTATCCTTACTTTTTAAAGCTAGAAACCTATAGGTTGCACTGTGAAATCTGACCTGAGTTCGCATGTATGCATGTGTGTGTGTAAGTATGCATTTCATTCATATGGGTCTCGTGATCCTACTGGTCGAATCCCGGTAACCCGTAACCATCGGATAGTATTTGCGGTCATCCTTAAGTCCAATCATGTAGACCCAACTCGGATTGAGCTGAAACCTATGCCATCTTGTTCACATCGTCGTTGCGGTTCCGATATCGCGTCATATGCATCCATCTGGCGTGTAGATCATAAGATGTAGGCAATTCAATTCTAACCCTTGATCATGATCATATGGCTCACTTAGTGAGGAGAACACATTTTTCATGGTGGCCCACTCCCTTTTTAGGGCAATTTTTAACAAATACCACACACACTACCTAGAGTTCCATCTCACACACTACCTACCCTTAAACACCACCCACAAGCCTGCTAACCTACTAAACCTATAACTTTGGTTGTAACTCCCTACTTTTAATCATCTTCCCTTTCTAACCAAGGTAAGAAAGCAATCATTACCTAGCTTAAAAGAGATTTCTCTCTCTTTCTCTCTCTTTCTCTCTTTCTCTCTACTCCTCTCTCTTCTCTCCCTCTCATTTTCTTCTTTCAAGCAATAGAGGGGTGGGCCGTCCACCCCATCCCAGCCTCAATCCCCCTCTTTTCCTCCAAATCTAACCTTCCACATCCCATATCGTCCCTTGATCCATCACCCTTAGTGCACTAGGAGCAAGGAGCTCCAAGATTGGAGTAATCTAAGGTTGGTGTATTCATAGGATTTAGAATTTTCATCTTTACATTCTTAGATCTATTTTCTTTCATATGAGAAGTATAGGACCCAACAATCAATGGTGGAGATCCTACACCATCCATTAGTTGGGGTAAATGGCCTCTTTGATGCATGCATGCCCATGCATGGGGTTTTCCCCTCTATGAGCTCTATCATGGAGGACTATTTGTATTTCATCACATGATAGGTCATCTAGACCTTAGAATCATGGTTGGGATGGCATCCAAACGATTGATCTTGAATCGAGGACATGCATGTGGTGGATCTTTGTTGTAACATATGAACAAATGAAATGTATGGTGTGATTGATGAAGCGTAGGGCCTCAATGTGGCGGAGCCCCTCTTCTTGTGACCGATTCTTTATTTTTCCTTTATAATAGAATTCTGATCTTGCATGTATGGCCCACCTTGTGGGTCAACCAAAATTCAAACCATCCATGAAGCCTTGACGCCCATAGCGGTCCATCTTTGAACATGTGTCCCTAAAATTCATCTTAATGGGGCACATGTAAAGGGTATTTGATGATGAGGAAGGTTTGGACATTTGTGAGGCCCACTAGTGTAACACTCTAGATTTTTACCAACCTAGAGTTAGACATCCTTAGGCAATGGGTCAACCATAACACTCTCAAAGCTCAATCCCAAAGTCTAAAAATCATTTTTCAACCCATTTCCTTCAAAATCTCACCTTTCACCACCTCATTCTTTAAATTTCTCTAAGTACTTTCATGTTGGACACAGATCCTAAAGTTTAAAAGGTGAAGAACTATACTTAAACTAAAACTTACTATAAATAGTACATACATGAATAAAATGGGATTTCAATAATTAAATTTTGAGAATTTCATGATATAGATAGAACATTTGGATAAATTATCTCCTCCTACCCAAATTCTTATATTGTACGTTGCGTAACTCATTCCAGTTTGTAAATGAGACCCGATAAATGCCTCGATGGACTCGTGACGACACCTTTCGAGGGGACCCAGGGTGGGTCCCACATGTTTTCGGTATCCTCGGGAGGGGGGGGGAGGGAGGACATCGCCCCTGGGGTGAGCCCTCACCAAAATGTCCAGTGATCGGCGAGGGGCTTGCCGATTTGGCGAGGCCTTGTCCGTACAGCGGATTAGGTAGCCCGTTTTCTGCATTTTTCTGCACATTTGGCCAACTTTGAAAAATCATATCTCCCTCATTATAACTCTGATTTAGGTGATTCAAAAACCAGATTGAAACTAAATGAGTCTAGGTTTATATAAAAATATGTTAAAAATATAATAAAAATATTTAATATAGTTTAAAGCAGGCCGTTGTGACAACTGTCTGAAAATTTCTTATTGGACAGCTGTTTCTGGAATTTTTAGAATTTTTCTACAACACAAAATCTCATGAAATTTGGTGGAGACGGGGTAAACATGATGATGAACTACTAAAAAAATAATTAAAATAATATAATAAGTAGAAGTGCCCAAACTAGGGCATAGAATAGCCATAGGACCGTATTCTGCCATAATTAGGATAAATTTTGGTTAAGTACTAAATTGAATACACAGTAGAATTAGCTTGAACCACTTTAAATACGAACTAAAAGACCCAAAATGAGTAGGACCGCTAATGCTACGTTACCTACAAACCTAGGATCAATCTCTAAACCTAATTGCTCTTGGGAGCATTGTGAAACTTCATATCGGACCTGGACCGCACGTCGAATGTCCAATAGCGACGAACTTAGATGAATATGACCGTCTTATTGGGCTTGACAACCACCTCAGAAATCAAGTCCAGATGGTATCCCGTGACGATTTTCTTGAGTCCGGAGCGAAGTGTGTGAGAAACGTGAGTGTTTTTAGAAATCAAATATAAATTTAAGTAATTTCAGTCGTGTTGGTTGCGGGCCGATTATAAGCATTCAGACTGTCAGAATCTGACCCAAATATACCCTCAGATTAAGAGAAATGCCCCACACATGCCAATATACTTGTGGTCCTGATCGAGTGTCAGTGACCGTTGAACTAAAACTGGTCCTCCACGGTCAATCTGTAAACCCGATCGGATTGAAAACTTAGCTTGATCAAGATCCAATATCAGGGAGCTTAGGTCCCACCGCATTCAGCAAAGGGACCTCCAGAAATACTCCGTTGAGTCGAAACAGATGAGTTTTGGCTATAATTTAAGTATACCATGGCCCTAGGGCAATTCCCATCAGTTCTGGGCCTATATAAGAGCTTTAAACCCTCACTTTCTCATCACATACGAATTTGGGAAATCCTAGGGAGAGAAAAGAAAAGAAAGAGAAGAAAAGAGAGAGAAAAGTGAGGGAATTTAGGGTGTTGCTAAAGGGATTCTTCCCTGTTGTTCTAAGTGTCGAATCCACGCTACCAGTCGCCGTTTCAGCAATTCTAGATTCATTTTCGGGTAAGGAATCCTGACCCTAATTGGTTTTAGGGATTTGAATAGAGTGTAGGGTGAAATAGCTAACCTATTTTATGCTGTAGGTTGCCGTTGTGCCTTAGACAAAGACTTATGGTTTAAACTAAATTTTTTACTTGTCTACCAGCGTAAGGTGCGGACTATAGATGTATAGATTATGATTTTCAAAGCTTTCAATGTCAGTTAATGATAGATTCCTAACATGGGTGCTATTTCACATGTAAAATGCAATGTCTATTTTGCATTTCAGCTATATACGAACTATGTGGAGTTTAGCGTATTCTTTGTAATTATAGAAAGTACCGTATACGTATGAAATTGGAAAGTGTGCTTGTTGTGATTAACTACCGTGTGTATACTCTAGCTATGCATATAACAACTCCTTGGCGAGAAGATTCACCCTAATACATGTTTGGGCCAACTTACGTTATGTTGGCTAATAAGTGTAGTGTTTGTTAAAATGCTTGTATAAGTAAGTACTTGGGAGATAGTGCTTTAGATGGGTGTTGAGATAGGATTCTCAACTACCCTAGGGATGTGTATGATTTCCTCCATGCAAGTTGTTTAGAAATGCATGTGTATGGATTCTTGTTTATGTTGTATCTTATAACATGTTTGCTATTATGATAGGACTACTTGGTTACTCCTGTTTTGACTACTTCATATGCTTATTGGTTAAGGTTAAATGTGTATGGGGCCATGTTATGGTCCAGGAAATCGGTAACAAGCTTTGAGTTTGTAGCTGATATTTATTCGCCACGTAAGACGTGTTTGACGAACCCGAGCCATACTAGAGTTGTCGGCAGTGGTTTGGCCACACGGAGTGTTTGTGCACTTCATGTCGATCAACTCAACGTGCGCTCGTGCTAGTTGAGCTCGTCAAGTAACCCAATTGACCAGATGTATATTCACCATGTATGGACGCTTCTGTTTAAATCTAGGTTACCAAACTTACCTGTACAATCCCGTCAACCTTGGTACCTCGATCCGTTAAGACTCATGAGTCGGACATGGTGGTATGGGACACCGTGGTGGAGCTATCGGCCTACGCTGGGGTGACGAGCCTCCCCATAGTGACCAGTGAGCAACCTAGACTCGTGAGCCGATTATGGCGGTATGGGACACTATATTCGAGCTGTCGGCGTACTCCGATTGGTGACGAGCCTTTTGTAGTGATCTCGAGTATATCCTGAAACTACATTGGGGCGATGAGCCTTATTATAGTATATAGGATATAACTAGACCTGTATTGATTGGTGACGAGCCCTTTACAGCGATCTAGAACTATAATATCGTATGAGATTGTCTAGGACTGACGACCCTAGAATGGATCATTGTTTGGGTATTGATATGAGGGAGGTACCTTAGCTTCCCAATCCTGCTGTATGAAAATGACTAATAATAACTCGGTAATCATACTTATAACATCGCACTGCCTGTGCCCCGGGTTGAAGAGCACAGAGGGAAGAAAGCATGCCACGATCGTAAGATGGTCTCACATGAGGGAGTGTAGGCGAGGGCATGCATCATGAAAACATTTCATCCTTGTATTAATAAGAGTATCTAGGAATGTCTGAAATGTCTGCTTTATCATTACTGCTTGACTGAATTGATAACATGTTAATCTTTGCTTTATGATTTCACTAAGTTGATCACTCACTCCCACGTCATAGGACGGTATTTACAACACCAACCAGTCTCTGTTTTAGTTTCAGATGATGGCAATGCTTACGAAGCAGAGCCGGACTTTTATGATGATGAGGAGGGCTTCTCCTATATGCAGTTATCAGGCGAGTCTTTGTAGACCATGTTCTGATCGATGGGGTTATAGGGATGCTGATTAGATGTCATTACAATTGTTAGTTTGCACCTTTGAAACACCTATGTATATTCATCTTATTCATTTTTGAGTATACATGTATATATTTAACCTGGTAACATGTTCACACTCTGTAGACCTACAACAGTTTATGTATTTTATATATCTATCAAAGTCTTCCACTTGCAAAAATTTTTACTGTCTTTCGAGTATGATATGTTGTTTTGGTATAATCTCATTCATGTTTAATGCATTAATATGAACAACATTCAATCATCATTATCTATGTTGCATAAGTGATGCGTTGGAACTCGGGAGCTGAGCTTCTGCTCGACCCTCGATTTTCAGGACGTTACAAGATGGTATCAGAGCATGATTTGGATTAAACTGGACCAGGGTTATGATCGCACGATGTACACTGACGCACTCTGACTTAGGAAGGGAGCGATGGAATTTAGAAACCACGTTAGAATCCTAAGTGTCACCGACGGGCGAGAGTAACTACTGTAGAATAGCCCATATGTAATCGAGACCATGTAAAATGATCTCACATCCCCACTTATATTCACTCAAGCTTCCGTCTTCTTCTACACTTACACCCATCCACCACCATTACCCAAAAAAAAAAAAAAAAACTATTCTTTATAACTCCTCACCTTCCTTATAATCCCCTCATTTGGGCACAAAACCCACATTTTTGTGTCCCATAACCCGCACAACCTCCAAATGATGGGACATTTAGGGCTCATTCAACCAATTGCATTAGGTAAGATTAGGGCGGATGGAATTGTGAAAGTAACAATAAATGATTTCCTTTCAAATTACACTTGGACATTCATCATCATGGGATTTGGAAATCCCATCTCACACTTTCCAACACAAGGTTCATTTTCCAATGCCTATAAATTAATTTTAAATCCCATCTCACCCTCCTTCCAAACATGTCATTCCCAAATCCTGAAGTGGGATTAGCAATGCAATTAGCTGGTATGGTCCTATGTGAAGTACTTGAGCGCAATTAAATTCAGGTTCGGGTAACTCAATCCTGACCAGACAACTTTTGACCCTAAACGATAGAACAATTCCCTGTATTAGAATTGGTACGAAACCATCTAGCGTATAAATATAGACTTTGGATTACAACTAGTAAATTACAAACTAGGCTACTATTTATTTTAAGAAATGTAAAAGACTAAATATGCTAAGACAATTGAAAGACAATAAAATATACTGAGGAATAGTAGGTTTGATTAGGTTGGAGTGGGACTTCATTTTTTCGTTGAATCTCCTTAATACTTAAAGGCTCCTTTAGTAACTCTCAGGAAGCTTACTTGACTTAGAACTAGTCACGTTTAGGAAAAACTTATATATCCCTCAGATTGAACGTTAGGATAAACCAGCACGCCCCTTAGAATTGCCTTCCCAAGGACTTGTTATAATCGGGAACGCGGAGTAAAGGAACTGTATATAATCGAAGTATTCACGGTTTGAATTGAATTCTTAATCCTAGTAGTTACCAATGAACTCAATACTCTGATTAAGCAGAAGATCGGGATCAACTAAGATTAAGAATTGATACAACAAATTTTTTATCCTGGCTAGGTAGAAGATCTATGTATCCGGCTCAGATCCACTACAAAACTTTCCTTCCGTGTTGGCCCGACCAGTTACAACCAAAAGTTTATTACTTCGTCTTTGAGAAGTGTTAAGAACTTATAGCCAATAGAGATTTTTCTTTTAGGGCTCAAGAAATGTCTCAAATGGGCAATAGACAGTTAGGAATTAGGTCTAGAATCACAAACTATTCAGGCATACATATCGTGCAAATGAACTTAGAGAGATAGTACTAATAATGTATAGATTATATTACGGTATTAAACTGGACATGATTAAAGAGGGTAAGTCAAGACCGTAGTAAGAGTCCTTCTTTTGTAGAATTAGGCATCTTACCACCAACTCACACCCGTCCTTGGAATCAACCGCAATAGAGATTAGGCTCATTTCTCTAACCATAGGTACCAATGTCATAGTACACATCATCGATGGAAGGAAGACCAATATATTGAGAGGTCGTTTCCTATTTCATGTCAGGATAGGTCTTAAATTATACTTTGTTCCGACATACGGATCAGGACATAGATTCTTGAGCCTTGAGAGTATAAATAAGTTTTTAAGGGAGGTAGAACATTATAAGCCCAATCTAGTTAGGTCAGCTAATACAACCGTTGGATCTACGGAGTTACTGAAATGTACAACTGTGAAGCATTCGCGGCTTGACCCAATTTTCAATCCTGGGAGACTACCAATGGACTCACTGCTTTGACTGAGCAGAAGACCAGGATCTACTAGGACTAGGAAGGGATACGATGAGCCTTCTACCCTGGTCAGGTAGGTGATCAAAGTATCTAGATCAAGCCCACTACAACCGTCTCTCCGTATTGGTCGACCATTAAAAACATATATCTTACTCTAAGTAGATGGGAATTGTCGTCAAGACTCTAACTAGATAAAGAAATAAATTGTAGCAAACCATTAGGGTATAAGCAAGAGATAAAGAGTAAATTTTTAAGGAGGATAGATAAAAATGTGTCAGACTAGTATAGATGTATATACCCCACCACGCATATAAACATGAAATTAGTAAATCTTAGGCGAAAGGAATGATAAAATCTTTACTCATTACCCTTAGCCAATTTTGGGGATGAAATTATTTTTAAGGGGGATAAATTGTAACACCCCGGATTTTTGTCAACCTAGAGTTAGACATCCTTAGGCAATGGGTCAACCATAACACTCTCAAAGCTCAATCTCAAAGTTTAAAAATCACTTTTCAACTCATTTCCTTCAAAATCTCACCTTTCACTACCTCATTCTTCAAATTTCTCCAAGTACTTTCATGTTGGGCACAAATCCTAAAGTTTGAAAGGTGAAGAACTATACTTAAACTAAAACTTACTGTAAATGGTACATACATGAACAAAATTGGATTTCGATAATTAAATTTTAGGAATTTCATGATATAGATAGAACATTTGGATAAATTATCTCCTCCTACCTCAAATTCATATATTATACGTTGCGTAACTCATTCTGGTTTGTAAATGAGACCCGATAAATGCCTCAACGGACTCGTGGGCCCAAACGACACCTTTCGGGGGGACCCAGGGTGGGTACCACATGTTTCTGGTATCCTGAGGGGGGGAGGAGGACATTTCCTCTAGGTTGAGCCCTCGCCAAAATGTCCAGTGACCGGCGAGGCCTCGTCAGTATAGCAGATTAGGCAGCCCATTTTCTACATTTTTTTACACTTTTTGTCCAACTTTAAAAAATTATATCTCCTTTGTTATAACTCCAATTTAGGTGATTTAAAAACCAGATTGAAGATAAAGTAGTCTAGTTTTATATAAAAATATGTTAAAAATATAATAAAATACTTAATATAGTTTAAAGTAAGTCACTGTGACAATTATCTAAAAATTACTTGTTGGACAGCTGCTGCTTCTGGAATTTTTAGAATTGTTTTACAAAATAAAATCTCATGAAATTTGGTGGAGAGGGGGTAAAATTGATGATGAAATATTAAAAAAATAATTAAAATAATATAATAACTAGAAGTGCCTAAAATGGGGCATAGAATGGCCCTGGGACCGTATTCTGCCATAATTAGGGTAGAATTTAGTTAAGTACTAAACTGAATACTTAGTAGAATTAGCTTGAACCAATTTAAATATGAACTACAAGACCCAAAATGAGTAGGACTACTAACGCTACGTTACCTACAAACCTAGGATCAATCTCTAAACCCAGTTGCTCTTGGGAGCATTGTGAAACTTCGTATCGGACCTAGACAGCACGTCGAATGTCCGATAGCGACGAACTTAGACGAATATGACCATCTTGTTGGACTTAATGACCACCTCAGAAATCAAGTCCAGATGGTATCCCGTGACGATTTGCATGAGTCCGGAGCGAAGTGTGTGAGAAACGTGAGTGTTTTTAAAAATTAAATACAAATTTAAGTAATCTGAGTCGTGTCACTTACGGGCCAATTATAAGCATTCAGACCGTCAGAAACTGACCTAAATACACCCTCGAATCAGGAGAAATGTCTCACACATGCCAATATACTTGTGGCCTTGATCGAGTGTCGGTGACCGTTGAACTAAAACTGGTTCGCCATGGTCGATCTGTAAACCCGATCAGATTGAAAACTTAGCTTGATCAGGATCCAATATCAGGGAGCTTAAGTCCCATCGCATTCAGCAAAGGGACCTCCAGAAATGCTCCGTTGAGTCGAAACAAATGAGTTTTGGCTATAGTTTAAGTATACCATGGCCCTGGGGCCATTCCCATCAGTTTTGGGCCTATATAAGGGCCTTAAACCCTCACTTTCTCATCCCATACGAATTTGAGAAACCCTAGGGAGAGAGAAAAGAAAAGAAAGAGAAGAAAAGAGAGAAAAAGTGAGGGAATTTAGGTGTTGCTACAGGGATTCCTCCCTGTTGTTCTAAGTACCGAATCCACACTACCATGTCGCCATTTCAGCAATTCTAGATTCATTTTCGGGTAAGAAATCCTAACCTTAATTGGTTTTAAGGATTTGAATAGAGTGTAGGGTGAAATAGCTAACCTATTTTATGTTGTAAGTTGTCGTTGTGCCGTAGATAAAGACTTATGGTTTAAACTGAATTCGTTACTTGTCTATTGGCGTTAGGTGCAGACTATAAATGTATAGATTATGGTTTTCAAATATTTCAATGTTGGTTAATGATAGATTCCTGACGTGGGTGCCATTTTACATGCAAAATACGATGTCTGTTTTGCGTTTCAGTTATATACAAACTATGTGGAGTTTAGCATATTCTTTCTAATTGTAGAAAGTATCGTATACGTATGAAATTAGAAAGTGTGCTTGCCATGATTAACTACAATGTGTATACTCTAGCTATGTGTATAACAACACCTTGGCGAGAAGATTTTCCCTAATACATTTTTGGGCCAACTTACGTTATGTAGGCTAATAAGTGTAGTCTAAGTGTTTGTGAAAATGCTTGTATAAGTACTTAGGAGATAGTGCTTTAAATGGGTGTTGAGATAGGATTCTCAACTACCCTAGGGATGTGTATGATTTCCTCCATGCAAGTTGTTTAGAAATGCATGTGTTTGGATTCTTGTTTATGTTGTATTTTATAACATGTTTGCTATTATGATTGGACTACTTGGTTACTCCTATTTTGACTACTTCATATGTTTATTGGTTAAGGTTGAATGTGTATGGGGCCATGTTATGGTCCAGGTAATCGGTAACAGGCTTTGAGTTTGTGGCTGAGATTTATTCACCACGTAGGACGTGTTTGATGAACCCTAGCCGTACTAGAGTTGTCGGCAGTGGTTTAGCTACACGGAGTGTTTGCACACTTCATGTCTATCAACTCAACGTGCGCTCGTGCTAGTTGAGCTTATCAAGTAACCCGATTGACCCGATGTATGTTCACCATGTATGGACGCTCCTGTTTGAATCTAGGGTACTAAACTTACCATTGTAATTCCGTCAACCTTGGTACCTCGATCTGCTAAGACTCATGAGCCGGACATGATGGTATGGGACACCGTGATCGAGCTGTCTGCCTACGCTAGGGCGACGAGCCTCCCCGTAGTGACCAGTGAGCAACATAGACTCATGAGCTGATTATGTTGGTATGGGACACTGTATTTAGTTGTCGGCCTTCTCTGATTAGTGATGAGCCCTTTGTAGTGACCTTGAGTATATCCTGAAACTGCATTGGGGCGACGAGCCTTATTATAGTATATAAGATATAACTAGACCTGTATTGATTGGTGACAAGCCCTTTACAACGATCTAGAACTATAATATCGTATGAGATTGTCCAGGACTGATAACCCTAGAATGGATCATTGATTGGGTATTGATATAAGGGAGGTACTTTAACTTCTCAATCCTACTGTATGAAAAGGACTAATAATAACTCGGTAATCATACTCATAACATCGCACTGCCTGTGCCCCGGGTTGAAGAGCACAGAGGAAAGAAAGCATGTCGCGATAGTAAGATGGTGTCACATGAGGGAGTGTAGGCGAGGGCATGCATTATGAAAATATTTCATCCTTGCATTAATAAGAGTATCTAGGAATGTCTGATATGTCTGCTTTATCATTATTACTTAATTGAATTGATAACATATTAATCTTTGCTCTATAATTCCACTGAGTTGGTCACTCACTCCCACGTTACGGGACGGTGTTTGCAATACCAACTAGTCCCTGTTTTAGTTTCAGATGATGGCAATGCTTACGAAGCGGAGCCGGACTTTTATGATGATGAGGAGGGTTTATCCTATATGTAGTTATCAGGCGGGTCTTTATAGACCATGTTCTGATCGACGGGGTTACAGGGATGCTGATTAGATGCCATTACAATTGTTAGTTTTCACCTTTGGAACACCCATGTATATTCATCTTGTTCATTTTTTAGTATACGTGTATATATTTAACCCTGTAACTTGTTCACACTCTGGAGACCTACAACAGTTTATGTATTTTATATATCTATCAAAGTCTTCCCCTTGTGAAAATTTTAACTGTCTCTGGAGTATGATATGTTGTTTTGGTATAATCTCACTCATGTTTAATGCATTAATATGAACAACATTCAATCATTATTATCTATGTTGCATAAGTGATGTGTTGAAACTCGGGAGCTGAGCTTCTACTCGATTCTCGATTTTTAGGGCCTTACAACTAGGGTGGTCCACAACATAAATTCCTAGAGTTAAATCCCATGGAAAATGATATTTATATTTTATTTCCTTCAATTACTTGTTGCTGTCCCAATCTGTTTAGATAGATTTTTGGGCCAACTTAAGTCCAGGATTTGGGGCTTTTGGTGGAAATTTTGTATCAAGTGAAATATGATTTTTGAAGGTACATATCCTACCTATAAGCATGCCAAATTCTAGCCTCAACTGACCCCATTTGGGTCCCCAAAAGGGTGGGCCAATATGGGTACCTTGCTGGATTTTTTGCTTTAATTTTAGCAAGTTTGCAATTTGAAAACTCAAAATTTTAAAATAAGTTCTGATTAGGTGGGCCACCTTGCTCGACCCTAGTACTATATATATGGGAAGGTTGAAATCCAATTTTCCAAATTTTTTGACATCCTGGGCCCACACCATTGGTGTTCAATCATGGTCTATCCAGAATTCTGCACTTAGCAGAATTTCTGGACAAATTGTATTTATAAATTAAATTAAAATACTTATGATCATCTAAAAATCATGAAATTTTGTAAAGGTGTGGCCCACCCATGGAAGAGCCATCTTGCAAATTTTCAGGGCCATCGGGCCCCTGTACCATCTATGGTGCGGCCTGGAGTGGCCCATCAGGCTGGGATGCCCAGGCTGGGGCGTTCAGCCTTGGCTGGCCATGTAGGCCACCTTGTGGGCCCACATTGATGTATTTTGTGTCCCACCATTCATCAAAGTGGGGTCCATAGGGGGCATGATCATTTCCCCCAGCAATAGCATCCATTTGGGACCCATTTGGATGAGTTTTGGGCCAATTACCCAAGCTTATAGGATTTCCTAGCCTTGGGACGTTTCGCCCCATTGGACCACTGCTGGACTTTCAGTCCAGCAGCATGGTCCACTTATTTTATGTGTTTAAATCAGTCCCTTTATCGGGTGGGACCCATAAAGACATATGTGGGCCACCAGGGGACTTATACTTACCCCTTTATGATTCTTGTTGGGCCCCAACAGGCCCGGAATATGGGTGGGCTAAAATTTCTGCAAAAGCCCCAAACTGGCCGCCCCTAATGGTTTGTTTTGGGGCACCATGGCCCACTAGATTAAGGGAGGATTATGCACTTGAGATTACCTTCTTCTAAGATGTCCTTGGGCCTCATTAATGTATACTTGGAGGCCCACCTCCTTTGAACTTTATTTGGACTATATGTAATGTGTTGATTGGCCTTGGTAGGCCCACTCATCTTGGACCTTCTAAGTTAGGATCCATTGGACCTCTGGGCCTATACTTACCAAGGTATTGTGATGGGCTTATAGGCCAAAATACACAAGTGGTTGGGCCCTTGGTTACCCACTAAATTAGCCACATGCTTGGGCCAAGATGTAAGACCCAATTCACTTGCTTTAAACATAAGAAGTTGCCCATAAGGTTAGGTTACCGAGCTGACCATTAGGCCAACCACAATATGTGAGATTGTGACTTTTATGGTTGGGCCCAAACCTCGCTTGAGGGCTCACCATATTGTTTATGTATCGGGCCATGTGTATTGTCCAATAGGCCCTTGGATTGTTTAAGGCCTTTGTCACGTCTCAGACTCGGTAACCGGACTCACAAGGAACCCGATGGTCGGTTCTGGCTGCAACAGCCTCCGTAGTACCCCGTTCTCGACTCCTAAGACTGGTTCCGATCCTGGGTACCTACAAGAAGGATTTTCATAATAATATAATCATTCCAATACGAGCATACCAAGATCACAGCAAGTACATCTGAGAAGAACAAAGGCACGCATCGCAAAATCCACTAAAAATTTAAACTTGTACAATCATCTATAAGGTCCAAAAGGACATACATGAGATTATAGGAAAAGAGAGAAAGGTCAGCAACACTGGAGTCCTCAAATGCTCAGCTCTACTGCTATGATGCCTACCTAGAATCTCCTGCACGCATTAATCATGCATAAGCTTATAGAAGCTTAGAGGGTGGTGTAACTGTGTGACGTGGTGCACAGAAGAATAGTAGGAGATGCAAGAAGGAAAACATGCTCAATGAGAATATCACTAGCCTTACCAAGGCTTATCATGAATACAATGCGATGAGTACTAGATGCCATACCAAGGCAATGCATGAAGAGGCTTACACAGCCAATGCTAATGCGATGCAAGTAATCCCAGTGCTCATATCCCAACCATAAGTCAAGTACATTTCCAATCATAAGAAAATCACCGGGGTCCATTACACTACTGAATGACTGCCGCTCTACAGACCTCGCACAGTCAAACGAGCGTAAGAGACCTCACTACCCGCCTGTGGACAGCCAATCACCAGCAAGGCCTGACTGTAGTAGACTCATTTATGAGCTGGTCAGACTTAGCCTAGCAATGCCCCCTACACACTGGGCAGGTAAGGCCACACCCCTATCCAACCGACTACACGACAGTGGGGGTCGAGGCCTAATGGTATAAGGCCCTCGTGCACTCATGTATTTCACCTGGTCACGGCATTGGAGCAGATCTTTGGTACCATGGAAGTTTTGAAAATTTTACCCATGGGCATCCTATGCACCCAGTATGCTCAACTAATATTTTCGGTGTCCACACATACGACCATACACAAATATCCCTATGGAGGCAAGGCCCTGATGAAGCAAGGGTAGATATCCACATGCTATGCAATGTCAGATGCATGAATCACATGCTCACCCATGCATCAATCTCATGCACCCATCGTGCTCTAGAGAAGAAAACTCCATCCCTCGGGGAGATACCAACATGTCCTACTCAATGGCACAACTATGGTCAATCATACATCAACCAAGCATGCATATGATGCGTATGAGAGTGGATCATGAAATGAATAGGTGTGCCAATGGGGTGAAGATGAATTCTTTACCTACCCATGAAGGGTCTAGGTACTTAACCAATTCCTCATACGAAATACAACCTCTAGTGGGGGCCCATTTACCTGAAGTAGCCCACGAGACTAAGGGAGACAATAATATAGGCCTAAATACATGAAACAAGCCTAGTAAGGGTCTATGGTGGGCCTTTAACCACCCATAGAAGCCCATGCGCCTACCTTAAGGCCACCAATGTGGACATCCAACCACAATTGATCCCCAAGAGGTATCTCATCTCTGATTGATCACGGATCAAGGCCTAAGGCCCACACAACATTAGAAATAAGAAATAGGCAGTCATAATCATACCACAAACACTCATGTTGGGCTTCAGAAAGGGTAGCCCAAGGCCTATCTAAAGCATGGGTCTAAGGGAAACACACATAGCCCAACCCATATATTCCACTATGGGCCCATAGGGGAAAGGCTAGGGCCCAACATAAAGGTCACTAATTCCATATATTGTGGTGGCCTAGTGGGCAGTCCATTGATCAAACCAAATAGGCAAATGTCATGCTTTTAGTCAAGTAAGTTGGGCCTACAACCCGGCCCAAGTATAAAGTTAATTTGGTGGGCAACCAATGGCCCATCTACTTGTGTAATTCCAGCTCACTAGCCCAACACATTAGTATGGTAAAAATGGCCCAAGAGTTCAATGGGCCTATCTAGAAAGTTTCAGCCCAATTGGGCCTAAAGAGTTCAACCACTAGCTACATTCACGGACCCAATTGACTCCAACTGTGGTGGGCCTCAAAAGTGCATTTATTAAGCCCAAAATTTAAGGTGCTAAAGGTGTAAATTATTTCCTCTAAGATCATCATAATGTGGTGGGATATACAACACATCTAGGTGGGCCCACAACGTAGGCTGGAGGGCCAACCAAGGCTGGACACCCCAGGCTAGGATCCCTGCCTAGTGGGCCACTCCCAGCTACACCACAGTCAGCTCAAATGTCCGTTGGGCCTAAAATTTTATAGGGTGATACTTACATAGGTGGAACACACCCCCCACAAAATTTTAAAATTTTTGAATATTTCTAAGTATTTTAATTAATCAAAATAATATATTCTATCCAGAAAATCGGACAGACCTGTACGTCCCAACGTGGTAGGACAGTCCGGCCCTCGCTGCAGTATGCACAGGGGTCCATTGGTCTTGAAATTTGGTAGGTGAATCTCAACATGAGTGGAACACTTTCTTGTAAATTTTTATAATTTTAGGATACCCAGAAGTATTTTAATTAATTTAAAAAATACAATCTGTCCAGGGTCGAATATTGCTGGAATATAACTGTGCTGAATTTGGGTCATCCAATGGGTGGGTTTTGGGCCTCCAAAATTCCTAAAATTTGGACCCAATGTCCCTCATCAGGCCTACAACAAGGTGGGACCCATAAATATGGCCCACCTTCTTATAAAGTATTTATAAATTAAGGATTTTATCAGATTATATTGCTGGACTGCACAGCAGAAAATTAAAGTAGTGTTGTCCCTGATTTGAACACCGCAAAGGGGTGGACCCAAGTTTTCCAAAAATTAGGAAAATTTAATTTTAACCTCCCCATACAAGTGTACTATAAGGGAGGGTCCACAAAAGTTTCCTACCATTACAAAAACCATTTTATATATATGGATTTCTAACTGTACATGTTGTTGGACAGTCCAGAAAATCTAGACTTCTCACTCCACTTGGGCCACTCCTTTAGGACCTCAATTAAGGTCAGATGGAGGTAAAATTTGGGGTATATCTAGGTAGGGTCCCCACCTTTAAGAAAAGTATATCAAATGGGTAGAAACAGTCCCCCAATCAGTCCAAAAATCTAACCCAAAACAAACCAGAAACTGTCCAGAAAATTTTTAGACAGCAGCATGCACATGAAATAAAATGAGCATAGGAACCAAAATAAGGAGAAATCTCCCCATACAATTTCAGTTGTGGTCCACCTCAATAGGCCCCACAAATATCCAGACCTAATCCATACCATAAAATCCATTGCATGTGTCCAAAAAGGAGCAAATGAGACACCTATGTTCATAGAGTGGATAGACATGAACATCCAATCTCTTTGGATGGTCTAGATACTTTCAAGCCATAAGGTGGGCCACAGACATCTGTGAATAATAGATCAACAAAAGAAGAGTAAGAATCAGCTACAAAGGAAGGAACTCTGCCTCATTGAGGCCCTTCCCTTCATCACAAACCACACATCACATTATATTGATGGGATTACAAGATTTACCTATGCATGCATCTTCAAATCAAAATCCAATGGTGGAGATGCAATCTCCACCAAGGATTAAGAGTCTAGATGACCTAAGGATCCTTCAAACTAAGAAAATAAACCATGGTGGGGTCCATGGAGAATGGCCCCACCCATGAGTAATGCATGCACAAAAGGATGGGCCAATGGCCACATCCAAGAAGACATGGGGCCTCCACCATCATTTGGTGGGCCTCACATGCTTCAAGCATGAGGTGAAGAAGAGAAATAAGAGGAGAGAATGGAGACCCTAAGGTTCTAAGTACATGCACATCCACCTGTAAGGTCTTCAAGCAAACACCTCTAAGATGGTCTTCAAGCTCCAAGGTACATGGATCTAAGGTTGAGATCTTATTTTAATGGTTAGACGGGGGGATCTATGAGTGAAAGGGAGCTGAAAAAATGATGAAAATTTGCTAGAAAAGAGAGAGAGAGAGAGAGAGAGAGAGAGAGAGAGAGAGAGAAAGAGAGAGAGAGAGAGAGTAATCATGAGCTCTCTCTCTTGGATAGGGAAACCCATCATAAAAAATAAGGTGATATAAACAAAGTTTATAGACTTATAGGATTGGGGTAGGGATGGGTGGTGGGTGGTGTAGGATATGGGGGGTTTAGGTAGTGTATGGGTGGTGTGTGTTAGAATTTGTACAAAAGAGGGTGGCCACCTTAAAAAGAATGCCCTCCACACTAGGTGGGCCACATGATCATGTTCAAAGGCTATAAATGAGATGCACACAACTTATGATTCACACGTCGGATGGACGCACATGACACGATGTTGGAACCGCGATGATGATGTGGTCGCAATGGCATAGGTCTTGGGTCAATCTAAGTCGGGTCTACGTGATCAAACTTAAGGATGATCACAAACACTATCTGAGGGTCGCGGGTCACCTGGATTCGACCAGTAAGACCGTGGGACCAAAATGAACTAAATGCATACTCACACACACATGCACGCATGCGAACTCAGGTCGGATCTCACAACCTTGGGCCTTGATTTGCTCGATTAATAGCAGGCTAATTTTTGGGACCCAATTGAGGTTGGATGTCCTCGGTAGCCCTAAGGTAGGTCCATAAGGTGGATATAGCTGGTTGAAGGTCCGCCTAGACCCTTGTTAGTACCGTTTCTTCCCTTGGGCTTTTATATGGCCCTTTCTAGCTTATGAGATATCCCAAAGTTTAGGCCCCCACTAGAGGATGATCCCATAGTAAATTGTCTAAGTACCTAGGCTTGTTTTCCCTCCTTGGAAAGGAGTATTTTTCAAGTCTTCATCACCATACGGCACACCCTCATGACCCATATACATCATTTACGTGATTGGATTGCATTTGCGTGTGGTCATTGGGTTGATACGATAGAGGGATGGAGTTTTTCTCCTTATGCACATCGAGTGCTTGGAGCTAGTGCATGATCTGTATGCGTGACTCATGTATTGGCATCGCATTTCATGATAGTATCGCCCTTACTTTAACAGGGCCTTGCCTCCATAAGGACATTTGTGGATGGCCGTATGTATGAACACCGAAAATGTATTACTTGAGCATAAAAGGTGCATAAGATACCCATGGGTGAAATTCTTAAAATTTTACAGTATCAAGGATCTGCTCCAGCGCCGTGACTGGGTGAAAAATATGAGCGCATGAGGGCCTTACACCTTTAAGCCGTGACTCCCACTGTCATGTAGTCGGTTGGAATGGGATGTGGCCTTACCCGCCTATGAGAGATGGCATTGATAGGCTAAGTTTGACCAGCTCGTGAATGGGTCCGCTACCATCAGGCCTTGCTGGTGATTAACTGTCTACAGGTAGGTACTGAGGTCTCCTATGCTCGTTTGACTGTGTGGGTCTGTAGAGCAGTAGTCATTCTACAGTGTACTAGACCCTGGTAGATTTTTTATGATGGAACTATACTGACATATGGACTACATATGAGGATTGGAATCATTTCACATCGCATTTGCATAGGTTGTATAAGCCTTATATTGCATAGCCTTGGTATGGTTCCCAGTACTCATTACATTGTATAACCTTAGTATGACTTACTGCATTCATGGCTTAGCCTTGGTAGGGCTAGTGATATTGACATTGATCAAGTTTCTCTTCCTGTATCTCTTATTATTCTTCTGCGCACTATTGTCACACACTTTCACCACCCTCTAAGCTTTCTATAAGCTTATGCACAATTGATGCGTGCAGGAGATCCTAGGTCAGCATCATAGCGGCAGAGCTTAGATAGGAGTTGAGCCGAGGACCCAGTGTTGCAGATCTTCTTCCTTCTTCCCTTTGTCATCAGATGTATTTCCCTTCAGCAATGTATTAAAGCTCAAATATATAGTGGATTTTTGTGATGTGTGCATTTGTTATTTCTGAGATGTACTTGTTATGATCTTGGGTATGTTCGCATTAGAATGAATATACGGCTATGAAAATCTTCCTTGTAGGATCTCAGGATCGAAACCTGTGTCAGGAGCCGAGAATGAGATACTACAGAGGCTATTGGGATCCTTGTGAGTCCGGTTATTGAGTCTGGGGAGTGACAAGCACTGTTTTATGTGTACCCTATAAATACATAGTCGGTCGTTTTAGGGCCTAACTTTCTTTTCTTAGTTTCAGGCAATCTTACTTTAGCAAGACACCCCCACACTTTAATATATTTATAACTAGGAACATGGTTCTTCTAAAGTTCGTATGGTGTCTGTTCAGAAGACTTAGAAGGAATCCTATTTAGGATATAATAAGAAAATAGAATTATTTCTCCACACATATTAAAGGGTAAGCCTGAATTATTTAACATAACATTCACCATCTCTTTAAGAGTTCTATTCTTACGTTCTGATATTTCATTCTGTTCTGGTGTATAAGGAGCAGTATTTTGTGAACTATTCCACTCTTTTCACATAATTCTCTAAATTAAGAAGATTTATACTCACCTCCTCTATGCGTTCTAAGTCTTTTAATTTTTATATTTAACTAATTTTCAACTACAATTTTATACTTAGAAAAAATATCAAAAGCTGTCTTTATTCCTTAACAAATATACTCTAGTGAACCTAGAGTAGTCATCTACAAAAGTTATGTAATATCTTTTTTCCTCATCTAGACATGTGATTTCTAAAACCACCTAAGTCATTATATTTCAACTCTAATAGAGTAGAAGATCGTTCTATTCATTTAAAGGGTTTTCTTATGAATTTTGATCTTACACATGTTTTACATTTATTAAATTTTTCATTAAATATATTAGGTAATAAACCTAGACTGTTCATTTTCTTCAAAGATGCTAATTCACATGACTCAATTATTATGCCATAGATAAAAGGGTTTAACGATATAAACAGAACTTTATATCTTCTTATTCTTATCATTAGATACATTTATAATAAATAGACCATCACTACAATATCCCTTACCAACAAAAGTTTCATTCCTAGGCATTACAAGTTCATCTGAATCAAATACTAACTTGACACCAGCCTTATTTAGGAGTGAACCAGAGACTAAGTTTCTTCTAATGTCAGGCACATGTAGGATATCATTCAATAGCAGAGTCTTTACAGAAGTGAGTTTTAGAAGTACTTTCCATTTTTCTACAACCGGAGATGTTTAGCATTACCCATGAACACCTGTTCATCATCTCCTGATACTTGGTAAGATGTAAACATGCTACGATTCTTGCACACGTGCCTAGTTGAATCAGCGTCTAGCACTCACTCCAAGTTATTTATAAGAAAGACTTTTGACACCACAACTATTACCATGTCAAACTCATTGTAGTTTCCATAAGATTAGCCTGTGGCTTATCTTTATTTTTCTTAAGCCTACAGGTTTTAATGTGATGCCCAAGCTTTTCATAATTGTAGAAATTTCCCTTTTTCTTGAATGATTATTTGTATTCTTCTTTTTTAGCCTGCATTTATTAGTATAATGTCTAGATTTACCACAGTTAAGATTTTTTTCCTTTTTCTTCTTATTATTTTCCCAACTTGATTCCACACGATTCGTCTTTGAATCTATCTCATTTGCATTTTCTTTTTGGTCCTTATTTTTATTGGCCTCCTCTATTCGGATGTGTACGATTATAGTTTCCAATAAAACACCATTTTTTTATGTTTCATTTTACTCTTATACTCTTTCCAGGAGGGCAGTAGCTTTTCTATTAGCTCTCTTAATAGAAACGCTTCATCCAATTTAATTCCTTCTGATAATAGTTCCTAAACTAGAATTTAAAAATCATGAATCTAATTTGTGATAGGTTTATCGTCGGTCATTTCATAATAAAGGAAATTAGCATTACATGTTTCTTAGCGCCTGCATCTTATAGAACGTACTTCTTTTCTAAAGTAGTCCATATATCTTTAGCAGACTTGTAAGAAGCATACACATCATATAATTCATTAGACAAAGAGTTCATGATATAATTTTTGTAATTATTTTCATATATTACTTCAGTTTGATTTGATAGATGTATAATAAATGATTCAGACAATACGTATGAAACTTTAAGAGTGTTTAGTGTGAACTTAAGTTTTTGTTTCCTCCGTTTAAAGCATTGTCTAGCGAACAGTTTGATTTTGGCTAACTCGGTAAAGGCATTAACTGTTATGGTAGACATAGTCTATGTAATTCAACAATTTGATTTCAAGATTGTTGGAATATTTGGTTGAATCAAATAGCCTATTAAAATCAAGTATTTGAGTAATTCTTCATATATGATTATTGATTGGATTTAAATTCAAGTATTTAAACATGTTATGCATCTCATATATCTCTATTTTAGTTTAAAATGAGGACTTTGCATGTTTATACATTATCAATAATGCTCGTGGCTTGTTTTGCCATTTGGGATCATTATATGGTATTTTTGGGGGTCCTCGAACTAGTGACCATTTGTGTAATGGATTAGATGGAATTTTGATGTAGACTTACCAACTCATGAATCATTTGTGCCTATGTGGCTTTTTGGTTTATCCCATTTTATCGCAACCTTAAATGAACTTTTTTTCCTATTGTGGCTCTTAATGAACTATTTTGAATAAACTTTCGATGGTAAGTTCTCCCTATGGTATCATGATAAGCCATTAGTTGAAGAGGTTACCATTAAACATCTTACTTGTTAGAGTCTCAAGAGTCGGGAATGGTAGTACGGGATATTGTGCGCGAATTGTCGGCCTATGCTGGGTAACGAGCCCCCCATAGTGACCTTTGAGCTTTCTTAAAATGATTATTTGAAATTAGACTAATAACAGTTAAGATAACCATGCATTTCAAGGTATGTGGGCAATATTTGGTGGCTAATCTGGATGTTGTAGCATGTACCCTTTGTTGTAGCATTTTTCGTTAGCTCATAGATCACTATCGATCTATCTAATTTCGTGTGAGATGTCACTTGAGCACATACTTGTTGTACTTTCATTGGTGACTAGCCACTGGAGATTGCATGTCGGTTTTGCCACACTCGTGGGTATGTTTACCAATTTGTGTGAGTTAGTTACTTGAGCTCATATTTGTTATACTTTCACTGGTGACCAGTCACTTTGAGGTTACATGTGAGTTTTTCCCCACTTGGTGATTTTTTTCCCTAATAGCCATAGATGAGCATCCCCAGGCTGATGTGCATATGCATACATTCATGCATTTAAATAAGATCAAATTATGAATTATTTATTATAATTTGTTATAATAAATAATTATAGATGAGCATCCCCAGGCTGATGTGCATATTTGTTATACTTTCACTGGTGACCAGTCACTTTGAGGTTACATGTGAGTTTTTCCCCACTTGGTGATTTTTTTCCCTAATAGCCATAGATGAGCATCCCCAGGCTGATGTGCATATGCATACATTCATGCATTTAAATAAGATCAAATTATGAATTATTTTGTATGATCCTTATTTTAGAACTATCATTGGTTACTATGATGAATTGTATTATTATTTGTTATGGTCATTATAAATGGTTTGGTGTAGATTTTTCTTAATATAAAAAAAAATTAACTATTGTGATGGTTTGGAAAATCTTGAGGCATATACTTCACTAGGATAGCCATTGATGCTATCAAATTATATTCAGATGTTGTAGGAGACATAAATGATGTGTGTGTGGGTGCTCATATGGAACATGAGGAGTTGGATGATCTTGCGGCTCTTGATTCTAGATTTCACTTATATCGATTTTGAAGTTCAATATATTTATAAATCTTCAGACATTGGTTTGTATAAAGCCCTATGGGAAAATGCTCATATATCTTGAATGTGTATTCAAACTTTCCTTTATGTTAATTTGTTTCTCTGCCATTGTAATACTCACCCTTAAGAAAGAAAAAGAAAAGAAAATTTTATATGTGAAATTTAGGCTATCTTTAAAGGTTAATGCTAGTTTTCCCTTTCTAACAATTTAGGTTTAGTTTGAATTTCAATTCAATTTTGTTCTTTAGGTTTAGTTTGAATTTTAAATTTTGATTAAAAAAAAAAACTATCAAAAGAGCTAAATTTAGTGAACATTACATTAATGAGAATTATTTTAGTAGTATTTTCCTTTTAAATGGCTTTGAATATATATTAAATTTGATGAAATTATGTGGATTGCAATGAATATCAATCTATTAAACTCATAAGCTTGGGATTCGAGTCCTGAATAACCCTATTCGGATACCCAGATTTTAGGGTATGACAAATTGGTATCAGAGTCAGGTTTAGGATTACACTGAGGACCTAGTAGTTTTCAAACTAGAAATGTTAATTTAGGATGGTGCTTCCTTTGATGATAACATAAGATTTATTGTCTCTTGAAACATGTTCTTGGATTTCCATGTACTTAGGCTCGTTGTTTTGTTGATCATAGGGCATGACGGAATGAAACATGAACAATGAAGCCTCATTAGGAACATGTGGACCCAATGTTATTGAGGTAGGAGTAGTTGTCATTAGAATTCTTAAAGAAATTGGAGATCTCATGACCCTCGTGTGTACCCAAATACTCCAAAATCAAACTCAGTGCTAGGCTTGACCCATGCCTGCCGCCCAAGAAGGGACGGGAGCGTTACTTAAGAAATTTAAGAAGAAGAGGACGCATGTATTCAAGGATGGACCTGGTCTAAATAAAGTGACTGGGTGGAAGAAGCAAATTGAAAAGATCTTTATAACTATGAAGTGCAATGAAGACGGGATCCTTACTCTTGCTCAGGTGGTAGGCTGTCAGGAGTTTCAACACTCGGTCAAGGGTTCGAGTATCCATAGTTGGTGAAATCCCACTATGGCGTGAGTGTGTTGGGTGTGTGTGCGTGTGTAAAAACAAAACAAAAAAAACAAAAAACAAAAAATAAAAAAATAATAATAATAAGCAAAGTTGGCCGTATACAAGTTAAAGGGCGAGGTAGGTTATTGGTGGGATTCGGTAGTTAGGTCGAATTCGTGAGAAGTTTTATAAAAGATACTTCTCAGTGTACGTATAAGAGTAGAACATGAAGGAATTTATGAATTTAGAGCAGGGCAAAATGTCATTGCACCAATATGAGGCTAAAATTCATAGAGTTTTCACGGCTCACAACATTCCTAGTATATGAGGAAACCCGAAAGGCACAGTGGTTTGAGGGCCTCTATTCATAGTAGATTGACCCCCTCTAGGCTTAAAAACTATGCGGAAGTGTTGGACCATACCTTGGTGGTAAAGAAAGATATTAATGAATTTTGGATGAACCACGATTAGAAAAGAGATGTAAAGAGAAGTGTCAGAACCACTCTGCATATGTCGTCAATCGAACAAGATGCAGCCAAAGGGTATATAATGATGTCGACACCAATGGCTAGACTAGTCCCACTACAATCGTCTTTTAGGTCACCACAGTAATTCATGTCATTGCCTTCATATCGATGACCCCACAATATTTTTCAACATCTCAGTTATATCAGAGACCACCTCAGCTACATTCGAGACCACCTCAGCAGGGATTATTGTCAGCATATCAAAGGCCACTTTAGTAGCCACAACAGTAACATGGATCTCTGCAATATCAGCAGCCGAGATAGGGAGGTCAAGTACCTCGTCCTCAAGCTCAAGGTCGCGTTTACACCTTAGTGTGGCTTGGTGACAATTTGGCTAAGTCGTACGATGACTCTGCACAACAATATGATGACCCAGCATAGGGACATGGTGACTCTGTACAGTCATATAGTGACACCACACATGGATTCGATGATGCAACACTCCCATGTGAGGATCCAGAACCACCCACGGACATGACCACATTGTAAGACATCAAAGTTATCAGGGTTGTAGTAGAAGGTACCATCATTATATTCACATTTCTAGCTAGAGTATTATTTGATTTTGGAGTGTCGCATCCATTTATCTCATATTGCCTCCCATGCTCATTAGGTTTATCTTTTGTTTCATTATATAAAAGGTTAGTAGTTGTGACCCCTCTTGGCAAATTAGTAGACATATGCCACATGTAAATTCTGCCTAATTATGCTTGAGGATGTAGAATTGTTAGCCAACCTTATAGTTATGCTGATAAGAGAATACGATATTATTTTTGGGATGGATTGGTCAATACATGAAAATGGGAAAAATAAATGAATTTTGATATGGTTGTAAAGCATCACTAAATTTTCCAACATCTCTTTTAATAGTTATAAATGATTATGAGAAATGCTCGTGTTTGTAATCTTTTCATGGTGAAAGAAACCAACAGGAAATTTAATACTTTTTTTTATAATGAGATGGATTTACCGACAACTTCAGGCCGTCTCTACCTTTTTGTATTTAAAAATTACGGACGGATTGAAACCGTTTTCAATGTGAAAATTATCGATGGTCTTAAACCATGGTAATTTTCAAATTACACGCCACCTATACCACTGTTATGGACCATCGTTTATTGCGACAATCCATAACCATCGAACTTTGATGACAAATTCCAGCCCCAAGTACAACGCAGCAAAAAAAAAAAAAAAAAAAAAAGATGAACCATGCAACGGTCCAAAATCGTCTACAATTGTTATTTAAGGTGGTTTTAAACTGTCATTTTTTTTACTATTTTGACATTGTGGATTGTCATTATACTAGGCCAAAATAGATTGCTTCAAGAAAATGGTAACTTTAAATATTGTCGAGTGACCGCCATTACAATTTTATGGGATACAAAGAAAAAAAAAAACACTAGCTAGCTTATCAGCTATTTCGAAAGTTGACCCGCGGGAAGGAGTAGAAAAAATCCCAATTGTTAATAATTTTTCAGAGGTATTTTGGGACATCCTAAGATTACCAACAAGAAGGGAAGTGGATTTTAATATCGATCTTGTAACGAGGGCCACAATGATCTCTAGAGCACCATATCATATGACCCCAGTCGAATTTGAAGAATTAAATGAACAAATTCAGCAGCTCCTAGATCAAGATTTCATTATGCTGAGTACATTGTCATGGTGAGCGTCAATTTTATTCATGAAGAAAAAGAATGGTTCTATGAGGCCATGCATCAGCTACCAACAGCTTAATAAGCCAACCATCGTGAATAAGTACTCATTACCGAGAATAGATTACTTATTTGATCAGTTGAAAGGATTGTAGTATTTCTCGATGATTCACTTATGGTCTAAATATCACCAGTTAAGTATTAAAGACGAGGATGTATCCAAAATTGCTTTTAGGATACGAGATGGCCACTACGAATTTCTAGTAGTGCCCTTTGGTCTGACAAATGCCCCAATAGTATTTATGTATATTGTGAATAGGATTTTCAAATCGTATTTAGATTAATTCATGATAGTATTTATAGATGACATTTTATCCAAGACCTGAGAAGATCATGTGGAACACTTAAGGATCACTTTACAAATATTAAAGAAAAATCAATTACAAGCTAAGTTGACGAAGTGAGATTTTTGGAAATAGGAAGTGAAATTCTTAGGTCACGTGGTTTTAAAAGGAGTGTATGTGCATCCATCAAAGGTCGAGGCAATAATGAAATGGGAACAACTTAAGAATGTAACTAAGGTGTGCATTTTTCATAGTTTAACTAGATATTATAGGAGATTTATCGAAGGATTCTGCAAAATTGCTAAACCCTTAACTCTGTTGACAAGAAAAGGCACACATTTTAAATGAAATGAAAATTTTGAATGGGTTTTCTATAAATTAAAGAATCGACTAACATCAACAGTAGTTCTAACCATACCAGCCTAAAGAGATATTTATACTTCACAGTGATGTGTTATACAAAGGGTTGGGATGTGTTCTTGTGCAATGAGATAAAGTAATAGCATATGCGTCAAGGTAGTTAAAAATGCATAAACATAAATATCCTACACATAATTTGCGACTAGCAGTGATAATATTCGCCCTAAAAATTTCAAGATATTATGTATATGGTAAGAAGTTTGGATTGTATTCTGATCACATGAATCTTAAATATTTTTTTACCAGAAAGAATTAAATATGGGGTAGAGGAGATTGATAGAATTCTCAAAAGATTATGATTTTGATATCTGTTATCACCCAGGCAAGGCAAATCTTGTGGCTAATGCACTAAGTAAGAATACACAAATTTATGACATATCTAATGATCCAAGAGTGGAAGATGCTTGATAAAATAAAAGATTTTAATGATCAATTCAGAGCAAATGATTCGCACATTTATCTCAACAACATAATAGTGTAGCCTACTTTAGTGCGTCGAGTTGTAAAAGTACAGAAGGATAATGCCAGAGTATTGAAAGCAACAGGGAATGATAACCAGAATAGCGAGTAGTCGCATATGATGGAATCAGACTTCAAGGAAGATTATGTGTTCTGCATATCCCAAATTCAATAAGGAAACTTTGGACAAATCACACCACACAAAGTTCACAATTCACCCAGATGGAATGAAAATGTATCATGACGTTCAAAAACAATATTGGTGGAACAATATAAAGAGAGAAATAGCGTACTACGTGTTTATATGTTATGTATGTCAACAAGTTAAAGTTGAGCATCATAAACCATTAAGGTTACTTCAGAGTACGTTACCATAGATTTTGTGGTAAGATTTTCGAAGACCAGACGTAACACGATGCCATTTGGGTGATTTTTGACTGATTAACCAAGTCTTCAAACCTCCTTCCTATTCCTATTTCTTCATCCCAAGATGAGCTGAGTAAGATTTGTATTAAAGAGATCATTAGATTGCGTGGTATCCTCATATCTATTGTATCCAACCGAGACTCTAGACTTAAGTCATACTTTTAAAGAAATTTTCAAGATGCTTTGGGGACATCGCTCAACTTCATTACTACTTTTCATCTATAGACGGATGGACAAACTAAACGAGTGAATCAGATCCTTGAATATATGCTTCGCGCTTGCATTCTTGAATTCAAAGGAACTAGGACAAGCATCTACCATTGATTGAGTTTGTTTATTATAACAATTTTCAGTTTAGCATCAGCATGAAACCGTATGAAGCGTTGTATGAAAGATCATATAGATCACCAAATTATTGGACAGAAGTTGATGAAAGAAGCCTGCTTGGACCAAAGATTGTGCGTAAAACAACTGAAAAGATACATATCATTAAGGACTGCCTATGTGTGGCAAGAATCGACAAAAGAGATACGTAGACAACCAGAGGAAAGACTTAGAGTTCTTCATGGGTGATCACATACTACTCAAGCTATCACTAATGAAAGAAGTCATGCGATTCTGGAAAAGAAAGAGAAGTTGGCACTACGCCACATCCAGCCATTTAAGATCCTTCAAAGAGTAAGCTCGTAGCCTATAGACTAGCTCTAACACAGTTTTTTGGCATTCATGATGTATTTTACATATCAATGTTATAAAGGTATAAGAGGGACACTTCACACATCATTGACTAACAACCACTAGAAATTTGAGAGAACGTCACGTATGTAGAATAACCAGTTCGCATCCTCAACAAATGGGACCAGGTACTCCAAACCAAAATTATACCATTCGTACAAGTGTAAGACCCGTATCTTAGACCATACCATTCCTTGGACTCCCGCAATCCTCCCCGTTGAATTCTGACAACCCACGACCTAGAGATAAAATTTGTGCACGACCCTAAGTCGCATCCCATATATTTGAGTCCACTCAACTCGAGACTTGTACCTTACCGATCGTACCATCACCGCGGTTCCAACACCTCGTCTCACGCACCAATGCGATACTCAGGCTAGGAGTTGTAGGCCCACGTATATCTCGAGAAAACATCAATTTCGAGAGAATCTCTACCCATCTTTCACATCACTAGTCAAGTACACATCCCACACAAACTCATGCTTTCTTTTCCCACAATACAAACAACCCATCCCCACTTAACCAAAGTCAACTCTCATGTCACTCCACCAATCACTCCATCCCATCCCCTTTCTCTCTCATTTTCCTCCACCCATCCCAACCAACCCAAGAGAGAGCAAACATCCAAGCATTCCAAGGAGAGAAGAAGCCAAGTGTGTGGCCCACTCCCTACCACAAATCTCTCATCCTAACCCTTCGATCTTCATCATCCTCCATCAAAGAAGAAGCCAAGGAGCTTAGCATCCCAAGGAACTAAGAAGAAGTGTAATCGGTGGGTGACCTTAGGTTTAGATTTGATTTTTGATGCATGGGCCAAGTGGGGCCTACCGATTGATAATATGGATCCCATTTTAAACCCTAGGTATGGCCAATGGCCCATCATGATATATACATACATATATATATACATACATATATATATATATATATCCATGTTGGGGCCATTCTCTATGGACCTTACCATGATGTTTATTCAATATTCAACATGTAGTGGTCATCTAGACACTTGATCATGTTTGTGGGGGGTGATGGTATCCCCACCTTAATTTGCTATTTTGAGGGCCCACATGTTTTGGGACCCATCTTGAAGTGTGTAATATGGCTCAAGGGAGCGGGGCTCCCTTCCATCATGCGTTTCTCTCCCTCTATCTCTCTCTTTCCATGTTGATGGCCAACCTTGATGATACGTGAATTGATCCACGCCGTGCATTTAGTGGACCATACCGCTGTCAAAAGTGGGGCCCATCTCGCTACCATGTCCAGCCAGCCCACCTTGTTGTCCATTTTTGGACCGGCATGGACGAAGGGATAACACAATTAGCTTGGTCCGTGGGGCCCTAGCCCACACACGTGGAGCCCACAGGATGTATGTATTTCATATCCACATTGTCCACTGTCCAGTCCCTGGATGGTGAAACCCACCATGATGTAAGTGTGTATTCACACCATTTGTCTATTTGCTGGACTGGTAGGCCACACGTGTGGACTCACCTTGATGTATAAGATGTATATCCACACCGTCCAGTCACTGGACAGTGGGAACCCACCATGATGTAAGTGTATATTCACACCATCTGTTTGTTTTACTGGACATGGGACCCCACCTTGATGTATGTTATATCTCCACCGTCCATCCAATTTCCCAACTCATTTTAGGGGTTGAGCTGAAAAATGAAGCCAAACTGAGTCCCTGGCGGGCCACATTGTAGAAAACAGCAGTTTTACGGATATAAATTGTTAAGGCCCACTATGATGTTTCTATACACCGAAATACATCGAATATTGGGCTCAGCCCGGGAACCCAGTAGACGAAGTAGATCATCATGATGTGGGCCCCACCTAAGAAAAACCACAAGAAATATATATACATATATATATATATATAAACAGCTAGACGCTATTGCTGCCACGCTGCAGCAAGCAGCGTCCTGTTGCTTGGAATTGAGGTTGTGTCACGCCTCAAACTCGGTAACCGGACTCATAAGGAACCTGATAGCCGGTTCTGGTCATAACAGCCTCTATAGTACCCTATTCTCGGCTCCTAAGGAAGGTTTCGATCCTAGGATCCCTCAAGGAGGATTTCCATAACAGTAGAACCATTTCTAATAAGAGTATACCCAAAATCACAGCAAGTAACATCTAGAAAATAACAAAGGGACACATCACAAAATCCACTATAAATTTAAACTTTTATAAGTACAAAAGGTTCAAAAGGACATACATAAGATAATGAAAGAAAGAGAAAAAAGTCTGTAACACTGGGGTCCTCAAGCTCAACTCTAATCCAAGCTCTGCCACTGTGACGCCTGCATAGGATCTCCTGCATGCATCAATTATGCATAAGCTTATAGAAGCTTAGAGGGTGGTGAAAGTGTATGACAATAATGCGTAGAAGAATAATAGGAGGTACGGGAAGGGAAACATGCTTAATGACAATATCGCTAGCCTTACTAAGGATTATCATGAATACGTGCAATGAGTACTGGGCGCCTTACCAAGGCGATGCATAGGGGGGCGAGGAATGCAATGTGAAGTGATGTCAGTGCTCATATCTAATCCACATATCAAGTGCATTTTATTTGATAAAGAAATCATCGGGGTCCAATACACTGCTAGATGACCGCGGTTCTCCAAACCCGCACAATCAAACGAGCATAAGAGACCTCACTACCCACCTGTGGACAACTAATCACTAATAAGGATCGACAGCAGTGGACCCATTTACGAGCTGGTCAGACTCAGCCTAGTAATACCTTCTTACACCAGGCAGGTAAGGCCACACTCCTACCCAACCAAATACACGACAGTGGGAGTAGCGGCCTAACGGTATAAGGCCCTCATGTGCTCATAGTTTCCACTCAGTCACTGCGTTGGAGCAAATTCTTGGTACCATGGAAGTTTTGAAAATTTCACCTATGAGCATCCTATGCACCTGATATGCTCAAGTAACATTTTCGGTGTCCACACATACAGCCATCCACGAATATTCCTATGGAGGTAAGGCCCTGATGAAGCAAGGGCAGTATCATAATGAAATGCGATGTCAATGCATGAGTCACACACACAGATCATGTATTAGTTTCTGGCACTCAATGTGCACAAGGGGAGAAACTCCATCCCTTTATGACCACCACACAACGCAATCAATTCACACAGTGATGCATATGGGTCATAATGATGTAAGTGTGCTACTCGGTGATGATATCGTAGAGTATACTCCTCCTTCCCAAGGAGAAAAAAGGTCTAGATACATAGACATGTACTCTAAGAAGAAGTCTTCTACTGGGGGCCCAATACTTTGGGGTAGCCCACAAGCTAAGAGAGCCATAAATGCCAAATGAAGAAGCGGTCTTAAAAGGGGTCCAAGGTGGGCCTTCAACCACCCATAAGGGCCCTATGGGCCTACCTTAGGGCCACCATGGAGGACATCCAAACTCAATTGGGTCCCAAAAGGTAGCCTGCTAACTACACGCATGTAAGGCAAGGCCTAAGGCCTAGGCAATCCATGGCCTAGTGGACCATACACAAGGCCCAACACTTAGGCAACATGGTGGGCCCTCAAGAAAGGTTTGGGCCCAAGCATAATGATGATGAGTCCACCCATTGTGGTGGGCCTAATGGGCAGCCCATTATTCCAACCACATGGGCAATTCTTATGTTTAAAATAAGTGAGTTGGGCCTCACATTTAGGCCCAAGTATGGGGTTAATTTAAGGGGTAACCAAAGGCCCAACTACTTGAGTATTTTGGCTCATAAAACCCATCACAATGGTGTACTATATATAGGCCCAATGGCCATGGGTCCATCAAGAAGGTTCTAGGACAATGGGCCTAGGAAACCCAACATATAACTATGAATATTATTCCAATAAGATCCTGTAACGCCCGTGAAAAATCCGTACTTGGGTCCGAGCACTAATTCGACCCGAAATCGCGTAGAATTAAATTCCATGAAAATTAAGCGTAAGTTAGCTAGCGCAACGCTAGAGTAGCTGGGAAATAGTCCCTGATCACTTTAAATATGTTCTACAAGACCCAAATCGAGTAGAACAAACAACTCTACAATACTTTATAACCTCGGATCAAACTCTAAGCGGGTTTGTCCTCTGGACCACTTTGAATTCTTGTATTGGATTTAGACCGCGCGTCGAAGGTTCGATACTTCCTATCTTAGACCGTTAGAACCGCCCAGCTGGACTTGACAATCATTTCGAAAATCAAGTCAAACCGATAATCACAGACTATTTCGTTGAACCCGGACTGAAGAGACCGCGAATAGGGACAGAATTGGAATTTCAAATTTAAATCTGGCACACGACTTGACGTGTCAGTATTAAGCGTTCTGACCGTCAGAATTCATCCAGATTACACCCTCGGATCAGGAAAAAGTTTTATTTATTATCATGAGACTTTCAGCCCTGATCTACGTGCGGTGACCGCTGAACTGAAACTGGTCCGCCACGTGCGATCTGCGAACCCTTCTGGACTGAAAACTTAATACGTGCTACATCTGGTACGCATGAACTTAAGTCCGATCGCAATCGACCAGGGGACCACCAGAGAGTAACTTTTGGACCGAAACAGCCCCGAAATGGATAGGCACTAAGTAAACTTCGTTCCGGAGCCTGTTTTCGGCATTTTTAAGCTTATAAAAGGGGTTGAAACCCTCATTTTCCTCTCCCATCCGAAAATTGCAAACCCTAGGATAAAGGAGAGAGAGTTTGAGAGAAAGAGAAGAAGGGATTTTTCCCGCTTCCGAGCCACCGATTGCTGCTGCTTCAGCAACTCTTCCCAATCACCTAGCTGGTGATTTCTCAGTTCTTTCAGGTACAAAACAACCCTAGAACTTGCTGATTTAGGGTTTATCCAGATTTAGGGCGTGTTAGCTAACGTACTTCATAAATCAGGTCCTCCTACTGCCGTAAACGAAGCATACACGCTCCGTTCAAAATCACGCTTTCGTAAGACCTAAGGTGAGGATTTTAGACGCTTTGATTGACGGTTTACAACGCTTTCAATGTCATTTAATAGTAGATTATCGACGGCATCGCCGTTTGACATGTACAACATGCTCTCCGTTTCCTGTTTCGTAAATTAACGAAGAATATGAGATTTAGGGCATTTTAGTCATTTGTAGGAAGTACGGTCTACATTCATATTTTGCTGACGTGATTGACATGGTTTGTTGTCGCATTAGGGAGTTAGGAATGCTTGCATAATTAGTTTGGCGAAGAGATTCGCCTAGTTGCGCACTTTGGGTCAACATGCTATATGTAGACTTAAGGGTGTAGTGTATGTGTTTGTATAAATGCTTGTATTAGTATGTATTGAATTAAATGATGTTATGTAGTAGTTTGAGATTGATTTCTTAGTTAATATGCTGACCTAAATGATTTCCTACATGTTGACCATATGCATGATTCCATTACATGCATGGAAAGTATGTGTTGAAGATTTGCTTAAGTTGAATGTTATAACATGTGTTAACATGCTCATATGATTATATTTCAATTCCAATACCTTTACATATATTGCTAATGTGATTCCATAAATGTTTGGGACTAGACTTAGTCCAGGCAGTCGGTAACCGAGCGAATTCGTGGCTGACTGGTCATAGCCACGAACGACGCGTCGATGAACGTGATTCGTGTTTAGAGTTGGCAGCAGTGGTTAGGCCACGCGAAGTGTTTTACGCACTTCATGTCGTTCGACTTGAGATGCGATCGTGCTAGTCGAGCACGTCAAGCAACCCGACTGGCCGATGTATGTTCACCTTGTATGAGTCATAACTGCTTGAACCTAGGGTACTGAACTTACCACTGAAAACCCTGTTAACCATGGTACCTTGATCCACGAAGACTCATGAGCCGGGCATGGTGGTATGGGACACCGTGGTCGAGCTGTCGGCCTACGCTGGGGCCACAAACCTCCCCGTAGTGACCAGTGAGCACCTAGACTCGTGAGCAGATTATGGTGGTATGGGACACTATATTCTAGCTGTCGGCCTACAATGATCAGGCGACGAGCCCTTTGTAGTGACCGCAAGCGTATTCTGAGTCCACGGGAGGCGACGACCCTTCCGTTGCAGTAGAGTACAGTAGGCCTGTATTGATAAGGTAATGGGGGAGCAGTGCAACGAGTGCGAGCAACAGCCCTGGCAGCCCTTGCAGTGACCTACGAAATATACATCGTATGAGATTACTAGGAGTAACGACCCTAGACAGGATTTGTGTTGGGATCGATATAAGGAAGTACCTTAGTTTCCCAATCTGCTGTTTGAATGGACTAATAACAACTTAAAAATCATACCACCATAGCATTGCATGTGCCTGGAAGATGTGGAGCACTCTAGGGAGTGTGGCATGCCGCGGTCGTAAGATGTTGCCGTATGAGGGAGATCGTCGGTGAGGGCATACATCACGTCATGTCATCTTGCATTAACAACAGTATTAGGATTGTTTGATTTACTGCTTTACTATTATCGCATGATTGAATTGTGAATATGCTAATCCTTGCTCTATGATTCCACTGAGTTGATCACTCACTCCCACGTTACGGGATGGTGTTTGCAATACCCACCAGACCCTGTTGTAGATGTAGGTGAGGCTGAGATCCAGGAGGTGGAGCCAGACATTGACGAGGACCAGGACGAGTTCTCGTATATGCAGTATCACGACGGCTTCCCGTAGGCGACCTGGATCGATGGGGTTTCAGTGGGACTATTTGGAACATTACATTTTTGTTCATGTATATATATATGAGACTCAGAGATGTATTCATACTTTAGAGACAGATGAGATTTACTTTGTTTTTCCATACAGTGATATACATTTTGTTTAGTCTTTCGCTTGTTTTTATCACTGGATCTGAAGTATGAATTGCAGTTTTGGTATACTTTTACTCATGTGAATGCTTTAAATCAGACAACATTGAATCATAATCATTTTTGTTGCATAAGTGACGGTCTGGAACTCGGGAGTTGAGTTTATACACGACCCCCGATTTTCAGGGTGTTACAGATCCCATTTGAACTGGGCCTTAAGTATGCACTAATTAAACCCAAAATCTAATTTGAAATGGGTCAAGACATGTACAAAATATTCAACAAATATGGTGGGCCATGCTGTCACAAAAATATAAATTTATAGGCAGCAAGTTTTGGACCTATTATTGTAATTCCAGCCCACCCACAATCTGGGCTTGCTAAAAATTTAAAAATAATTAATTTATAAATTTATTTTAGTTCCTGGTGACCCATACATGTCACAGGGGGGTCTACCAGATGAAAGGAGTAGATTAGACACATAAATCAGGTTGTCCATGCTTCTGGACTGGACGTCTAGCAGCAGCCCAATGGGCTGGGTGTCCCATGGTGAGCGGTCTAAGGGGCCTGGGTAATTGGCCCAAAAACTCATCTAATAGGCCCCAATTAGATGATACTAAAGGAGAAGATGATCACACCCCTTATGGACCCCACATGGATGAATGGTGGGATATAAAATACATTAAGGTGGGCCCACAAAGTGGTCTGGAGGGCCAGCTAAGGCTGGACGCCGCAACCTGGGCGTCCCAGCCTGGTGGGCCACTCCAGGCCACACCACGGATGGTAAAGGGGTCCGATGGCCCTGAACATTTGCACGATGGTCCTTCCATGGGTAGGCCACGCCTCCACAAAATTTCATGATTTTTGAATAATTATAAGTATTTTAATTAATTTAAAGAAAATAGTCTGTCCAAAAAAATCTGTTTGACCTGGATGTCCCAGCCTAGTCGGCTGGTCCACCCTTGTCACGGTGTGCACAGGGGTCTTTTGGCCCCGAAAATTGGTATGTGGATCCTACCATGGGTGGGCCACCTCTATGTAAATTTTTATAATTTTTAGATTAATAAAAAGTATTTTAATTAATTCAAGGTATCCAAACTATCCAGCAAATCTGCTAAGTGCAGAATTTTTATAGACCCAGATCTGGGCCTCCGATGGGGTGGATCAATGGCCTCAAAAAATTTGGAAAAAATAGGTTTTAGGTCCCCTCATATATGTACTATAAGGTGGGGTCCAGGGATATGGCCCACCAGTGAAAAAATTATAAACCAAACCCATGACAAACTAGCCTAAAAGATAAATAAAAGGGAAATAAATCATTATTTCCTCAAGGTGGGGTCCACCTAGATGGTTCACACAACTCTCAGACCCAAGCCCCTTCCAATATCATCCATAAAATCAAGCCCAAACTCTGTCCAAATCATGTCAACAACATGGGGCAACAAGGTGGGCCTGGGTGTCCAACCACTTGGGCCAGGTTGCATGGCACATCTGGTGGGCCACACATACATCAGATTTACTATAAAGACAGGAAAGAAAAGACGGAGAAGAAGAACAATCTGGTCATGGATTGATGGGTCCATGGAGAATGGAGTAGATGACCTTGAGATTGGTGGGTCCATGGAGAATGCCATCCCAACATGATCTTTAAGGTCTAGATGACCTTGAGATGGAGTAGATCATGAAATACATCATGATAGGGTCCATGGAGAATGGCCCTATCATGGATCATGACATGCATGTAGGATGGGTCAAAGGGCCACATCCATGAAATCAAATGGGATCCCCACCATGGATTGGTGGGTCCCATATGATCCAACTATGAAGAAATAATGAGATCAAAGAAAAAAAAAGAAATCAGTACAAAGAATAATCACCTATTTGGAATCCATCTCTCAAACTCCTATACTATGAAGATCTTGGAGCAAGGGAGAGATTTTGATGGTTGAGATGTATTTTCAAGGGTTGGATTGGAGGGGTTTTTGGGTTTAGAGGGCTAGAGAATTTTGAGATTTTGGGATGTTGGAGACGAAAGTTGCTAGCTATGGAGAGAAGAAATGAGGAGGGAGAGATAAGGGTAGAGAGAGAGAGAGAGAGATCATGATGGTTTTGTAAGAAAAATAATCATTGCCTAAGGTTAAGCTAGGTCACTTAGTAGTATATGAGAAAGGTGGTGTGAGATATGAAACTTTTGTGTGGTGTGGGTGGTGTACCTTAGAACTTATGCCAAGGGTGGTGATGGTTCACATGCATTCCACCAAAGTGGATCACATGATTGATGGTCATTCAATTCAATGTACACAACTTTTGATCTACAAGTCGTATGGATGCCCAAGATGCGTCATTAAAATCGCAACGATGATGTGAACAAGATGGCATAGGTCTCGGGTCAATCCGAGTCAGGTCTTCGTAGTCGGAGTTAAGGATGACAGCAAACACAATCTAAGGGTCGTGGGTCGTTAGGATTCGACCTATAAGACCGCGGGGCCAAGAGAAATGAAATGCATACCTACACACATATACACATATAAGAACTCGGGTCGGGTCTGACAATTCTCCCCACTAACAAAGAAATTTCATCCTCGAAATTGACAAAACCAGAATAATGAAAATGCATAAACATCATCATATATATATCTCAATCTCAATCACAAGAGAAGGCAATACAAGCAATACAAGCAATCAATCATCGAACAAATGGGGATAACGCTCTCTAATCTTGGCCTCGCATTTTCAAGATGTCTCGACTTCCGAATGATTACCCCATTACACCTTTACCAAGGGAATGACCTTGGTCCTGAAGACCTGCTCCTTCTGATTAAGAATACGAATCGGCTGCTGAATATAGGAGGCATCCTCACGGACCTTGAGTAGTTGCCAATCAATCACAGGGATAGTGTCCGACTCACACTTCTGTAACATAGAAATATGAAATACGTCATGGATCGTGGGATAACTCAGGAGGTAAGGCAAGCCTATAAGCCACAACGCCCATGTGCTTGGTAATCTCAAAAGGTCCAATGAATCTCGAGCCAAGTTTGCCCTTCACACTAAAGTGAACCACGCCCTTCATAGACGAGACCTTGAGATATACCATGTCCCCGACTGCAAACTCGAGGGGTCAACGCCGACGATCATTAAAACTCTTCTGCTGACTCTTAGCTGTGCGCATCCTCTGCCTAATCACATCAATAGCCTTTGACGTCTACTGCACAAGCTCGGGACCTAAGAGACGACGCTCTCCAACTTCAGTCCAACAACTAAGAGATTTGCATAGTTTGCCATAAAGTGCCTTAAAAGGAGCCATGCCGATAGTCGCCTGATAACTATTGTTGTACGCGAACTCGGCGAGGCGCAAATGCTCATCCCAACTACCCATAAAGTCAATCACATAAGCTCTGAGCATGTCCTCAAGGTTCTGGTTAACCTTTTCGGTCTGTTCATCCGTCTACGGATGATAAACGGTGCTAAGATGCAAGTGGCCTCCATCACCTGCTGAAAACTCCTCCAAAACTGAGACGTAAATATGGAGTTTTGGTCTGAAACGATCAAAACTAGGACGCCATGTAGTCTCACTATCTCCTCAATGAATACCTTTGTAAGCCAGTCCATCGAACAGGAAGCACACACTGGAATGAAATGAGCCAACTTCGTCAGATGATCGACGATAACCCAGATGATATCATGACCGCGCTAAGTCTTCAGCAAACCTATGATGAAGTCCATCGACATATGCTCCCAGTTCCATACTGGAACGCTCAACGGCTGTAAGGACCAGGGGGTCTCTAGTCATTGACCTTGACATGCTGGCATGTGTCACACTTGGCCATAAAACTAGCAATCTGGTGCTTCATCCCCTGCCAAAAATACTAACTCCTCATATCACGATACATCTTCGTGGAGCTCGGGTGAATAGTAAGTCTCGATCGATGTACCTCGGTCATTAGATCACGACGCACCTCTAGTACATCCGGGACACACAATCGGCCTCTAAAGCGTAATATACCATCGAAACCAATCTGCCAGTCTGACTACTCCACAGATGTGGCTTCTACTCGGTACTCCTGAAGTGACTCGTCCATCTGATGAGCCTCGATCACCCTAGCCACCAAAGAGTGTTGAATTGATAAGCTCGAAAACTAAACAATGAAAGACTGCAAACCAAACTCAAAGTCATACTTTAAAACATTCTCGAGCATCTACCACTCTCGCACCATCATCTATGCTACCAAGCCTCATGGTTGACGACTGAGTGTGTCCGCTACCACATTCACCTTAATTGGGTGGTACTGAAGACAAAATCATAATCCTTCAACAGCTCCATCTATCATCTCTGATGCAGGTTCAACTCAAACTATAAAAATAGATACTTCAAGCTATTATGATCTGAGAAGAGCTCAAACCTGAACCCATATAGATAATGCCTTCACACCTTCAGTGCGAAGACAACCACTACAGGCTCCAAATCGTGGGTGGGGCAGTTCAGTTCATGGACCTTGAGTAGGTATGAGGCATACGCTACTGGCTTCCCGTGCTACATCAGAACAGCACCCAAGCCAACTCTAGAGGCATCGGTGAAAATAACAAAATCCTCACTCCCATCAAGAAGAGTGAGAACATGAGCGGACGTGAGGCGGTCCTTCAACTCCATAAATGCCTCCTCGCAAGTATCACTCCAGACGAACTCGACGCCCTTCCACGTCAACCGGGTCAGCGGTGTAGCAATACGGGAGAAACCCTTGATAAACCGACGATAATATCCCGCTAAATCAAGGAAGCTACAAATATCGGATGGATTCGTAGGCTGGCCCCACTGACTCACTGCATCAACCTTTGAGGGGTCCACAGCGATACCCTCCCTCTTCACCACGTGACCGAGGAACTTCACCTTCTCTTGTCAAAACTCACACTTCTCTATCTTCATATATAGTTGGTGGGCATGGATGGTCTTCAATATAATCTATAAGTGCTCAACATAATCCTCCCGGGTCCTCGGATACATAAGAATATTATCAATGAATACCACCATAAACAGATCGAGGAATGGCCGGAAGACCTCATTCATCAGCTGCATGAATACGACGGGCACATTGGTCAGTCCGAACGACATGAAAAGAAACTCTAATTGACCATAACGTGTCTGGAAAGCCGTCTTTGGAATGTCCTCCTCTCAGACCCGAATCTGATGGTAACCGGAGCATAGGTCTATCTTGGAAAAATACTATGCACCCTACAACTGGTCGAATAGATCATTGATACGGGGAAGCGGGTATCAGTTCTTGATGGTGACTCTGTTGATCTCAAAATAATCTACACAGCCACAATGAGCTATCCTTCTTCTTCACAAAAAATACCGGGGCTCCCCAAGGTGAACTCCTGGGATAAATAAAACCTAACTCCCAGATCTCATCTAACTGCTCTTGTAGTTCCCTCAACTCCAATGGTGTCATCCGGTAGGGGGCCTTTGAGATAGGCACGGTATCAGGCACCAAATTAAACTGAAACTCCACCTGCTAATGCGGCGGCAAACCCAGGATCTCCTAGAACACATCTAGGTACTCACAAACAACTGGCAGCTGCTCAATACACCCTACCACAGAATCCTCGATGATAGAAGCCCGGAAACTAGATAACGACTCTCCTCTAGGCTAGAGGACGAACTAGAATACTGGCAAGCTAAGAATGTGAAATGTAACTGTCCTCGCAGTACAATCAAAGACGGCACAATACTTCACAAGCCAGTCCATACCTAGAATAATGTTAAAACCTGTCATCGGCATCACGAACAGATCGGCAGGAAGGAACATCTCGCCCATTAACACAGGGTAAGAAGGGCAACAACGGGTCAACACGGCAAACTTTCCCATGGGAATCAAAATTGCCAAGGCCTTAGACATGGACTCCAACAAAATATTAGTGATTGGCAAAACTGCTCGTCCATGAAGGAATGAGAAGCACCATAATCAAACAAAATGTGGGCAACGCAAGCAGAAACAAGAAGAATACCCTTAACGACTTCGCTGGTTGATGATTGTGGGTCCTAGCAAGGCACCTGCTGCGTGGGATAAAATTAGCCCTGAGCTGGTAAAGGGAGCAAACCGGAAGACTGCGAGCTGAACTGCGATACATACTCGACCCAGGGACTGGACATACAGATATCCCCTCTGCTACTGTTATTACCTCTGTTGCTGTTGTCTCTTCTAAGGAGGTCTACCTAGTTACCTCTGCTACTGAGGAGGAACCCTAGGAGTGGTGGGTGAAAGTTGCGCTCTCTGCTGCTGTTGCTACTAAGGAGGACGAGGAGGAGGCAACTGTGGTGGCCTTTACTGCTGTATGGGAAGAGGGCAATCATGTCTCTGATGCCCAACCTATCCACAACCGAAGTAAACACCAAAAAAGGGGCCGGAAGATGAAGCGACTAGCAGCTAGTCGAACAAGTGCAAAGTGATGCATTAAGCTAATCGAAGCAAACACCAGAAAAGGGATCAAAAATTCTTCTCCGAGAACTTATGAACTAGAACAAATAGAGTTTTATAAGAGAAGAAAGGAATTTTTTATAATTTAGAAATTGAAACAGAAGTCCATATATAGACTCCGAAGTGATGCATTAAGCATTATTTTGAAAGGGTTTGGTCCGTTAGGTTTAAACCCAATAGGTGTGACTAATTGAATAGTCACATCTCTCTGATTTAAAATAAAAAGGTGCAAGTGCGAGTACACTCTCGCATTAATAAAGTCTTGTGAGTACCCATACTCACACACCCACGTGAGTACACCCACACACGCACCTGCACCCGCGCCCGCGCCCAGCCCATCCCATTACGTCATGCACGTGCATGCGCATATGGACACGGACTCAGACTCAGACTTGGTTAGGCCCAGCTCGACTCAACTCAACACCCCCCTATGACTAAATTCAAATTTACATGCCCCCTGAATGGGACTCACGCCCCAAGGCGAAAAGCTTATCTTATATAGAAGAAGATTTTCTTTGGTAAATTCGATGTGGGACAAAACCCACAACTCAAAAACATCAAAAATTTCAAATGAGAAGGAAAAATAAAATATTTAAAATTCTAATTTTAAAATAAATTTAGAAATAAAATATAACAATTTCGTACATATTTTAAAATAAAAATTCTTTTAGGTTAAAGTGTAATACTTGTGTAATAGTATCGGTGTCACCATAGACTTGAACCAACATTAGAGTAAGCAAAATAAGTCTAAAGGAATCAGGTGACACCATAGTCTTGAACCTGAATCTTTTTAGTGTAAATTGAAAGTACATACCACTCACACAACTCTTCCTCTACAAGTGATTATGCGGTTGGTGCATGATTGTCTACCTCATGTCTTGTCATTTACCTATTGAACATATCTAATGGGATCTCTACTTGTATAGGTTGGGTTACCGACACTGGCAGCACATATATTAGAGACTCCTTTGGTTAGAGGATCTGCTAGATTCTTTTTTGGCCTTCTAAAGTTAATAAATATGACTCTATCATGCAACATGTATTTTATTATGTTATATCTGAGTCTAATATGCCTGCTCTTTTGATTATATATTTTACTCTTTGCTTTTGCTACAGCTGCTTGACAATCATAATGAATAAACATGACTGATACAAGCTTTGACCACAATGATACATCAACTAAGAGATTTCTAAGCCACTCGACTTCTAATCCTGCCTTTTCTAAGACAATAAACTCGGATTCTATAGTTGATCGAGCGATACACGTCTGCTTGGTAGACTTTCAAGAGACTGCTCCTCAACCCAAAGTGAAAACATATCTGCTAGTGAATTTTGTGTCACCTGAATCAGTGATCTAGTTAGCATTATTGTATCCTTCTAATATAGCAGAATAACCATTATAACATAAACTATAGGTCATACTGCCTTTTAGGTATCTCAAAATCCTAGACAAGGCATTTTAATGCTCTTTTCCCGAGTTATATGTATATTTACTTAGTCTTCCTATTGCAAAAGCTATGTCTGGTCTAGTGTAGTTTGTTAGATATATGAGTCTTCTAATTATTTTGGAATATTTCAATGAGACATACTACTACATGTATTCTTTATGAGAGTTACATTATAATCATAAGGTATACTAATAGGTAAACAATCAAAATGGTCGAACATTCTCAGTAGTTTTTCAATGTAATGGGATTATGATAATACAAGACCATCATCTTTCCTGATTACTTCAATACTCAAAAATACACTAGCCTCTCTTAAGTCTTTCATATCAAATTTAAATGACAAGAATTTTTTAGTCGCATTAACTAATTTAATACTAGTTTTAAAAATAAACTTGTCATCAACATAAAGGCGGATAATAACACAATCATTTTTAGAATTTTTATTATATACATATTTATCTACATCATTTACATGATAACTATTTGATTTCAAAACACCATCAAAATTTTTATGTCATTGTTTAGGAGCCTGTTTTAGAACATATAATGATTTAATTAGTCTGCACACTATATTTTCTATACTTGATATCTTATAACCCTCAGGTTGCTATATATATATATATATATATATATATATATATATATATATATATATATATATATATATATATATATATTCCAAATCTTTTAGAAAAGTTATCTTAATGTCCATCTAGTGTACCACCAGTTTATATATGAAAGTTATCTCTATTAAGACCCTAATAGTTGTAATCGTAGTTATAGGGAAATAGGTATCAAAATAATTTATTCCTTCTTTTTATTTAAAGTCTTTTGCTACCAACCTAGACTTAAAAATATCGATAGTCCTATTTAATTTTAGTTCATTTCTAAACATCCATTTATAGCCAATTGGTTTGTTTCCATGTGGTAAGTCTACAAGTTTCCAAATATTATCAGATATAATAAATTTCAACTCATCATTTATTGTTTCCTTCCAAAAGGTTACATCTGGAGAGTTAATTACTCTGTATAAGTTGTATGATCATCTTCTACTAAGAAGGTGAAAAAACCATCTCCTAGGTTTGTTTCTCTTTTATCTCTAGTATTTTTTCTTGGTTGCATCTCTTCTACTACTTTCTCGTAAACACTTTTAGTAGTAGATGCGATATCTAATCCATTAACTTCCTCTATTCCTATAAACTTAGATTTCATAGGGAATACGTTCTCAAAAAACTCTATATCCCTATCTTCTATAATTATATTAGGATATCCTTAGTTTTTAAAACTAGAAACCTATAGGCTGCCATGTGAAACCCGACCCGAGTTCGCATGTGTGCATGTATGTATGAGTATGCATTTCGTTCATCTTGGTCCCGCAGTACTTCAGGTCAAATCCCGGTGACCCGTGACCATCGGATAGTGTTTGTGGTGATCCTTAAGTCCGGTCTTGTAAACCCAACTCGGATTGAGCCGAAACCTATGTGTCGTCTTGTTCGCATCCTTGTTACGGTTCCGATGCTGTGTCTTATGCATCCATTCGGCATGTAAATCATAAGATGTAGGCAATTCAATTCTAGCCCTTGATCTTGATCATGATCATGTGACTCACCTAGTGAGGAGAGAACATTTTTCAAGGTGGCCCACTCCCTTTTGGGTGCAATTTCCAACAAACACCACACACACTACCTAGAGTTCCATCTCACACACCACCTGCCCTTAAACACCACCCACAAGCATACTAACCTACTAAACCTACAACTTTGGTTGTAACTCTCTACTTGCAATCATCTCCCTTCTCTAACCAAGGTAAGAAAACAATCATTACTTAGCTTAAAAGAGATTTCTTTTCTCTACTACTTTCTCTCTACTTCTCTCTCTTCTCTCCCTCTCATTTTCTTCTTCTAAGCAATAGTGGGGTAGGACTTCCACCCCATCCCAGCCCCAATCCCCCACTTTTCCTCCAAATCTAACCTTCCAAATCCTATCTCATCCCTTAATCCATCACCCTTGGTGCACTAGGAGCAAGGAGGTCCAAGATTGGATCAATCTAAGGTGGGTGTGTTCTTAGGATTTATAACTTTCATCTTTACATTCTTAGATCTATTTTCTTTCATATGGCATGTGTAAAACCCACCAATCAATGGTGGAGATCCTACACCATCCCTTAGTTGTGGCCAAATGGCCTCTATGGTGCATGCATGCCCATGCATGGGGTTTTCCCCTCTATGGGCCCCATCATGGAGGATTATTTGTATTTCATCATATGATAGGTCATTTAGACCTTAGAATCATGGTTGTGATAGCATCTCAACCATTGATCTTGAATTTAGGACATGCATGTGGTAGATCTTTGTTGTAACATATGAACAAATGGAATGTATGGTGTGATTGATGAAGGGGAGGGCCTCAATGTGGCGAAGACCCTCCTCTTGTGGCCGATTCTTCATTTTTACTATATGATAGAATTCTAATCTTGTATGTGTGGCCCACCTTGTGGGTCAATAAAAATTCAGACCATCCATGAAGCTTAGACTCCCATAGCAGTCCATCCTTGAACATGTGGCCCTAAAATTCATCTTAATGGGGCACATACAAAGGGTATTTGATGATGGGGAAGGTTTGGACATTTGTGGGGCCCACAAGGGTGGTCTACAACATAAATTCCTAGGTTAAATCCCATGATATTTTATTTCCTTTAATTACTTGTTGCTGTCCCAATTTGTTTAGACAGATTTTTGAGCTAACTTGAAGCCAAGATTTGGGCCTTTTGGTGGGAAATTTTGTACCAAGTGGAATATGATTTTTGAAGGTACATATCCCACTCATAAGCATGCTAAATTCTAGCCTCAACTAACCCCATTTGGACCCCCAAAAGGGTGGGCCAATATGGGTACCTTGCTAGATTTTCTGCTATAATTCCAGCAAGGTTGCAATTTGGAAACTTAAAATTTTAAAATATTTTCTGATTAGGTGGGCCACCTTGGTAGACCCTACCTTATACTACATATATATGATAAGGTTGAAATCCAATTTTCCCATTTTTTGGACACCCTAGGCCCACCCCATTGGGTGCTCAATCATGGTCTATCCAAAATTCTGCACTTAGTAAAATTTTTAGATAAATTATATTTCTAAATTAAATTAACATACTTTTGATCATCAAAAAATTAGGAAATCTTGTAGAGGTGTGGCCCACCCATGGAAGGACCATCCTGTAAATTTTTAGGGTCATCGGGCCCCTGTACCATCCGTGGTGCCGACTGGCCATCCAAGCCATCTTGTGGGCCCACCTTGATGTATTTTGTGTCCCACCGTTCATCAAAGTGGGGTCCATAGGGGGAATGATCATTTTCCCCTTAAATAGAATCCATTTAGGACTCATTTGGATGAGTTTTGGGCCAATTACTCCAGCTCATAGGACTGCCTACCCTTGGGACGTCTAGGCCCATTGGACCACTGTTGGACTTTTAGTCCAGTAGCATGGTCCACTTATTTTATGTGTTTAAATTAATCCCTTCATCAGGTGGGACCCATAAAGACATATGTGGGCCATCAAGGGACTTATACTTACCCCTTTATGATTCTTGTTGGGCCCCAACAGTCCCAGAATATGGGTGGGCTAAAATTTCAGCAAAAGCCCCAAACTGGCCACCCCTATTGGTTTGTTTTGGGGCACCATGGCCCACCAGATTAAGGGAGGATTATGCACTTGAGATTGCCTTCTTCTAAGATGTGCTTGGGACCTCATTTCTGTATACTTAGAGGCCCACCTCCATTGAACTTTATTTCGACCTATATGCAATGTGTTGATTGGCCTTGGTAGGCCCACTCATCTTGGACCTTCTAAGTTAGGCCCCGTTGGATGTCTAAGCCTATACTTACCATGGTATTGTGATGGGCTTACGGGCCAAAATACACAAGTGGTTGGGCCCTTTTTTACCCACTAAATTAGCCACACGCTTAGGCCAAGATGTAAGGCCCAATTCACTTGCTTTAAACATAAGAAGTTGCCCACAAGGTTGGGTTACCGGGCTACCCATTAGGCTCACCACCATATGTGGGATTGTGAATTTTATGGTTGGGCCCAAACCTCGCTTGAGGGACCATATATTTCCTATGTATCGGGCCATGTGTATTGCCGACTAGCTCCTTGGATTATTTAAGGCCTTGGGCCTTGATGTGCTCAAGTAATAGCGGGCTACCTTTAGGAACCCAGTTAAGGTTGAATGTCCTCCTTAGTGGCCCTAAGGTAGGCTCATAGGTTGGATATAGGTGGTTGAAGGCTTACCTAGACCCTTTTTAGGATCGTTTCTTCCCTTGGGCTTTTTATATGGCCCTTCCTAGCTCGTGAGCTACCCTAAAGTTTGGGCCCCCACTAGAGGATGATCCCATAGTAAATTGTCTAAGAACCTAGGCTTTTTTTGCCTCCTTAGGAAGTAGGAGTATGTTCCAAGTCTTCATCGCCATACGGCACACCCTCATGACCCATATGCATCATTTGTGTGATTGGATTATATTTGCATGTGGTCATTGGGTTGATATGATAGAGGGATGGAGTTTTTCCCCTTGTGCACATCGAGTGCTTGAAGCTAATGCATGATCTGTATGCATGACTCATGGATTGGCATCGTATTTCATGATAATATCGCCCTTGCTTCAACAGGGCCTTGCCTCCATAAGGACATTCGTGGATGGCCGTATGTATGGACACTAGAAATGTATTACTTAAGCATATAGGTTGCATAAGATGCTCGCGGGTGAAATTCTCAAACTTCCATGGTGCCAAGGATCTGCTCCAGCACTGTGACCGGGTGAAAAATATTAGCGCACAAGGGCCTTACACATTTAGGCCTCGACTCCCAGTGTTGTATAGTCAGTTGGAATGGGATGTGGCCTTACCCGCCTGTGAGAGAGGGCATTGTTAGGCTGAGTCTGACCTGCTCGTGAATGGGTTCGCTACCATCAGGCCTTGCTAGTGATTGACTGTCTACAGGCAGCTAGTGAGGTCTCCTATACTCATTTGACTGTGTGGGTCTGTAGAGCGGTAGTCATTCTACAGTATACTAGACCCCGGTAGATTCCTTATAGTGGAACTGTACTGACATGTGGACTATATATGAGGACAGGCATCACTTCACATCACATTTGCATCGGCTGTATAAGCCTAATATTGCATAACCTTAGTATGGCACCCAGTACTCATTACATTGTATAGCCTTAGTATGACTTCCTGCATTCATGGCTTAGCCTTGGTAAGACTAGTGATAATGGCATTGATCATATTTCTCTTCATGTATCTCCTATTATGCTTCTGCGCATCATTGTCACTCACTTTCACCACCCTCTAAGCTTTCTTTAAGCTTATGCACGATTGATGCGTGTAGGAGATCCTAGGTCAGCGTCTTAGCGACAAAGCTTGGATAGGAGTTGAGCCGAGGACCCAATATTGCAGATCTTCTTCCTTCATCCCTTTATCATCAAATGTAATTTCCTTTAGCAGTGTATTAAAGCTCAAATATATAGTGGATTTTTGTGATGTGTGCATTTGTTATTTCTGATATGTACATGTTGTGATCTTGGGTATACTCGCATTGGAATGAATATACGGTTTTGGAAATCTTCTTTGTATGATCCAAGGATCGAAACCTGTCTCAGGAGCCGAGAATGGGATACTACAGAGGCTATTTCGGTCAGAACCGGCTATCAGGTTCCTTGTGAGTACGGTTACCGAGTCTGAGGCATGACATGCACTATTTTTTGCATACCCTATAAATACATAGTCGGCCATTTTAGGTCCTAACTTTCTTTTCTTAGTTTCAGTCAATCTTACTTTAGCAAGACATCCCCACACTTTAATATATTTATAACTAGGAACATGGTTCTTCCAAAGTTCGTATGGTGTTTGTTTAGAAGACTTAAAAGGAATCCTATTTAGGATATAACAAGCAGATAAAATTATTTCTCCTCACATATTTGAGGGTAAGCCTGAATTATTTAACATAGTATTCACCATCTCCTTAAGAGTTCTATTCTTACACTTAGATATTCCATTCTTTTCTGTTGTTTAAGGAGCAGTAGTTTCGTGAATTATTCCACTCTTTTAACATAATTCTCTAAATTGAGAAGATTCATACTCACCTCCTCTATGCATTCTAAGTCTTTTAATTTTTATATTTAACTATTTTTTAACTTCAATTTTATACTTAGAAAAAACATCTGAAGCTTTGTCTTTATTCCTTAACAGATAGACTCTAGTGAACCTAGAGTAGTCATGTACAAAAGTTATGTAATATTTTTTTCCACATCTAGACATATGATTTCTAAAACCACCTAAGTCATTATATTTAAACTATAATAGTGTAAAAGATCGTTCTATTCGTTTAAAGAGTTTTCTAATAAATTTTGATCTTACACATGTTTCACATTTATTGAATTTTTTATTAGATATATTAGGTAATAAACCTAGCCTATTCATTTTCTTCAAAGATGTTACATTCACATGACCTAATTACTATGTCATAGATAGAAGGGTTCAACGATATAAACAGAACTTGATATCTTCTTATTGTAATCATTAAATATATTTATAATGAATAGACCATCACTACAGTATCCCTTACCAACAAAAGTTTCATTCTTAGGCCTTACAAGTTCATCAGAATCAAATACTAACTTGACACCAGCCTTATTTAGGAGCGAACCAGAGACCAAGTTTCTTCTAATGTCAGGCACATGTAGGACATCATTCAATAGTAGAGTCTTTCCAGAAGTGAGTTTCAGTAGTACTTTCCATTTTCCTACAGCTGGAGTGTTCTAGCATTATCCATGAACACATGTTCATCATTTCCTGATACTTGGTAGGATGTGAACATACTATGATTGTTGTACACGTGCTTAGTTGCACCAGTGTCTAGTACTCACTCCAAGTTATTTATAAGAAAGACTTCTGACACCACAACTACTACCATGTCAGACTCATTGCATGTTTCCGTAAGATTAGTCTGTGGCTTATCTTTGTTTCTCTTAGGCCTATAGGTTTTAATGTGATGCCCAAGCTTTCCACAATTATAGAAATTTTCTTTTTTCTTGAATTGATTGTTTGCATTCTTCTTTCTTAACCTGCATTCATTGGTATAATGTCTAGGTTTACCACAGTTAACACATTTTTCCTTTTTCTTCTTATTGTTTTCCCAACTTGATTCCACAAGATTCGCCTTTGAGTCTATCTCATTTGTATTTTCTTTTTAGTCCATGTTTCTATTGGCCTCCTCTATTTAGATGTGTACGATTGTAGTTTCCAATAAAATACCATTTTTTTATGTTTCATTTTATTCTTATAGTCTTTCCAGGAGGGTGGTAGCTTTTCTATCAGCACTCCTGATAGAAACGCTTCATCCAATTTAATTCCTTCTGATGATAGTTTATGAAGTAGAATTTGAAAATTATGAATCTAATTTGTGATAGGTTTATCATCTGTCATTTTATAATGAAGTAAATTAGCAATTGCAGGTTTCTTAGCGCCTGCATCTTTTAGAACGTACTTCTTTTCTAAAGAAGTCCATATATCTTTAATAGACTCATAAGAAGCATACACATCATATAATTCATTGGACAAAGATTTCATGTTATAATTTTTGTAATTATTTTCATATACTAAATGATTCAGACAATATGTATAAAACTTTAAGGGTGGTTAGTGCGAACATAAGTTTCTGTTTCCTCTGTTTAAAGCATTGTCCAGCGAACAGTTCGATTTTGGCTAACTCGGTAAAGGCATTAATTATTACGGTAGACATAGTCTATGTAATTCAACAATTTGATTTTAAGATTGTTGGAATATTTGGTTGAATCAAATAGCTTATTAAAATTGAGAACCAAAAAGAAAATAAAAATTGAGAAAGAAGATTTATTTAATTGAAAATAAAAATAACCACTCGACTTGAAATTGAATTTGCTCCCCTTGGACACGTCCCAAGTATAACAAGTTTCCAAGGCAATTGAACTCCAAGATACATCGACTATATCCCAGTCCCAGTGGTGCACTCATTGTACGCGCGCTTGAACCACTTGCAGTTTAACCTGAAAGTGTTGAGTTAACTCAGCGACAAACTTAGCCACAACAAAACTTATAAACTAGAATAGAGAGAGTTTTATAAGAGGACAAAGGAATTTTTTGTAATGTAGAAATTGAAACGGAAGTCCTTATATAGACTCCAAAGTGATGAATTAAGCACCCTTTTGAAAGGGTTTGGTCCGTTGGGTTTAAACCCAACATGTGTGACCAACTGAACAGTCACATCTATCTAGTTTAAAATGAAAAGGTGAAAGTGTGAGTACACTCTCGTATAAATAAAGTCACGTGAGTACCCATACACACACACCCACATGAGTACACCCACACCCGTGCCCATGCCCAGCCCAGCCTGTCCCGTCCTGTCGTGTTATGCACACGCATACGAATACGCACAAGCACATGCACTCGGACTTGGCTCAGCATGGAGCACACGCGCGTGTGGTAAATGGCATACCCCCCAAGGACTAAATTCACATCCCCCCTGAATGGGGCTCAAGCCCCAATGCAAAAGGCTTATCTTATATATAAGAAGATTTTCTTTGGTAAATTCGATGTGGGATAAAACCCACAACTCAAAAACATCATAAATTTCAAATGAGGAGGGAAACCAAAATATTTGAAATTCCAATTTTAAGATAAATCTTGAAGCAAAATACAGCAAGAGCTAGGTGCAGAAAGAATATTTATGTTTCATTCGTCAGCTTGATCCTAGTCATTCATGTGCTTCTAGAAGCTACTCCAACCAATCCAGAGGATCTAAATGGGATATTTCATCCCAAAGAATTCAAAAATCCTAGCTGCAATGAGAGAAATCGTAGGCATTGCTATTCTTCCAGGTCTTTCTGAAAGCTTAGCCGAACTCTTCCTTTAAACCCACCACCCAAACGGAACTGGAGCTTCAAAATCTCTCACCTAGAAACTCCATGGCATCCATCCGGACCGTCCAGCATGGTTAGATTGAAGAAAGAAGCGGCGGGAGAGATCCCGCCATTGTCAGTCATCATCTTCTTCATTGATAAGTGTCAACTAAGAAGAGTCAATTGTGGCCAACGATTCTAGATTAAATCATCCAGCTATGATGTCATTTGAGCTCTGGTCTAAAGAAGAGAAGATAGAAGAGATAAAAGAAAAGAGAGAGAGAAGAGCGAGTTCATTGTGTAGCACCACATTATGCCGCACCAAGTCCACACTATCGAGTTGGGTTATGGCGTTGATTCTAGACTGAGTCGAGTGCTCCACAAACTTTCAGGAAGAAAGAAGAGGAAGGAAAAGAACAAAAACATAGAGAGGAAAAGGAAGAGCGAAGAGAAGATCAACATCAAAGGTTATCACTGAGTTTTTCAGTTGAGTTGAGTCATTGTCGAGTCAAGGCGAGTCGAATGGTTAGGTCTGATTTGAGAGAGGGTAGAAGATAAAGGAAGAAGGATTAGAGAGAGGCAAGGGCTGTGAGCCATCACTGAGTTGACTCGACTGATTTCACAGAGTCCGTAATTTGCTGTTGACTCGGGTTTGACTCAGGGCTGAGTTAGGGTCTAGTTTGAGTTTAAACACTATTGGTTGAGTTGAGAGAGAAGATGAGGGAAGAAGAAAGAGAGAAAAGAGGAAGAATGGAAAGAGGGAAGAAGAGGAAGAAGGTTGCAGAGTCACTCGCTAGTTCGGGTTGCTGTCGAGTCAAATGGATTAGACTCGTTAAGACTGAGTCAGGTCGAGTGTTGGTCCAGCTACCCTGCTGGACATGTTAGAGAGAGGAAGAAGAAAAGAAGGAAGAAGAAGATAGATCCGTTAAGGGAGAGAGAGAAGCAGAGCATCAAGTTCGGCTCTTTCTAAGAAAAGTCGCAACCAAGTTGTTGCCGAAACACACCGAGTTGGGTTCAAACAAAAGTGAGTCATGCCATCTTGGATCCAACCACATCAGAAGATTCATTTGGTTTTGTTTCAGGAACCGAATTCACTGTCATGTGCGAGGATTCATCCCACCATGCAACATAGCAGCTGGCCTAGGAGATTTGTTGATCGTGCCTGGATCAAGCCGGGTCATGTGATTGAGTAGACTTAGGAAGGGATTCTAGAGGGTGTGCACTCAATTCTGGCAACATTGGGAGGCAATTCGAATCTTGAAAGGCGAGGATCGCCCTTCAAGCTTTCTTAAATCATGATAGTTAGTTTAGTTAATTTATTTTTAATAATTGCTTGATATGGTATTCAGTGAAAATGATGATAAATGGTAGTTTTATTTGAGTAATTCTTCATATATGATTATTGATTGGATTTAAATTCAATTATTTAAACATGTTATGAATCTCATATATCTTTACTCTGGTTTTAAATGAGCGCTTTGCATGTGTATTTGCTATCAATAATGTTCATGGCTTGTTTTGCCACTTGGGATTACTAGATGATATTTGAGTTCCTTGAACAAGTGGCTATTTGTGTAATGAATTAGATGGAATTTTGATGTAGACTTAACATCTCATGAATAATTTGTGCCTGTGACTTTTTGGTTAAACCCTTTTTATTGCAATCTTAAATGGACTTTTTGTTCAATGTGGCTCTTGACGAACTATTTTAAATAAACTTGGGATGGTAAGTTCTACCTGTTGTATCATGATAAATCATTAGTTAAAGAGGTTACCATTAAACATCCTACTTGTTAGAGTCTCATGAGCCTGGAATGATGATATGGGATATTGTGCCTAAGTTGTTGGCCTATGCTGGGTAACGAACCCCCCCCCCCCCCCCCCCCCTCCTTTCATAGTGACCTTTAAGCTTTCTTAAAATAGCTGTTTGATATTGGACTAATAATGATTAAATTAATCGTGTATTTCATGATATGTGGGCGATATTTGGTGGCTAATCTAGATGTCATTGCACCTACCCTTTGTTGTGGTATTTTTCGTTAACTCCTAGACCACTGTCGATCTACCCAATTTTTTGTAAGTTGTCACTTAAGCACATGTTGTACTTTCGCCGGTGACTAGCCACTGGAGGCATATCAATTTTGCCCCACTCGTGGGTTTGTTTACCAATTTGTGTGAGTTAGTTACTTGAGGTTGTACTTGTTGTACTTTCATTGGTGACCAGTCACTTTGAGGTTACATGTGAGTTTTGCCCCACTCGGTGAGTTTTTTCCCTAATTGCCAACTAGATGAGGATCCTTAAGCTAATGTGCATATGCATACATCCATGCATTTAAATAAGATCGCATTATGAATTTCTTTATATGATTATCATTTTAGAACTATCATTGGTTACTATGATGGATTGTAATATCATCTGTTATGATCATTATGAATGGTTTAGTATAGACCTAACCTAATAAATTATGTTTAACTATTGTAATGGTTTGGTAAATCTTGAGGGGTATACCTCACTAGGATAGCCATTGATGCTATCGAACCATATTCAGTAGTTGTAGAGACATAAATGATGTGCATGTGGGTGCTCATGTGGCGCATGAGGAGCTGGATGATCTTGCGGCTCTTGATTCTAAATTTCACTTATATCGATTTTGTACTTTCTTATATTTGTATATCTTAAGACATTGGTTTGTATAAGCCTATGGACAACCGTTCGTATATCTTGAATGTGTAATCGGACTTTTGTTTATGTTAGATTTGTTTCTCTTTCGCTGCAGTGCTCACTCTTAAAAAAAGAAAAAGAAAAAAATTTATATGTGAAATTTGGACTATCTTTAAAGGTTAACACTTAGGATTTCAGAAAATGAGTGTTAAACTCAGGTTACGAAATTCGGGGCGTTACAAAATGATATCAGAGCAGAGTTTGGACAAACTAGGCCTTGAGGAAAGAGTTTATACAAACCTCAACTGTCTCAAGTTAAGGTATTAAAATCTAGAGACTTCAACTTGAGTGAATCTCCCCTAGAATTAGGAGAAATTAAGAATATAGAGACTCAAACTTTTAGGCTCCCACCGAAAAACTGTTTAGATAACTGTTGAATTTAGATACAAAACTTAGGTACCGTGGGAGAACAAGTATCCACTATGATGTATGTAAGAGTTAACAAGAACACTTAATGAACTTAACTCCCGAATAACGAATTGAAAAAAATTTTAAATGTAAACTTTCCAAACTCGCCCTATACTTTAAAATAATATTTTCCATAAATCCCAGCAATTAGAAATAATTAAAGAAAAATTTATAGAGTTTTGGGTAAATTTCACCTTTAGACTGAACTTTGAGATTAAATGTGAGAATATATATGAACATGGAATATTTCAAACTCAAATTTTTATAAATTTTATCTTGAATTTTTTTAGATAGTGCATAGATAATCAAAGTGCGAAGTAAAAGCGTGTTAGACTAAATGGGTCTAATCCTCATGACAATGGAAAGTTACATGATATTTTTCCAAGTGTCTCAAATAATCAGAACCATGAACTGACGAGACCATGTTTAAGCGAAGTATACGTTGTTTGATCAAAATTCCAATTCTTGGGTGACAATAATGATCTCAATGCCATGATCAAGCATAAGGTTGATGTTCACTAGGATTAAGAAGGATACCGATAACTCACTGCCCTGGCCAGACAAAAGTGTGGCATATCAAGATCAGACTTACAATAACCGTTTGTTCATGTTATCCTGAGAATTGAAAATAAAAAAGATTATTCTACTCTAGATAGTTGGGAACTATCATTAAAAATAAAAATAAAAAGAAGATATAATATTATTATTAGTTGTCCCCTGAATGAACTTTTAATCCATGTAGATACTATAGGAAATTGTGATCTTGGTGGCATCAAAACAAATCCCTAATTTTTTAGTAGTACTGCAAGAATTTCTAGCCTTTAATGGAACCTATATACATTAGTCAATCTATTAGATTAGAGATATAAGGGTTGTGGAAAATTTTAGATATAACCTGTTAAAATCTAGGTTGTGATGACACACTTAGACACATACAGGATAGACTACACCAATAGGATAACTTTTTACTTGTAATGTTAATAATTGGGATATACGATATCGAATCTCGAGCGCGAGTTTTTTCTTTAAGAGGGTAGATTGTAACACCCCATACTTTTCAGTACTTGAATGTTACCATTATAACCTAAATTTGCATATTTATGTGAAAGTACACACCTAACCTACGTTATTACCCATCATCTTATTCACAATCCTCCCATTTCAACTGTTGATTCTCAAAGGGGACCATCACATTAACAAACACGACATCAAACTTCAAAACACCAATTTATAGACACCTCACGTGATAAAATTGTACACAATATCTAGTTAACCAAATGAATCGTACATCTATAAATTCAACTTCTAATTCATAAGATCGACCGTTCTTTGGGCCCGCAACATTTTAAATCTAACAATCCGTCCATTAATCAAGTAATTTGAACACATAGTCATAGAAGAAACTATTAAGTTTCCTCCAGATTAGGTAAGGAACCCTAAGAGTCACTAATGATTAAGTTTGAAATCAATTTGACCATCATATTGATAGTTATCAACAAATTGAACCAAGATTACTTCGTGTGACCCACTTGAGCCATAAATCTGACTTACAGTTGAAATGATGTCCTATTTAGGATAGTAGAACCTAATGATCGGGGTGTATTTCTCTAAACATCACTGTAGACCCCACCCATACACCTAAGTGCACACCAGCGTGTGTACACACATTAACCACCGAACCCTCAGCATGGTCAAAATGGGACTGACCTGATAAACACCCGAAAAAGAGGAATTTACTCTCTTTGATCAGTTTCCTACCCGAACCTGAATTAAAAGGACACTATCCGTTCTCACTGACTATGGCCCACCATGATCATTCATGTCAACGATCCAAACCATCCACCGCGTGGAGCACGAGATTCCAACTAAAACCTTGTAACTTTCGCATGCTAGGGCACACACGAAGGTGCAAAGTGTTGATCGAAAACATTTGTTGTGTGAGCGGATATACAAATAGACAACGTCCATATTTTGTGATCGTGGCCCCACCATCAAGACCCATTCATTAAATATGAGTCATTCATCGTGTCAAGCACCTAATTTTGACCAAAACCCCATAACTTCCACACGTATTAACACTTGTGTGTGCGCACGATCTTGGGCATAAGAGGAGTCACGTACGGCCATTATTATGAGAACAAGAATCATTTTATCCTAGCCTGGTGATCATTTTGAGGTAGCATCCGCAAATCCCAACCCTCTATTTTGGGGTCTCCACAGCTAGAGCAAGGCGAGGAAGTAATATTTCTATTTCATTCATTAGCTTGATCCTAGCCATTTTTGTGCTTCTAAAAGCTACTCCAACGTATCCAGATCATCCAAATGGGATATTTGATCTTAGAAAATTTGAAAACCCTAGGTGAAATGATAGAAATTATAGTCACTACTATTCTTCTTAATCTTTCTAAAAACCTATCCGAACTCTTCTTCCTTCGAACCCACCACCCAAACGGAACCGAAGTTTCAAAATCTCTCACCTAGAAGCTCCATGCATCCATTCAGACTGCCCAGCATGGTGAGATTGAAGAAAGAAGTAGCGAGAGATCCCACCATTGTTGGCCATCATATTCTTAACCAAGAAGCATCAACTGAGAAGAGTCAGTTGCAACCATCGATTCCAGATTGAATCATCCAGCAGTGAGGTCAACCAAGCTCTTGTCTATGGAAGAGAAGAAAGAAGAGAGAAAGAAGAAAAGAGGGAGCGAGTGATTTTATTTGTGTAACACCACTTTGAGTCGCACCAAGTCCACACTACTGAGTTGGGTTGTGGCGCTGAGTTTGGACCGAGTCCAGTGTCCCATGAGTTTCAGGTGGAAAGAAGATGAAGGAAAAGAACATAAATGCAGAGAGGAAAAGGAAGAACGAAGAGAAGATCATCATCGAAGGTTATCTCCAAGTTTTCCAGTCGATTCAACTTGCTGTCGACTCAAGACAAGTCGTACAGTTGGGTCCAGTTCAAGTTTGGAGCTCATTGAATACTCCAGAGAGAGGGAGAGAGAGAGAGAGGGAGAGAGAGAGAGAGAGAGAGAGAGAGAGAGAGCAGAGAGAGGTAGGGGTTGTGAGCCACCACTGAATTGACTAGACTGATCTCATCAAGTCCATAATTCGTTATTGACTCGGGTTCAACTCAGGGTCAAGTTAGGGTTTGGTTTGAGTCTAGACGTTGTTGGTTGAGTGAGAGAAAAGATAAGGGAAGAAGAAAGAGAAAGAAAAAAGAGGAAGAATGGAAAGAGGGAAGAAAAGAAAGAAGGTTGGGGAATGACTCGCTTGTTCAGGTTGCTGCCATGTCTAGTGAATTCAATTCACTAAGAATAAGTCGGGTCGATTTTTGTTCCAGCTACCTTGCTAGACATGTATAAGAAAGGAAGAAGAAAGGAAGGAAGAAGAAGAGAGATCGGTTAAGGGAGAGAGAGAGAGAGGGAGGGAGGGAGACAACGCATCGTGTTCGGCTCATGCCTAGTCAAGTCGCAAACGAGTTGTTGACGAAACACACCAAGTTAGGTTTAAACACAAGTGAATCATGCCATCTTGGGTCCAACCACATCAGAAGATTTAGTTGGTTTTGTTTAAGCCATCGAGTTCATTGTCATGTGTGAGGATCCATCTCGCCAAGCATCATAGCAGCTGGCCCAGGAGATTTGTTAACCAGGTCCAAAGCAGGTTGGGTCATGCGATTAAGTCGACTTATTAAGGGATTCTAGAGAGCATGCACTCAATTTGGGCAACATTGGGAGGCGTTCAACAATTGAAAGGTGAGGATCACCCTTCAAGCTTTCCTACATCATGATAGTTAGTTTAGTTAATTTATTTTTAATAATTGCTTAATATAGTATTCAATGAAAATGATGATAAATATTAGTTTGTATTTGAGTATTTCTTCATATATGATTATTGATTGGATTTAAATTCAAGTATTTGAACATGTTATGCATCTCATATATCTCTACTCTAGTTTAAAATGAGGACTTTGCATGTTTATTCGCTATTGATAATGTTTATACTTGTTTTTCCATTTGGGATTATTATATGGTATTTTTGGGGGTCCTCGAACTAGTGGCCATTTGTGTAATGGATTAGATAGAATTTTAATGTAGACTTACAAACTCATGAATCATTTGTGCCTATGTCGCATTTTGGTTTACCATTAAACATCCTACTTGTTAGAGCCTCAAGAGTCAGGAATGGTGGTACGGGATATTGTGCGCGAGTTGTCGGCCTATGCTGGATAATGAGCCCCCAATAGTGACCATTGAGCTTTCTTAAAATGACTATTTGAAATTAGACTAAAAACAGTTGAGCTAATCATGCATTTTAAGGTATGTGGGCAATATTTGGTGGCTAACCAGGATGTTGTAGCACGTACCCTTTGTTGTGGCATTTTTCATTAGCTCAAAGATTACTATTGATCTATCTAATTTCGTGTGAGATGTCACTTGAGCACATACTTGTTGTACTTTCACTGTTGACTAGCCACTTTAGATTGCATGTCGGTTTTGCCCCACTCGTGGGTATGTTTACCAATTTGTGCGAGTTAGTAACTTGAGCTCGTACTTTTTATACTTTCGTTGGTGACCAGTCACTTTGAAGTTACATGTGAGTTTTTCTCCACTTGGTGATTGCTTTCCTAATAGCCAACTATATAAGCATCCCCAGGATGATGTGCATATGCATACATTCATGCATTTAAATAAGATCAAATTATGAATTATTTTGTATGGTCCTTATTTTAGAACTATCATTAGTTACTATGATGAATTGTAATTGTAACACCCCGAATTTTTGCCAACCTAGAGTGTGACGTCCTTAGGCAATGGGTCAACCATATCACTCTTAAAGCTCAATTCCAAAGCCAAAGAAATCATTTAGAATGAAATTCTTTAGAAATTTAACATGAATTAACTAGCGCTACACTAAATTACCTATGAAATATGCACCAACCACTTTAAATATGATCTGTAAGACCCAAAACCTATTAAATCAGTAACGCTATGCTATCCTAAAATTTTGGATCAATCTCTAAACCCAGTTGCTCTCGGGAGCACTTTGAAACTTTGTATCAGACCTGGACCGCCCGTCGAAAGTCCGATTGCGATAAACTTAGAAGATATTGACCGCGTTGTTGGACTTGACAAGCACCGCTAAAATCACGTCCAAATGATGCTCTGGGACGATTTCCTTGAGTCTGGAGTGAAGAGAATGAGAAAGCGAAGATTTTTAGAAAATTAAATGTATTTTTAAGTAATCTGGAACGGTTCACTTGTGCATTATTTTTAAGCGTTCTGACCATTAGATTTCGACCCAAATTTACCCTCGGATCAGGATAGGTGGCGCATACATGTCATAGCACTTGTGGCCCTGATCGAGTTTCGGTGACCGCTGAACTAAAACTGGTCCGTCACGGTCGATCTGGAAATCCGATCGAACTGAAAACTTAGCTTGACCTAGATCCAATATCAGAGGGCTTAAGTTTGACCGCATTTAGTAATAGGACCTCCTGAAGTGCTCCGTTGAGACGGAACAGTCCGTATTTGGATATAACCTAAGTATACCATGGCCCTTAGTCTAATTTGGAGAGTTTTAGGCCTATATAAGGACCTTAAACCCTCACTCTCTCATCCCATACGAATTTGAGAAAACTTAGGAGAGAGAAGAGAGAAAAGAGAGAGAAAGTATGAGAATCTTCCTGCCATTCTACCCTGCTATCCCACGTGCTTAACCATCACGATCTAATCACTTTTCCAGTGACTCCAGCTTTGTTCCTAGGTAAGAAAACCCAAATCCTAACCTATTTTGGAGCTTAGAATAGTCTAAGTGATGTTGTAGCTAACCTGTTTCATGCCTTAGGTAGCCTATTCGCCGTTAACAAAGACTTATCGTCTAAATCACATCCGTTATGCATTTTTTGATTTAAGGTGTGGATTTTAGACGTATAGTTTATGGTTTTCAAGGCTTTCAATGTCGGTTAATGATTTATTCTTGACTTGGGTGCTATTACACATGCAAAATGCGTCGTCTGTTTCATTATACGAGTTTACATGAACTATGTACAATATAGTGTATTCTATGCATATGTTGGAATGTTTGAATATGTTTGGAATTTGGATTTGTGCTTAACATGTTTATTTGTCATGAATACATGCCTAATACGCGTGCAACAACTCCTTAGCGAAAGGACTTACCCAAAAATCACGTCACAGCAAATATACGTATATGTGACTAAGTGTGTAGCCCAAGTGTTTGTAGAAATGAATGAATGATTGTGGAACTTGGATTCATGCTTGCCGTGACTATCTATCATGGGTGCACGTGTGTTATAAATGGGGCAACTCCCTAGTAGCCTAATACCTGTGCAATCAACATACGTCATGTATGTTGATGTATGTAGTCTAAAGTGTTTGTTGAAATGTCTGAATGAGTAAGTAGTTACTAAATTGTAATGTATAAGGGTGTTGAGATATGACTCTCAACTCCTTTAACTATGTATATGCTTTCATCCATGTACTGTATATTATAGTGTCTGCTTATCTATGTAATGCATATGTATGGTTCCATGTTTAAGTTGTATTCCATAAAATGTAGAAATAAAGCCGTGAATGGGTGATAGGGGAGTGGTGTAACGATTTCGTGCAACAGCCTTAGCAACCCTAGAACGAAAAATATCGAACCTGTGATTGTATAATTGAAATATGTTCATTACTGCTTTAACTGTTTCATATGGTTATTCATGGAAATGGAATGTGTTTGGGGCTATGTTATGGTCCAGGCAATTAGGAACAGGTTTGGAATTCATGGCTGAGATCTATTTCACCACGAAGGATGTGTATGATGAACCCGAGTCTTTCTAGAGTAATCGACAGTGGTTAGGCCACGCGAAGTGCTTGTGCACTTCATGCCGGTCGATTCAACGTGAGCTCGTGCTAGTCGGACTCATCAAGTAACCCGATTGATCGTTGTATGTTCACCTTGTATTCATCATAACTGCTTGAACCTAGGGTACTGAACTTACCAGTGATAACCCTGATAACCGTGGTACTTTGATCCATTAAGACTCATGAGCCGGGCATGGTGGTATGGGACACCGTGGTCGAGCTGTCGGCCTACGCTGGGGCCACGAGCCTCCCCGTAGTGACCAGTGAGCAATCCAGACTCGTGAGCCGATTATGGTGGTATGGGACACTATATTCGAGCTGTCGGGCTACACTGATAAGGTGATGGTGGATCGGTGCAACGAGTGCGTGTAACAGCCTTGGCAGCCCTTTGTAGTAACCTTGAGCATACTCTGAATCTGCAGAGAGGCGACGAGCCTTCCTATAGTAAACAGAGTATAAACTAGGCCTGTATTGATAAGGTGATGGGGGAGCGGTGCAACGAGTGCGTGTAACAGCCCTGGCAGCTCTTGCAGCTACCTAGAACCGCATCATCGTATGAGATTAAATAGGAGTGATGACCCTTAACAGGATCCTTGTTTGAAAATGATATAAGGGAGGTACCTTAGTTTCTCAATCCTGTTATATGAAAAGGACTAATAATAACTCGATAATCATGCCCATATCGCATTGCATGTGCTTGAAAGATGTGGAGCACTTGAGGGATGAAAGCATGCTGCGAATGTAAGATGGTGTCGCATGAGGCAGTATGTAGGCGAGGGCATGCATCATTATTACATCTCATCCTTGCATTAATCACAGTATTTAGGAATGTTTGATTTGCTTGCTTTATCATTACTGCTTGACTAAATTGATAACATGTTAACCTTTACTCTATGATTCCACTGAGTTGATCACTCACTCCCACATTACAGGACGATGTTGTACACACAAACCAGTCCCTGTTTTAGTTTCAGCTGATGGAGCTACTTGTGAAGCGGAGCCGGACTTTTACGATGATGAGGAGGGTTTCTCCTATAGGCAGCTATCAGGCAGGTCTATATAGACCGTGTTCTGATTGACGGGATTATAGGAAGGTTGATTAGACGCCATGACACTTGTCATTTTATACTTTTGGAGCACTCATGTATATTCTTTTTGTTCATTTTTGGAGTATACATGTATATATTTAACCTGGTAACATGCTCACACTCTGGAGACTTACAACAATTTATATATGTTATATATACTATCACAGTCTTCCGCTTGCATAATTTAACTGTCTCTGGAGTATTATATGTTGTTTTGGCTTAATCTCACTCATGCTTAATACACTAACATAGGCAACATTCAATCATAAGCATTTATCTTGCATAAGTGATGTTTTGGAACCTGGGTGTTGAGTTGCCACTCGACCCCCGATTTTCAGGATGTTACAGTAATATTATTTGTTATGGTCATTATGAAGGGTTTGGTGTAGACATATCTTAAAAATAAAAAATAACTATTGTGATGGTTTGGTAAATCTTGAGGCGTATACTTCACTAGGATAGTCATTGATGCTATCGAATTATATTCAGTTGTTGTAGGAGATATAAATGATGTGTAGGTGGGTGCTCATATGGAGCATGAGGAGTTGGATGATCTTGCGGCTCTTGATTTTAGATTTCAGTTATACTAATTTTGAAGTTCACTATATTTATAAATCTTGAGACATTGGTTTGTATAAGCCCTGTGGGCAAACGCTCATATATCTAAAATGTGTATTCAAACTTTTCATTATGTTAATTTGTTTCCCTTCCATTATAATACTCACCCTTAAGAAAGAAAAAGAAAAAAAAAATTATATTTGAAATTTAGGTTATCTTTAAAGGTTAATGCTAGTTTTCCCATTCTAACAATTTAGGTTTAGTTTGAATTTTAAATTTTGATTAAAAAAAATATCAAAAGAGCTGAATTTAGTGAACATGACATTAATGAGAATTATTTTTGTAGTATTTTCCTTTTAAATGGCTTTGAATATATATTAAATTTGATGAAATTATGTGGATTGCAATGAATATCAATATATTAAACTCATAAGCTTGGGATTCGAGTCCTGAATAACCCTATTTGGATAACCAGATTTTGGGGTATGACAAATTGATATCAAAGTCAGGTTTAGGATTACACTGACGACCTAGTAGTTTTTAAACTAGAAATGTTAATTTAGGATGGTGCTTCCTTTGATGATAACATAAGATTTATTGTCTCTTGCAACATGTTCTTGGATTTTCATGTACTTAGGCTCATTGTTTTGTTGATCGTATGGCATGACGACGGAACGAAACATGAACAATGAAGCCTCATTAGGAACATGCAGACCCAATGTTATTGAGGTAGGAGTAGTTGTCATTGGAATTCTTAAAGCAATTGGAGATCTCATGACCCTCGTGGGTATCCAAATACTCCAAAATCAAACTCAGTGCTAGACTTGACCCATGCCTGCCACCCAAGAAGGGACGGGAGCGTTACTTAAGAAATTTAAGAAGAAGAGGCCGCATGTATTCAAGGACGGACCTAATCTAAATAAAGAAACTGGGTGGAAGAAGCAAATTGAAAAGATTTTTATAACTATGAAGTGTAATGAAGAGACGAGATCCTTACTCTTGCTCAGGTGGTAGACTGTCAGGAGTTTTAACACTTGGTCAAGGGTTTGAGTATCCATAGGTGGCGTGAGTGTGTGGGGTGTGTGCGCGTGTGTAAAAAAAAAAACCAAAAAAGTGAAGTTGGCTGTATAGATGTTAAAGGGGGAGGTAGGCTGCTGGTGGGATTCTGTAGTTGAGGCGAATTCGGGAATTAAAGTTTGGACTTGGACCCTATTCTATGAGAAGTTTGATAAAAGATACTTCTCAGTGTACATACAAGAGCAGAATATGAAGGAAGATGAATTTAGAGCAATGTCATTGCACCAATACGAGGCTAAATTTCATAGAGTTTTCATGGTTCACGACATTCCTAGTATATGAGGAAACCCGAAAGGCACAGAGGTTTGAGAGAGGTTGGAAGGCCTCTATTCAGAGTAGATTGACCCCCTTTAGGCTTAAAAACTATGCGGAAGTGTTGGACCATGCCTTGGTGGTAAAGAAAGATATTAATGAATTTTGGATGAACCACGATCAGAAAAGAGATGCAAAGAGAAGTGTCAGAACCACTCCGCATATGTCGTCACTGCAACAAGATGCAGCCAAAGGGTATATAATGATGTTGACATCAATGGCCAAACTAGTCCCAGTACAATCGTCTTTCAGGTCACTACAGTATTTCATGTCATTGCCTTCATATATATGGCCCCATAATACTTTTCAGCTTCTCAATTATATCCGAGACCACCTCAGCTACATCTGAGACCACCCCAGTAGGGATTATTGTCAGCATATTAGAGACCACTTTAGTAGCTACAACAGTAACATGGATCTTTGCAATATCAGTAGCCGAGACAGGGAGGTCAAGTACCTCGTCGTCAAGCTCAAGGTCACGTTTACACCTTAGTGTGGCCTGGTGACGACATGGCTAAGTCGTAAGATGACTCTACACAGCAATATGATGACCCAGCATGGGGACTCAATACAGTCATATAATGACACCACACAGGGATTCAATGATGCAGCACTCTCATGTGAGGATCCAGAACCACCGACAGACATGACCACATTGCAAGACATCAAAGCTATCGGGGATGTAGTAGAAGGTACCATCATTATATTCACATTTCTAGCTAGAGTATTATTTGATTTTGGAGTGTCGCATCCATTTATCTCATATTGCCTCCCATGCTCATTAGGCTTATCTTTTGTTTCATTATATAAAAGGTTAGTTGTTGTAACCCCTCTTGGCAAATTAGTAGACATATGCCACATATGTAAATTCTGCCCGATTATGCTTGAGGATGTAGAATTGTTAGCCAACCTTATAGTTATGCTGATAAGAAAATATAATATTATTTTGGGACGGATTGGTCACTATGTGAAAATGGGCAAAATAAATGAATTTTGATACGGTTGTAAACCATCACTAAATTTTCCAACATCTCTTTTAATAGTTATATATGATTACGAGAAATGCTCGTGTTTGTAATCTCTACATGGTGAAAGAAACCAGCAAGAAATTTATTACTTTTTTATAATGAGATGGATTTATAGACGGCTTCAGGCCATCTCTACCTTTTTGTATTTAAAAATTACGAACAGATTGAAACCGTTTTCAATGTGAAAACTATTGACGGTCTTAAACCGATGGTAATTTACAAATTACACGCCATCTATATGACTGTCATGGACCATCATTTATTGTGACAGTCCATAACCATCGAACTCTGACGACGAATTCCAACCATAAGTACAATGCAGTAAAAAAAATAAAAAAAAAATAAAAAAAAAAAAAGATGAACCATGCAACAGCCCAAAATCGTCTATAATTGTTGTTTAAGATGGTTTTAAACCATCATTTTTTCACTATTTTGACGTTGTGGATTGTCATTATACCAGGCCAAAATAGATTGCTTCAAGAAAATGGTAACTTTAAATATTGTCGAGTGACCGCCATTACAATTCTATAGGATACAAAGAAAAAAAACACTAACTAGCTTATCAGTTATTTCGAAAGTTGACCCGTTGGAAGGAGTAGAACAAATTCCAATTGTTAATAATTTTTCAGAGGTATTTTGGGACATCCTAAGATTACCACCACGAAGGGAAGTGGATTTTAATATCGATCTTGTAACGGGGGCCACAATGATCTCTAGAGCACCATATTGTAAGGCCCCAGTCGAATTTGAAGAAATAAATGAACCAATTTAACAACTCCCGTATCAAGGTTTCATTACACTGAGTACATTGTCATGGTGAGCGTCGGTTTTATTCATGAAGAAAAAGAATGGTTCTATGAGGCCATGCATCAACTACAAACAGCTTAATAAGCCAACCATCATGAACAAGTACTCATTACCAAGAATAGATTACTTATTTGATCAGTTGAAAGGATTGTAGCATTTCCCAATGATTCACTTACGGTCTGAATATCACCAGTTAAGTATTAAAGACAAGGATGTATCCAAAATTGCTTTTAGGATACGATATGGCCACTACAATTTCTAGCAATGCCCTTTGGTCTGACAAATGCCCCAATAGTATTTATGTATATTGTGAATAGGATTTTCAAATCGTATTTGGATTAATTCATGATAGTATTTATAGATGACATTTTAATATCTCTAAGACCTGAGAAGATCATGTGGAACACTTAAGGATCACTTTACAAATAATAAGGAAAAATCAATTATACGCTAAGTTGACGAAGTGAGATTTTTGGAAACAAGAAGTGAAATTCTTAGGTCACTTGGTTTTAAAAGGAGTGTCTGTGTATCCATCAAAGGTCAAGCCAATAATGAAATGGGAACAACTAAAGAATGTAACTAGGGTGTGCATTTTCCATAGTTTAACTGGACATTATAGGAGATTTATCAAAGGATTGTCCAAAATTGCTAAACCATTTACTCGGTTGACAAGAAAAGGCGCACATTTTAAATGAAATGAAAATTTTGAATGGGTTTTCTCTAAATTAAAGAATCGACTAACGTCAACAGCAATTCTAACCATACCAGCCTAAAGAGATATTTATAATTCATAGTGATGTGTTATACAAAGGGTTGGGATGTGTTCTTATGCAATGAGTGAATCAGATCCTTGAATATATGCTTCACGCATACATTCTTGAATTCAAAGGAACTAGGACAAGCATCTACCATTGATCGAGTTTGTTTATTATAACAATTTCAGTTTAGCATTAACATGAAACCGTATGAAGCGTTGTATGAAAGATCATATAGATCGCCAAATTATTGGATAGAAGTTGAAGAAAGAAGCCTGCTTGGACCAAAGATTTGCATAAAACAACCGAAAAGATACATATCAATAAGGACTGCCTATGTGTGGCACAGAATCGACAAAAGAGATATGCAAACAACTAGAGGAAAGACTTAGAGTTCTTCATGGGTGATCATATACTACTCAAGCTATCACTAATGAATGAAGTCATGTGATTCGGGAAAAGAAAGAGAAGTTGGCACTACGCCACATCGGACCATTTAAGATCCTTCAAAGAGTAAGCTCGTAGCCTATTGTCACACCCCAAACTTGGAAATTGGATTCACAAAAATTTCAATCGCCAAATTCGGTGCCGACGGCCTCCGTAGTACCCCATTCTCGGCTCTCAGTGCTCATATGCTAGGTTTTAATCCTGGGATCCTATAAGGAAGATTTTCCAACGTACATTTATCTTGTAAGAAGCATAACCACAAGTTTATCCAAATCACAAAAGCAACATCATCATCACATATCCACTAATATAAACATTTGAATACAATGCTGAAAGGAAAATACATATGTTAAAATCAAAGCTCTAGAAGCTAGCTACATGCTGCAAGCTCCATTTTGCTGCAAGCTAACATCACCTGCACGCATCTATCATGCATATGCTTATAAAAAGCTTTGAGAGTAGTGCAAGTGTGTGCACAAGGTAAGTGTCAAGTATTTGATACAATGTCATAATCATACAATATTGGAAATACTAGTAAGATCATGAATCATACGATATCAGAGTAAGCGGGAATGAGTCAATCAATATCAGAAAACACGATACAGATCAACTATGCAAATGAAGAGTTATAAAGAGCCAAATATCAGAGTCAATGATGCAATGCAATTTACAATTCCTGATGAGTTCACGTATAGCGTCAGCCTACCTAGACCATATAAATACAGAAAAATAGTAATCCAAAATATCATATGCCACGGATGTAATACAATATGCAGTGCGAATGGAATGACCATGCTGGAGTGTGAAGTCGGGATGATAGTATGTGGTATCGTAGGGTATGGGGTCCATCACAAGAGACTTCTATCCAAACCAGTCTTATACCTAATTTGGATAGTTAGACTCAATGTGGTAAACTCCTGATCTTATGTTAGTCACGCGTCCCAACCGAAATCTTGGCCATTGTGAAGGTACACGTAACAAATAGTTATGCACCACTAGCCCAAGTGGATAGTGAATAAATGAATGAATGAGTATGCAACACCTGCTCCACAAATTCGTACTGTACATCTCTGGGATCATCATCGAGGTCTAGTACACTCTACATGCAAATTGCCGTCCACTGACACGTGACCATGCAAGCGGAAGAGACCTCACTATGCGCCTGACTAGCAATTAACTAATATCTACCTGGCATGTCAATAGTAGACCCATTCATGAGCTGGTCAAACTCAGCCTAGCTATACCCCCTTCTCTTAGGCGAGTAAGGCCACATCCCCTCCCAACTAACCACGACACAGTGTGAGATGCGGCCTCCTGGTATTCGGCACTCGGGTGCTCATGTATCCACTCGATCTTGACCTTGGGGCGTCTCCTGGCCACGGAGGTTGAGGGACTGTCACCCACGGACATCCAAAGTGCTCAGATGCTCAAACAAAACATTTTTGGTATCTCATCTACCTATTCACAACATGCGTGTGGAGGCCACGGCCCTGATGTCGTTAGGGCGTACAGTAATCACAACACATAATGCAAGATACATGAGTTATACAACCTGGTCATGCATTAATCTTGCATATACAATGTGCTCATGTGAGATAACCTCTGCATATTAAGGAATCTCATAGCAACCTGCCCAATGAAATATGCAATGGTCAAGCACATCACATAACAAACATGAAGATAATGTGTATGTGCATGTATCATGATGTTATGCTATCACATACTCATAATCGGTACCAATAACCGGCCTCAATAATCGGGATCGACAGTCGGCCTCGACAATGTGGGCATTTAATCAACATTACACCCAAGGAGTGGCGCACATAGAGCCTAACGTATAGTGGACCTATGGCCTCACATAAGGGTCAAATATACAACACCATGGGCCTCACTCAAGAGCTTAATACACATCACAATGGGCCTTTCACATGGCCCTAACATACATCACAATGGACTCCTTCGCCTGGCCCTCAAATGCATCACGATGGGCCTCATCACATAAACCACATATACATCACATTAGGCTTTAAACACGGACTGAATACACCTCACAACGAGCCTCAAATACGGGCTGTATATACATCATATTGGGCCTCAATAATCGGAATCGGCAATCGGCCACAACAATTGGAATCGATAATCGACCACGATAATCGACCTCGATCGATAATCAGCCTCCATAATCGAAATCAGCAATCTATTATAATAATCGACTTCGATCGTTAATCAACAATCGGCCACGACAATCAGAATCGACAATCGGCTACGACATTCGGAATCAATTGATAATCGGCCTCGATCGATAATCGAAACTGGCAATCGATCACGATAATTGGCCTCAATCGCTAATCAGCAATCGACCACGACAAATCAGAATCGGAAATCGACCACGACAATCGGCCTAGATAATCGAAATCAATCAGAATCGGTAATCGATCACGATGATCGGCCTCGATCACTAATCGATAATCGATAATCGGCCATGACAAATCAGAATCGGCAATCGGCCATGACAATAAGAATCAATCGATAATCGAAATTGGTAAATCTACTACATCAATCAAAATCGGCAATCGATCACGATGATCGACCTCGATCGATAATCAACAATCAACCACGACAAATCAGAATAGGCAATCGACCATGACAAGCGAAATCGATCGATAATCGGCCTCGATAATCAGAATCGACAAATCAGCCACGTCAATCAGAATCGACAATGGGCCACACTAATGGGCTTCATAAATGGGCTATAAATATATCATGGTGGGCCTCACAGATGGGCCCTGTAAGACCCGTATCTTAGTTCGTACCATTCCGTAGACTTCTACGGTCTTACCGGTCGAATTTCAGCAACCTTCGACCCTTAATCGATATTTGCGCGTGACCCTGATTCGTATGCCGTCACCCGAGTCAACTCAACCCAAGACCCTTACCATAGCGACCGCGCCATCGCTGAGATTTCGATGTCGTGACTTGGGTGCCGAGGTGATACCCTGGTCAAGAGATGTAGGCCAACGTTTGGTGCGAGAAAAATGCCGCACGTTACAAAACCCAAGGGAATCTCTACGACTTATCACATTAATCTCATCAATCAATCAAATCCCATCACATCTCATGTCAAGTACACATCACTTTTCACCCTTTCCTAAGCAAGCCACAAAAGTTCAAAAGTTCTTACAAGCCCATACCCTTCTTACAAAAAATGCTTCAAAAGTCAAAAGTTTCTTACACAAGCCATACCTTTCTTACACAAAAGGCCACAAAAGTCAAAAAGTTCTTACACCCATCACCACCACATCCATCACTCCTCTCCCTTTACAACTCTCTCTCATTTCTCAAACTTCATTCCAAGCAACCAAAAATCTCATACGTATGAGCCTCTCCCTCTCTTCCAAAACTCCAAGTGTGGTCCACCTTTCCTACGCTTTCATCTCCCATCTCAACCATCCAAACCTCATCTCATCCATTGAAATCGAAGCTAAGGTGCTAAGGAACCCATAGGAGCAAGAAGATCGAACGGTGGGTGCTTGATAAGAGTAGTTTTTCATATTTTTAAAATGGACCAAGTGAGGCCAACCGATCAATGGTTTGGATCTCACTTGGGACCCTAAGTTGTGGCCGATGGCCCACTTTGATCATCATGATCATCCATGATGGGGCCATTCTCCATGGACCCCATCATGATGTTTATTTCATTGCATTAGGAATGTCATCTAGACCGTCCATATTGGTAAAGAAAGGATCTCCACCGTTGATTTTCAATTTTGGTGCACCCATGTGAAGGGATCCATTTGATGTATGATTCCTTACAAGGGAGGACTCATAGTGGCGGAGCCCTCCATCACATGCGTGTCCCACTCTCTACCTCTCTCTCTCCCTCTCTATTTTATTTTTTTAATGTGATCATGATGTATTTGTGTGGCCCAGTAGGATGGACCCCACCATGAAATCTGCACCTTATGCAGGCCATTTATAAGTGGCGCCCACCTTATATGTGTTGAATCGACACTATCCATCATCTGGAGGCCAACTTGAACGGGCCCACACGCTATGCACATGGGACGTCAGACCGTTCAACGTCTCTGGACGCTGGACGTCATTAGGGAGACACAAATATAAGCTTGGTCCAAGCTTTTATGTGGACCACTCATGTAGGCTCCACCTTAATGTATGTTGTTAATCCAAGCCATCCATCCCCTTCCACGTCTCATTTTAAACGTTGAGCCGAAAAATAAAGTTAATCTGTTCATTGGGTGGGCCATACCTCTCAAAACAGTAACTCTCACCATTTAAATTTATTTTAATTTTGCTACAGGCCTAAATGTGTTCAATAGTGGACTCATTGGGCTTGTCTTGAGCCAGGGAAGTTAGTGGATGGGATGGATTTATATGATGCAGGCCACACACATGAAAAACTGTGAGAAAATGAATTTTTAAGAAAAAATAAAATAATATATATAAGGGGCAGCGCCTACTGCCCCTGACACAGCAGCAGTAGCTGTTGCGTATGGGTGGATGGGCCAAGGGCCACGGCCCTGTATGTGGGCCCCGCCATAATGTATATTTTACATCCACGCCGTTCATGAGGTGGGCCACCCCCACTAGTGGGCACCCTCCAAATTTCAGCCCCATCCATGGCTTGGGTGGCCCACACTACAGGAAATAGTGGGATTGAATCTCTACCATTGGAACCCTTCTCATAAGCCACAGAAGTTTCGGATCAAGATGAAATTTATTTTTCCTCCTCATCTAGGTCCGTGCGACCTTATCAACATCTTGGATGGAAAAATAAACATTAGGGTGGGCCCCACATGGGACCCCTAGTGACGCATGTGTTTTACTTCCACCGTCCAGGCGGACGGTGGAGCCCACCCTATCTTATGCGTTTTATTAGCGCCGTCCAGCAGCAGCTAGACGGCTAGTGGATCCCACCATGTTTGTGTTGATCCACACCATCCACTGTTTGGACGGCGAGACCCACCATGATGCATGTATTGCATCCTGATCGCCCACCCATTTTGAAAGGTTTTACATGAGCTAAAGAATGAGTCAGATCCTTAGCCCATGTGGACCCCACCATTTATCCACTTCAGCTATAAATGTATAATCTATGAATAGGTTGGATGGGAAACATATTTCATGTTGGGCCTTAGGAATTTAACGATGGAAATCATTACTAACACTTATATTTGGATTGAGGCTCATCTTGATTTAATTGTGGTGTCCATTGAGGCCCACCTTGGCATTTATAAGACCCATGAGATAGGGCTCATATTGAGGTATTTGTGGCCATTGGAGTGGCCCATCTGATATGAGTATAAGGCCCATGGGATTAGACCCATTTGATTTATCCCGAGGCCCATGGGATTGGGCCCATTTGATGATTTAGGGGCCCATGGGTTAAGGCCCATTGAGATGTACTAGGGCCTATGGGTTGAGGCCCATTCAATGTACATATGGGGCCCAATTGGTATGGCCCATTTGTTACATATAAGACCCATGAGATTAGGCCCATTTGTTACAATCTAAGGCCCACGGGTTATGACCCATTGCAATGCACATAAGGCCCATTGGTTCCACCCATTTATGTGGCCCATTTGATGAATAAAAGGCCCATATGATATGGCCCATTTAATGTATTTAAGGCCCAATGGGATGTACCTAAGGTCTATTGCAATGTGTGATCCCAACACAGATTATGTAACGATGTTTACAATGATCGTGCCTTGGGAGCAATGTTGGTTTGATGTCCACATTGTGAGTGTAATGCTGGTTGGATGTCCACATTACGACTCTCCTTAGGGCCTATTATTAGGCCCGTACTTATTGTGTATAAGCCGTCCAAGCCCATCTGCATTGTAAGGATAGTTCATTTCATTATAACATGTTTAGTATAGTTCAATGACTCATGATCATACGCATCATATGTATGCTTGATATGAGAAGTGACTGATCATAGCATATGCCTTCGGGCAGATTGTTTATGGGACCCCGATTAGGCAGTGTTGCCCTACATGAGCGCATGATACGAGCAGAATTTGCTGCATGATTGGATAGTGTGATTCATGCATTTCGCATTGTGTGAAATGGTTATTGTACGCCCTAGCGACATCGGGGTCGTAGCTTCCACAGACGTATCGTGGTTGGCAGGATTGGATACCAAAAATCTTATTCTACATGGGGTGCTATAGATATCCCTGGGTGAAAGTTCCTAAACCCTTATAGTACCAAGAAGTTACTCCAACGTCTACACCGAGTAGGTAGATGAGCGTTGAGTGCCGATTACCAGATGATTGCGTTCTCCACTATGTCATGGTCGGTTGGAAGGGGGTGCGGTCTTACCCACCCAAGAGTAGGGGGCAAAGCTAGGCTGAGTCTGACCAGCTCGAGGAATGGGTCCGCTATCGACGAGTCGAGCCAATTTTGGCAGACGGATAGTGAGATCTCTTCCACTTATCTTATTGCGCGCGATGGGACGGTGATCTGGTTTAGAGTGTACTAGACCCCGGTGATATCTCAGATTTGAGCTGTATTGATATGTGGACTTAGATGAGGACTGTATGCTTGAGTTGCATTTTGCATCGCATTGCCTACGGTATTCATGGATCCATCAGCATATTCTGCATTACTCTGATATTGCATGATCATATTACTACCTTGCACACACACTTTCACCACCCTCTAAGCTTTCTATAAGCTTATGCAGGACCGTTGCATGCAGGTGACGTTGGGGCGCAGCAGCGTTGAGGCAGGAGTGCTTTGTAGATCACTTTGAAGATTTTGTTCATCATCATTGTATTTCCATTTATGCTCAATGTACTTGTAAAGTTTTTTATCATAGTGGAAATGTAATGAAGTTTTTGGTTGTTGTTTGTGGGTTATGCCTTTGGTTATGCTTATTACGAATCAAACTGACGTTGAAAATCCTCCTCGTAGCATCCCAGGATCGAAACCTGGCAAATGAGCGCTAGGAGCCGAGAATGGGGTTCTACGGAGGCTGTCGGCGCCAGATTAGGCGACCGGGAATTTTGTGAGCCCAGTTTCTGAGTTTGGGGCGTGACAGGCCCCTCCTAGCAAATGGATGGATGTTTAAATATAACACGTGCCTCATATCAGATATATTGACTGACGTCAGTACAGCAGCTACGTTGTTGAGACCCACCGTCCTTCTAACAGGTACATCAATGTGGGCCCCACCTCCACACGTTAGCACGTGTGGAGTGGGTCCCACGGCTGCCAGAAACGGATGGATGGTATAGATATAACATATGCATCATGGTGGGGTCCACACACATGGCCCACCAATTAAATGGACGGCATGGAGTGCAACACATATACTAACAAGGTGGGCCCCACCCCTCACACGTACAGCACGTGTGGGGTGGGTCCACCGCTGCCAAACAGATGGACAACGTGATAAAATACATAAATCATGGTGGGTCCACATAGCAGCTAGCCCCACGCTGCTGCTTCAAGCAACAGGTGAGTCCCACGTAGGGCCCACCACCATAAATATTATAATATATTATATTATAATAATATTTTATTTTATTATAATTTTTTATTTTTATTTTTATTTGTTAGCTGGTTAGTACATTCCACTGTCATTTCACCTTCTCTATTAGCACGTACAGCGTCCTTGGATGCTGGATGAATGGTAGATATGTATGTGGGTCCCACGTGTGGGGCCCATGGCTGGTGGGTCCTACTATCCTATTATGTGGATGGTGTAGATGTGCCACATCATCACAGTGGGTCCTCATCAGTGTGGCCCATCCATTTGGGATCAAGCTTATATTTATATTTTCCCATACGGACAGCTTACAGCAGGTGGGTCCCACGTCCAGCAAGATCAGTACCATCCAGACATGGTGCAGTAAAATCAGCATCATCCATCAAAGTGGACCATCACACAAGGAAGAGAGAGAGAGAGAGAGAGAGAGAGAGAGAGAGAGAGAGAGAGAGAGAGAGAGATGACATAGAGGGAGGGACCCCACCACTATGGGCCCTCCCTATACGATGCATACATCAAGATGGGTCCCACCACAAGTGGGACCTCAAATCATCAAATCAAATAATAAAATCACCCACCTATCAACCTTCTCCTTAGCTCCTTGGACTCGTAGTCACCTTAGCTTCGAACTCAATGTAAGATGATGAAGTTTTGATGGTTGAGATGAGAGATGAGAGGGTGGGAAAGTAGACCACACTTAGTTTTAGGGAGAGAGCTTGGACGTTGGAATTTTGTTGCTTGGGAAATAAGTATTGAGGAATGAGAGAAAGAGAGAAATAATGGATTAAAGGGATGGATAGAGTAATTGTTGTAAGGAAAGGAGATGGAGAGGTATGAGTGTGTTTGAAATTTTAAAAAAGAGGGGTGGGTAGGGGAGAGAGAGAGTTAACTTAGGGAAAAAGGAGGGATGGGTGTTGGCACTTGTAGTATGGAGTGTACTTGATTGATTGATTAATTGATGGGACATGTTACAGAGATTCCCTCAAAATTCACAATGCGCGGCGTTTCTTTGGAATGAACACGGGCCCACATCTCCTAGCCTGGGTATCAGTTCGGTGCATGAGTCACGGTGTTGAAACTGCAGCGACGACGCAGTCACTAAGATGCAAGTTTTGGGTTGAGTGGACTTTGGTATGCAGACTCAGCTTAGGATCGCACGCAAATGTTGGATACAGGTCGAGGGTTGCCGGAATTCAACAGAGAGGACTGCGGAAGCTTATGAAATGGTACGGTCTAGGATACGAGTCTTACACCTACAGACTAGATCTAACACAGTTATTTGGCATTCACGACGTATTTCGCATATTAATGTTACAAAGGTATAAGAGGGACACTTCACACATCATTGACTAATAGCAATTAGAAATTTGAGAGGACGTCACGTATGTAGAATAATGAGTTCGCATCCTCAACAAAAGGGACCAAGTACTCCAAACCAAAACTATACCACTTGTAAAAGTATAAGACCCGTAACCTAGACAGTACCATTCCTTGACTCCCGCGATCCTCCCCGTCGAATTTCGGCAACCCACGACCTATAGACAGCATTTGTGTGCGACCCTAAGTCGAATCCCGTAGATTTGAGTCGACTTAACTCGAGACTTGTACCTTAGCGACTTCACCATCACCGCGGTTCCAACGCCTCGTCTCACGCACCAATGCAATACTCAAGCTAAGAGCTGTGGACCTGTGTATATCTCGATGAAACACCGCAAGTTACAAATTCTAAGAGAATCTCTACCTATCTTTCACATCACTAGTTAAGTACACATCCAATCACAAACCCATGCTTTCTTTCCCCACAAGACAAGCAACACATCCCCTCTTAACCAAAGTCAACTCTCAAGTCACTCCACCCATCACTCACACCCATTACTCCATCCCATCCCCTTTCTCATTTTTCTCCACCCATCCCAACCAACCTAAGAGAGAGCAAACGTCCAAGCATTTCAAGGAGAGAATAATTCAAGTGTGTGGCCCACTCCCTACCACAAATCTCTCATCCTAACCCTTCGATCTTCATCATCCTCTATCAAAGAAGAAGCCAAGGAGCTTAGCATCCCAAGGAACTAAGAAGAAGTGTAATCGATGGGTGATCTTAGATTTAGATTTAATTTTTGATGCATGGGCCAAGTGGGGCCTACCAATTGATGGTATGGATCCCACTTTGGACCCTAACTATAGCCAATGGCTCATCAATATATATATATATATATATATATATATATATATATATATATATATATATATATATATATATATATAATCCATATTGGGGTCATTCTCCATGGACCCCACCATGATGTTTATTCAATATTCAACATGTAGTGGTCATCTAGACACTTGATCTTGTGGTGGGGGATTTGCTATTTTGAGGGCCCACATGTTTTGGGACCCATCTTAAAGTGTGTAATATGGCTCAAGGGATCTCATAGTGGCGGGGCTCCCTTCCATCACGCATTTCTCTCCCTCTATCTCTCTTTCCATGTTGATGGCCCACCTTGATGATGCGTGAATTGATCCATGCCATGCATTTAGTGGATCATACCACTGTCCAAAGCAGGGCCTACCTTGCTGCCGTGTCCAGCTAGTCCACCTTACTATCCATTTTTGGGCCGGCATGGACGAAGGGATAACACAACTATCAGCTTGGTCTGTGGGGCCCTGGCCCTCACATGTGGAGCCCACATGATGTATGTATTTCATATCCACATCATCCATCGTCCAGTCCCTGGATAATGGAACCCACCATGATGTAAGTGTGTATTCACACCGTTCGTCCATTTTACTAGACTGGTGGGCCACACGTGTGGACCCACCTTGATGTAAAAGATGTATATCCACACCGTCCAGGGACACCCACTAAGATGTAAGTGTGTATTCACACCATTCGTATGTTTTGCTAGACGTGGAACCCCACCTTGATGTATGTTATATCTCCACCGTCCATCCAATTTCCCAACTCATTATAGGGGTTGAGCTGAAAAATGAAGCCAAACCAAGTCCCTAACAGGCCACATTGTAGAAAATAGTAATTTTGGGGATATAAACTATTAGAGCCCGCTGTGATGTTTCTATACACCGAAATACATCGAATATTAAGCTCAGCCCGGGAACCCAGTAGACGAAGTAGATCGTCATGATGTGGGCCCCACCTAAGAAAAACCACAAGAAATTAATATATATATATATATATATATATATATATATATATATATATAAACAGCTCGACGTTGTTGCTGCCAGCGTCCAGAGGACGCTGCTTAGAATAAAGACCGGGTCCATGGGTCCCACCACAGGCCCCACCATGATGTATGTTGAACATCAACACCGTGCATTTGATGGGTCCCCTTTAAATATAGGGTTATCACAAAAAACAGCCGTACACGGAACTCAGCTGGCCCACACCATCTAAAATTGTGTGAAGACATGCTAAAACATATAAAAGTACTTGTTGGAACCCACCTGAAATTCAAATGCATCTAAAACATAGCCTGATCCCTTAACCAAGTGGGCCACATATAATGGTTGGGCTAGATTTGTGAACCACAGCTTGGTGGGCTTCACAAATGATTGTGAATGTTTTAATGGAGGGTAAACCTCTCAACTATTGTGCATGGTGTGTCCCACACAAGCCACAAATTGACTTGATTTTCAGTCCTAGGCCCCACCATGATGTGTGTTTTATACACACTGTTTAGCCATTTTTCCAGGGTCGTGGGCCCCATTGTACTGTACGACTCACCAAGATGTGTGTATTATATACACCCTGTCAATTCTTTTTTTCTTAGAGTCGTGGGCCCCATTGTCTTGAGAGGCCCACCCTATGCATATGTGTCATGCCCCAAACTTAGTAACTGGACACATAAGGAACCTAATAGCCAGTTCTGGCCACAACAGCCTCCGTAGTACCCCATTCTCGGCTCCTGAGGTAGGTTCCGATCCTGGGATCCCATAAGGAGAATTTTCATAACAGTATAACCATTTTCAATAAGAGCATACCCAAAACCACAGTAAGTAACATCTCTAAAATAACAAAGGGACACATCACAAAATCTACTATAAATTTAAACTTTTACAAATACAAAAGGTTCAAAATGACATACATAAGATAATGAAAGAAAGAGGGAAAAGTTTGTAATACAGGGGTCCTCAAGCTCAACTCTAATCTAAGCGCTGCCGCTATGACGCCTGCCTAGGATCTCCTGCACGCATCAATTATGCATAAGCTTATACAAGCTTAGACGGTGGTGAAAGTGTGTAACAATAGTGCGTAGAAGAACAATAGGAGGTACAGGAAGGGAAACATGCTTAATGATAATATCACTAGCCTTACCAAGGCTTATCATGAATACGATGCAATGAGTACTGGGCGCCTTACCAAGACGATGCATGGGGGGCTTATACAGCTGATGCGAATGCAATGCGAAGTGATGTCAGTGCTAATATCCAATCCACATATCAAGTACATTTCCAATCATAAGAAAATCACCGGGATCAATTACATTGTTGGATGACTGCCGCTCTCCAGACCCACACAGTTAAAAAAGTGTAAGAGACCTCACTACATTCCTGTGAACAACTAATCACCAACAAGGATCGACAGCAGTGGACCCATTTACGAGCTGGTCGGACTCAGCCTAGCAATGCCTTCTTACACCAGGTGGGTAAGGTCACACGCCTATCCAACCGAATACACGACAGTGGGAGTCGCGGCCTAACGGTATAAGGCCCTCATGCGCTCATAGTTTTCACTCAGTCACGGCGTTGGGGCAAATCCTTGGTACCATGCAAGTTTTAGAAATTTCACCCATGGGCATCCTATGCACTCGATATGTTCACGTAACATTTTTGGTGTCCACACATACAGCCATCCACGAATATCCCTATGGAGGCAAGGCCCTAATGAAGCAAGGGCAGTATCATTATGAAATGCAATGCCAATGCATAAGTCACACATACAGATCATGCATTAGCTTCAGGCACTCAATGTGTACAAGGGGAGAAACTTCATCCCTCTATGACCACCACACAACGCAATCAATTCCGCAGATCATGCATATGGGTCATAATGATGAAGTGTGCTACTCGGCGATGATATCGTAGAATATACTCCTCCTTTCCAAGGAGGAAAAAGGTCTAGATACATAGACATGTACTCTAAGGAGAAGTCTTCAAGTGGGAGCTCAATACTTTGGGGTAGCCCAAAAGCTAAGAGAGCCATAAAGGTCAAATGAAGAAGCAGTCCTAAAAGGGGTCCAAGGTAGGCCTTCAACCACCTATAAGGCCCCTACGGGCCTACCTTAGGGCCACCAAGGAGGACGTCTAACCTCAACTGGGTCCCAAAAGGTAAGCTGATAACTACACACATGTAAGGCAAGGCCTAAGGCCTAGGCAATCCATGGCCTAATGGGCCATACACAAGGCCCAACACTTAGGCAACATGGTGGGCCCTCCAGCAAGGTTTGGGCCCAACCATAATGATCATGATTCCGCTCATTGTGGTGGGCCTAATGGGCAGCCCATTATTCCAACCACATGGGCAATTCTTATGTTTAAAACAAGTGAGTTGGGCTTCACATCTAGGCCCAAGTATGGGGTTATTTTAATGGGCAACCAAAGGCCCAACTACTTGAGTATTTTGGCCCATAAAACCCATCAAAATGGTGTATTAAATATAGGCCCAAAGGCCAGGGGTCCATCAAGAAAGTTCTAGGACAATGAGCCTAGGAAACCCAACATGTAACTATAAATATTATTCCAATAAAATCCCATTTGAACTGGGCCTTAAGTATGCACTAATTTAGCCCAAAATCTAATTTGAAATGGGTAAGACATGTACAAAATATTCTCCAAATCTGGTGGGACATGCTGCCCCAAAAACATACATTTATGCGTAGCAAGTTTTGGGCCTATTACTGAAATTCCATTCCACCCACAATTTGGGCTTACTGGAAATTCAAAAATAATTCATTTATATATTTATTTTAATTCCTAGTGACCCATACATGCCACAGGGGGGTCCACCAGATGAAGGGAGTAGATTAGACACATAAATCAGGTGGGTCATGTTGCTAGACTGGATGTCCAGTAGCAGCCTAATGGGCTGGGCGTCCCATGGTGGGCGGTCCAAGGGGCCTAGGTAATTGGCCCAAAAACTCATCCAATGGGCCCCAATTGGATGTTACTGAAGGCGGGAATGATAACTCCCCTTATGGACCCCACATGAATGAATGGTGGGATATAAAATACATTAGGGTGGGCCCACAAAGTAGCCTGGACGGCCAACCAAGGCTGGACACCCCAACCTGGGCGTCCCAACCTTGTGGACCACTTCACGCCACACCACAGAAGGTAGAGGGGCCCGATGGCCCTGAAAATTTGTAAGGTGGTCCTTCCATGAGTGGGCCACACCTCCACAATATTTTACAATTTTTGGATTATTATAAGTATTTTAATTTATTTAAAGAAAATAGACTATCCAGAAAATTTTGTTTTACATGGACGTCCCAACCTAGTGGGCCGGTCCATCCCTTGCCACGGTGTACACAGGAGTATGTTGGCCCCAAAAATTGGTAGGTAGGTCTTACCATGCGTACGACACCTATATGTAAATTTTTATGATTTTTAGATTAACAGAAGTATTTTTATTAATTCAAAGAATCTAAACTGTCCAGCAAATCTGCTAAGTGCAGAATTTTGATAGACCCTGATCTGGGCCTCCAATGGGGTGGATAAATGGCCTCAAAAAAATTGGCAAAAATAGGTTTTAGGTCCCCTCATATATGTACTACAAGGTAGGGTCTAGGGATGCGGCCCAATGGTGGAAAACTTATAGACCAAACCCATGCCAAACAATCAACTACAATAAAAATTTCCAGCAATATGGACAGCAACATATTTTGTCCAAACCAGCCCAAAAGATAAATAAAAGGAAAATAAATCATCATTTTCTCAAGGTGGGGTCCACCTAGATGGGTCACACAACTCTCAAACTCAAGCCATCCATAAAATCAAGCCCAAAGGCTGTCCAAATCATGTGAACAACATGGGGCAACAAGATGGACCTAGGCGTCTAACCACTTAGGTCTGGTTGCATGGCACATCAGGTGGGCCACACATACATTAGATTTACTATAAAGATAGGAAAGAAAAGATGGAGACGAAGCAAAATCTGGCCATGGGGTAGGGGTCCGCCACTAATGGGCCCTTCCAAGAACAATCAAACACATGGATCTTCATAGATTTACACTTAAGATCTTAAATCTATCACACGCATGATCATCTACAATAGATGGTTGGGTTGCCATCCCAAAATGATTTTTAAGGTCTAGATGACCTTGATATGGAGTGGATCATGAAATACATCATGATGGGGTTCATGGAGAATGGCCCCATCATGGATCATGACATGCATGTAGGATGGGCCAAAGGGCCACATCCATGGAATCAAATGGGATCTCCACCATAGATTGGTGAGTCCCATATGATCCAACTATAAAGAAATAATGAGATCTAAGAAAAGAAAGAAAATCAGCACAAAGAATAGTCACCCACTTAGAATCCATCTTTCAAACTCGTATACTATAAAGATCTTGGAGCAAGAGAGAGATTTTGATGGTTGAGATGTATTTTCAAGGGTTGGATTGGAGGGGTTTTTGGATTTAGAGGGCTGAAGATTTTGGAGATTTTGAGATGTTGGAGAGAAAAGTTGCTAGCTATGGAGGGAAGAAATGAGAAGGAAGGAGAGATAAGGGGAGAGAGAGAGAGAGAGAGAGATCATGATGGTTTTATAAGTAAAAAAATCATTGCCTAAGGGAGGAGTTTACAATGTTGTAGGTTAGGTTAGGTCTCTTGGTAGTGTGTGAGATAGGTGGTGTTAGATATGAAACTTTTGTGTAGTGTGGGTAGTGTACCTTGAAACTTGTGCCAAGGGTGGTGGTGGTCCACATGCATTCGACTAAAGTGGGCCACATGATTGATGGTCATTCAATGCAATGTACACAACTTTTGATCTACAAGTTGAATGGATGCACAAGATGCGTCGTAGGAACTGCATCGACGATGCAAACAAGATGACATAGGTCTCGGGTTGATCCGAGTCAGGTCTACATGACTGGACTTAAGGATGACCGCAAACACAATCTGAGGGTCGTGGGTTGTCAGGATTCGACTAGTAAGACCGTGGGACCAAGAGAAATGAAATGCAAACCTACACACACACATGCACACATAAGAACTCAGGTTGGGTCTTACAATGTGCCCAACCATGGGCTGTCTTATGTAGGCCGACCATGATATGTGTGTTATATACATGTGGTTCATCCATTCTTAGGGCCATGGGCTGCCTTATGCAGGCCCACCATGATGTACATGTTATACGCACAACATCCACCATGTTGGGGGCTGCCTTGTAAGGCTCACCATGATGTATATGATACGCACGTTGTCCATTCATTTTTCCCAAGTAGTACTAGGGCTTTGGGCCCATTATGAGTTAGATTCCAATCCTAAATTGGGCCGCACCTTAGGAGCAATAATGGTTAAAGGTCCACCGTTGTAAACCTCCCTAGGGCCCATTGTTAAGCCTACTTCCACGCTTATCTTGTTAGGTTAACCCAAACCATTGGGCCCCATTGATGTAGAGATAAACACCTTCCCTTATTGGGCTATTCCAAATCCATTAGGCCCCCATTGATGATACCCATCTCACCGTACCGAGCTAACCCAAATCATTGGGCCCCCATTGGTGTTAGCGATACATGTCCTTGTTGGGCTAACCCAAATCATTAAGCCCCCATTGATGTAGAGATGACCACCTACCTTTATTGGGCTATCCCAAACCGTTGGGCCCCCATTAATAATGATGCTTTCCACCATACCATGTAGGACTACCCAGACCTTAGAGCTCATATTTTATACATGCCGGGCCTCCCATAGGAAATATAGCCCACCTAGATACATGTGTTTGCCCAAGTTTAAAGACCAAACCTTAGGCCCATTTAGATGTTGAATGGGCTACCCAGATCATTTGAAAGGACATATAGTCCTAGACGTATGGACCCAACCAAAGCCCACCTTATATTCATATCGAGCCCCCATAGGAAAGTGTAATTATTACATGATAGAGGGTGTGAGGAAGCCCATTTGTTGTACTTAGGCTCATCCTCTTAACTCACCTTATTGTATACCCGCATGACTCACCCCGTGAGATGTGTCCTACCTTTGTAATCAATTGCTAGGATATCAATGTCATGTATGTATCGTCCACACCATCCATTTACCTTTTTGGACGAATGTGAGGCCCATCCTTGACGTTAGTGCATCACCTAAGCCATCCACTAGATTAGTGTCACGCCCCAAACCCGAAAATTGAACTTACAAGAATCTCGATCGCCGAATTCGTTGCCGACAGCCTCCGTAGTACCCCATTCTCAGTTCCTAGCATCCATACACCAAATTCTAATCCTGGGATCCTACCAGGGGGATTTTTTTCTAATTCACATTTAACTTGTAATAAGCATAACCACAAGTATACCCAAATTACAAAGGCCACATTATCATCATATATCCACCAATATAAACATTTGAATATAATGTTGAAAGAGAAATACATATGTAAAATTAAAGCTCTAGAAGTCAGCTACATGCTCCAAGCTCCACGCTACTGCAATCTAATATCACTTGCACACATCTATCGTGCATAAGCTTATAGAAAGCTTAGAGGGTGGTGTAAGTATGTGCACAAGGTACGTGCCAAGTATTCAATACAATGTCATAATCATACAATACCAGAAATACTAGTAATCCATAAATCGTACAATATCAGAATAAGTAAAAAAACTGACAAGATCATAAATCATACGATAACAGAGTAAGCGAAAATACTAACAAGATCATAGATCATATGATAACAGAGTAAGCAAAAATACTAACAAGTCCATGAGTCATACAATATCAGAGTACACAATACAGATCAGCTATGTAAATAAGTCATAAAGAGCCAAATATCAGATGTCGAGGGTATAATGCAATACGTAAATCCTGTTAAGTCCATCTAGGCCATATAAGTATAGAAAACATAACAACCCAAAATGTCATATGCCTGTGGATGCAATATGCAATGTGAATGAAATAACCAAGCTAAAGTGTGAGGTCAAGATGATAGTACATAGTATTGCAGACTACGGGGTCCATCACAAGGGACTTCTATCCAAACCAGTCTCATAGCTAAATTTAGATAGTCAGATTCAATGTGGTAAACTCCTAATCTCAAGTTAGTCGTGTGCCCAACTGAATTCCTGGCCATGCGAAGGTACACGTAACAACAGTTACGCACCACCAGCCTAAGTTGATAGTGAATGAATGAATGAATGATTATGCAATTCATGCTCAATAAGTCCACATATCAGTACGATTCCTCTCTGGGATCATCACCGGGGTCTATTACACTCTACACCAACTTACCGCTCCTATCCAAGCACACAACTGGGTAAGTAAAAGATACCTCACTACCCACCTGCCAATATCAGGTCTGGCTCGTTGATAGCGGACTCATTCTTCAAGCTGGTCAAACTCAACCTAGACATTGCCCCCTTACTCAGGCGGATAAGGTCACACCCCCTCCCAACCGACCACGACACAATAGAAGATGCGGCCTACTGGTATGCAGCCCTCATGCGCTCATATATATCCACTTGGTCTCGACGTTGGGGCATCCTCTGGTACCAATACGGTTTAGATATTTTCACCCAAGGCTATCTATAGCAGCCCGATACTATCCACAATATGCCTATAGAGGCTACGGCCCTGATGTCGCTATTGCGTGCAATAATCACAATGCAAGATGCATGAGTCATACAATCTAGTCATGCATCAATCTTGCGCATACCGTGAGCTCATGTGAGATAACCTCGGCCTATCTGGGAGTCTCATAACAACCTACCCAATGTGATATGCAATGGTCAACCACATCTCATAACAAATATGCAGATGATGCGTATGGGCATGTATCATTATGTTATGTTATCACATACTCATAATCGGTATCAGTAACCGGCATCAATAATCGACCTCGACAACGTTGACATTTAACCAACATTGTGCCCAAGGAGTGGCCCACATAGAGCCTAACATATAGTGGACCCATGGCCTCACAAGAGGGCTAAAAATATAACTCCATGGGCCTCACTCAAGAGCTTAATACACATCACGATGGGCCTTTCACATGGGACTAACATACATCACTATGGGCTCCATAGCCTGGCCCTCAAATACACCACAATGGGCCTCATACAATCATAATAGGCCGCGTCACATGGGCCTAATACACATCACATGGGTTGTATCACATGGGCCACGTTCCATGGGCCCCGAATACATCACAATGGGCCACAACCCATGGGCTCCAAGCACATCGCAATAGGCCTCTCACACGGGTCCATTATGCATCACATCAAGGTGGGCCTCAATGGATAGTCATAAATACGTCACATTGGGCCTCATAAACATCAAGTAGGTCGCATCGCATAGGCCACATATACATCACAATGGGCCTTTAACACGGGCTTAATATACATCACAAAGGGCTCCACAGCCTTATATACATCATATTAGGCCTCGACAATCAGAATCGACCTTGATGATCGGCCTCGATAATCGACTTCAACAATCTGACTCGGCCTCTACACTTGGAATCAGAATCGGCCAGGATACTCGACCTTGACAATCGGGATAAGCCTGTACAATCGATCTCGACAAATTAGAATTGGCCTCGATACTCGACCTCGACAATCTCACTCGGCCTCTATAATCAAAATCGGAATCGGCCACGATACTCAGCCTTGACAATCGGGATTAGCCTATACAATCGGTTTCGACAAATCAGAATCGGCCTCGATACTCGGCCTTGACCAAACGAAATTGATCGATAATCGGCCTTGACGATTGAACGAACAAGGCCTAAGGAAAGGTTATAATGTGGACATTAAACCATCATTGCCCATCAATGTGGCCATTTAACCTACATTGCTACCAAGGAGTCACTCACACAGAGAAAAACTTATAGTGGGCCCATGGCCTCACACAAAGGCCTAATATACATCGCAATGGGCCTCACTTAAGGGTCACGTATACACCATATCAGGCCTCACCAAATGGGCCACAAATTTATTATAACGGGCCACATACCTAGGCCTATATATATCACAATGGGCCACATCTTATGGGCCGGGAATACATCATAATGGGCCTTATCGCATGGGCTTTAAATACATAACAGGTGGACCATACATATGGGCCATTAATACATCTCAATGGGTCATGACCCATGGGCCTAATCGTATGGGTCGAAAATATATCACAATGGGCCACGACATATGGGCCAAAATTGTATTACAATGGGCCTCGCTAAGGGCCATAAATACACAATAGGTGGGCCCCATCTCATGGGCCAAAAATATAAACAAGTGGGTCCCACACATGGGCCAAAAATACATCATGATGGGCCGAACCAATGGGCCTTCATATACAACAAGTGGGCCGCATCAATGGGCCTCCATATACAATAAGTGGGCCGCATCAATGGGCCTAACCCATTTAAAGGTCAATCTAGTGCATAAGGAATGAATCGTATCGAAAGATCATCTGGACCAAAACACAAATAGCAGTGGAGATAATGATTTTCACCGTTATAAAAATTCTAGGGCCCACCATCAAGTTCATTTGCCATCCAGTCTCCTGGTAAGGTCACAAAGATCTGATTGGGATGAAAAATAAATATCAATTTAGTCCAAGGCAACCGTGGTCCAAAAGGACTTCAATGGTAGGCGTTCATCTCTCCACTGTTTTCTGTGGTGTGGTCCACCTGATAAATCTGCCTCATTTTTAGTCTAAAGCCTTAAGACGAGCTTTTAAAATGGTTGGACAGCTTGGATGCAACACATGCATCATGGTGGGTCCCATAGATAGATGGCGTGGATGGAATAGGTGAGACCCACGGAATTCACTACCTTGTATACAGCAGCTGGCGGTGGGATCCACTTGTTGTCGTGTGTACAACGACAATAAGGAATATATATAGTTGCCATTATAAGTGCACCTACTAGTGCTCTTATTTGTCAATTACGGTGTCAGTTGAGTCAGTCGAACAACAGCGTCTAACAGGAAGATCAATTCAAGTGTCTGCCTCAACTAGATGTGTGGAAGCTCGCCATAGGTAAATCATAGCCTCACATCCCATGTCCCAAAACACCAGGTGATTAAAACCCTTATAACTAAGTAGAACACCTTAGGATTTTATTGTAAGAAAACTTTTGACCAAACAGGAAAATCTTCAAGTTTTCTTACCTTGTCATTTGTATCAATTCACATTTTGATATGATCGACCTGCTCTGTCGATGTCCTCGGCATCTCAATCAAAATAATCGAGTGAGGACAAAAAACGTCCAGCAACCGCACATTCATCTGGACAATTTATCGATATATCGAAGTTTCAATCGATATCATCGATATTTGAATATCAAGCCCATCGAAAGTGGATCGATAATATCGACAAGAAGTTTTCCAGCGCCCCTATTTTTCTAGAGAAATCTACTATAAGCTTCGATATATCGATGTCTGTTCCGATTCAATCTAAATTTAAACATCGATCATATCGACAATCATTCGATTATATCGACAGTGGACGCGTGTTTCCTCTAGCAAATATTTCAAGATGTTCTAAAAGTTGATCGGAGGCCACTCGAGGAAATCGATATTCTTATATCGATAGTATTGAGTCCTGGTCGATAAGATCGAGTCTGGGCACTAACTATCCAGCGTGCTTATAGGAAAATCTATACGATTTATCGATCTTATCGACAAGGTCTCAATATCATCGACATTCAAATTCCGATCACATCGATTGACCCTCGATCATATCCTATAAAACCTGAAATATTTCAGCTAGTCTCTCTCATTCTTCAAATGTCGATAAATCGATCCCAGTATCGATGGTATCGGAGTTCAAAACTCAATAACATCGATAGCAGTATCGATCCCATTGACCAGCTGGCAAAAGGTTTCAAAAGCGAATGACATTTGAGTTTATGTTATCGAGCAGACAGTCGATCTCATCGAGAGTATACGCTCGATGATATCGACCATGCTCGATGATATCGAACTCTGTCATAAATATGACCGTTTTATATCCGTTGGAATCTTTTGCCTATATAAAGAGAGACTTGTCCTTTTTGCTGGTAGAGAAAGAAGAGAGTGCTTTTGTGTGTCTTACCCTCAGATCATATACCCAAAGCCCTTTCTCTCACAGGAGTTCATCTTTCAATCCACTCTTACCATTGATATTCAATAGAGTGGATTGGAAAATGAACTTTCACATTCAAGGATCCTCCAGCAACTATCTTAATAGTATATCATTAAGCTGGGATGCCTTGAATGAATACATGATGGGAATCACTTTATGTTCCTTATAGAAAAATTCCAAGAGAGTGGATTTCCGTCCTAACCTTGACCCGACCCGAAGCTTAGTACCGGTACATCTTTTGTTTTGCGGATCAAGGGAGTTAAAGACTCTTCATCAACAAGAAGGAGATCTTCATCACTGTGCTAAAAGAGACTCATCAACTTATCTGTAAGTACCTAGAGTCCAGAGGACACTTGTGATCATTTCTTTCTAGGTTTGGGTCTTAAGTGTTGCTCACCATTTGAAGTCCTCAAAGGAGGCCTCTGGCGGGAGTGTACGCTGTGGGTGCATTGTGTGGACCCTTGCTCTGTGGAGAGCATAAACATCAAGGTGCGTTGTGTGGACCCTTGCTCTGTCTGGGCATAAACATCTGGTTAGGAGTGCACCAGCAAAACTCTAGGGTTAGAGGTGAACCGAGTAGAAATCAGTGTAAAGGTTGAAGGTGAACCTGATTTAAAACCTTAGGTTTGAAGTGAACCCTGGGAAACCTCCTTAGTGAAATCCGGTACACTCAAGGGTTGAGTGCGGTAGCCAGGAGTGGAGTAGACAAGTAGTCGAACCACTATAAAAATGATTGTGTTTGTGATTACTTTGTTTGTGTGATTTTCTTTACTATTTCAATATCTAATTGTTTGAGATCACACCTCACACACATACACAGTCATATCCAGCATGAACTAAGTTCTATATTGTTATCTTTTGAATAGTTTGTGATTGGACCCTCTACTAGGCTTGGAAGCCAGTAGAGTTACATTTGAGTAATCCTAATAATTGTATATCTGATAGGATTAGTGCAATAGGATTTTTAAATACATTGTAAAACTTTAAATACTCCTATTCACCCCCCTCTAAGAAATATCGGCATATCCCTGCTTCAACTCAAGCAGTCTTTACCGCTATTTCACCGTACACGGAGCTGTTGCTGCTTTAAAGAGGCAGTTGGGTCCCACATAGGGCCCACCCTCATATATACATCTAAAACATATAATATATATAATAATATAACTATTACAAGTGCAGCTTTCCTGTATTTAAAGGTAGAGGTGGGTGTCACGTAGGGCCCACCACAACATTTAATGTATATGATATTATATTATATTATATTATAATACATAATATATCATATAATATAATATAATATGTTAATATTATATTTAATATTTATAACGTCCAGGCCTGGACATACACATACATCATTTGTAGCCCCACACGTGGGGTCGGTCCCACCGTCCAGTGGTGTGGACGGTGGAATAAAACACATTCATCATGGTATGGCCCACCGTCCGTGGATAGTGTGGAATACAATACATACATCAGTGGGTCTCACGTGGAGCCCACCATGATGTTTATCTACTATCCAGTCTATTGGTAAGGTCACACAGACCCGGATTGAAGATGAAAAACAAATTTCATAATGATCCAAAACTTCTGTAACTCACACAGGGTTTCAATGGTAGACGTCCAATCCTCACTGTTTCCTGTGATGTGGACCACCTAACTCACGTACATGGCTGATTTTTGGGGCGACTCGCTGCCTTAAGGGGGGACCACCAAATGCAAGGTGTTGATGTTCATCACACATCACGGTGGGGCCCACGGCTGGGACCGTGGGTCCCTGCCTCTATCGTCCACGTGCATATGACGCTGCTGCGCCATCCTCTGGATAGCAGCAGCAATAGCGTCTGATGCTATTTTTTTTAATTTTTTTATTTTTGTGGGGTTTTTCATATGTGGGGCCCACATCAGGAGAATCCACCCCGTCCACTGGCTCCTATGACTCAAGACAAGCGAAACAAGCCCAATATTTGGCATGTTTCGGCGTGTAGAAAGATCAAAGTAAATTTTAATGGTGAAAACTACTGTTTTCTATGCTACGTCCCGCCAGATAATCGAATTAACCTCATTTTTTGTTCAACACCTAAATTGATCTAGGGAATGGGATGGATGGAGTGGATTAGCTCCATACATCAAGGTGGGGCCTGTATGAGCGGCCTACCCAAAAACCACTTTAAAGCAAGTACATATTTTATTTTATTTTATTTTTGTTAGCACACCCACAGTCTGTGCACACTCCACTATACGTCTAGCATCCAGGGACGCTGGAAGGATGGCGTGGGCATGCATTTCATTGAGGTGGGTCCCACGTGTGGGGACCACGGCTGGTGGGTCCCACGTGGACGTGGCCAACTTGATTTATGTCAACCTTATATTTGTGTTTTCCCATCTCCCTAAGGTAGGGTCCACATGACTTGGACAGTTTGGATAAGACATACATCAAGGTGGGGTCCATCCGAGTGGGCCACACATTACAAAAAAATGAAAAAGAGAGAGAGAGAGAAGCACCTACCGCAAGATCTTCCCCTACAACTTCCTCAATGGTGGAGATGATGATATAAAGGTTAGATTGGTGAGGATCTAAGGTGGAAGATGGTTTAATTTTTAGGATGGGTTGGACGTCTATAGTTCTTCCAAATGGAGAATGAGAAAGGAAGAGAGAGGGAGAGAAAGATAAGAGAGAGAGAGAGAGAGAGAGAAGTTATGGCTTGTCATAATGATATAAGGCCATCATAAATGCCTAGGTAAGGGGAGGTGTTGACTTGAGAGGAGGAGCCATTATTACTTGTGTAAGGACATGACACCTAGGGAATGGTGTCATAGGGGTAGGTAGGTCCCACAATGTGCTGTCCACGGCCATTATAATGCGCGGGTCACAACTTCTGATCTCAGTGTCGCTTTAACGCACGAGACGCGGCATTGGAACAGCGGCAACGACGTGGTCATGACGATGCAAGTTTCGAGTCGAGCCGACTCAGATATATAGGACATGACTTAAGATCATGCGCAAATACTGATAACAGATCGCGGGTCATCGGAATTCGATCAGAAGCACCGCGGAAGCCTACGAAACAATACAGTCTAGGATATGGGTCTTATAGTTAGATCCATCGTCATTTCAGTGTACCCTACCTTAGGATATATGATGTATTAGTGCCTTGAGAAGGTTTGGATAGTCTAACATGGGCCATACCATAAAGACTGCTTCTTGCCTGTGGGGCGTATCGTTCCGCTTCTACTCTTTGTATGTGATATACCGGTTAGGGCCAGTTATTGTCTGTTACATCTGATATTATGTTAGTGTACTTAGTCTAGAAGGACTAAGAATACGCTTAGTATTACATCATGATACATGCCCATACGCATCATTTGTATGACTGTTATGAGGAATGATTAATCATAGTATATGTCATTGGGATGAGATGTTTAGGGGACTCCTTATGAGATGAAATTGCCCCACATGATCGTGTAGGTTTGATGCATGACTGGATGGTATGACTCATGCATCTCGCATTTTTTATGGCATGATCGCTTTGCGCCCTAGCGTGGTATGACTCATGCACCTCGCATTTTGTGTGGCATGATCAATTATCAGGGTTGTGGCCTCCACAAGCATATCATGGATGGCTGGATGAGACACTAAAAATATTTGGAACTCAGCATATGGGCATGTTTGATGTCCGTGGATGAAAGCCCCTAAACCCCTGTGGCTAAAAGATACTCCAACATTTAAGCCAAGTGGATACATGAGCGTCTGAGTACCGAATCCAGTAGGTGGCATCTCTCACTGTGTCATGGTCGGTTGTGAAGGGGGTGTGGCCTTATCCGCCTAAGTAAGGGGGCTGTAAGCTACACTGAATTTGACCAACTCATAAATGGGTCCTCTATCAACAAGCCGGGTAGGTATTGGCAGACTACTGGTCAGGTGGGTAGTAAGGTTTTTTCCTCTCGCTAGTTTATACGACTAGGGAAGCGGCAGCCAGTGTGGAGTGTACTAGACCCCGGTAATATCCCAGAGATGTAAAGTACTGATATTGTGACACTCCCTCACTATTGCACACATGAGCAGACGCTAATGTGGGTGGGGCCTAAGGGCCTGGGCGAGCTACCAGTAGTTGGCAGGCTACTGTATATACAATGACGTGGAACCTTGTCCCACATCAGAAGCGTTATGGTGGTCATATGTGGACTTGCTGAGCAAGAGTTGCATACTCAGCACTTAACTCATTCATTCATTCAATGCCTCCTTACACCAGGAAAGTAAGGTCACACCCCTATCCAACCAACAACATGACAGTGGGAGTCGCGACCTAACGGTATAAAGCCCTCATGCACTCATATATTTTACTCAGTCACGGCGTTGGAACAGATCTTTGGTACCATGAAAGTTTTGAGAATTTCACTCATGGGCATCCTATGCACCCGGTATGCTCAAGTAATATTTTTGGTGTCCACTCATACGACTATCTACGAATATCCCTGCAGAGGCGAGGTCCTGAAGAAGCAAGGGCGATATCATCATGAAATGTTATGCAAATGCATGACTCACACACACAGATCATGCTCTAGCTACAGGCACACAATGTGCATAAGGGGAGAAACTCCATCCCTCAATGACCACCACACAATGCAATCAATTCATACAGATATGCATATGGGTCACAACGATGTAAGTGTGCTACCTGTAGAATGTATTCCTCCATCCTAAGGAGGGTTAAGGTTTAGGAACATAAACAGGTGTTCTAAGGAGAAGAAAAATCCTCTAGTGGGAGCCCAGTACTTTGAGGTGGCGCGCAAACTAAGAGAGTTAAAATTCTGAGGAACGGTCCTAGCCAGGCCCAAGGTGGGCCTTTAACCACCTATAAGGGCCTCTATGGGCCTACCTTAGGGCTACCAAGGAGGACATCCAACCTCAACTGGGTCCCAAAAGGTCGCCTATTACATATGCAAAGAAAGGTCCAAGGCACAATTAATTTATGGCCTAGTGGGCCATACACTAAGCCCAAAACGTAAGCAGCCTGGTGAGCCCTTAAGCAAGGTTAGGCCCAACCATAAGGATCATGGGTTCACTCATTGTGGTGGGCCTAATGGGTAGCCCATTATCCCAACATATGGAAAATCCTTATATTTTTAACACAAGTAAGTTGGGGCTCACATCTCGGCCCAAGTATTTTTATAACCCATGTGACGAGGCTCATTGTGATGTATGTGCGGCTCATGAGTGAGGCCCGATGTGATGTATTTATGGCCCATGTGTCGATGGCCATAGCGATGCATATTGTGATGTGTATTAGGCCTAGGTATGTGGCCCATTGTGATGTATTTGTGGCCCATTTGATAAGGTCCATTATGATGTATTTGTGGCCCGTATGGCAAGACCCGATGTGGTGTATATGTGGCCCTTGAGTGAGGCCCAATACGATGAAGGTGTGGACCGATGTAATGTATGATTTCACTATAATGTATGTAATGATATTTATGTGGGCCAGTGCTTGGGAGCGATGTTGGTTAAATGACCACATTGATGGGCAATGATGCCTAGATGTCCACATTATGACCTTCCCTTAAGCCCATTGTGAGGCCCATTTTTGTTATGAGTAGGTTATCTAGGCCTATCCTTGATATGAGGAAAGTATACCATTATCATATAGCATTTTTAGTATAGCTTCACGACTCTTGCCCATGCGCATCATATGTATGCCTGATATGAGGAATGATTAATCATAATACATGTCATTGGACAGGTTATTATGGGACTCCCTGATAGGAGTTACCCGCATGAGCGCGTGGTATGCGTAGGTTTATTGCATGACTGGATGGTATGACTCATTCATTTCGCATTTCATGATATGACCACCGTATGCCCTAGCGACATCAAGGTTGTAACCTCCACAGGCATATCGTGGATGGCCAGATGGGATACCAAAAATCTGTTCTATATGGAGTGTTATAGATATCCTTAGGTGAAAGTCTCAGAACCCTCTTGGTTCCAGAGGTTGCTCCAATGTCTAGACCGAATGGATACATAAGAACATGATGGCCGTATACCGTTAGGCCGCGTCTCTCACTGTGTTGTGGTCGGTTGGAAGGGGGTACGGCCTTACCTGTCCGAAGGAAGGGGGTAATGCTAAGCTGAGTCTGACCAGCTCGAGGAATGGGTCCGCTATCAACGAGTCGGGCCCGATATTGGCAGGCGGATAGTGAGGTCTCTTCCACTTACCTTGTTCCACACGATAGGGCGGTAATCTAGTTTGGAGTGTAATAGCCCACGGTGATTCCTCAAAGAATAACCGTACTGATATGTATACTTATTGAGCAGGAATCGCATATTCACTCATTCATTCTTTATCCACTCGGGCTGGTGGTGTGTAACTATTTATTCGTGTACCTTCGCATGGCAGGATTTCGATTGAGAGCGCGACTAACCTGAGATCAGGAGTTTACCACATTGAGTCTGACTATCCAAATTTAGGTATGGGACTGGTTTGGATAGAAGTCTCTTGTGGTAGACCCCATAGCTTGCGATACTAAATACTATCATCCCAACTTCACACTACAGCATGATCATTTCATTCGCACCGCATATTACATTACATCCGTAGTACTTAGCATTTTGGGTTACTATGTTTCTGCACTTATATGGCCTAAAAAAACTTAGCAGGATTTATATATTACATTATACCCTCGGCATCTGATATTTGGCTCTCTTTGGGTCCTCATTTTTTTTATATAGTTGATACGTATTGCGTACTTTGATATTGTATGATTTGTGGACTTACCAGTATAATTCCTCTTACTCTAATATCGTATCGTGTTAGTATTTTTATTTATTTCATTGTATGATTTATGGCATTGTATTGCATACTTGGAACTTACCTTGTGCACACACTTTCACCACCGTCTAAGCTTTTTATAAGCCTATGCATGATAAATGCGTGGAGGTGGCGTTAAGTTACAGCAATGTTGAGCTTGGAGTGTGCAGCAGACTTTTGGAGCTTTAATCACTGACATATGTATTTTCCTTTCAGCACTGTATTTAAATGTTAATATTAGCAACTATGTGATGATGATGTTGCCTTTATGATTTGGGTATACTTGTGGTTATGCTTCTTATGAGATAAATGTACGTTGGAAAACCCTCCTTGTAGCATCCCAGGATCGGAACCTGGCATATGGACGCTTGGAGGCGATAATGGGGTACTATGGAGGCTGTCGGCACTGGATTCAACACTCAAAAATTTTGTAAGCCCGATTTCTAGATTTGGGGCATGACATTCCTCATACCCCATCCCAACCTCCTTAGGTTGGGAAGTGGCGGCTTATCTATTCCCATTCCATTGGCAGTGTCATGGGGCTCATTTGTTTTCTCTCCTCTTCCCATTTTGCATGTTGGGGTTTTACCCTTCGAGATTTGGACCCTGACATCCCTGATAAATGTCTAATGATTCTATATATTAGCCTTTCTAAATTGACATCTGCGGATATTTTAGGTATTTCCCTCGAAGTGCATAACGCTCAAGCTATTAAACCCATTGAAGACCCTTCTGCCTCTTCTTGGAGAGTGAGGCAGTATGCAAGATCTATCTCCACTCACCTCACTGGCCTATGTTTCCCTGTTTGCACTGTCTTGGGGCATCATCAACACCTTATCACCGACCTTAATAGATTGCATCCTCGTGGATCGGTTGCTTAACTTCATTCTAACATTGATATTGCCATCATATCATCAGCAATTATTTGACTATGGGTGTGCAAGGTGCTTTGTTGTGACCTCCCATTCTATTCCAGTGTTTTGGGTGTTTGTCTCTGTTTTTGATCTTCCTCCTAACCTAGGATATGGGCCTTTCCTAGTGTTGTTCTCCTTCCCATGATGTGGCACCTTTTGCTTTTTCTTTCTTGCTCTCCCGGTATTCTAAGAGAAATCTTTACTTTGTTTTTTTATTGGTGCCAGTATCTCTTCTATGTATTTTTAGGTTTTTTTACCGCTTGGAAGTAATAAATTCAAAGCTTACCTTCTAATATATATATATATGATCATGTTGGATCACTGGTCTTCAATACAACATAATTAGACCTGTCATCTCAAACGTTGGCCCCACCAGACTATTTGTCACGCCCCAAACCCGGAGATCGAATGCACAAGAATTTTGATCGCCAAATTCGGTGCCGACAACCTCCGTAATACCCCATTCTCGGCTCCTAGCGTTCATACACTAGATTCCGATCCTGTAATCCTACAAGGAAGATTTTTTTTTCAATGTACATTTAACTCTTAATAGGCATAACCACAAGTATACTCAAATTACAAAGGCAACATCATCATCACATATTCACTAATATAAATATTTGAATACAATGCTGAAAGGAAAATACATATGTAAAAATTACAAAAGTCAGCTACATACTCCAAGCTCTACGTTGCTGCAACCTAACATCACCTGCATGTATCTATCGTGCATAAGCTTATAAAAAGCTTAGAGGGTGGTGTAAGTGTGTGCACATGGTAAGTGTCAAGCATTCAACGCAATGACATAATCATACAATGTCGAAATAGGCGCAAGATCACGAATCATACATTATCAGAGTAAGAGAAAATACTGACAAGTCCATGAGTCAAACAATATCAGAATACGCAATACAAATCAACTATACAAATGAGGAACAATATCAGAATACGCGATACAAATCAACTATACAAATGAGGAGTCATAAAGAGTCAAATATCAGATGTCGTATTTAAACCATATAAATGTAGAAACACAGGTAACCCAAAATTCCATATGTCGCGGATGTAATGCAATATGCGGTGTGAATGGAATGACCATGCTGAAGTGTGAAGTCGGGATGATAGTACGTAGTATCGTAGGCTATGGGGTCCATCACAAGGGACTTCTATCCAAACCAGTTTCATACCTAAATTTGGATATTCAGGCTCAATGTGGTAAACTCCTGATCTTAGGTAAGTCGCGCGCCCCAACCGAATTTTTAGTCATTGCCAAGGTACACGTGACAAATAGTTGCTCACCACTAACCCGAGTGGATAGTAAATGAATGAGTATGCAACTCCTACTTAATAAGCCCATATATCAGTACAGATCATCTCTGGGATCATCACCGGGGTTTAGTACACTCCAAATGGCATTGTCCCTCTCCCAGCAGCATAGTCCAAATGAGCGTAAGAAACCACACTATCTGCCTGGCCAATAGTCTATCAATACCTATCCGGCACGTCAATAGCGGACCCATTCATGAGCTGGTCAAACTTAGCTTAGTTATGCCCCCTACCCTCGAGCAAGTAAAGCCACACCCCCTCCCAACCGACCACGACATAGTGGGAGACGCAGCCTCCTAGTATTCGGCACTCAGGCGCTTATGTATACACTCAATCTCGACGTTAGGGCATCCTCTGGTACCAAGAGGATTTAAGGATTTTCACCCAGGGCCATCTATGGTAGCCCGATGCTAATAACAGATTTTCAGTGTCCCATCTGGCCATCCATGATATGCCTGTGGAGGCTACGGCCCTGATGTCGCTAGGGCATGCAGTAATCACAACGCACAATGTAAGATGCATGAGTTATACAATCTAGTCATGCATCAATCCTGCGCATACCGTGTGCTAATGTGAGACAATCTCCATCTATTAGAGAGTCTCATGACAACCGGCACTATGGCATACGCAATGGTCAATCATATCTCATCACAAACATGCAGATGATGCATATGAGCATGTATCATGATGCTATGCTGTCACATACACATAATCGATATCAATAACCGTCGTCGACAATCAATCTCGACAATGTGGACATTTAACCAACATTACCTCCAAGGAATGACCCATATAGAGCCTAACATACAATGGACCCATGGCCTCACAAAAGGGTCAAATGTATAATACCATGGGCCTCACTCAAGGGCTTAATACACATTACGATGGGCCTCTCACATGGGCCTAACATACATCACAATGGGCTCCATCACCTGGCCCTCAAATGCACCACAATGGGCCTCATCACATAGGCCTCACATACCTGACATAGGTGTCAAATGCATCAAGTCGATGCCGAATGCTCATTAGAATAGGCCTAAAATACAAATTGCATATACATCACAATGGGCCTCGACAATTAGCCTCGATATCTGGCCTCGACAATCGAAGTCGGCCTCAATAATCAAAATCGGTAATCGACAATCAGAATCGGCCTTGACCCCAATAATCGAAATCGGTAATTGGCAATCAGAATCAGCCTCGACCTCGATAATCGAAATCATTAATTGGCAATCAGAATCGACCTCGACTTCGATAATTGAAATCAATAATCGGCAATCGAAATCGGCCTCAACCTCGACGCAAGGCAAGGTCCATAGGTGGACAGCCGATGATGGACCAAGCAATATCAATGGGGCTCAATCGTTTAAGATAACCCACTAGAGAATGACGTGAATGGGCCTAGTCAGGCCTAAGGGAAGGTCACAATGTAGACATCCAACCACCATTGCCCATCAATGTAGACATCTAACCAACATTTCTCTCAAGGAGTGGCCTACATAGAGCCAAACATAAAGTGGGCCCATAGCCACACACGCAAGTGCCTAATATATATCATAAGGGGCCGCCAACATGGGCTTCATATACTTCACATCACGCATGGGCCCAATATACATCACAACAAGCCTCTGACACGGGCCTAATATACATCGCAAAGGACCACATCACATGGGTCATATACAGTACATCGGGCCTCATCATATGGATCTCATATACGGCACATCGGGCTTCATACACATCGTAATGGGCCGCATCACGGTGGGCTGCATACATCACATTGGGCCGCACTAATGGGCCTCATACACATCAAGTAAGCTACATCAATGGGCCGCACTAATATATCAAGGTGGGCTTCAAGGATGGGTTAAAAATATATCAAGGTGGGCCATAAAAACATCGAATTGGGTCTCGACAAAGGCCACAGATGCATAACAGGTGGGCCTTGCTCATGGGCCCTCAAACACACCACATGGGCCATATAAGTATCGAGTGGGCCGCATTACATGGTCCTCCTATACAACACATCGGGCCTCATGGATGGCCATAAATATATAAAGGTGGGCCTCAAATACATCTCATTAACAAGGCCGTGAAGGTGCTTGTAATGCACTCACATGTACGACTAAGCTCTTGTGCAAGCATGCATTTAAATAATATTAGCAAGGAGTGCTTGCTCGACCTCAAGCCTCACATGTGCCTTCCTACCATAGTTTAGGTCATGCGCCGATTAGGTGTTCATCCCATATACGTCACGTATGCATTCAACACGTATGCATTCAACGTAACCCATCACTCATGCATGTATCACTTGCATCCATGCATGTATAACACACAACCCATCACTCATGCATATCTTACTTGCATCCATGCATGTATAACAGATAACGTAGTGTCATGCACCTTATCACACACTCATCATACAGGTACGCATGCATACAACTATTACAGGTACTAACTTGTGATGCATCTCACGTGTACATACACACATGCCATGCATTCAAGTCATTCAACATGACATGCATACATGCAATCTGTCACCCACAAAAGGCATGGGCCCACATCACTACTAAATGGTGCTCTATGGACCCACGATGTTGCATGTACCTCATCCAAATGGACAGTATAGATATAGTACATACATCATGGTTGGTCCACGTCCTCAAATGGATGGCTGGTATGAATCACATACCTTTGATCAGACCCACATGACTGGCTGATGCAAACAGCAACACTAGCTGCATGGGACCCACCATCCCTAGTTTGGACGGTCTAGATGAAATCAAGGTGGGTCCCAGTGTGGATACACATACATCATGCACACTCCACCGTCCATCCTATCTAGACGGTGTGGAACAAAACACACATCATGGATGGTCCACGTCCTCAAATGGACGGCTTGGATACAATACATCAAATGGTGGGGCCACGTCCTCAAACGGACGGACGTCCCGGATATAAAATTTGTACATCAAGGTGGGTACCACATGGGGCCCAACAGACATATATATATATATATATATATATATATATATATATATATATATATATATTCTGTGTGTATATATATATATAATATTATATTATATTACTTTATCTTTCTTTATTCTTTCTTCTTTTTCTTTTTCTTTTTTTTGAAAATAGGTTCCACTGTCCAGACCTGGACGCTGGACAGATGGACGGCTTGATATTCACATGCATGTGAAGTCCACACGTGCGTGGGTCCCACAGTTGCTCTGCAGCATGGATGAATCACATATATCATGAGTGGGGCCCACAGGACCTATTGACGTGTGGTAGTAAAGCACATTAGCTGATCCACTCCCACCGTCCAGAGATTGGATGGTGGGGATAAACAACATCAAGGTGATTTCCCACCGTCCTCAGATGGATGGTGAGATCAGACCCACCATCAGGTGGGGTCCAGTCCACGTGGCCCACAAATACAGTAAAAATGGAAGGACGGCTTGGATGTTCATATATAGGAGGGTGGCTCTCACCAATCACTGTCCAGCCATGGACGGTGAAATGTTCAGCGAATACATCTGGTGGGCCCCATCTCCACACATGCAACACGTGTGGAGTGGCCCCACAACCGACCGGCAGCGTGGGTTAAAAGCCCATATGTTGTAGTGCCATGTGGATGGGCTACAACAGTTGGATGAAGCTGCCATTTGTGTTCCCCCACGTCCAGGGACCTGCTGATGGCCTGGATATAACTCGTATCATGGTGGTCCCATGATTTGGGCGGTGTGGATCACCTCAAAATTACATCAGACCCCACACGTCCTATGCTGTCTTGGACGATGGGGATGAATACATGCTGCATCAAGGTGGCACATGTGGGTAGGCCACCAGGAATTGAATCAAGCTGATATTTCTACTTCCTTTGGTGTAGTCCAGCAGCCTTTAGACGGTCTGAGTGTTATACATCCATCAAGGTGGGGTCCACGTACACGTGGCCCACCAGCCACACATTTCAAGTGGGGTCCATCTCGTGGACGGCATGGATCAAGTGGGCTATACAATCATCATTGTCATCAAGAACAAAGAGAGAGAGAGAGAGAGAGAGAGACGTCAGATGGGGGAGGGACCCCGCCACTACGGGCCCCTCTATAGAATGCATACATCAAGATGGGTCCCACCACAAGTGGGCTCTCAATCAATGGTTGAAAATAAACACATACAAAAAAAGATCACCCACCTTATGATCTTCTTCTTCCTTCTTCCCTTAACGTGTTCAAGAACTCTAAGGGGTGCGATTCAACGGTTGAGATCGATTTTGGAAGGTGGGATTGGGTGGTAGGGAGTGGGCCATACCTAGTTTCTCTCATGGAAGTCATGGACCTCCAAGCTCTCGTGGTGCTTGGGAGAAATGAGAGAGAGAGAGATGAGAGAGAGAGAGAGAGAGAGAGAGAGATGATGGGAGAGAAGTGATGGGAGAGAAGGATGGTGAGTGATGTAAGTAGGTACTTTGTTGTAAGAAAATATGGACTTTTGGGCAGAGTGGTTGTACTTGGGGATGGGTGTGAGTGCTGGTGAGTGATGGGAGTGTACTTGACATTTGATGTGATGAATTATCTTGGAATTTGCAACGCGCAATATTTTCCTCGAACTGAACGCGGGCCCACATCTCCTGACCCGAGTATCACCTCGGCGCACGAGACGCGGCATTGGAACCGCGGTGACAGCGCAATAGCTAGGGTACAAGTCTTGGGTTGAACCGACTTTGAAATACGGGACACGACTCAAGGTTGCACGCAACTGCCGATAACAGATTGTAGGTTGCTAAAATTCAACCGAGAGAACCGCGAAAGCCTACGGAACAGCACGGATTAGGATACGAGCCTCACACTATTTATCTCCGATATCAATCCAATTGTACTATTAATCTCTGATATCAATCAAGTTGAATCTTAATCTTCAATTTTGGCCTAATCAAACCATTTATCTTTAATACATTCTAATCAGACTATTAGGCTTTAACATTGATTATGTTGTTGGTCTTCAATATCCCCTATCGAACAATCGATCTCCCAGATCAGCCTAATTGGACCATTCATCTATTCGGTTTAACATGATTGTTTATCTTCAATACCGGCCCAACCCACTGGGCCATTCATCTTTAGTATTATTCAAATTGCATCATTTAGTTCAGCAATCAGACCATCTTTAATATTAGACTAATAGGACATTCATCTCCAACTTTAGCCCAATCAAACTGTTCATCTTCGATACAGATCAGATTTGGTATCACTTTTCGATAAGTCACTGGAGTTGATTATCATACATATCCATCATAGATGTTAAAATGAACAGTGCATACTAATTATAATAAGGCCTAATAATTGTTTTAGACTATTAAAGGATGTGGAGTCCAAGGAGAGGATGAGACGTGAGAGCAATGAGGGAGAGAGGATGGAGAGAGTAATACATGAAATGACTGCACTTACAAAATAATTCATTCTACATACATAATAACTTAAGATTATAATCACAATGATCCTTGATTATTTATGTAATGAATTGGTTATATAAGGCGTTATGGACTCCATAATGAACCATCCAAAGAACATATTATAGCCTTGATTTAGTGATCTCGATGGAACCTACGCTGCAATGCAGAGGTTGGAGACTTGCAGTTCTGGACGACCTTGGTTCAAGGCTGTATTGCACTATGGTTAGTATAGTTGTGCAATCTAGGTCCAGCAATATGGACTGATTTGGCCCACTGATCATGTCATGAGTTCAGTGTGCACTTTGGAAGGTTAGACCCATGGCTCAGCAAATGGGAATTGACTATACTTGTAACAGTTTTTAGAGATTAAACCATGGCTTAATCCCATATCCATCTCCAACCATTACATTTAGCAACAACTCACCTGTCCTGGGATTCCAACCACCACAACAGAAGAAATTGGTTATAAAAAAAAAACAGCATCTCCATAGATGTAAACTTTGAAAACCTACAGGAAATGCCTTTCATTTCAACCCATTTCCTAGAAAGAGAAAAACTTGGATTCCAAGGCAGATTGATTGATGATATAAATTGCACATGTGGCATACAAGAAATCAAATTAAATTGTCCAAATTATGGTAACTCATGTAGATATATCATGAACAAAAAACTAAGCTTATTTGATTATCTTAATATCAGATTGATTGGCATTAATTAGACAGCTAAAAATGAAGAATATCCAACACTCCTATTTCGACATTAAAAACGATTTTATTTTTTATTTTTTTTAAAAAAAGGAAGAAGAAGAAGAAGAAGAAAAGTGGTGAATCAGATGTAAGGATTGTTCAAACAACCTAATATTGGGATTGTGGTTTATTTGAGTACATTTTTTTAGTGCCTGCATATGGACCCAAGTATCATATAACTCCAATGTCATACAAACACCATGGTGGTTCTACACACCAACTAGTCAAATGTGTGTGCATGCGTGCATTGGGTGTGTATGTTTTGCTAACGTCTCCTAACCTTTTGAATGCCACGTGAGATGATGCCAAATTAGCAATTGGAACGGTTCATTCAGTAGAATGCCATGGTACAAGAATAGCACCAAAACAGGGCTAATTTGTTAGAACCAACTGTTGTTTATGAGCTGCAAGTCAAATGGTTAGAATCATTGAACCAAAGTGCTGCTTTGAAATCACAAAAAATACAAAGTGGGACCTATCAAATAGATGTTTCAAAACAATAATTGGACCTATATTATTTCTCCATTCAATCTTGACTGCCCATTTTCCATGCTACCCATCAGATATTTAGGATCAACAGCGATCACTGTAATTTTTTGCAACATGGCTTGTCGCTACTCGTTTGAAAGAGTAGACAGTTTAGATTGATGAATAGATGTCATACATGTCAATTAAAGCATTTGGGACGTTGCTGACATCCCCAAGGAAACGTTAGCAAAACCAATGTATGAAAGTTCTCTAGTCCAACTGGTTGGACCACAAGTTATTGTCCATCCATAAGATAACTTCCAACCTGTTAAGTGAAAGCAACTTCCTAACCCGTGTCATGTATTAGCCCCATCATGAGGCTAGCCATCCAGATATAGCAAAATACGAGTGTGGTCCACTCAATTAGTAGAGATGTAGCGGACCTCTGCGTATTGCAATCCTCATGGTGAACAGAACACGCACAAACCAAGCCAGAGTCATTTAATTAAACGGGTCCAACCCATCCTGCTACGCATTTAGCTTGGAGCTGCCGAACCCACCTCACCTGTAGGTGACCCAAACCATTACAAAGGATTCAAGGAGTGAAGATTTTGTACAGGATAATTCAGTCTCGAATAGACAGGTGTACAGTTGCACCAAGCATAAGGCGAATATGCAACATATAGAGTTGAAGGTGGGTGTTACATATTTCTATTTTTTATTTTATTTTTTTTATTTTTTTGCCGATTGGCGGAAAAGGATTCATAAAGTCACCCCAAAAATAGCTTGGAAAAGGACACTATGAACATGAAGACAGGCAATGATGATCATATTAAGGACCTTTGCCTATCCACCATGGCCATTTAAACATTTACTTCATAGGTATATATACGAACATGAAGACAACGACAATGACCATATTAAGGACAGATGACAATCCACCATGGCCATTTAAACATTTTACTTCATATATATTGGAATTACAGGTATATATCAGATACACGGTCAAAGACCCTCATCTGTTTGTTAAAAAAATTCCCTAGCAAGGGGCCCATGAAAGATATACATAACCCAACCCATGAACGCAGCTTATAAACACACGACAACCTTTCAAGCCAGTTTTACAGCAGACCGGCAGGCCCAAAAACACGGAAAAAAATCAAATATACGAAGTGCAGAGAAATTACTGCAAGATGGTAGTCAAGTGGCAATGCATGTTTAAGCAGCATTTCAATGCGGCGGTGAAGCATTTATTCCGCATCTTTGGCCAATTTAAAACAACTGGAAGAAGAGACTCGTAGAGCCATCACCGAATGATCTGAGGTCTGCAGGTTTCACCAGTGCCCTGCACAACGGGCAGGTTCGCTCTCTCTCAAACCTGGGGAAAGAAAGGCAGGCCCGGAAAGAAAAAGGCAGGCCAAGGAACTTGTTAGAAGAGTGATGGAAAAGGGTGCATCTAAAATTTGCATGTGGCGTCCAGTGCATGCCAGATTATTAAGATGCAACAGCGTTTAATTGACAGGCATGCAGACATGACTCAAGTACCTAGCTACTATATAAATATGGCATGTATAGGGTTCTGCAAGAATAGCCAACATCGATAGCACATGCTGTTGCATGTAACTCCACTCGCATCCACAGCAGCCATACTCATGAATGCATCATCCATACATGATTCTCGAACCTGTGTGAATCATCATTTTAGGTCTTATAGGCTACATGAATCTAGTTCCCCCATTCCACTCCATCTTAGGACCAAATGCGTGTGGAAAATGATCCAGTGCTCTTATAGCACTATTAACTTACAATGCTGCAATTGCTTGATCTAGACTGTACATCAGGTCCAACACAGATTTTATGAGCGACCACACAAATACCAGAATAATCTGACAATCATAACTATCTAATCATTAGCCTTTAGTTTGGACTGTCCAGACCATTTATACAAAAATAAGTCGAATCAACAATTAGATCAATCTATTTGTTGGATCCCATCATATATTGCTTATGACTCGAAAGAGTCACTTTTGTCAGGAAATCCTTAACCATCCCGTCATGGCTCAAAAAAGAAGGGCTATAAAATAATGATAAATGAGGGATTAATTGGATCATGCAATCTGTGTGATTTTTTTTCAACTAACCTATAAAATGTTCTCTGGACTTAACAGACAGTTACAGATCGGCTGATTGCCAAGTAGCCTATAAAATGTGCTCTGGAGTTGACAGACAGTTCAGATCGGTTGATTGGACTAAGTGACAGATGAAACTAGGAGCCGAGCAAGTACATGGATGTGCTTGCATGGTATTATGCCTTCTCATATGATCACACATACAGGGGCCACATGCATAAAACTATCATCAGGTGGCAGGAAGGCAGAAAGCCAAACAGGGAAATGAATTAGACCGAAAGGAATGTGAACTAAATGCTTTACCATTCAGATACACAGTCTTCACAGAAGATGTGTTTGCACCTAAGCAAGATCGGTGCATGCATCTTCTCCTGGCAAATTGCACATAGATCACCTGCTGCAATAACCTGCATCAATCCACCATAACTTTAGAAAATACAATGGAGAACTTGGCAACGAACTTGGATAGCTGCACATATGTGATGCAGGACATGAAAATAAAATATGATGTGCAAGATTTCAGGCTTAACATCACGTTAGTTCATAAACAATTACACAAATTTCATATCTCACATGAAAGTCCAAACATTCAATTAAGGGAATCTATGCGGGTCCAGGCCTACATATGATAGGGCTGAATCAATAAAAATTATGAACCAAACGATAGTTAAAGATAAGAAATAATCATCCACACATGCATAGTAATCAGTCCCTAATTCAAGGGATTCAGAAATTCCAATTCGGAGAACCCTGGGGCAAGAAAATTGGCAAAATAACTTAAGGAAAACGTAATCTAAGGCTAAGAATCATGAAAAACGGCTATGAGAGAATAAAAGAGGATAAAAACCTAAGCCAAAAGATGATCCTGCATACGGACAGCGGGCCTGGGGCACTCGTACATGCGCGGGTACCTGGCTGCACGTGCAAGGGGGCGTCGACTACGGAAAAGCCTTCCTCGGCCCTGGTCGGCCAGGGGTATGCTCCAAAACCCTGAAGTTTCGGGTCAATCTGAGCTACGGCTTGTGCGTGGTGCTCTGTCGAAGCTTCAGCCCTCCTGTAGGGCTAGATTCTGAAATTCTGACGTTGGGAGGGGAATTACTGCAATAGATGATTAACTCAAAGTGTAGATGATGGGGTGAGATGAGAAAAAGAGATGTCAGAAGATGGGTAGTAGACATGGCGATGGATGGAGACGAATCGGGATAGATATGGCTTCACACCACGGTATTTAACCCTTCAATGAAGGGAGGACTTCACACCCAATTAGACTTCACAACTCAGAGAGTAGGAAAACGCAAAATTTTTATTAATCTTCAATCAATGAAAAAAGCTACAAGAGGTGCCTATTTATAAGAAAACCCTATACCCCAAAACTCGCGTCATGTGCACAACCTATTACTTGGCGATGAAGTATACCAAAATACAAACTAATCAAAGAAATCTAAAGCATCCATGTTATTCTAAATAACATTAATAAGTTAAACCTAAAATACGAAATCACTCTGCCTAGTGGGCCACGATCATGAGATCCCATGATGGGCTTTTGTCGACTAATGGGCCCACTCTTTTAAATCAAAACTTCGTCTTCTAACTAGGAGGCCCTCCTTAGACATTGTCATTGACCCAGATCAACGGTGGGGCCCTTCATCTTCTGGCGTAGGAGCATAGGGGGGTGGTTTGCATGCACGTGTGGACGGCGTACGCGGGATGTCCCCATCAATTTTTCCCAGCTACGAAAATTTTTCCACTGGCGAAATAAAACTCCTAAACTGCTCCGAGATATAAGGATCAAGTCTCTGAAGCTTCTCCTCAGCGAGCCACGTATTGGTTGAAGCCAATGTTGTCAAATCACATATGCCATTATATGCGATTAGCATATGCTGTTTGCATATGCAATCGCACAATCACATATGCCATGGCATATATTTTATAAAATAATAAAAAATGAAAAAAAATGAAAAAAAAATTTAAAAATGAAAACAATCTTAAAAAATAAGAAAAACTTGCTTAATTAGTACACATGATTGGATTGAGTTATTTTACTTATTTCATTATAGTTTGAGTGTTTCATCAAGTTATATATTTAATTACTTATATTATATTATATAAATTTTAACAAAACAATCAAGCTACATTAAAAGAACTAATTATTATAAACTTCGAACAAAGAAATTTTACTGATAAATGGATAACTTGAAACAACTTACAAGTTATAACTTACAGCTTAATTTATAAAAAGTAAGCACAACTTATAAAATACAAAAAAATAAACATACTTGAAGTAATTGTAGAGAGATTAGAGTAAGAGAGAGAGAGTAATAGATTTAGAGCTTTAGAGTAGAGAATAGTGAAAATGGAAGGGATATGAGTGCCTATAAATAGGCAAAAGTTCTCCAAATTGAAAATATAAAAAATAAAAAAATTGCTTCCACTCTGATTATTAGGAAATATGCGATTGCATATGCGAGTCGCATACTCACATATGCATATTTATCGCATATAAAAGTATGCCATGGCATACTTGCCAAGATCGCATATGCCATCATGGCATATGCGATTCGATTAGCAGTATGCGCATATGCGATCGCATTTGAAAACAATGGCTGAAGCTGGATGTGACTTCCACTTAGTCAGGAAATTCTGAAACTTGCCGTCCGACGTTGAAACTAACTGATGATCCAGGATATACTCTATTTCCTCTCTGGGTGTGTGAAGGTTAGGTATGGGAGGGAGAGACTGAGAAGAAATGTTAGGAAGAATAGGTATGAGAGGTAGAGGGTGGGAAAATGGGTCAGGACGGGTAGGTGTGGGAGATAGAGGATGGGAAAATGGGTCGAGACGGGTAGGTATGAGACGTAGAGGCTGAAAAAATAGGTCGAAAAAAGTAGATATGGGAGGTAAAGGCTGGGAAGAAAGGTCGGGAAGAGTGGGTATGGGAGGTAGAGGCTGGAAAAATGGGTCGGGAAGGGGCTATGATTCAAGGGATAAATATGGGGAATCAGGATGGGTGGGCGAAGGGCCGGACAAAGTATCAGTGGTCTCCTGAAAAGCAACTAGATCCTCCACATCGAATGTGAAACTAATTCCTATGGAAGGTGGAAGATCTAATTTATACACATTGAGACCGTTTCGTTTTATAATTTTAAAGGGTCCAGCGCTACGCGTGTATAACTTACGAACGGCCCCCGGAGGGTACCACTCGGGTCAGATGCAGACCATCACAGTCCCCAATATTGAATTCTTTGAAACTTTTATGCTGGTTTACAGAAAATTTGTAATGTTCATTACTAGTAGTGATCTTCTGCCTGAATTCTTGATGTCATGAATGAATGTGATGCGCAAAAGACTCTGCAGGCTCTGACGCCCTATGGGACAGTGACATAGGGACAAGATCAATAGGTTTCCCAAGTTTATAAACAGTAACAACTTCATAATGACTGAAACCTATGGACCTATCGACAAAACTATTAAACGTAAACTCGGCTGTAGGTATTACGGTGTCTCATGTTCTGGTGTACTCTATATCCCTCCTAGGGGGAGACTTATCCGGTAGATCATTAGGAAAGATATCACGTAACTCATCCATTATCGGAATGGCCTCAGTGGGTAACTCTACACTAGCCTCTGATGCACTCTCTCTGGCCACGAGGCCGCACATGTTGTACCCCTTAAAATACTGGTCTTGATGTCCCTCATGGGGTAGGTGCACGTGTGCACACCCATGACTAATTCCTTGGCAACCTCCATTCACGGGTCTATCCTCCCGACCACTTGCCTGAAATTGGCCATTTTCTTTAATGGTGGGGTTTGTCCTAAGGGAGGCCTCTACTTGGTCAAGGCTTTTATCTATGCTTTGTTCCAAACACTTAGCCCAAGACTCGATCTACTGGGATAGCTTGTTTAGTGACTCTAGCAGTTGTTTCATGTCTAGTGTAGGGTGCTAACAAAAACCATTACCCGTACATGCGGGCGTACAACTTGCTAACTCCACCTAAAGACTTTCTAAGACGACTATATGGGACTAAATGATCCTATGAGACTCTATATGAGGGAAACTATGCAGTGCTACTAAAATCCAGCAATATAGTTGTCAAAATAAGGAATAACAGAAAAATCCAGCAATGTAGGTTGCTAGCTTTCTGTTAACAGAAATTCCAGCAGCTGATATAGGGGACTACGGGCTCCTAAAAGCTATATGTGATAGACTGGATGCATGAAGGACTCAAACCAACTAACCCTAAATATGTATTCCCCTATAAGAACCCTAAGCTTTGATAGCAATTTTGATGCAGGACATGAAAATTAAATATGATGTGCAAGATTTCAGGCTTAAGATCACGTTAGTTCAAACATTCAAACAATTACACAAATTTCATATGCCACATGAAAGTCCAAACATTCAATTAAGGGAATCTATGCGGGTCCAGTCCTACACATGATAGGGCTAGATCAATAAAATTTATGAACCAAACGATACTCAAACATAAGAAATAATCATCCACACATACATAGTAATCAGTCCATAATCCAAGGGATTCAAAAATTCCAATTCGGGGAATTCTAGGATAAGAAAATTGGCAAAATAACTTAGAGAAAATGTAATCTAGGGCTAGGAATCATGAAAAATGGTTATGAGAGGATAAAAGAGGATAAAAGAGGATAAAAACTTGAGCCAAAAGACAATCTCGCGTATGGACAACAAACCTGGGGCGCTCGCACGTGCGCGTGTACCTGGCCACACATGCGAAGGGGCGTCAACTGCAGAAAAGCCCTCCTTGTCCCTGGTCGGCCAGGGGTATGCTCCAAAACCCTGAAGTTTCGAGTCGATCCGAGCTACAACTTGTGCGTGGTGCACCGCCGAAGTTTCAGCCCTCCTATAGGGCCAAATTCAGAAATTCTGATGTGGGGAGAAGAATTGCAACAATAGATGATTAATTCGAAGTGTAGATGATAAGGTGAGATGAGAAAATTAGATGATAGAAGATGAGTAGTAGAGATGGCGATGGATGGTGGCGAATCGGGGTAGATGTAGCTTCACACCACGGTAGTTAACCCAAAGCCCTTCGATGAAGGGAGGGCTTCGTACCCAATTAGACTTCACAACTCAGAGAGTAGGAAAACGCAAAATTTTTATTAATCTTCAATCAATGAAAAAAGCTACAAGAGGTGCCTATTTATAAGAAAACCCTATACCACAAAACTCGCGTCATGTGCGCAACCTATTACTTGGCGATGAAGTAAATCAAAATAAAAACTAATCAAAGAAATCTAAAACATTCATGTTGTTCTAAATAACATTAATAAGCTAAACCTAAAATACGAAATCAATCTGACTAATGGGCCACGATCATGAGATCCCATGATGGGCTTTTGTTGACTAATGGGCCCACTCTTTTGAATCAAAACTTCGTCTTATAGCTAGAAGGCCTTCCCTGGACGTCGTCATCGATCCAGATCGACGGTGGGGCCCTCCTGGTGTACGAGCATAGGGGGTGGTGTGCGTGCACGTGTTGATGGCGTACGCGGGATGTCCCCATCAATTCTTCCCAACTGCAAAAATTTCGCCACTGGCGAAATTAAACTCCTGAACTGTTCCGAGATGTAAGGATCAAGTCTCTGAAGCTCCTCCTCAGCGAGCCACGTATTGGTTGAAGTTGGATGTGACTTCCACTTAACCAGGTAATTCTGAAACCTGTCGTCTGACGTTGAAACTATCTGATGGTCCAGGATATACTCTTTCCTCTCTGGGTATGTGAAGGTTAGGTATGAGAGGAAGAGACTGAGAAGAAATGTCAGGAAGAATAGGTATGAGAGATAGAGGCTTGGAAAATAGGTCGAGACGGGTATGTGTGGAAAGTAAAGGTTGGGAAAATGGGTCGAGACGAGTAAGTATGAGACGTAGAGGCTGGAAAAATGGGTCGAAAAAAGTAGGTACGGGAGGTAGAGGCTGGAAAGAAAGGTCAGGAAGAGTAGGCATGGGAGGTAGAGGCTAGGAAAATGGGTCGGGAAGGGGCCATGATTCAAAGGATAAATAGGGAGAATCAGGATGGGTGGGTAAAGAGCCAGACAAAGTATCAGTGGTCTCCTGAAAAGTAACTAGATCCCCCACATCGAATGTGAAACTAATTCCTATGGAAGGTGGAAGATCTACCTTATGCACATTGAGACCGTTTCATTTTATAATTTTGAAGGGTCCAGCGCTACGCGCGTATAACTTACGAACGGCCCCTAGAGGGTACGGCTTGGGCCAGATGTGAACCATCACAGTCCCCAATATTGAATTCTTTGAAACGTTTATGCTGATTCGCAGAAAATTTGTAATGTTCATTACTAGTAGTAATCCTGTCTGAATTCTTGATGCCATGAATGAATGTGATGTGCAAAAGACTCTGCAGGCTCTAACGCCCTATGTAACAGTGACATAGGGACAAGATCAATAGGTTTCTCAGGTTTATAAACAGTAACGACTTCACAAGGACTAAGACCTATGGACCTATCGACAAAACTATTAAACGCAAACTCAGTTGTAGGTATTACGGTGTCCCATATTCTAGTGTGCTCTATATCCCTCCTAGGGGAAGACTCATCCGGTAGATTATCAGGAAAGATTTCACGTAACTCATCTATTACCGGAATGGCTTCAATGGGTAACTCTACACTAGCCTCTGATGCACTCTCTCTGGCCACGAGGCAGCACACGTTGTACCCCTCAATATACTAGTCTTGATGTCCCTCATGGAGTGGGTGCACGTATGCACACCCATGACTAATTCCTTGGCCACCTCCATTCACTGGTCTATCCTCCCGGCCACTTGCCTGAGATTGGCCATTTTCTTTAATGGTGGGGTTTGTCCTGAGAGAGGCCTCTACTTGATCAAGGCGTTAATCTATGCTTTGTTCCAAGCGCTTACCCCAAGACTCGATCTACTGGGATAGCTTGTTTAGTGACTCTAGCAGTTGTTCCATGTCTAGTGTAGGGTGCTAGCCAAAACCATTACCTGTACGTGCGGGCGTACAACTTGCTAACTCCACCTAAGGACTTTCTACGATGACTATATGGGACTAAATAATCCTATGAGACTCTATATGAGGGAAACTACGCAGTGCTATTAAAATCCAGCAACATAGTTGTCAAAATAAGGAATAACAGAAAAATCCAGCAATGTGAGTTGCTAGCTTTCTGTTAACAAAAATTTCAACAGCTGATATCAGGGACTACGGGCTCCTAAAAGCTATATGTGATGGACCGGATGCATGAATGACTCAAACCAACTAACCTTAAACATGCATTCCCCTATAAGAACCCTAAGCTTTGATACCAAATTTGATGAAGGACATAAAAAATTAAATATGATGTGCAAGATTTCAGGCTTAAGATCACGTTAGTTCATAAACAATTACACAAATTCCATATCCCACATGAAAGTCCAAACATTTAATTAAGGGGAATCTATGCGGGTCCAGGCCTACACATGATAGGGCTAGATCAATAAAAAGTATGAACCAAACGATACTCAAAGATAAGAAATAATCATCCACACATGCATAGTAATCAGTCCCTAATACAAGGGATTCAGAAATTCTAATTCAGGGAACCCTATGATAAGAAAATTGGTAAAATAACTTAGGAAAAACGTAATCTAGGGCTAGGAATCATGAAAAACGGCTATGAGAGGATAAAAGAGGATAAAAACTTGAGCCAAAAGACGATCCCGCGTACGGACAACGGGCCTGGGACGCTTGCAACTGCACGGGTACCTAGCCGCATGTGCGAGGGGGCATCGACTGCTGAAAAGCCCTCCAAACCCCGAAGTTTCGGGTCGATCCGAGCTATGGCTTGTGCGTGGTGCTCCGCCGAAGTTTCAGCCCTCCTGTAGGGACAGATTCTGAAATTCTGATGTGGAGAGGAGAATTGCTGCAATAGATAATTAATTCGAAGTGTAGATGATGAGGTGAGATGAGAAAAAGAGATGGTAGAAGATGGGTAGTAGAGGTGGCGATGGATGGGGGCGAATCAGGATATATGTGGCTTCGCACCACAATAGTTAACCCTTCGATGAAGGGAGGGTTTCGCACCCAATTAGATTTCACAACTCAGAGAGTAGGAAAATGCAAAATTTTTATTAATCTTCAATCAATGAAAAAAGCTATAAGGGGTGCCTATTTATAAGAAAACTCTATACCCTAAAACTCGCGTCATGTGCGCAACCTATTACTAGGCGATGAAGTAAACCAAAATAAAAACTAAAGAACTTTAAAGCATTAATGTTGTTCTAAATAACATTAATAAGCTAAACCTAAAATACGAAATCAATCTGACTAGTGGGCCATGATCATGAGATCCCATGATGGGCTTTTGTTGACTAACGGGCCCACTCTTTTAAATCAAAACTTCGTCTTCTAGCTAGGATGCCCTCCCTGGACGTCGTCATCGATCCATATCGACGGTGGAGCCCTCCTTCTGGCGTACGAGGATAGGGGGGAAGTGTGCGTGCACATGTGGCCGACGTACGCGATGTCCCCATCAATTCTTCCTAGCTGCGAAAATTTCCCCACTGGCGAAATAACTCTTAAACTGCTCTGAGATGTAAGGATCAAGTCTCTACAGCTCCTCCTCAGCGAGCCACGTATTGGTTGAAGCTGAATGTGACTTCCACTTAACCAGCTACATCTGAAACCTGCCATCCGACATTGAAATTATCTAATGGTCTAGGATATACTCTATTTCCTCTCTGGGTGTATGAAGGTTAGGTATGGGAGGGAGAGACTAAGAAGAAATGTCAGGAAGAATAGGTATGAGAGGTAGAGGGTGGGAAAATGGGTCGGGACGGGTAGGTGTGGGAGATAAGAGGCTGGGAAAATGGGTCGAGACAGGTAGGTATGAGACGTAGAGGCTGAAAAAATGGGTCGGAAAGAGTATGTATTGGAGGTAGAGGTTGGAAAGAAAGGTTAGGAAGATTGAGTATGGGAAGTAGAGGCTGGGAAAATGGGTCGGGAAGGGGCCATGATTCAAGGGATAAAATGGGAAATCAGGATGGGTGGGCGAAGGGCCGGACAAAGTATCAGTGGTCTCCTGAAAAGCAACTAGATCCTCCACATCGAATGTGAAACTAATTCCTATGGAAGGTGGAAGATCTAATTTATACACACTGAGACCGTTTCGTTTTATAATTTTAAAGGGTCCAGCGCTACGCGTGTATAACTTACGAACGGCCCCCGGAGGATACCACTCGGGTCAGATGCGGACCATCAGTCCCCAATATTGAATTCTTTGAAACGTTTATGCTGGTTTGCAGAAAATTTGTAATGTTCATTACTAGTAGTGATCTTCTGCCTGAATTCTTGATGTCATGAATGAATGTGATGCGCAAAAGACTCTGCAGGCTCTGACGCCCTATGGGACAGTGACATAGGGACAAGATCAATAGGTTTCCCAGGTTTATAAACAGTAACGACTTCACAAGGACTGAGACCTGTGGACCTATCGACAAAACTATTAAACGTAAACTCGTTTGTAGGTATTACGGTGTCCCATGTTCTGGTGTGCTCTATATCCCTCCTAGGAGGAGACTCAATTGAAAGATCATCAGGAAAGATATCACGTAACTCATCCATTACCGAAATGGCCTCAGTGGGTAACTCTACACTAGCCTCTGGTGCACTCTCTAGCCACGAGGCTGCACATGTTGTACCCCTCAAAATACTGGTCTTGATGTCCCTCACGGGGTGGGTGCACGTGTGCACACCCATGACTAATTCCTTGGCCACCTCCATTCACTGGTCTATCCTCCCGGCCACTTGCCTAAGATTGGCCATTTTCTTTAATGGTGGGGTTTGTCCTGAGGGAGGCCTCTACTTGGTCAAGGCGTTAATCTATGCTTTGTTCCAAGCGCTTACCCCAAGACTCGATCTACTGGGATAGCTTGTTTAGTGACTCTAGCAGTTGTTCCATGTCTAGTGTAGGGTGCTAGCCAAAACCATTACCCGTATATGCGGGCGTACAACTTGCTAACTCCACCTAAGGACTTTCTACGATGACTATATGGGACTAAATGATCCATAAACATGGGATTATAGAAGAAGTTGTCGAAGTGAGGACTGGATTGTAGTTATTTACATCGGATTTTATTCTTCCTTCCTTGGAATCATTGTACAGGTAAAATGATTGAGTTTAGATGGCTTTGAAGCCTATCCATTGGTCCAGAAACTGGACTCCACTTGTGTTTACAAGAGGGATTGCGAGGCTTTGTTTAATTTGTTAGGAGTACAAGAATAGGCATTATGCATGTTGAGACTTAAATCTAATCCAGGGCTGAGATTAGAATTAAGTTTCCAGGTTATTGAAGAACAACATAAAGACTGTCCTACAGACTTTTAGAAAGACTGTTGGAAAACCCGTTCCACAGCCATCTACAGTACAAAGTACACCATGACAATAGGTCAAGAGGAATGGTACCCAAGGGTTACCGGTGATGGGATAAACCCAAAAAAGTTGTAGCAATTGTGCTTTGTTTAATTTTGAGAAAAACATAACATTTTCTGGATTTGGAGGGCTTAAACCCTGAGTTCTTTGATGCTTGCAGTTCTCTACTTCTAGTGTTGTGGCAGTACACAGGTAAGTTTATTGTTGTTTGAGTGACACATCTATATATGTCATTGTTGGGAACTAATTTTGGACAGCTAAAAATTCGACTTTATCTGCTGGAAATTTTTTATGGACTCAGTAAAAGAGTAAAAGAGTGGAGAATATGGCATATGCCTTACAGTCTCACCTAGAAGAATTTAATGGATTCTCACCATTAACAAACTATTCATTCAATCTCAAATCTGAAATGGTTTACAATGCCATGGACTTCCCCTTTTATAGACTAGATAGAACTTCCCAAAGAGGAAAACTAAAAGTCAATCTCGTTTCAAGGAGAATTAATAACACTAAAGCCCTAGTCCCAAAGAGGACAACAACATCCTAAGAACATCTTTCTAGAACTCTACTTTCAAAACACAACTACCTAAAGAATTCTTAAATGAAAACAACTTCCAATTAAGATATGAGCCTTCTAGAAAATAGTTTGAATGACTTGTAAGTGTAGTAGAATTATGGGCCCAATCTACATGTTTTTTGAACAGTCATGAACCTTCTAGGGCTTGCAGCTGTAGGTCTTAAAGCTTATGGGCCTATCTTCGTCAATGGGGCCCACATCATTCTCATTACATTAGTTTTCTCTCTCTTGCTGTAAATGTAAGGGGCTAATCCCCATCAAAACACCTACCTGTCAGGTACTGGAAACTTTTAAGGGCAATCAAGCTGTAATACAGGTGCAATGAGTGGTAGTGTCCAATGTTGTCAAATCGCATATGCTGTTCGCATATGCGATCGCACAATCGCATATGCCATGGCATATATTTTATAAAATAAATAAAAAATTAAAAATTAAAAAAAAAAAAAAAAAATCTTAAAAATCTTTTAAAAAAAAAAAAACAAGGAAAAACTTGCCTAATTAGTACACATGATTGGATTGAGTTATTTTACTTATTTCATTATAGTTTGAGTGTTTCATTAAGTTATATATTTAATTACTTATATTATATTATATAAATTTTAACAAAACAATCAAGCTACATTAACAGAGAACTAATTATTATAAATTTCGAACAAAGAAATTTTACTGATAAATGGATAACTTGAAACAACTTACAAGTTATAACTTACAGCTTAATTTACAAAAAGTAAGCACAACTTGTAAAATACAAAAAATAAACATACTTGAAGTAATTGTAGAGAGATTAGAGTAAGAGAGAGAGAGAGTAATAGATTTAGAGCTTTAGAGTAGAGAATAGTGAAAATGGAAGGGATATGAGTGCCTATAAATAGGCAAAAGTTCTCCAAATTGAAAAAATAAAAAATAAAAAAATTACTTCCACATTAATTATTAGGAAATATGCGATCGCATATGCAGTATGCAATCGCATACTCGCATATGCGATCGCATATTTATCGTATATAAAAGTATGTCATCGCATACTTGCCAGGATCGCATATGCCATCGTGGCATATGCGATTCGATCAGCAGTATGCGCATATGCGATCGCATATGCGCATATGCGATCGCATTTGACAACAATGGTAGTGTCATTATTATATGATTAGAACAGAGCTACTAGGGTGTCTTTCCAAGTCCAACCATGCTGGACTCAAATTAAGCAAAGATGTAAGCCCCTAGAGAGGGCCTTCATTTGTGCATGCATGTGTGCAGGAAATGGGGGATGATGGAACCATTACCTGCTCAGCCGTTGCATATGACCCATAATGCACCTCTTTACGTGACAATGCCTTCAATGCAGCAAAGAATGATTGGACCTGCAAATTTCAATTTTAAGGAACCTTGGTAATCGAACCATTCCTATTGGATTGTCTTTATTACTCTTGCTAAGCAATCATAAGAATTCTTGCTTTCTATATGATTGACAAGACAGGATTTGTAAAGCCAACCCAAATAGCTGGGACAAGGTTATGATAATGATGACGACGATGAAAGCTTAGCAATTTGGTTAAGGACATTGTCCTTGTATGCATTAAGGAATGTGAGGCCACCATGTGATAGTGAAAAACATAAAAGATAATCTATGTGGAAAAGCACACCTTCTCGACAACTGATGTCAGTTTAAAAGTCAGGTAGAGCCCTGTAGTAAGGGAAGAAAAGAGACTTCCATATTCCTTGTTCAAGAAGAACCGATACCAAACTGGTGCTGGAAGCAGAGCACGGTACAGCAGCAGGAAATACTCAATAAGGGTTAGCATTTGACCCTAAAATTGAAAAGGAGAACAACCATGTAAGAAAATGCTCCATTACTAATCACTGAAGATATCTATCAATGCAAGCATTGTTGCTGGATTCAATAAAAATTGCAATTGTAAGAAATCCCCTCTAGGGTTTTGTTAACCTACACTCTGTTGGTCAAGCATGTTATCAATTATCATTCACCTCCTGGTAGCCTACAATGTTCATTAATTGGATGGTCCATACAGTTATAGACCGCTTTTTTCCAACTATCCAGGCAGTGATCTTTTTGACCACCCAATTCATGGATATTATAGGCTACTTCCGCATAATTCAGGTGATCAATCTCAGTTTTGGCCAAAATAACTATCCAAGAAGCAGCTGTTTCAATGAAGTGGCCGTATCAACAAGCACATTTGCCGATCGGTGCCAGTGAACGCAGGTGAAGATTCACAGACTTTAATTTGATGAAGGATATCAAACCCTATCATATGAGGAAAACAATGGCAGTTACAGGAATATTACAATTTTCAGCCCATATTTGATTGACTTGCCATATGACCACTAAATATATGTAGGCATGTTTGTTATTTATTATGTTTGTGGGCATGTGCATGTATGAGGCCTTACATGCAACTAGTTGGACAAGAAGCTGATCATCCAACCAGTGCACAATTGCCAGTGCGTCATCAATGACAGTGAACCCATCCAAAATGTTGGCTCCACTGTAAATGTCACCTACTGCAAAAAACCATGCCGCTATACACATCAGGTGGGCTATACAAACTTTAGATCAAATTGGCAGTTGTCTAATGTTTTCTATGGGGTAGCATGCACAGTAAATGTATCAGCCTGATTTTTTTCATCACGTGTTCCTCATACTACTGCCAACCTTTTGGACGGGTTAGAAATTGTACATTCACACATTGCCATTTATTACTAGTTGCAGGATAGCTCTATAACCAAACTAGAAGTTTGTGAGACCTCATATAACATTATATATCTATACTGCAACTAAAAGTCAGCATAAGTTTTAAGAATTCTCTCTTTTTCTAAATCATTTAGTTTTTTTCACGACTTGACTAAATTGCTCTTGTAAATCTATGACAAATTACCCCTAAGTGAGATGCCCATGCAAATTTATGAAAATAAATAAATCTACCCCCTAGTATCATCCCATCTATCCTTTTGCAAACTTCTTTGGGAATTACTAAAATGCCCTTCGCCTAGTTTTCTCTAAAAACTTACAGAACCGAGCATTGTTCGGCCTGCTGGTACCTAATAAAATCCAACCCATCCAACAGGTGAACAGTACCATGAGGATAAGATGACCCAAAAATCAGGCTGATCCTTTCGCAACCACAATATAGAAAACAATGTCCACCAGCCAGAATTTTCTGAATTCATGTGAGGCCTCATTTATTATTGGATCAGCCTGATATTTGGGTCATCCAATCATCATGGTGGGATACACCTGTTGGATGGGTTGGATTTAATACGCACACCATACAGGCCCCACAATATTTTACTCCATTTCTTTTTTTTCTCTAACAAAACAAAATATGTGATAGGCATAGACAATGGTTCCTACCGCGTGATGGGATAAGAGTCCTAATCTCCTGTTTAAGCAACAATCAGTAAAAGGATGTCACCAACCATTTAGCAAATAAGTCTTGTAAAACCAAAACTTTCTATTTCAGAGTAAAACAAATCCCCTGTATCCGCCTATCCTATTTTGGAGATCTGCTAATTCCACGCGCATGTGGGACCCATGTACAGCCACACTCACGTGCACAAGTCATAATATGAAACATGTGAGATCTGAGTTTTCTTATCAACATGAAAGTCAGGCAATTTCATCCCTCAGTTGGGCCACATCATATCAAAAAAATGAATGTTTAGAATAAAAATTTAACCATAAACTTACATTGTAAGTTGTGGCCATCTAAAGGGTGAATTTTTGGCAGAAGATCCAAGCATAATTTCCAACCTTGTGTGTTTCATATTTGTACATGCACCACGTGAGTTATGGGGAAAATAAAGTTGGCCCGTCGAACAAGGAAAAACTTGTATGGGAAAATGGGCAGTTAGAAAGAAAATTCCAGATAGCCCAAATTCAATGTGCATTTGTGGCTTACTTGTGACCGTGAGTTACCACCCTGATTTTGTAATATGGCATGTTCACACTGTGCACTACCTGATAAGTGGCTTGGATCTCTAACCCGTGTTCCATCTGCCGGATATTTGACACGTGTTCCACCTCATCACATGAGAGGCCCTCATTGGTTCATGACTCTAATTGAAATGGACTCCATGTGCCTTGCACATGCATTTTACTTGTGTGTGTGTGACATGTTTGCGTAGACTCAATTGTACATACACTTGACTGTGTATGGGGGCCAAAAATGGGATCCCCCAAAAATCAGTTGGAAATGGAAGTCAGGTTGGCCACACCGTTTTGAACAATGTGAAGGCTTGAAATTTGGTCAACCCACTCACCTAGGATGCACATAATGCATGGGTTATGTCAGAACCACATCATGGGGAGACCCACAAGCACACCTATTGTCAGCGTCCACTCTCTACTGTTTCCTATGGTGTGGCCCACCTAAATCCTGGACCAATTAGGTTTTTTGGGTGTAAGGCTTAAAGGGCACCTCCCCCCCCAAAAAAAAAAACACGACATCAACATCATCTAAGTCCCTTATTCCAACATATTTTCTTTATACATAGGGAAATGATCATATGCAGTCTAGTGCATCGTAGCTCACCATACAATCGATTGTTGTGGGCCCCACCATGATGCGTGCATGATATATCCAAGTCGACCATCAAATGTTTTTTTTTTTTTTTTTTTTTTTAAGTAACGAAAGATATATTAGAGAAAGGAAGAGATACAAAGGGATTGCTGAGATAGCAGAACCGAAGCACCTAAAGCAGAAAATTACAATCCAAGGAAAAGAAAATTGAAATCCTTTAGGAGAGGAACATTGTAGCCACATTTGATAAGCAGGTTCTTCGCTCTCGAACCCATTACAACCGCTGACGCTTGCACATTGTTGAAACACCTTTCGTTTCTCTCCTTCCAGACTGCCCACCAGATAGCAATAATAGCCATTTTCCAAACCTTGGAAGTGGTTTTTCCCAGCTTGAATCCATGCCAATAGGTGAGAAGAGGAGGCAAACGCAGGAGCACAACCGAGCACCCCAAAACGAGATAGAAAGTCATGGCGAATCTAAGAAACCAACGGGCGGTGAACTAGGGAGTGGTCGACAGTTTCAGCGCTGGCCATGCAACAAAGACATATATTGGGGAGTTGCATCCCTCTTTTCATAAGATTGTCAATGGTGAGGATCCGATTAACAGATGCGAGCCAGGCAAAGCAAATAAATTTGGGAGGGACAGGATATTTCCATATAAATGAGCAGGTCGAGACAGTGGGAAGGGATGGGGAGATGAGGGTATTGTAAAGAGATTTCATCAAAAATAGGGAAGATTTGTCTTTTGTCCAAAGGATTTTGTCTGACACGGTTAGGGAAGCAGACATCGTGGAAAGGCAGAGGTAAAGGTCAGCAATGATAGGGACCTCCCAGTCGTGAAGGTGTCTGCGGCAGGAGATGTCCCAAACCACTCCCGACTCGAAATAAGTGAAGAAGTGGTCGACAGGTTTGTCCTTCAGAACTGACAAGTGGTAAATGGCAGGGAAGCTATCCTTTAAGCAGGTATCCCCAATCCATAAGTCCTCCCAAAACCTAATACAAGACCCATTTCCCAACTGATATCCAACATTTTCAATCACCGGAGTCTTGCAGCGAATAATTCCTTTCCAAATGCGAGACGCCCTGTAAGTGGTAGAATCCCTTGTCCACCAGCCTCCCGAAGAAGACCCATATTTCCCTTTGATGATCATATTCCACAAAGCGTGAGGCTCCAAACTGAGTCTCCACGTCCATTTGCCAAGGAGGGCCTTGTTCATGACTTTTAAGATTTTAACACTAGCGCCACCATCGCTAAAGTGCCTGCAAATGTCTTCCCAATCGAGAAGGTGAAATTTCCTCTGATTATCTTTGCCGCACCACAAGAAATCCCTCCTCAGCTTGTCGATCCGGCGTAAGACAATAGACGGCCAAGGAAATAGGAACATGAAGTATATGGGGATGTTTGACAAAGCGGCTTTAATAAGAGTAAGTCTACCCCCCATAGACAAAAATTTGTATTTCCATCTAGCCAGAGACTTCTGAAATTTCTCGACCACCTCGTCCCACATCGAGAGCAGAGGGGAGCCGACGGCTAGGGGAAGGCCCACAAAGGATGTCGGGAAGGAGGTGGTTGAGCAGCCTAAGATAGTTGCAAAGGAGTTGAGCTCCAGCGCAGGAACGTTGATTCCAAACATCTTGGATTTAGTCACATTGATACGTAACCCAGAAACTGCCTCAAAACACCTGAGGGTAGTGTGGAGATTTCCAATGGCTTCAGAGTCCACTTCGCAAGTAATCAAGGTATTGTCTGCAAACTGAATGTAAGTAATCGGCAGGGCAACCCCTAGCATCGATATGCCCTTGAATAGACACGCCTCTTGGCCCATAAGCAACATCTGAGATAGGGCCTCCGCAATCTGAGGAAAAGAAGAGGAGAGAGAGGATCACCCTGACGCAGACATCTCGAGCTAGGAAAGAAGCCTTTCGGAGTTCCGTTCAACAGAACGGAAAAGTGAGACGATTCGACGCACGCCTTCATCCACATCCTCCATTTCTGATTAAAACCCATCCGGAGAAGCATATAATGAAGGAAATTCCATTCAACATGATCATAGGCCTTCTCAATGTCGAGTTGCAGAAAACAAATTTGATCCCAGCCGAATGACAAGTATGTAAAACTTCGTTAGCTATCAGCGCTCCATCAATGATTTGTCTGCCTTTGATAAAGGCATTTTGATGCTTAGAGATCAATCGATCCATCACAGAAGCCAAACGCATGGAAAGGATTTTAGCCAGGATTTTATACAGACTGCCAATGAGACTTATGGGCCTAAATTCAGAGGAGGAGGCCCCTAGGACTTTGGGGACAAGGGCAATAAAGGACGCACCGATACCTTTCGAGATCTTGCCCCTGGCATGGAATTCATTTAAGAAATTCATGATATCTAGACGGACAGTGTCCCAGAAGGTGTGGAAGAAACATATAGGAAACCCATCAGGACCCGGCGATTTCTCTCCTCCCATGGAAACAATAGCCGCTTTCACTTCATCGATCGCAAATGGGGCCTCCAGACGATCAGCCTCCGAGCTGAGGAGTGAACGGAAGGGAATACCATGCAGACGAGGCCTGGACCAGCCTTCAAAGGATAGGAAGGAGCGAAAATGGAGCACCACAGCTTCCAAGATCTCGTATCTATCCTCAACTTGATTCCCCTCCACAGAAATACTATGAATTGCTTTAGCCCGAGCCCTCATGTTCGCAATGCTATGGAAATATTTAGTGTTCTTATCTCCCTCCGCTAACCATTTGGACCTCGATTTGATTTTCCAAGAGAACTCGTCTTCCAAGGATCTAAAAGAAATAGATTGAATAGTTTGGAAACATCTGGATAGCATCTCCAGGGAGGGATCGATACCTTCCAGGCCAGAGTCAATCAGCTAAAGTTCCGCAAAAAGTGCCTCGGTTTCACTCTCACGCTTCTGAAGCACCTCTTTCTTCCACACCTTCAAGTTTTCCTTAAGCATGCGAAGCTTATTCATGAAGCTGTAACCAGCAAAGCCTTCCGAGGGGAAGGAGGACCACCATTCGACTATTTGATGGTGAAGGTCATCGATGCTGAGCCAGGCGGGGTTAAATCTGAAGGGCTTAGGGCCCCAATCTTCGTCAATGACCGATAGAAGGATAGGCCAGTGGTCCGAAGTCGTTCGGGGAAGGGCCGTCTGATTCAACGATGGGAATTCGTCAATCCAGTCCGAGGACACCAGGAATCTGTCAAGACGCGATTGAATCTGGGATGTGCGGCCGTTTGTCCAGGTGAATTTAGCGCCAGAGAGGGGGAGATCTACCAATTCCTGGGCTTGGATCCAATCATTGAAAGACTGCGTGGCAGTAGAAGAGCGACGACGACACGAATGCTCATGAGGAAAGTGGACGACATTAATGTCTCCCACAAAACAACAGGGACCTGCGAAAGACTATCTAATGACATTCGGTTCTTCCCAAAAATTAGCTCGAAGAGAGTCGTCAGTAGGGCCATAAACCGAGATGACAATACAATGGAAAAAAGAGCACATATCTTGAAGGATGGCTGCTTTGGAGAAGGCCCCCACCAAGAGAAAGGAGAAGGTCCCACCTGGAGGATTTCCAAGCAATTAGAATGCCACAAGAGGAACCTGAAGCGTCCAGGGTGACAAAATCTGTCTTGATCCCCCCAGACCATGTCCAGTAGTTTCTTAGAGAACACCGGAACTTTAGTTTCTTAGAGGCAGAGGATATCCTGATGCTTTCTCCTAATAGACCCTTTGATCAAGCTCCGTTTCTGTTTGGAGTCCAACCCCCTCACGTTAGAGGAGTATCATTGAAGCACCGAGCTACCCAGAGAACCCTTCCTGCCACGTCTGGCCGAAGACGTCGACGCAATAGCCGGAAAGGATTGGAGACGAAGCAGCTCTCTGTTGCTAGTGGAACGGGTGACGAGTTTGGCGGGGTGCCTCTGAGGGGGGAGGGGCCTTCCCCTGTTTTCAATGTACTGAAATAAACCAATGTAGTCGTCATCTCTGCTGCCAAAAGAGACGCCCAACGAACGGCCCACATTCCCTACTGCATCTCTAATCCATTTCTTTTCGTGGATTTCCTTGTATATCTCTACTCGACTTTTCCCATCCACCGGGACATTGAAATTCTGACCCTGTGGAGGATGAGGGCTATCAGGACACTTCTGGAGAGGTTCAGCGACAATGACCTCCGAAGAGGTCTCTTCTTGGAATAACGTTAAGGGACCCAGGTCAGCCCAGTCCTTTGAAGCGGATGTGGAAATGATAGGGGACGACGGGATGGAAGAGGCAGCTTCAGAAGGATTCCCTGACATATCCTCGCGAGAGATATCGTCACCCTGAAGGGAGAGAGGGGAGTCGTGTGAGGCAGGGTTGGGAAAGGAAGGCGAGGTAGTGATAGGGGAACGAAGGCAGTCGGGTCCCTCGGGTCTGTCGGGTTGTTTTAACGGATTCGCGATGAATAAAGGGCTTGGATTAAGTAGAATAGGGTCGGATATGCAGTATGGGCCCCAGTTGGACGAGGAGAGGGTGTATTGCAACAGACAGGGATCCTTATCAGTCGCCCTTATGTCAGTGAATGACGATGACGTAAGACCATCCAACAAGGGACCTTTCCCACCATCCAAAAGCCAATCCGATGCCACGTGTCGATATCCCGGGGCTACGCTAGCATCATCATTAAGAGAGCGGCGGAAGAAGACCAGGGAGGCCACGCGTCTGCACCCTGGCCAATTGGCAGTCAATCGACTGTTGTTCCTGCTAAACGCGCAGTGAGTCTCAGACGCGTGTCGCCATATGCGAGGATTCGAATCGATTACCGCCTACTTCAGAGATTTTGTCTGCAAGGCGAGACCCGGACGCAGATGAGGTGTTGCCACACGTCGTGTAAAGGGGTCGGACACTGTCGACGTAAGGTGGCGCTGCAGGGCCTCTAACAACCCTACGATTTCGTGGTCCACTGGAGTATACTAGATGTACTCCTCCTTCCCTCGTAGCTTCTTGCAAGTTCATCAATGGCTGCCTCGCAGAGACTTCTCTCCACACATCTCCCCATCAGGGCTGTGCCGACTTAGTTGAATCCTGCTGGACAGGAAGAAGGATAATCCAATCATTAATCTTAACACAAATATGAGACGGAAGAGGGAGGCCCTTCTGTCTTCTTAACCTTGCACGAATGACCCCGAGCTCCATCCCGAGTTTGGTCTTAGGGTCAAGCTCGAGAAGGAAGCTAACTCGGGAAGTAGCTTGGATGAGAAACTCATCATACCAACACTCCAATGGAACATCCCAAATGAGGATCCATAAGTTCTCCTTTCTGAACATGGAGAACACCTCCCATAGGAGGACTCTGCTTATAGGGTCATCAGTACATAGAAGGTCCACCATCGTTAGGGAGTCCAGATTAAAACCTGGACACTCTCACCCATAAGGTGTCGTGGCCCAGAGGAATGAAATCAGAAAGGCCGAGTTGTAGACCAATGCAACGTCGAATCCATTCTCTAACTCCCGAGATGGATGCCCCCTCTTTGGTGAGTAGGACCACAGATTTTGCTAACTCGGCATGCTTTTTATTGAAGGTCCCCTGATCAACAATAATGGGGGAGTCAGACTGTTCTTCGTCCTGGTCGAATCCTTTAGATGGAGGCAAGTTCAACGTTGATACATCCGGCCGCTGAGAGGGCCCCGACATTAGCATGGGTTCTTGGAGAAGGGTGTCACGAAAGGAGTGACCCAAGGATTGAGATGTCAGTCGGCTGTCCTTTACCGGAGCCTCAGCCAAAGACTTCGCCACTTTAGGCTTGTTAAGGGCAACACGCTTGAGGGTGTTTGAGGCAGAGAGGGATTCAGGACCGTATTGCGCCCTTCAACTTCTTTCCGCCATAGCTAACCCCATGTAACATGGAGACCGCCCTAGCTAGTTCGGCCTCGCTACCCATACAAATCAAGGTGTCCTTGTCCCTAGGCATAACCACGTCCATTACTGCTCCCGCTCGGCCGAAAATTCTTTCTAGATTAAGAGGGAACCAGCCAAGGGGGTAACCTTTAACATAGAGGGTCGGGAAGGAGGTGTATTTGCGTCGGCTTGCAGGTATAGGTGGGCGGATCCTATTCCTTTTGGGAACAGTCTTCCAGTCATCGTCCCCGATAGATTGTGGCTGGTCCCCTATTATTCCTTTACCTCTATCCACATTTAGAGACATTTCGAGGGAATGATAAACGAACCATCGTCGGAGCTACATCGTCGTCGTCCCTGTGTACTCGTCGTCGATGTCGTCCCAACAAAGAGTTCTAAGTCGACCATCAAATGTGTCCCATCATGTTAGACCCATGGCCCAATAATTATGCCAATACGTGAAGCAGGTGGGCCCCATGATGTAGGCCAATGACCCACCGCAAGACCCAATTTGCGCTGATTCTAGACTGTTTATTTATAGATTTAGGGCCTAAATATCAAGATTTGCATTTTTTTCTATTTGTGAAAAACATGAGGGTTGTTTTATAGGTGTGGCTGAAAACATGGGGAGATGTGATTGAAAATAATTGGGCTAATTTGAAGATGTGATTGAAGATTTGGAGGATAATTTCCTAGATTCGCTTTTACTATTTTTAGGCTTTTATCATCTTAGGTAGATTAGATTGATCTGAAATCAATTATGATTTATTTAAAAGCAATCTCTTAGTTTGGCGGATTTTCATTGAAGATTCATTTAAGGTCTATAAAAGGAAGAGTGGTGTGGGAGGTAGGCATTCGAAAATTTTCCAACTGTGAGTTTTTTTCTTAAGTATTATAAAAAGAAGATTGATATCAATGAAGTATTTCTCCCTCTATACTCAAATATTCTTATGGGTGTACTTTTGTCCATTTCTTTGCAATTCCAGTAGTGAAATCCCATTGGCTCGATAGCAAGGTTACACCATTTTGGTATCAGAGCGAATAATTTTTGATGATTTTCGACTCTACATCATATCCCGATGGCTTCGAAAGGGGTGACTCAACAAATAACGCAATTGATCGAGGCAATCACAAAGCGAGTAAATTAACTCACACATGTAACAACCAATCCCACTAACCAAGTGGGGGAGCGTCCCTACCAAGGTCCTAACCAACAACAAGAGGCCTTAGCTAATGAAGATACTCATGATCAAATCCTTTGATTGTTGAAACGTGACAAAGAACTCACATCTTGTTATCAAATGCCATTTCTACAACTGGATTTGGGGAAAAAAAAAAAATTTGACTTAAGTTTGGCCAACCTTCAACAGAAATTGCTAATCTGGCTGCGCTCAGTATCTTCTTCCAAAGTGGGTGAGCTCATTGGTTAAACTATCATTTCCCATACCACTTGGCACATCTGGCATGAGCGAAATCATCACATCTTGAAGAATAGACCTTTGTCAAAAGAAAGAATTATTCAATTAATCCTTGAAGAAATTTGGTTGTGAGTGCTCTTCATCTTCTCTCCCAAAGAGCTCTTGGAGGCCCCCTCTAGCATCTCTGCCATGTGGAACATCCCAGTACCTATCATCATTCCCTTCCTACTGTCCAAAATATGATTAGACATCATCCCTCTCCTGTCAGATGGTCTATTGCTGTCAACGTTCTTGACTACAATAAGATTGGCCTCGTGCAGGGACGTTGAAGATCTAATTCATTGGGGAGCTCTTCTTCCAAATGACTACAGCACCACCAAAGATGCCAGCATTCAAGCCATCTCCTTCAGCCTTCGTAGCCTCCATGCCAATGGCATCCGCAGCATTACCTTGAAAGCTCAGCATACTAAAAAAGACTTTTGCTATTTGGAACCCTTGTTGGGATAGTTGGCAGCTCCATCTCTATGTTAAGGTCTCCAAATCCATTCTCTGTGTTTAACCAAGTTAGGATCTGCGGGATTACCGACCCCCACAAGCAAAAGCTGATCAAGCTAGGTCGCATCCCCTTTTAATCTTCCCTTCCCAAAGTTATGTGCGAAACAAAAAACCAGCAGCTTTTGTAATTCTTAGGCCTGGCATTGGCTTCTTTTTTTGCTATCCCCCCGCTTCATAGTTTTGTAATTGGCTTAGGCCCTTTGACTGGAAATAAAATCTAATCTTACCTTTCAAAAAAATGAGAATCATCTGATCTGGATGTGTTTTGCTGCCTGGCCTACCACTAGTGGTATGAAGGAGTGGACATTGTATATGCACATGCATGCATGCACGCACAAACATATATAAATATACATGCATGAGATCTTTCATAGATTCCTAAATGAATGAAGACTTGTCACGAAGCTTTGGGGATCTAGCATACTTAGCATGAAAATCTTGTGACTTATGCAGGTGTAATAATCGTGCAATCATCTAGTCCAAGTATAATTAAAATGTAATGGCAACAACGAGCCCCTGAATAAACATACAAATTTACATGTACAATGTTGCATAGACAACGATGTGGTATATCACCTGCTTACGGTAATTACGGCCTCTGCTGTTCTTGTAGTACATCAGCAGCATACACTTGAAAACCATTGCTGCCTGCCGTACCATGGTATCTGGAAATTAAACCAATTTTGTGTGAGTGTTTGGAAGATATATTTCATCCTAAAGGTTTACTAAAATTATTCATGCATCATACAACTTCCAGGAACAAGTAATGATTCCAGAAATGCTTGGAGATAAAGGCTTCGAACATCAAATACAATTGTCTCAGTGCGTTATGAACCACAAATGAATCTGGTACTGTTTATTTAAGAAAAATATGAAATTAAGAACAAGATGTATTCCCCCATAAATGCTAATGAAGACTTGTTGGCATATTCAGTAAGATATATCCCAAGAAGTCTCAGATTTCTTGTTTGCAAATTCAAAGAATTGTCTATAACTGACATATAAAGCCTCCATGCTAATGTCTTGTACGAGTACTGAATACATTTTTTTAACTTGGTATATGGGTCCAAATCAATAAACCACGCAAATGGGCTTAGTCTAATCATCATGTTGATCAAGTATTCCTGATTGGATTCAAAGAGAGGCGGTGAAGGTGGGTACAGCGATGCCATCAACTGCATTATTCCACCCAATTAAGTCCATTTTTTTCCAAGTTTGAGTGTTGAAGCTCGTGAGGGTTCTGTCATGGACCCAAAAGATCACATCTTGTGGGACCTTGGCATTCTTTCGACCAGGTGGTTTTTTTTTTCTGAAGGAATAATTGATACGATTTTATTAAAAAACTGCAACAACAAAGGTCATAGTGGAACAAACACAACCCAGACATTACAGGCTGAGCAAACCCAAAATATTAGAATCAGTTACAAACTTTGACCCAGCAACCCAATCTAATACATCTCTTTTGGCCTCCCACACCACCAAATCCGTTGATCCTGCCTTAGAAAGCAACACCTATTTCACTCCCCCCAGATATTCCATAAGACCACAAGCAGGACCAAGCACCAAGTAACTATCTCTTTCTTCGGAAGCAACCCCCCATGTCATAATTTGAATAGAATATCAACCGATGAAGGCATCACCCAGCTGACCTCAAAGATAGCTAGAAATGCACTCCAAACAGCCCGACCGAAGGACATTGAAGAAAGAGATGATCAGTTGATTCTGCATCTTCCTTGCACAATAGGCATATATTAGGAAGAAATGAATAACATCGATAAAAACAAGGAAGAAAGGGTTGAGAAGGTTTTAAGTGCACCCTTAGTAGAGTATCCCCCGGGCTCTTCTCTATAAGAAATTTGACACAATTCAAAAGCCAGCTTGGTTAATGGTGGATGGATGTAGTAGGAGGTAGGTGTTAGGTATACACAGGGAACAGGATCATGGAATGCTACAGTTCAAATGAAGCAGAGGTCTAGAAAATTGCTGACAGGTGTTAGAGAGCTAACTCACATCTACGGGTGGGTGCATGCAGGGGAATAGAATGGGTGTCATCCAATGTAATAGCTAGGCTTCCTCCACAGAGAGTTCTCATGGACATTAGGCAATGAGAATTAGGTGCAAGAAATTAGGCAGCAATACACCACAAGAACCAAATTGAGAGAGCAAGGGGTCCACTCTCATTCCATTTACATGCAAAGGGGGGGTTTGCTCAAAGGATGAATACAAGTCCATTCAAGGGAAACTTCTACGGCCTTCTCACAGTCTTTCCTTAGCAGTTGTGGCATGTCAATAGACTTGGATTGTTTTGGTTCCAAATCCTCTTGAAGATTTAGCTTGGATTTTAGCTTTTGACACCAAGGTCAAAAATCAATTTGGACTTGAACAATTCATCCGCTTCTGCGTAAGACATGTTTCAGCATAAAATATGGGGCCATTATACTTGAATCCTCCCAAAAGGAAACAGAAAAAGAAAAAGAACCAAGTCAGATACTACGGCACTTCACTAACACTTTACACATGATATAGTTTTAAATTATGATGATACCCAGTCCTTCAAAAAGCTGGAGAACCTGAGTGGGATTTTTGGGATTAGGCCAGGCAACGGGTAGCCTCAGGCCTGGATTTTGAACTAGTTGGATAGGGTTTACCAGGCCAGGCCTATTCAAATTATTAATTTTGCCCAGCCCAGGCCCGGGCCCGGGCCTAATTGGGATCCTCTAAAAAAGTAGGATTAGGAAGCCCCCCTTCCTAGGAATTGAAATCCAGATTGTCCGGATTTTGAACTCCAGATCTGTCAGCTATTTAGAATTTGTATTGGAATGTTAGGGAAGTGGACTTCCCATCCGTTCTACTATGGTCTTGAACTCCAATTGGGAATCTCTCTAAAAATTGTGACAATTGGAAAAGGCATTTAACTTGTGGTATTGTTAGCCAAGCACTACGATAATTATATTTGCAAGAGGAGACCAATCATTGCCATCCTTTTTTATTAGCAACTCAATCTAATTGGAAATAGAAGGGGCCAATAGTGAAAAAAGAAGATGAGACCAGTCCTTGCCGTACTTCTTCTATCCTGAGAAACTGGATCTAGAGGATCCATAGTACAGGATCCATGACATTCAATAAATGTATTGTACTAAGCCAACAATATCCAATGCCTTTCAACCTCAGTGTCCACGGCAGGTCGATTTTTAAAGGATCAGGTTTATGCCTGTGGCAGGTCAAGTTAAAGCCAACATTTGACCATTTTTCCAAATCCTCATCAACCATTTAACTCATGTGCTTCTCACAGCAAATAAAGTGGATGAACAAAATAACACCAACATACCAAAATCTACAAGCTTGCTAACTGCAAACAACACTTTAAAACTAACCATAAGTTTGACCATGTGGCCATCTGTCTATGCATTGCAAGCACATAAAAAGCAATTTATATATCCGACCAGGAATAACAATTATAGAAACTAGGCATTGCACAGTGTACAGAAAGGTTGTCATCATCAGATTGAACCTGTATGGTCAAACATTGAAAATCTGTACATGTAGATGCGACATCTATACATCATGAAGGTAGCCAATCATCATACTTCTTCTAAGCAATGCTGAGAATCAGCCTGACCCCAAAAAGCTGGGAGAGAGCTTAGATGATGAATTTAGTTTATTTTTGAACATTGATAAAATTATTCCTAAAAAGCCGAAGCTGAAACTTTACAAAAAGGACTTTGATGATGATGTTCTAAAACAGTACATAATATAGGTAACCATGCATATATGCTATTCCTAGCATAAAATATAAAAAGGAAGCGCTTCTGAAACTGCATGGCCTGTCAGAGAATAATGAATGGAAGGTGCTAAAGAACTTTTGGAGGGTGAAGAGGAGAGATGTTCTTAAGAAGGTGAAACCATAAACAAAGAACGAAAATCTTCCATTGCAGTCGGTTTACAAGAGGGCTACTGGAAATCTGCCATTGCAGTGAGTTTACATGATATGGGAAGATACTCAGAAGCAGGACGAAGAAGAGAGCATAAGGAACGGAAGAGTTGGGCAGAGAAATTGGACATACATATCCAAGTAGCTGTTGGAGAATTGGTAGTTGTTAGCAAAGGGCGCATTGGATAGGTGTGTGCCATTGCTGACAAATATCCAGAGGACAAGGATAAGCATGAGTGTGAATGGGAGGGGCTCGCTTGTGCGGAAAGCTATTTCTAAATGTGAAGACAACTCTAAAGTAATTGACGAGGTCAAGTTCAAAATGGCAAAAGAATTTGCCTCTACGAAGATCTATGAGAATATGAGACTGATTGATTGTGAATTCCCTATATTATATTCTCTCCACCAAAAACAAGGTTAAAGGATTGCTTTTAGGTTTTAGGAGGAACAGTCTTGTGGAGCTTTTAGGGAAAAAAATATGGGACAATTTTTATTTTATTTTTTTGAAGGATAAAAGTATGGGACAATGAAATTCAGATTTTGGAAAACCTCCTCAAAGTGTTAGATGATGCATCCCCCTTCAGCAAGTACAAAAACTGTAGGGCGACAAAAAGTCATGGCTAACAAGATCCTTATTCTTGACCATCTTCGAATAGATTTTTCTCTACAAGGGAGAAAGTTAATAAAAAGAAAAAGAAGACTGTAAAGCTTCATTAGAAAGAGACAAATTCTGAAGAGAAGACCACAAGGCTTAATTAAAAGAGTCAGATAACGAGTCATCCTCCCCCAACCAGACAGGTTATCATCCCCTAACTGGATAATCTCAGCAATACAGTAAACCAACGAAGAGGTAAAGAACTAAAACCTACTAAAGAAACCTGCCCTTGCCACTTCCAACGACTTTGATCTATTGTTCGAAGTTCTGTTATTTCAGTCTTTCCAAATAGATCACAAACCTACCAAAAGAACCGACCTCTACAACCCATTTCTCTTGCCACCACAGCCATGGGCCCAAGCTTGGAAGAACATGAACATCCTTGGCATCACCCACAAATCCAGAAAACCAAGCTAACGCCCACATCCAAACACCAGAAGCAAAGAGACAATAGATAAACAAATGATCTACCATCTGAATTCCTCAAACACATGTAGCACCCGTTAATGATTAGCATCTTCGAATCACTTAAATGATCAACAGTGAGAACTTTGTCTTTACTGACCAACCATCCGAAAGCCAGATCTTTGGCGGTGATGGCATGACCAAATTCTTGATGTTAGAGCCTCAGTACTGGCCCCTACATCCTGACTAAGAACTAAATAGCATGATTCAAGCGAAACATCCAAACCTATTGAATTTCCTCGTAAACTATCCATATCAAATGGAGATAGACCAGACCTAGGAAATCTATCATGTGCATCAATTTCTGCATCTCTTAAACTTCTTTGGAAACTGGACACCCAAACCACTGAATCTGACTTTTACTGACCAACCATCTGAAAGCCATGACTTTGATGGTGATGGCACAACCAAATTCTTGTTGTCAGAACCTCAGCACCGGCCCCTACATCCTAAGAACTAAATATCATGATTCAACCGAACATCCAAATCTATTGAATTTCCTCTCCACTATCCATGTCTAATGGTGATGGACAAGACCTAGGAAATCTATCATGTAAATCAATTTCTGCATCTCTTGAACTTCTTTGGAAACTGGGCACTGAAACCACTGAATCTGCCATAACTGACGCGCAATGTGAAGAAGTGAGACCATAACTTCAACATTTGCCCTCCAAATTCTCAAAGAATGCCAAAAGAGGAGCTGGATGCTTTGTGAGCAATCACTTATAGAGAAGTATCTAAGGAGGTGCATCCCCTCCCCATCAATAGATGTGTTAGCTATGGATGGTGTTTCTTGACAGACTTCATGTATTGGGAACCATTTTTCATTGCCCTAATGGATAGTTGTACTTTTTAGTTTTTTTCTTTAATTATGCCTCATTAATGAAAGAGAAAAAAAAAATTACATGAGGACCCACCGTAAAAAAAAAAAAAAAATTTTAAAAAAAAGGAATGCTAAGGCAATTTCCACAAGAGATTAAGGAGGAAAATCATGACACATGCCAACATGGCTTGCATTTATGAGATTTGATCCAATCACACAAGGCTGACTATGAACGTACATTGACCATAAATCAGGTCCATTCATAAGGGGGGCGACACTCATAAGAGGCAACAGTCTATATTCAACATACACATCTGGCCACATGAAGAGCAGAGCAGCTCGTGTTTCGGGACAGGGCATGTCCACGTGGCTATTACATGGCCTGGATCTAGTACAAATATGCCAAACTGGCACATTTGTACTATTCATGTTTTCAATCACTCCTCATGCAAGTCACTATGGAATTATTCGCTATACAGAACGTATTGCCAAAACATCCTCTCTTAGCAGTCTTCTGGTGCAGTTCAGCACAAGCAAAGACACATTAGTCACAACTCACAAATCTATTCACAGTCTCCTGACACTCAAAATAAATGGTTAAAAGAAGATGCAGTAACATGCGATGACAATGATATTGTATACAAACAGTTCACAATTGCAAGGAACCCCCATAGAGGAATCTAGACATTCCAAGTTGGAATGCTCACCAAGTAATATGCAACCTCAATATTTCATTGCCAAATACAAGCCCATATATAACATTCTTCAGAAAATTAGGGGTAATATAGATAGGGATCAGATAGATACCGTTCACCATGATGATGAATATAGCATGCCAGAATGGTGGTATTGCTTTCGGTGGAAGCATGACCAGGGGGTATAAAAGATCATCATTTCTGTACCACCAGTAAACTCCAATCACATGAAGCATGAAAACTATTGTGATTCCAACCAGAACAGAGATTCTTCTCTCACCCTACAGAGACCAAGAATCATCTATTATGTCAAGAAAATCACAAAAGAAAGACAGTATCAGTCTTATTTCACCCACCATTTTGGTGCTGGAAGATTTCACCAATAGAAGTGTATGGGAATAACCTTCAAAAACCAATAACAGAAAAGCACATATGCTAAAGCATGCTTTCAGCATCGCATAGAAACATTGACATGACAGTGTTGAGTCACCAAAATGCTGAGGCCAATCTATAAGCCTTGAAGCAATTACAAGAAAACTAGAAAAGGCCTCTCAAATCCTTTCAAGTGACACAAGAACTATTAAAAACTACAAGAAGATGCCCAATATATCAAACCAAGAAAAGTTTAAATGGCTAAAAAATTTACCAGCAACAGAAGAAACCTTTGGTTGATGACCACCTATAATCCATCACAACAATTTAATTTTAAAAAAAAAACAATCCATCACAACAAGAAATTACATGGGATGCTCTGCAATTTTGGTCATCTAAAGAGTGAACCACAAAGTGCTACAAGATTCTGGAAACATGCGAAGGAAGAAAAGCAACCCCAATACGAAGTCAGTTTTCAACTTAAAAATCTTTATGGCCCATTAAAACTGCAGAAACAAATGCAACCAACAGCTTAGGCCCCCTATCAAGCAAATCTTCATTCTATGGTAATTGATCAAAACCTCCAATGTAGTCCAGATGCTTTGTTTTCTATCGGCTATAGAAAATTTTATTGTATCAAGGGCCCGAAATCCAGCTATTCCGCTTGAGCCAAACTGCCAACAACTGGAAGCAAAGAAATTCTCCACAACAGTATCCTCTTCTTGCCCCCAACTACCTCGCCTTGGCATGCCTTCAAAAGGTCCAACATAAAACCCAGCATGACCCATTCTAACTCAAAAGGTTGAAGGAGCTTCCACCAAATGCCTTGAGTGAAGGAACCATGGATGAACAAGGGATCAATAGATTCTACTTCAGACACATTATAAACACATTCATGATGGACATACTTTTTTTCCCTGGCAATCTGTAGCGAGCATCTTGTTTTTCCTAATTAGCTAGGCAAAAGCTAGCACACGAGGGGGCCTTTTTTTTTTAAGGATAAAGGGGGGGCTTTATACTTCCAAATGTGGGAGTGGGACAAAGGATCACACTGCCTGATAGAAGGGTTACGCACGATTTTTTTAAGTAGAACACAACAACTGAAAAAATGACCAAACTTATCAAGTACCCAAAGCCAAGGTATGTGATGAAACAATCAGCATCCACTTGATGGATGAGGCTCATAAGGCTAGACAATTCCACAAAGAACTTCAAAATTACAACAAGTTGGCACACACAAAAGCACAGGCGAAAGAAACATCATCTTTAGTGGACTCCAACAAGGGTTGTGCTGAGCCAATGTTTAGGGTTACACCAGCTTCCACCAAAGAAGAAGATTTGTCGTAGTGGTAGTACAAGTCTAAAGGTTGAGTTTAGTTTCCAACTCGAGGACAAGTTCTTTCAAAGCTAGGTAGAATTGATGCAGGCCCACGACCCACTATAGGGCCTAACATGTGCTGATTTTGGACTGTTTATTTATAGATTTAGGGCCTAAAAATGAAGATTTGCATTTTACTATTTGTGAAAAATGTGGGAGCTGATTTAAGGATGTGATTGATGATATAGGGGCTAATTTGAATATGTGATTGAAGATTTGAGGGATTATTTCCTATATTTGCTTTTACCATTATTAAGCTTTTAACATGTTAGGTACATTCAATGTTTTAATACCATGTAACATATAACATAGCGTTTGGCCCTTTATAGCGTGTAGCATGAGCTACATGATACGTAATATTTTTAATTAAAATTAAAAAAATATATATATATATGATAAATTTTACAATATGCATAATTTGAATGAGTTCTTAACTGTGAATCTGTATCATCAACTACATATTTCCATGCAAAATGTGCCTCTTTGCCTTCAGACATCTCTAAATGTGACCTCTTTTTTATTTATTGAAACATCACGAATTCACGATATGGACCACAATTTGGATGGTCCAGATTGATCTAAGTGCTCTATCCACAACATGGACCACAATTTGGATGGTCCGAATTGATCTAATGCAGTGTCACATGTGATGGAGATGAGTCACCACCAGTTTAAAATACGTGTTGAACTAACATAGAAGAAACACTTAAAAAGAAAGGAGATTTCGAGTAGAGAACGCTACTTGCGCTACAGGCAACATGTATGGTATGCTAAATGCACTATAGCTTACACTACCTGCATATGCTACGTAACATTTTAGCAACGCTACGCTACGAGCACTACTGAAAACACTAGATTAGATTGATTTGAAATCAATCTCTTAGTTAGGGGGATTCTCAATGAAAATTCATTTAGGGTTTATAAAATGGAAGGTGATGTTTATCCTTTAGAAAAAAGAAAGGTGATGTAAGAGGTAGGCATTCTAAAAAATAATAATTAATTGTGAGTTTTGTTTTCTTAAGTATTGTAAGAAGAAGTTTGATGTAAATAAAGTATATCTCCCCCTCTACTCAAATATTCTTGTGGATGTATGTACTCTTGTCCATTTATTTGTGATCCAGGCATCGAGATCTCATTGACTCAATAACTAGGTTGCACTCTACATGTAACTCGAGATTTGCCCATCCTCTTTTGTCACCATATGAAAGATTTTGAGGAGCCTCTCTTTTAGAAGCATGTTCTCGCACCATCTGTTTAACCTAAACCTCACCCGATCTCCATTCCCAGGCTTGAAAGCGATCTCTTCTAAAACTACAAGCCATTGCTTTCCACCTAATCATAATCATTTCATATTCACATGTGAGCCACTTGATCTAACCATCCAGTATATACATGTGGGTCACGCATTGATGCCATTAATTCATATCAATTGATTTAGTAAAGCATCATAAAGATACCTTGATTCATAACATTCCAACAATTCATTTGTACTCATGCATCATACATGTACAAATTTCATGCATGTGTGCAACACCCAGTCTGCTCATTATTTCGATTGCACAATTTACAGTTTTTAGTAAACATTCGAATTTGATCATGTGAAAGGATGGGCCATCTTTGTTCTTTCAGTTCAGAAACTTCTTAAAAAAACAAATAACCAATTGTGATTTTTATTTTATTAGTCAACTGACACAAACATTACAATTTCAGGGAATCACATGCACTACAACAAAGTGTTATCCAGAAAGAGAAATCATAATTGTCAGCAATGGCAATATCCAGGTATTATTATACTTGGCAATTGAAATATCCAAGTCATTCAAATACCATCAATACAAACAACCCCTGAAGCTCGTTCATTCAAATGCATTTGGGTTAGTGTCGATTCCCTCATGCCAAGTAGAATATTATTACATTCATGATGCCTACCCACAGTTTTCTACAAGTTCATTGATGCCAATTTACGTCTAGATCTCTCCTAGTGAAAAACCGAAGGTGTTCCAAAAGTTCATCCAGTTCAAGAATATGGTGAAGAATGAGTTTCCTAAAAGAATCAAATAGCTTCAGACAGATAATAGAGGCGAGTACACATCTCAGGAATTCAGTGCGCATCTAAAGAAGCACGGAATTTGAAGGCAGTTTCATGTCCTTACACTCCACCGCAAAATGAAGCTGTTGAGAGGAAGAATCGTCACCTCAACAAGACTTGTCGAAGTATGAAGCTCTTGTAGCCAGCAATGTTGCATTTTGGAGTGTTTGGGTGCATCCATTATGAATTTATACCCGAGCATCCACAAAACAAGCTGGGAAAAAGGCCATTGGGTGTATTTCTATTGGTCAAATGAGCAAAAAAAAAATTGTTGTAAGGGATTACCACTTTATACCTACTCATTCTTGGATGGGTTACCCAATCGGCCTCATCCTATTTCGACGGAAAAAACTTGGAAGTATCAAGGACCCCCAAGAGTCATTACCTTTTGTTGGTTAGTGGGTAGGAAAAACATTTTCACGATTGACCATTTGGTATACAGAATATGGTTGTCTTTAATGGTTTCTATTTATTTATGCCTATGGGAAGATAGTTTGCCATTTATTTCATATTTTCATTATGAACTCTCAATGACCCATCTAGTAGTTGGCCTCTTTCAATGGTAAAAGTGTGATGTTGAGACAGACCAAGACTTCATGACTTGTAAAGGAACCCAAACAAAGAAAACTCCCTATGGTAGTCACCAATGCTAGAAATCATTTTGTCGTTTTGAAAGAGGGCAACTTTAGAGCATTTTTGGAATTTGACTAACTTTAAGGGCCCGTTTGGATGAACCCGGAAGGGCGTTTGCAGCCTAAACAAGGTTTCGATCCAAACGGCAGTTGATCTTTCATTTGTATGAACTTTACAAACCCCATTCTCCTCTCCCACCCAGAAAAATAGGCGCTAAAATGCAACTCAACAAAAACCAATCCGACAAGTTTTTGCCAAGTCAATGGAAAAAAGCAGGCTTGAAACCTCCTTTTTCAGAAACCCTACTTTCAGGAAGTACGTCCAAATGGGCCCTAATGAGGTTTTCCTTGAGCAAGCCCCAGGAGGAAGCCGAGTTGGGCATCAAGGATGGGAATTAATATAGGAAATGTAAGTTATGTTTTTAGTGGGATTGGAGTCCCTGTGCTTTCAATGATTCTTCATCATATTTGTATATTCTGAGTTTTTGTCCATAAATTAATAAAATTTTAGTTTACCTCTCAAAAATAAGAAAATAAAATATCAAACAAAACTAATTTGAAGCTTTAGTTTTTTCTACTTATAAAAAGTAAAAACCAAACAATTAACCATAAATGGTAGCATATACCTTTTCTGGTTGAACTGATAACCAAATAATGACAGTTATAGAGCAAACAATATGAATATAGATGAGCACATCCATTACGTAACAAGGAAAAGAGTAGCATATTTGATGATAGTAAGATAAATCACAGCACCTTTAGGGCTGTCTGCTTCCGTAGAACATCGTTTGACTTGAACATCACAGCAGCGATCCAAATTGTAACAAAGAAACCTGTGAGTCCTTACAGAAAGGACACGTGTCACTAGTTTGAAAGGAACATTACTGGGGAAAGAAACTTATAATAAGTAAATGCAACAACGAGGCTTCAGTCGAACCCCACTGCGTCGAAATAAACTGTACTTCCAAGTATTCATTCAGGATAGTGTAATGTAGATAATAGCCTTTGGCTCACAAATAGAAAGCATATAGACAGATGGTTTGTTTTCCATTCCCATGAAATCATTCCAGTAACCAAAAAAACAGCAATGGAAGCAACAGAAATACTACAAGAACACAACAGAACCCAACTCAAATTTGTAAGATCCAATACCTTGCAAATGCTGTCGAATGAATACGACCAACAGAAGCAATGAAAACGGCAGAATCTGCTCAATCCACCTTGCTACCTGCTGAATATCATATCTCTGATATGAGGAATCCCTATTATTAGTGCTACCTCCCGTGGCATTCCCAGCCTCTCCATCCGAACCCCCATTTGGCGAACTAGCAGGCAAGATTGGTGATGACGGACCCCTATCTCCACTCCCACCATCTGCTGGACGGTCCGCCCCTAACAGTGGTGCCCCAGTAATCTGCTCCACAGGACTGCCATTCTGAAGAGAATCCGCATCCCTCACCTGACCCACAGGCAGGCCTGTACGAATATTGTCTTGATCTCCAGCACCAATTATCCTTATCGAGACCTCCCCAGCAGCAGAATCATCCAACCGATTTTGCCCATCAATCAGACCTTCATTTTCCTGATGACTCGACCGGGCTCGGAGAATACCCGAATACTCCAACAGCGCAGATAATGGCGCCTGGATAAAACTTGATGCTGAAAACTGCATCCCATATCTTCTCGAACTGCTACTGCCTGAAGAACTCCTGTATGAATCGGAATTCCCGCCAGATGTTTCCATTTCTCCAGAACGCTGATCCTAACTACAACCTTTTCCTTACCTATGAAAACCCCTAAAGAAACAGGAATCGATGGAACGGCTTCCTGCAGTGACGGAAAGAAACCGAAGCAATAATTCTTGCGTTACTGCAACACCCTAACCCTAATCTCGATCTATCTCCATCAAGGACAAAAAAATCCACGAATTTCCCGTTGAAATTAGAGAGAAGCAAAAAATCAAGAGCGGAGATTCTTCCAGAACGGATTTCGATGGCGATACGAGGAGATTGAAGCGATAATTCACATAAATTTCACAGAATCGAAGGAGGATCTTCTTGAACGATCGGCGAATGATGAGCAGAGAATCTATGCTCAGAAACCCTAAACCTAATCCAGATATATATATATATATATATATATATATAGAGAGAGAGAGAGAGAGAGAGAGAATTTGGGGATTGTCTTTGGAGGTTTTTAATGTCAATCGAATGGCGTTGAGAAAATGATGCGAGTGGTATATATGGGAAGGGAGAGAAGGGTTACGGAGAGTTTTTTTTCTTCCCTCTTTTCTTTGTTTTTTTTTTTAAATACTCTGCTTGCGAAACGAAGATGAAGAAAGGGTTTTTATTCGAAAGGATTTTTCTGAAACGCGGCCCGCTCTTTCTTCAGTAAACGCGTCTTCTTTTGTTTTTTTTTTAATGAGAACGCCGGTCCTTTTTTTTCTTTTTTTTTAATGAGTGGGGCCATTAGGTTCGTGATCCTGACCATTGGTTTACCACGCTAAAATGATATCTTGAATGGAATAACTAACCGGGATAACCTTTTAACCTTTCGTTTCATGGCCTAAAGATAGACGGTGGAAAAGAGAGATACAGCAACGGCCCACATTCATCCCAGACAAAAATAAATAAATAAAAGTTCCCAAAATTGGTGCCAGAGATCTTCCAGTGCGAGAGTGTTTTTTAGGTGGATTACTGAAACACGGCCCACTTGTCGGAATTGAACGAAGGATGCAATTTCCCACTGCTAGCCCATGTAGATAAAAGCTCTTGGGTGCACCACGATGTCCATATGACATCCACTCCGGCCATCAAACTCTCCAACTCATGTTTAGACGTGCAGGCAGATCCAAATATTAAGTGGGCCCTACCCACAGAAATAGTGGGTATTAAAATCTCCCATTTACTATGTTTGTATGACATTCAACCTTCTCATGAGTGATTCTCACGGGGATGAAGAGAAAAGCAAGCGTCAGCAGGATCCAAAACTTTTGTAGGCTCCAAGAATATTTTGATGGTGGGCTTTCAATCCCACTATTTCTCGTGGCTGATCATCCCTTGTTATCTTCGTTGTTTCCTGCTGTACCGGTCAAAGTAAGTTACATGCAATTTAAATGAATTTGTGTGATGTATTTAAAAATATGTGGAGATATATGAAGAAGATCTTGCAATAGTATAATTAGAGCACACCATTCGATGCCACAACATTGCTTAAGGGGTCGATGGAATAGACCGTGATGGCAAGAGCAAGAGTAAAGAAGGCCATATAATGTCAAACAATTCTAGTAACTGTGAAAACGTAGGAAGAATTTAAATGGCTAAGGTAAAACTATAAATAGCAAGGGAATTCAGCAAGAAAGAGGTCTAATACCAACCCAAACAAATTTTTCAATTACATTTCTTTATGTAATCATTCTACTTTTCTATCAAGTAAATTACATTTTTTAGTGTAATCCTTTACTTTTCACTTACCGTTTATATTACAGTGTAATTTATAATGTTAATCAAGTAGTTGATAATCTTAGTTGTAATTTGGGTTTATACGCTAGATTCAGTTCCTTATTTAATAAGGTATTTCGCAACCGTTCTCCGTGACCGACAATAAGAATCTCTTTCTCATTTTTCTTTTATTTGTACTGAAAAGTCATTTCGTACGAAAGGTAAATGTGTAACCCATCATCAGAGAAAGAACTCTACCCTCTTAATATCGCCTGATCTTATTTATACATTAAGTGAGTTGCTAAATAGGCGATCGATCTCATTCAATCTCAGTCATATGTTGTGTATTTGCCCATCTCGGTACTTGGGGTTATAGTTGTTTGGTTTAAATTAAGCCGCAAATTCTAGCACGTCTGCATTCACCATGTGATCAAACTGTTGAAATTAATGAGTAACAAGTTTTTAGCACGCTCGATGGGACCATGTCTCTAACATAACCTTGCCAATCAAAATTATAAATAGAAGGAGTAATCAAATCCCTAGGGTCAAACCCTTCACACCAATCGCACCAACTCCAACCGAGGATGTGTTAGTTCAAGCGGCCCCTGAAACATTAAATATAAATAATAGCTCGACACTTGGCACTGGGAACCAAGAATGGGTGTATCGACCTCTCAGACTATTTCTCTGAAAGAGATAACAACAGCAGTCCGAGATGTATAGCTAAGTATCCAACATGTTTAGGAATATGGAAGGGCTCAAGTCAAGTAATTTCATATCAAACTAAGAACACTAATAGATATATGGCTAGTCAGACTGAGCCTATGCATCGATTGATGGCTATAGTGGCCAAACGATTGCCAACGGCAACACATTATAATGTCAAGGAAAATTCTATCGGCAATGTGGTTCAACCACCATCTATGCCTCCTCCTCAAAAGAATCCGCCACTAATTCCAGTTCATGAGTGGAATTACTGGGTTGCAATACTATTCCAGTCTATCATAATCCTCATCCTAAGTGGATCGATTGGCAGCATCTATTACTAAAAAATTATCGAGCTAATTTTGCCTATTTTTAGGTGACCCTGGTAGTCGGCCATCAAGCATGTTGGCCAATTCACTATGCAGTATGGGGAGTTGGCGAATAATGACTATCACAAACTGTAATTATTCGATCATTCGCTAACAATTGCGGCTTTCACGAGGTATTCCAATCTATTGCCATATTCGATTCATACTTGGCAAGAAATGGAAGAAAAATTCAATGCTCTATTTTTCTCCAAGAATAAGGAAATAACTATGGCCTATCTCGCCCATTTTCGACAGCTCCCATGAGAAACCCGCGAGAGCTGTATTACCCGGTTTTAAAATGGTAAAAAGTCAATGTAAGATTGTTATGACTAAAGTTGACTTTGTGCAACTTACACATGACAGGCTCAAGCACAAATTTCGTAAGACGTTTATTGGGACATAATTCATGGACATATACAACCTAATTAAGAAGGTCTGCATGTGTGAATAACTATTACAAGAAGGTAAAGAACTTGTCAATTGGGGCATATTATTATGACCTAAATTATGAGGTCGCAATTGCCAAAGGGGTAGGTAAAAAGCCACTCATATGTTCGGCATTGGTCAAAGCAGAATTGACTGCACAAAAGGCCCAAAAAGTTTACACTTTTGACATCACACAGGTTGATGAGATATTCAAAATTCCGTTCATCGGAAAGTTTATTAAGATTCTCATAGATCATAAGATACCTTCAGTCGACGAATTACAGAAAATAGAATACTGCAAATGGCACGAAACTCATTCTCATTCAACTAACAAATGTGTTGTATTCAGAAACATAGTTCAGGACAACATCGATTGCGAGCTGCTAAAATTTTCTGAGGAGAGCAAAGAAGCAATCTTGATCGATACAAATTCGTTCCTGCCTAATCTTAAAGTCAATATGGTTATGCAAAATCTGAGAAGGGCTAATCGACTACGATCAAGGGTTGATCTTAGCCAACTAGCCATGAAAGCACACCGCAAGGACCAGGGTAAGGGCGACGTCGACCTTCCCACTTGGTCACCACTCGGCTGAACGTAATTCGACAAGGCAGTCAAGACTCACAACTGCGCAACCATTATGCCAGAAGGACTGTTCTGGGATGGAGAGATCCTCCTCAACCAAGGTTGTAAAGCCAATACATGGCTTTGAGGACTAAAGGTAGCAGTCAGCATCACCCGCAGGGTTGCCTTCACCACTTAGCTGTTACTCTCAGGGGGGAATATCAAATTAAAAGATGGTTAAACCTCCAACAACTCAGAAGGGAATCTGGAAGCAGGTCATGGATTATAAATTTTAGGCAGTACCAGAAGCATTGACTCGAACTGAAAAATGCCATTGGTAAAGGCGTAGACTGGCGATGCGAGAGAATTGATAAAAGCCGAAGACGTACCCCGACCGAGAGTAGTACAACCGCAATCATTTTGGAGAATCCTTTTGCATGAAGAACAAGTATCCATTAACACGGTCGAAGCGGTTCTACCTTTTGTGTTGTGTGAACATGATGTCAACATTTTCGACCAATCCTATGAATCGATGGGACAAAAAAATGACCGTGATAAATTATTAAATTATCTCAATGATGAATGTTTTATAGTGGATGAGTGGTTGGTGAACGAACTAATAGTGACCACAAAAGCATTACAATTGGTCTCACCAACAACTACATTGTCCAACGTTGTGGTCGACGAGAGCACTGAGCACATTCAAAATCCCAATACTCAAGAGAGCTCTTAAACATCGGGGGAGTAATGTCAGAGTGCAAAGATTGTGTTTGGGATATCGTCACCCGTCGTATTCCATTGCAATATAGTATTCACTTTGCCTTCCAGTTTTCAAGCTAAATCGTCCTAGATAAGTAAGATGGTGGGTGATGTGGAGGAGTTCAGCACTCCTGTGGTGACACAACATACTTCTTTTCCATCAAAGCAAGCAATTAAAGGGAAGCAAAGATTGGATGAAACACCACATGTGAATACAATTATGGTGGAATCAGGAGCCACATCGAAAAGGGTAGTCATAGAAAGACTAACTCATAGCATGATGCAACATCTTAAGCCATTGTATATTTCTGCTCACCTTGAAGGTTTTCCAATCGCTAGGAATCTGGTCAACAATGGTGTTGTTATCGATCTCCTACCACTAAGAATTATGTCAAAATTAGGGAAGATAGCGAACAATTTGATCTTGTCTGAGGTCACAATCGGTAATTTCACTGGTCACATTACAAATACTCATGGGATCCTGTCAATCGACATAGCTATCGAGACTAAAATAGTGTTGGCCCCATTTTTTATGATCGATACCTCATGTAGCTATAATGTTCTATTTGACAGGGACTAGATCCACTCGTTTGCACGTATTCTATCATCTCTGTGCCAATTCATAATTTCCTGGATTCATGATAAAGTTTAATTGGTTTTGACCGATAATAAATCCTTCTTGGCCACGTCGAATGCAAAATGAAACCTATTACTATGGTGAAGAGTTAGGGCCAATTCTGTTCATTGGGAGAAATAAAGCACGGATGACCGATTGGAATATTTTTCAAAAAAAATCCAGACAGCATTGTGTAAAATATCATAGAAGTAATTTGTCTAGCCAATAACCTGTCGAAGGACATTGTTCCTTTTCGGTTGATTCTACATTGTACCATCAAACAGATCCCATGATTGGTACACCAAAAGATAGCCAGTGTCGAGCCAATTTCATGGCCAGAATAAGAAGGCTCGAAGAAAGCCTGAAAGATATCAACGACAGTTGTCTTATGAACATGGCCAATGTAGATGTCTCAATCGAAAAAAAGGTCACGGAGCTTAGGGAAGCTCTTGATATGCTAAAAGATTCTTAAGCCCAAGTTTAAGATCACCTAGTTGAGATGAACCTAGAAACTGAGCAAGAACCAAAGCCTACATTTATTAACGATCTACTTAGGCCTCAAGATAAAATGTAACTGACCAATCTTCTCAAAGAATTTTCTAATTTCTTTGCTTGGGACTACCATGAGATGCCAAGACTCAACCAAAGTTTGGTCAAATATAGACTACCTATAAAAGAAGGGTATCGGCCGATAATAGCCACTTAAGCGGATGATAGCGGAAGTGACCTAAAAAATAAAGGAAGAGATCGAATGGCTATTGAAGGCTGGTTTCATCAGGCTCATTAAACATGTCGACTGGATCTTGAATGTAGTTCCAGTAAAAAATGAATGGTAAGTTGCAGGTTTACATCGACTTCTGAAACTTAAACTTAGCAACGTCAAATGATGAATATCCAATGTCAGTGGCCGATCAACTGATCGATAGGGTTGTTTGGCATCTAGTTATATCCTTTATGGATGGTCATTCTAGAAACAATCAAATTTATATTGCTAGACGATGTGCCAAAAACAACATTTAGGTGCCTAGGCCCTCTAAGGACTTATTGTTGGGTGGTAATGCCTTTTGGGCTTAAAAATGTAAGGGCCACATATCAGAGGGCGATGAATGTCATATTTCATGGTATGATCGACCAATTTATTGAGGTTTATGTTGATGACGTAGTAGTAAAGTCAGCCAACATAGAGAGTCATATTGCTTAATTGCGCAAATAATTCAAATGGATGAGACACCATAAGTTGAAAATGAACCCTCTTAAGTGTGCATTCGGGGTCTCGGCCGATAAATTCCTAAGATTCTTGGTACATCAGCGAGATATCAAGGTCAATCAAAACAAGGCTCGAGTGATTATAAACGCTCACTTGTCGAGGAATAAACCGTAGTTGCAACGGTTCCTAGGGTGGGTTAACTTTATGTGAAGGTTTATATAATTGTGTAGGAAAGACAAATATATGTTCTCCATTGGTAAAATTGAAGCAATGACTTGAATTTAAATGGGAAACAGAGTATCAACAAGCTTTTGAGAAGATCAAAGAGTATCTGATGAAGCCATCAGTGTTGATGCCGCCAGTTGAAGGTCAACCACTCAAGCTGTATGTTGAAGCATATGTAAAGTGGGTAGGAGCCCTCTTAGCACAAGACAATGATGATTGGAAGGAGTATGCGATTTATTATTTGAGCCGAACGCTCCTTGACATCAAGAAACACTTCCACTATAGAAAAATTATGCTTATCATTGTACTTTGTGGCTAACAAATTAAGACATTATTTGTTGGCTGAAAGAGTAAATGTAATAGTAGTAACTAATTTAGTAAAATACATGTTGAATCAGTTGATTTTAAATGGTCGAATTGGAAAATGGGTCTTAGCTTTATCCGTACTTAATCTTTGTTATGTTCCTCAAAAATTATAATTGTGGGCGATTCACAGTTAGTTATTAACCAAATGGCAGAGCTTTGTAAATATACAAGTGTAGCCCTTTTATCATACTATGCCTTGGCATCTCAGATGATATACAATTTTGAGAAAGTAGAGCTAATGCATATTACTAGGGATCATAACATAGACGTAACGAAATAACGTAGTTGGTGGTAGGGCTCAATGTCTTGAGGGGATTGGCCAAAAGGACAATTGTTATATAGAGGAGCTCTCTTTCATCAATTTTTGAAAGCGAAGTTATTATGGATATATACCAAGTAAAGTTATAAAAAGAGGATTGGAGATCTCCTTGTTGAGAATGTGGAGCCACATTGGGCCGCCTTCGACCAGTCGTAGGACGCTCAGTTGTGGACCGGCTCGACTCAAAGTCCAGCGATGCTATTCGTTTTGCTATTTTGGGCCCTAGGACTGATCGTAGGGACTGTAAGACTGGTCGTACTATGACCGGTCGTAGCTCTCCTAAGACCGGTCGTAGGTTAAGTAGTTTATTTCACGATTTTACACGAAACTGCGGATTTAAGTCCTTTCGCAACTGGGATGCGGAAGGGAAGTTACCTAAACTATAAATAGGAGTTCCTAAGGCTTTTCTAGGTAGATGAGCAAGAGGGAAAAGTAATTCTAAGGTGTGGGCTAAGAAATTTCTATGTTCTTCCAAGGGAGAGGTTAGTATATTGCCTTGTAATCTTTGTTCTTCTTCATAGTGAAAGTTTGCATCCGTGGTTTTTTACCCTAGTTTGGAGTTTTTCCACGTATATCTTGTCTTATGGTTTGTTTGGATTGCTTTGATCTGTTTCTAGTTTATATTCCTTTCTGTTTATCGTTTGTGGGTGAGGCCTGAGATTGGATCTTGGCCCACTGCGTTGTTGGCGTGCTGCGCAATAACTGATATCAGAGCTATTGGTTTAGTTCTATTGGGAGCGATGGGGAAGATGGAAAAACTAGAATTGAGAAGTTTGATGGTTCAAACTTTGCCTTCTGGAAGATGCAGATGGAGGATTATCTGTATCAGAAGGACCTCTACATTCCTCTAGAAGGAAAAGAGAAGAAACCAGAAAAGATGACAGATGATGAATGGTTTTTATTGGATAGGAAGGCTTTAGGAACGATCCGACTCTCTTTGTCTAAGAGCGTCGCCTTCAACATATCCAAGATGAAAATGATAAAAGAATTAATGGAAGCCCTAGCCACCATGTATGAAAAGCCCTCAGCATCCAACAAGGTTCATCTTATGAAACAACTATTCAACATGAAGATGTCAGATGGTGAGAGCGTGGCTGAACATCTAAACGAGTTCAATACAGTCACGAGCCAGTTGGAATCCATTGGCATCGTTTTTTACGATGAGGTCAGGGCGCTATTGATCTTATCCAGTCTGCCAGACAGTTGGGATGGTTTGGTGATTGATGTGAGCAATTCTTCAAGGTCGACAAAGCTGAAATTTGATGATGTGGCCGGTCTAATTCTTAGCGAAGAATCTAGAAGAAAGGCATCAGGAGTTTTAGGAGATTCAGGGAATGCTCTAAACGTTGAAGGAAGAGGAAGATCGCAGAATAGATGAGAAAATAAACACAGGTGTTCTAAGTCAAGAAAGAAGTCCAAGGGACCGAAAGACAAAGACGGGTGTTGGCATTGCAGTAAGAAGGGGCACATGAAACGTGATTGCAGGGCGCTTAGGAAATAAGAAGGAAGCTCTCAAGGCGGGAAGGATTCAGTGAATCTGTCTGAGAAGAGCGACATAGAGGCATTGATCTTATCTCTTGATACGAGGAATGAGTCTTGGGTTATAGACTCGGGTGCTTCGTTTCATGCCACTTCATGTAAGGAAGTTCTGCGTGATTATGTGTCAGGTGACTTTGGGAGGGTCTACCTGGGTGATGATGAGCCGTGCAGTATTGTTGGAAAGGGGGACGTTCAGGTCAATCAGAAAGACGGAACGGTTTTGAAACTGAAGGATGTCAGACATGTACCGAGTTTGAGAAGGAATCTGATCTCAGTGGGGCAGTTAGCCGACACCGGTTATGTGATGACATTCACCAGTGATTCCTGGAAGATCACAAAAGGTGCCTTGGTGATATCTCGAGGCAAAAAGGAAGGCACTTTGTACGTGACTTCAGGATCGTATTGTTCACTCTCAGTCGCATCAACTGGAGTGAATGGGCAGTTATGGCATCAGAGGCTGGGACATATGAGTGAGAAAGGGATGAAAGTACTGTTGTCAAAAAGGAAGCTACCAGGGCTGAAGTCTCTTGACTTGGAATTCTACGAGGACTGCGTATATGGCAAGCAGAAGAGGGTAAGTTTCAAGAAGACAGGACGCGCTCCAAAGACGCATCTATTGGAGTTTGTACACACTGATGTGTGGGGACCGGCACAGGTATCATCTCTTGGTGGCTCACGTTATTTTGTTTCCTTTATTGATGATGCTAGTAGAAAACTGTGGATTTATTTCTTAAAGCATAAATCTGATGTATTTGATGCGTTTAAGAAGTGGAAAGTTATGGTAGAAAATGAGACAGGTAAAACAGTAAAGTGTCTCAGATCTGATAATGGGGGAGAATATTGTGATAAGAGGTTTGAGGAGTATTGTGCAGTAAGTGGAATCAAATATCAGAAAATGATTTCATGGACACCGCAACAGAATGGCGTGGCTGAGCGCATTAACAGGACCATCCTTGAGCGCGCCAGGAGCATGAGGTTACATACAGGGTTGCCCAAGACCTTTTGGGCAGATGCTGTAAATATTGCCGTATATCTTATCAATAGAAGTCCCTCAGCACCATTGGATGGTGGGCTACCAGAAGAAACGTGGACTGAGAAAGAAGTGAACCTTACACATCTCAGAGTGTTCGGTTGCACTTCATATGTTCACATTGATGCAGAGCAGAGAAACAAGCTGGATGCGAAGTCCAGGAGGTGCACGTTTATAGGCTACGGGCAGGATGATTTTGGCTACAGGTTTTGGGATACAGAAAATAAGAAAATCATCAGAAGCAAGGACGTAATCTTCAATGAAAAAGTGATGCATAAGGACAATGTGCAAGAAAATACGGCCGAGGAAAAGGAATTCGTAGAGTTGGAAGAGTTACCGGACATGGGTGTTACAGCGCCACAGGATGATCGTGCATAGGAGCATTATGAGGCAGAGCTACAGACACCGGTTGTGAGGAGGTCTACTCGGGAGAGGAGACCCACGGTCCGATACTCACCCTCCTTACATTATCTACTGCTGACAGATAATGGTGAGCCAGAATGTTTTGAAGAGGCATTACAGTCAGATACATGAGTTAAGTGGGAGCAAGCCATGGATGAGGAGATGGACTCTCTTAAGTCTAATCGTACATAGGAGCTAGTCACTCTACCTAAGGGTAAGAAAGCTCTTCATAACAAGTGGGTTTACAGACTGAAGGAGGAGAATGATGGTTCGAAACGGTACAAGGCGAGACTGGTTGTAAAAGATTTTCAATAGAAGGCAGGTATCGATTTTACTGAAATATTTTCACCGGTAGTGAAAATGTCTACGATTTGCATGGTCTTGAGTATAGTGGCTACAAAGAACTTACATCTAGAGCAGCTAGATATTAAGACAGTCTTTCTTCATGGGGATCTTGAAGAAGAAATATATATGCATCAGCCGACAGGATACGTGGCACCAGGTAATGAGAACAAGGTGTGCGGACTGAAGAAAAGTCTATATGGCCTGAAGCAGGCCCCGAGGCAGTGGTATAAGAAGTTCGATAGTTTCATGTCGGGAAACGGTTTTAGGAGATGTCATGCAGACCACTGTTGTTACTTGAAGAAGTTTGATACGTCATACATCATCCTTCTTCTGTATGTTGATGATATGCTTGTTGCCAGTTCAAGCATGAAGGACATCTCAGATCTCAAAAGAAAACTGTCTAGAGAATTTTCCATGAAGGATTTAGGAGCTACAAAATAAATCCTAGGCATGAGGATAAATCGTGACAGGGAAAATAAGAAATTAGTTTTGTCACAGGCAGAGTACATAGCCAAGGTACTTGATCGATTCAATATGGGAGGTGCTAAGCCGGTAAGCACTCCATTAGCCAACCACTTCAAGCTATCTAAGGAGCAAAGTGCAAAGACACAGGAGGAACGAGACTACATGGCCAAAGTCCCACATGCGTCAGCGATTGGGAGTCTCATGTATGCTATGGTAAGCACGAGGCCAGACATTGCTCAAGCAGTGAGAGTTGTTAGCAGGTTCATAAACAACCCCGGGAAGGAACATTGGGAAGCCGTGAAGTGAATCCTCAGATACCTGGTGGGTATTAAGAATGTAGGGTTGTGTTATGGTGGATCGAAAATCAAGCTACAAGGTTACGTGGATTCAGATTTGGCAGGAGATATCGACAGCAGAAGAAGCACTACAGGTTATGTGTTTACTCTGGGTAGTGCCGCAGTCAGTTAGGTCTCTCAGTTACAGGAGATAGTATCTATCAGTACGACAGAAGCAGAATATGTTGCGGCTACAGAAGCATGCAAGGAAATGGTATGAATGCAAGGTTTTATGGAAGAGTTGGGTAAGAAGTAAGTAGATTGCAAGCTGTACAGTGACAGTCAGAGTGCAATATACTTGGTTAAGAATTCAGCCTTTCATTCAAGGACCAAGCATATTGCCATCAGATATCATTTTATACGTTCGTTACTAGAAGATGGATCGATTGTTCTAGAGAAGATTCATACAAGTGAGAATCCTGCAGATATGTACCAAGGCGGTCATAAGGGAGAAGCTGAAGCTCTGTTCAACTTTGATTGGTCTTTAAGCTTAAAGATGGGAAGGTTGCACTCCGGATGAAGAAGACGAAGGTTTATGGCAATATATCTCCAAGTGGGAGATTATTGAGAATGTGGAGCCACATTAGGCCACCTTCGACCAGTCGTAGGACGTCTTCGACCGGTCGTAGGGGTGTGCTCGACCGGTCGTGGACCGGCTCGACTCAAAGTCCAGCGATGCTATTTTTTTTACTGTTTTGGGCCCTAGGACTGGTCATAGGGATTGTAAGACTGGTCGTACTACGACCGGTCGTAGGTTACGCAGTTTGTTCCGCGATTTTGTGCGAAACTGCGGATTTGAGTCCTTTCGCAACTGGGATGCGGAAGGGAAGTTACGTAAACTATAAATAGGGGTTCCTAGGCCTTTTTTAGGTAGATGAGCAGGAGGGAAAAGTAATTCTAAGATGTGGGCTAAGGGATTTGTATGTTCTTCCAAGGGAGAGGTTAGTATATTGCCTTGTAATCTTTATTCTTATTCATAGTGAAAGTTTGCATCCGTGATTTTTTACCCTAGTTTGAGGTTTTTCCACGTATATCTTGTCTTCTGGTTTGTTTGGATTACTTTGATCTGTTTCTAGTTTATATTATTTTCTATTTATCGTTTGTGGGTGAGGCCTGAGATTGGATCTCGGCCCACTGCATTGTTGGCGTGCTGCGCAACACTCCTCTCATGGGTTACCTTCATAGCCCACGCACTAAAGTTAGCAAGGATGTGAGGAGATCGGCCACTAATTATGTCATGATCGAGCATGAACTATACAAAAAAAGAGGATGATGGAGTGTTGCTCCGATGTTTATCCAAAAAAATAAGCTTATTGGCAATAGGTGAAGTCCACAAAGTGTAAGTGCGACCCACCAAGCAGGAAGAAAAATGGGGCTTACACTTAGGTGCTATGAGTATTTTTGGTCAACGATGATGGTCGATTGCATTCGATATGCTAAAGGGTGTGAGGATTACCAAAAAAATGGGCTGATTCAACACATGCCCGATACTAAAATCCATTAATCATCAAGCCTTAGCATTTCTAAGGATGGGTGATCGATTTGATAGGTCAAATCCACCCACCTTCGACACATATGGATCATTTATCATCATGGCTACCGATTATTTCACCAAATGGGTAGAGGCAAAGCCCATGAAAGGGCTAACCATAGAGAAATCATAGAATTCATCGAAAGTAGCACTATCCATCGACCGAAGTGTAGCATTTCCAATAAAGAAGGTGAGGGCCATGGCGAACAAATATGCGATAAAAATTTACACTTGATGTTGTATTATGCACAGGCCAAATGGTCAGCCCAATGCTAGCAATAAGGTAATCAAGAACTATTAGTGTATTGATTTGTGCATCTTGTTTGTTGATCATATGAGTCTTTGTGCCATGTAGTTAGTTGAGCCTCAAGAAGCTAAAGACTGAAAACACAAGAGGACAAGACCATCAAGGAGTAAAGAAGACGTAAATGAGGTGCATTTGTAATCTTAACCCTTAACTCAAAACAACCCTTGAACCTCTAGATAATCTTCGCTTAATAGGTAAACATTATTGGTCATTCCTTAGCCTTAAAAACCCAATTGAAACATGATTAATAAGACTTAAAGAGGTGTCAAGCTGCTATGAAATCATACACCCAAAACAACAGATTTCGAGTGCTGCTTAATCTCATCGAGTATACCTCGAGGGGTCTTTGATGGAATTGAAGACCACTTGATGGAATCGAGTAGGTAACTCAGATATGCCCAACAAGTTATCTAAGTCTCTCGATAGAATCGAGGAACCTTTAATGACATTGAAGGATATCCTCGATACCATCGAAGACTACTCGATGACATTGGATAATAGTGTGTAAAATGTCCAGCAACAATTCAGTTGTAAATCCAATTTTTTATCCCATCAAAGCACCGCTTGATATCATCGAAACCCTGCTCGTTGCCATCGAAGCCCTACTTGATCTCATTGAAAGAGCCATTATTTGCCCTTTTTTGACCGTTGGAACTCAAACTTCTTATAAAGGGCATCGATTCTTGAAAAATTCAAAGGATTTTTGGTGCAATAGAAGTTTAAGTGATTTTATGATTATATCCCTCATCTTAGGCCTCTAAACCAATGAGTTTTAATTCATTATCCTTGAGATTAATACTTTAATGAGGATTTCAACCTCCACCTTTAAGATTGCTTGAACTCTTCTATTTTCTAGATATTAGACTCAACCTCTATAGGATTGTAAAAGTTAGAGGTCAAATCGATTTAAAACCCCTGATATTAAAATATAGTACACTCATGGGTTGAGTATGTCTGTCAGGAGTAGAGTAGGAAAATCGAACCACTATACATGTGTTGGGGATTTATGCTGTGGAATCACACAGATCTAGATCTATGATAGTAATTCAATAGTAACAAGCAATCACAAAAGAACACAAAGTTTTAACGTGAAAAACCCTTATGGGAAAAAACCATGGCACAAAGCGACATAAATCCACCATGAAATAAAAATTACAAGAGAGAGGACTTACCCGATTCGAACAGCCTCAAATCTCACCCTTGTTACACCCTTTGATAACCCTAGAACCCTTTAAAAATCCTTGAAAACTTTTTAGAAAGCTATAGAATACCTTAGAATAACCCTAGGAACCCTTATTTATAGTTTTTGAAACTTCCCTTTTGCACCCTTGTGAAACTGCCTCAGATTTTCGTAGTCCGTACAAGATCCGTACTCGAATCTGCGTAACCTCAACTGGTCGAAGGGGGGCCACAACTGGTCGAGCAACCCGCATGACCGGTCAAGCCATCCCCTCGACCGGTCGAGTAGCCCGGGCACCAAAAAACCCAAGTCACTGGACTTTAAGTAGAGCGGGCCACGACTGGTCGTGCAGCTCCCTTGATTGGTCGAGCAGCGGACTGGTTTGAAGACTTTCTGACAACAATCTCCATCAAGTCTTCAATCATCACCCGTGTAGCTACTTGACCACTTATCTTATTTCTGTATTGCATCATGGCTTCAATCAATGCTTCTCGTGCACACTTCATCCTTCTTTTACACTATCGCTAAGTCTAGAGAAGTTGCACAGAACTTGAACTTCTCTATAGGAACGACCTTGGTGAGCATGTCTGCTGGATTCACGCTGGTGTGAATCTTTTCCAATGTGACGCCTCCTTCCTCCAGCACCTGTCGGATAAAGTGGTGACGAACATTAATGTGTTTAGTACGTGAGTGATAAATAAAATTTTTAGCCAAATTGATAGCGCTCTCGCTATCACAGTTAACTGGCACGACCTCCTGTTAAAGTCTCAACTGATTTATCATGCCCTGAGCCAAATACCTTCTTTAAACGCTTCCGTCACTGCCATATATTTTTCTTCGGTCGTGGAAAGAGCCATCATGGACTAAAGCTTCGACATCCAACTGATTACTCCACCTAATAGTACAAACATGTATCCTCAAGTAGACTTCCTGAAATCTATACTATTTACATAGTCAGAATCCGCATACCTTACCAACTTTATTCTTATTTTCTCAAAAGTTAAGACGTAGTCTTTTGTACCTCGAATGTATCGAAGTAGCCATTTCACCGCTTCCCAATGTTGCTTACCGGGATTTAACATGTATCTGCTCATAGCATTGACTGCTTGTTAAATATTCGGTCTCGCACAGACCATGGCATACATTAAACTACCAACCGTATTTGAATAAGGCACATGAGATAACTTATTTTTCCTCATTTGATTTAGGACATTGTTCTGAGGAAAACTTGAAGTGAGCCGCGTGAGGAATGCTCACCAACTTTGGTTGGTCCATCCCATACTTGATTAATATTTTTTTAAGGTATTCTGCCTGTGATAACCAAAGCCTACGCTTCTTCCTGTCTCTATGAATATTTATGTCAAGAACCTTCTTTGCAGCCCCCAGATCTTTCATCTCAAATGTCCCTGATAATTGAGTCTTCAGTACATTAATTTTAGATATATTATAATAGGTGATCAACATATCATCAACATACAGTACTAGGATGATGAATTTTCTATTATTCAGTGTCTTGTAATAGACACAGTGATCGTATTCACTCTGAGCAAATTTCTGACTCACTATAAAAGAATTAATTTTTTTATACCATGGCCTATGTGACTGTTTCATGTCGTACAAAGACCTCATTAACCTGCAAATCTTTTTCTCTGCCCCTTTAACTTTGTAGCCCTCTGGTTGCTTCATGTAGATTTGCTCTTCCAGTTCTCTGTGCAGGAATGCAGTCTTCACATCCATCTGTTCCAACTCGAGATTGTATTGGGCAACCAGCGCCAACACGAATCTGATAGATACCTGCTTAACCACTGGCACGAATATTTTTATGAAGTCGATTCCTTCTCTCTGAGCATAACCCTTCGCTATCAACCTTGCTTTTGTATCTATCCTATTTTCTTTTGAATAATCACTTGCATCCGATCGCTTTTCGACCCATAGGAAGCTCCACCAGCTCCTATGTGTGTTTTTTGTGCAACGAGTTCATCTCATCATCTATAACCACCTTTTACTTTTCTACATCAGGCTCATTAAGAGCCTCCTGAATAGTAGATGGGTCTCCCTCATTTGTAATGAGGGCATATGCAATATTAGAGTCGTCCCTATATCTTGCCAATAACCTACGATCACACGATGGATTCATTCTCACAGGTGGCTACTCCACCTGATCCTGTACCTCTGTTTTCACATCTGTCTCTGCCTGAGTATTATCTGTGTTAATCTGGACATCTACGATCAACCTTTCTAGTTCCTCTTGCTCATTTTGATCATTCTTGCGAAATAAGGAGCTTTCATCGAATCTGACGGCACGGTTAGTGATGACCTTGTCGAATAACTTGTAACCTTTCACACTAATGTCATAGTTAACAAAGATGTACTTTTTGACTCTATGGTCTAGCTTATCTCTCTCAACTGATGGTATATGAGAGTAAGCTTCACAACTAGATATGCATAGATCTGAGTAGTTGATTTTCTGACCACTTCATACTTTCTCTAAATTTTTACATTCAATTTCCATTGAAGGAGATCGGTTCACCAAATAACAAGCCATGTTAACGGCCTGTGTCCATTGGTCCTTGCCCAACGTAACATTACTTAACATGCATCTGGCCCTCTCCAGGAGAGTCCGATTTATTTGCTCAGTCACACCGTTTTTCTCGGGCATGTGGCGCACTGTCTTATGTTTGATGATCCCTTCATCCTTACAATACTTGTTAAACTCAGTGGAAGTAAATTTTTCACCATTGTCAGTCCTTAAAAAATTTTTCACCATTGTCAGTCCTTAAAACATTTATTTTTAATCCTGACTGTTTTTCCACCATTATCTTCCATTGCTTGAATATGGTGAAAACTTCAGATTTACGTTGCATGAAGTAAACCCAAACTTTCCTAGAGTAGTTATAAATGAATGAAACAAACCATGACGACCCTCCAATGGAAACTTCTGGCGATGACTCTCGTACGTCAGAGTGCACATAATCAAACACTCCATTACAAACATATTTTTCAGATTTAAAAGATAGTTTAGATTGTTTACCATATATACAATGCTCGCATATATCTAAATCAGAATTTTTAAAAGCTAGAATCAAACATTGATTAGAAAGTACCTTCATGCCTCGCTCGCTCATGTGGCTTAAACGAGCATGTCACATGCGTAGAGATGTGGAGTCTGCCATAGCTACTATCGCTCCACCTGCCGAAGTGCTCCCAATCAAACTATAAAGGTTTCCGTATCTCTGTGCTCTCATGACCATAAGTGCCCCTTTTGAAACTTTAAGGACAACATCAATACCGGTGAACTTGCACCCTATAGCCTCGAGTGCACCGAGAGAAATCAGACTTTTCTTCATATCAGGAACGTGCCTGACGTTAGTCAAGGTACGCTCCATCCCATCAAACATCTTGATGCTCACCCTGTCAATAGCTACAATATTATAGGTATTGTCATTGCCTATAAAAACCTGTCCACTATCGCATTCCTTGTAACTAGCGAGCCAACTCCGATAAGGAGTTATGTAATATGACTCTCCTATGTCTAGGATCCACTCATCTACATGATTGTCGTGAACATGTCCGATCATGGACATAGACAGAACTTCACCACCACTTATCTCTTCATCAAATGTGACAACATTGGCCTCCTTGGAAGAATCTGTTGAATTTTCTTTATTTGCTTTAGAATTTCTACAATCCTTCTTCATGCGTCTAGACAACCCATAATTTTAAAACTTTAATTTTCCTTTGCCCTTACCCTTGGATTTGGATCTAGGCCTTGAGGATCCTATACCTCGCTCAAAATCTCTGTCCCTCGTAATTAGTGCATCAGAAGATGCCCCCATATTACCGTTTAGCTTTCTCATAGCCTTCCCTTGAAGGGCTGAGATAACGGTGTTAACAGTTAGGGTTTTATTTACGGTGCAAATCATGTCCCTGAAAGACTTATATGATGCAGGAAGAGAATTCAACAATATACATGCCTATTCCTCATCTTTGACCACTTCCTCCATATCCAACAATTTACATATCAATTTATTAAAGTTGCTGATATGAGCTTCTAGATGTCCACCCTCTGTCATCTTGAAGGTATAACACTATAGCTTCAAGTATAGGCGATTTTCAGAGGACTTCTTTTCATAGATATTCTCTAACTTCGCTCACAAACTAGCCGCAGTTTTCTCCCTCAAAACATTATAGAGAACCTCATCCGTGAGACATAAATGAATAGAGGCTAAAACATTACTATCAAGGTTTTTTCATTCATCATCTTTCATGATAGATTTTTGTTCCTTAAGAGCCTTAATCTTGCCTTGCTTGGTTGACAAGCTAATCATCTTAACCTTCCATAACTCAAAATTTTTTTTGCCTGAGTACTTCTCAATATCAAACTTGCCGTTTCCCATTATTACTAATCTTGTAGATTCAGATATGTACCCCAACGATTGCTCTAATACCACTTGTTGGGGATTTATACTGCGGAATTACACAAATATAGATCTAGGATAGCAATTCAATAGTAACAAGCAATCACAGAAGAATACAAAGTTTTAACATGAAAAACCCCTGTGGGAAAAAACCACAGCACAAAGCGATAAAAATCCACTATGAAATAGAAATTACAAGAGAGAGGACTTACCCGATTCAAACAACCTCAAATCTCACTCGCGCTACACCCTTTGATAACCCTAAAACCCTTTAGGAACCCTTGAAAAACTTTTTACAAATCTTTAGAATACCTTAGAATATCCCTAGGGACCCCTATTTATAGTTTAAGAAACTTTCCTTTTGCACCCTTGCAAAATCACCTTAGATTTTCGCAGTCCGCACAAGATCCGGATCGAATCTGTGTAACCTCGACTGGTCAAAGGGAGGCCACAACCAGTCGAGCAACCTGCACGACTGGTCGAGCATTCCACTCGACCGGTCGAGCAGCCCGGACACTAAAAAACCCAAGTCGCTGGACTTTGAGTCGAGCGGGCCACGATCAGTCGTGCAGCTCCCTCGATCGGTCGAGCCATCCCCATGACCGATCGAGCAGCGGACTGGTTTGAAGACTTTTTGACAACAACATGCTTGTGTTTGGGATTGTATTTGTGCACTTGTTTAATTATGCTTATGTGATTGAATGTTTAATTATATATGTGTGATTAGATGAATGTTGGGACTTGATAGTTAACACATCCTACACACACACATACACCATCTTATTTATAGAGTAGTTGCTTAATTGAAATATCATTTGTAGTCTATGTGATTAGACCATCTATTGGCTTGGAAGTATTAGAGTTAATTATCTTGCTTAACTTAATTGCATATTAGCTTAATAGGCAATTGGGTATTAAAGGATGAATTTTTTTAATTAGTCATAATCACCCCCTCTAGGACATAACCTCCATTCCTTAGCTCCTCCAAGCTTCCGGATGCATAGTCGTGGTAATCCCATTACACCACTAGTAAATTTTCAATTGATATCAGAGAAGGTTGCTCTTAAAGGACTTAACCACCTTGAGTTAATTCAAGGGTTTTAAGAATGATGCCTACCCAAGAGGGGTATGCTGTCACAGGACCATCATTTTTTTATGGGTATAACTATGCCTATTGGAAGGCTAGGATGAAGGTTTTTCTAAGATCTCTTGACCCTATGGTTTTGACTATTGTCGAATAAGGATGGACGATGCCCATAGAACAAGTCGTGGTTGATGGTAAAACCATTAATGCTCCCAAAAGACAGATCCAAATGGGGTGTCGATGAGAGAGTGTATACCTATGATGCCAAAAGTCTCAATGCTATTTACTGTGCAGTTTTCCCCGATAAATTTAAATGCATTTGCACATGTGAAATCAGGAAGGAAGCATGAGACATATTGAAAATATCCCACGAGAGAACTAGTATAGTAAAAAATTGAAGCTTCATCTTTTAATGACTCATTTTGAAAACATTAAAATGGAAGAGTATGAAACTTTCATGGAATTCTACTTTAAACTGATTGATATTTGTAATTCCATGTAAGGTTTAGGACAAAAGATTTTGGAAGGGTGTATATATAGGAAAATACCTAAATCCCTACTAGATAGGTTCACTCCCAAGATAATCTCAATAGAAGAGTATAAGAGATAAAAGTAGAAGAACTTTTAAGTTCCCTATAAACATTTGAACAACTCTTTAAGATCCCCTCTAGAGCAAAAAAATTAGCCACCCTCAAAACATCTCATAGGCATTCACATAAATATAAAGAGATTAAATCTGAAAGTCAAAGTGATGATGAAGAGGAGGATGATGAATTATCTAAAAAATTTAATAAATTCATCAAGTTTAGTAGATGAAAGATTTGTGACTAAATCTATTAAACCACTTAAGCAAGTCCAATTTTACAATTGTGAGGGTTATGAACATTTTACCCCCAATTGTCCTAGAAAATAAGATCTAAAGGCAAGGTTATGGTGGTAATATGAGATTATATGAAGGAGTCCGAATCCGCTTCATAAGACTCCTCTAATGTTGAAGACCTTAGTCACATACGTGTCTTATCGACATACACCATAGCATCCATCCCTAGAGATTTGGGAGACCATAATACCTCAAGAAGGTGACCTTAGAAGGTCCCCTTGGGTTGAATAGTGAAATTAGAGGATCAAGCCTTATCATGAGATCAATTGATAAAACCTGAAGTTTTAAGCCTCATTAATGAGCCAAAGTAAAAAATCAGAGGATTTTAACCTCATATGAGTACTCTATAGTTAGACTAGAGGATTTAACCTCATATTGAGCACATTGGTAAATTTGAGGATTAAGCCTCATTTACATTGATAGTTTAAACCTTAAATTTGCTAAATTTTAGTATCATATGTTTTGGCTTAGACTATCATTGATCATTCTCATTTTAACTGGTATATATTTTAAATGACCATAATTAACATGCTCCATATATTTTTTAATGATCATATACACGCTTTAACCCCTGTTGGTATTAACCTTACAATTAATAAATCTATGACTAATAAAATTTGTTTTAAACTATGTTTTTATTGGTATATTTATTGAAACTAACTCTTTGTTAAATATTGCCAAAAAATTGGGAGAAAGATCAAATTCCACCAAAACAATGAATTCTATTTTGTAGGATTTGTTTGTTAATGTAAGAATTGATGAAATAGGAGAAGCAATTATGGGAGAGCATTGCAAGTGTTACATATCTTAAGTGTATCAAGTTGTAAATCATTTATTTTTGACATGTAATATTTGTATTATTTTAGTATGTCATTTTTATGGATTATGATATGGTCTAGGTTAGGTTTTTTTGTCATGTTATTGACAAATTGAGAAATTGTTAGTGCATAGTTTGTTAATCACGTGAGTCATTGTGTCATGTAGTCGGTTAAGCCTCTGAAAGTAAATGAGGTACCTTGGTGACCATAACCCTTTACCCAAAATAATCCTTGAACCTCTAGATGATCTTGGTTTAATAAAAAAACCTTATTGATTATCTATTTGCCTTAGAAACCTAATTGAAACATAATAAATAAGGCTTGAAGAAGTGCGAAGCTGCTGTGAAATCATACGCCCTAAGCAGCAAACTTTAAGTGCTACTCGATCCCATTGAGCAGACCTCGAGGGATCTTCAATGGAATTGAGTAGGTAGCTCAGATATGTCCAGTAAGTTATCTGAGTTTCTCGATGGAATTGAAGAACCTTTGATGACATCGAAGGATATCCTTGACGCCATCAAAAATCACTCAATGGCGTTGGATAATAATGTGTAAACTATTAAGTAACAATTTAGTTGGAAATCTTTTTTTTTTTTGATGTCATTGAAGCACTGCTCAATGCCATTGAAGCCTTCCTCGATCACATCAAAAGAGATGTTATTTGCTCGTTCATTAACCATTGGAACTTGAATGTCTTATAAAGGGCATTTAGTTCTTGAAAAATTTGATAATTTTTGGTGCAATAGAAGCTTAAGTGATTTCATGATTATATCCCTCATCCTAGGCCTCTAAACTAATGAGTTTAAGTCATTGTCCTTCAGATTAACACTCTAATGAGGATTTCAACCTCCACTTGAACTCATCCATTTTCTAGAGATTAGACTCAACCTGTATAGGTATGTCAATGTCTAAATCCTCTAGAAGACCCATATAGGTGAATCCCTTAAGAATTACATCTTTTTATTAGTTGTAGGAGATTCAACCAACATCTCATCATTTTAGTTTCCTCAAAGGAGCACTACATACAAAGTGTTTGATCTTGGAGTTGAAGCCTTGACAAAATATCAGCATCACGATTAGGGGAGCTGATTGAAGCACAAGAGAGCATCGATCAAGCAACTTAAGACAACGCTACAAAAGGGGCTCAATCCAACAAGTTGTCAATTATAAGAGTCCGTATACTCTCTTTCTTTGTGTAGAATTGAGGGTAAGAGTTTGTGACCCAAACTCAACTAGGTTCTTATGTAAGACCTTGGCTCTTATGTAGGGCCTAAATTAAGTCCTTATGTAGACCACCAGACACGGGTGCGTATGTGTTAGTTTTTGTGGGAGCCTCCGACGAGAGTAAACGCATGTCCTTAGATTAAGACCGATGTTTTGATTAGCCTAAAAAACTAACTAAAGTCTCTTGGAAGCTTCCGATGGGAGTGTACGCTAGTAAGTTCTTGTGTAGGATCGAGGTTTGTGGGAAGCCCATAGAAAACCATGGGAAGTCTCTTGTGTGAGCCAATCCTTATGTAAGATTGTAAAGGTTAGAGGTTGACTTGATTTAAAACCCCTGATAGTGAAATCCAGTACACTTATGGGTTGAGTGCATCCATCGGGAGTGAAGTAGGGAAACCGAACCACTATATATGCTTGTGTTTGGGATTGTATTTGCATACTTGTTTAATTATGCTTATGTAATTGAATGTTTAATTATATGTACGCATGATTAGATAAATGCTAGGAATTGATAGTTAACACATCCCACACATGTGTACACTGTCATGTTTATAGACTAGTTGCTTAATTAACACATGATTTGTAGTCTATATGATTGGACCCTCTATTAGCTTGGAAGCCTTATAGTTAATTACCTTGATTTGCTTAATTATATGTTCGCTTAAGTAGGCAATTGAGTATTAAAAGATGAAAAATTTTAATTGGTCATAATCCCCCCTCTAGAACATAGCCTTCATTCATTAGCTCCACCAAGCTTCCGTACGCATAGCCATGATAATTTCATTACACCACTGGTGAATTTTTAAGAACATCTTGAGAAAGATGATTGAGGAAAATTCTCGAGAATGTCATATGAAACTGTCTAAGGTGCTTTGGATATACAAAAACTCACCTCACACCAGTACTAAGATGAGTCCATTTGTATTAACATATGAGCATGATATAGTGGTACTTCTGGAAGTCACTGTGCCATCTTTGAGGATCACTTAATAAGCCCAGTTCCCTCTCTCGAGTTTACAGATGCAATGTTGGTCGAGTTTGAAAGGTTAGACGAAACCCAAATAAAAGCCCCTAATTTTATCATTGTTAACAAGTTAACCATTTCTTGACTTATGGTGTGGCTTACCTAAGATTTGGATCTACTTCATGTTTGGGCCTAAGCCCTAAAATGAGTTGGGAAAACTGATGGATGGAATGGATATACTAAAAAATATATTAAGGTGAGCCCACTATCATAGCCTCAACGAATTGGCCGATTTAAATAAAAAAAGAAAGAAAGAAAGAAAAACTCGTAACCTTAGCAGCAGAGAGGGAGAGAGGTGAAGAGAGGGAGGTGCACAACGACCCTAATTGCAGAGAGAGAGAGAGAGAGAGAGAGAGAGCTTACTAGAGCTTCTTCAACGGCTAGAGGTGAGAGAAAGAGTTGATGAGAGAGAGAGAGAGCTTAATGGAGGTTTGTGTCCCCATCTTCCCCTCTTTTAAAAAATTAGACCATCGGCCTATAAGTCGCTTACAGGGAAGTGACTTCTCACCCGTAAACTCTCGAAGTTTTCAGATAGTTTTTCCTGTAAACGATTTAGATGTGAATTTTCTCCCATAAATAGTATCCGTAAGTTACTTTCTTCTAAGTCACTTCCTACCAACTTAACTTATTGGCATCTAAACAAGCCCTTAGATTTGCCTACTTTTTGAAACATGCCATGAAATGAGCTAAACAGCGTGGGTATATAACACATACACATTAAGGTAAGCCCTACCACTAGGAAAGCACCCACTAAAGTGTTACGGATAAACACCAAATCTGCTCCCCTATGGGCATCCTCCCACAACACTTAGGTGACACGGTTTGGCTAGTTACACTGCCACCTAGCTAACTGGTTGATGCTCTGTAGGCTCACCATGATGTATGTGTTTTATCCATGCCTTCCATCCATTTTTACAGATCATTTTAGTGATTGATCCAAAAAATGAGGTAGTTCTAAATCTCAGGTAGACCACACCATATGGAAAAGTTTGCGATTGAATGTCCACCATTAAAAACCTCCTAAGGCTTACTGTAATGTTGATTTAACATCCAACCTACTGATTAGGTCACAGAGACTTAGATGAAGGGAAAAAAATAAATAGACCCAAACTTTTGTGGCTCTTAAGAAGTTTTTAATGATAGGGGTTCAATAAACACTATTTCTAGTGATGCGGTCTAATTAATATTTGGATATACCTATTTTTGAACTCATTGCCATAAATTATTAGTGAAAAAGGATGGACAGTGTTGATGCAGTTTTTCGATGAACCCTCCTTGGACCCTTAAGCACCTGCATAAAAGAAACAAAGGATAAAAGGAAGACCCTGGCTAATGCATGGGACCCTCCGATACCAAAGTCAGGGATCTGGGTCTTTATAGAGAATGATTCAAAGGGAAAGAGTCAGCAATCTTTTCAGGTTTATGGGTTTTTGAGGCTCAAATATTGCATATTATCCTCCATTTATATCTTGATTTTATGAACATGATAATGCTTAATGTTCTATTTTACTCATGTTTATATTGTAAGGTGAATTTAAAACTGTAACATCCCGGAAATCGGGGGGTCGAGCAAAAACCCAACTCCCGAGTTCCAAAATGTTATTTATGCAACATAGATATGTATGATTGAATGTTGTCTGTGATAACGCATTAAACATGAGTGAGATTAAGCTAGAACAACATATCATACTCTAGAGACAGTTAAATTAACCAGCGGAAGTCTGTAATAGTATGTATAACATATATTAGTTGTTGTATGTCTCCAGAGTGTGAACATGTTACCAGGTTATACACATACATGTATACTCCAAAAGTAGATGAAACGAATATACATGAGTGCGCTAAAAATATAAAATGACAAATGTCAAAGTATCTAATCAACCTCCCTGTAATCCCGTCAATCAGAACACGCATATAGGAGGAATCCTCCTCATCATCATCAAATCCAGCTCCGCCTCACAGGCCGCGCCATCATCTGCAATCACAAAAAGGTCTGGTGGGTGTCCAGGAACACCGTCCCGTAACGTGGGAGTGAGTAGCTAACTCAGTGGAATAATAGAGCAAAGATTAACATGTTATCAAATCAATCATGCGATAATAGTAAAGCAGTAATTCAAACATTCCTAATACTGTTATTAATGCAATTATGACATGACGTGATGTATGCCCTCACCGACGATCTCCCTCATACGGCAACATCTTACGACCGCGGCATGCCACACTCCCTAGAGTGCTCCACATCTTCCAGGCACATGCAATGCTATGGTGATATGATTTTCGAGTTGTTATTAGTCCATTCAAACAGCAAGATTGGGAAACTAAGGTACTTCCCTTGTATCAATCCCAACACAGATCCTGTCTAGGGTCATCACTCCTAGTAATCTCATACGAGGTATATTTATGTAGGTCGCTGCAAGGGCTGCCAGGGCTGTTGCTCGCACTCGTTGCACCGCTCCCCCATCACCTTATCAATACAAGCCTACCGTACTCTACTGCAACGGAAGGGTCGTCGCCTCCCGTGGACTCAGAATACGCTCGCGGTCACTACAAAGGACTCGTCGCCTGATCAGTGTAGGCCGACAGCTAGAATATAGTGTCCCATACCACCATAATCTGCTCACGAGTCTAGGTTCTCACTGGTCACTACGGGGAGGTTTGTGGCCCCAGCGTAGGCCGACAGCTCGACCACGGTGTCCCATACCACCATGTCCGGCTCATGAGTCTTCGTGGATCAAGGTACCATGGTTAACAGGGTTTACAATGGTAAGTTCAGTACCCTAGGTTCAAGCAGTTATGACTCATGCAGGGTGAACATACAATGGCCAGTCGGGTTACTTGACGGGCTCGACTAGCGCGATCGCATCTCAAGTCGAACGACATGAAGTGCGTAAAACACTTCGCGTGGCCTAACCACTGCCGTCAACTCCAAACACGACTCGCGTTCATCGACGCGTCGTTCGTGGCGAAGATAAGCTAACCACGAATTCGCTCGGTTACCGACTGCCTGGACTAGGCATAGTCCCAAACAATCATAGAATCACATCAGCAGTTGTATAAGGGTAATGGAAATGAAATACAACCATGAGAGCATGTTAACACATGTTATTACATACAACTTAAGCAAATCATCGTACACATGTCCTTCACACATATAATAAAATTAAGCATGTCGCCAACATATAGGAAATCCTCTCCATCAACATATTAATTGAGAATTCAATCTCAAAGTAACTCATAAGGAAATCATCAAGCACATGTTATAACATACAGCTTAAGCGAATCGTCAAGCACATGCATTTCATTCATATCATGAAATCATGCATATGGCTAACATGACCATTCACACCAGCATATTAATTGAGAAATCAATCTCAAACTAATTCATAACACCATTTAATTCAATACATACTAATACAAGCATTTATACAAACACATACACTACACACTTAAGTCTACATATAGTATGTCGACCCGAAGTGCGCATTTAGGCGAATCTCTTCGCCAAACTAATTATGCACGTATTCCTAAAATCCTAATGCGACAACATATCATGTCAATCACATCAGCAAAATATGAATGAAATCTATACTTCCTACAAATGACTAAAATGCCCTAAATCTCATATTCTTCGTTAGTTTACGAAACAGGAAACGGACAGCATGTTGTACATGTCAAACGGCGTTGCCGTCAAGAATCTACTATTAAATGACATTGAAAGCTTTGGAAACAGTCAATCAAAGCGTCTAAAATCCGCACCTTTTCCCTTATAGGTGAAGTGATTCGAACAGAGCGTATACGCTTCGTCTACGGCGACTAAGGAACCTGATTTACGAGATTTATCAACTAACAAACTATAGAACTAAAGAAGCATTAAATCAGCAACTTTCTAGGGCATTTTCTTACCTGCAAATGCGGAGAAATCACCGGCAAAGTGATTGGAATACGCCGCTTAAGCACGTGCAGCAGCAGCAGGGAAAGCTCTCCCACCTTCTCTCACAAACTCTCACCTTTTCTCTCTCCCAATCTAGGGTTTTTGCAAATTCGGATGGGAGAGAGGAGTGAGGGTTTCAAGCCCTTTTATAAGCCCAAACTTGCCCGAAATAGACTCGGGAACAAGTTTCACTTGAGGGGTAACCAAATCGGGGCTGTTTCGGTCCAAAAGATGCTTTCTGGTGGTCCCCTGGTCGATTGTGATCGGACTTAAGCTCATGCGTACCAGATGTAGCACGTATTAAGTTTTCAGTCTGGCAGGGTTCACAGATCGCACGTGGCGGACCAGTTTCAGTTCAGCGGTCACCGCACGTAGATCAGGGCTGGAAGTCTTATAATAATAAATAGAAATTTTTCCTAATCCGAGGGTGTAATCTGGATGAATTCTGACGGTCAGAACGCTTAATACCGACGTGTCAAGTCGTGTGCCAGATTTGAATTTGAAATTCCAATTCTGTCCCTATTCGCGGTCTCTTCAGTCCGGGCTCAATGAAATAGTCTGTGATTATCGGTTTGACTTGATTTTCGAAATGATTGTCAAGTCCAGCTGGGCGGTTCTAACGGTCTAAGATAGGAAGTAACGGACTTTCGACGCGCGGTCTAAATCCAATACAAGAATTCAAAGTGGTCCAGAGAACAAACCTGCTTAGAGTTTGATCCGAGGTTATAGAGTATTATAGAGTCATACGTTCTACTCGATTTGGGTCTTATAGAATGTATTTAAAGTGATCAGGTACTGTTTTCCAGCTAGTCTAACGTTGCGCTAGCTAACTTACGCTTAATTTCTAAAGGAATTAATCCTAAGTGGTTTCTTTGGCTATGGAATTGGGTTCTGAATGATTTTTCAGGGGTTTTAATTGACCCACTGCCTAAGGACATCAAATCCCAGATTGGCCAAAATCCGGGGTGTTACAAAAAGCTTGGATTGAAAAGGGTGCTAAAAGCATGAATTTGATGCTAAAGAATCACCAAAGCAAGGGATGGATCTTAGGAAACCAAGATTGGAGAATTCACATGTCAAAGATTCAAGAAAATTAAGGAAGGAAGAGAATCAAAGATTTGAAGTGAAGAAAAGGAATCTTGAAATTGTCTTGAAAAAGTTTATTCTGAAACTCTGGGTCATTTTATGAAATTGTGCAAAGTAAAGTGTATTTTGAGAAACTATGCAGAGTGAAGACTATTTTAGCAAACTGTGTAAATTTGAGACAATTTCTAGAGTTTTCCAACTAGGTGTGAAAGTTAGAGTTCAAGAACTATAAATAGGACTCCCTATGATGATCCTAGGCATCTTCTAGGGTTTAAGGAGTGTAGCAAAAGGGTGGAGAATTCATCGCTAAGAGCTTTTCTTCTTCTTCCTTAGTTGTTTTCATGCTTTCTTATAGGATTTTAGATCCAATCATGTCTATGGTTGGCTAAACCTCTTAACTAGGGCTAAGAGGTGAAGCTTGTAACATGATGAGATGTTTCTATTGTTTTGATTCATGTTTATGTTGAATTTTATGAATTTTAATTTGATATTTAAGGAATACTTTCAGTTTTTAATGGTTTATTGTGACTCAAATTCCAGTAGATCTGCAATAGCTTTAAGAATCTTCTTTTCTTGATTTGATATTGTGAAATTAACAAGTCATGTTGTTCACCATCTTCCCTTGGGCATGGTGGAGTGATGGAATCCTTCCTAATCTTCACAATTCTCCTACTTTAAGATTATGGGATTGGTAAATCCTATTATTTGCCATTGTTTCCTAGGTATAATTTGGTGATGGAGTCCCTGTCAATTATTATAGTTCTCCTTCATTAAGAATTAGATCAATGGAAGTTCAGATTTGGTTTTATTGATGTATTTTTCAATTGGATAGGATAAGACTCTAATTCTAATTGTGTTACTTGAATCAAGTAAGATGGCTCCTTAATCACTACATGTGGATCCTTAACACCTTAGTTCCCACCTTTAAATTCTTAATTTTAATTACTTAATTCATAATTACTCTTTCAATCACTTCAGAATTAGTTTTACATCTTCTTCTAGTTAATTTAAAAAACACACAAGATCAGTCCCTGTGGATTCGACATTGGTCTTACTGAGATTATTACTACATCACGACCTTACACTTGGAGGTGTGAACAATTGTGCGAATGTGTTTGTACCTTTCACCATATAAGGGCTCCCCTATTTATCGAGAGGGAAGATCACGCGAGTGGAAAATCTTTTATATTTAGAGGGAAGATTACACCATTAGAGATCTTTCCCATTTGGGACTCCTGTTATGTCAGGGTTCATCCTTAGATCATGGGTGTCCGAAATCTCCGGGATCCTGGCCTTATCTTCTGAGATATGCGGGAGAGATTTTTGTGCCATTTGCTTTGGATAAGACCAAACGTTTAGTCGGGAACCGATAAGTCTATCCAACCTTTAGGTAAGATCGGATGGTTGAGGCAGATCAAGCCTCATAGGTAGGTAATACCAAACTATTTATAGGTCGATATCATTCCAATTTCGATTGGCTTGTAGTGTCCTTGTGATCGTTGGTTCTAGTAGCTATCGGCTCCCCTTGCTGAAGGTCAAGCCCATGGTGGCTCTAACCTATAATTAGGTCGAGTTATAGTCGTGCTGACCTGTGACTGGACCGACCTATAATCGGGCTGAGCCATAGTCGTGTCGAACTATGATTAGACCGACCTATGATCAGGCCGAGCCATAGTTTTGGGTCCTTACTCTTACTCCGGTGGTAGACTCTTAGGAGTTTCAACACCCGGTCAAGGGTTCGAATATCCATAGGTGGTGAAATCCCACTACGGTGTGAGTGTGTGGGGGTGTGTGTGCATGTGTTTAAAAAAAAGGCCAAGCCAGAGTCGTGTTGACCTGTGACTAGACCAACCTATGATCGTATCGAGCTATTGGTGGGCTCTTCTCAGCCAATAGTTTCTATGGGTTCATGCTGGTTCTTGGTTCGACCACTTTTCATTAACCATCCTATCTCTCCCATAACAGTAAGCCCCCTACTTTTGAGTCTGCTATATGGGCTCGAAAAGTAGGTCGGAATGTAGTAGGTTGAATGTAAGGCCCGTATCTTAGACCGTACCTTTCCATATTCTTCCACGGTCCTTATGGTCGAATTCTGGCAACTTGCGATCTATATCCAATGTTTACGCACGATCCTAAGCCGAGTCTTGCATATTGTAGTCAGTTCGACCCGAGACTTGTATCAGTGCGACCGCATCGTCGCTGCTGTTCCGATGCCGCGTCTCGCATGCCAAGGCGATGCCCATGCTAAGAGATGAGGGCCAGCGTTCAATTCGAGGAAAACGCCACGCGTTGTGAATTCCTAGAGAATCTCTACGACATGTCTTATTAATCACATCAATCATAAGTCAAGTACATCCCATTACAAGCCATCACTCACCCTTACCTCTCCTTACCCAAAGTCAAAGAAACCCATGCTTAGTCTTCCCTTTCTTACCAACAAGTCAAGAGAGCCCATACCTTCCATCCCATCTCCCTTACATCTCTTCTCACTCTCATTTTTCATTCCATTCCAAGCAAATTCCATGAGAGAAACGTCCTAGCTCCCCAAAGAAGCTATGTGTGGCCCACCTTCCTACATCCCATCTCCACTATCCAAGCTTCATCTCGAACATTGAAATGCATTCCATGAAGTTTTAGGATGCATCAGTGGGAGGAGAAGTCCGAGAAGATCTTTAGGTGGGTGATTTTATTAATTGATTTTGTGATTTGAGGGCCCACATATGTGGGACCCATCTTGATGTATGCATTGTATAGGGAGGGCCCATAGTGGTGGGGTCCCTCCCCTTCACCGATTTCTCTCCCTTTTTCTCTATTTCTCTCTTTCTTTCTCTTCCTTTTGATGTGTGGCCCACCATGATGTTGGACGGTGGAGATCCACCTTACCATGATGTATGAGTTTTAATCCACACCGTCCATGGCTTGGATGAGGGGCCCACATGACGTACGTGCTTCATTCACACCATCCATCCCGGACCCCAGGCCATGGGCCTGGAATGAGGCAGATACAAATCTTAGGTGGAAGCACACCATGCTATGCCCAACACGTGGGACCCATCCACTATGAAAGAGGCTTGGCTGGTCTACCACCACACTAGCTATATAGCTGATGTGTTTACATCAGCAAGTGGGTCAAATCCCCACCGTCCATCTATTTGCATCCAGACTATCCGTCTGATGGACGGTGGGCTAGCAGCTGCTGCAACAGTTGCTGTACACACATGTTAATAGCTGTGTGACATGTCAGTACACACTCCATCTTAGCCACCCCCGTTAGGGATTGATACCAAGACCTCAAGTGTTGAAACGAGGTATCTCCACTCAGTCTACCAATTGAGCTATGGATCTGGGCATTTTAATACCCCCACCGTCCATCTATTCTTCATCCAAATCGTCCATCTGATGGACGGTGGGCTAGTACCCCCAGAAAATAGCTGTTGTACTTGCATCTGCAAGTTCTGTGGATCCCGCCTAGAATTTTACTTCATCCTGGACTGTCCATGTTTGGAACCCACCATGATGCATGCGTTGCATCCAGATGGACGGTGGCCAGTAGGCTTGGATGATATTAAAAAAAATGATGAATATAATAATATATATATATATATATATATATATATATATATATATATATATATATATATATATATATATATATTATGTATATATGTTATATATATATAATGATATATGGTGGGTCCCACGTGAGACCCACCTCTTGGAAAGTGGATTGGCTGGACTTGCACACACTAGCTATATAGCTTAGTGACGTCACCAAGTTACGTGGGACCCACCTTGTATGTAATATTAGCACCGTCCGTCCATTTTGAGCTAGATGTGGGACCCATCTTGTAAGTAATATCAGCACCGTCCATCTATTTTAAGCTGGACGTGGGACCCCCTTTAGTGTATGTGATCTCCACGCCATCCATCTGTTTGGCAGTGGGTGGGGCTAACCAAATGTATGTGTCCCATCCACACTGGCCATCAAAACAGATGGTGGGGCCTGCTGTGATGAGTGTGTGGTCCACACCATCCAGCGTGGGACAGTGCCATGCCCACATGAAATAATGTTACATCCACACCATCCGATCGGCTAGATGTGGGCCCACCATGTTGTACATATTTCATCTATGCTGTCCAGTTCAGCTGTACGTGGACCCTATTTTGATGTATATCCACACTATGCATCCATGGGGCCCTGATGTATGTGTTCTAACCTGCACCATCCAGGGTTGTGGCCCACCTTAATGAATATGTTGAATGAACAGGCTACCCATCCGTCTTTCTTGAACCATGGGTTGCCCTATTATGGCCCATGTGCTAAGGCCCATTGTAATGTATTTAGGGCAATGAGTTGAGGCCCATTGTGATGTATTTAGGGCCTATGGGTTGAGGTCCATTGTGATGTATATGTGGGCCATATGATGCGGCCCACCTAATGTATGAGAGGCCCATGGATGTGACCCACTGTGATGTATATTAGGCCTTTGTGTGAGGCCATGGGCCCACTTTATGTTTGGATCTATATGGGCCACTCCTTGGGAGTAATGTTGGTTAAATATCCACATTGATGGGCAATGATGGTTAAACGTCCACATCTTAGGGCCTTTGTTAGGCTGATTCTGATTATTGTGGCCAATTCCGATTGTTGATGTCGATTCCGATTGTCGAGGCCGATTGTCGAGGACGAGTCAGATTTTTGAGGCCGATTTCGATTTCAATTGTCGAGGCCAATTCTGATTCTGATTGTCGAGGCCGATTTCGATTTTCGATTATCGAGGCTGATTGTTGAGGCCAAGTCAGATTGTAGAGGACGATTCTGATTCCGATTGTTGAGGCTGATTATCAAGGTCGATTCCGATTGTTGAGGCCAATTGTCGAGGCTTAATGTGATGTGTATACAACTCGTATTTAAGGCCCATTGTGATGTGTATTCAGCCCGTGTTTAAGGCCCAATGTGATGTATATGAGGCCTATGTAATAGGCCCATTGTGGTGCATTTGAGGGCTAAGTAATGAAGTCCATTGTGATGTATATTAAGCACATGTGAGAGGCTCATTGTGATGTGTATTAAGCTCTTGAGTGAGGCTCATGGTGTTATATATTTGGCCCTTGTGTGAGGCCATGGATCCACTATATGTTAGGCTCTATGTGAGCCATTCCTTAAGGAAAATGTTGTTTAAATGTCCACATCGTCAAGGTCGATTGTTGATGCTAGTTATTGATACCGATTATGAGTATGTGACAGTATAACATCATGATACATGCCTATACGCATCATCTGCATGTTTGTTATGAGATGCGGTTGACCATTACATATGTCATTGGGCAGGTTATTATGAGACTCCCTGATAGGCGGAGATTGTCTCACATGAGCGCACGATATGTGTAGGATTGATGCATGACTGGATTGTTTGATTCATGCATTGTGTTGTGATTATTGTTTACCCAAGCGACGTCAGGGCCCTAACCTCCACAGTCATGTTGTAGATGGCTAGATGAGACATCAGAAATGTTTGGTTCGAGCATTTGGGCACTATGAATGTCCGTGGGTGAAAGTTCCTAAACCTCTGTGGCTAGGAGACGCCCCAACGTCAAGACCCAGTGGATACATGAGCGCTTGCGTGTTGAATACCAGTAGGCTGCATCTCCCATTGTATCCTGGTTGGTTGGGAGGAGGTGTGGCCTTACTCGCCCAAGAGTAAGGGGTATAACTAGAATGAGTTTGACTAGCTCATGATTGCTTCCACCATTGAAGTGCTGGGTAGATATTGGCTAACTACTGGCCAGGCTGATGGTGAGGTCTCTTCCACTTGCATGGTCGCGGGTCAGTAGGCGTCGATTGCATGTAGAGTGTACTAGACCCTGATGATGATCCCATAGATGTACAGTACTGATTTGTGGACTGATTGGGTAGGAGTTGTATACTTAGCATTATACTCATTCATTCACTATCCACTCGGGCTGGTCATGCACAAATAATTGTTATGTGTACTTTTGCAATGGCCAGAATTTTGATTGGGGCGTGCAACTAACTTAAGATCAGGAGCTTACCACATTGAGTGTATCTATCCAAATTTAAGTAGGATACTGGTTTGGATAGAAGTCCTTTGTGATAGGCCCCATAGCCTGTGATATCACGTACTATATCTTCCTGACTTCACACTGTAGCTTGGTCATTTCATTCGCACCATATTTTACATATTGCATTACATCCTCAGTATATGACATTGGCTTGCTATGTCTTTTCATCGCATATCCTGGATAAGGTTAATGATATTTTTATAGACTTGTCAGTATTTCTGCTTACTCTGATATTGTTTGGTTCATGGACTTACTAATATTTCTGCTTACTTTGATATTACATTCTGAGCACGCATATACTGCTGACACACTTACACCGCCCTCTAAGCTTTTTATAAGCTTATGCACGATAGATGCGTACAGGTGACGTTTGGCCGTAATCATAGCTGAGCAGGAGTAGGAGTGTGCAGCCGAGCCTTGTGAAAATTTTATTATATGCATGTATTTTTTCCTTTAAGCATTGTACTTAAATGATTATATTAGTGGATATGTGGTGATGATGTTGTTCTTGTGATTTGGGTATACTTGTGGTTATGCTTCTTACGAGACAAACTCATATTGAAAATCCTCATTGTAGGATCCCAGGATTGGAAACTGGAGTCGAGAATGGGGTGCTACGGAGGCTGTTGGCACCGGATTTGGCGATTGGTAATTTTGTAAGCCAAATTTCTGAGTTTGGGGCATGACATCGAACCATTCAGTCATAAATGCTAAATACGACAGCTAGCACAGGAGTCGAGGTGCGCCAGTAATCGTGTAATGTGAAGTCGATGTGGCATAGCGTGGCTCAAGGCAACATGACTTGTCAGGCCGCCGCTTCGGTGCCCAATCAATGGAAGAGTGACGCATGACATTTTCTAGATAGCAAAGTCGGGCATTGAATGGGATCTTACCATCTGTCAAGACAGGGTAGCCAAGGGGACATCGTCCGACATCGGTATTGATAGATGCAATCAAGTGTCGCCACATGGCTATCTTATATAAGGAAAGCCTTAACCCTTAATCTATTTCATTTGCATATCCCCTTTCTTCATTTCTAATTTCCGTTCGACACTTCCAAAGGTGATTTCCAGCATCCTGTGGAATTATCATGTCAGGGCAAGATCCTCCTTCGTCGGTGAGCCTCGTTCTGCAATTCACACCCTCCCTTTCCTTTTTTCTTCTTTTTTGCTGGTTTTCGGCACTTATAGAGCTAGCTGCCATGTCCGACTCTTTGAGTTCACGGGAGGCGTCTCTGGTGGTGACAGTGGGGAGAGTAGCCTCAGACCAATGTCGAACCCACCATCATGCTGGTGATGATGAGCGATGCTGATTTTCAAGTGTTGCAGTCATCAAGAGCACTGGAGAAGTCCCCGACAGAGTAGCTAATTAGGGCATCGCGTAATTTATTTGACGAAGGGTATGATGAGGAATCCTTCAGTGATAAAGGGACAAAGGGTCTCATACAGTCGTCCCTCAACGAAGCTGACTTAGCTCGGATTAAATTGGGATATCATATCCTAGAGTCGGTGGTTCTCCGAGTTCCTTCGTTGGACGAGCTTTCGACTTGTCCCCCAAAGGGGGAAGTTGCCATTTTTCATGTTGCTCTCTGGTGCAGTTTGAGGCTCCCTTTACAGAGCATAGTACGATGGGTGTTCAGCCATCTAAACTTGGCTTTGGGGCAGTTGATTCCTAATGCATGGAGAATGTCGATTAGCTGCGCCGCTCTTTGGTCAGAGCTTGAGCGGCCCAAGATTATCGTCAATGAATTCCTTTATATGTTCCAACTGAAGCCTAACCGTTTTCATGAAGGCTGGTACTATCTCTCTACCTGGAGGGGGACTGGAGGAAGTATGATCATAGACGCCCTGACCTCCAACAAGAATGAGAGGGACAAGTGGTTCTGGGCATCTCGTAGTTGGGAAGTGGCAACCTTGACCTTTCATCGTAGTTAGGTCCCTACTGCATTCACTAATCCAAATTGGCTTTCCTCGGACTTAGCTCTTTCTTAGTTTTTTTTTTTTTAAAAAAATCGGTCATCCTTTAGTATTCCTGATTGTTCGTGCATGTCTTTTCTCTTACTACAGTTATTCCCAAATATCCCCATGTACTGGATGCTGGAGCTCTTGCTTGGATTAAGGGAGCAAGATCGTTGAAAGAGGATGATCGGTCTTGGAGAAGACTTCTCCAACCAGAGCTCTTGCTGAAATCGGGTCTTGATACCGGCCTCACTGGTAAGAGCTTTAGCCGACCTATAGGACTTGGAAAAATTCTGTTGAATTTTGTAACTAAATCGCTTTTTGCTCTAATTTAGAAATGCCTAAAGCTCATCCTTTAATGAGGCCCGTCTCCAAGTGCAAGACTCCTTCTCTTAAGGAGACTGTGACGGAGAAAAAGATGAAGAAGCAAAAGAAGACGACCTCCAAGAGCAAGGGGAGGGTCGGTCCTTCCTTTCCCACTATTGTGGAGGTTGAAGACGAAGGGATGGTTGTAGTCCCTACTTGTAACATCCTGAAAATCGGGGGGTCGAGCAAAAACTCAACTCCCGAGTTCCAACATGTTATTTATGCAACATAGATATGTATGATTGAATGTTGTCTGTGATAACATATTAAACATGAGTGAGATTAAGCTAGAACTGCATATCATACTCCAGAGACAGTTAAATTAATAAGCGGAAGACTGTGATAGTATGTATAACATATATAAACTGTTATATGTCTCCAGAGTGTGAACATGTTACCAGGTTATATACATACATGCATACTCCAAAAGTAGACAAAACGAATATACATGAGTGCGCTAAAAATATAAAATGACAAGTGTCAAAGTATCTAATCAACCTCCCTGTAATCCCGTCAATCAGAACACGCATAAAGGAGGAATCCTCCTCCTCATCATCAAGTCCAGCTCCGCCTCGCAGGCCGCGCCATCATCTGTAATCACAAAAGGGTCTGGTGGGTGTCCAGGAACACCGTCCCGTAACGTGGGAGTGAGTAGCTAACTCAGTGGAATAATAGAGCAAGGATTAACATGTTCTCAAATCAATCATGCGATAATAGTAAAGCAGTAAATCAAACAATCCTAAAACTGTTATTAATGCAATATGACATGACGTGATGTATGCCCTAATCGACGATCTCCCTCATACGGCACCATCTTATGACCGCGGCGTGCAATTGACCCTCAAGTGCTCCACATCTTCCAGGCACATGCAATGGTATGGTGATATGATTTCCGAGTTGTTATTAGTCCATTCAAACAGCAAGATTGAGAAACTAAGGTACTTCCCTTATATCAATCCCAGCACAGATCTTGTCTAGGGTCGTCACTCCTAGTAATCTCATACGATGTATATTTTGTAGGTCGCTGCAAGGGCTGCCAGGGCTGTTGCACGCACTCGTTGCACCACTCCCCCATCACCTTATCAATACAGGCCTACTGTACTCTACTGCTACGGAAGGGTCGTCGCCTCCCGTAGACTCAGAATACGCTCGCGGTCACTACAAAGGGCTGTCAGGGCTGTTGCTCGCACTCGTTGCACCGCTCCCCCATCACCTTATCAATGTAGGCCGACAGCAAGAATATAGTGTCCCATACTACCATAATCTGCTCACGAGTCATAGGTGCTCACTGGTCACTACGGGGAGGTTTGTGGCCCCAGCGTAGGCCGACAGCATGACCACGGTGTCCCATACCACCATGCCCGGCTCATGAGTTTTCGTGGATCAAAGTACCATGGTTAACAGGGTTTACAATGGTAAGTTCAGTACCCTAGGTTCAAGCAGTTATGACTCATACAGGGTGAACATACAATGGCCAGTCGGGTTACTTGACGGGCTCGACTAGCACGATCGCATCTCAAGTCGAACGACATGAAGTGCGTAAAACACTTCGCGTGGCCTAACCACTGCCGCCAACTCTCAACACGAATCAAATCAATCATGCGAAGTTAAGCTAACCACGAATTCGCTCGGTTACCGACTGCCTGGACTAAGTATAGTCCCAAACATGTGGAATCACATCAGCAAAGCATGTGAAAGTATTGGAAATGAAATACAACCATATGAGCATGTTAACACATGTTGTAACATACCACTTAAGCAAATCACCTGATACATGCCTTTCATACATATAATGAAATTATGCATATCGCCAACATAAAGGAAATCATTTCCATCAGCAAATTAATTGAGAATTCAATCTCAAACTAAATCATAATGAAATCATCAAGCACATGTTATAACATACAACTTAAGTGAATCATCAAGCACATGCATTTCATTCATATAATGAAATCATGCATATGGCTAACATGTAGGAAACCATTTACACCAGCATATTAATTGAGAAACCAATCTCAAACTAATCCATAACATCATTTAATTCAATACATACTAATACAAACATTTATACAAACACTTACACTACACACTTAAGTCTACATATAGTATGTCGACCCGAAGTGCGCAATTAGGCGAATCTCTTCGCCAAACTAATTTTGCATGTATTCCTAACACTTTAATGCGACAATAAACCATGTCAATCACATCAGCAAAATATGCATGAAAACAGTACTTCCTACAAATGACTAAAATGCCCTAAATCTCATATTCTTCGCTGGTTTACGAAACGGGAAACGGACAACATGTTGTACATGTCAAACGGCGATGCCGTCGATAATCTACTATTAAACGACATTGAAAGCTTTGGAAACAGTCAATCAAAGTGTCTAAAATCCGCACCTTGTCTCTTATAGATGTGTAAATTCGAACGGAGCGTATACGCTTCGTCTACGGCGAATAGAGGACCTAATACACAAGTTCTATTAGCTACTTCGCTAGGAAACGAAAGGAACCTCAAATCAGCAACTTCTAGGGTATTTTCTTACCTGAAAATGTGGAGGAATCGCTGGAAAGTGATCGGAGTGCGTTGCCTAAGCATGTACAGCACGTGGCATAAGTAGCAGGGAATTCTCTCCCACCTTCTCTCACAAACTCTCACCTTTTCTCTCTCCCAATCTAGGGATTTTTGCAAATTCGGATGGGAGAGAGGAGTGAGGGTTTCAACCCCTTTTATAAGCCCAAACTTGCCCGAAATAGGCTTCGGTACAAAGTTCACTTAGTGCATATCTAAATCGGGGCTGCTTCGGTCCAAAAGATGCTTTCTGGTGGTCCCCTGACCGAATGCGATCGGACTTAAGCTCACGCGTACCAGATCTAGCACGTATTAAGTTTTCAATCCGGCTGGGTCCGCAGATCGCACGTGGCGGACCAGTTTCAGTTCAGCGGTCACCGCACATAGATCAGGGCTGAAAGTCTCATGATATAAAATAGAAATTTCTCCTGATTCGAGGGTGTAATTTGGCTGAATTCTGACGGTCAGAACGCTCAATACTGACGCGTCAAGTCGTGTGCCAGATTTAAATTTGAAATTTCAATTCTGTCCCTATTCGCACTCTCTTCGGTCCGGGCTCAATGAAATGGCCTGTGATTATCGGTTTGACTTGATTTTTGAAATGAGTGTCAAGTCCAGCTAGGCGGTTCTAACGGTCTAAGATAGGAGGTATCGGACTTTCGACGTGCGGTCTAGATCCAATACAAAGATTCAAAGTGGTCCAGAGAACAAACCTGCTTAGAGTTTGATCCGAGGTTATAGAGTATTATAGAGTCATACGTTCTACTCGATTTGAGTCTTATAGAACGTATTTAAAGTGATCAGGGACTGTTTCCCAGCTACTCTAACGTTGCGCTAGCTAACTTACGCTTAATTTCTAAAGGAATTAATCATAAGTGGTTTCTTTGGCTATGGAATTGGGTTCTGAGCGATTTTTCAGGTGTTTTAGTTGACCCACTGCCTAAGGACGTCAAATCCCAGATTGGCCAAAATCTGGGGTGTTACACTACTCTTGCTGCCGCTGAGACAACGGTCGAGATGACCGCTCGTGAGGAGGCTCCCTCTTTGGTGACCTAGGTAGCTGCCGAGCCTTTTACTAAGGCCCGACCGTTGGAAGCTGAAGAAGCTAGTAGGCCTTTTGCAGTGCCTTCTGAAGCTTGGAAGGAGGGAGAACGTCCTTCTAGGATGGTTAGCAAAGTTATAAGAGAGCTTCCTTAGGCCGAGCGAAATCTGCCCCAAAAGTAATTCTTCCATTTGCTAAACTGCACTCCAGACATGGTCCTTTCATCCGAAACAAAGAGCTTCCTTGCAGTAAGTAAATCCCCTAAGCACCCGTTGTTTTCCTCTCTCTTTGTTTGGCTGTTGATAATTCTTTTGCTCTTTTGGAAAATGGCCCCTAACATGCTAATAGTGTACCGCGATATCGTACACTTGCAATGATGGTGAGCGAGGGCGAGCAGAAGCTTTTGCAGAAAGCGACTGAAGATGAACAGTCTCGGGCTACAGTTGTTGCGGCCGAACAGGCCCGTTCTACTTCGAAAGCTCATGCTTCAACCCTGGAGGCCGAACTTAAGGCAACAAAGAAGTTTCTTGCAAAGGCCTCTGATAGGTCGGCTCGGTGGGAAGCCGATAATGGGGAGCTAAAGGCGAAGCTCGGGGAGGCTGAGGAGAAGCTCAAGGCAGCTAAGGTAGAAGATCAGGCGGCTATTTCTTTCGCTCGAGTAGCCTTCGTCAATGAGTACAAGTCTTCTGAAGAATATTCAGAAGTTAGAGATACCTTGTACTAGATGGCCTTTTCAAAGTGCATCGAAGAGGTTAAGGAGGCCTTTCCAGATTTGGACCTCTCTGGTTTCGAGGATGCTAACTCCGAGAGTTTTGCCGAAGACACACCTTCCGAGCAGCCCCCTGAGGCACGAAGACCAGCTCTCCCTGTTATTTTGTGAACTCTTCAATGTAATACGCTCTTAGGGGCTTTTGTCAATATAATTCACATTTTGGGTATTGTGTTTTGTGTGTAAATTCTTCTAAGTAAATAGAATGAATTAATTAGATAGATCGAATCTAGTAGATAGGCTGGCCTTTGAGAAGAGGGTTGTTCAATCGACCATCTTAGTCGTGGAAATCATCGAAGGGTTACTCTTCCTTTCAGAGTTCGACATAGCCGAATAGGTTTCTTCTCCCCTTAGGGATAAACCTTTGTGACGTGGGATCCGACCTCCCCTACATGGGTTTGATGCATTGATAGGGGCTGTTCTACCTGGTTATCTTGGGAAACCCCCAGTAAACAATTCAACGAACAATCCTATGGAAATAGGGATCAGGCTGCAAGATTCTCATTTATACTATTTTGAATGCGACCATTACACAATAAATTATGAATCTGCCCCTTAAGGATGGTAGATCTTAAGGTGTTCAGCATTCTAAAGATGAGGTAGGAGCTGCCCATCCAGATCTTCCAAGTAGTACAATCCAGGTCGGTTCGTACTCATTATCACGTAGGGTCCTTCCTAGTTTGAGCCCAAGGTTCCTAAGCCGAGTTCCTTAGTGTTTTGGAAGGTTCTCCGAAGGACCAAGTCTCCAGCCCGAAACCTCCTAACCTTTACCCTGGTATTGTAGATAGGTGCTACTTATTGTTGGCAGATTACAGTCCGAATATGAGCTTGCTCTCTTCTTTCCTCGAGAAGAACAAGATCCAGGGCCATTAGTTTATAATTTTATTGTTCATCGAAGGACTTAGTTCGAGTCGTTGGTAGTATGATTTCTACTAGGGCGATGGATTTGTCCCCATAGGCTAAGGAAAAGGGAGTTTCCTCAATTGTTATTCGAGATATAGTTCGGAATGCCCAAAGAATGTTAGGGAGTTCTTCGGCCCATGCTCCCTTGGCCTTCTCCAGCTTGGTTCAGAGATGGTGTTTGATGATCTTGTTGACCTCTTTGACTTGTTCGTTGGCCTATGGATGTCATGGCGATGAGTAAACATTCCAGATTCTGAGGTTTTCACACATTCCTTGGAATTGCTTGTTATCAAATTACTTTTCATTATCAGAGACGATCGTGCAAAGAATGTCGAACCTATATATGATGTTCTTCCAAACAAAGTCTGTTATTTTTTTCTCGGTGATTTTTGCTAGAGGTTTGGCTTCAGCCCACTTCGTGAAGTAGTCGACCGCTGCCACATCAAACTTGGTATGGCCTTTGCTGGTCGGGAGAGGGCCGATGATATCGATCCCCCACTAGGAAAATGGCCATGGACCGGTCACAAGAGTTAGTTCTTTGTGAGGTTGTCGAGGTATATTCGCAAAGCGCTGACATTTATCGCATTTTTGGGCATATTACTGAGCATAGGCTTGAATGGTCAGTCAATAGTATGCTTGCTGAACGATCTGGTGGGATAAGGCTCAGTCTTCGAAGTGATTTTTAAAAATACCCTCATGGGTTTCCCTTAGGACATACTCTGCTTCCTCTAGTTGAAGGCATATGAGATAAGGAAGATAGAATCCCTTCTTGTAGAGGATGTCGTTGACCAAGGTATAATGAGATGCCTTGGTTCATAGCTTGCATGCTTCCATTCGATCTTTGGGTAGCTTTACTTCCATGAGGAACTCGATGATTGGATCCATCCACCTTGGTTCCTAGTTTACTAGAAGAGATATGGCAATGTCGACTTCGTTAACGCTAGGTTTGGTAAGAAATTCGATTGGAACTGATCTTGGAATGTCATCTTCGTCTGTAATGGCTAACTTTGCTAACATGTTAGCTTTGAAATTTTCTGCTCGGGGGATGAAGGAGACATTGCACTTCTGGAATCTGCCAAGCAATTCTTTTACTTTCTACTGATCAATTCTTTTATTTTTTGTAGATATACTCTCATACGTTCCTTCTTGGCTTGATATTCTTCAACTATTTGATTGACGACCAATTGAGAATCGATAAATACTTGAATGTGTAGGGCTCCCATGGTGGCTGCCAATCTTAGTCCGACGAGCAATGTTTCGTATTCTTTTACATTGTTGGATGCCTGAAATCCAAATCTTAAGGCATATTGTATGCGTACGTGATCTGGAGTCTCTAGGTCTATCCTGGTCCTACTGGCTTTAGAGATGGATGGGCCATCAACATATAAGGTCCACTTGGGTAGGTCAGAATCAACTCAGGAACCAGATATTTGGTTGGGCGGAATGCTCGGAACAAATTCTAACCTGGATAGGTTGGTTTGAGCATTCAAGTTGGATCCTTGTACGTGTGTTGGAGTGAGCTCAATAATAAAGTTAGCCACTATCTGACCTTTAATAGTCGTTCGAGGTTGATACTTAATGTTGAATTTTCTTAGTTCGATCGCCCACTTGGTCAGTCTTTCCGAAGCTTCAAGCTTTTGTAGTACTTGGTGGAGAGGTTGATCTGTTAGAACGACGACGGTGTGGGCCTGGAAGTATGGTCGCAATCGTCGAGAGGAAATGACAAGTGCCAACGCCAATTTTTCCAGGTTTGGATATCTAGTTTTAACCAAGACCAGAGCCTTACTTACGTAGTATACTGGGAGTTGCTTCCCTTTGTGCTCCCTAATCAAGGCTGAACTGATTATAACACTGACAAAATCAAATACAACAATAGTGATTCTCTTTGTTCAGGTTTAGAGAGCAGTGGTGGTGACCCCAGATATTGTTTGAGCTTTTAAAAAGTTGTCTCGCATTCTTCTGTCCAGTCTACGACCTGCTTCCCTTTCAACTGTTTGAAGAAGGGGTGACATTTGTTCGTTGCTCGGGACACGAAGCGATTCAGCACGACGATCCATCCCGTGAGGCATTGGACGTCTTTCGTTGTCCTTAGTGAATAAATGTCAAGTAGAACTTTGAACTTCTCAGGGTTGACAATGATTTCTCGTTGGCTAACCAAAAGCTGAGGAATTTACCCAAGCTAACCCCGAAGGCGCATTTGTTCGGATTCAACTTCATCTGATACTCACGGAGAATGAGGAACATTTCTTCGAGATCAGACGCGTGATTTGTGTCTTTGATGCTCTTAACAAGTATGTCATCCACGTAGACTTCCATTGTTCGCCTGATTTTGCGGGTGAACATCTTGTTGATGAGTGACTCCAGCTTTTTTCAATCCAAATGACATAACTTGGTAACAACAAAGGCCTTTGTCGGTGACAAAGGTTATTTTTGACTTATCATATGGATGCATTACAATTTGATTATAACCGGAATAAGAGTCCATAAAACTAACTAGTTCGTGCCTTGTAGTAATGTAAACCAACTGATCAATTCATAGTAGAGGAATACTATTTTTGGGACAAGTTTTGTTCAGGTCAGTGTAGTCAACACAGACCCGTCATTTCCCATTGGACTTTTTAACCAACACGATGTTGGCTATCTAGTTCGGATAGTAAACATTTTCAATGAATCCGACTTTAAGCAGCTTGTTGACTTCCTCTCCGATCACTGCATATTGATATGGGCCGAGTGCTCAATGCTTCTGTTGAATTGGTCAGTGGTCAGGGTCGACGTTCAGCCGATGTACAATGATTTTTGGATCAATGTCGGACATGTCTTTGTGAGACCATGTGAAGATATCTGTGTACTGTCGAAGGAGGTTTATCATCTTATCCCTTAGCGGGGGTGTCAAGGACGATTCAATTTGGATTGTTCTTGACGGATTAGAGTTGACAAGCGGGATGAGAACAAGATCCTCCATGGGGCAACCTCTTTCTTCAGAATCTTCTCGGGGGTTCAAGAGATGCAACAGTCATCATCTGATGTGACGCCCTGAGTGCCATCATGTAGCATTGTTGAGCTTCATATTGATCTCCCTTCACTAATCCAATGCCCTGCTCGGTCGAGAACTTCATGTCTAAGAGGTAGGTTGAAACCACTGCTCAGAGGGCATTGAGGAAAGGTCGGCCGAGAATCGTGTTGTAAATAGAGGGACAATCTACCACCAAGAAGTCGATCATTGTGGTTACCTGGTTCTATCCATCTCCGGCAGTAAGCGGGAGTTGTATTGATCCTTTTGGTATGACTTTGCTACCTGAGAAACCGAGTAGAGTAGTCTTGACGGGTCGAAGTATTGACCGACCAACTCCCACCTCGTCGAACGACTGTGTAAAGAGATGTCAGCCGATGATTTAGTGTCCACAAGGATCTGGAATACCTTGCGGTTGGCTATAGTCAGTATATCCACAAGCGCATCATCATGCTGATGGTGGACTCCTCGGGCATCCTCATCGGTGAAGGTTAAGGCTGCAAGTCTCTACTTTTTGTTCTTTCGAAGGTTGGCTGGTGGTAAAGATCTCACGTTATGAGATATAGTGAATGATGCTTCACATGTGGGCTTTCCAAGCTTGGTTCGAATCTCCTCCACTGTCAGGGCCTCTGAAGATGGTGCAAATTTCTCTTGCTGGCTCATTTTGACAGGCTGTGAATCTTTTGATGTGACCCAATCTTCTTGATGACTGACGTATTCCCTGAGGTGTCCACTACGAATGAATGCTTCAATTTCTTACTTGAGGTCAAAGCAGTCGCGCATCAAATGACCGTGATCCCGATGAAAAGGACAATATTTGTTTTTACTCCTTTTATTACGATCAGATTTCAGCTTGCTCAGCCAAGTAAGGATACATTTGTCCTAAATTTCCATCAGAACTTGTCTGGGTGTCTTATTAAGAGAAGTGTACATTTTGAACTTACTGTCAGGTCGCTTGCTCGGACGCTGATTATCACGTGATTGGTCATCCTTCCTTTTCCTGCTTGTAGCGGCCGAACAAGGTTCTACTCTCGTTTGCCATTCTTTAGTTGGGATGCCTTTGTTCTGGATGACATCTCGTAGGGTACGGGCTTCTTCGACGTTGGCATATTTTTGCGACCTGTTTAGTAGATCGGCCATCATCATTGGTGGGTTCTTATCCAATGAGAAGAGAAATTGGCGATCTCTTAGTCCTCCCATTATCGCGGTCAAGGAAAGTTCCTCAAGTGCTTCCATACTTGCACCGCTTCAAGATTGAAGCACTTAATGTAATCCTTCAATAGTTTATTGTCGTTTTTGAATGATCTGAAGGAGGTGGGAGATCGGTTTGAGTCTCTTCTTTCCCCCGATGAAGTTCGTGATGAAGATCTAGCCGAGCTGGGAGAATGAGCTGATGGAGTTTGACTTCAATTGTTTGAACCATAACCGAGTAGCTCCGGGTAAGGTTAGGGAGAAAGCTCGGCACATCACCACGACGGACGCGTTATGGAGCTCCATCTAAATCCTGAAGGATTCCAGATGTTTTGATGGGTCAGTTGCTCTAGCGAAGGGAGTGATTTGAGGCGTACATAATTTGTCTTGAAGTCGGGCCTGCATAATGTCAGCAGTAAATGGAGGTTCAGTTTCTTCCATTATTGCTTCCATCGGAGTGGCACGTTCGTACGGTAGGCTTGTGGCATGTCTCTGATCTGACCTCACAAATCTTTGAGCTTGGCTTCCCATGGTTCACCGCTCTCAGTAGTAGCCTCGACCGGTGCTTTGCCCCGCTTCTTTCAGTCTAGTTCATGCCCTAGATCGGAAGTAGGCAAGGTTGCAGTTTCAGAAATGTGAGATGATGCTGGTTTGGTCGAGACATGCTGTCGACTTCTTTGAGAGGTGGCGGGCACACTGGAAGGCTGAGTGGGATTGTGGCTTGTTTGCTCATCCTCCTTAGTGGTCTTTTGCACTTGCTGAGGCTGTAGTTGTTCCAACAACTGCCTCATGGAATTCATATTGTTGTTTAGCATTTTGACCTGTTACTCGAGGGAGTTCAACCGTCCTCCTTTGTTGAGGGACCGCTGACCTTGCCTTCCAGGACTAGAGTCAGCCTGCTATTGGGAGGAAGAACCTCGATGACTGTCAGGCTATTCCGGTGGTGGCGTGAGGTCGTGCATAACTGGGGAGACCCAATTTTTTTTTTTCTCTAGCCATCACGATCTCTCTAGTAAAGCAGAAAACAACTTTCAATGTTGTTTCTCACAGACGGTGCCAAACTATTGATGCAGTTTTTTGATGAACCCTCCTTGGACCCTTAAGCACTTGCATAAAAGAAACAAAGGACAAAAGGAAGACCCTGACTAATGTAGGGGACCCTCCGATGCCAAAGTCAGGTATGTGGGTCTTTGTAGAGAATGGTTCAAAGGGAAAGAGTCACTAGTCTTTTCAAGTTTATGGGTTGTGCGAATGTGTGCGTACCTTTCATCATCTAGGGGTTCCCCTATTTATGGAGAGGGAAAATCACACGAGCAGGAAATCTTCTCTACCTAGAGGGAAGATCACATCATTGGAGATCTTTTCTGTTTGGGACTCCTGATATGTCGGGGATCCTCCTCAGATCATGGGCATCTAAGATCTCTGGGATCTTGGCCTTATCTTCTGAGATCTTCGAGAAAGATTTTCGTGCCGTTTGCTTTGGATAAGACCAAACGTTTAGTCAGGAACCGATAAGTTTATTTGACCTTTAGGTAAGATCGAATGGTTGAGGCAAATCAAGCTTAAGAGGTAGGTAGTACCGAGCTATTTATACGTCAATATCATTCCGATGTCAATTAGCTTGTAGTGTCCTTGTGATCGTTGGTTTTAGTAGCTATTGGCTCCCCTTGCCGAAGCTCGTGTCGACCCGTGGTGGCTCCGACCTATAATTAGGCCGAGCTATAGTCGTGCCAACTTGTGACTTGTGACTGGACCAACATATGATCTGGCCGAGGCATAGTCATACCGACCTGTGATTGGATCGACCTGTGATCAGGCCAAGCCATAGTCGTGCTGACTTGTAATTGGACCGACCTATGATTAGGCAGAGCCATGGTCATGCCAACCTATGACTGGACTGACTTATGATCGGACCGAGCTATTGGCCGGCTCTTCTCAGCCAGTAGTTTTTTTTAGGGCAGTTTGGTCTAAGGGTTCATGCTGGTTCTTGTTCCGACCTCTTTTCATGTACTATCTTATCTCTCTCGTAACAGACAGCATTAATGAAACACATACATCGTAGTGGGGTCCACGGATCACCCACCAGTAGCCCTTGACCAGCGGAAGCTTCGGTGGCCGAACCGCACCCCACTGAGGCTATGATGCATGATCTACGGTGAAAAATAAAGATAATATAGTAGGAAAAGACAAATTTACCCTTTCTACTATAGGTCTCAAGTGATGTGGCCCCACAAATCCTTTTCCTGCTTGGGCTCTTGTTGTAGGAAATTCACATCCGAGCATGTTTAGGGTGGGACCCACCTGATTAGTGATCTGATGCCTCACACATATGCCACGTTGGGGATGTGTGCAGCAAATCGCCTTCGCATTGGAGTCGGATACATATGCGTTGTGGAGAAGAGAGAGCGCGAAGAACTGGAATATGGAACAGCCATCACTCTACATGTTATCACCAATCTAAGCTTGTATAAGTAGTGGGCATAGCAATGGATGGATGTGAATACCGGGGGACAATAGCCATCGGTTATCATTTCTTTCGTGCATTTAATGCTCTTCATTAGCTTTTTTTTTTTTTTTTTTTTCACCGTAAATTTGAAGGCCACTTCTAGACGGCTAGGATCATCCAAACCACACGTGTCCATAATCAACTTCCACCCGTAGTGGGTCCCACTAGATGGCAAATCCCTTTTGAAAGATAACTCCATATCTACTGAATTACTCTGCAACCCTTCTGACTGCACTCGCGTGCGTGAGATTGAGGGTCCTTTTCACTGTACATCATGTCCAGGAGGCGTGATTTCCAAGCTACGACCATTCATCAGGTGGGTCCCACCAAGAATTACACCCATGCAGTTATGGGACGAACCATATGTGTATGGTGAAAGGGAAGTTAGAGAGTAAAATATGCCCAGCTGCCGTAGCTTGGAAATCACGATTCAAGGCAACTGATGGGAACTACAACCTCGGCTTTAGTTCAAGAAGCTAAATAAAAATAATTAGTAGTCGTCCAAATCACATCCAAAGCTATGGCTTTTTGATTTTTTAGGAAGCTGACTATCCATCACTGCTAGGATGGACCCGGCCTAGGTTGGGGCTCCGTTGGTCCCTCCATGATATATGAGTTTTATCCACGTTATTCATTTATTTTTCCCTATGATTATAAAGTTCAAAAATGAGTAAGACCCAAGTCTCAACTAGACGATGTTTTCCTTTCATCAATGTCTATTAGACCTCATGAACAGTTTGAATGGAAAATAAACATCATGGTAGGCCTTTGAAAGGTTCATGCAGAGGGGTGCCATTATCACGGCTGCTTCCTATGGTGTGGTCCACTTGAACCTTTAATCTCTCTATTTTTTCTTTTTGAACATACCTTAAATAAAATAATATGGCAAAATAGATGAATGGCGTGGATAAAAGCCATACATCATGGTGGGCCCCACATAGCCCCTTCCCTGACCGATTCCGTCCTGACAGGGGGCAGGATGCAATCAGCAAGCAATTGGTGTAATTTTGCAGTGAAAACCAGCCATGAGCTGCGCGAAGTGCTTTCAAATTATTCCTCAAGAACCATCCGATCTAACTGTCTCATCAAAACTAAGTTGTAAAAATGCCAAAATAGCAATCAACCTCCTACAGTGTTGGAAATCAGGTGTTGCTTCGAAGCTTGAAGTATAAGATTTTCCTCCACTAATCTACCATGTCTAATTAAGATTGAAATGTAAGTATTTGATCACATAAACATTGGGCTGAGTTGATCACCAGCGACTCGACTGAGTCAACCCAGGCTGGTTACTCGGTTAGTGAGTCGAAAAGCTAGGGATGTACAAGAGTCGGTCCCAGTTTTCCAAGTCAATGAGTGAACCGTAGAATTCAAACGGGCCATTCGAGTCCTTTAGGGGCAGCACTGTAATTTAAACTCTAGAGAGTGGGCAGCAACCCAAGTCATTTTCGTTTTCTTCTCCTTTCCCTCCGGCGGTAAAGACTAAAAATAAAAATAAAATAAAAGAAGTTTAGTAAAAAAGATATTTTCCTTTTGCCACACCTCCCAGTCTCCCGCTATACCCACACTAGGCAAGCCGAGAGGAAAAGAAAATGAGAAAAAGAAACGGAGTTGTTTTGTTTTATTTAACGCATTTAAAAAATAATAAAATATATATTTCATCAGTCAAAGGCGGATACCGGAAGATACGATCTTACGAAACTCCACATGGGATGCACATGCCGAGCTGAATCGACATTTGTTTTAATGAATTAACTCTGTTGACTCTGAGGAGTTTCACCACCGGGTCAAGGGTTCGAGTACCCATAGGTGGTGAAATTCCACTATGGCGTGCGTGTGTGGGGGTGTGTGCGTGTGTAAAAAAAAAAAGAAAAAAGAAAAAAGAAAAAAACCTCTTTTGATGCATTTACCCCCTCCGCAGTGCATCTTCTTATACCGCACTTGTAAGAGACAAAGGAGGCCCTGACTCGTGTAGGAGACTCTCCGATGCCTAAGTCAGGCTTGAGGTCTTTGAAGTAAGATAGGGTCCTCAGAAAAGAGACCAGTCAAGTATTAAGGTTTGAGTGAACGTACCTCAAACCTTAAACGGTGGGAGAACCTCATATATTTATAGGAGAGAGGATCCCTCATCATAGGAATCCTTTCCTGATATTTTGGAGATCTGATATGATTCAGGATCTTTTCGAGATAGTAGTTTCCTGCGATCATCGGGATTTGATCTCATCTTTCAAAGATTTTGGGAGAGATCTTCGAGTCTTACGAGGATTCCTCGAATCTATAGTTTGGCTTTTGGTCGGATCCCAAGGCGAGCGCTGAGTCAAAACTGAATGATATTGTCTTGATCGACAGATTGGCATTCACCATTCTTGACCATCAGATGGGCCAGAAGGTTTGTGTTCCCTTCATCCGAGTGTTGAGACCTTTTGACCTCGTCGATCTATAGCCGATTTATGACCGAGCTATGGCCAGTTTGTGACCGATCTGTGGTTGATCTGTGATCGATCTATGACTGATCTATGATCGAATTATGGTCGATCTGTAATCGACACGTGGCTGATTTATAGGCGATCCATAACCGTCCTTTAGCCGACCTATAAATTAGGTCGGTCTTTTAACCACTGGTGTGAGCTTGGAAGCTCTTTTTGTGTCCTTACAATTGCATCACTCTCCTTGGGGGGTGCTTTTTTTTTGGACATAGAGGCCTTATCAGTCTCGGGTTCCCATGGGCCCATGCTAGTTCAGTAGAGTTGGTCCATTCCATAAATTGACTTATGGACTTGTAGATTTTTCCCCAACAGTGAGCCTCCTTGCTTTTTGATCGAAGTTCAGAAAGTAAGCTCAGTTGTAGCTAGGTCGTGTTATGTATGGACTAGGTTGAGTCACGTTGTCATTAATGCCAGGTATAGAAGCCTACACAGTAGTCGAAGCGTTGTCAGTCTGTAATCATGACATGTTGTCTTGTGACTCGAGGTCACGTGGGGCGTCAAGTCGTCACTTCGATGACAGTCTAACGGGGTCGCAACATGTGGTGTCGTACTCGATGTTAGGGTCGAGTAGTGCGTTCGGTCACGCCACTTGTCTAGTTGGGTAGCTGATGGGGTGTTGTACGGTGCAGCATTGATGAGCGCCTTAAATGGTTACCACATGGCCTGACTATTTAAGGGGTGCCCTAACGCTTAGGGCTTTTCTCTTTCACGTTTCATCTTCTCCTCCTTTTTGCTTCTTGTGCGTGCATTCCTGCAACTGTTCTTGCCGCAACCCAATCGTTCCGCAAATCTCAACACCGGTGAGCCTCCCTTCCCCCTCCTCCTTTAGCTTTTCTATTCAATCATCATGTCTGGCTCCATGAGCTTACGGGAGGGGATTTTCGATGGTGAAAGTGGAGCGAGTAGTCGCCTTAGGGTAATGTCGAACCCACCTTTACCATTGGTGGTGATAGCGGATGCCACTTTTCGGTATTTCTCGTCAAGGAGAGCGCTGGAGCCGTCCCCATCACAGAGACCAGCGCCCGCTGCTATGGCATTGAATCTATCTCCCAAGCGTGAGACGTCGCCCAGAGCACGAGAAGTGAACGCGCCCTTGGTGACTAAACAAGTCACTGAAGCATGTGACCCACCCGATGAGGTTAGAGTCGGGGAACCCGAGGGCGAGGAGGATCTGAGGGGGCCGGTGCCTTCGACCTTATCCGAGGAGGAGTTAGTTCGGATCAGGCTTGTGTATCACGTCCCTGAGTCTGTGATTCTTAGGCTTCCATTGGTGATGAACTCTCGGACCGACCTCCTGAAGGGGCAGTGATGATTTTTCAAGTCGCCCTGCAGTGTGGCCTGCTATTCCCACTTCAGGGAATTATTCAGCATCTTTTGTCCTGCCTCGGCATGGCCTTGACATAACTGACTCCGAATGGGTGGAGGGACTTGTTCGGTTGTGCAGTCTTATGGGTTGAGCTGGAGCAGCTCGAGCATCAATGGATGAGTTTCTCCACTTGTACCAAGTAAAACTGAACACCTTTCAGCCCGACTGGTATTACTTTTTCGCATGGTGAAACACCGGTGGGGCCTTGATAACTGATCATCCATCCTCTAATAATCACAGGAGGGATAAATGATTCTGGGCCTATGGATGCTGGGAGACAGTCGACCCAAATCGAGACAGTCTCTCATCCCCCGAGCTTTCTCCCAAGCAGGTTCGCATTGCTACAGTCGTCCATCTTTTATTGATCGGCTTACACTGTCGGCTGACCTTGTTCACTTGTCTCTTATCGTAGTTGTTCCCAAGCATCAACTTTTGCTTGATAGCGGGTCGTTAACTTGGATTAGGGATCTACGAGCCCTAGACAAAGGTAGGTGATCTTGGAGAGTCCTTCTCCAACTCGAGTGACTCCTCCAGGCAGGCTTAGATTCGTCCCTCACAGGTATGACCTTGGGTAAGACCTTTAGCCGAGCTTCGCGATTTTGAGAAATTTCCTTGCTTGAAGACTTCTGACGCATTTATCTTTGTGTAGAGATTCCTGAAGCTCAGCCCTTCATCCTCCCTCTCTCTAAGGTCAGTGCGCCTCCTTGAGATGAGGTGGTTGCCCAGAAGAAGAAGAGGCAGAAGACCTCCTAGAAATCCAAGGGGAAGGTTGGTCCCTCTTGCCCGGTCGTCATCGAGGACGAGGTAGAGGGCAGGGACGGTCGTCCCTGACCGCCCTGTTCTTACTAAAGCTCAAGGAGTTGCAGAGCTTCTTTCTGAGGCTTACCCTCCTGAAGGGTCGGAAGCCGGGGAGAGGCAAGGGAGCTGCCTTCGTCCGACTGTGGAGGAGATCCTCCCTTGAGTCGATTGCCATACGGCCGACACGGAGTATGTCACCTTGTTTGACTCTCCGACAGAGACGACCCTCGCGCATGTGATGACCATCCTTCTTGGGATAAGTATTTCGTCCAAAGTAGATCTTATCCTCCAGATTTGCTCGTACTCATCTTTCTCCTTTTTCTTCTAAGTTTGCTCTGTGCGTGCTGAAGTCGCATGCAAATTTTGCTCGGATACGCAATTGGGCCGAGGGAGCCAAGAAAAAGGTGGCTCAGCTGGATGCCGAGTTGAGATCACGAAGATGACTCTTGAAGCGCCTTCTGCTGAGAAGGCTGCGATGGCGACGCAGCTAGAGGAGGCTAGGCGTGTGCATGATGAATGTCACGTCGAGCGATGATGTGGCCCCCGATGCAGCTTCTGAGTTGGCACCCGAGTCGTGAAGTTAATTTTATAGATAAGTATTTCCTCCCCTTTTCAGCTTCAGGCACTTGATGCACACCAGGCGCCCGAGCATCCTTTTGTATTTTCCTTCTTTAAGATTCTGTTCATTGTCTGATGTACAAACTTGACTTTGTAGTTAATGAAAAGTCGATGTAATCAAACCATTTAGGTTTTATCAATGAGAAACATTCCTTTTTTGTCGATCTTCATTTGTTTGAGTCGAACATTCAGAATTGTCTCTTTAGCTTTGCTGCTGTTTAGTCGAATCGAAGCCGAGCTATTGCTCAGTCATCAATCCAATGTTGATCGGAATTTTATCAAAGCTCCTGTGGCCGGGTAGATTGGATCTTAGTCAGATCTTTGTCAGATCTTGGTCGGTCAGAGAATTGATGACTTTATTGATGTAACTTTAATCAATATAAAAAATGATTTATCGCTTTAGCCCGTTTATGGGTAGTAGATCTTTAAATGTTCGACATTCTATGGGTGCGGGAGCAATTGGCCATCGAGGTCTTCTAGTCAGTACGATCCAGGTCGGCTTGTATGTGATACCACATAGGGTCCTTCCCAGTTCGGGCTCAGGGCTCCTATTCCTGCTTCTTTGGTGTTCTGGAATACCTTTCGGAGAACTAGATCCCCAACTCAAAACTTTCTGATCTTGACCCGAGCATTGTAAAACCATGATACTAGCTGCTAACGAACAATGGTTCGAAGTTGAGCTTGCTCCCTTTTCTCTTTCAGGAGGTCGAGACTGAGGAACATAAGCTCGCTATTGGCCTGTTCGTCGAACAAGACTGTTCAGGCTGTAGGTAATCCGATCTCTATGGGGGTAACTGCCTCCGCTCCATATGTTAGAGAGAACGGGGTCTCTCCAGTGGCTGTCCGGGTGGTAGTTCGGTAAGCCAAAGTTCCTCAGCCCATACTCCTTTAGCATTTTCGATCTTGGTCTGAAGATGATGTTTAATGATCTTGTTGACTGCTTCTACTTGCCCGTTTTCCTGTGGATGTCATGGTGACGAGTAAACATCGCAAATCCCAAGGTTCTTGCACATCTCTTGATATTGCTTATTGTAGAACCGTTTTTCATTATCAGAGACAATAGTCCAAGTATTCTGAACCTACATATGATATTTTTCCAAACAAAATCAGTAATCTTTTGTTCAGTTATCTTCGCTAACAGTTCAGCTTCTGCCCACTTGGTGAAGTAATCGACTGCCACTACGATAAACTTAGTCTGGCCTTTGCCTGTAGGGAGTGGGCCGATGATGTCGATCCCCCATTGAGCAAACAGCCAAGGTCCAGCCATCGGTGTGAGCTCTTCTGGTGGTTGCCGAGGGATGTTCATGAGCCTCTAACACTTGTCACATCTTTGGACGAGCTTTTAGGCATTGTGCTGGATGGTCGGCCGGTAATATCCTTATCGGACAACTTTGTGTGTCAGTGAGCATCCTCCTAAGTGATTTTCACAAATTTCTTCGTGGATCTCCCTTAGGACATACTCTGCTTCCTCTGGTCGGACACACCTTGAGTAAGAGAGGTAAAATCCTTTCTTTTAGAGCACGCCGTTGAGTATAGTGTACCGGGCGGCTATGACTTTCATTCGTCGCGCTTTCACTTGGTCCTCGAGGAGTTCATTGCTCTCGAGGTACTGGATAGTCGGGTCCATCCATGTTGGTTCTGAACTAACCGAAAGGACGGGCGTAGGGTCGACCTCATCGATGCTTGGTTTAGCCAAGAACTCAATCAAGATGGATCTTGGGATTTTGTCCTCATTTGCTGTAGCGAGCTTTGCCAACATCTTGGCTTTGAAATTTTTTTCTCGTGGAATCAAGGTAATGATACACTTCTGAAAACTTTCGATCAATTCCTTAGCTTTTTGGAGATAGGCTTTTGAGTATTCTTTCTTGGCTTGGTAAATGTCAGCTATTTGGTTAACAATCAATTATGAGTCACTGAAGTCTTCTAGATGCCAAGTTCCCATGTTTGCAGCTAGTTTGAGTCCGACGATCAAGGTTTCATATTTTGTCGTATTGTTGGAGGCTTGAAATCCACATCTCAAGGCATACTGCATGCATGTATGGTCAGGAGTCTCCAGGAGTATCCCGGCCCCGCTTTCCTTGGAGTTGGAGGAGCCATCAATGTAAAGCATCCATGAGCTAGGGTTGGGAAGAGCTTGGGTGTCGGATGGTCCTGCAAGATGTTATTCCGCTGACCTCTCTGGGAGGAGTCCTAACCTGGGTAGGTCGGCCATGTATCAGTCGTCGGTCAGTTCTTTCTCTAGAGATTTCGTCAGTTCGATAATGAAGTTGGCCTCTGCTTGGACTTTCTCAATCGCCCACTTAGTCAGCTGGCCTGAGGTGTCGGGTTTCTACAAGACTTAGCGCAGTGGGTGATCGGTTAGAACGACGATCAAGTGAGCTTGGAAATATGGCCGCAAGTCGGGAGGATGTGACTAGAGCTAGAGCCAACTTTTCTAAGGTTGGATACCTCATCTCTGCAGGAACTAACACTTTGCTGACGTAATAGACTGACAATTTCTTTCTCTCATATTCCCTTATCAATGCCGAGTTGACTGCTACATTGGATATGGCCAGATACAGTAGCAAAGATTCGCCCAGCTTGAGTTTAAAGAGTAAAGGCGGCAATCCCAGGTATTCTCTGAGTTGATGGAAAGTTGTCTCACATTCTTCGGTCCATTCTATAGTTTGTCTCCCCTTCAACTGTTTGAAGAAAGGGAAACATTTATCAGTAGCTTTGGACATGAAGTGGTTGAGAGTAGCTATTCTTCAAGTTAGCCTCTGTATGTCTTTGATCGTCTTTGGAGAGTGCATGTCGAGGAGGGCTTGAATTTTCTCCGGATTCGTCTCGATCCCTCAATGGCTTACCAAAAACTCGAGGAACTTTCCCGAGCTTACGCCAAAAGCGTATTTACTCGGGTTTAGTTTCATATGATATTTATGGAGAATGAGAAACATCTCCTCTAGGTCGGCCATGTGATCTGTGGCTTTTATACTCTTGAAGAACATGTCGTCAATATAGACCTCCATGGTTCACCCTATTTGGCGGGCAAACATCTTGTTGACCAACCTCTGGTAGGTCGCTCCTGCATTCTTTAAACTGAAAGGCATTACGCGGTAACAATGAAGACCTTTGTCAGTGACAAAGGTGGTCTTAGATTTATCTACTGGGTGCATTATAATCTGATTATATCCTGAATATGCATCCATAAAACTAAGCACTTCGTGGCCCATGGTACTGTTGACCAATTGATCGATCCTGGGAAGAGGGAAGCTGTCCTTGGGGCAGGCTTTGTTTAGGTCTGTGTAGTCTACACACATACGTCACTTCCCATTAGCTTTCTTGACCAGTACGACGTTGGCCACCCAGTCCGAGTAGTAGACTTCTTCGATGAAGTTATCTTTGAGGAGCTTGCCAACCTCTTCTCTAGAGTTGTACATCGAGTCGAGCCGAGTCGAGTCAAGGTGGGCTAAGCTCGGCTCGACTCGTCCATGCTATACTCGAGTTTGAGCTTGAGCTCGAGCTCGCCCTCGAGCTCAACATTGAAGCTTGGCTTGTTTGCCAAACCTTTCGAGTCGTGTTTGAGTCAAGCTAGTGGTTTGAGTCGAGTCTAGTGTACCTCGGTAGGGTAAGGGAAAGAAAAAGAAGGAATAGGGACGGGTAGGGTTGGATAAGATTTTTTTTTAGTAAAAACCTTTAAATTTAAACTTTTTTAACTTAAATATATAAATTATATATATTTAATATTAATATAATATATATTATTAAAATATATTACTCGAGCCGAGTTGAGCTCAAGCTTTGAGTCGAGTTGAAATGCACCATGGTCAAACTCGGCTTGAACTCAACTCGAGCTTTAGAAAACAAGCTTGACTCGACCCGAGTCGGCCTTTCAAGCCGAGTCAATCCGAGTTGACTCGATCCGAGTCGAGCGAGCTTTTCAAGATAGCTTGACTCGTGTATAACCCTACTCTTCTCCAATCACTCGATATCTCTCTGGGCCAAGGGCGCGTCACTTCTGTCGAACTGGTCGGTAGGACGGGTCGATATTTAGTCGATGCATGATGATGGCGGGGTCAATGCCTAGCATATCCTCATGGGACCATGCGAAAACATCGGCAAAGGTCGAAGGAGGGGCTACCAACTTGTCTCGCAGCGGTGGCGTCAGGGATGACCCAATCTATACGGTCTTGGAGTGATCGAACTCATCTAGAGGGATCGGAACAGGGTCTTCCATGGGTCGACCTCGTTCCTGAGATTCCTCGCACGGATCCAAGGATTCGATCATCATCATGTCATGTGGAGCCCTTAATGCCATCGCGTAACATTGTTGAGCATCCTGTTGGTCGCCCTTAAGAATTCGTACACCATGCTCAGTTGGAAACTTCATGGCGAGGTGGCAGGTTGATACCGCTGCCCTAAGGAGGTATAATGATGGTCGGCCAAAGATGGCATTTTAGACATATGACTGGTCGACTACCAGGAAGTCGACTAGCATGGTGTTTTAATTTTGGTCATCTCCGGCCATGAGAGGGAGCTGGAGAGCTCCTTATGACATAACCTATCCCCTCGAAAACCCAACTAGAGGAGTCTTCATAGGTCGGAGTGAAGCTCGACCAATGCCCATCTTATCGAAGGCTTGGTGGAAAAGTACGTCCGTGGATGACCCTGTATCGACTGAAAGTGCCCTTGCTAGTGCCCTGATTTGTTAATTAGCGTGTGTGTTGAGTTAGTCGGAATGCAGAGGCCTCACAGGAAAATCTATGCAAGCATCTGCCTCAACCGGATGTGTGGAAGCTTGCCATAGGTAAATCTAAGCCTCACATCCCTTGTCCCAAAATACCAGGTGAATAAAACCCTTAGAACATGTTAGAACATATTAGGGTTTAAGGTGAGAAAACTTTTTCAAGAATCAGAAAATCTCTAAGTTTTCTTGCTCTGTCGATTATATCGAAACATATTTCAATATGATTGACCTGCGTTGTCGATGTCCTTGATAGACCAAACGATAAAATTGAATGAGGACGTAATTTTTCCAGCAACCAAATACATATCTGGACAGAATTATCGATGTATCGACACGGATCGATATCATCGATATTTGAATCTCGAGACCATCGAAGATGGCTCGATAATGTCGACAGGCAGATTCGGTGCCCCTGTTTTTACTTAAGAAAATCACATATGCATCGATATATTGGAACCCTCCTCGATACCATCAGAGTTCAAATCTCGATGATATAGGTACGCTCTCGATGATATCGACCATGGGCACGAAGTTCTCCAGCAACATTTTTTAGGTAGGTTTTTATCTCTGATCGAGGGTCACGCGATAGATTCGATATTCTAAATATCGATGTTATCGGAGCCGTATCGATTGCCTCAAGAATGGACAAAAACTGTCCAGCAAGCTCACTAATAAAATCTTTTAATTTATCGATGCATCAACAGGACTCCCGATATCATCGATATTCAAATTCTGATGATATCGAGTATTCCCCGATCATATCTAAAGTCCTGAAAAATTTCATGCAAGTTTTTCTCAGTTTTCAAATATTGAGGTCTCGATCCTTATTTCGATAATATCAGAGTTCAAAATTCGATGGCATCGACACAAGTCTCGATTCCCTCGATCAGCTGGAAAAAGGTCTTCAAAAGCGTATGACATTGAGTTTGTGTCATCGAGCAGACCATCGATATGATCAAGAGTATACGCTCGATGATATCGAAACTGCTCGATGATATCGAACTCTATCATAAATGTGACCGTTTTATATCCGTTGGAACCTTTTGCCTATTTAAAGAGAACTTGTCTTTAATTGCGTGGAGAGAAAGAAGAGAGTGGTTTTGTGTATTTAAACTTAGATCATATACCTAAAGCCCTTTCTCTCAAGGGAGTTCATCCTCCAATGCACCCTCATCATTGATATTTAATAGAGTGGATTGGGGAATGAACTTCCGCATTCAAGGATCCTCCAGCTACTACCTTAATGGCAAATCATTAAGCTGGGATGCCTTGAATGCATAGATGATTGGAATTGCTCTATCTTTAAAATAGGAAAATATGTAGAGAGTAGGATTCCATCATAACCTTGACCCAACCTGTTACCTCATATTGGTACATCATCTGTTGCGGATCAAGGGAGCTAAAGACTTTTCGTCAATAAGGAGGAGATCTTCACCATTGTGCTGAATGAGACTCATCAACTTATCTGTAAGTATCTAGAGTCCAGAGGACCCTTTGATCATTCTTTTGTAGGATTGGGTCTAAGGTGTTTCTCATCCTTGAAGTCCTCAAGGAGGCTTCTGGGGAGAGTGTACGTGGTGGATGCATTGTGTGGACCCTTGCTCTGTGGAGAGCATAAACATCTGGTTGAAGGTGAACCAATAAAACCTTGGGTTAGAGGTGAACCGCGTAAAACCTCCATAGGGTCTTAGGGAAGATCCTTGGCCAGTGTGCCCAAATGTGGGTGCATTGTGTTGACCCTTGCTCGTGAGAGCATAAACAGTCAGCCTCAGTGTAGATTGTAAAGGTTGAAGGTGAACCTGATTTAAAAACCATGTGAAACCTCCGTAGTGAAATCTGGTACACTCAAGGGTTGAGTCTGTTATCGAGAGTGAAGTAGACAAGTTGTCGAACCACTATAAAAATGACTGTGTTTGCGATTACTATTTATCTATGTGTGTGATTGTTTATGTCAATGCTTTCATATCTACTTATCTGAGCACACCTCACACACAAACACGGTCACATCCATCATGAACTGAGTTGTATATTGTTGTCTCTTGAATAGTTTGTGATTGGATCCTCTACCAGGCTTGGAAGCCAGTTGAGTTACATTTGAGTAATCCTGATAATTGCCCATTTGTAGGATTAGTGTAATAGGATTTCTAAATATATTGTAAAAACTTTAAAAAGTCCTATTCACCCCCCCTCTAGGATATATTGGTATATTCCTACTTCAACTCAAGCAGTCTTCATCGCTATTTCGTCGACGAGAATCCAGAATACCTTCCGATTGGCTATGGTAATAGTAATCATCAACGCGTCGGCGTGCGGGTGGTGAACACCTCGGGTGTCTTCGTCGGTGAAGGCTACACTGTACCTTTCTAACTTTATCTCTTTCGAGGGTCGGGCGAGGAGCATAATTTCCTTCTCGGGGTGGCTGATGCTTCTCACATGTATTTTTTGGGCATTGTTCGAATTGCCCCAGTCGGTCGGTTGTCGTTCAGCTGCTCTTCGGTAGCTGTAATTTGACTTCCTCTCTAATCTACATGTTCGCCGAGGTGACCCTCTCGGATGAGCCTCTCAATTTCCTACTTGAGGTGATAGAAGTCGCTCGTGTTATGCCCATGATCCCAATGAAAATAACAGCATTTGTTCTTGCTTCTTCGATCGAGATTGCCTCGTAACTTGTTCGGCCATTGAACGAAGCTCTCATCTTTTATCTCTAACAAGACCTGTTCTTGGGATTTATTGAGTGGGGTGTAAGTGGTGAACTTACTATTCTGTCGTTTGTTTAACCTACAATCATCCCAAGAATGATCATCCTTCCACTTTTTTTACTTCCGTTGGTCGGATCAGGTTCCTTCTTCATCTATTCTTTGGCCAGGAGGTTTTTGTTTTGGATAGCGTCTCGCAAAATTTGGGATTCCTCAGCATTAGTGTACTTTTGTGATCAGTTCAAGAACTTGGCCAATGTAGTAGGAGGATTCTTGTCCAGAGAAAAGAAGAATGACTTGTCTCTCAGCCTAGTCATGATGACGTTCAATGCAGTCTCATCAGAGTGTTTCCAAACCTGTAATGCCTTTAGATTAAAGTATATGATGTAATCCTTTAGGAGCTCACCATCCATGAGTTGATGGACCTCGGTTTTAACTGCCTGAACCAAAGTCGAGCAGCATCATTAGAGTTAACGAGAAGGCTTGACACATGACCGCGTCGGAAGCATTATGGAGTTCCATATAGGTTCGAAAAGATTTCATGTGCTCCAACAGGTCAGTATTTCCTATGTAAGGTGTGATCTGAGGCAGTCAGAACCTATCAGGCAATCACGCTCGCATGATGTCAACCATGAATGGGGACTCACTCTCTTTTGGGGCAGTCGCATTACCTCAGTAGGTCTACTTCATGTCCACGATATGTCGCTGTAGGCTTTGCAACTTGGTCCTCCAAGGTTTCTCGTGTCAGTATTGACCTTGACTGGGGCTCTGTTGCACCTTCTCTAATCTATTTCATGCTATAGGTCAGAGGCAGTCAATGAAAAAGTCCTTGAAACATGGGATGGAGTAGGTTTAACAGTAACATGTTGCCGGCTTGGTTACAAGGTGACCTGCATAATAGAGGGTTGGGGAGGATTAGCGCATGGTCAAACATAGCTCAACTGTCCTTCCCTCTGATGATCAGGCTCATGAACACATTGGGGCTGCACATTTTCCATTATTTGCTTCAAATAGCCTAGGTCGGCCCTGATATATCGAACCTCCCTCTCGAGAGCGTACCGTCGACCATTTCTACTATGCCTTTGTTGACCACGTTGACTCAAACCTAAAGTGGCCTGATGCTGAGGAGAGCCCTGACAACTTTCATGTCGTTCAGGACGCTCGACAGGTTGCAGGCCTAAGCGGGCGCAGACACAGTGATGATCGGAATGGCTATGGGAGGGGATTGGGCTTTCTTCTTTCCTTTCGCCATTACTGGACTTGAAACATTCACCGGTAGAACTGGAACGGCTTAACTATGTCATTCCCACAGACGGTGCCAAACTGTTGATGCAGTTTTCTGACAAACCCTCCGTAGCACACCTTCTTATACCTGTACAGGCAAAGGTGAGAGACAAAGGAGGCCTTGACTTGTACAGGGGACTCTTCGATGCCTAAGTCAGGCTTGAGGTTTTTGAAGTAGGGTAGGGTCTTCAAAAAAGAGACCAGTCGAGTATTAGGGTTTGAGTGAACGTACTTCAAACGGTGGGAGATGCTCACATTTATAGGAGAGAGAGGATCCCTCGTCATGGGAATCCTTTCCTGATATCTTGGAGATTTAATATGATTCAGGATCTTCCCGAGATTATAGGTTCCCACGATCATCAGGATTTGATCTTATCTCCCAAAGATTTCAGGAGAGATCTTCGAGTCTTACGAGGATTCCTCTAATCTATAGTTCGGCTTTTGGTCGGATCCCAAGGTGGGTGCTGATTCAGAACTGAATGATACTGTCTTGATCGACAGATTGGCATTCACCATTCTTGACCGTCAGACAGGCTGGAAGGTTTGTGTTCCCTTCATCTTGGTGTTGAGACATTTTGACCTCGTCGATCTATGACCGAGCTATGGCCGGTCTATGACCGATCTGTAATTGATCTGTGATTTATCTATGACTGATCTATGACCGAACTATGGTCGATCCGTAATCGACACGTGGCTGATTTATAAGCGATACATAACTATCCTTTAGCCGACCTATTAATTAGGTCGGTCTTTCAACCACTGGTGTGATCTTGAAAGCTCTTTATGTGTCCTTACAATTGCATCGCTCTCCTTGAAGGGTGCTTTGTTTTTGGACGTAGAGGCCTTATCAGGCTCGGGTTCCCATGGGCGCATGCTGGTTCAATAGAGTTGGTCCATTTCATAAACCGACTTATGGACTTGTAGATTTTTCCCCAACAAACTCCATAAAGCCACATACATTGACAAGAGATGAGATGAATCTAGATGGACGAAATCAATTGGCAAGAGGAACTTGTATTTGTAGATGGTAAATCCAGACACATGGCCATGCGTATGATTAACGACTCGATTTCAATTAAACACATGTGATTAGAATAGATGTCGAGTACGCTAGAGTCATGTTCGACTCAAATCTAACATGACGCTTGTGACCATATGGGTTAAGTAGCTGGATTAGGATCAAATTTATGAAGATTGGTTTGATTGTTTAGTCACTAATTGTTACAATAATCATGTGATTTTAAAAGGACAGGGTTTTTCCAAATGAAATCTTTTTGTCTTGAAGACAAGAACTTTCTTTCAATCATGATAGTTTAAACTGCATTTGTCAATGAAACAAGAAAGAAAAATAAATTAAAAATAAAGATTTGGTCACTAATTTTATTAATAAAGATATTCGGTAAGTACAATCGACAAAAAGAAAGAAAATAAGCAGAAGAAAATTATTCAGTCTGTGCTGGTAAAGTTGTTGTGGAAAAGATCAGATAGTTGTGTGATGGTCATGGCATGAGATTTACAAGACTTAACCAAATATGTACCAAGTAAGAACTTAATAATTTAAGGGTCCAGCGACTAGCTTGTTGATAGTTAAATTGCTCCTATGCTCATATTGCAACGATGTGCTGGACAGTAACGAAACTATGCTAAGAACTAATTGCTATAAACTTGTTGAAGTATGGTTAGAAAGAAGTGGAGATACTAAGCTAAGAAGCTAAACTAATGTGTACATGGAGAACAAAAGGGATGAGCAGTATAGAGCTGAGAAGAGATTGATTGATTTGTATTGGCGAGGTCCCATGACTTGCATATGAATCTTCTAATTACAAAGCGGTTGTGTCCTACTCGAATTTGGAGTCCTTGATGGGTTATGTCATCTTAGACAATTTACTTATATTTTTGGATGACTTTCAGTTGTTCGCTCTAACTTTCTTGCGACTTTCGAGAAGATCTCGGATGCTTTCTAGAAAATTTTTCCTTCTAGGTTAATCGGACGATCATGTCGTGTGTATGCTAACTATGAAGAATCCAACAATAGTATGTCTTAAGAAACTTCTTATGCATGCTAAGAATTGTTCACCCCTTGCTTCCATCGGCCACGTGTCATACAAGGGATGACTGCCCTTTTAGGTCTTGGTTGTGCATACGACTCTGAGCATCCAACTCTTTTATCACGATACATGTCTTTGGGAGATAAGTTTTAGCGGTCTCTCCTTGTGCAAGCATCTTTCTCTCCCCATCTTTCATTTGAGTGTGCCAATACATGGTGCCTTCTCATTCACTGATTTGGATTGTGTCAGGTCAGGTGTAAACAATGCCCCTCACATCTTTTTGCATTTGAAGAATGTGAAGAGATGTTACATCCTTTTGGCTTCTCGTCAGGATTGGTAGGCGACGCGTGTCGGCACGGGGTTAGGATTCGGTTATCGCATGCATCCTCTTGCATCTAAAATTGCCTTGAATTTATTGTCAGCGAAACAATTGATGACATGGCCTTATATAAGTGGACTTCTCAGCTTGATTGACCTCACTACTCGACTTTCATCACTGCCTCCTCTCATTAGCATTCTAGCTTGCTAATGTTGTCCTTCCTTCACTCAACTGTTTATGGAATGAAGGTCTGAAAGAGTGATGCTTTGTACGGGCAATGGCCAAAACTCAAAGGCTTGATAATCATTAAGCCAAGGATCTATCCTTTTGCATGGACAATCAGCCATATATAGATTAGATTTTCTATTTTATTTGATAATTTTTGGCGTCTTTTATGTGAGAAGATGAATGATTTAAAAAGAAAAATCTCTTGTAAGGCCGATTTGATGGAATGAACGATACTTTTTAGCGGACTACCACTCATTTTTTTTATTTTTTTATTTTACCCAGCTATTCTTTAGTTGTTTAAGTCTATGACTACATGAATTCTCATAAAGTGGGCACACACTTTTTCAAATAACGATTGTTAATGGAATTCTAGCTTTCATGGCCATTTAAGTCTTACAACAGATAAACACCTCCTTATAGTACTTTCTTTATGATGAATGGTCCTTCCCAAGTCGGGGACTATTTTTCAAATTCAGGCATTTTTGGCACTAATAGGAAGTATGATTTTCCAAACTAGTTCACCTTCATCAAATAACTTCCCTTTTACTTTCTTGTTATATGCCTTAACCACCTTGGCTTTATGAACTTTCAGTGAATTTATTTCTCACATCCTTACACTATCCAACTCTTCCAGAGCAATCATCACTGACTCAGTGAACTCTTGTGGAGTTAACTAATGCTGAAAAGCAACTTGAAGGGATGTTATATTTACCTCCATAAGCAACGCAATGTCATGCCCGTATGTTAAGGCAAATGGCGTGACCCTTGTGCTTGTCTTTTGAGATGTCCAATAGGCTCATAAAACTTCTAATAGGATCTTATTCTATGTTCATGGGTCCTCTTTCGTCATACGCCTCAACATGTTATTCAAGATTTTATTAGTTGAATCAGCCTATCCAGTGGCCTAAGTATAATACGTAGTCAAATACACCAGCTTGAACTTATAGGTGTTGGCTAAAGCTTGTATCTGGTTGCCTGAAAATGCAGCTCTTTTGTCAACTGTAATGGTTTAAGGAATACTAAACCAATGGATGATATGTTCTTCGATAAAAGCAATAACTTTCACTTGGCCGACTTTCCTCATCGATGTTGTTTCTACCCACTTGGTGAAATAATAGGTCGCCACGATTATGAAACTATGCTGGTCCGAAGATGGCGACAATATTTTTCTAATAAGATTAATAACCCATCCACCAAAAGGCCATGTCTTGAGAATAGAATGTAATTTGATGTCAGAGACATGCTATAATATTGTCGGTTAATAATAATAGTGTCTCCGGATAAGCTACCACATTTTGTTATCTCGCTTAACGGGCAATCCTCTGAATAGAACGATCGGTCCTATTGCTAAGTCTCATAAAATAATGAATGATCGGCATTCTCTAATTATCTTTAGGAATATCCAAAGAGATGATCTCCATGGTCATTACTCTTTTTTGGATGACTAGGAGTGATTGTTTTTGGACTATGAGGAAGGTCATCCATTCAAGCAACACGAGTTCCACTGCAATCTACGCTATCTTGTTCATGTTGGCATTTCACTCTCAGGGGATGTAGTCTAAGACTACGTCATCGAAGTCTGACATTATCTGCAACATCATCCCATAGTAAGGCATCAACGACCAACTCAAATATTTATATAAGCCGATGAATTGATTGATGACTAGTTAAAAATCTCTGATGATTTTCACACTCCTTGCTTGAGCTCCATTAAAATTTCAAGTCCAATAATCAAGGCCTCAAACTCTACTTAATTATTTGTATTTTCGAATTCGAGTTGGAAACTGTAGTCTTCTTCTTCTTGTTTGGAGATATAATAATAATCCCAACTCCAAACGACTGATCTATCTTTAATCCGTCGAAGATCAGCCTATAAGGATTGAGGTGGACATCGTATATCCCTAGAATATCCTATGAAATTTGGTTGTTTATTCTCAATAGGTAGTCACTCAGGAAATTGACCAAGACCCAACCCTTGATGGCCTTCTAAGGAACGTACTTGAAGCAGAACTCTGACGAAGCCATAATCCATTTTCCAATTCTCCCCTTGAGAATTGACTGTGTAAGTATGTGTTTATAAGATTGGTCGAAACAATAATGTAGACTATACCCATAAGTAAATAATGTTAGAGTTTGGTGATGGTAAAGAACAAAGACAGGCACAACTTCTCTATGGATGAATATCGTCACTCGGTATCATAGATAGTTCTAGAGAGATATTAGATTTTCTGCTCTTTTCATTCATTATTTTCTAGGGCTAATAACACTCTGATATACTCTTCATCTGCCACAATATAAATCCGGAACGACCAATCTCTTCATTGAAGAATTAACATCTGTGTCTTCATCAAATATTCTTTGATGTAGACCTTCATTATTTTCTTAGGCTAATAACACTTTGATCAACTCTTCATCCGCCACAATATAAAGCTGGAACGACCATTCTCTTCATTGAAGAATTAACATCTGCAGCTTCATCAAATATTCTTTGATGTAGACCTTCATGAATTTTCCAATCATGTCATCAAATATCACATTCATGGCTCTCTAATATGTTGTACTGGCATTCTTTAGTCCAAAAGGAATCACAACCCAACAAGAGGTCCCAATAGCTCTTAGACACATGAAGGCTGTTTTGTGGATGTCTTCGGTGGCAATGTAGATTTGATTATATCTTGAATGGCTATTCATGAGCAACAAAATCTTATGTTCAGTGGCTCTATTCATTAGCTGATCTGCAATTGACATTGGATACTTATGTTTTAGAGTTTCTAGATTGAGGTTTCTGAAGTCAATATAAACTCTTAGTTTCCTATTCTTCTTTATGACTAGTATGATGTTCGGGATCTAGTCAGTATAATAGATTGGTTGTATGAAACCATCCTTTAGTAGCTGCTCAACTTTAAGAGTCATCCTCCTTACTTCTTATTTGAACAGCTTGAACTCCTCCTTTATTGGGAGATAATGTTCGACTAGGTCTCCGTCTAGGCCAGACATCTCATGATAATCTCAGGAAAAACAGTTAGAGAACTCCTTAAGCAGTGTAATCATCTCTATTTGAGCTTAAGGATCCATTGCTACACTGATATAGGTCGCATGTGGGTTCTCTGTCGTGCCGAGATTTAACTTTAATAGCAAGTCCTGGATGTCAGCCAGAGCGTCGTCCATCTTTATAGGTGTTGGCTCAAGTTCATGGACTACCACACCATCCTTAGCAATCTCGTCCTTCTCGAGCAGACACCTTGCTATATTGAAGTGGTGTCTATTATGAACTTCTGCATGTTCAAGGTAATCTTTTACCCTTTGAAGGGTAGCCATGGTTTCAACTTCTTTCTTAATTTTAGATTTGTAATCCATCAGGGAGCTTCTTTGACAAAGTAGTTCACAAGTGGAAGATATGGAATGATCGCATTCAACTCGCTTGACATTTCTTGCATTACTGTAGAAACATTTCTAATTAGGGAGTTGAGGTCCGAATCGGGGTCTGTTGCGGCGGTGATCCCGTTAGATGGTCATATTTGTCTTGATTGATGAATTGCAATGGCCCTATCTACCCATCATGAAGGTGGGCTTCGACCGTGTTAGACTTAGCTAAAAATGGTCAATTATCCTAACAAACAATCTTAACCTTATTTTTGTTCCACATCATTAGGAATTGATGAGGAATAGAGGGATACACAAATTGGAATGAATCCAATCCCGACCAATATTGCATTATAATTAAGGGTAGGTTTGATGATGAAAAAAGAGGCCATAACTTTTCTACTTCCTACTAATAGCTCAATGAATAGAACACCTTTGGTATTTGTGATCCACCGGTAAAGCTAGAGACCATAACTTCGGTTGGCATTAAATTCCATGGCATTTTTTGAGCTTGCAGACCATAGTCATGGGAATAATGTTGATGACAATGCCATTGTCAACCAAAACTCAAGTAACTGGGCAGCTATCCATGTGTGCTGATTCATACAGGGGCTTAAGATGCTTCATCATTAGGTGAGATGACTTAGTGATCACAAACTTTTCTGTTTCATCTCCCTATTTAATGGCAATAGCTAGCTTAGCCTCATACCCACGATCCATGGTAGTAGTAGATGATGACTCGATTTGTTTCGAACTCTCCCATTCTTCTTCCACACCCCCTACCATATGATTGGATTGGTCATGCTTTTCTTAGAACACCATCAAAAGTACAAAGACCATACTATAGTTGAGTGCCAGGATAGGTAGGGTCTCAAATCAAACCATGGTATTTTTTGCTTCTTCCATGTGCTCTGATGACCTGGTTTCATCTTTGATGTTCCTTGAAAGATCTCCACTTTGGAGAGAGTCTTCGAATGATTGTTCATTCATTAAAAAACCCTTTAGAGGTAAAGGTTGTCTTCTCCAAAATCTTCGTTCATGATGGTGTCATTTGGTTATTATTACTATTATTATTTGCATTCATTTCTTGGTGTGTTCGGTCTTTAATTTGAGGCCCTAAGTGTTCAACTATCAGTCGTGCTTCTTTCGGATAATATGTTCTGCTATTGTGAATGCTCCAATTGCAGACCTCTATCTTTGTAGCATGCATTTTTAGCCCTTAGGTATCTGTGGAAATTTTTAATGAACAACTATGGTTTAATGATCTGTCCTGGCCGCTATTGGTTTGACCAATCTTCATGCTCGGATGATCTCTTAGATGGGTAGTCATACCCCTATAAGACACATCTCTTTGGGGCACTATGAGGTTGTTGCTGAATCCTCGGATCATAATTCCTTGGAGCCTAGTTTCAATTTTAAACAGGTCTCCTTGCCCTGTCCCAGGGTGCGATGCGATTATGGTGGACTCTTTCAGCATATTCGGTTTGTGGGCATGGTCTTCGGGGCTGTTGGTGAGGAATGGTCACAGTTGTCTGGTGTGTGGCTTTAGAATACGCACCATATGATTATGACGGTCAAGACAAAGCACTATGCGCAATGACTAGAGGTGACCATTTATGATCGTTGTTGATATACCTTGAACAACACTCACACAACATGGGTTACACAGGAAAATCAACTGCAAGGGCATTTTCTTTGTTATTATGTTGCATTTGTTGCCCTCTTATAGTCTTTGTGTTTGAGTTTGAAGGTCAAATAGTAATCTTTTGTCGAGCAGAGACAATGATTTCTTAACCTGCTAAGGCATTGCTACAGTTTACTTCTCTAGGTATCGGCCTAATGTCTTCAATTATGCTAAAATGACATTGACTTCGATCATCTTCAGAAACAGGTGTCTGTTGATCCCCATGTCCTCTTACTTATCTAGAAATTTCAAGAGGACATTGTCAATGTTTTTTTGTTTGATGTTCCTAAAAATGACATAATTTTAGTTGAGTGAGTTTTGGTTCCATGCCATTTATAGAACTTAAAAAAAAAATAACTCCTTAGCCGATATATATATATATATATATATATATATATATATATATATATATATATATATATATATATATATATATATATATATATATATATATATATATATATATATTATATTTAGGTAACTCAATGAATTTAGCTTTCAGAAATAGGTCAAAAATTTCATCAGCCTTGGTGATGTCTAAATAATATTATTTGGTGAATTTAAATATATTCTTCTTAAGATTAATTCTCTAAGGGGTTTCCACTTTCATTCTTTTAAAGGCCAAACATTTGTACAACCATTTGGCCACAAATTTAATGGTGACCAACTTATAATTGGGGTTCGAATAGTCAGGGGTGTACATGAACCGAGATAGCACGGTTAACTCGCTCGACTCGACTTTAAAAAGCTCAATTTGACTCGGTTCGAAGCTGAGTTCAAGCTGAGTCGAGCTATTTTTTTTAGCTTGAAAATGAGTTTGAGCTGGCCCCAGCTGAATCGAACCAGTTTGGTGACTCAGTTACCTTGATATTGATGTTGCTCACCAAGTGTTTGATGAAATGACTCAACGAAGTGTGGCTGGTGGCAAGTAAGGTATGCATATGAAATAAATACCATTTTTGTAAGACCCGTATCCTAATTCGTACCATTCCGCAGGCTTCCGCGATTCTCCCGGTCGAATTTCGATAACTCTTGACTTGTATCCAACGTTTGCATGTGACCCTAAGCCAGGTCCTACATACCGAGGTCAGCTCGACCGGAAACTTGTACTCTAGTGACCGCACTGTCGCCGCGGTTCCAATTCCGTGACTTGCGCACCGATCCAATACCCAGGCTAGAAGTTGTGGGTCCACGTTCATTCTGAAGAAACGCTGCGCGTTATGAATTTTAAGGAAATCTCTATGACATGTCCTATCAATCAATCAATCAATCAATGTCAAGTACAAGCTATACTCCAAGTACAACAACCATCCCTCCTTTTTCAAAAGTCAACTCTCTCTCTCCCCTCACCATTCCTCTTTTACAAAAAAAAATTAAACTCACCCATACCTCCCATTCCCTTCCATACATCATCCCATCCATATCATCCCATCACCCCTTTTTCTCTCATTTCTCAAATCTCCCAAGCAACAAGCTTCATACGTCTAAGCCTCCCCAAACTCTCTCTCAAATGCTAAGTATGGCCCACCCTCTCATCTCTCATCCCCACTATCAAAACCCCATCATCCACCGTTAAAAGTTGAGCATAGGAGCATACAAGCCTAAGGGAGTAAGAAGGAGGCCAATAAGGTGGGTGATTCACCGTTAACTCTTATTATAGGGCCCACTTATTGGTGGGACCCATTTTAATGAATGTGATGTAACCATGAGGGGCCCATAGTGGCGGGGTCCCTCTATCATCATCTCTTTCTTTCTCTCTTTTCTATTCCTTGTATGGTGATGCTGATGAAGGGGTGAATGGCCCACCTAGTTTGTGTATGTCCCACCATGAAACATATATTTTCCCCATGCCATTCACCTACATGTGGGACCCATCTGATGGAAGTTACGGATCTACATCATTCAACCCATTAGCGGGCCTGGATGGAAGGGAAAACACAAATATCATGTTGATCCAGATCAAGTGGGCCACGCACATGTGGGACCCACCATGATGTCTGCATTGTATCCACTGTCCAACATCCAGGGACGCTGGATGTGGCTTATAGTGACGTGTGAATGTTGCGGGTGGGGTGCGGCTAACAGTGCAGTGTGTACTGACGTGGGTTGTGGGAAGCAGTGAAGTGTGGACTGTTCATGCATGCCCCACCTTGATGTATATACTTAATCCAAGCCATCCATTTCATTCTCTAAATCATTTTAAGCGTTGAGCCGAAAAATGAAGTTAATCCGAGTATCTGGTGGGCTGTATCTTGGAAAATGGTGGTCTTTACCGTTAAAAATCCACCTGATGATCCTATACACCAAAATACCTCGGATATTAGACTCGTTTGGCTTGCCTTGAGCCGTAGGAGGGAATGGACGGAGTGGATTTTGTTGATGCGGGCCCCACTTGTGAAAATCCTTAGAAAAACCCTAAAACAAAAAAAGAAGAAAAAAAAGAGAGGTAGCAGGCACTGCCACTGATTGACACACAGCAGGCCTGCTGCGCTGGAAGTGAAACGGGGTTAGTGGGCCCCACCTTAGGCCCCACCATGATGTGAGTTGAACATCATCACCGTACATTTGGTGGGCCTCCCTCCTAGCTTCGGGCCACCCAAAAATCAGCCATGTACGTGATCCAGGTGGCCCATGTCACGGGAAATAGTGGATTGAACGTCTGCCATTAAAACCCTTTTTGGGTTAGAAGTTTTGGATCATATGAAATTCATTTTCCTCTTCACCCTAGGTCTGTATGACCTTATCAACAAGTTGGGTGGAAAATGAACATTATGGTGGGCCCCAGGTCCACGTGACCTTATCAACAGGTTGGGTGGAAAATAAACATTTCGGTGTGCCCCATGTTTATGTGACCTTGTCAACAGGCTGGGTGGAAAACAAACATTCTGGTGGGCCCCACATGGGACTCACTGATGTATGTATTGTAATCCACACCTCCCATTAGTGTGGACCCCACCATGAGGTAAGTGTTTCATCTATGCCGTCCACCCCTATGGGACCCACCATGATGCATGTGTTGCATCCAAACTGTCCAACCATTTTTTTAAAAGATAAATTTAAGGCTTGAAGCAAAAATAAGATAGATCTATTTATCATGTGGACCACACTGCATGGTAAGGATTAAACAGCTACCATTGGAAATCCTTTGGGCCCTTATGATCAGATTAGATGGGAAATAAAGGTTATGGCGGGCCTTGGGAATTTTAATGGTGGAAATCGTTATCACCACTTATATTTGGGTGTGGCCCATTTGATATACATGGGGCCCATTGGTGTAGCCCATTTGATGTACATATGGCCCATGTGGTGTGGCTCACTTGCCATGTGGTGCGGCCCATTGTGATGTCTTCAAGGCTTATGAGTTATGCCCCATTACAATGTATATAAGGCCCATTGGTGCGGCCCATTGATGCGACCCACTTGATGAAAATAAGGCCCATGTGATGCGGCTCATTTGATGTATTTAAGGCCCAATAGGATGTATTTAGGTCCATTGCAATGTGTGATTTTACCATGGTGTATATAATGATGTTTATAACGGGTTGTGCTCTAGGAGAAATGTTAGTTTGACGTCCACATTGTAAGGAATGTGTTGGTTAAATGTCCGCATTGTCACTTTCCCTAGAGCCCATTGTTAGGCCCATATTGGTAGTATAGGCCGTTTAGGCCCATCTTCGTTATGAACAGAGCCCATCACCACATAACTTGTTTAGTATAGATCCATGATTCATGATCATACGCATCATATGTATGCCTGATATGATGAGTGACTGATCATAGCATATGCCTTCGAGTAGATTATTTATGGGCTCCCTCATAACCGGAGTTGCCCCACATGTGCGCGCGGCATGCGCAGGATTGTTGCATGTCTGGTAGGGTGATTCATGCACTTACATTCATGTGATTATGATTATTGGATGCCCTAGTGACATCAGGATCATAGCCTCCATAGACACTTCGTGGGTAGCTGGATTGGATACCAGAAATATTATTTCTAGCATCGGGGCGCCATAGATGTCCCTGGGTGAAAATTCCTAAACCCGATGGTACCAGAGGATGACTCCAACATTGAGACTGAGTGGATTCATGAGTGCATGAGGGCCAAATACCAGGAGGCCGCATCTCCTACCATATCGTGGTCAGTTGGAAAGGGGTGTGACCTTACTCGTCCGAGCGTAGGGGACATTACTAGGATGAGTTTGACCAGCTCGTGAATGGATCCGCTATCGACGTGCCGGATAGGTATTGACAGACTATTGTCCAAACAAATAGTGAGGTTTTTTACGCTCACTTGGACTTTGTGGCAGTGCCATTTGGAGTGTACTAAACTCCGGTGATTATCCAGACTGAGAACTATACTGATATTGATGACCTATATGAGGTTTTGGATGAGGATTAACATGCTTGAATTGTATTATGCATCGTATAGTCTTGATATGGCCGATAACACTCATATCTTACACTGCATAGCCTTGGTACGACTGCTTGCATTCATATGCTCATCAGCATGATTCCGCATTACTTTGACTTTACATTCTGAGAACACTCATATTGTGCACACACTTACACCACCCTCTAAGATTTCTATAAGCTTATACACGATTGATGCATGCAGGTGACGCTAGGACTCAGCCATAGCCTCACCACAGTTGGAGTGTGCATCCGAACTTCTGGAGTTTTTGTTACTTTCATTATATTGTATTTCATACGCATTGAACTTAAAGTTTTTGATCATAGTGGATTTTGTGATGGTGCTCTTGTGATTATTATGCATGGGTTATGCTCATTACAAATCAGATTGATGATTAGAAATCCTCCTTATAGTATCCCATGATCGAAACCTAGTTTATGGGTGTCGAGAGCCAAGAATGGGGTACTACAGAGGCTGTCGGCGCCGAATTCAGCGATCGAGAATTTTGTGAGAACGGTTTTCGAGTTTGGGGTGTGACAATTTTTTTCTTAATTTTTATGTTGCTTAGAATGTTTCTTTGATAAAATACCTGTAAAAACCATTACAACTATTTTACATACAATGGGATTTTAAAGGTGCAGTCCAGGTGTTTGTGAAAATACTGCACAGGTGAACTCAACTTGAATTGGCCTGAGCTATTGACCGAGCCGAGCTAAGTCGAGCTGGCCAGTCAGGCTTGAGGATTGAGCCGAGCTAAGCCGAGTTTGAGCTAAGGTCGGCTAGTGGCCGAGCCGAGTCGAGCTGAGGCCAGCTCGACTCGGTTCGACTCATTGTACACCCCCGCTGATAGTAGGTACCTTGTGAAGAGTTTCTTCTTTGATTCTCCTTGCAAAGAATATATTCATAGCGAGTGGCTCGAGTAGATAGTTCGAAAAGATTCTTGAAGTGCATGCCCTCAAACTTCTTTTGAAGTTTGATGTTTATATTGTCCTGAGCCAGTTTGATAAACTCAACCTCGAGTAGGGCCACCGAGCATTGATTTTTTTCCTTTTTGAACAGAATAATAAATCGCTCAGTTGTTTCTGTCAGTAATTGTTGTAGTTGGGAGATATCGGTCAAGGAAACTTTAGGTATCATTCAATGGAATTGGGTATGAAATCTCTCATCCATTTCAAATCAGGTATGGATTGAGTTGGGGGTAAATATATGCACCACACGAAAGCTGCTCTCGTTAAAGAATTTTTGAATAACCTAAGTTTGAGAAAAAGATCAATTGAAACCTCTTTACACAACGTGGTAAAATGACCAACATGCACAATCATTGTCAAGTTCTCCAAAAAAGAGGGTGAATTTTGGAACCCTATAACCTCTAGGTAGTTCAAAGTATTGGTATATCCAATCAGGGTAGGGTTTACAATAGACAGGTTGGGTGACTTGCCAGTTATGAGGCTTGATATCATACTCTAAGATTATCCTGATGGCATCATAATGGCCAAGTATCCGCTGTGGTTATATAGGGTATTGCCTTTGCATCGCTAGATTTTCAACCACCGAAGGCTGAGGAATGGGAGATTGCCCCCCCAAGTGTCTCAATCCTCATATAACCTTGTGTTATTGCTAGTATCACAAGGAGTTTTCCCCATGGGTGCTCCAACATAATAGATCTATAGCGCCGTTGACATGGGTGTTACCCCTCGAGTAGATCAATGACTATATAGAGTTGTCCCCAGGCATATATACATTTTGAGGATCTCCATAATATTGTTGGTCTTATGGTTGGTCGTATCGGTCATTTCTCCTTGTAACCAATAGAGATGGCAAAGGGTCTTATGGTTCGGACTGACTGATCCTTATGTTGGGGGTGTTAAGTATGAAATATTGTATATTCCCCTCTTATTGTGCAGTGGTTTTATATGCATAGATGTTCTTAATTGATCTAATTACGTATGTTTGGCAATGTAAGGTGATTTAGAGACCTAATATGAAAAAAATGATTAAAGAGAATATTTAATGCTTAAAGAATGACTAAGTGAAGATTTGGAGGTTATTAATGAAGAATTCAAGTTCCAAAGATCCAAAAAAATCAAGTACAAAAGAGAGAGAGAAAAGGCTGGAAGAATCACAAAGTCCATCAATAGAAATAACAAATGTTCGGTCTCACCCGAGGTTAGTTCGGTTCGATCAAATGTGCACAAACAGTTTAACAAGAAATTGTGATTTATAAACTTAATTCGGCTTGGCACTTAGGTGCGACCGAAGCCATGTTCGGTCCGATCAAAGGGAGGTTTGGTGCGACCTAAGGGAGACAGAGACTTCATACATATTTTGGATAAATTCGACTGCAACCGAAAGTGGGTTCAGTGCGACCAAAAGTATGTTCGGTTGCAATTGAAGGTAATTGTTGATGGGACCGAAGTGTAGCATAACTATGTAAAATTAAAATTGGTTCTAAATCAGTGTGAGTTTTTCCCATTTAATGGGATGATTCAAGCCATTCTAAGTACGAATTATAGTAGAGGAGAGAGCAAGGACTTGTGGAGCTTTTATAGAGTCCTGATTCTTCTCCAATCCTTTGGTTCTACTTTGATTTTTATGTTTTTATTTGAGTTTAGTTCAATCATGTCTATGGTTGGCTAAATCTCTTAACTAGGGTTAAGAGGTGAAGCTTATAATTATTTTTAATATTTTAGTTTACTTTGATTCAAGTATTTGGTTTGATTGTTGAATAATTCATTCATATGGGTCTGAATAAAGATTTATTTTTAGTTTACTTTGATCCATTATTGACTCCAAGCACACTAGATGCGAATGTTAAGAGTGATTGCTTATCTATTTTATAAGGAATTGACCTATAAAATCAATTGATCTATCGTAGACTAAGGGCACGATAGATGCTTTGAATTCCTTATGATCAATACTTTGGTGCATTATGTGGGAACCAAATCAATTGAAGTTCAAATCTATTTTGGATTGTAAAGGATGAATTAACCGCTCTATTATTCGGTAGAATAAGATAGGATTTCAATTCTAGTTAAGTAATCTAATTGAATCAAGTGAATCAAACATTAAGAATGACTATAAGTAGATCCTTAGCGCTATAGTGCTTTGTTATATTAATTTTTCTCTTTAAATTTTCTTAGTTTCAATCATTAATTCTTAAAAATCAAATCTATAAATCAATCTAGTTCTAATTTTAAATTATTTTAGAAAATGCACAAATATAAGTCTCTATGGGTTCGATCTCGGTTTCACTGAGTAAAACTACCTCGCAGCACTGCACTTGGGGTTTACTCTATAGGGGGTTTGGCCAGTTGTTCTACCTTTAAGTCCACTAGAAAATTTTGATAAATTGGATGTCACACCCCAAACTCAGAAACCAGGCTCACAAAATTTTTGGTCACTGAATTTGGCGCTGACAACCTCCATAGTACCCCATTCTCAGCTCCCAGCTCCCATTCGCCAGGTTTCGATCCTGGGATGTTACGAGGAGGATTTTCAATGTCAGTTTGAATCGTAATAAGCATAAACAAAGGCATAACTCACAAACAACAACCTAAAACTCCATCACATTTCTACTATAATAAAAAACTTTATAAGTACAATGAACATAAAGAGAAATACAATGATGATGAACAAAAAGCTCCAAGATGATCTGCTAAGTGCTCCTGCCTCAGCACTGTTGCGTTCCAACGTCACCTGCACGCAATGATCGTGTATAAGCTTATGGAAAGCTTAGAAGGTGGTGAAAGTGTGTGCGCAAGATAGTAATATAATTATGCAGTATCAGAGTAATGCGGAATATGCTGATGAATCTAAGAATACTATTAACCATACCTAGGTCATGCGGTGCAAAGGATGAATGATGTCGGCCATACCAAGGTCATGCGGTGCAAAGTATGAATGATGTCGGCCATACCAAGGCCATGCGATGCGAAATGTAACTCAAGCATACAAGTCCATATATCAATACAACTCAACTCTGGAATATCACTGAGGTCTAGTGCACTCCAAACTAGATTGCTGCCTCATCGCGTGTAATAAGGTGAGTGGAAGAGACTTCACTATTCGCCTGCCAATATTGGGCTCAGCTCGTCGATAGCAGACCCATTTCTCGAGCTTGTCAAACTCAACCATCTTTTCCCCCTCTACTCGGCCGAGTAAGGCCGCACCCCCTTCCAACCGACCACGACATAGTGAAAAGTACGATCATCTGGTAATCGAGACTCGACGCTCATGCACCCACTTAGTATAGACATTGGAGTAACCTCTTGGTATCATAAGAGTTTAAAGACTTTCACCCAGGGATATCTATAACACCCCATGTAGAATAAAATTTTCGGTATCCAAGCTTACCAACCACGATATGCCTGTGGAGGCTATGACCCTAATGTCGCTAGGGTGTATAGTAACCATGTCACACAGCGCAGAATGCATGAATCGCACTATTTAGTCATGCAACAATCTTGTGCGTATTGTACGCTCTTATAGGCAACTCCCCTCACCAGGGAGTCCTATAACAATTTGCACAATGATGATGTTATGATTAATCACTCAGCTCATCACAAGCATGCAGATGATGCATATGAACATGTATCATGATACTATGTTGTCCCATGCACATAATTGGAATTGAAAATCACATACGGCGAATGGGGTCCACTTATTTGGGTTAACCCATGCAAAGAATGGGCCTAATAAGGCCTAAGGGAAGGTTACAATAAGGACATCTAACCATCATTGCTCATCAATGTGGACATCTAACTAACATTGCTCCCAAGGAGAGCCTATATAAGGATTTCATACACAATGAAACGACCACACATACGTCACATTGGGTCTTGCTCATGGGCCTCACATACATCGCATCGGGCCGATCGAATGGGCCGATCAACTAGGCTGATTCGATTGGGCCAATTCAAATGGGCCGATCGAATGGGCCGAGTCAAATGGGCCAAATCAATGGGCTGAATCAAATGAATTACCATGGGCCTCACATGTGGGCCTTATATATACAAAAAATGGGCCACACTACTTGGGCCTCGTAAGCACCAAATGGGCCACGAATCTGTGCCTAACAATATAAATAGGTGGGCCCCACCCATGGGCCAAAATGCATCATGATGGGCATCATGGATGAGTTGTACCAATGCTCCTCAAGTGGCTTAGACCATACTAAAATCATTTCAATAATTGTAGGTGTAACATATGTATCATTGTACACTACAAATTCATGGGGCACATGGCCCATCAATGAGGACCAACACTGCCTAAACATTTTCCATATAAATCAGCACTTTCCAAACTTGTCCAGGTGCACCAACATCACCCAAACATTTCCTAGGTGCATCAACACCATCCAAACATTGTCCAGGTGCGTCAGCACCCTCCAAACACTGTCCAGGTGCGTCAGCACCATCCAAACATTGCCCAACAGTGGGTCCCACTGCTAGGGTGGCTGGGACGCACATATACATCACGTGGGACCCATGGAACTTGCTGACGTCAGTCCAGCAGTGGGTCCCACCATCAGAACAGTTAGATGTATATATACATCACGTGGGACCCATGGAACGTGCTGACGTCAACAATAGGTGGGTCCCCCATCAAAATGGTTAGAAGGCATAGATAATACATGTGCATCGTGGCTGGGACCCATAAAACTCGCTGATGCTAATGGACAGTGGGTCCCAACAGCTGGACGACCTGGATCTCATATAGGACCCATAACTTTTTTTTATTACCGTTAAATGGCAGTGAGGCCCACCAGTTGGCAGACGGTTGGAGTGGATTAAATGGTGATGGGTAGCGTGAATGTCACACGCACAATACAGCCAAACCCACCGTCCCAGCCCATGGACGGTGGGGATTTACAACACATCTCAAGATGGGTCCCACGTGGGGCCCACCATATGTTAATATATATATTATTATAATATATTATATATATGTATCTATATATATTTTTTAAAGGGAGCTGTAATGTACAGTGTCCTAAATGGATGACTGGACAAAACACGTACATCATAATGCCCACTGTCCCATCCCTACTGGACAGACGGTGTATGAGCAGCGCATATATCTAGTGGGCTCCACCCTCACACATATCAGACGTGTGGGGTGGGTCCCACGTAAATGAATGAACGACATGATAAAACCCGTATACGAAGGTAGGGCCCACAATTTGGGACGGCGAGGAATGTAGTAGCCGTCTGCTACTGTGTCACGCCCCGAACTCGAAAACCGGGCTCACAAAATTTCTGATCACTGAATCCGCCACCGATAACCTCCGTAGTACCCCATTCTTGGCTCCCGGCACCCATACACCAGGTTCCGATCCTGGGATGCTACAAGGAGGATTTTTAATCATCAATCCGATTCATAATGAACATAATCACAAGCATAACCCACGAATAATAACCACAAGAACACCATAACAAAATTCACTATGATAAAAAACTTTAAGTACAATGCGTATAGAGGGAAATACAAGATCGTGCTAATAAAAACTCTAAAAGCTCGACTGCACGCTCCAAACTGCGGTAAAGCTACGATTGCGTCCTGACGTCACCTGCACGCATCGATCGTGTATAAGCTTATAGAAAGCTTAGAGGGCGGTGTAAGTGTGTGGGCAATATAAGCGTGCTCAGAATATAAGGTCAGAGTAGTGCGGAATCATATTGATGAGTATATGAATGCAAGCAGCCGTACTAAGGCTATGGGTGTAAGATATGAATGCTATCGGCCATGTCAAGACCATGCGATATGTGATGCAACTCAAGCATGTCAATCCTCATCAAATATCAGTATAGTTCTCATTCTGGATAATCATCGGGGTTTAGTACATTTCAAATGGCACTGCCGCTCTCACAGCCGTACAATCCAAGTGATCGTAAGAAATCTCACTATCCGCCTAACCAATAGTCTGCCAATACCCATCCGGCACGTCGATAGAGAACCCATTCACGAGCTGGTCAAACTCAGTCTAGTATTGCCCAATACCCTCGGGCGAGTAAGGCCACACCCCTTTCCAACCGACCACGATACAGTAGGAGACGCGGCCTCTTGGTATTCCGCCCTTGTGCGCTCATATATCCACTCGGTCTTGACATTGGAATTATCCTTTGGTACCATCGAATTTAGAAATTTTCACCCAAAGACATCTATGACGCCCCGATGCTTAGTAATGATATTTTCGGCATCCAATCCAACCACCCACGATGTGTCTATGGAGGCTATGGCCCTGATGTCTCTAGGGCATACAATAATCACAATCACACAAATGCAAGTACATGAATCATACTACCAGACATGCAACAATCCTGCGCGTATCGTGTGCTCATGTAGGGCAACTCCGCCTATCAGGGAGCCCATAAATGATCTGCCGGAAGGCATATGCTATGATCAGTCACTTCTCATATCAGGCATACATATGATGCGTATGGTCATGAATCATGGATCTATACTATACATGTTATGTGGTGATGGGCTCTGATTAAAACGAAGATGGGCCTAGACAGTCTACGCACTACAGGTATGGGCCTGTCAATGGGCCCTAGGGAGAGTGACAATGCGGACATTTAACCAACATCATCCTTACAATGTGGACATCAAACCATCATTGATCCCAAGGTATAGCCAGCTATAAAGATTAACACATATACCATGGTGGAATCACACTACAATGAGCCTTATGTACGTCTTATCAGGCCTTGACCCATGGGACTCCAATACATCAAATGGGCCTCATGTACGTGGGTCTCGTGTATATCAAGATGGGCCCCAATGGATGGGCCATAACTACATCAAAATGGGCCTAATCACATGGGCCCTATATATATTAAGGTGGGTTCTCAAAAATGGGCTATGAATATAGCAAGTGGGCCACATCACATGGGCCATATGTATATCAAATGGGCTTAAGTCAATGGGCCCTATGTATAACAAATGACCACACCCCATATGTAAGTGGTGATAATAATTACCACTGATTAAAATTCCCAAGGCCTGCCATAATATTTATTTTCCATCTAATCTGATCGTAAGGTCCCAATGATTCAATGGTTAGATAGTTTGGATGAGACACATGCATCATGGTGGGTCCCATAGGGATGGACAACATAGATAAGGCACATGCCTCGTGATGGGGGCCACACTGATGGAAAGTGTGGAACATATACATCAGTGGGTCCCACATGGGGCCACCATAATGTTTATTTCCCACCCAATCTGTTGATAAGGTCATATAGACCTGGGCCCACCAGAATGTTTATTTTTCACCCTACCTACTAATAAGGTCATGTGTATATGGGGCACACAGTAATGTTTATTTTCATCCAACCTGTTCAGAGGTCACATGGACAAAGGGCCCACCATAATGTTTATTTTCACCCAACCTGTTCAAAGGTCACATGGACTAGGGGCCCACCATAACGTTTATTTGCATCCAATATGTTCATAAGGTCACGTGGACCTGGGCCCACAGTGATGTTCATTTGCAATCCAAACTGTTTATAAGGTCACGTGGACCTGGGCCCACGGTGATGTTTATTTACAATCCAAGCTGTTTATAAGTCATGTGGACCTGGGCCCACGGTGATGTGGTTCACAAATCCAGTCCACCCATTATGTGCGTCCCACTTGACTGAGGGTTCAGACCAAGTTTCAGCCGCACCCAAATTTCAGGTAGGCCCCACCAGATGATTTTATGTGTTTTAGGCATGTCTTCCCATGATTTTAGGTGGTATGGCCCACCTGAGTTCCATATAAAGCTGATTTTTAGGGCAGGGTAATTTTAGAATGGGGGCCCCACAATGGATGATGTTGATGTATGAAACGCATCACGGTGGGACCCACAGCTGGGCCGTGAGGGGTAACCCGTCCGTTCATCCGCCCCCCCACTGACAGCGGCAACAACACTTCCTTCCCTTCTTTTTTTAAACGGGAAATCCCGTGGTTTTTTGGTAGGTGCGGCCCGCCTTAGGAAAATCCAACCCATTCATTGTGTGTGTCCCACCAATTTAATGGTCCAAACTGAGTTTCAGGTGGGTCTAAGCTGCATGTCGACCCCAGCATTTGATTCCATGTGGTTTGGCATACTATCGCATGAATGATGATGGTATGGGCCATCTGAGAACTTTTTATGGCTGATTTTTAGAGCCAACGCATCATTAAAGGGGACCTATTAAATGAACGGCATGGATGTAGAACATACATCATGGTAGGGTCCACAACTAGAGCTAATGGGGGCCACCCTTTTTAACGTTGGACGTCTCTAGACATCAAGGCAGCAAATGTATTTTTTTTTCTTTTCCTAGGTGGGACCCATATTAACTAGATCTACCCTAACCATTATATGTGTCCTACAAAATTAGAGGTCCAAAACAAGTTTCAGGTGGGTCCAAGCTTCTTGTGGACCCTAACAATTATTTTTCCAAGTTTTAGCGAAAAATACTAGCATTCTTAATGCCACGGCCCACCAGATAATTGGATAGGTCTCATTTTTCGGCTCAACGTCTAAAATGATGCAAGGGTTGGGATGGACAGCTTGGATCATACATAAATATCAAGGTGGGGCCTACTTGAACCCCCATTTCAAAACCCATTATGGGTAGCTTGTTAGTACATCCATGTCAGTTCACACTTCACGTTAGCCACTTGCAGCGTCCAGCGTCCAGAGAAGCTGGATGGCCTGGATGTTCACAAACATCATGGTGGGTCCCACGTGGACGTGGCCCACCATGTTATATATATAATATAATATAATATATAATATATAATATTATATATATGTATGGAATATAGGATCTCCTAAATGTAGTGGACCACCCCCATCTAATGGATGTAATATGTAATTTGGTGGGGCCCACTACATTCTAGGATGAGAAAAAGAGAAAGAGAAATCTACGGTGCAATAGAGGGACCCCGCCACTAAGGGCCCTCATTGATACATCACATACATCACAACGGGTCCCACTAACAAGTGGGCCCTCAAATCATTAAATCAACGGTAGAAACTCAAAGATCACCCACCTCTTATACTCCTCCTTGCTCCCTTAGCCTCCTTAGCTCCTTGCCTTCTCTTTTGATGGTGGTAGATGATGGATCAACGGTTGAGATGAGAGATGAGAGGGTAGGGAAAGTGGGCCACACTTGTTGTTTTTGGGGAGAGGGGGCTTGGACGTATGAAATTTTGGGTTGGTTTGGGAGTTTTGAGAATTGAGAGAGAGGGAGTGAGGTGATGGGAATGATATGGATGGGGTGATGTGGTGGTTGGGTGGAGTGATGGAAGTGATTTGAAAGTTGACTTTGGGTTGCTTGTGTAAGAGTGAGATAAGGGTAGGATATGGATTGTTGTACTTGGAGTATGGAGTGACTTGACTTGTACTTGACATGAGTGATTGATTGATTGATGGGACATGTTGTAGAGATTCTCTCGAAGTTTACAACGCGCGGTATTTCTTCAAAATAAACGCAGGTCGACATCTTCTAACTTGGGTATCGGATCAGTGCGCGAGTCGTGGCGACGGCGCGATCGCTATGATACAGGTTTCTTTTGAAGCCGACTTCGGTATGCGGGATCCGGCTTAGGATCGCGCGCAAATGTATGATACGAGTCGAGGATTGCCGAAATTCGACTTGAAGGACCGCGGAAGCCAACGGAACGGTACGGACTAGGATATGGGTCTTACATGCTGCAAGATGGATGAACGGCGTGGCTGCATGCATCTGGGCTCCTCAGCATTGTGCGGAGTCATCCATTACCGTCCAGATCATCTGGACGGTGTGGATGGACAAATATATCACGGTGTGCCCCTACAACACCTTCCAAGTTGGTCCTGTGGATGCACAGGTGGGTGCACACATATATAGAAGTGGGCCCTCACAACAAGTGGGCCACAAGCCCTCACACAAAGACAGGGAGGGAGAGAGAGAGAGAGAGAGAGAGAGAGAGAGAGAGAGAGAGAGAGAGAGAGAGAGAGAGAATGGGAGAGAGAGAGGGGCCCCGCCACTATGGGCCCCTCTTAGGTACAAAACATACATCAAGGTGGGTCCCACCATATGTGGGCCCTTAAATCACAAAAGAAAAAAAAAATACAAAAGGAATGAGAATGTGGGTCCAAGATCACCCACCGTCCGCTTCTTCTTGCTCCCTAGGCTTCCTTTGTTCCTTAGCTTTGATCCTAATGGAGGAGATGGAGTTTGGATGGTTGAGATGAGAGATGAAAGGGTAGGAAGTGGGCCACACTAGAGTTTCTCCATGAGAGCTTGGGAAGCTCATACGTGAGATATTTTTGGTTGCTTGGAAAAGTGATTTGAGAAATGAGAGAGAGAGACTTGTAAAGGGAGAGAGAGAGATGGGTGATGGAGTGATGGATGTGGTGAGTGATGGGTGTAAGAACTTTTTGACTTTTGAGATAATTTATGTAAGAAAGGTATGGGCTTGTGTAAGAACTTTTTGACTTTGGGGTTGCTTGAGAATGGGTGAAAGGAGATGTGTACTTGACATGTACTTGACCCTTGATGGGATTGATTGATTGATGAATGTGACATTCGGTAGAGATTTTCTTGGGTTTTGCAATGCACGACATTTTCCTCAAACTGAACACGAGTCCACATCTCCTGGCCTGGGTATCGCTTCGGTGCACGAGTCGCGGCATCGGAACCGTGACGACGGCGCGGTCGTTAGGGTACAAGTCTCGGGTCGAGCCAACTTTGGTTAACGGCATGCGTCTCAGGGTCACGTGCAAACGTCGGATAAAGGTTGAAGGTTGCCGAAATTTGACCGAAAAGACTGCCGAAGCTTACAGAACTATATGGTCTATGATACGGGGCTTATAGCTCTCCCCTTCTAATAAAAATTTTATCCTCAAAATTTACACAATCATCTCAACTAGACATAACTCATAAGGAAGAAGAAAAATAACATCATCATATAAAATTAGAGATAGCATACAAAATAAAATACACAATCAATCATCAAAGAGATTGGGATAGCACTCTCGAATCTCGACCTCGCGCTCCCAAGAAGCCTTCTCAACAGAATGGTGACCCCACTGAACCTTCCTAACGGAATGACTTTGATCCAGAGGACCTGCTCCTTTCGATCAAGGATGCGAACTGGCTGCTCAATGTAGGAAGCGTCCTCACGAACCTCTAACAGCTGCCAATCAATAATAAGAACGATGTTTGACCCACACTTCCTCAACATAGAGACTTGAAAAATATTTTGGACGCCAAACAACTGAGATAGTAAGGCAAGCCAATAGGCCACGGCGCCAATGCGCCCAATGATCTCAAAAGGTCCTATGAATCTTAGGACAAGCTTACCCTTCGCTCCAAAATGAACTACACTCTTCATGGGCGAGACCTTGAGATACACATGGTCCCCTATATCAAACTCTAAGGGACGACGTAGGCGATTAGTGAAACTCTTCTACCGGCTCCGAGCTATGCATATCTTCTGCTTGATGATATCAATAGCCTCTGATGTCTGCTGCACAAGCTCATGACCTAAGAGACGGCACTCTCCAACCTCAGTTTAACAACTCGGTGATCTGCATGGTCTGTCATATAATGCCTTAAAAGGAGTCATGCCGATGGTCGTCTGATAGCTGTTGTTGTACGTGAACTCAGCCAATCGCAGATGCTAATCTTAGCTACCCCAGAAATCAATCGCGCAAGCCCGAAACATATCCTGAAGGATCTGGTTGACCTCTCGGTCATCGGTCTGCGGATGGTACGCAGTGCTGAGTTACAAATCAGTCCCCATCGTTATTTGGAAGCTCCCTCAAAACTGAGACGTGAACCTCAAGTCTTGGTAAAAAATGATAAAGACTGGAACACCATGCAGTCTTACGATCTCCTTGATGAATAATCTCGCAAGCCGGTCCAAAGGCCAAGTCGCACGCATCACAAAAAAATATGCCGACTTCGTCAGATGATCCACAACAACCCAGATGACGACGTAACCGTGCTGAGTCCTCAGCAAGCCCATAATAAAATCTGTCGACACATGCTCCCACTTCCACATCGAGACACTCAACGGCTGCAATAGACCAGGGGGTCTCTGATGATCGGCCTTAACACGCTGGCACGTGTCACACTTGACCACAAAATTGGCAATTTGGCGTTTCATCCCTGCCCAAAAATACTGTCATGTCACGGTACATCTTCGTCGAGCTAGGGTGGATAGAAAACTGCGATCGATATGCCTCGATCTTAAGATCTCTACGTAACTCAGGAATATCCAGAACACATAATCGGCCTCTAAAGCAAAGTCCACTGTTTGTACCAATCTGTCAATCTGCCTGACTCTCAGATGCCGACTCAGCCATATAACTCTGCAACGACTTATCAGCCTATTGAGTCTCGATCACCCTTGAGACAAGAGAGGATTGAAACGACAGGTTCAATAACTGCTCGATAGAAGACTACAGGTCGAACTCAAAATCATATTCTACGATATCCTCGAGCATCCTCCACTCCCGACCATTATATGCCCCACCAAGCCACATGGCTGAAGGCTGAGGGCATCTGCCACCACATTCACCTTGCCCAGGTGGTACTGAAGATCAAAATCATAGTCCTCAAAAGTTTCATCCAGCGTCTCTTCCTTGTGTTTAACTCAGACTGTGAGAAGAGGTACTTGAAGTTCTTATGGTTAGAGAAGAGCTCGAACCTAACCCCATAAAGATAGTGCCTCTACACCTTCAGTGCAAAAACAACTGCAGCCAACTCCAAATCATGCGTGGGGTAGTTTAGCTCATAAACCTTGAGCTAAAGAGACACAAAGGCTACTGGTCTCCCGTGCTGCATCAGGACAACACCCAAACCAATTTGTGAGGCATCGGTAAATACAATAAATCCATCACTCCTAGAGGAAAGAGTGAGGACAGGAGCGGATGTGAGGTGGTCCTTCAACTCCATAAATGCTTACTCGTAGGCGTCGCTCCAAATAAACTTTGTGCCCTTCCGAGTTAACCTGGTCTACGGGGCTGCAATACGAAAGAATCCTTCAATGAAACGCCGGTAGTAGCCTACCAAACCAAGGAAACTACGAATCTCGAACGCGTTCGTGGGCTGGCCAAAACACGTACATCACAATGCCCACCATCCCATCCCTGCTGGACGGATGGTGGATGAACAACGCATATACCTGGTGGCCCCACCCTCGCACGTGTCACACGTGTGGGGTGGGTCCCACGCGAATGAATGGACGGCGTGATAAGACCCATATACCAAGGTAGGGACCACATTTTGGGATGGTGAGGAATGCAGTAGCCGTATGATGGATGAACGGCATGACTGCATGCATCTGGGCTCCACAGCATCGTGCGGAGTCGTCCAGCACTGTCCAGATCATCTGGACGGTGTGGATGGACAAATATATCATGGTGTGCCCCTACAACACCTTCCAAGTTGGTCCTGTGGATGCATAAGTGGGTGCGCACGTATATAGAAGTGGGCCCTCATGATTGTATGGTGCAGATCAAGTGGGCCACAAGCCCTCACACAAAGAGAGGGAGAGAGATAGAGAAAGAATGGGAGAGATTGGCGATGGTGGAGGGGCCCCGCCACTATGGGCCCCTCTTAGATACAAAACATACACCAAGGTGGGTCCCACCATATGTGAGTCCTTAAATCACAACAGAAAAAAATACAAAAAGGAATGCGAATGTGGGTCCAAGATCACCACCGTCCACTTCTTCTTGCTCCATAGGCTTCCTTTGCTCCTTAGCTTTGATCCTAATTGAGGAAATGAAGTTTGGATGGTTGAGATGGGAGATGAGAGGGTAGGAAGTGGGCCACACTGGAGTTTCTCCATGAGAGCTTAAGAAGCTCATACGTGGGATATTTTTGGTTGCTTGGAAGAGTGATTTGAGAAATAAGAGAGAGAGACTTGTAAAGGGAGGGGGAGAGAGTGAGTGATGGAGTGATGGGTGTAAGAACTTTTTGACTTTTGATGTAATTTGTGTAAGAAAGGTATGGGCTTGTGTAAGAACTTTTTGACTTTGGGGTTGCTTGAAAATGGGTGAAAGGTGATGTGTACTTGACATGTACTTGACCCTTGATGGGATTGATTGATTGATGGATGTGACATTCGGTAGAGATTCTCTTGAATTTTACAACGCGCGACATTTTCCTCAAACTGAACACGGGTCCACATCTTTTGGCCTGGGTGTCGCCTCTGTGGGCGAGTCACGACATCAGAACCACGGCGACGGCGCGGTCGCTAGGGTATAAGTTTCGGGTCGAGCCAACTCTGATTAACGGCAAGTGTCTCAGGGTCGCGCGCAAGCATCGGATAAAGGTCGAAGGTTGCCAAAATTCGACCGAAAAGACCACGGAAGCCTACGGAACGGTACGGTCTAGGATATGAGGCTTACATTGGAGATTTTTCACTATTTGAAATCTTTTGAGGTAGACTCTGAAGAACCTGATGATATTTTTTTTTACTTGGGCCCTATTGTGGTCTATCATCTGTTGCATGGCCCCTCGCACGTCGCAGAGGGTTTCTACAACATCATCCAACATAACATTCGCCTAGGAAGAAGATATTTCTTCCATGTCTATGGGTTCTACTTAATGTCCCTCATCTTATAGTTCATTCGCAGTCTCAGGAGGATTACTAGCCTTTGATCTTCATTGAGCAACCATATTATTTTATTGAAAAATTACAATTTAACACACCTCATCCCACTAGGAGTGCTCCAAAATAGTGTTGTTATTCAATCCGAACATGTGGCCACACATAATGAATGACTTGATTTCATTTAAAGATGTGTGATTAAAATAGGTGTCGGGCGTGCCAGAGTCGTGCTCCACTTAAATCGAACTGGACACTTGTGACCCTAAGTACCGAACTAGCCGGATTATGACCAAATATGTGAAGATTGTCCTGATTGTTCATCTACCGATTGTTGCAGCATTCAGGCAATTTTAGAAGAGGAGAGTTAGTCATTCTGAATATGAGTTTTTTTTTTCTCCTTAAAGACTTAAGGACTTTTCTATCAATGGTGACAACATAGACCGTGTTTCTTAATATAGTAATAAAGACTAAGAATAAAGGATGGGCCGTTGATTTTAATGATTGGGATATTAGATAAGTACAATTGGTGAAAAGAAAGAAAATAAGCAGAAGAAAAATCATATGGCAGTATGTGTTAGTAAAACGGTTGTGAAAAAGACCACACGGTTGTGAGACAGTCATGGTGTGAGGTCTGAAGGACATGACCGTAGATGTACCAAGTAAGAACTTAGTAATCTGGGGATTCAACGACTAGGTCATAAATATTTAAACTATTATGCACTTATTGCAATGATGTGATGTATAATAGAGAAACTAAGCTAAGAACTTATGGCTTCGAACTTACTGCAGCATGGATGGATAAAAGTGGATAAACTAAGCTAAGAAGCGAAACTAATATGTGTCCATGAAGGACGAAAGGGATAAGTGACATATAGCTAAAAAGAGATTGATAGATTCGTATTGGTGAGGTCCCTAAGCACTTCTTCGAGTACTATTTTTATAGGCTTCTGAGAGTCGATGGATGTGAGTTAGGTCTCATGACTTATGCATGAATCTTTTGATTACAAAGCGGTTGTATCCTACTCGGTTTTAGAGTCCTTGTTGGGTTATGCCATCGTAGACGATCTGCTTCAATTTTTGAATATCTTTTCACCATTCGCTCCAACTTTCTTACTACCACCGAGAAGATCTTAGATGTTTTTGTAGGAAAACTTCACTTTTGGGTTAATCGGACGACCATGCTATGCATTTACTGGCTTTGAAGAATCTGGTAACGGTAGATCTTAAAAAACTTCTTGTGCATGCTAAGGATTGTGCGTCCCTTGCATCCGTCAGTCACGTGCATATAAGAGATGACTACCTTTTCTGGACCTGGCTGTGCGTTTGACTTAGAGCATTCGGTTCTTTGGTGGGATACATATATTGGAGAGATAGGCACCAATGGTCACTCTTAATGGTGCAAGTATGTTGATCTGAACTATGTCGGGCTAAGTGTAAGCAATATCTATTGAAGAACATGTGTGGTTGGCTGAAGTTTTCTTCAATTGACACATTTCTGAATGTAATAGAGATTATGCTACCTTAGGGATTGTTTGATTTTCAATTTACCTTGGTAAATAAAGGTAAGTAGGTAATAATGGCTTACTCCATTTGTTTGATCTAAATTGTGGGCCCATTGTTATGTATATGACTTATCCACACCATCCATTTGTTTTACTTGCACATTTTAGGGCATGAGCCTAAAAATGAGGCAAATCCAAAGCTCAACTGGACCACACCTTAAGAAACAGTGGTCCTAAAGACTTCCACAATTGAAAGTTGTTTCCTCCTTAGCACCCACATTGATGTTTATTTGCCTCCAATCTATTCATAAGATCATGTAGTCATGAATAAAGGGAAAACATAAATATAAGCTAGATAAAAAACTTCAAAGGCCCACAATAAGTTTTCAATAGTAGGCATTCAATTCCCATTATTTCTTATGGAATGGTCCACATGAGCTTTGGATCTGCCTCTCTCTCTCTCTCTCTCTCTCTCTCTCTCTCTCTCTCTCTCTCTCTCTCTCTCTTTCCGGTTCATGCCCTAAATCAACTGGTGGAAGGGATGGACAATGTGGATAAGACACATACATTATGGTGGTGTGAAAGTCGAACGCTGGGATTGCATTCGTGAAGGCCTTTTTTGGACTTTCCACTCATGGCATCTCGTGGTTTGACTCAAGATATGAAATATTTTATTTGGAGTCGCCATTAGCCAATTAACTCAGATTTTCACAGTCAACTAAAGCCTGCAGAATCATTGAGAAAATAGAGAAGCCAATGATTCCCTATTTTGTAATGACTCCTGATTTGCGACCTAAGATTTTAAGTAGGGGACTTCGGTGACGGAGAAGGAAGGTGTTAGGCATCTTCTCAGCCCGCATGTGAATGTGATCTTTACTTTGTGGGATTTAACAAATTTCAAGAGATTCGATTGACCTAGCTTTGCATAAAGTAAAATGAATGGAGGAATGATGGGTGTCCAACTCAAGAGTGGGAGTGAGAAATCGAACATGGCGATCTGTCAGTACCCATTTACCTCAGAGACAAAAAAAAAAAAAAAAAAGAACGGATGAATAATGTATGATGGTGTTAAAATTAGGATTGGGAATGAGAGATCGAACACAGGTGATTTGCCAATACCCATTTACCTCAAAGAGAAGAAAAGAATAAAAAAAAATTGGTGAATAATATATGATGGTGAATAATGATGGTGTCCAACTCAGGATTGAGAGAGATTGAATGTAAGCAATCTACCAACACCTGTTTACCTGAGAGGGACAAGAAAGAAAAAAATGAACTAGTCAATTAAGTTTATGAAGTGGCAGAATCCAAAAAACTGGCAAACTCTAGAGCATATGCTTGATCAAACTAGAAGAGCAGGAGTGTTTGAAGAGGATGTGATGTTGCAAATTCAAGATGTGAGAATGATGAAATAATTAATGTAACTTATTTGTGGCCTAAGTTTCCGCCAAGAGAGAAATGAGGGGGTGGTGGATGGACAGAGTGCCATAAGGATTGAGGAGGAAGCTTGATCTCAACTTTCGGATTACTTAGGTTAGCCTATAGGCAGAATGACTTTTCATTTCTCTCTCTCTCTCTCTCTCTCTCTCTCTCTCTCTCTCTCTCTCTCTCTCCCTCTCTCCCTCCCTTGGTGGATGTATAGAATGGTAGATTTCCCCCCTCCCTCTTTCTCAAGGGTGGTGTAAAGAATAGGTGTGTAATGGATTATAGATGTATGAAATGAAGAGGGGATAGGTATTTATAGTTGAAGTGGGTGTCATTTTGGGGATTTTAGTGAAGTTTAAGGGTAAAAGCTGAGGTGAAGGGCTATGATTGGTTGAGGGAATGGGAGTGCCACATGGCGTTCTCCCATTGGCTGAGAGGTATGGTATAGAGGGTAAAAAGGAAAAGTTCCAAGAGTATTTTGGTCATTCGAGTTTCAGCCGCAATACTCGAGGTGGCAGGTAGAATGAGGGCTATAAATGAGTCAAACTAGCTCGAAAATCTTGCTCGACTTGGCTCGATTTATCTCAGATTGACTCGGCTTGTCTCAACTCATTTTGAAAACAAGCCGAGTTCGAGTATAGTGCAGCTCGACTCGACTCAACTCAACTCGAAATCACTCAACTTGAATATATATATATATATATATATATATATATATATATATATATATATATATATATATATATATATATATATATATATAACGTAAAAAATAAAACCCCTTTCCCTTTTCCTCCTTTTCCCTTACCCAACCCGTCGCTGCTCGCCTGCACCTGCCCGACCCGAGTACTCATCTCATCTGTCGAGCGAGAAGAGCACTCCTCTCTCTCTCTCTCTCTCTCTCGGCTAGTTGCCTAAGCCCATATCAACATCCATTTACTCGACTTGTCTTATCCCGATCAGCATCTACACTCGACCACTCGCCCAGCTCTCTCTCTCTCTCTCTCTCTCTCTCTCTCTCTCTCTCTCTCTCAGTACCCACAAAGGTGACATCTAAACCCATTTGTTATCATCTATTGATTATTTTATTTATCTATTTTTTAATATTTGATTATTTGATTATTTTTTTTATTTGGGGTGGGTTGGGTGGGTTAAGTTAAGTGGGTTGTGAGTTGGGTCCGGCACGGGTGGGGTTGGGTTGAGCGCTGAGTCGGGCTAGGTTGAGCATCAAGTCGGGCTAGGTTGGGTGCGAGTTAGGTGTCGGGTTGGGTTGGGTGCAGGTTGGCTGTTGGGTTGAGTCTGGTTGGGCGCTGTTGTTGAGTCGGGCTTGGTTAGGTGCCAGGTCGAGTCGGGTACAAGTTGGACACCAGGTTGAGTCAGGTTTAACATTGCGATGGAATCACTATAATAGAAGTACGGAAGTATGTCCAAGTGTCCTAGAGGGGGGGGGGGGGGGGGAGTAGGACTTTTCAAAAGTAATTTTCCTATAATAATAAATAATGCCTAACTTTAATCAAAATGAGTAAGGTAAAGTAACTATATGGCTTCCAAGCCAATAGAGGGTCCAAACACATAGGCTTACACAAGATTTACATGTATAGAAACAAGCTTATAAGGATAGTGTATATGACAGTGTGTGGGATGTGATTCCTATCAATACTTATGCATTCACTAAATTATGCATCAAAATAATCATTTTATAGACATAAGCATAATTAAATTAAAGCACAAAAAGCAATCCCAAACACAATCATGTAGAGTGGTTTGACTACTTGCCTACTCTATTCCTGGCAGACGCACTCTCTCCTAGAGTGTACTGCATTTCACTATCCAATAGTTTTAAATCAGGTTAACCATGAACCTTCACAACCTACACAAGGTTAACTAAGGGACCTACACAAGGTGATAAGTCTTACACAAGGACACAACTAGGAGCCTACACAAACAACCTATGCCTACACAAGGTAACACGTCCTTCATAAGGACAACGTATTCTCCCATCGGAGGCCTATAAAGAGGCGTTGGAGAGTTTGTCACTCAAACTCTAAATCTCAATCCTACACTAAGAAAGTGCTTCAGACTCAATGGACTCCTTATACTTACAAATAAGTGAGTGAGCCCCTTTCTCACACAATCTAAAGATCTTCAATATTGACGAAGAGTCTTAGCTCCCTTAAACCGTAACCGCTTCTGATGCTTCGATCAATGCTCTAAGGTTGTGAGGTTTAGGGTTTGGTTGTTCTTCTCTATTTATATGATATGATTTAAACACAAAGAAGATTCTCATTAGCTATGCATTCAAGAGTTCCAACACAAAGATTTTCCTATGATGAGTGCTTTTGAAAACTCGTTGAATGCTAGAGTTCACAATTCAATCCAAGAAATGAAGATGTGAGTAAATGCTTGTGTCAAGGATTAAATGATGAACTCTAATGAAAAAGAGGGAATAAGCAAGAGGGTATTAACTCTTGAAGCAACTCTCTCAATCTCTCTTAAATTCTAGCTCCTTTTACAAGAAGCAAACTATATGTATTTATAAAGTTGAAATCCTAACAGTAAAAAAATGGACAGAAATCTGACATTGTTGATGCCCTTCGATGTCATCAAAATTTGAATTTCAATGTCATTAAACCTTCTTCAATTGCATCAATTTCCTACACAAGATATTCAATTGGGTGTAGGATAGATTCTGTCCAATCTCATCGAGCATCCTTCGATGTCATCGACATGCACTTCAATGCCATGGAGGGATGTCTCAATGCCATTGGGATTCTTTTTGAAAATACACAAAGGTTATTAGACAGTTTTGTCCCTTGTTCGATGTCATCGATCAGACCTTCGATGCATCGAGATTTGAATTTCGATGACAATGAAAGGTCTTTGATGTGCTTGAAGAAAATTAGATTTTTCTTAAAAGCTTACTGGACAAACTGGAGTTAGTTTTGATGCAATCGAGCAACCTTCGATGTCATTCATAACTTACTCTCGATGCCATTGAAAAGGGTTCGATTACATTGAGGAGCACTTAGTATATTTGGATTATGGAAGAAGTAAGCTCAAGGTCGATGCAATCGAAATGCATTCGATATCATCGAAACATAAGTTTCAATGTCATTAAACAACATTTGATGCAATCAACAATTCCCAGCATGTTTTCATTTTATTGCTGGACAATATGGACATGTATTTGATGCAATCGAACGATGTTCGATGGCATCGAAAATGTCCTTGCTTGCGGCTTGATGCATTTGACATGGCATATATTTTACCTATTTGTTTCATACTTCTTCCAATACTCAAAGTGTAAACAACTCAAACTTACCAGAAGATTTTTGAAATAGTTTTGGCTAAGTTAGGTTCTTATGGGGGCATATATCTGTCGGGATTTGTTTTGGGTTGATGAAGCTTTAGTTTACTTGTTAAGAACAATCGTATGCCTTCATCATTGATGAGTCTTGTGCTTGATGTCTTCAACGCAGGGCTCACTTAAATGACAGACTCAACACTCATGTATATTAGCAAACAAAGGCGCTTTCAGGGTTAGGAGCTGATTTAGGTGGGGTTGGGTACTGAGTCGGGTTGGGCGCTTGGTTAGGTCAAGGGTTGGGCGCTGGACTGCTGGGTTGGGTGTGGGTAGGGTGCTGGTTGGGTTGGGTTAGGTGTTGGTTCAATTAGATTTGCATTGTAAAGTTTTAAATTTGTATTAAGTGAATTGTAATTTGTAAATTTATAATAATTATGATTATAGATCACATTTGCATGAATTTCTTTAATTTTCTTATAACAATATTTCTCTTACAACAAAATAGTGTGTAATAATGTCTTTAAATGATCCATCCACCAATATTTGGAATTATGGTTCCCAAGTCTACTACCCAGACTTCAGAAGAATGAAGATTCAATGCAATTTGTGTGGGGTCAAATTTGTAAACAAAACAAATCGGCTTAGACTACACTTATCAGGTCAGGGGGGGGGGGGGGGGGGGGGGGGAGAGAGAGAGAGAGAGAGAGAGAGAGAGAGAGAGATATGCAAAATCATGTCCCAGAGTATTAGGGGAGGTACGAGTTTTATTCCAGGCTCTTGTAGACTCTAACAAGAAGCCTTCCATCCCCACCCCCACACTGAATATAAATAATCACAAGATATACCATAACAGACTTGTTTTAATCAATGAAGAATCTGAAATAGAGAGAGTGAAGGGAATTAGTAGGGAAGAGGAAGAGGAGAAGGAAACTAGATTGAGAAGGCTAGAAGAAGAACAATTGTAAATAGCCTTGAAGTTAAGCAAGAAAGAGGCAGAGGCATCTAGATATCAACGATGTACTCCTAGACAACATGACGTAGAAGCAGGGCCGAGCTCGACAAGCAAGAAGTCATCGAAGTTTATTCCTAAACTTGCTTCATTCTACAAGATCTTGGGTACTCCGTATATATCAGGTCACAAAAAAAAAAGTTTTAAAAATCTAACTAAATCTATATAAGAGTATGGTGGAAAAGTCACCCCACTTTTTGATTCAGGGGGAGGTTAATGAGCATATTGGAGAGGATACCACCAGCCCAAGCACAGACGAAGAAAATGATGGATCCGATCCCGGATCAAGAGAATATCAAAACTATAAAAGACGTATTGATTTTTTTACTTGTAAACTTGTAGTTGTATTGAATAAATACACTAACTTAACTTTCTAGTATAATGTATTAACTTAACTTGCCTACTATAAATGTATTATATCATTACTGTTCTTAAGTTTTTACTTTTATATTTATAGTAGTATGGAGTAACTTCTTCTTATATATTTACATATTTGTTCTTTAAATGTTTATGGTTATGATTCTTTGTTATCTTATATTGTTAATTAGTATTTAGGCCACCTAATGGTTTAGCAATGTATCCCCCTGTAACGTCTCAAAAAAATCTGTACAAAGACCTGAGTATTACCTCAGGCAGAAATCACTAAGGACCAAATCCTTTAGAAATTAGACGAAGATTAATTAAGTGTTAAACTAAATCACCTGTCCAATTAGCTTGGACTACTTTCTATACAAACTGCAAGGCCCAAAATCAGTAGGATCGCTAACGCTACATTTTCTAAAAACTTAGGATTCATATCAAAACTCAGTTGCTCTTGGGAGCATCACGAAACTCCGTATCGGACCTGGACCACACGTCGAAAGTCTGATTACTGAGAAACTATATGGTTATGACCGCCTCATTGGACTTGACAACCATTTCAAAAATCAAATCCAAATGATACCCCGAAATGCACAACTTGAGCCTGGAGCGAAGTGTGTGAGAAACACGAATATCTTTAGGAAATGAACTGAAACTTAAGTGAATTGAGTCGTTCGCTTGCAGGCCAAATCTAAGGATTCAGACCTTCAAAATCTAACTAAGTTACACCCTCGGATCAGAGAAAATTTCTAACACATGTCAGTATACTTGTGGCCCTGATCGAGTAACGGTGATCGTTAAATTGAAATAGGTCCTTTGTGGTCGATCCCCAAACCCGATCGGATCAAAAACTTAGCTTGACCTAGATCCAGTGTTAGGGGACTTACTCCCGACCATATGCAGAAAAGAAACCTCCAAATAAGCTCCATTAAATAAATAAAAAAAACTGACTTTTGGCTATAACCTAAGTATACCATGGCCTTAGGGCCAATCTCATCAGTTCTAGGCCTATATAAGCACCTAAACTCACCCCTCTCTCATTCCATAGGAATTTAGAAACCCTAGGAGAGAGAAGAGAGCAAAGAGAGAAGGAAAGAGAGAGAAAGCGGGAGAGTTCCTGGGATTCGATTCCATCTCTTCACATGCTGAATCGGCCTACTGTATCGTTATTCCGGCGATTTCAACTCCGTTCTTTGCTAAGAAATCTTAACCCTAATATGTTCTAGGGATTGAAATAGAGTAGATAATGAAATAGCTAACCTATTTCATGATATAAGTTGTTATTGTGCCGTAGACAAAGATATAGAGTTCAAACTAAGCTCGTTACGAGTCTACCAGTGAAAGGTGCAGACTATAAATGTTTAGGTTACGGTTTTCAAGACTTTCAATGTTAGTAATGATTTATGACTGGCTTAATTTCTATCATACGCACTTAGATACAAGGTTTTATGTATATTATGCATATATATATATATATATATATATATATATATATATATATATATATATATATATATATATAACTATGTCAATTTATAATGCATTCCAGGTGTTTGTTGAAATGTTTGAATGAATATGGAATTTGGATTGTGCTTGCCATGACTATTGATTGTAAATATAGGATTGTTATATGTGTGGCAACTCCTTTGTGAAAGGATTTGTTATACTATATATTATAACTAACACATTACATGTATGTAATATGTGTAGTCTAAGTGTTTGATAATATGCCTGAATGAGAAATGTTTGTTGAAATGTATTTAATGAGGCCGTGAGATAGGATTCTCAACTACCTTGCCTATAGTTACAGTTTTCTTCATGAAATCTATTCTACTACTATGTGACTTGTGGATGAAATGCCTATGTATGGTAACATGTGTACTACATGTTTGTTGAAATGCTTAAATGAGTTCGACACTGAAATTAGTTGTCACATGCTGTTTTTGACTATCACATGTGAATGCTATTATTTGGAGTGTGATTGGGGCTACGATGTAGTCCAAGCAATCGATAATGGTTTACAATCGGTGGCCGAGTTGTTTTAGCCACAACGGATAAGTTCGAGGAATCTGAGTTGCACGAAGATTATCGACAGTGGTTAGGCCACGAGGAGTGCGTATGCGCTCCATGTCGGTTAATTCGACGTACGATAGTACCAATCGAGCTTGTCAAGCGACCTGATTGGCCTAATGTATGTTCACCATGTATGGACGTCACTGTTTGAATCTAAGGTACCAACTTACCAGTAAAAGTTCCGTTTAACCTTGGTACCTCGATCTGCAAAGACTTATGAGCCAGACATGGTGGTGTATGGGACATCTTGGTCGAGCTGTCGGCCTATGCTGGTGTGACGAGCCTCCCCATAGTGACCAGTGGGCAACCCAAACTCATAAGCCGAATATGGTGGTGTATGGGATACAGTATTCGAGCTGTCAGCCTACGATTAGGTGACGAGTCTATAGTGACCACGAGTATACACTAAGACTATGCTAAGGTGACGAGCCTTTTCGAAATGACCTTGAGTATAAATCAGGCCTACGCTGAGGTAACGAGCCACTCTGTAGCAACCTGAAACTGTTCTTCGTATATGATTAACTAAAATTGATGACCCTATATGGATCAATGTTTGGGTCAATGATATAAAGGGAGGTACCTTAGCTTTCCAAACTTATTGTATGAATATGTCTAATTAAGAACTTGGCTAATCACACACATGCACCGCATTGCATGTGCCTTTGGCGTTGGAGTTGAACACTGAGTAAGGGGTGCATGCCGCGATCGTGAGACGATGTCGCAGAGGGAGTGTAGGCAAGGGCATGCATCATTATAACATATCATCCTTGCATTAACAAAAGTACCTAAGAATGCTTGTTGTATTGCTTTATCATTACTGCTTGACTGAATTGATAACATATTAACCTTTGCTTCATAGCTCCACTGAATTGATCACTCACTCTCACGTTATGAGATGGTGTTTTAAACACCAACCAGACCCTGTCATAGTTACATATGATGGCGATACTTGCGAAGCAGAGCCAGACTTTTATGATGATGAGGATGAGTTCTCGTATATGCAGCTATCAGGCGGGTCTATGTAAACGATGTTCTGATCGACGAGATTACAGGGATGCTAACTAGATATCATTACACTCGTTATGTTACATTTTGGAACACCCATGTATATTCATTTTGTCCATTTTGGGAATATACATGTATATATTTAACCTGATAACATGTTCACACTGTGGAGACTTACAACAGTTGTTATATTTTATATATCTATCATAGTCTTCCACTTGCGTAATTTAACAGTCTTTGGAGTATGATTTGTTGATTTAATATAATCTCATTCATGTTTAATGCACTAATACAGACAACATTTAATCATCAATAACTATATTGCATAAGTGATGTGTAGGAACTCAGGAGTTGGGCTCCTGCTCGACCCCCAATTTTCAGGACGTTACACCCTCCGTTTAAGAATTTATATTGAATATGTACAGTCATTCGACTGAAAATTCTTATTCTTTATGGATTTTTAAATTAACCCATTTTGGACAGTTCAATATCATACCATATACTTAATTTGTCATCATTTTCAATTTACATGTAATTGAAATTTTGGTAGTGTCTTCTTATATTTTCTTTGGATATATAGTTCTTTACTAGTTGGTTTCCACAATCCATATGTAATGGATTACATGTGGCAACTAATTAATATTAAATTTTACATATGTCTGGAGAATATGGGGAGGTGCTGTCGAAATTTCGGCTCGCATGTAAACTGTATAGGACGGTACATCGTATGTTACAGAATGTGATAGACAATTAACACCCATAGATATAAACCAATATGAATATATGAGATATTTATAGACAAATAGTAAATAAAATTTGAAACAATTATGGACATTATATAGTTATGTATATATATGTACCCTAATAGTTTTATTTATTAAGGGACTATTTGAGATACTTATGTCTTGCAAGTTATGGAGGAGCCCACACTATATATTTATATATACATATAAATGTTATTGACTGATTACTTCAACCTATAAAAGCCTTGATCTTACCTTACCCTTATTATCTTTTGATTTATAAATGATTAGTGATGAAAAACCAAGTACCACTGGTGCTTGTGCGTCAGTCACATCTTCTCTTATCATGGAGAGAGGCTTATTGAAAAACAAGGTTGAAACAACTTTAAGTTCAATGAATGGAAAAAAAAGATTAGTGGTATGTGAATTTTTTTATGAGATCACACGACCAAATAATTTAGTCAAGATTAGATACAAGTATTTTAAAACTCTTTACAACAAGTATTTTGATTCTTATACAACCCATTATTTAAGGCATCTTGATAAATGTGTAAAGAAACCAAGAACATCGAGGGGTGGAGTCTAACAGCTGCTTTCATTTACCGCTTCTGAAAATAACGACTCTCAAGATACACTCTCCACTTATAAGTATAATCCAAAAAAGCTAAAAGAGTGGTGTGTAAGGTTGGCGATAATTAATGAGAAGCCGTTTAGAATAGTAGAAAGAAAATTTTTTATGGGATTTTACAAATTCCTTAATTTTAAATGTGAGAAGGCCTCTCGTATTACTGTGAAAAGAGAGTGCATGAAGATGTATACGATTGAGAAAGTAAACTTGAAAGCTCTTCTAGCATCTGTATCAAGAATAAGTTTGACTTCGGATATGTGGACAATATCGAATCAAAGAAATGGATATATGTGATTAATTACACACTTCGTTGATGCAGATTGGAAATTACAAAAGAAAATTATAAACTCCCGCTATGTTCATCCTCCTCATATTGGTGTGGTAATGTCGAACTTCATTTACAATTGTCTTATTAAATGGGGCATCGTAAAAAAAATTTCTTCAATAGCTTTGGATAATGCCTTTTCCAATGACCCATTGATTTCTTTCTTATGTAGTCAATTCAAGGCAGCTAGAAATTTATTCTTTAAGTGTAAAATATTCAAAGTCAGATGTTGTGCCCACATACTAAACTTGATTATGCAAGAACTGAAAGCAATTGACTCCAAGATCACCAACATACGAGATAACGTTAAATATATAAGGGTGTCAACTTCAAGGCTGAGTAAGTGGAATAATATAATCCAATGTTTGGATTTAAAATCTAAAAAGAAGATGAAGTTGGATGTCTGCATGCTCTAGAATTCAACTTATGAAATGTTAGATATAACTTTAGAATTTAAAGTTACATTCCTTAAACCTGCGGCATGCGATAAAATGTACACATATGTACCTAGTGATGAAGACTGGACGAAAGCTGAACATGTTCATCAGTTTCTCAAAATTTTTTATGATTACACGAAGATTTTTTTTGAGAATAAGTATCCTATGATAAATCAATTTCTTTCAAAATGTATTTTTATTATGGACGTGGTAAAAAAAATGTATTGATGAGGGTCCAAATTTTTTATAAGCGATGGCTCTAAAAATGCAAATGAAATTCGATAAGTATTGGGCTGATTACCATTTCTTAATAATCATTGTAGTTGTTATGGATCCATGATACAAGATAACAATGATTAGGTACATTTTTAGATAATTTTAGTCCAGTTCTGAAAGAATTTCAATCGAGACCGCCATTATTCATGCTACAGTTGAAGAGCTATTCACTTTATATGTTGGTACTTCTCGTGAATACCCTAGACTTTTGGTAATGGCACGAGACATATTATCAATTTCAATTTCGACCATGCCATCATAATTAACTTTTAGCATGGGAAGTAGGGTTGTTAGCAGGTTTCGAAGCTCACACGCCCCGAAAACAGTTGAAGCACTGATATGTACACAAGATTGGTTGCATCCAGTTTAGGGAAATAGCAGTTTTGATGTCGAAGAATATAAGGACGAGAATGGAAGTGAAGATGAGAATGCATCTAAAACTACCTGAAGGAATATAAGCTTTTAAATTTTTATTTAAGCTTTTATATTTTTTAATATATTTTCGCTATTTGAATTTGATATTGTGGACCAACTTGTGGTATCTAGATAGTATATGTGACATATTTTTTTATCTTAGTATTGTGGCATGTGAGACATTTAAGACTTAATATTGCTGACTTTTAATCTATATTTTTTAACAAAAAATATAATAAATTAGAGTGGGAATAGGCTCAACTCGACTTGAGGTAAGCTCGACTCGACTCGACTCGACTCGATCCACTAGCTCGCCTCGAACTCGACTTGAAAACTTTGGCAAATAAGCTAAGCTCCAATGTTAACCTCAAGGGCGAGCTCGAGCTCGAGTAGAGCACGAACGAGTCAAGTCGAGCTTGGCCCACCTTGACTCGACTCATAACCCGAGGGGGGGAGCTCAAGGTGAGCTGAAGCCAACGCCTCACCGCCAACTATCACCACTCTCTGCACTCGTACCTCTCTCACCCACTATCTCTCCTTCAATTGCTCATTGTTGTGGCCCTTAAATAGGCCTTCAACTGGCCTATAATGAGCCTGTTATAGGTAGAGTTGTACACTAGTCGAGTTAGCTCAGTCAGCTCGCTCGATTCAACTTGGAAAAGCTCGGCTCGAAATTGGATTAGGACCGAGTCGAGTTGGTTTTTAGAGCTCGAAAAAATTTCAAGCCAAGTTCGAGCTTGCCTAATCTCGACTCGACTCAGATCGAGTCAGCTCGATGACTCAGTTATTTTGATATGAATGCTACTCGCCGGGTGTTTGAGTAAATGACTTAACAAAGTGTTGGCAAGGAAGGAATGTATATGTCGACTGTTTGATTTTGATGTTGCTCGCCTGGGTTTTTTGATTTTAATATTGCTCTCTAGGTGTTTGATGAAATACTTATAAAATATTGTTATTGTTTTACATTCTCTAAGAAATTGAAGATGCATTCTACCTGTTTGAGAAAATGTCGAACTAGCTCGAGCTACTGATCGAACCGAGCCGACCTAGCAAGACAAGCTCGAGGACCGAGCCGAGTCCAGTTCGAGCTGGGGTTAGCGTGTACATCTCTAGTTATAGGCATATAGGTAAACTTTTTTAGCACAATAGACTCTTTTTATTGACAAACATCATTTCATGCCTTTACCTATATCTTTAAGGGCCAATTATAGGTTTTTTATTTTTCATGCATGTCAGCTGACAATTTATGAGTAGTCTTGAGGTTTACGGGGGTCACGTTGTATAGCCCTGCTCTATGGTTTGCCTTGTTTGAAGTTGGCTGATTGGATTCATTAGTCGCCTCTAGGAAGTATCAGGGATCCTTTCAGCTCATCTATTGTAGTTTTCTGATACTATTGGAGTTTGGTATATGTGATTTAATTAACTTGTGACTCCCGAACACCTCAGACAGTCAGCCAATATCTACTTTAAACATATTGCGAGCCGACCAATCCAATCCATTAATCATCTTCGGGTCTTTTTAAGGACTCCCACTAGATGGCCAATCCAGGCTTTTTAGGCCTTTTGGGCAAGCCAGTTGTGAATTTATCATGATGGAGTATGTTTGGAGCTCTAAAAGAATCTTAACAATTGGGTTAGGATTGGATAGGTTGGCTTGCAAATCTATTTATACAGTCCGTCAACTATTTCTGAGATTGCCTGAGCCATACTTTGTCCAACTCATATAGTCGCATGACGAGTGTTGGGCCGTATGAATAACTTTGATTGAAGTTTAACTGAAGTTGAAGAATAGTTTTAATCTCATTTTTGAGTGGGTTGTCTACGCCTTAAAAAATTGATGAGTCATCGTAGCCCAGGTGACTTACTACCTCCCTCTTGCCCAAATGGAATTGGATGAATCAAATCAATAAGATTTTTGATTGATTCAAGGCGCGGCCATTCTGGGCACGCCCTCCTTGAGATTTGAAATATCGAATGCCTCCTTTTTCCCTTATTCATTCGTTTAGGGGCTGCAGAAGGTCTTTTGTTTCTAGGCTCATCGCAAACTGATTTTGACTTTCTTTTATGGATCAACTTTCTTTATTCCAATTAATCCAAGAGCCACCAGCTGCACCTTTTGAAGGGACATAGCAGCTGCCAGCATCTTTTTAGATATTTTTACAGATAGATTACGTCCTCTTTGACTTTTATTTCCTGGATTAAAATCATATCTACTTTATTAGAATTAGATTTAATGAGGTCCGAGATAGCCCTTTGCGAGTGGGGTGTTTACACTTAAAAATAAAAATAAAAATTGATATGAGTCATCATTAGAGACTAAACCCTAATCGTAACCATGCCCATAACTTTAGAAGACTTTTTCCTAGAACCTAAAAACCCTCCTCTAAACCATTTACCATTCATGGCATCAATGATATTGGACTCATATGAATGCCATATAAAAATAAGATAAATGTAAAACCATAATTCTTTTTAGATATTCCTTAGTGTAGATTGAAAATATCAATGATGGCTATGAATATACCAAATACCTCTAGCAAATCATTTGCAGATGACTCAAATGGAAGGTTAGCAATGAAGATGCTAAAGAGTCATTTTAGTTTCTTTGAATTGTGAACGATAGTTCAATCTTCCTTTATAACTTCCAATATATACTTTCTAATTTTGGTAGTTTTAATCTAACTCATGATACTATGATGTCATCTATTAGTGTATCAAAAATCATGAAAATATTGCCAATCATATTTTAACATTTGCTTATGAAGTGCGAGAAATAATCTTTGATGAAAATTGTAATTTGGTAACCCCCCTTCTCTTATTTATAAATTCGTTAAACGCATGGTAGCTCACATGATCACCAAAAGAGAGTACACACCAACACTCTCCCTTAAATTAGAGCATGGATACTGATCATGCCCAACTTGGATACAATGACAGATAGACGAGGCCCTGTTATACTTTTTGTGAAAATGTCAACTAGTTGATTCTTAAATGTAAGATGAGGTGTACTAATAATGCCATTTGTTAGCTTTTCATGAACAAAATAATAATTAACCTTGATGTACTTGGTATACTCGAGAAAAAATGTATTAGATACAATACAAATTGTGGCTTGATTGTCGCAAAAGAGAGGAACAACAGATGTACAAGTAATGCAAGATAAATAAGAAAATAGTGCAGTCACACCACTGCACTAGTACTATGTTTAATGACCGATGATATTGTGCAATAAGGAATAACATATATGGTTGTCACCTCTTCTAATGATCGCCCAACAATCAATTACTTTGTTACTTTTTTAAGAGACAAGATTGCCTCCCACAAACATATAGAATTCGCTTATAGAATGTCGATTAGTAGAGCAACTTGCCCAATCAGCGTCATAAATTGGCCTGAATATCAAGGTGACCACAATTACCATAGAGAAGGCTTTTGTTTGGGCAGCTTTTGTGTACCACAAAATATGATGAACAATATATAGATAAAGTATACAAAGTCTACATAAACTGACTGACTAAGCTTGCACCATAGGCAATTTTGGGCAAGTGATGAAAGATAGATGAACTTGTTCACCAAACGATAATACTTTGGATTCAAAAGAAGAGAGGATTCCGTATTGACCAATCAATGATTTATCTCAATCAACATCTTAATAAGGTGAGATCCTAACATTCTTATACTAGCCAAAAGATGAAGGGCATACTTCATTTGGGAAATAAAAATGCCACATGTGGATCATTTAATTTTTATTCAAAAAGGTAATGTAGAGGCCCCCAATCCTCAAATCCTTAATATCAAATTGATGCAAGAAATTGTTTAACTTCTAATATTTCTCCAGTGCTCTCTCCTGTTAGGATGATATAATTAATGTACACTGTTAAAATGTGATTTAGGAACATTTTTCTTGACATATATTGGGTGGTTAAGAGGCACACAGCTGGAAACCAATCTAAATGATATTTAAATAAAAATACTTAAACCAACTTTAGGATATTAGTTAAGACTATAAAGTGCTTTCTCAAGATGAAATGCTTTACTATCAAACCTAGCAAACAAAAGCCTAGAGTAGATGTATATAAATCTCTTCACGTAACGAATGCATTTTTTATATAAAGTTGGTGAATGAGCCAATAATGGTGTGTTAAAATGGATAGAATTGCTTGGACTAGAGTTTAGCTTGGCTACAGGAGAAAAGTATAATGATAGTCAACTCCTAATTTCTGTGTGAACTCTTTTACAACTAGACGGGCCTTGTACCAAGTAACCAATCAATCAAAATTGTACTTCAATGTGTAAATTCTCTGAGACATGACAACATGTTTTTCCTTAAGAAGACTAATCAATTCTTACACGCTTGTTTCTCAAGAGCATGCATCTAATTGAGTATTGCTACTTTCCATTGAGGATCCTTTAGAGCACTTACAACCGTAGAGGGGACAAACATAGAAGAGATGACCCAAATAAATGCATGGTAAGGTGGAAGTAAACAATCAATGGAGACATAGTTACCAATATGATGAGTTGTGCTTAAATCCCTTTGATAATGCTCAAGAATGACAATACTATGTTTTGCTCTATTAACCACAATGGGAAGATCAATAGATGAGATAACAACTTCAATATTTGTAGGCAAGACATCTAAATGTAAAGACCTAATAGTTGCAAAAGGCATTTCATGCTTGACATCAGTAGTGGCGTCTAACATAAGAAGATGAATTTGATTGGGAGACGTTGATGATTCCTCGGGAAGCATTCTTAAGGAATGTAACATCTTTTGAGACAAATTATCATTTATTAATCAAAAACAATACTTGTAGTCCTTTTGAACACTTGAATATTTTAGGAAAACATGAATTGAATGAGGCATAAGATTATGTGAGAATGGGCAATTGTATGGACAAAACAAACACACCAATATGCGAGGGGGCAGAGTAAACGACGAAGTGTTACGATTTAATATCAGAAGAGGATAACTATTACCCAAAAATTTAGATGCCATTTTATTGATCATGTATGAGATGGCCATTATAACTATTTCATCCCAATAGACCATTGGTACCTCCATTCCAATTATTATGGATCTAGTGAACGCTAATAAGTAACAATTTTTTCTTTTAGCTAGCCCATTTTATTGATGGATATATGTAAGGTTTTAGCCTAAATACCTAGTTAGTGAAAAATATTTGTAACTCAAGAATAGTATACTTTTGCCATTATGAAACCAAATCACTTTAAGCTTTCTTGAACTAAGTTTTCACAATCTAGTAAATGCTTATACAAAAAGCGGAACCATAGTTCTACTTTGAAAAGATATCAATGTAAACTATGAAAAATCATCAATAAATGATATAAAAATGTGAAATCCAGATATGAGTATAACTAGGGAAACATTACAAACATTACTCAAAAGAAAAAGTGGTGTTGCTTTCACTATAATTATATATAATAAGAACATACTTTGATAATTCACGTCTCACAACTAAACAAAGAAATAATGCTAAACTTATTAGGAGATAATATGTAAATGGAACGTATTGACATGTTTTAGATGGGAGTGCTAACGACAAAAAGGCTTCTAATTATTACTTTTCGACACAATGGCATAAGAAGAGGAGGCCTTTTTCATAAGCAAGTGGAGACCTCCTAACTCAAGTCCACAACCAATTTTTTATCTAGTATTTAGATCCTGAATAATATAATACCTTTATAAATATGTGACAAAGCAATTGAATTATTTAGTTAACAAGCTCACCGAAATGAGATTAGATGTGAAACAATAAACATGAAGAATATATGAAAATGTAAGAGAAGATTTAATTTTGTAAGTTTCTTTTCCAGACAAATTTGGAATAAGATCTTCCTTTTAATTTGATCTTAACATGAATAAAAGAGAACATAAGGAAATTACCTTCTTTATTTATTATGTGATCATTACCACCTAAATTAGTGGATAGAGGATGGGAAACAAGGTTCCATGGTGTGTCGTAAAGGCAACGGTAGCAACCGTTACACATTACAGGGCTGTAACGGCTGTAACAGCCGTTATGGAAAAAAAAGACCCGTAATTGCCTTTAACGGCTCGTTACGTCCATACAGCCCCGTAATTGTCTGTTATGGGGCCAATACAGGTTTTCCATACTTTTTAATCAACATTACAGGGCAAATACATGTTTTTCAAAAAAAAAAGACCGTAACGGCCATTACAGGGACCGTAACAGCTGTTACGACCCGTATCATAAAGGTAACAGTGATGGCCATTATTATCACCGTTATCATTGCAGAACACCTTACAAGGTCCCCCCCCCCCCCCCCCCCCCCCCCCTTCCCCAAAAAAAAAAAAAAAGCCTAATGACTAGTAACACCCTAATGAATTGCAGCGGTGTATGCACTGTAAACAATATGCATCTCTCCCTTAATTGTAACAATATTAGCCTCTCTCCTAGGCTTAAGCCGGAGATGTGGTTGAAGATCTTAGTAGCGATATCTAGTATATCTAGTATGTCGATATTTACCATAGTTGGTGCATATATATGTCCGAATCATCAGTTTGTGAGGGTGCACAATCCTTTGTTTACTACTCTACCCCTTTGCAGGAAGCCCTTCCTATTAGGTTTGGGTCTAACCATAAGACAGATCGCTATGTGATGGAAGACAAGTTTGGGGATCACAAGTAGCCTTACTGCAGATGTAATTATAAACAGTCTCAAGAGGGGGCCAAAGACTCACATCCCAAAGCCTGAACCTTTTGCGGTTGAAAATCATTATTGAATACCCCAAGAAACTAGAAAGTATGAAGCTTCTCATACTATTTTATATATCTTTAGGAAGAAGAGACTTTGGCATGTAATGGTTGAGTTTCTTCCACCTCTAACAAAGAGAGGCATAACAGAACTTCACAGAAGACTCCTCTGTGGATTAGTTATTTCTATAGTCAATTGACATGTCCTCGTCAAATCATTACATTAAGAAAACATTTTTGCATTACCATCCTAGATTTCCTGAGTTATCGAGTACATCATCAATGGGCCATTCATGTTAGGATGCAGGGAATGAAGTAATCAGTCCATAACCATGAAGTTGCCACTCTCCTAAACTTTCCAGATATGGGTCTCCATCAGGTGGTGTCGGCTTAGTCACAGAGATAAAACCCAACTTCAGTTCGCCCCCAAGGTATATTTTCACAGAGTATGCCCATTTGAAATAGTTACAACCATCTAACTTAACAATGGTAATGTGAAGGTTAGGGTAGTGGTTCACTCACAAACCCATCTTCTAACTATTTATACCATACTACAAAATGAACAATGAATGCGTAAACCAAAGAAACACTTACCAACAACTGGATGGTCACAAACGCAAGGAAGCAACAAGAGACTTCTTACATACGGCAGGGGTGACAAGGAAGTCGGTGATTGCAGCTCTGCTGAGAGGAGAGCGATCAAAGATGGAGTATGACAAGGACAGGCGACTCAATGCCATTATAGTGCAACGTGTGTGTGTGTGTGTGTGTGTGTGTGTGTGTGTGTGAGAGAGAGAGAGAGAGAGAGAGAGAGAGAGACGATTGAAGTTCTGTTTTGCTAGTAGCATGGAGGGGGTCAAAATGGTTGAAGATCTGTTTTGCCAGTGTTATCGAGGTGGTCAAGGCAATTAGGGGAGAAATGCGTGGAGAATGTTTCTTCTTGCTAAGTTTTTTGCTATTTGGAATGAAAGGAATAGTAGGCGATTTCAGAATATTCACGGTTTGCCTTGGAGCTAAATTCCGTGTTAGATTGGGCAGCTGCGTCCCTTAAGTTGTGGTTTCCTATGGATTGGGCAGCTGCATCCCGTAAATTGTGGTTTGCTACATGCCTTTGCATTTGCCTTTTGGTTTCCCTTTTTTATTCTGTATTCTTTCGGCTTTGCCATTTCTTAATAAATTGTCGTCCTTCAAAAAAAAAAAAAAAAGTATAGTTGTCCAAGTGACCACCACCACACTAACAGACTTGCTGGTTAACTATCTCTTACTTCCATACTCATGGTTGAACACAAATTAGAGTTTCAAAGCTTTCAATGGTTGTGGAAGATAAAACTTCTGTATTATGTACATTATGACTAGTATTTAGCCATATGGTTTCCAAACATGGTTGATCCGATTATGGTTTTATTTGCAAGTCCTATTTGCAATTAGCAATTACAATGTAGTACAGGTTACTGACATGGCTCAATGATGAAAAATATTATGATGCATCCTCTGGTCAACGAGTAGATGTAGAACCGTTGGAAATATAGCCATATTCAGGTCAATAGAGTATGCTATTGCTCTTATAGAATTAGATCATATTTTAAATTTCAACCAATATTTGAGGTGTGGAGGCTCTGGAATGAACCATAAATAATAATAATAATAAAAGACTAGTACAGATGAATCTTTAAACAAAATAAAATTGAGGTCATGTTTTTTGCACAGTAAATATTTTATGCCGTAGTTGACTTGTGTATTTTGTTTTCTTATACAAATGGATACCAGGTCAATGAATTTGTGATAGCTGCCTCATACCAAACGTTAAATTTTTATATATAAACGAATGCTCTTCAACCATGCGATGGATTGATAGTTTTTGAGTGGTTTAGATAATAATCCCAAAACCCAATGACTCAACTTGAACCTTGGCCAAGTGAACTCAACCCCATCAGTGGTTTAGATATGATAGTCCCGAAACCCAGTGATTCTACTCGAACCTTGGCCAAGTGAACTCAACTCCATGAAATGTCAAGCCAGCGCAAGATGACTCAAATCGAGCAATTCACAGAGCCAACTATGTCAAACACGTAAAACACAAAAATGCTGCTCTTCGGATTCCAACTGACGACCTTCTCAAGGCAGGAACCAGTCTGCCATGAACAACAAATACCTGAATTTTAGCAATTACATTCAATTCAGGCATGAGATATGTATTGTCACTTGAGCCCACTACATCCATTCTTAATTTAATCATTAAAGAAGTCTCAACTCTCAAGTCCACCCGGTTGAACCATAATTTATAATCCACCCAGCGGATAACTTCAAACCTTTTATGTGCATGCAACATCCAAACCGTCCAATTTGTTGAGACCCACCCACCACATGGTTCTAGTCGGAAAATCAGCCCAATCTATTCTTCAGCTGGGTAACACGATTGGTAACAATATCTCATCATTGATAAATAGCAAACCACAAAGTATGGGATGCTCAATTAGTGGCTACAGCTGATTTTTGCAAACAAGTGAACCCCTGGATGTGGCCCACCACCTATTGGAAGGGTTGGATGCAGGATGCGCTCAATATAATGTATCTACTGGGAGGACCGTAACTTGTGGTCCAAACAGTTGGACTTTGATCTCACTACCAAAACGTAGTCAATGTGGTTGTGATTCATCGAGTCTTCAGATGTCAACCTGACCCAGCCGAATATTGAGTTGAGTTTTTGAACTGCAGTCAAAACTAATAAGTACTAAGGTCATAGCACCTAGGATTGATTTTATTACATCCAACGGTCTTTGCTGTTGATAGGTGGGACCACTTGGCCTTAACAAGGGATTCACAGTACAACAAAGTGTGAAGAATTTATACAGGATCGTTAGCTCTGGAATAGATTGGTGGAATGAAGCTGACCTATAATAGCTTGGAAAAGGATACAACAATGATCATGCCCAGGACTTCTTCCCATCCATCACGACCATGGACTTCATATATATTAGAATTACAGGGTATATATAGATTTATACGGTCAAAGACCCTCATCTGTAGTTCAAAAATTGCCTTTTGAAGGACCCATGAAAGATATACATAACCCAGCCAATGAATATATGCTTATAGACACACGATCACCTTTGAAGCCAGTTTCCAGCACGTCCACCAGACCCAAAAATACAGAACAAGTCAATACAAGATGTGCAGCAGAATTACCCGTGAGATGACAGTCAAGTGGGCAGGCGTTTTTGGAGCAGCATTTCAATGTGGTGATGAAGCAACCTTTGTCAACGTTTAGTTTGCATCTTTGGCCAATTTAGAATAACTGGAAAAAGAGACTCGTAGAGCCATCACCGAATGATCTCAGGTCTGCTGGTTTCACCAGTGCCCTGCACAAAGGGCAGGTCCGCTCTCTTTCGAACCTGAAAAAAGTGGGGCCCAAAAAGAAAAAGGCAGTCCCAAAGGACTGGTTAGAAGAGACTAAACGGAAAAAGATGCATCGAAAATTTGCATGCTGCGTCCAGTGCAAGCAACAGTGGCTGCATGCTGTCTGTCAATCATGTACATTCATATATAGCAACTACAGAAATATGGATGCATGCACTTACCCCTACTTGTATGGTGATCCCATATGTTAATTAGGGTTCTGCAATCTGCATGCATAGCTGCATATGTAGCACATGTTGATGCATGAAACCCAACTAGTGTCCCCAGCAGCCATGCAAATGCATGCATCATCCACACATGATCCCATAGCCTGTACATGTATGGAAACTACATGGATGTGCATGCATCACATTATGCTTTCTCAGATGGTTATGCACACTGAGGCCCACAAGCACAAAACCATCATCAGGCGGACAAGAAACGACAAAAGGCCAAAGAGGGAAACAAACTAGACCAGAAGGACTGGAAACTAAATGCTCTACCATTCAGATACGCAATCTTCGCAGAAGATGTGTTTACACCTAAGCAAGATCGGTGCATGCATCTTCTCCTGGCAAATTGCACACAGATCTCCTGCTGCAGTAACCTGCATCAATCCACCAATAGCTTAGAATATACAATGGAGAACCTGGCAATGAAATTGGATAGTTGCATTAAGTAGCTAATGAAAAATCCTAATCTCCGCATGAGTCCAAGATATGGGTCAGTCATCCGGGGGGACCACCATGAAAGTGGCTTTTGACTGTGGATTATTTCCCTTTAGTATATATTATGATTTTCTTAAGGGTACATATTATGCTCTTCTCTGAACTAATATTTGTACCATGGATCATTGGTCAAAAGTGCATTGGGACAATTACCAAGTGCCAACTTACTGAACTGGGGAAGTACTCATCCAACGTACACAGGGGATACATGCACTTCAATCAAGACAAATTGATATGGAGGCCATTGTAGATTGAGAGTTGCACAAAGCTCTCACTGATTGGACAATCATAATAATCCAATGGGCTGGCCATTGAATCATCATCTTCACCTCGTCCCAGCTATTTAGGGGTCTGCTATTCTCATGATTGCTTGGAAAAGCTATCACTGATTATTGACAATCATAATAATCCAATGGGCTGGCCATCGAATCATCATCATCACCGTCTTGTCCCAGCTATTTGTCCCAGCTATTTAGGGGTATGCTATTCTCATGATTGCTTGGAAAAGCTCTTGTTGATTGGACAAATTATAATAATCCAATGGGCTGGACATCAAATCATCATCATCACCTCCGCATCCCAGCTCTTTAGGGGTCTGCTCTTCTCGTGATTGCTTGAAAAAGTTCAAAGACTGGCTGCCTACCTGTCATCAACCAACCTTTTATCGGACTAGGGACAGGAAATAGGTGATTAGAAAAGGAGATGGTGTTAAGTCCAAATTCAACAGGAAAAATCAGATGTTACTAATGTCTATTCAGTTTTAGCTTTTGCGGTATATGCTTCATCCAGAATGGAGACCAGAACGGTATGTCTTGTGTATGGCGAAGAAGAGATGAGCTGCCACCATCCAGTGAATGGTCACCATTTGACACCATTCCAGTCCTCACACAACAGAAATAAAAACAACTCCCAACTCAAAACTGTATGAAGGTAAGATACAAAGTAAAATGAAACCATGTATAACCTTTTGTACTCAAAACTGTATGGGTATATGTGACAGATGTCTACAAGATTCAAACCACTCACCTGGCGAGACAATATATCAGCCATGGCCCAAAATCTACTCAGATGACAATAGCTGCTTGAACTGAACATAGCCAAAGCCAGGTGATAATCCATTCCTTTCCTCCAACAAAGGGCACAGGATAACCAAATAAGCCATATATTTGGGCTGTTGACCCTTTTCTGTAGGCCTATCCACTTGAATGGTTCAGATTTTGTGCTGCAGCATGACTCTTTGGAAACTCAGGTGCAAAAATGAAACATGCCCCCAACCCCCCACCCCCGCAAAAAAAAGGGGGGGAAAAAGAAGACAAAAGGAAGTGGGTATGATTTTATCTTTGAAAAATAGGCATAATTCAACAACTTGGGACTAAAAAGGTTTGTGAGGGGGGTTTGTGAGGGGCTGATGCCATCCATGTTCTGACATCGGCGTCGCCTATCGAATAGGCACTGCTTCGCTTAGAAATGGTGTGCATATGGGGTATTTTGGGATATAAAAGAGTTGTGAGGGAAGCTGTCAAAGTGGGGGATGGTGTATAGTTATGATGTAGGATTTCGTTCCTATTTCTTTGGAGTCGTTTATGGTATAGTTTGAATGGTTTTTAGGTTGGAACGCCCTATCTTTTATGGACAGAGAGAGGCAAAAGTTGTAAGGCTTTGAAGCCCATCCATTGGTCCAGAAAGCAGACACCGCCAGTGTTGACAAGAGGGATTACAATGCTTTCTTTAATTTCTTCTGAGTATAAGAAGAGGTATAATATGGGTTGAGATTAAATCTAACAAAGGGCCAGGGTATCCCAAATCGGTTACGTATCGGCCGTAACGGTAACGGTGGGACCCGTTACGCGATACGGGGTCGAAATGGCCGTTACAGATTTCTGTGACCGTAACGGCCGTTACGGGGCCGTTACGGGCCATAACGGCCGTTACGGACCCGTAACGGCTGTTACGGGCCCTAAAAAAAATAATAATAATAATAATAAAATACCTTACCTTTTTTCCTTTCTTTTCTTCTTCTTCTCTTTCTTCTTCTTCTTCTTCTTCTTCTTCTCCTCGGGCGGCTGCGGCTGCACCCTGCTGTGGCTGCGGCTGCGGCTGCACCCTGCTGCGGCTGCGGCCTGCTGTGGCTGCGGCTGTGCCCTGCTGCGGCTGCGGCCGCGGCCTCTTCTAATTCTTCTTCTTCTTCTCTCTCTCTCACTCTCTCTCTCTCAATCTCTTCTTTCCCCTTTCCCTCTGTTTTCTTTTCTCTTCTTTTCCCTTTCCCTCTTTTTTCCTTTTCGGTTTCCCTCTCTCCATTTTTTTTTTTTTTTAATTTGCAGCAGCTAGCTGCTGTAGCTACGTGTCACGCGACGACGAGCGCTGACACTCCTCGAGCTCCGAGTTGTACGAACGGTTCAAGGAGATCAAAGTTATATGGGCTCCACAGTGATGTATTTATTACATCTGCACCGTTCATCTATTTTCAGATATCATTTTAGAGCACCGCCCAAAATATGAATTATATCCAGAGATCATGTGGACCACACCAAAAATAGCAGCAGAGATAATGATTTTCACGGTTAAACAATTCAGGGCGCACGGTAACGTTTATTTTCTATCCTGTTCAGACCCGAGTGGGGCCCACATGATGTATATATTTTATCCATATTGTCCATCCATTTTTGACACGTCATTTTAGATCATGATCCAAAAAATTAATAATATCCAAATCTCAGGTGGACCACACCATAGGAAATAGTGGTTATAGAATGCTCACCATTAAAAATTTCTTACGGTCCACTGTAATGTTTATTTTCAATCTAACCTATTAATTGGGTCACATTAACGTGGATGAAGGGAAAACACACATGTCAGCTTGATCTAAAACTTTTCTAGCCCCCAATAAATTTTTAATGGTGTACATTTAACTATTATTGTTTCTTATGGTACAGTCCACCTGAGCTTTGGATGTGCCTCATTTTTAAGCTCATGCACTAAAATTATTTGGCAAAATGGATGGACAGTGTGGATATAACACATTCATCACGGGTGGGGCCCAAAAAACTTTGACACGTGTGCTGCACTTTACAATTCGAGTCCCTCCTAATTCAAGCCTTAAAAAATTGTACACAAGACATATATTAACTTAAAATTTGGCATTTAAATTATGCACTGCAATTGCTAACTCACAATGCCAAAATCAAATTGTTCGAATAGTTTTAATTGTTAATTTGTGGACTTTTATTTTTTAAAATAAGGTCTTTTGATTTTATTTTTTTTATAATTCACTATTCAATAAATGTCCACCAATTTATAAGTGAGATAATGACAATAAATGGCATAAATTTGAGGCTGATTTGGAAAATAGATTGGTCCTTCAAGTCAGCCCCAAATTGACAACGTCATCTCCCTAAATTTAATTTCATTTTTTTAAAAGAACTATTGGGAGAAATGATATCAAGTTGTTAAGTATATAAATTACATATTTAGAAAATTAAATATATGAATTTTGTAGTCAAATTAAAGTTACCTGGTTAAAAAAATAATCAGACAGTCCGATACAACTTCTCACCAAAGAGCGGACCGTTACACCACCATAAACATGTTCCAATTTATAACTGAATGCATATTTGGAATGCTTAGAATATTCCGGATTTAATCCATATTTTTTCATATTTTTTGGCAAAAAAAAAAAAAAACGCCGTTACAGGCCGTTACGCCCCCGTATCGCCGTTACGCCCCCGTATCCGTATCGGTTTCGGAGGGCACCGTTATGCCAACCGATACCGATACGGGACACCTTGCAAAGGGCTGAGATAAGAATTAAGTGTTTGGATTAGCGAAGATTAGGGATTACAATGCTTTCTTTAATTTCTTAGGAGTACAAAAAGAGGTATTATATGGGTTGAGATTAAATCTAACTCAGGGCTGAGATTAGAATTAAGTGTTTGGGTTAGTGAAGATTACAAGGCTTTCTTTAATTTCTTAGAGTGCATAGTGACTCCCTCTCCATATGGCATCTGGCAATGATGGCTTTCTTCTGGGCCCTTTGGAGAGAGAGGAACTATAGATGCTTTCAAGACGCTTCCTCTCACTCATACAGAGTTTCTTCCCTTCCCTTGCGCGATCTAAAGTTGTGGGCCGTCAATCTTTTGGGCAGAGACGATGGCATGTGCTCCTTTTGATTTCAGGCTTCGGTGTACCTTCAGGCTCTGCAGAGCCTTTTGTCTTTCGAGTTGCATAGGTCCTCTCCCCCCCCCCCCCCCGCTTTCTCTCTCTCTCTCTCTCTCTCTCTGTTTGTTGCTTCTTTTAGGGTTGCTTTCGCTCCCTTTATAATAATATTTTCCAAGCTTGAGTAAAAAAAAAGACCTACATAATGCCTGTTCTACAGATTTTTGGGAAGTCTATGTTTGAAGATTGGATTTTTTTATTTTTTTTTGAAGGATTGGATTATCACTATTGTGGCTTGTTTTATTTGTGGGGAAAATGCATATTTGGGTTTAAACTCCTGTTTCTTTGATGCTTGAAGTTCTTCTAGTGGTGTTGCATCACTCAGGTTAGTTTATAGTTTTTTATTGCAGATATCTATTTATGTTATTGTGAGGAACTTATTTTGGATGACCAAACTTTCAACTTTATTTTCTGGAAAGTGCATCAAAATTTCCAGAAACTGTCAATGGCTGCTGGAAGTTTAGTTTACACGCTGATTTCAAGGATATTTTGCAAATACTTCATATTTGGTGTGGGAAAATGAAGTATGGCATACGCCAATCGGAATTGAGTTGCCATCCATTGAGTCCTTTGAACCACGATCTATCCTGCATCAGTGGGCCAATGAAAGCAAGACAGAATTCTTTGGAAATGATTAGTTCTGTTTCTGATCCTCTTTGGGGCATCCAAAAAGAAAGAAACAAAAAGGATTTCAGCAATGAGGGTCAGAAGTTGGGGTTGAGAGTTAACAACTCTCGATCACCAATTTAGGTTCTCTGAAGAAACAAATTCAAAGGGGTTGCATCATAAAAGCGGAGAATGACAGTAAACCAGCCAACCATGTACTCAAATTGAGCGGTAATACAACTCAGTGGGTGGTAGCATTGTAGTTATGGATTTGAATGTGGTTATTCAGCTCTTTTCCCAGTCCAACCAAGGACTCAAATTGAGCAGAGGTGCAAGGCCCCTAGAGAAGGCCTTCATGTGTGCATGTGAGTGGGAGGAATGGGAGACGATGGAACAATTACCTGCTCGGATGTTGCATATGACCCATAATGCACCTCTTTACGTGACAAGGCCTTCGATGCAGCAAAAAAGGATTGGACCTGCACATGTCAATTTAAGGATGCTTAACAATCAAATCATTCTTGTTCCACGTATGATTGGCAAGACAAGATTTATAATGATGATACAATATATAAATATAAGGTTATGATAATGATGATGATGATGAAAGCTTAGCAATCTGGTAAAGGACGATGTCATTGTCTGCAAGAATGAACACAAGCCCCACCATGTGAAGATAAGTGGTAAATGTGAAGAACACGATGATAAGCTATATGGAAATGCGCACCTTCTCAACAACTGATGTCAGTTTAAAAGTCAGGTACAGCCCTGTGGTAAGCGATGAAAAGAGGCTTCCATATTCCTTGTTCAAGAAGAACCGATACCAAACTGGTGCTGGCAGCAGAGCGCGGTACAGCAGCAGGAAATACTCAACTAGGGTTAGCATTTGACCCTAAAATCCAAAGGAGAACCATGTAAGAAATCATCATCCCAACTAATTGGGGTCGGCTCCATGCAAGAAAATGCTTCCTTTACAGTCAGTAAAGATGTCTTTCAATGCAAGCAATGTTGCAAGCATCATGAAATACTCAACTAGAATTAGCATTTGGCCTTAAAATCCAAAAGGACAACAACCATGTAAGAATATGTTTCATTACCAACCACTAAAGATGTAATATCAATGCAAGAATTGTTGTACGATTGAATAGAAAATTGCAATTTTAAGAAGTTTCCTCTTGTTAAAGTCCCTTGATATACATTGATACACCATCCACGAACGGCTCGAGCTTTTGGAGCAAGTGGTGATTTGATATGGTATCCAGTGTTTAAATTATCGGCGACAATATCGAATTGTCGCCGATAATATCGGAATCGCTGGCTCAGCGAAACCGAAAACCCAATTTTTCGTTTCTCTTCCCGATATCGCCGAAATATTGCCGATAATGTCGGTTTTCCGATATTTTCTAGACATCGATGGCCAACTCCCCCATTTTACCACGTTTTCGGCGATAAAATCGTCGAAATCCAAGAAAAAAATAAGAAGAAGAAGAAAATACCTGTTTTTTCGCTCCGATCGATTTGAAGAGAGAAATTCCCAAAAAAAAAGAAGAAGAAGAAGAAAATACCTGTTTTTTCCGTCAAGATCCTTGAATGGCGACTCCTCCGATTTGCCAGCCCCGAAACCCGCTGGCAGGGCTATGAAAATCCGGAGACTTGTAGAAATTTTTGAAATTTTGGGAACGAGGGGGAGGGATTTTCGATTTCGGAGGAATTTGGGGAACAATTTTCGAATTTTAAGGGGACGCGGATTAGGTAGGTGCAGGTTAATCGTGCGACTAACAACTTGAAACGTTTCCAACTTCTGTGGGTCCCACCGTGATATGTGTTGTATCCACACGGTCCATCCATTTGGAGAGATCATTTTATGGCATGATTCAAGGAATGAGGTAGATCAAAAGCTTTAGTGAACCTCACCACAGAAAACTGTAGAGAGAGTGACCATACCGTTGAAACCTTCCTAAGGTCCAGTGGACTGTTTATTTGAGATCCAATCTGTTCATAAGTTAATAGTGATGTTAAATAAGGCTATTAACAAATATCATCTTGATCGAAAACTTCTACAGCCCTTGTAAGTTTTTAATGGTAAGCATCAGTCTGTCCACTATTTTTTGTGGTGGGGTCCACTCGAGATTTGGATCTGACTCATTCTTTGCCTAATGCCCTAAAATGGTATCTCCATATGTATGTATGGTGTGGATACACAACATACATCATGGCGGGACCCACATAACTCGGTGACGTAACTTAGTGGCTACGCGTCAGTAGCTAATCCACATCCATTTCAAATAAGTGGGTTGCGTACGCACACCCTACGTACTGGGATGCTTAGGTGGGGTCCACCATGATATTTTTTTGAAAAATCACCGTCCATCAGTTTTTTCAGATCATTTTAAGACATGAGCCCAAAAACCAAGTGTATTCAAAACTCAAGTGGGTCACAGGAGAGGAAACAGTGAAGATTGGTGACCATCGTTTAAACATTCATGTAACCACAAAAGTTTCATATCAGGCTAAACTTTTTTGTGTTTTCACTTCATCTCAATGGGAATGAACTTATAAACAGTTTGGATGGCATATAAACATTAAGGTGGAGCCCGGGAAGGTTTGAAGGGTAGCAAATTTTCTACAGGTTTCCTTCTTGTATGGCCCACTTTAGTTTTGGATTCACCTGATGCTTGGTATCAAGTCCTAAAATGATCTGGAAAAATGGATGGATGGGGTGAATTTTTTGGAAATATCATGGTGGGCCCCACCTAAGCATCCCAGCGCAGGAAATTCCTGTAAAAGCTTTCCCGCATGGATGTGTACTGAGTACGCTCTTATGGTACTCAGTAAACTCTGTTGGGTCCACTCTAAATTCATGTGGTTTATCCACGCCGTCCATCCGTTTTTTCAGATCATTTTAACGGTTGAGCCCAAAATCAAAGTATATCAAAATCTCAAGTAGACCATATCAAAGGAAACAATGGAAGTATTGATTTCCACCGTTGAAACCTTTCTAAGGCCCCTAGTGATATTTATTTGTCATCCAAACTTTTCATAAGATCACATAGACACGGATGAGGAAAACACAAATATCATCTTAATCTAAAACTTTTGTAGGCCCCCAATAACTTTTCAACGGTAGACTTCAATTATGTTGTTTCAAGTGGTGTGGTCCATTTGAGCTTTGGTTATGATTAATTTTTGGTTTAAAGACTTAAAATTATATGATAAAATGTATGGACGGAGTTGATAAAACGCATGAACGACGGTGGGGCCCATAGAGTTTACTCAGTACGCAGTCCGCTTCCTTTGGCACGAAATCGGATTAGCTACTCCCACTGCCACCAGCTAATAGCTGGTGGTCGGTGCTCTATGGAGCCCACCATGATGTACATGTTTCATCCATGCCGTCCATCTATTTTTTTAGATCATTGTATTATATCAGACCAAAAATGAAGTATATCCCAATCTCAAGTGGACCACATTACGGAAACAGTTTTGAATGAACGTCGACCATTAAAAACTTTTTGGGGGCCATAAAAGTTTTGGATGAAGCTGATCTTTGTTTTTATCCTTCATCTGGGTCCATATGACCCAATCAATAGATGGGATGTCAAATAAACATTACGGTAGGTCTTAGGGGGATTTTAACGGTGAATATCCAATCACTATTGTTTGCCCGTGGTGTGGGCTACCTGAGATTTATATCCCTCTCATTTTTTGCATAAAGCCCTAAAATGATCTGTAAAAATATATGAATGACATGGATGAAACACATATATCATGGTCGGGCCCACAGAGCACCGACCACCATGATGTATGTGTCATATCCACATCGTCCATTCATTTTTAGATATCATTTTAGGGTATGAACCAAAGAATGAGGCAAATAAAAATTTATAAGCTTGCATTTGTATTATAAAAACTCATTTTGGTTACTATTTGAGTGATTTCTTACTACAACGCATGCCTTTTAGCCCCCATTAAATGGAAACTTATTATTTAATGCATTATTTTTGCAATTTTTTCATTCCTGGATATGTAAATGTGTATTTAGGCATGTCCTAAAGTTTCACTAAAAAATTCCACCATTTTCTCCATGTTTCCCCTTTTTCCTTGTATTTCCAGTTATCGGCGATATTATCAGCGATAACGATATTATATCTTTATCTCCGGCCAGCGAAACTTGTAGCGATACCGACAACTCGAACACTGATGGTATCAGAGCAGAAGGTCAAGTATTAGAATCCCTGGGCAGCAAAAATGCCTCCATAATATATTCTCCCACGGGGTCGGCTACATGAATCATGTTCCACCATTCTACTCCATCAAGGGCCACGCCTTAAGTTAGACCATAGGTGATAATCTTCTATTACTATCTCCATCCATGTCCTTTTAAGTCTTTCCCTTGCCCTTTTAGAGCCTTCAACTTGTACCAAGTCATTCCTAACCAGTGCAGTTCTTGGTCTCCATTGCACATAACCATCCAAGTCTACTATCCCTCATCTTATACCTATTCATGCTACTTTCCCTCCTCTTAAGATCCCTCCTAAGAAATATATACAACACAGTTTATATAAGAATTGATCTTATCATTCATATATAAAATGATGAACAAAACTCTTATAAGTCCCACGCACATAATATAATGTGTGCATGATGTTGAATAAATGAAAGTATAAATCTCTATGTTCTGATTATTTACTTATTTTTTATTATTATTATTATTATTATTATTTGAGTTATAGAGTGACATTACAAGTTAATCTACAATAGGAGTATGGGACCATAATTTTGAATCAGTAAAAATAGTGATCTAGATCAGAAACAATCCATAATTCAGACCATGAGATTTGGAATTGTCTTGACCACCCAATTCATGGGTATTGTAGGCTTCTTGCACATAGTTCAGATGACCCAATCAATCTGGGTTTTGCCCAATCACCTATCCAAGAAGAGCCCATTCTAATGAACGGACCCTATCAACACACACTGTTTCATATATCGATTGTATCTGCTGATATTATCAATATCTCACCTAGGCAATATGAAACCCACGTGCATTCGTGAAAATACATATCAATAGATCATGATATATCAATGTGAATACAGCTCAATAAATGTGTTTCAGATCAATACTTGTGATTTTCACAAGTATAGATCGATACACAACGATTAGTGTGAAATTCATGCAAAAATAGGGGGGAAAAAAAGAGAGGAAGAATTGGAAATATTCGATTTTGTGTCTGGTGTGTTTTCAATTCTCCACTCAAGTCATTTCACATCAAAAGACAAATTTGGTGGAGAAATCATGATCCAAAAGAAGATTAAAACTGGAGCCCCAAAGGTGAGAAAAGTTTGCTTAAGTTCCTTTTTTTTTTCTTTTTTTCCTTTTTTTTTAACAAGGGTTTTAAGCAAGAAATGTGGCAGAGGCAAATGCTCTAGAAATGTCTATCAGAGGATTTAGTCACATCTTCGAGGCAAACGCAAATGCACTAGAAATGCCAAACGGAGAAGATGAAATCTGGTTGGCCACGGACCAGCTGGGTGTAGATAAAGCCCCAGGCCGGATGGCTTTCCTATCCTCTTTCTCAAGAAGTTTTGTGGTGACATCAAGGAGGATGTTTTAGCATTCATCAACAAATTTTATGAGAGTGGAAGATTGGCAAAAGACTTTGGGGCTTTGTTCATAACCTTAATTCCCAAAAAAGAAGAGGCGAAAGAGATAATTGGAACAAGCTCATAGCTGAGGTGGTGGATAATCACTTATGGAATTGGCTTAGATCACCAACTACCGCTTGGTACTTGGTACAAGCTCATAGCTAAGGTGGTGGATAATCACTTTTATGGAATTGGTTTAGATCACCAATTACCGCTTGGTACTTGGTACACGCTCGTAGCTAAGGTGGTGGATAATCACTTGAGAAGGGTTATGGAATTGGTTATCTCCTTTTCCCAGGGAGCATTTGTCAAAGGAAAACAGATACTAGATGGGGCGTTAGTAGTTTATGGATTCATTGGCCAAAGACATTGATCTCGAAAACCAGAAGTATGCAAAATTAATCTTAAGAAAGCGTGTGATAATGTAAGATTGGGACTTCCTGGATTACAAGCTTCATAGAATAGGCTTTGCGTTTTGTTGGAGGAAATAGAAACCGATGGAAATAGATACCGGTGTGTCTCGTAGGGCATAGTACTCAATTTTAGTCAATGGCTCCCCAAAAGGCTATTTTGAAGGCACCCATGGGATTTGACCAATGTTGTCGAATCGCATATGCGATCGCACGATCGCATATGCCTATGTGCATATGCGATCGCACGATCACATATGCGACCGCATATTTAAAAATAAATTATATATATATGAAATTTTTCAAAAAAAAAAAAAAAAACCTAAGGGGAACTTTTCTATATTAATAGATAACCAATTTTACATATTTAAAATACATTTGAGAGGGAGAAAATCAATTAAACATCAAGTCATTGACGATCAACAATATAGTTAACAAGTAACAACAAAAATCAACAAGTTATTTATTTATTATTGTAGAAAATCAACAAACTATCTTCCTTGAAACTTATAAGTGCTTGAATCTTGATATTCCAACTTCCAAGAGAGAGGCAATGTGGGGGAGAGAGAGAGAGAGAGAGAGAGAGAGAGAGAGAGAGATTAAGACTACTTGTAATTAAGAAATGTAAGAGAAGAAGAGAGTAAGAGAGTTTTGGAGTGAGAATATTGCAAATGGAGGAGATTTGGAAGCCTTTTTATAAGCAAAATGTTTTTTTTTTTTTTTTTTTGCAAAGAAAAATAATAATAAAATTAATATGCCATGGCCAATATGCGATGGCATATGTGCCATGATCACATATGTGATTTGCATATGGATATGCACATATGCGGTCGCACATGACAACACTGGATCTGACAAGACGATCCCCTATCCATGTATCTCCTCATCATTGTGGCAGAAGCGCTTAGTCAAAATCCTTGTAAGAACCAAGGAAGAGGGCTCATTGAAGGGTTCAATGTTTGGAAGGAATGAGATGACTGTTTCACACTTGCAATTTGCCAATGACACCCTCATTTTCTGTGATGCAGATTTGATGATGGTGCTAAACCTGCATTGCATTCTCAGGTGCTTTGAAGCAGTCTCAGGCTTCAAGGCTTGCCTCAGCAAAAGTGAAATGCTGGACGAAGCTTGCTTCCATAAACTTGTATTGGGATGCAACGTGGGGTCGTTACTGTCAAATATCTTGGTCTGCCATTATGCATTGGCTTTTTTTTTTTTTTACACACGCACACACACCCCACACACACATGCCAGTGGAATTTCACCACCTGTTGAGCGGACCTACTACGATGGGGTCTGCCATTATGCATTGGCTGTCCCTCCAAGTTGCTTTGGGATCCGGTCATCATCAGATTGGAAAGATGGTTGGCTTCTTGGAAAGGAAGATGTCTCACGTTGGGGGGAAGACCAACGGACATTAAGGTGGGGCGGAGATGACTGTCTATTTTATGTCTCAATTCGTTGTTCAGCTGGGGTCATTGCTTACCTGGAGAAGATTCAGTGGGATTTCTATAACAGGTCAGAATCAAGCCACATGTTCCACCTTCTTGATTGGGAGGAGGTATGCAAGCCCACCAATCAGGAAGGGACTTAGGCCTACCTAGTTGTATAAATGAATGAATCAAATCAAATCGAAAATAGGTCACCTCATGCGCCATTTAAAAGCTTGGAGGACATTGCTAACATTGGCTTTATGGTGTGGATGCTAGCAAAACACGCACATGGGTGCAGGCGCGCACACACGCTAAGTCTCCCGCAAGCAATGTCACAAGAAACCATCTGCAAAAGGGTCGAGTGGACCCACTACGATGTGTCTCTAAAATCCACTATGACCATCAAGTGTGTGATCCCATGATAGGCATAGGGCTTAATAACCAGGGGATCTGTGATTCAAGTGAGCCACACCAAGGGAAACAAATTTTTTTTCGGGGTGGGGAGCATCCTTGATTTTGACGAGGCCTGCCTTGATGTGTATGTGAAATCCACTCCTGCCATTAGATGTGCCATCCCATGTTAGGCCCGAGGCCAAAAAGTCTAACTTGACCCGTGATTCAAGTGAGCCACACCGAAGGAAACGGTTGGAAAAAGAGACATCCTCTCTTGATATTTTAGAGGGCGCACTACGATGAGTATACGAAATCCACTCCAACCATTAGATGCCAAACCAAAAACTTGGCCTAGGGCCCAAAAAAGGGCCATCTAGGTGGGCCACATCAAGGGAAACAGTTTGGAGGGTCGGCATTACCTTGTACCATGGTGTGGCCATTACGAGGCCATTACATGAAGGTAACGGTGGCAACCGTTACATGTTACGAGGTCGTAAAGACTGTAACGGCCGTTACGGAAAAATTGACTCGTAAAGGCCGTTACACTCCTGTAAAGGCCATAATGGTCCATTATAAGGCCAATCTAGGTATTTCAGGGTTTCTTTTTCAATAAAAAAAGAGAGCTGTAATGGCAGCTACACCCCATATCTGTGGCCATTACTGTTATAGAATACCTTGTCTTGTACACTGTTTCCAATCCTGCAGGCCACCTCAATCATAGATGGTTTGATTTTTTAACCCTGGGCTTAACAAGAGGTAACATACCTAATGGTTGGAGTGGATTTGACATACACATCATGGTGGGGTCCACCCAAGACAACCACCTTATACTGGTATGGATACTCTTGCCGCATTGCTCGCAAGAGACCATCGTTGCACGTGCCCGCTTAAGATGACTTGGTTTCTGTTAGATCGCCATGAAGGTTTTTCACCCTAATGAATTCTAGCTCTTTACATGCAAATACGTGATTCCACCGGATCCACATCAAGAACTTTGTAAGCATTATCACACTATTTTAAAAGCTTCAAGGAACCAAGCATGCAAGGGAATGATGTAAAGGCGCAATCTGCTTCACCAAATAACCTTGTTATTTCCTACCATGGTCTCAGACAAAGGAATAAGGTCTAATAAGTATTGGCTGATGTGGGCCGTCTCTAAGGGCAGCTGATGCAAACCAGTTAGAGGAGAATTTGATCACCACCTTAAATTTCCTAAAACTCATTCACTTCTATAAGGGAGGCATTTCCCCATTTCTAGACAAGACCTTGTCTAACAACCCTCCACATCTTTGCCTGTCTTGGGGGGGGGGTGAGAGGGAAACACCATGGTGCTTGAAAGGAGACTTGCTTTCCTTTGCTGCATCATCTGCCAGACTGCCGCCACCACCATATAGCAGTGTTTCAAATAGTGCATAGCCCACCTTTGAAGCGTGACATGTAAGCTACATAGCATGTCGCGTAAGCTACACACTAATATATTTTTAATCAAGGTTGCACTTGGTTACACCAATTCATGATATTTTGCACCAAATTAGACTGGTTAATAGTAAATTTTAACAAAATTTTATGATATTTAGTGCAACGAAACGCAACCTAAAGTAATAGGAAAGGGCAATTATTAAGTATAAAGGTAAAGAAAGAGCAACGAAACCAATTTAATACTCTTGCATTATTTTCCTAAAAGAATTGAAAATATTAACTAATATTTGTTGAAAATTAAAAAAATGTTACAAATCAATGAAAACATCAACTGATTTTAATGTTGTAGCAGAAATAAATAGTAATGTGAGCTACGTAGCGTGTAGCATGTGCTATTTATCATGTAGCATAGGCTACATGCAACTTAAGCTATTGGCATGAGCTACGTAGCGTTAAGGCTAAGCTATGCTATGTAGCGTAAGCTACAAGCTACATAGCCTAGCTATTTAAAGCATTGCAATATAGTTACCGGTCTTGAAAACAGTCCAGGCTCTACCCTTGATAGATCCCTCACAGCAAGGATCTGGCATCCAGATGCATCTACTTTATTGCCCTTCTCCAAGAGAGGACATTAATCTACCCATTTCTGAATAAGGAGCTGAAGCTGATAACTATTTCATAGATAAATTCCAGCCTGTTTGACTTCTTATCGATGCTGAAATGAACGAAGTTTTTATTGTTTATAGATTCTCTTTGCTTTGAGGATTCCTCTACTTTTTTGGTATGATGCCCACGCTGGTTGATGTGATGCTAATAATATCAAGTTACAAACAACGAATTTTTGTTTCTGACATTCAATGGTGCTGTTTCTTTTCTTTTTTTTCACTACAATTCTTTCCCTGCATAATTTGCTTACGGAACAGGAGATTTTTTGAAATTCAAAACTTTAAAAAAAAAAGATTTTTGGAATTCCAATTCAAGACCCGTCTAGCATCATTTTTTATTTTTATTTTGCAAGGGTATAAACCTGTCTTGCACCAATGAGCATTATGAACTTAATGTGAGTTTTACAAGTGCTCAGCCACATTTCTTTTCTTTTCTTTTCTTTTCTTTTCCTTTTAAAATACAATCAGCGAACTAATTCATCCAACATTATGAAATTTTACAATGAATGGCAAGTTGTGGAACCCTAATTGTCATGAAGCTTTATGGAGATGGGCAAATGCACACATCAGTCAGTCCCCCTTGCCTACTACGCATATCTAGTGGCTTCGGCGGAGGAGATAAATGTGCAATAACATGGTCAAGTTATTGTTTAGAGTATCCCTGATATTATCCATATCTCCAGCTTGGCAATACCAAAACGCTGGTAGTATAAAAAAAATTCCAGGTATCGGCGATATATCGCTAAGTATCACGGATGCATCAATAACGCCAATGTATCGCCAATATTTTCGACTGTAAATTCCAAGTGTCACTTGCATCGCCAATGTATCGATATCGCCAATATTTTGCCAATATTTTTTACCATGTAAATTCTAGGTGTCGCTTATATCACCAATGTATCAACGATATTTTGATAATATCGCCAATGTATCGATATCGCCAAAAATCTGTTTATTAAAAAATGTTTGGATGGGATGGGATGGTTGGATCATCATGAATGTGTATTGTGTTTATATGCTTATATATGCAAGAATGTATAAATGCAATATGCATGTTAGTTTGCTTATTAATTGGTTTAATGAGATTTAAGTGATTGTTGTGCTACTATTGGATTGATTTCTTACGACAACACATTTTTAGGCCCCATTAAATGGAAACTTATTATGTATGCATTCTTTTTGCAATTTTTTTATTCCTTAATATGCAAATATGTGTATTTTCGCATCTCCTGAAGTTTCACTGAAAAATTCCATTGTTTTCCCCATGTTTCCCTTCATTTTTGGAAATCAATGATAACAATATTGTTTTTGGCCTCAACCAACGAAACTTGTAGCGATACCGATACTTCAAATCCTAGTCATGTATAAAATTATAATGGTAACAATGAACCCCTAGATAAACATACAAATTTTATGTATAAAGTAGTAGAGATTGAGGGAAAAAAAGGCCTACCTGCTTACGGTAATTACGACCTCTATTGTTCTTGTAGTACATTAGTAGCATACACTTGAAAACCATCCCTGCTTGCCGTACCATGGTATCTGGAGAGCAAACCAATTTTGTGTGTTCAGAAGATCGATTTCATCCTTAAGGCTTACTAAACCTATTCACATGCACATGAACCCTAAACCCAATACAGAAAAAAAAAAAAAAAAAAAAAAAAAAAAAAAAAAAAAAAAAAAAAAAAAAAAGGTACTCAATAGATTCTCAGAGATAAAGGCACCAGACATCAAAATACAATGCTCACAATGAGATATGAACCACAAAAGAATCTGGTATTGTTTATCTAAGAATACACGAACAAATTAGAATGTAAAATGAAGATTAATTCTCCCATAAATACTAATGAAGATTTGTGTGCATATTCAAAATAAGTCTCATGATGTATAAAATTTCTTTTTTGCAAATTCAAACAATTAAATATAAGTTGCATGTAAAGAAAGAAATTTCTATAGCTACCATGGAATATTTGTTAAAGTACATCAGTGATGCAGGACATGAAATTCAAATATGATGTGCAAGATTTTCAGGCTTTAGATCACACTAGTTCAGAAACAAGTACACAAAATTCCATATCCCACACAAAAGTTCAAGCACTCAATCAAGGGAAATCTATACAGGCCCAGGCCTATACAAGTTAGGGCTGGATCAATCACATTTATAAACCAAACGATAATTAGAGGAGGGTAAATTCATCTACACATGCACAGAAATATTTTCTCAATCCAAGGGATTCACAAGTTTCAAATCGGGGAACCTTAGGATTAGAAAATGGTTAAATAAATTGAAATTTAAGACAATCTAGGGTTAGGATTAGAGAAAGTAAGCAAGAGAGGAATGAAGGAGAGGAAAGATGGGACCTGATGACAGTCCACGCGTGTGGACAGGGAGCCAGACCTGACGCAAGTGCGCAGGGGCCTGTCCGCACGTGCGTGGGGGCTACGAACCCGGAAGGCGTCTTCTTAGGTTTGGTCGGCCAAGGGTGGGCTCCAAAACCTCTGATTTTCAGGCCAATCCGATATACAGTCTATGCATGGTGCTCCGCCAAAGGTCTAGCCCTCCTGCAAGGCTAGATTCCAGAAATTTGCAGTAGTTAGGAAACGTCTACAAATATTGATGGATTTACAGATGGGATGATTGTAAGAAAAGAGAAATATTGATGGTAGAAGGTGGGGACGAATCGGGATAGGTGTAGCTTCGCACTACGGTAGTCAGCCCTTCAAGAAAGGGAGGGTTTCACACCCAATTGAATCTCCACAACTCAGGAATTTAGAGGAGTACAAAAACGCAAAAATTTTATAAATTTTCAATAAAAAAAAAAAAAGATTACAATGGGTGCTTATTTATAATCAAACCTTATACTCCAAAACTTGCGCCATGTATGCAACCTATTACTTAGAGACGAAGTAATAAAAAATAACAACTAATCAAAGCAATCTAAACCGTCCATGATATTCCTAATAACAATAATAAGCAAAACCCAAAGTACTAGATTAATTAGACTAGTGGGCCACAATCATGAGAACCCATTGTGGGATTCACATGACTATAGGGTCCACTCCAACAAACCAAAACGCCGTCCTCTAACTAGAAGGCCCTCCCTAGACGTCGTCATCGATCCAGATCAATGGCGGAGCCCTCCTTGCATACGTGCGTAGAGGGGGCATGCGTGTGCGCGTGATGTCTCATCAATCAGTAATGTCACTAATTTCTTATACGAGTATTGAATATATATTTTTTACTTTTTTTCTTTCTTTCTTTCTTTTTAAACACACGCACCCACCACACACCAGTGGGATTTCACCACCTATGGGTTTCGAACCCAAGACCTCGTGTTGAAACTCCTCAAAGTCTACCACTCGGGCAAGGACTGGAACCCAATATATATTTTTGACTTGGATATATGGGTCAACATTAAGAAACCATGCACATGTCAAGTCTAATGATCACCGTATTGCTAATTGGACACATGGCAGATTGAAATTCAAACAAAGGTGGGTAAAGTGATGCCACCAACCACATCATTCCACTCAATTAAGCCCAACATTTTTTTCCATCTTTAGGAGCGTTGAAGCTCATGAGAGTTGCGTCAAGGACTCAAATGATCACATCTTGCGGGACCTTGGCATTCTTTACAGTAGGTGATTGATATGTAAAGAAATAAGTAGTAGGTCCTTCAAAATAAGAAGGGTCAAGAAGGTTTTTAATACACCCTTAACAAAGCATCTCCTAGGTTCCTATCTATAAGGAATTTGACACGCTTCGAAGGTTGCCTTAGTTATTGGTGGATGAAGTGGTAGGAGGTAGAATTGGGATCCAACCTGCATCCATGGAGGATACATGCAGGGTTTTTTTTTTTTTTTTTTGAAAGGATACGATTTTATTGAAAGAAATCGAAACAACCACAAGAATTACATAACAACAAACTAAATACAAAGGGGATCCCCTTCGCCAGTAGCACTAGAGTTTGAAACCCAATCCTTTACACCCAATTTGGCTCTCCTAATGCCCTCCAATGCCCCCCAAAATAAGGCCCAGATATTGGCCAATAAGGCCATCCTCCAATATCTCAAACCATTCTTCCAAACCCCACCCTCATGCCATGAGCAAAGAAAACCGTCTATTGATTCTGACATCACCCATGACACCCCAAAGAGATCCCAAAAGTTGGCTCATACTACCCTCACAAATGGGCAATGGATGAATAGATGGTCAACCATTTCCTCATTTCGCATGTAGAGTAAGCAAATATTGGCGATTGTCATCCTCCTTTTCTGAAGATTGTCAATGGTGAGTACCTTGTTCCACCCCACCAACCAAGCCAATGTGACCACCTTAGGAGGGGCCCTGTCGGACCACAAGCAGAATGTGTGTTCAAATTCCTTTACCAGAGAGATCCCTGTGAGCAGCCTATGGAGTGTAGAAGGATCAAACTAAATATTTCCCAAACTTATCTATGCTACACACCATTGCATCCGAATCTGCTAAAGGACAAATACCAGCAAACTGCTTCAACAAGCATAAGAATCTTCCTCCTCTTCTAACAAATCCCTGAATCCAATCTGCTCCTTGAATCTATTACCTAGTCCAGAGATAGCTTTTCACATGCCCGTGGGGCCCTATACAAGCCACCATTTCCTAGTTATTAACTCCTTTGAAAGGTTGCCCTCATCTGTATCAAACCTCCATAGCTATTTACCCAAGAGAGCATCATTCATAAACCTCCAAATTCTAATACCCATTCCCCCAACGGCTTGCACACATCCTCCCACTTCATTAAATGGAACTTGTTCTTCTCCTCAGCTCCCATCCACAAGAAGTCACGCTTAAGCAATTACAACCTCTTCAAACCTTCCTTTGGGCACTTGAATAATGATGAGTAATATAACGGGAGTTTAGATAGGGTCGCTTTAATGAGAGTTAACCTTCCTACCAAAGAAAGATGTTGTCGTTTTCAAGATGACAATTTCCTCTTAACTTACTCAACCACCTTATACCACAAGTGCTTGGTTGGCTTGCTAATACACAAAGGAAGCCCCAAATAAGTAGAGGGAAATGAACTTGCCTAACACCCGAACACCTCCTCCAACAATGGAGCTTCCTCCTTTGAGATGCCAATGCCCTACATTTCGCACTTCTCCACATTCACATTGAGACCTAACACCACTTCAAAGCAACAAATGATTTTCCTGAGTTTGTCCACCACATTGATGCATCCACTTCATAGAAGAGAATAGTACCATCTGCAAACTGAATGTGAGACACTTAAAGCACTCCTTTGTCCACCTTAAACCTGCTTATACGGCCCATCAAAACCCCTTCTCTAACATTCTAGCAAAAGCCCTTGCTATAGCCACAAACAAAAAATGAAGATAGTTGATTCCCTTGCCTAAGCCCCCTCGAAGATTTAATGAACCCTTTTGGCAATCCGAGGACCGAGAACTTGGCAGATCTAATGCAAGCCTAAATCCATCCCCTCCATCTCTCCACAACGAAACCGACCCAACATGTAGTCTAGAAGTCTCAGTCAACATGATCGTACGCCTTTTCCAAATCAAGCTTGCCCCACAACCCCACTCTTCACATGCTTGTGACAAGAGTTTATGCATCTGTGCGCAACAACGAACCATCCAAGATTTGTTTGTCTTCTATAAATGCACCTCGCACCTTGGAAGTGATCAGCCTAATGATTAAGTGGAATCTTATAGCTTAGCAATAATTTTGTACGTTGCTCCAATCAAACTGATGAGTCTAAAGTCCCATAATCACTCAACACCTTTTTTCTTCGAAATTAATGCAATAAACGACGCAAAATCTCATATGGAATCCAACCGCTATCAAAGAAATAAAAAAAATGAAAGCTATCACATCTCTTTTTTACCTGCTCCTAGAAAATCTTTTTTGAAAAAGGCCATGGTAAAATCACCCATTCCGGGCACCCTGTCTCCCCCCTAAAATCCACTGCCACCTTAATTTTCTCTTCAAACACTTGCTTTTCAAGATAAGACGCCTCATCCACAGGGATCATTAGAAAGGCAAGGTTATCAAATCTTGGCCTACCCCACCACTTGCCGGAAAGAAGGTCCGTGTCAAACTTCATTATAACGCCACACATGCTACTCCATGGAACACTTGGTGTTCCTAACCCCTTCCCTTAGCCACATGGCCCTTGAACATTGCTTCCATTTTATTTCCTCTTCAACCGATTCGTGTATTCGAGTGAAGAAGCCTCCCTTCTCACCTTTTCATCCTCCGTCAACTCCATCCCCTCTTCCTCAATATCCAACGCTTGGATGTCAAATAAAATGGCTCCCAACTCCTGCTCCCAACCCCCTAGCACCTCCTTTTTCAAACCCGTAATCTTGCCCTTGAGCAACTTTAACTTCTAGAATAGAATGAAGCCTGGATGACAATCTCCATTGAAAGACGCCCATCACTCCTTCACCAATCAGTAAAACCCCCACTTCAAGCCATGTGAGTACAAATATGAATGGCCTATGATCCCAACCATCCACGTCCACCTCTAGAAAAATCAAATAATGGTTTGATACGGGTCTTAGAAGACCACGTTGACAAATCAAAGGGAATTTATCAACCTAATCCACATAGACAAGGAACCAATCTAACTTCGATATGATCATCCTGTCGTGGCCATTGAACCACATGAAGTTGACGTCGCCCATCGGAAGATCAACTAACTTGTTCTTCTAAACCCATTCCGATAATTCCCCCATGTAGTGGGTTATATGGCCTCCTGTTGACCTTTCGTACAAAAACCCGATAGCGGTAAAATCCCCTCCCATAAACCACTTATTCAAAACCAGATCTAGTTCTTCCCACATTGGTGCACGCTATCTAGGCAAATTAGGCCCATAAACTGTAGTGAGCACCAATCTAAATCTAGTAGCCAACTACCTCAACAGAATAGACATTAAGAATCGACCACACCACCAATCCAATTTCGCCCACACATTAGTATCCAATATCACAAGCACCCCACCAATTGTACCTTCCGCATCTAGAGTCACTCACTTCTTCGACCTCCCACTCCAAAGAGTATTGACAATCATCTGATTCAATGAATTCATTTTGGTTTCCTACAACAACACAATCTAAGGCTTGAATCGCCTACACAAATCCCCAATTTGGGCTGGTTTTAGGGGGCTCCCCACCCCCTAAAATTCCAACTAATGATCTTCATCAGCCACCCTCTTTTCCCCTCCTACCCTAGTCCTAGCTTCTTTGCACCTTCCTTGCATCATAATTGATAGAGCAAACTAAGAATCGCCTACACAAATCCCAATTCTCTTTTTCCCTTCTGAGGCTTAAGAGTCACCTCCCTACAAAGGGTCTAGGGCTCTCTGAATACCCCTTTCCTCAATCAATTTAAATAACAATATAGTTTTCCTCATTGTCCCCAAAGGTCACCCTTATTAACCTTCCCACAGACCACATGGCATCCCTAATCCAATACATTTCTTTAGCCGTGCAAACATGTTCCCCCTCTTCCCGCACCTGCATAGTTGAGATAGATCACGCCTCCCACAAAAGTTGTATATTCTCCACGGCATTGCCCCTTAACATCCGCAACAACGAAATATCAAGAGCCTTAACAAAGAAAGGAACACCACCAGAAAACTCTTGTAGCATTGAATCCCCTCTCCCCGATCAACACCAATAAAGACATTGCCTTGTTCAACCCCCACCATCACTCATACACCTTCTGTTGTTGAGAAATTGCACTCGGATAGGGAAGATGTTGTCTTTCTTCCATGGGCCTCGTTTGGGTAATGGTTCAGAGACGTCCACACTGGAGTTTCCAAGTCCTCCTGCCCTAGTTACTCTACCTATCTTCAGAACAGCTCTGGACTATTCAAGTTCCCTTTAGATGAGTCGAGGATTTGTCTCACACATGCCTTTGCTAAAAGCCTCCACCACACAAGGCAATGTGATGGATTTCTTTGTGTGAGGGATCATTAGCACACAGGTTAATGATGTGTCACTGATGCAGGACATGAAATTCAAGTATGATGTGCAAGATTTTCAGGCTTTAGATCACACTAGTTTAGAAACAGTTACACAAAATTCCATATCCCATATAAAAGTTCAAGCACTCAATCAAGGGGAATCTTATATGGATTCAGGCCTACACATGCTAGGGCCGGATCAATCAAAATAATAGACCAAACAATAATCAAAGGAGGGTAAATTCATCTACACATGCACTGAAATAATTCTTCAATCCAAGGGATTCATAAATTTCAATTCGGGGAACCCTAAGGTTGAAGAAAGGGCATAAAATTGGGGATTTGAATAATTTAGGGTTATGGTTAGGGATTTGGGTGAAAGAGAAGTGAAGCGAGAAGAGAAACGAACCAGAGAAACACCACACGCATGGATAACAGCGATGGCCCAGACGCACGTGCGTGTGACCCCGTCCGCACGTGTGTGGGGCCCACGAACCCAAAACCCCCCTCCTTGGAGCTGGTCGGCTAGGGGTGGGCTACAAAACTCCCGAATTTTAGTCTGATCCGATGCACGATCTGTGCGTGGTGTTCCGCCAAAGTTTCAGCCCTCCTACAGGGCCAAATTCCGAAAATTTGCTATAAAGAGAAAAACGGCTGCAATAAAGGATGGATTTGAAGCGTAGATAACTGTAGGAAGAGGTGAATATGGAAGGTAGGAGATGAGGCAATTTGGGATAGGTGTGGCTTCGCACCACGGTAGTTAGCCCTTCGAGAAATGAAAGGTTTCACACCCAATTGGATTTCCACAACTCAGAAATTTAGAGCAGCAGAAAAAAATGCAAAAAATTTATTAATCTTCAATGAGAAAAAAGACTACAAGGGGTGCCTATTTATAATAAAACCCTATGCCCCAAATCTTGCACCATGTGCGCAACCTATTACTTGGAAACGAAATAATAAAAAATAACAACTAATCAAAGCAATCTAAACCGTCCATGATATTCCTTATAACAATAATAAGCAAAACCCAAAGTACTAGATTAATTAGAATAGTGGGCCACGATCATGAGAACTCATGGTGGGATTCACATGACTATCGAGTCCACTCCAATGAACCAAAACACGGTCCTCTAACTAGGAGGCCCTCCCTGGACGCCGTCATCGATCGATGGTGGGGCCCTCCTCGTGTACGTGCATAGGGGGGGCGTGCGCGTGCAAGTGATGTCCCCATCAGTCACCCTCCAAATCGACAAGAGAAACATGTTCATCTTCCCCATCTCATTCAACACCACTTGTCTCATTCGGCAGACATGCGGCCTCCATCGCCGCCCCCTCTACACACCCCTTTGACGAGAGATGAGGCACCCGTCCCATGCATAATAAAAGCACCATCTCCCCATTACTCCTTAAGACGCATGGCCCTCTCTTCACACACTAGCTCCCTATCTTTGTTAGACAAGACGTCAGACAACACCTAGCCCCTCTCCCTTTTTCACGTCTCCCTCTTCTTCCTATCTCGCATTCCTCTCCTGAGAAGTGTCCCGAAAAAGATCCATTGATTCACCAATCCACCCTCCACACATAGCTTCAGTCCCTTTGCCGACTTATCCACCCTTCTTTCCCCCATTTGGTCGAAGCGCCTCCACCAGCACCAAACAACAACCATGAAAAGCCTACGCCATACGAGTCATGCAATATCTTCATCACCACCTTCAACTTCACCAACAGCCATGATCACTTACTGTGATCCTCATGCAGATCCTTACAACTCTCAACTCATGGTAACCATCCATCTGAGGATCAATGGATGTCATCTCCCCCAAGCAGGCCTCACCTCTATGAACACTTCACGGGCCCACAACTGCAACGAAAGGCCCCATAGCTAATGCTAAATCCATTCCCATCCAATACTCGACCAACCCTCCCACTTATAGACACCCAACACTAAGGTGTCCCTAAAAAACTATCGGTGTCGACCTCAGCCTGTGGTTTAGGCGAAAATAAAACTTCTCGTTGAGCATCTCAAGACCAATCTTGTTCCTCCACCCTCCAATTACTTTCAAGCCAGAACCCCAACTCCAAAGTAGCTCCCTCCCTTACCAACAGTACCAAGCACCACTGAAAACCAACCCTACACTCTCAGGCACCTTGAGAAAGATATTGATCATTGGGTTGTCAACCTCCAAGCTCCACACCCACTTACCCTCTACCTAGCCCCACGTCATCTTCCTCCTACCTCCTCTCTCCCTTCTCTGCCTCCCTCCCTACCACCACATACCTAAAAGAGAGATTGTTCCTCAAAGTAATCTCCCCCCTCCAGATCTCCTTCTCTTCCCCATACTCCCCTTTCTTCTCTTCCTTTACCCTCTCACCTTCCCCAACTTTATGTGATTCCACTCTGTTAACCACCTTCGGACCATATTTTGCCTTTTTTTCATCAACAAATGTCATCCCTCGAAGGAGCTCCCATTAAGAGCTGTAATTACCTTCTTTGACAACTCCTCACCTTCCATTCTCACAAAAGCAAAGCCACGAGTGAAGCCCCTCAATAGAGATAACGCCACCTGTACCACTTTCCCTACCTTACGAAATTCATTATCATGATGTGTTTCCATCAACCCACTTGGAAAGTTCTCAATAAATAATGTCGGAATCTCCGGCAAGGCTCACGCCCCTCTTTTCCCTCCTCCCCCTTTCCTTTTCCATTTTACCAAGACCCATTTCCCTAACACCCTTCCTCCCCTCTAGTCCCATCATTCCTGCTCACATCATCCAATATCCCCCCCAACAAAACACACACTCAACCTTCCCAACCCCCAAATCCGTCCTCCCCCTCATGACCCTAATCTTATGCCCCTTGAAACCATTTTGACTTACCACCCTGCTTCTCTGTGAATCCATCACCTCTTGATCTCCCTGAGCTCCTCTCAATACCACATCACGTCTTGCACTCGACCATGCTCTTAAACAAGTCCTCATCCGTCTCTTGTCCTATATCGCATCTCGTGTGGAATGATGGTGTTCTTTGTGCCCTTCATGAAATAACCAAGCATAAGGGCTGAAATTAACTAGGATATCTCCATGGAGGACTTCTCATGGACAATAGTGAATTGGGATTGGGAGGAAGAAAATAGGCTGCTTTGTAAATGGCAGCCTTTCATGTTTCGCCACACAATTTTTTCATCCTAGTCCAATGCAATTAGCTAAGTTCTTCCACGAAGGGTTTCTTGTGGACTTCAGCCAATTGGTAGAAGAAATTAGGGCAGAGAAGGAATTGTGAGGTCGATGCCCAAACAAGGAAAGAGTGCTTATGTTATATTTGAAATGGAGAGACAATTTCCTCTTGTATAATGTTCTTGCCTTCCATTTTTAATAGAATTTCTCTTTATCGACACAAAAGAGGGTGTCATCAAGTGTGCTCGCCATTCCTTACTAAGGGTTGCATCAAGGATTCTCGCCATTTCTCATTTTGTTTTTGAATGACAACTCAAATTTATTGCAAAAGAGAAAGAAAAGCCAAAACAAGAACCAGCAGAGAGGATGAGAAATCATCCTCCACAAAACAGTTCCCAAGCCCCCAAAACATACAAGAACAGCCCCACAGGTAAAAGGTGAAAGAAAAGGGGAAAATTAAAAGAGAAAAAAACCCAAACTAGACTAAGCAGGTTTCCATTAGTATCACTGCTAAAGATATTAGCATTTTTTTACGCAAAAAGCAGAAAAGATAATGAAATCTTGAAAAGACTCAACATGGCAAACCTAGAAATATTCATGTTGCATCGTAATTTGCCATTGACGCCTTCATACTTTGTGAATCTTCTAAAAGTCAAATGGGTGAACTTAAGGGCATCTTAGGGTGTTGCAACGATGGTGTCTGGTACTTAAGTTGAGGAAAAATTAACATGGTAGGAATTATGTTAGACTAGTGGGTATGGCATGTGCTAAGCATGTGGAGAGATGAAGCGGCTTTCAAGGGAGAGGGCAGAGGAGTGGGAGTTATTCGATACACTAGCAGAGAGTGATGGTTGATACTTAGCACTTTGAATGTGTACATGTGGCATATACAAACTCAATCCAAATGTCTAAGTTATGATAACCATGTTAGATAGGTTATGTTTCAAAATTCAAATTGATTTAACATACCTAATCTCTTATTAATAAGCATTTATTCATTGAATTTGGACCATTGACTGTTTTAATTCAGCTATCAATTAACTATCCATCAAGCGGTCAATTAAAAAAAATCAAATCACTATCTTTTTATGTTTGAGAAATGCTCCAGTGATCTCAGAGCATTATACATTATAGTGCTTCTAGTTGCAATGGGACACTTAGGCAAAACAATGCACATTTCAAACATCACACCAATTTGACAAATATTGGCCATTTATTTAAAAAGGGCCTTTGACATGGACATCATTTACACAAAAATTAGGTCAATTAACAATTTGACCCATCTATTTGTTAGGGCTCATCAAGTATTGCTTATGATTGTAAAGAATCACTTGTCTTGCAATTGTAATCCATGGCTTGGAAAAATAATGGCATCTGAATCAAAGCCCATAACTTGTATGACTTATTTTGAGTTCATGGTATTCTGCTTCTAAAATTTCTTAGTGCCAGAGTATCAACCATCTCAGTCTACCAACGCATCAAAGTTACTCGTATTTTAAAAAGCAAGAGAGTTTTGTTAAACACGGGTCGGCCAAACACATGTAACGGAATGACTTAATACCCTTTCTTTTGGATAAATCCCTTCCCATGTCCTTCAACAAGTGAAAGTTTTAGCTCCTTAAAACTTTCCCCTTTTAAGGGTAGATATTTATTTATGAGAATTAAAAAATAGAAAACATGTTGCCTCTCAAAAAAAAAAAAAAAAAAATCCACAAAGAAAAAAAAAACATAGAAAAAAGAAAGAAAGAAAACAAAGCAATAACAAAACAGAGGCAAAGAAAAAGGAAAACTACAATACAACAGGGAGACTCATCTCCAGTCCACAATGGACAATGAGTCAATGCAACATCCACTTCAGCTAGTGATTCAGGCTCCTTGAAACTAATTGCATGGGTAAATTTTTCCAAAGTCATTTGCATTATATATGGTAGAGAAGATAGTACGATAGATCAACTTCAATGCAAGATGGAGGTGTGAGGAAAGGAAAATAGGCTTCAGATGCCACCACGTGTCCTTCTCATGTAACCAGGTGGAGAAAGAAGTTGCTTATGAAAAAGGGGTCCAAGCTTTTAGCTCAATGGGTAGCACTCTTCATCACAACCTTGAGGTCTTGAAAATTCGTTCCTCGCTTACTGTTAAAGCACATGGTAGAAAAGAAGAGATCAGGAAGAGAAGGGTCTGGAAGGAGAAAAGATTATAGAGAGATCATGGACTCTCTCCTGAAAATATTTGATCAATTAAACCTTAAACACCATATAATACGGTATCCCACAGGAGCACCCAAAACAGTACCTACACCCCCACATACTACATGTACACACCCACACACGCAAACTCCTACACTCCCCCTCAAGCTGGAGCATAATATCAGATGCCTGACGAGCCCACAATCTCCTTAAGATGAGAGGATCTTTGTTAGGATATCAACTAATCAATTATTGGATCAAACAAATGGAGTGCACTATACTTGGTTGAGATTTTATTTTTTTTCTCCTAAGAGGACTGGTCAACGTCACTGTGCTTGTTCCTTCCATGGAAAATCGGGTTGGAGGCAATGTGGATTGCAACTTGATTGAACAAGAGTGGAGACCTCAAAACCCATTTCCTGAAGAAGGGAGTAGAACCATATAATTTCATAAACAACGTAAGCCATAGAACGATATGCAACTTCGACATATGAGTGTACTATCACGGTCTGTTTCTTACTCTCCAAGTTACTAGATTGCTGCCAATAAAAACCTCTTGTGAACTTTCTGTCGTTCAAAGACCCTGTCCAGTCAACATCACAATACCCACACATATTAAGGCAACCACAGGTAGAATATAGTAAAACCTTTCTTGGAGCATTTTTCAAATAGGAAGAATACAATAGATGGCCTCAAGATGACGAGAACATAGACAGCAGATGAACTTTCTGGCTACACTCAAGGTATTCAATAAAGGTAATGGTAGCCATTACCATTACAATACCAGTTGTCATGGCCGTTACTGCCAAAATTTTAACCCAAAAAAGAAAAAAAAAAACTGTAACAGCCCCGCTGATGGCTATTACAGGCCATTTTTTCGTAACAGCCATTATGGCCCCGTAACGCATAAGGTACCACCATTACCATTACGTAATGGCTGTTACATGAATGTTTTTGGATGCCATAGTTACACTGATAGCATAGGCAATGTCGCACGAGTAAGCCTCAATTAAATAAGCTAGCCCACTAGAAATTGATTTATGCCAGGATTAAGAACTTCTTATCTTAAGAGGGTGATTCTCTTTGATAGGATAGGATTATATATTGGAGGAGCACACAACACCCACATATTTCCTCTAAAAGTTGAAGATCCACTTTTCAGAACTAGCAACTTCAATGCCAAGGAAGTATTTTAACAACCCCAAGTCCATCTCAAATGTACTGGCCCGTAAAGATTTCACAACTTTTTCCACATCACCAATACCAATGATGACAAAATCAACGCACTCTCAAGATTGTCACGGATTTACCATTTCACTTTACAGACACAAAGTGATAAGAGGAACTCTAATGGCAACCAATTTAAGAAATAGCTTCATTAAACTTCTTGAATTGCGCTCTAGGAGACTAGAGACCATAAAGAACTTTCTTCCGTTTGCATTCCATCCCTTTCTTTCCTGGTGGGTGAAATCCATGATGCAAAGACATGGTGACGCAGGACAACTAACCACTTGCTCTAAAAGCTCGAATTGAAAGAGCGAGGTGAATCAATCTCTTTATCTCAGAGCCCAAGTCAAGGCCTCGGCTGAAACCCCCTCATGGGCCCCACTTCACATGGGTCCCGCCTCACACGGGTCGCCCACCCTGAGTTTGCCCCAGCTTCACTCGAGCCCGGTGTGAAAATGCCGCTACATTAATCACCCTCATTGAGGAGTCTCAAACACGAGACCTCCCGCTCTGATACCACTTTTAACATATAACAACTAACCACTTGTTTTAAAAGCTCGAATTAATAGAGCGAGGCGAATCAATCCATTTATCTCATAGCCTAGGTCAGGCCCTTGGTCGAACCCCCCTCGTGGGCCCCATTTCTCATGGGTCACGCCTCACATGAGCCGCCCACCCTGAGTGTGCCCCTGCTTCACACAAGCCACCCCGCTCAAGCCCAATGTGAAAATGCCCCTGCGTAACGTGGGTTGTTGTGGAGAAATGTTTTCTTCACATCTAGCTGATGAAAAGCCCAATGAGAAAATGCAACAACTTAAAGAAGTACTAGCACAAAATTTAACTATAAGAGCAAATATTTTCGGGTAGTCCACACCAACCTGTTGGGTGAACACTTTAGCCACAAGACAACCTTTGAAACTTGCAATCAATCATCCAAATTTTTCTTTAAAGTGTACACCCATCTACATCCAACCACATGCTACTTATAGGCAACTCACCCAAATTCTATGTTCCCTACGTCTCAAGATTACACCCAGCTACATCCAACCACATGCTCCCTATAGGCAACTCACCTAAATTTTATGTTCCCTACCATACTTTTCGATGAGGATAGCCAAGGCAACTGCACTCTAAAAGGAATGGACACAAAGGATGTGGATGAAAGAAATGCTTTAAAGGATGGAGAAATGGATCAATAGGACACAATATTACTAAATGGATGCGGAGTGCATGACTGCTTGGCTTTTTGAAGAGCAAACGGTAACTTGGAAGTAGGAAAGAGGACCAAATCGAATAATGAGTGATGATCATGAAGGATCACTGAGGGCTGGTCCTTGTTCCTCTAAGCATACAACTTCAGTTGCTTCTCCACAGAATTAGACTGATCAGAAACACACAGAGCCATCTACCTTTTTTCTTTAAGATCATCATGAGATGAGGTAGTAGTAGTTGTCTGGATGAGAAATAAGGACCATTCTCAAACAAAGTAACATTTTTAGCAATATGCCTTCTCTACTCACAAGATAATAACACTTGCTCCCCTTAGCGCCCTACACACTTCACAACTTGGGGGGCCAACTTGTTCTTTTTATGGTCTTAATACTCAATGTTTTGTATCGACAATATCAGCCAATATATCCCACGATATATCTCGTATCCCACCTGTGCAATACAAAACATGTGCGATACAAAATGCACAGGTAGTGGGATATATCCCACATGTTCAATCCGGTGAGCATTTTCAATTTCCGATCCTTTTTTCTGTAAATCATGTTAAATCGGTGTCGAATTGTTACAAATCCATGATTTTTCATGTTTTGTATGAAAAATCATGGATTGGGAGCTTCAATTTGGAGATTTGGAGGAGATGAGCCGAATTGTGGAAAATTGAAAAAAATAAAAAATAAAAAATCACAATTTCTCAAAAATCTGTTGCAATCTTTGTTCAAACATAAAATCAAACATGTATGTAACCTGATCTAGCCATTCTTCTTTTGTTTTTCAATGTATTTCAAGTGTTTACACACTTCTTCTTACATTTATAAATTATATGAATTGACTTTGAAGATACTTGCACCAATTCAGTTAGACATAAGGTATCCCGTATCCGTCATGATACGGCTGTATCGGCTGATACGTAACGGTAACGGCTAACACCGTTACGCGATACGTGCACCCCCCCCCCCCCCCCCCCCCCCGGATTCTGTGACCGTAACGGCCGTTATGCCCGTTACAGGCCATAATGGCCGTTACGGTCTCGTAACGGCTGTTACGGGCCTAGAAAATAGGGAAAAAAATAGAAAGAAAAAAAAAAAAAAAAACATACATGTTTTTTTCTCTATTCTTCTTCTACTTCTTCTTCTTTTCCTTCTTCCTCTTCTTCTTCTTCTCGCCCTGTTGCGGCTGCAGCCCGGGCCTCCTCCTCCTCCTCCTCCTCTCTCTCTCTCTCTCTCTCTCTCTCTCTCTCTCTCTCTCTCTCTTTTTGGTTTCCCTCTCTCCCGTCTTTTTCTTTTGAAATCGGAAGTAGATTGACTGGTGTACCACACACTAGTATAGCTGTTGTAGGTACGTGTCATGCTAAGACGAGCACTGACACTCCTCGAGCTCCGAGTTGTATGAACGGTCCAAAGGAGATCAAAGTTACATGGGCTCCATAGTGATGTATTTATTATATCTACACCGTTCATCTATTTTTAAATATCATTTTAGAGCATTAGCCAAAAAATGAATCATATCCAAAGATCGTCTGGACCACCAAAAATAGCAGTGGAGATGATGATTTTCACCGTTAAACAATTCGAAGGCCCACCATAACGTTTATTTTCCATCCAATCTGTTCAAAAGGTCAAAAAGACCTGAATGAAGAGGAAAAACAAATTTCATATTGATCCAAAAGTTTTGTGATCCCGAAAAGGGTTTCAATGGTAGACGTTCAATCCCCCACTGCTTTTTGCAGTGTGGTCCACTTGATAATTAGATCTGTATTATTTTTCGTGTCAAGCCTTAAGACAAGCTCGTCAAATGAATGGACGGTTTAGATATAACGCATACCTCATGATTAGACCCACAGGACTTGCTTACGTCAAATGAATGGACTGTGTACAAGTTACGCAGTACGTCGCACAAGTTAATAAAATGTACACGTGCCACATTGGCCCCACCATGATGTATGTATTTTATCCATGCCGTCCATCCATTTTGCCACATCATTTAAGGTTATGATTCAAAAAATTAGTAGGATCCAAATCTCAGGTGGACCACCGCATAGGAAACAGTGGTTATAGAATGCTCACCATTAAAAATTTCTTAGGGTCCACTGTAATGTTTATTTTCCATCTAACCTGTTAATAGGGTCACACTGACGTGGATGAAAGGAAAACACACATGTCAACTTGATCTAAAACTTTTGTAGCCCCAATAAATTTTTAATGGTAGTCGTTTAATTATTGTTGTTTCTTATGGTGTGGTCCACCTGAGCTTTGGATCTGCCTCATTTTTGGGCTCATGCCCTAAAATTATTTGGCAAAATGGATGGACGGTGTGGAAATAACACATTCATCACGAGTGGAATCCAAAAAACTTTGACACTCGTGTGCTACACTTCACAATCTGAGTCCTACCTAATTCGGGCCCTTAAAAAATTGTAAACGAGACATGTATTAACTTAAAATTTACCGATTAAATTATGGACTATAATTGCTAACTTAAAATGCCAAAATCAAATTGTTTGAATAGTTTTAATTGTTAATTTGTGGACGCGCCTTTTGATTTTTTTTCATGATTCACTATCCAATAAATGTCCACCAATTCACAAGTGGGATAATGCCAATAAATTGCATGAATTTGAGGCTGATTTGGGGCATGGATTGGTCCTCCAAGTCAGCCCCAAATTGGCAACGCGATCTACCTGAATTTAATTTCATTTTTTAAAAGAACTATTGGAAGAAATGATATCAAATTATTAAGTATATAAATTAGATATTTAGAAAATTAAATATATGAATTTTGTAGTCAAATTCAGGTTATCTGGTTCATAAATTCATCAGACAGTCCGATACAACTTCTCACCAAAGAGTGGACTGTTACACCACCATAAACATGTTCCAATTTATAAATGAATGCATATTTGGAATGCTTAGAATATTCCGGATTTAATCCATATTTTTTTGGCAAAAAAAAAAAAAATTTGCACCGTTACGGCCCATTACGCTCCCGTATCGCTGTTACACCCCCGTATCCGTATTGGCATCGAAGGGCACCGTTACGCCAACCGATACGGATACCTTGGTTAGACAGCGCATATATTAGGACCCCATACAAAGAAAACTTATTACCTGCACTTATTTTTTGTATTTTTTTGATTTATAAGTGTATTGTTGTCTTTTTTAACAATCACTGTAGTTTCATTGAAAATTTTCACCAATTTCCCAATGTTTCCAACAACAACAATACATTACGCGACACGACCGATATATCTCATGCGATAACCGATATGTATCCATATCCCAAAGGTGCGATACATAACGCGATACTGATATTTTGAACATTGTTAACACTTGAACAAAACACACATTCAAAGTCATCTAGGGAAACAATAAGAGATCATATTTCAAAATCTTTACAGGATAACTGTTTCCAAGAAGAAGAGTGCCCATGGTGAGGACTACCTCATCCCAATAGATTTTAGAACCAACATCTCATGACAAATCTAGCAACCTCTAAACGATTATGATTTTTCCGCTTAGCAAATGCTATTCTATTGGGGACTAGATGGGCATGAAGCTGGAATTCTATGCCATGCTCTTGGTAATTCTGTGGGCCATGCTTGATATTCCTTGGCATTGTCTAAACAGGAAACTTTGATTTTGGTGTCAAACTGTGTCAAAACCATCTTAGGAAACATTTGAAGTTTTTAACAATGGAAGAAACCTCATGCATACTTTTCACCAAGTAAACCCACAAAAATCTCAAGTAACCAACAACTCTAAATGAAATATTTATAACAAAAAAATGTGGCAACTGGGGCAGATCTCTACAAATCAAAATGAATGAATTCAAAAGTAGTTTATTTTTATGATTATAAAGAGAAAATGAGGTTTTGCAATGTTTTTAAATTGACAAACTTCACATTGGAAATTAAGACCCTTTGCAATTTTATTTGAAAATAATAAATTAACAGACTTTGAGAACAAATGACTCAAGCATGTGCGACGTGTTCTAGACCCATGACAAAAGCAAATCTCTTTGGAATAGTACAGATCTCCCCATGGTCAAGATATTCCTTCCTTTCATGAGGCAACACCATAAAGGATGGCAAACTCAACATGGATCTCCACTACACCACCCTTTCAAAATGTAACCCAAGACCATCCCAATCTCAAATAACACCCATTTGGAGAAACGGATTTTTTCCTTTTTAACAATTGCCCTCCAAATTCTCGATGCAACGACTCCTTAGTAAACACCCCTACCCCCTCCCCGGCCGCTTGATGACCTGTTTCTGTAAACTCTCTTCATCATTAGCATATCTCCAAAGCCACTTGCATAGTAGAGTGCAATTCATGATTTCAATCTTATTAATACCCAAGTCTTTTGAATACGGTCTCAGTGGGCGTATCAGCTAGGCCCAAAAATGATACGATACAAGACCGATGGACCTGTTCGAAAGAAGAAGAAAAAAATCGCACAAACATAGGAAAAATGTAAAACATTAGAATCCACCACTTCTTTGTGTTTTTAACATTAAACAGTGTTTCAGACCATTCATCGATAAGAATACTATCTGTCCACTTAACCTGCTGAGAGTCCACCAAATAGGTCCTAATTGAACATAATTCAAGCATGATTTGGTGCATTAAGGTCCATTACATTACGAATACAACAAAAAAGGTCACAACTCGCAGGCGACTCAGTTGAAATGTTGATCAAGATAATAAGCAACTACAATAATTCATTACCAAATACAAACCTAGGGGCCAATATGGATAAAATAAGTACCGTTCACCATGATGATGAATATAGCATGCCAGAAGGGTGGTATTGCTTTTGGTGGAAGCATGACCAGGGGGTATAAAAGATCATCATTTCTGTACCACCAGTAAACTCCAATCACATGAAGCATGAAAACTACTGCAATGCCAAGCAGAACAGAAATTTTTCTCTCACCCTGCAGAGACCAAGATTGAATTATTATGTTAAGAAACGAGAGAAGAATGACAGTCGTTCTAATTTCACCCACCCCCAGATTGATGCTTGGAGATTTTACCAAGAAAAGCATTAGGAATAACCTTCAAAAACCAATAACAGAAAACGTATATAATAAAACATGCATTCAGCATCTAATAAAAACACTAAAATGATGGTCCTCAAATCACCAAATGCTGAGATCAACATGCATGCCTTGAAGTTTTTAGGAGAAAATTAGAAAAGGCTGCTCGTTCAAATTGTGAAGGAAAAACTGCTACAAACTGACGAGAAGTTGCCCGGAATATCAAATCAAGAAATGTTTGTATGGCTAAAAAGTCGATAGCAACAGAAGAAAACTTTGGTTGATGATCACCTACACTTGGTCACAATAAGAAATGACACAATAGATTGCAGTTTTGGATAAGTGTGAACCAAGTAGTAATAATAGTTATGATTCCATGAATATGTAAAGGGGAAAAAATCGTCACAATAAGAAATTACACAGGATAAACTGCAGTTTTAGCCATCTATGGGTGAACCACAAAGTACTATAGTTACAATTCCAAGAATGTGTAAAGGAAAAAAAAAATGAAGTCAGTTCCCTACTGAAAATCATAGGGTCCACTAAAACTGCAGAAATGAATGCATAGTGCTTCAAACAACAGCATAGGCCTCCCTATTCATCAAATCTCCATTCCACTCCTTATCAAAAATACCATGATGTAATCCAGATGGTGCAACTTGCAAACCTCAAGCTCAAAGTTTGAATTGTTTGTGCTGCCTGCTGCGACCCAAGAAAACCCCGCAATTCCAACCAGACATTGTAGGAGAATCAGCAGGAATATCATCAAAATGCTATTTTTCAAGTTACTCTAGTTCCATCCCATCTAGATGAACAAAAACCACAGATATTGTACTTAACCTCATTTTTGACACTCAAGGCATTTTCATCATTTCTAAAAATTCTAAAGCTCGGGGTTTTAATCCAATCATTGTTCACCAATTAGGTTTTCTGTTTTAAAGCAATGTTGATTTTAGTGATAGTATAGGCCCTGTAGTATTTAATCCAACCATTGCTTTCCCTTGTTTTTTTTAAAAAATTTAAAAAAATAAAAAATAAATTTTAAAAAAAGAAGAAGAAGAAGATAAAGTGGGTTTGTTTTAAGAGTCTTTTAAATGTTGAGAATGAGATAATTAGATGGAGGGTGATTATTGCAGATAAACCTTAGAAAAATATACTAGGGTTTGCTTTGTTCTTCACTGTGTGCATATAGACACACACTCGCATAAAAGGATTCTCTTAGAAGGAATGAAGGGGCTTTTGTCCATTTCAAAAAGATTCTCAGAAATAGGGCCTTAGAGAGAATGAAAGAATCTCTTCTTTGTTCACATACCAAGGATACAGCCTTAGAAATGATTGGTAAAACAAAATTTCTAAAGCCAACCCCAAATTGTTGGGACAAGGCTATATGAGCCTATAGATGATGACTGGGCGATTTTCTTCACTTGGGAAGTGATTCTCAAGAACATTGAGTATGATGCGCATTCCAATGAGTGTGATGCTAACCAAATCAGACGATGTGGCACATTTATAGAAGGATCTTAATCTGCAATTTTAGTCATCCTTGGAATTGTTTAATTTATGTTATGAGTATGCGATTGTGATCATGGACTGATTGTGACCATCCAAAGGCTTGCCGGCATCAACACATGCATATCCTATCTTTAACTGCTCCCAAGTAGTTGGCACATAAAATCCCAATGAACTTTTCATTTTGCTTGAAACTCATAAGGACCCACTTGGACAAACTTCCTCAAAAGCAGGTTTTTGGAAAGGGGGGATTTCAAGCATGGTGTGTAGTAACAACCGTTATAGGGTTGTAAAGGGCATTACGTAAAGGTAACGGTGGCAACTGTTACGTGTTATGAGTTCGTAACGGCCGTGACGACTGTTATGAAAAAAAATGACCTGTAACAGCCCGTTATGCCCCCTAAAGGCCATAACAGCCCTGTAATGGTCCATTACAGAGCCAATACAGGTTTTTCAGGTTTTTTTTTTTTTTTTTAATAAAGAAGAAGACTGTTACAACCCGTATCGTAAAGGTAACCGTGGTGGCCATTACGGCCGCCGTTACCATTACTGAGTACCTTGATTTCAAGCCTGCATTTTCGGAGGATTAGGAAAAAACCTAACCAATTTGTTTTGTCGATTAGCACCTATTTTTTCGAGGGAAACATGAGATAGAGGTTTGCAAAGTGCATCCATACATACAACAATGACTGATGTTTTGACGCTTTGGATCAAAACAGCTCAAAAGCCACTTCTAATGGTGCATCCAAATAGGGTTTAAATGGATCCACAAAAGAGTCATTTCAAGGTGCATGGTGTTCCCAGATTCCAAAAACAAAAAGCATCTTTAACAAGATGTTAGAAATCCTCTAATGCGATAAGAAACAAAAGCCAAGCAAACCACACAATTCAAATTTGGATCCAGGCTAGGGGAGCTGGAATACTAAAGTCATCTCAATACAACACTTTTGGTCAAAAGTGGTCTTTAAGGTCAAACCGATCTTCTCCATGGCAGTTGTGGGAAAATTTGGTATTAAAGATTGCATCCGCTTCTGGGAGACTCATGATTGTCATCAACCTATGAAATATATTATTAGATACGGTTTGATGGTAATCAAACTATGTAATAGTCTATTCCATAGCAGTGGGAGTTTTGTGCTCATTGTCAGTCCCAAGCCAAATAAGGGAGGGTTGAGTCAGGTCGGCAACCAACATCAAACTTTTACCATAACTTTCATCATGAATATGGACAATATGATGATGATGCTTTCTGAGCAGACCGTGGTGTGGCAACACACAGCTCTACCAAAACTACCCACCTTTGTGCCAAGTTGCCTATGAAAAAGTTGCGATTTCAAGATTGCGGTATGTTAGGTGAAGATGTTAGTTGCAACCCAGCATTTAGTAGAGCCTTAAATGTTGTTAAAGTCAATAAATTCCTTACTCTCGTGGATTGGCTTAAGCATCGTAAACAAAATCGAGGGGGGAAATGGTGGAGTCAATAGAAATGGCAAATTCACAGTCAAATCCTCTCACTGTTTCTTGGATGGAGTACCAAATCAGCCTCATCCATCTCCAGTGGCAAAACATTTGGAAGTCTCTCGTCCCCTTTTGTTGGTCAGTGGGGACTTGGGACAAACAAGAATCTCACCATTAACCATTTCAAGAACAAGAATATGGTTATAACTAATGGATGCTATTTATGGTCCCTACTAAGTAGACAATTTCTTTCTTCACTATGAATTCTTGATGACCATGTAGCAAATTCTTTTTCACCTCTTCAATGTTATATGTATGAGATAATCCAAGACTTATTCATGGCTTGGCAAGGAATCCAGTTCAAGACAAAGGAAATCCCTTTGGTAGGGAGCAATCCCAACAACCATTTGCTCGATTTGGAAAGTGCACACCTTCAGATCATTTTAAAATTCTTCTTGAATCAAAAGAGGTTGTCTTTGAGGCAGGGGGGGATTTGTATAGTGGATCAGAGTTTCATTTAGTAGGCTTGGGGTCTCTTTGTTTTAGATGATTCATCAACTTTGCATATCGTAATCTTTTATATGCTTTATTAGATTTAAAAAATAAAAAATAAAAAATTATTACCTCTCAACCAAAAAAAAAAAAAAAAAAAAAAAACTGCTCTTATTCATACAAACCAAATAAATAAATAAATACAACATATATAGTGACATGCATTTTTTCTTGTTGAACCGATAACGAAATAAAGATACTAATAGAGAAACATGAGTGTAGATGAGCACATCCGGCACATATCAAAGAAAAGAGTTACATATTTCATGACAGTAAGATAAACAACAGCACCTTTAGGGCCGTCTGCTTTCGTAGAACATCATTTGACTTGAACATCACCGCAGAAATCCAAATTGTGACAAAGAAACCTGTGAGTCCTTGCAGAAAGGCGACATGTCACAATTTGCAAGAAACAGTATTGGGATAAAAAGGAAAAAAGCACATGCAAAACTGAGGCTTCAACCAATTGACTTCAACCGAAATAAATTGTACTTTCGGTATTCATTAATGATGGTGCAATGTATATTACTAAAGCTTTAAAAACCTCTGGTTCACCTATAGAAAAGTATTAAAGTTTGACATGTACAGATAGTTTGTTTTCCATTCTCATGAAAGTATTCCAGTTTAACCCAAAAAAAAAAAAAAGCAATGGGAGCAAAACTAATACTACAAGAACGCAAGACAATTGAACTGAAATTTGCAAGATCGAATACCTTGCAAATGCTGACGAATGAATACGACTAACAGAAGCAATGAAAATGGCAGAATCTGCTCAATCCACCTCGCAACCTGCTGAATATCATATCTCTGATACGAAGAATCCCTATTATTAGTGCTACCTCCAGCGGCATTCCCGGCCTCTCCATCCAAACCCCCACTTGGTGAACTAGCAGACGTGATCGGCGATGATGATGACGGACCACTCTCTCCACTCCCACCATCTTCCTCATGATCTGCCCCTACCACTGCCCCATTAATCTGTTCCACAGGAACGCCATTCTGACCAGAATCCACATCCCTCGCCGGACCCACTGGCACACCTGGACGAACATTCTCGTGATCTCCAGAACCAATTATCCTTATTGAGACCTCGCCAGCAGCAGAATCATCTAACCGATTCTGCCCATCAATCAGCCCCTCATTTTCCTGGTGACTCGACCGGGCTCGGAGAATACCTGAATACTCCAACAGCGCCGATAATGGTGCCTGGATAAAACTCAATGCCGAAAACTGCATTCCGTATCTTCTCGAACCGCTACTGCCTGAGGAACTCCTGTATGAGTCAGAATTCCCGCCGGATGTTTCCATTTCTCCAGAACGCAGGTCCTAGTCCCAAATATTTCCTTACAGATGAAAATCCTGAGAGAAATATGAACAGAAATAGATGGAACGGCTTCCAGTAGCGACAGAAAGAAACCGAAGCAATAATTCTTGCGTTACTGCAACTCCCTAACGCTAATCTTGATATTTTTCCATCGAATACAGAGAGATTCACGGATTTCCCGTAGAAATCAGAGAGAAGCAAAATTCGAGAGCAGAGATTCTTCCGGAAGGGATTTCGACGGCAAAAAAAAAAAAGGAGATTGAAGCGATAATTCACAGATAAGGAAGATCAAGAGAGAAAAGCTACCTACCTCCGGAGCTTCTTCAACGATCGGCGAATGGTGAGCAGAGAATCTATTCACAGAAGCCCTAACCCTAATCACGATAGAGAGAGAGAATCTGGGGATTTTGTCTTTGGGGGTTTTGACGTCAGTTGAATGGCATTTCGAAATGAGAAGAAGATGCGAGGGAAATTTATAGGATGGGAGAGAAGGGGCTCGATAGCTTTTTTCTTCTTTTTTTTTTCTTTTTAGTCTTTTTTACCCTCTATTCCCCTTCTTCGAAATAGACAAAATGAGGATTGTCTGAAACGAGACCCGCACCTCCGCTGGTTTTCATTTTGAGAATGACTTCGTACGCTGGCGGATTGTGGTGATGATACGCAGCACTTGGAAATTACGAACGAGGTTCAATTAGCCAAAAATAATGCGTGTTACCTTAGTGAGGAAGTGGATTGCGTCTGACTCTACTAAACAATAACCTGTAGATATAGGAGCTCATGTGGAGTCATGTATTTATTTATTTATACATACCATCCATCTATTTTCTCGTATGAGCTCCACAGCTAAAGTGGATCATAGAAGAACTTTTGCATTTAATGCAACCCAAGCGTATTATTTAGTGTGGTTCACTGGAGCATAGGGTTTTCTTTATTTTTGGTTCATATTTTAAAATGATTAAAGAAAATTTTCGGAGGCCTTGGATAAACAGATACATCATTGTGGGTACCACAAGGGTTTTTATCGTCCTGGCCACAATGTGCTTCCCATTATTAGACCATCAGATTGGGGGCCATTTATTAGACAGCTAACAATGAAAAATATTTAACTTCCTTGTTTTAAGAAGCAAGTGTTCATAAATACGAGGTCAAAATTGTTCAAACAATCGTACAGCTAATACTTTCTGTAATATGAATCTGAACTAAAATATGCCACATGACAATTTATGAGTGCCTGCGAGTAAGAGCATACGGAGCCCGTTATATGTGTATGAAATAACTCACCTTTCACTTTAATTAAAGGTGGGGCTATGGTTTCTTAATGCCGGACCATTTGTCTTTTGTGCTTCAAAGTCCCTTCAGTGGGTCATCCTTGCCTTTCCGTTTACGTCCCACAGATAGCCGATGAGAAAGAGACATGGAACAATGGTCCACATTCAATTGTAAAAAAGATCCAAGAAAGTATTTTGTATATGGCCCATCCACGGTGGGAAGAACCAGAAAAATTATGTGGGTTGTTGAGTCATGGCCCACCTAGGGTTTGCTGGAATACACCTGGAATTGCTGCAATAAGACTCTTCGGAACTCTGGCAATTGGATTTTGAATTTTTCCGAGATCCAAACTACTTATTAACGAGGTTCCACTTGGACATGGGATTTCTGGAGAAAATTTTTAAAATGATGGCTCATGTTCAAAGCAAAAGTGTCAAAACGTCCATGGTTGAAATAATCCAACTGACAAATTCTGTTTTGTTTATTTTCCACCGTACCAAGTTAGCATAATCTTATGAACCGCTTGGATGATGACTCAGATTCAAAGGCTCAAGTGCCAAATATCGTATTATAATACATCTCGATGTACTGGAGCAGACCCGCGGCGAATAAAGTAGGTTCCTTTAAATCCTTCGGTTTCCACGGCCACTCTGTCCTTATCATGTTCTCGCTCTCCTGGCACATGGACGCGGGAGAGGGATGTGGCTTAGGTGGATCGCCGTATCTACCGAGGTGGGTAGATTTCTGACTGTGGGGCCCACCTTGATGTTACATCCACGCCGTTCATTCGTTTTTAAAGAATAATTTAGGGCACAATCCAATAAATTAAGCAGGTCCAAATCTCATGTGGATGACACCACAGGAACGGTGATGATTGGATACCCACCGTTAAAAACCCGATGGGGTCACCAGAATATTTATTTTCCATCCAACCTGTTGATAAGGTCAGAAAGACCTGTTTGAAGATATCACACAAATATCATCTTGATCCAAAACTTTTGTGGTCCACAAGAAGCTTTTAATAGGCATTCAGCATTATTTACTTAGGTGTGTTCCACCTGAGATTCTTATCTATTTCATTTTGCAGACAATACCCTAAGATGATATGAAAAAACGGATAGTCTGCGTGGATGTAACGAAAATACAACATTGTGGGACCATAGTTAGTGACACACTCACCTCAGTGGCTCCGAAGATCAACTGAAGCTGCGCCCCCCGGGAGAGAGGAGAAATGCGATTACATGCTAAAAGCAATTCGCGTGAGGAGAGAGAGAGAAGAGATGAATCCCGTCATGTTTTCTTTTCTTGCTTGGTAGAGTTGTCACAGATCGGGACCATGTACAAGGTGGGCCATGTTGTTCACGATTCCAAACTAGTTAATTTAAGGTGAAGCTCATATGTACGTTTAATCCTCTCTCTCTCTCTCTCTCTCTCTCTCTTTGCTCGTCCATTTTCATGAGTGAGCCGATCAGATGAGACGATTGTTATGTATCGTTTACTTATCACGGTCGGCACTGCTTCATGATGGAACAGGATCTCATACACGTGTTCCACATCAGCACCTGCCCTGCAATTCCCTTCCTTCCTCTGTATCCCCCGTGATCGCCAGAGCATTTATTAAAATGCTGGGGTGATTAGCGCAAGGAGACATTGAAAATTATAATAGACCACGGAAGGTCTGCAGCTCTAAGCTCCGTGGGACCCACTGTGATGTATATGTTATATCCACTCCGTCAATTTGTTTCACCAAATCATTATATGGCATTATCTCAAAAATGAAGAACATTTAAAAGTCAATTAGACCACACCACAAGAAACAGTGGAAAATTAACACCTAGCATTAAAACTTTTCAGAGGCCAGGTAAGTTCCGGATCAAGATATATTTGTATTTTCTCTTCATCCGGGATCGAGTCACCTCTTACGAATGCGATGGATGGAAAATAAACATCACGGTGGGCCCAGGAATATTTCAACGGTGAGCACGATTATCTCATTATTTTCTGTGTCCATCTGAGATTTGGATCTGCCTTATATTTGGGTCGATGCACAATAATGATCTAACTAATCATGCGGACGGTGGAGGCAGAATACGTACATCACGGTGGTCCGGAGACCTTGGGGCTGCAGGAATATTCCACGAGCAGGGCGCTGCGGGCAATCGGCGTTAAAATCGGAGGAAATCGTGGACGTGGCGGCAAGATCCAAGCCAGTGAAAATGGAAACCCTTGTCAACAAAAAGCTCTTTAGAGCACACCTTAATTTGTGTGAGATCCGCTCCGTCCATCATTGGGGCCACCTCAAGTTAGGACATGAACTCCAAAGTAAGGCTGATCCAAAACTCAAAGTGGGCCACACAGAGAAAAGTGCGGATGGGGATTCCTACCATTGAAGCTTTCTTGTCGCCAGTCACGTTTTGGATTGGGCTGATATTTTGTTTTTCCCATCTTACCTGTGGGACTCACCCTACGAACGGTTGGAATATAATATAAACATCACGGTGGGCCCTGACACCCACCATTCACTGTTGTGTGGCGCACTTGATCGGCTTGAATTTTTTTGGTTCACGTAGCCGAAGGATGAATAGAGTAGACATGATGCACCCATGCATGATGGGCAATGGAGATTTTTGTTGCACGGACAATCTGCGACCAATGAAAATGCCTTGTCTAAAAATAGGCCGGTCCCCTCTTGAGATGGACCATGCGTGTCTGAGTAAAACCTCTGGTTTCAAGAGAGTGGGATAAGGGTTGATGATGTGGCCAGTACCAACCATGGATGGTGGAAGTGAATTGCCTGGTGACTCGACGTGGCGTCATTTAATGATGCCATATGCTACTTATAAAAAGATGGCCCCACACAGAGTATGTTAGAAAAATCTTCCACCGCGGGACTCTGTATAATAGTTGCATGTGGCTAAATCAAATCTCCACAGGCATGTCACGATGGATTGTACCAGGAATTGCCTTGACATTGTGGTTGAAAGTCGATGCATTTGTGGGTGAGAGCCGGTGGGTGGACCCAGATTGGGTACTACCAACGTTAGGACCTAGGTATAGTAGGACAGTTCTGACAAGGGCTATGTGCGCCCACTGCAATGCATTTGATTTATCCACTCCATTCATCTATTTTAACTTATCATTTTACGGCATAAACTCAAGGCGGAGGCAAATCAAAGGCTTAAGTGGACCACACCATGGGAAGCAATGGGGATTGAATGCTACCATTGAAAACTTCCTTTGGGGCATAAAGTTTTGGATCAAGCTAATATTTATGTTTTCCCTTCACCCAGGTCCATGTGACCTTATAAGCAGGTTGGATGATAAATAAACATCTCAATGGGCCCTAAGAAGGTTTCAATGGTGGGTGTCATTGTCACCACTGCTTGCTTCCCATGGTGATGTCTACTTGAGCCTACAATCTGCATACCTTTTGGGCTGGTGCACTAAAATACCAATCAAAATAAATAGATTGTGTGAATAAAATACATACATAACGGTGGGCTCCATAGAGTACCTATCAAGACCATCCATCTTTAACTAGGTCTTAGTGGGGGTAGTACCCATCCGGATCTTATATATATTTGGCATATGATGTACAATAGGTATTAACTGAATTACTAGAAAACTTGCTAACAGTGGACCCAAAATTGGGTACTTCCCCTGTCCGTCTCTAACTAGGAGTGGATAGGGTCTCTTAGGGCCCACCATGATATATGGGTTTTATCCAAACCGTCCATTGTTGAGACTCAAATATTGTATATTTAACTCTTCAATTACATTAGTTTTCTTGGCATTTAAGTATTAATTCGATTTAATTATATATGTTTTCTTCACGCGAGGCGATCCAGAAGTATATGATGAATATGTGATTAAAATGATGAATTTAGAGCTCAAAAGAAGATAATGAAAAATTAAATCTATGAAGGTCAGGATTGAAGAATTCAAAGTCCAAGATACGAGGAAACCAAGCAAGGAAGGAATAAAATTGAGGGGTCAAAGTGCAAAAAATTGAAAATGTAAAAATCGACTATTTGATGATATTGATGACACCTTCAATGCTATCAAAGTAAGTGTCAATGACATCGAAGCCACCTTCAATCCCATTATGAAAATCATGAAAATACAATTTTATTGCTGGACAAATTTAGGCATTTTTTTATTCCATCGAATGCATGTTCAATGCCATTGAAGCAAAGTTCAATCCCATCGAAGGAAATTCGATGACATCGAAAAAATGTATAAAATTGAAATTTCGTTGCTGGACAATTTCCTGAGTTCATTCGGACTCTTCGATAGGATATCAATGTCATCGAAGATGAAATAACTGTGTGAAATCAAGTCAATTTTGAAGTCGGTGCAAATGAAGGATATATAAAGGGATGTTTTAGGATCTTCTAAATATGAATTAGGGTAGAAGGAGTGAAACAAGGATGTCATGCCCCAAACTCGAAAACTGAGCTCACAAAATTCTCGTTCACTTAATCCGGTATCGACAGCCTCCGTAGTACCTCATTCTCGATTCTCAGCGTCCATACACCAGATTTCCAATCCTGAAATCCTAGAATGAGAATTTTTCAAAGTACATTTAACTCGTAATACGTATAACCACAAGTTTGCTCACATCACAAAGGCAACATCATTATCACATATCTACTAATATAAACATTTGAATACAATGTTGAAAGGGAATACATATGACAAAATCAAAGCTCCAGAGGTCCGTTGCATACTCCAAGCTCAACGCTGCTACAACCTAATGCCACCTGCGCTCATCTATCGTGCATAAGCTTATAGAAAGCTCAGTGGGTGGTGAAAGTGTGTGTACAAGATAAGTTCCAAGTAAGCAATATCAGAGTAATCGGAGTAAGTGAAAATACTGATAAACCCATAAATCATACAATATCAGAAATACTGGCAAAATCATAAATCATACGATATTAGAGCAATGCAAAAATATGCTGATAAGCCCATAAATACCATCAGCCTTATCCAGGCTATGCAATGCAAAAATATAATAAAAATAATATCATATATTAATGAAGTAATGTAGATCAGATATGTAATGTGGGGACGGTAAGCTAAATATCAGATGTTGATGATGCAATGCAATATGCGGTGTGAATGAAATAACCAAGCTGGAGTGAAGTAGGGATGATAGTACGTAGTATCGCATGCTATGGGGTCCATCATAAGGGACTTCTATCCAAACCAGTCACATACTTAAATTTGGATAGCCAGATTTAATGTAGTAGACTCCTGATTTCAGGTTAGTTGTGCGCCCAATCAAAATCCTTGTCATTACGAAGGTACATAATAATTAGTTGCGCACCACCAATCCGAGTGGGTAGTGAATGAAAGAATATGTAACTCTTACTCGATAAGTCCACATATCAGTACAGTTTCTCTTTAGGATCATCATCGGGGTTTAGTATACTCTACGTCAGCTTGTCGTCCCTATCCGAGCCCATACTAGGTAAGTGGAAGAGACCTCACTATCCGTCTGTCAATATGGGGCCCGACTTGTCGATAGCGGACCCATTTCTCACGCTGGTCAAACTCAACCTAGATAATGCCCCCTCACTCAGGCGGTAAGGTCACTCCCCCTCTCAATCGACCACGACACAGTGGGAGACACGACCTACTAGTATACAACCCTCATACGCTCATATATATCCATTCGGTCTCGACGTTGGGGCGTCTCCTGGCCATGGAGGTTTAGGAATTTTCACTCAGGGACATCTATGGCACCCGTATGTTAGAACTAAACATTTTCGATGTCCCATCTGACCTCCACGATATGCTTATGAAGGCTATAGCCCTGATATCACTAGGGCGTACAGTAGTCACAATACATAATGCAAGATGCATGAGTTATACAATCCAGTTATGCATTAATCCTGCGCATACCATGCGCTCTTGTGAAATAACCTCCGCCTACTAGAGAGTCTCATAACAACCTGCCCAATAACATATACAATGATCAACCACATCTCATAACAAACATGCAGATGATGTGTATGGGCATATATCATGATGTTATGCTGTTATATACTCATAATCGGTAACAATAATCGATATCAACAATTGGCTTCGACAATGTGGACCTTTAACCAACATTGCCCTAAGGAATGACCCACATAGAGCATAACATATAGTGGACCCATGGCTTTGCACAAGGGTCTAATATACAATACCATAGGCCTTACTCAGGAGCTCAATACACATCACAATGGGCCAAATAAACATCACAATGGGCCTCAAATATGGACCGCATATACATCACATTAGGCTCCGACAATCAAAATCATCCTTGATAATCGGCCTATACAATCGGCCTCAACAATCGGCCTCGATAATCGAAATTGTCTTCGATAATTAGAATCGGCCTCGATACTCAGAGTCGGCCTTGACAATTGGAATCGACATCAACAATCGGCCTCGACAATCTGACTCAGCCTCAACAATTGGAATCGACTATCGGAATCGGCCTCGACAATCAGAATCGGCCTCGACACTCGGAATCGGAATCAGCCCCTTGACAATCTGACTCGGCCTCGACGATCTCACTCAGCCTCATCAATCGGAATCAGAATCGGCCTCAATAATCTAAATCGAAATCAGCCTTGACAATCAGAATCGGCCTTGACAATCGACCTCGACAATCGAAATCGATAATCAGAATTGGCCTCAACAATCAGAATCGGCCTAAAAAATCAGTCTCAACAATTGGAAGCGACAATCAAAATCGATCTTGACAATCAGCCTACACAATCAGAATCAAAATCAGCCTCAACAATCAGAATCGACCATCGGAATCGGCCTCGACAATCACCTCGACAATCAGAATCGACCTCGAAAATCTGTCTCGGCCTCAACAATCGAAATCGGCCTCAACAATAGAAATCGGCAATCAGAATCGGCCTCGATAATCGGAATCGAAATCGGCCTCGATAATCGGAATCGACCATCAGAATCGACAATCAAAATCGGCCTCGATAATCGAAATTGGCCTCGATAATCGGAGTTGGCCTGAACAATTGGAATCGACAATCAGAATTGACCTCGACCATCGGAATCGGCCTCAACAATCGGAATCAACAATCGGAATCGACAATCAGAATCGGCCTCGACAATCAGAATTGGCCTCAACAATCGGCCTAACAAAGGGCATAAGGGAAGGTTACAATGTGAACATTTAACCATCATTGCCCATCAATGTGAACATTAAACCATCATTGCTCTCAAGGCATGACCCACCATAATCATTATTACATACATCATGGAGTAATCACACATCACAATGGACGCTCTCAAGGCATGACCCACCATAATCATTATTACATACATTATGGAGTAATCACACATCACAATGGACCTCATATACATCACATTCGGCCCCATGCAAAAGGCCTTATGTACATCTCATTGGGCCCCACTCGTGGCCCTTATATCCATCACATTGGGCCTCAACCCATGGGCCATCAAATATATCAAGTGTATTGCATCCACGGGCCACACCAATGATCCTTATATATATCGAGTTTGCCATATCACATGGGCCGCACCAGTGGGCCTCATATACATCAAGTGGACCGCGTCCATGGGTCGCACTAATGGGCCTCATATACACAACAGGTGGGCCCTGCTCATGGGCCTCGAATACATAACATGTGGGCCTTACACATGAGTCTTATATGCATCAGATGAGCCACATATCTGGGCCTTTGTAACACCCCAGATTTTTACCAACCTGGAGTTAGACGTCTATAGGCAATGGGTCAACCATATCACTCTTAGAGCTCAATCCTAAAGTCTAAACATCGCTTTTCAACCCATTTCCTTCAAAATCTCACCTTTCACCACCTCATTCTTTAAATTTCTCCAAGTACTTTCATATTAGACATAAATCCTAAAGTTTAAAAGGTGAAGAACTATATTTAAACTAAAGCTTACTATAAATGGTTCATACATGCATAAAATGAAATTTTAACTATGAAATTCTTATAATTTTATGATGTAGATAAGTTATTTGGTTGGTCTAGCTTCTTCTACCCCAAAATCATATATTGTACGTCGCGTAACTCATTCCGGTTTGCAAATGAGACTTGATAAATGCCTAGACGGACTCGTGGGCCCAAACGACTCAATTCGAGGGGACTCGAGGTGGGTCCCACATATTTCTGGCATCCCCGGGGGGAGAGGACCTCACCCCTAGGGCGATCCCTCGCCAATTATTCCAGTGATTGGCGAGGTCCTCGCCGAATCGGCGAGGCCTCGTCCGTACAGCGGTCAGCTAGCTCATTTTCTACGCGTTTCATTTAACTTTAAAAAATCATATCTCTTTTGTCATAACTCCGATTTAGGTGATTCAAAAACCAAATTGAAGATAAATGAGTCTAGTTTTGTATAAAAATATTTAAAAAATATAATTAATATAGTTTAAATTAGAACATTGTGATAACTGTCTGAAAATCACTTGTTGGACAGCTGCTGCTTCTGAAAATTTTAAAATTTTTTTACAACTCAAAATATTATGAAATTTAGTAGAGATAGGGTAAACTTGGTGATGAACTATTAAAAAAATAATTAAAATAATATGATAACTAGAAGTTCTTAAAATGGGGCATAGAATGGCCCTAGGATCATATTCTGCCATAATTAGGGTAGAATTTGGTTAAGTACCAAACTGAATACTCAGTAAAATTAACTTGAACTACTTTAAATACAAATTACAAGACCCAAAATGAGTAAGACAACTAAATCTATGTTACCTAGAAACCTATGATCAATCTCTAAACCCAGTTGCTCTCGGGAGCATTCAGAAACTTCGTATCGGACCTGGACCGCACGTTGAAAGTCCGATAGCGATGAACTTAGACCTTTATGACCGCCTAGTTGGACTTGAATATCACCTCAAAAATCAAGGTCATACGATGTCCTGGGACTATTTTCTTGAGTCCGGAGTGAAGCAAGTGAGAAACCAAAGATTTATTAGAAAATTAAATATAATTTTAAGTAATCTGTAATGTTTCGCTTGCGCGTTATTTCTAAGTGTTCTGACCGTTAGATTTCGACCCAAATTCACCCTTAGATCAGGATAGGTGGCTCATACATGTTATAGTACTTGTAGCCCTGATCGAATGCCGGTAACCGTTGAATTGAAGCTGGTCCACCACGGACGATCTGAAAATCTGATCGGACTGAAAATTTAACTTACTAAAGATCCGATGCTAGTGAGCTTAAGTCCGACCGCATTTGATAAGAGGACCTCCAGAAGTGCTCTGTTGGATCAGAAAGAGCCCGATTTGGTTATAACCTAAGTATACCTTAACCCTAAGTCTATTTTCATTGATTAAAGGCTTATAAAAAGGCCTTAAACCCTCATTCCCAAATTTCATACGAATTTTCAAACCCTACCTTTCCAAGAGAGAGAAAGAGAGAGAGAGAGAGTAGGAGATTCAACCAGGGATTCTACCCTGCCACTCTTCGTGCCTAATCCACCAACCTGTATCGCCATTCCGACGTTTTTGGTTCAATTATTGGGTAAGTTAAGCTAACCCTAACCTGTTTTGAAGCCTAGAATAGTTCCAATGACGTTATAGCTAACCTGTTTCATGTCATAGGTAGCGTATCCACCGTTGACGAAGACTTATCGTCTGAATCATATCCGTTACGCGTTTTCTGGTTTAAGGTGCGGACTTTAGACGTATAGGTTATGGTTTTCAAGGCTTTCAATATCGGTTAATGATTTATAACTGACAAGGGTGCGATTACACATGCAAAATGCATCGTCTGTTTCGTTATATGAGTTTACATGAACTATATAAAATATAGTGTATTCTATGCATATGTTAGAATGTTTGAATATGTTTGGAATTTGGATTTGTGCTTAACATGTATATTTGTCTTGAATATATGCCTAATTCATGTGCGATAACTCCTTAGCGAAAGGACTTGCCTAAAATTACGCCATGACAAAATATGTTATATGTGACTAAGTGTGTAGCCCAAGTGTTTGTAGAAATGTTTGAATGAACATGGAGCTCGGATTCATGCACACCATGGTTATCCGTCGTGGGTATATGCACGTGGTATGTGGGGCAACTCCCTAGTAAAAGGAATTGGCCTGACACGTGTAATCCTCATATATCATGAAAGTGATGTATGTAGTCTTTGTGTTTATGCAAATATCTGAATGTGCTAGTGATCACCTACAATACTTTGCAAGAGGATCGAGATACAAATCTCGGTTACCTCAATTATGTGTATGATTTTCTACATGTACGTTACATTGTAATATCTGTTTATTTCGTGAAGTGAATGTGTGTGAAATCTTGTTTGTATTGTACTTCATAACATGCTTCTTGATTGTAAGAATTGAATTACTTGTTTAATCCTGCTTTAACTAGCTCATATAATTCTTGGTGATATAAAATGAAGTTGGGACTATGATTTAGTCCAGGCAGTCAGTAACAAGATTGAATTAGTGGTTGAGATTCATTCACCACGTAAGACGTGTTTAACGAACCCGAGCCATACTTCGGTTGGCGACAATGGTTAGGCCATGTGAAGGGCTTATGTACTTCATGTCATTCAACTTGTCGTACGCTCGAGCTAGCCAAGCTCGTCAAGTAACCCGATCTGTCTAATGTATATTCACCATGTTTGGACGTCATTGCTTGAACCTAAGGTACCAAACTTACCAGTGCAACCCCGTTAACCTTGGTACCTTGATCCGCTAAGACTCATGAGCCAGACATGGTAGTATGGGATACCGTGGTCCAGCTGTCGACATACGCTGGGGCCACGAGCCTCCCCGTAGTGACCAATGAGCAACCCAGACTCGTGAGCCGAATATGGTGGTATGAGACACTGTATTTGAGCTGTCGGCCTACACTAATAAGGCGATAGGAGAGTGGTGCAACGAGTGCGTGTAACAGCCTTGACGACCCTTTGTAGTGACCTCGAGCATACTTTAAATCTGCGTTGAGGCGACTAGCCTTCCCGTAGTAAACAGAGTATAAACTAGGCCTGTATTGATAAGGTGATGGGGAAGCGGTGCAACGAGTGCGTGTAATAGCCCTGACAGCCCTTTACAGCGACCTAAAACCGTATCATCATATGAGATTATCTAGGACTGACGGCCCTAGAATGGATCCTTGTTTGGGAATGATATAAGGGAAGTACCTTAGTTTCCTAATACTGCTATATGAAAAGGACTAATAACAACTCGGTAATCATGTCCATATCGCACTACATGTGCCTGGAAGATGTGGAGCACTGATGGATGAAAGCATGCCGTGAAAGTAAGATGGTGTGACATGAGAGAGTATGTTGGTGAGGGCATGTATCATTATTGCATCTCATCTTTGCATTAATTACAGTATTTAGGAGTGTTTGATTATAATGCTTTATCATTACTGCTTGACTGAATTGATAACATGTTAACCTATGCTTTATTGTTCCACTAAGTTAGCTACTCACTCCCATGTTACAGGAGAGTATTGTACACAACAACCAGACCCTATCTTAGTTTCAGGTGAGGGCGATGCTGGTGAAGTGGAGCCGAACTTCGCTTTTGATGATGAGTTCTCTTACATGTAACTCTCTGGCGGGTCTATTTGATCTAGAGTTGCACCGATGGGGCTTCAGTATTTGGGATAGAAGACATTACATTTTTTCTCATTTTGTGCATTTTGTAATCAAACTTGTAAGTGTTAACCTAGTGACATTCATACTCTGAGGGCTTACTATCACTCTTATCTAGTTTATATACTTATCACAGTCTTCCGCTTACATAATTTAAACGCCTTTGGAGTATGATATGTTATTTTTGGTATAATCCCAACATGTTTAATACCCTTTTACAGACAACATTCATTCATCATTATCTATGTTGCATAAGTAATGTTTTGAAACTCGGGAGTTGGGTTTCTACTCGACCCCCGATTTTCAGGATGTTACAGCCTCGTATACATCAAAAAGGTCACGCGTCATGGGCCTAATACATATCACAATGGGCCTTGCCCATAGGCCACGAATACATCACAATGGGCCTTGTCCATAGGCCTCGAATACATTGTAATGGGCCTTGCCCATGGGCCTCAGATTCAAGTAGGTCGGTCTCATCATATGGGCCTTAAATACAAGGCAGGTGGGCCCTATCACCTAGGCCTCAAATATAGATTACAGGTGGGCCTCAAATATACATCACATAGGTGGGCCTCAAATATACATCACAAGTGGGCCTCAAATGGGTTTGGACCACCCCAAAAATCATTTCACTGATTGTAGGTGTAACGTGAGTATCACTGTACACTGTCATTCCATAGGGCACAGGACCCACTAATGATGATCGGCATTGTCCAAACATTGTCCATGTAAATCAGCACTGTCCAAATATTGGACATGTAAATCAACATTATCCAATCATTGTCCAGCACTATGGACGGTGTGGATATACAACGAATCATTAAGGTGGACCCCATGGCTTATCGACATCGATACAACATCCATATAGCTGATGTGACCTGTTGGCCCACCATCTAGATGGAAAGCTTGGATATAACACATGTCACGATGGGCCACGAATGATCATTAGGATGAAACACATATATCACAGTGGCCCTATATGGATGGACGGTGTAGATTTAAAATACATATATCTATGTGGCCCCCACACGTGTGCCTATAGAGGGACGAATGGAATGCATATCACATGATCAGAGACCCACAGAGCAGTCAGTAGCTCTCTGCTAATGTGGGGCCACCGTTTGGACGGTGTTTGATGAAATACATACAGCATGGAGGAGTCCACACGTGTGTGGGTCCCATGGCTGCAATGTAGCAGGGATAAAACACATCTATCATATGTGGCCCATGGATACACGGTGTGGATGAAGCACACACCTCACGTCTCACGTGGTGTCCACGTGTAGACAACGCACACATCAGGTGGGTTTCCACCATTTGGATGGTGCAGAAGATGAAACACATATACCGTGGGAACCCAGAACTTTTGATATCTTACAGCGGCTAAATGGCTGGGTGTCAATCGTACACCAGCCAATTCAACTTCCATCAGGTGGTTCCCACGTTGGGACCACCACATATATGTGTGTGTGTGTATATATATATATATATATATAAAAAAAAAATATTTTCTCTCTTTTTTTGTCTGTCTTGGTCCAGCGTCCAGGCCTTGGACGGCCTGGATATGAATACATGCATCAAGATAGGCCCCACCGTCTCTGGATGGTGTGGCAAACACATACGTCGGGGTTGCTCCCACGTGGGACCCATGGACGGTTTGGACCAAATAAAAATGCATCATGGTGGAGTCCACTGTCCTGGCCAATGGACGACTGGATGAAACCATACATCATGCTGGCTCAGGGAGTTATGTGCGGTGCTCCAGCCAATTCACTTCCATTTTACAAAAAAGGGCCCACGTGTGGGATAAATCCCTACCGTCCTGCCGGTCCACCAGATGGATGGCTGGATGCACTCGAAAAAAATCGGGTGGGCTCCACCATCATCACAAAAAGAGAGGGAGAGAGAGAGAGAGAGAGAGAGAGAGAGAGAGAGAGAGAGAGAGAGAGAGAGAGAGAGAGAGATCGTGATAGCAAAGGGGCCCTGCCACTATGGGGCCCTCTTTGATACAAATCATACATCAAGATGGGTCTCACATATATGGGCCCTCAAATTACAAAATCGAATAATAAAATCACCCACCATTCAATCTTCTTGGTCCGATGGAATCCCTAGCTCCTCAGCTTCGACTTTGATTGAGAATGATGAAGTTTGGAGGGTTAGGATGAAAGATGTGGGGGTAAGAAGATGGGTCACACCAAGCTCTTCTCATGGAGAGCTTGGACGGTTGGGTTGCTTAGAGAATGAGAGAGAGAGGTGTAAGAGAGAGAGGGATGGGTGAGTGACTGATGGATGTGTACTTGTGTAAGAGAGAGTATTGACTTTTGGGGAGGGTGATTGTACTTGGGGATGGGATGGAGTGATGGGTTGTACTTTGATTGATGTGACGTGTCGTAGAGATTCTTTTAAAATTGTAACGCGTGGTGTTTTTCTCGAATTGAATGTGGGCCCACATCTATTGGCCTGGGTATCGCATCGGCGTGCGAGACGATACGTCGGAATTGCGACAATGGCGTGGTCGTAGGGGTATAGGTTTCGAGTCGAGTTGACTCTAATATGCGAAACTCAGCTTAGGATCACACGCAAATGTTAGATACAGTTCGAGGGTTGCCGGAATTCAACCAGAAGGGCCGCGGAAGCCTACGGAACAGTACAGGCTAGGACATGGGTCTTACAAAGGAGTTGTAGAGCTTCAATGAGTCCTCCATCCTCTTCAATCCTTCAGTTCTAGTTAGTTTTTATCTTTTTCTGTTTCGTTTTTAATTCAATCATGTCTACGGTTGGTTAATCTTTTAGTTAGAGTCAAGAGGTGAAGCTTGTAGTTCTTCTTAATTTTTAATTTTTATTTTTACTTTGTTTAAGTTATTTAGTTTTCATGTTGAACAATTAATTGATATTTAGTTTGAATGAATAAGTATTTCTAGTTTATTTTAATCCATTTTCGACTCTAAGACACATTGGATGCTTAGGAAGAATATGAATATGTTCTTACATGTTCTGTAATAATTTGGTCTATGTAATCCATTGATCTATCATTAACTCCGGGCATGATAAATGCTTTCAATTCCATGCGATCAATACATTATTGCTTTAGGAGGGAACCAATTCGATGAAAGTTCAATATGTTTTGAAGTATATGAATGATGATTTAACTGCTCTGTTATCCGATCGGATAGGATGAGACTTCAATTCCAGTTGTGTGATCTAATTAAAGCAAGTAAATTAACATTAAGGAAGCTATAAGTGGAACCTTGGCACTCTAGTATTTTATCTTTGATAGTTTTTTTCTCAATTATTCTTTAAATCAAATTTTAGTAGTTAGTTTAAATTCTAATTCTAATTTTAACGTATTTCAAAAATCGCACAATAGTAAGTCCCTGTGGGTACAACCTCGGTCTCATCGAGTTATTACTACATCGCAGCCTTGCACTTTAGGTTGTCATAACATCCATCCATTTTACCATATCCTTTTATTATATATGTAAAAAAATGAAGTATTGTCAAGGCTTAAGTGAATTACACAGAGGGAACTAAACACTTATTGTTGAGTACTTTTTCAAGGCTATAGAAGTTTTGGATCAAGTTGATATTTGTGATTTCCCTTCATCCAGGTCTATATGAGCTTATGAACATTTTAGATAGCAATTAAACATCATGGTGGGCTCTAAGAAGGTTTCAACAATGGTTATCATTATCACCATTGCTTCCTCTGGTGTGGTCCACTTAAGCCTTGGAATTACCTCATTTTTTATTGTGAGCCATAAAATGACATGGAAAAATGGATGGACAGAGTGGATAAAGTGTATTCATCAAGGTGGCCCCTTAAAGCCCATATCCATTCCTAGCTAGGGATGGACGAGGGTGATATTGAATCCATGTCGGCTAATTACACTCGTTTGTGTGAAATTGATGGCCTTCTTTATGGTATATGGTGCCAATGAGGTGTGATTTTCAGTAGCTATGGGCCCATTCATTGGGTGGGTCTAACCATAACTACGCATGTATGGAGAAATGACAGTTAGAGAAAATATGCCACTGGTCCACACTTAATATATATGATTGTCCCATGTAATGTTGGGATTTTATCTCAATTGAGATTGGTTAAATAATATAATAAAAATGTTAGTCATTACATTTGCATTGAATTTCATTTTTCCTTCAAAACAAATTGTAAATGTGAACTCTTTAAAAATCTTTAGTCTTACATTACTTAGAGAGAAAAAGCTAAAATGATTTATTAGCTTTGAGTTTTCTTGCATTTTTATTTGATGTTTGTTGGAAGAAGTGAGTTAGCTTATGTATTTTAGTATGACCTGGAACACATGCATGTGCTCTTACGTTGGCACTGGTGTGCATGCGGTGTAGACAGTAAGGTTAATGAGGATCTAGTGGAACAGTAAGCTTGTAAAGGTGCTAGTGACAAACTTTGCATTTCATATGTGCACATCATGTCATGAGTGGCTGATCGAACCCATAGGTTAACAAACTTAAGTGCAGGGTTGTGATGCAGTAATTACTTAGTAAGAGTAAGGTCAAATCCTCAGGGAATGGGGAACACAATATAAAACTAATATAAAGGTAATAGGTGTCTGGATTTTTAATCCAGTGAAGTGAAAAGAGTTTTAAAGCAAATAAATAAAATACTAAGGACCCAAGAATCTAGTTATAGCAATCATAATATCTCATTTATTGATTTAATATATAACTTAATTGGAATTCAAGTCCTATCATATTAAATCATTAACACCAATAAGATATGATTTCAAGAAAAATTCTCTCATGGAGCACTCGGATCTCAATTATCAAGGAAAGAATCTTTAGGTGATAATAGATCAATTAATTATACATATTGAACATTCTCTAATTTAAGCTAAACAATTATTAAATCAAAATATTCATTGTACCTATAGTGCACAACAAATTTAGAAATAAATAATTCAAAGACTTTAAAGTAAAATCCAAATTAATTTCAATTTACTATCATCATTCAAACCATTGTTATTGAATTAAATAAACTAAATATTGTATTTGAACTATAAGGTCCTTCCCTTAGCCTTAACTAAGAGATTAGTCTAATGTAGCTAACATCTTAGAAAGCTTTAAAAAAAAAAAAAAGCTAAGTGTTCAACTGAATTATCTCTGAAAATAACTTATTCTTACTAGATTGTTTTATACACATTTGGTCGGACCAAACCAATCTCATTTGGGACTAAATAGTTTATTATTTTTGTTAATGTACTGTGTAATTTTTCAATTTTTTCTCTTTCCTTTGTACTTGGTTTTCTTAGATGTTTGACATGTAAATTCTTCCATAATGTCATTCAAATGTCCAATTCTTATCATGTTCAACTTTATCTCTTTTTTAGCATAAATCCTCATTTTAAACACGTACTCGTCTTTAGATCTAAAATCATCTCGCATGTATAAGACATATATAATTATATCAAATTAGTACTTAAATGTAAGAAAAACCAATGTAACTAAGAAGATAAATATATAATATTTAGGCATTATCATACCCTACAACCAAGATTTTGTTAGTCCCGAGCAAAACATGTGAAGGATATTTTGAAACCAATTGAATAAATTCTTATAAACTTAAGAAATTCTAAAAACAATTCAAATTATAAAAATCTAAATTAATTAATGGAGAGCACAACTTTTACGTAAATTCTAACACTTGGTAAATATCCTAAACAAGTTATAAGCATTAATCATATAATTAGAAAAAAATAAATCTAAACATTGAGTTCTATGAGTGCATAATGAAATCTAGATTGAACATAGTGAAAGGTTCAACTCTCTACTTTCATGGTAACAGGGATAATATAAAAGAGTATTCACGATAACCAAAGCCTAAACTAAAACTTGCCTTACAGTTCAACACTGTGCTCTTTTAACTTTTAAATTTTCCATCAACGACTTTCGCACTATTTTCAAATTTTTTTGCAATAGTCTTTTCACGGAACTTTGATAGGTAGCCATTTTCGATGACAAATATTTTTTTAGTTGGTATTATTTTTTTCTCTTTTTTTTTTCATTGAACTTGATGGACAAACTTCCTATGTTTGGTTCCTATCATTCTCAATAATCATCAAGTTAAAAATTAAGTATCTAATTTTGACTTTAATATGTAAGTTAGATGTGACATGTGAATTCATGACTTAATCAATGTTTAAAACTTCACATCAAATATTAAAAAGTTCGAACTTAACTTTGAAATCTATTAAATAACTAAAATTAGACTTAAAAAATCCTCAACATTAATATTTTATTATTCTAATCTATGGATTAATTTTAAAATCACTTAAATTTTAAAAATTTTGAAGAATTTTTAGCTAAAAAATTCAAAAATTTAGCATAAATGAAGAATTTTCTAATGAAAATCTACCCCCAATCTAAATTCTACATTGTCCTCAATGTTTAAAATATATGCAATAAGAGTAACATGAGAACAATGAAAATAAAAAGTGGATGAAAAGTACATGAAAAACAACAGACAGATAAGCCAGTGCGAGCTTCCTATCAATTGGTGTTTCAACAACTAAACTAAAGTAATAAATCAAACTAATATTGGGAAAGAAATTAAAACTCCTAAATCTAAGAAAGCAATTGAAAAAAAAAACCACTCATTCTTGATAGATGATTTCCTCTCTGGCTTGTATCTTAATAAATTCATCAGTGGACTTCTCAATGAGATCATTCGGATGCCCATTTTGCAGTAGGCTTGGATGTCCTGGAGCATTAATGCCCAAAAAAATTTATAGCCATTAGTATAAAATCTTCTTTTATTGCCCTGAGGTATCTAGATTTTATAGAATTTATCTGTGGAAGAAAAAATTTCTATGCTAGTACACCACCATGAATTAGATAATACTCTTTAGGCAATGTAGTTTGTATAAATTTCAAAGTTTCAGTCCTCGATTCAAATTCCTACTCCTCCACCTCTAGTGGTAAACATTTAGGATCAGTGGAAAAGAACTCTTCAACATAGAATTTTCTCCTGTCATTATCAAGTATTGAGGTATTGTCTTGCAAGACATTCACTATTATTTAAGTACATTATAATCTGAATCCTCAAAGTGTTCCAAGCAAACTTCTAGAGAGTCAGAACATTGAGTGAAAAGGGACCTATTCTCTATAATGGGATTAAACATGTCATGTTGGTGGATTGTATCAATATCACCATGTTTAAAAAATTTCAGTGTCTCTTTATTATTAACTGGAACATTAATTGAGATCAACCCTTGGGGAAACTGAACCATATGCCCTTGAGCATACTACGAATCCTGATCATTCTCAAATTTAGTATGCTCAACAAGCGAGTTGAGATCACTCTAATCTCATTATATTTCTGGATTAGGCTGAGGTTGGGCTAGGCATATCACTTTCTCATCAATGAGGAGTGACTGAATTCTTTGAATGGAGGATGCAAGCATGCCTATTGATGCTATGATGTCTTAGAATATTTGCAAGATGTTTTGGTTGACTTTCTCTTAAGCATTCATGAACCTCTGAACCGGATCCACCTAGGACTTCTTTGGTGGGATCTCATAAGTAGGGGGCCCAAGGGGATAGTCATTATAATTCATAATTGGTTCACCTCCCTAATTTATGCTCTGATCGTTCCACAAATCAAGATCATATTCGTCATATGTGGGTGTACTCGATGGTTGATAAGCGTAATCGCTCATATAATAATCATGCATTATCTTCTTAACTGGTGGACCATTATAGTTCGGTTGGTTTTTGATCGTAGTTCCAACTAATTTATGAGACACAGCATTTCCTAACATAATGATCTGTTAACCATTCAATTAAATATTTAGTCCCTTAAAAGTTGATTATAGTATTTTGCATCCACTCCGACATAAACATGATAAAATTCTAATTTTGAACCTAAACCTAAAAATCTTTAAAAAATAAAATTATAAAAAAAGTAAAATTCTATAGAAATATGAAAAACACGTAAAGGGAGTGAGGAAGGATGTTACCAGAAAAGAGGAACTAGACTGAAGATCCTACAAATAAAAATAAACAAACGATCTTAGTAGTGTTAAGAGATCTAAAAAAATTACAAACCCTAAAAAAATTTTGAAATTAGAAAACCTAAAAATCCCATGTTAGAAAAATTTAGAAAAATAGAAAAATCTAACCTAGAACAGAAATTGAACTAGAAAATCTAAACCTAATTGTGTTTACGCCACTCCTCAACAACTGTGCCAAAAACTTGATCGAACTAAATAGTTAACAACCTCAAGTGCAGGGCTGTGATGTAGTAATAACTCGGTGAGACCGTGGTTGAATCCTCAGGGAATGAGGAACATAACCTATAACTAATCTAAAGGTAATGGGTGTCTGAGTTTCTAATTTAGTGAAGTTAAAAAGGGTTTTAAAATAAATAAATAAAATACTAAGGATTCATGAATTCACTTATAATAATCATAATATCTCATTTATTGATTCAATATATAACTCAATCGGAATCAAAGTCCTATCTTATTCAATTATAAGATAATTTTATTAAATCAGTCATTAACACTAATAAGATATGATTTTAATTGAATGATTCTCTCTTGAAGCACTTAGATCTCAATTGCAAGGAATCAAAAGCATATAAAGTACCCTTAGGCGACAATAAATCAATCAATTATACAGATTAATACATTTTCTAATTCAGGCTAAACAATTGTTAAATCAAAGAATTCATTGTACCCGTAGTGTACAACAAATTCAAAAATAAATAACTCAAATATGACAAAGTAAAATCCAAATCAATTTCAATTTATTATAATAATTCAAACCATTATTATCGAATCAAATAAACTAAATTACATTAAACTACAATCTTCATCCCTTAGCCTTAACTAAGAAATTATCCTAACATGGCTAACATCTTAAAAAGAAAGAAAGAAAAAAAAACTAAAATGACAAACTAGATTTAAGTGATCAAAGAAGAAGGATGGCCTCATGGAAGTTCTGCCACCCTTAAGTCTTTCTCCTAAGTCCTAATTTGTACTTAGGAAAACTTAAAATATCCCTTTAATATAGGAAAAATCCAAACCAACTTGAAACAGACTTCAAATTTACATACTTTTGTTACATTTTGATCACACCGATGGTAGCCTTTGGTTGCATCGATGGTAGGCTTCGATCTCACCGAACATCACTTTGGTCACACCGAATGGGTTTCTCAGTTGCAACCGAATTTCTTTAATTTTCTTTTGAAGTCTCTGTCTCCCTTAGGTCACACCGAACTCTACCTCAATGAGATCGAACATGGCTTCAGTCGTACCTAAGTGTCGAGTTGAATTATCTCTTAAAATTACTTCTTCTTACTGGACTATTCTGTGCACATTCAATCAGACCGAATCGACCTCAGGTGAGACCAGACAATCTGCTATTTTTGTTAATGCACTATGTAATTTTTTAGTATTTTCTCTTTCATTTGTACTTAGTTTTCTTAAATATTTGTCATGTGAATTCTTGAATAATGTCCTTCAAATTTTCAATTCTTCATCATCTTTAACTTTATCTATTTTTGAGCTTTAAATACTCTTTTTAAGCATGTATTCATCTTTAGGTCCAAAATTACCTCGTATGTAGAAAACATATATAATTATATTAAATTAACGCTTAAATGTAAGGAAAGATAATGTAATTGAGAGAATAAATATGCAATGTTTAGGCATTATTAGTGGCACTCTCACGTAACCTATCGGCCACTGAGGAAATCAACCAACAAAAAAAGTTGTTGCACTGATTGGCGGACAAAAATTTACTATTGTAAAGTTTGGTAAATAGCATATGATCGTTGTGAAGTCTAGTAGACAAAAATGGTTAGTTCTTCTAATTAATCAGTTGGTCCATTTATTTGAGTTAACTCGTGTCTCTTCATTGGAAATAAATAAACATGACCGTTTTGAACAGTTACAGAAATAACTATTCAGAAACGTCTCTTTGTAAATACGCATAACTTTTCATTCTTTATAAAAACTCAATGAAATTAGAGGACTAAAAATCATCATATCTTACATATCATTTTTCATATATTGAAATCCTCCATTTGGATATTCTATCATTTTCTCTTTACAAACACTCGAATGGTTATCTGTTCACAAAATGCAGTATACCAAAATTAGAAGGTTGTGTATCAGATTTTCCATTATGGTTTCTTTATGATTGTTATAGTCAAAACCATCAAGGCTTGTCATATTCTAGAAGTGGTTCGTTAGTAGTTTGACAGTGATCTCATACCGACGATAATGGGCAAATAATGCTTTAAGGAAAGTGTATCTAATATGTGCTTCGAGCCTAGTTTAAAGTTTGTTATTATTATTAATTTTTGTTTCATTTTCATTTCCATCATCTTTCCCAACAATCTTAAAGTGTTATTTATGAAAATTGAAACCAATATTGCACCTATTAAGTTAATGAACTAGGATCTGGTCAAATTAAACCGGTTCGATAATAATAATTTCACCCGGCAAGATAAACTTAATTTCTTATTAACAATGCTAAATATTTTCTATGTTGGACCCAAACCTACCTATAATTCTTCAATCAACTGATCAAGATATACAAGAGAGAATTTCCAAAATAAAGAAAAGAAAGAAGCATGAACTGATACGTCATGGACACATTCTTAGCGCTCTCTCCGACCATCTGTACAATTTACATACGTACACATCTTCGGCTAAAGACATTTAGAACACCCTCAAAATGAAATGCAATGTTGAAGAAAAAGGTACCAACAAATTCTTTTCTTACCTGGTGTTTCAATTTTATTTTATTTTCATGATAGATTTCAAGCCTATCTTATCGTAAGTGCATGAATTACAAGTGATGATTAATAAGATTAAGGCTTTAAAGATTAACAAGTCTAAGTCTTTCCAAGTTAGTGCTATTGTGATTGAGTTACCTCCAACATAGAAAGATTATAGAAAGAAGATATTGAATAAGTCTAAAGACTTCTCATTATAACAAATTCAAAAACATCTTTGAATTGAAGAAGGGTCGCATTTATGAGATAAGAAAGATGACATCGCTTCCAATAGTGTATCAAAGATTAAGGCGGTTAAAAGACCATTTCAAAATAAGAGTAATCCAAATAGGAACAATTCTTTAAAACCTAATAAGGATTAAGAGAAGTTCAAGAAGTTTTAAAATAAAAATGAAAAGCCTAAGGGTCCATGCGACATGTGGCAAGAATGGGCATTTTTCTCATGTTTATAGGTTTTATAAGAAATCTAAGAAAGAGGTGAGTGCAGTAAATAAAGACATTGTTGTCACAGTAACTGAAGTCAATAATATAGTTTAAAGATAGATACTCAATTAGTGGTATGACACTACAGCCATAGTTAATGTCTACCACGACACGTTGAACTTCAAAACATATAAAGATGTCACTAACGACATTGATGTTTAAATGGAAAATGAAGGTTGATCAAAAGTAGTTGGCAAAGGAACTATACAAATTTTCTTTACTTTTAAAAGAAAAGATTACATTGACCAATGTATTACATATCCCAAATATGAGAAGAAACTTAGTTTCTAAAGATTTTTTAGCTAAACTTGGCATCCTTGGGCAAATTAATTTTGTCAAAACATGAAAACTTTTTTAGATCTAATATCAAGTGGACCACACTGTCAAACAGTGAAATTGAATGCCTACCATTGAAACCTCTTTTAGGTTACAGAAGTTTTGAACCAACATGATATTTGCTTTCCTCAGTGTTCAGGCCTTTATGACCTTATGAACAGTCTGGATGGGGAATAGATGCTATGATGGGCCCTCTAAATTTCAACAGTGGAAATCATTATCAGCACTGTTATTTATGGTATGATTCAGATGATCTTTTGATCTGGTTCATTGTTTAGATAATGCTGTAAAATGATCTCCATAGATGGATGAATGGTGCGGCCCAAGTAGTGCGGTCCACTTGTTGCATTTGAGAGGCCCAATATGACGTACTCGGGGCCCATGGGTTGAGTCCCATTGTGATATATTTGGGGCCCATGGGTTGAGACCCATTGAAATATATTAGAGGCCTAGGTATGAGGCCCACTTAATTGTATTATGCCCATGTGTAAGGCCCACCTATTGTGTGTTTGAAGCCCATGGGTTGTGGCCCATTGTAATGTATTCGGGGTCCATGGGACGTGACCCATCCTATGTATATAGGTCCATGTGATGCAGCCCATTGTGATGTATTCGAGGTTCATGTGATGCGGCCCATAGTGATGTGTATGCAGACCTTATATGAGGCCCATTACGATGTGTATTAGGCCTTCGTGTGAGGCCATGGTCCCACTATATGTTTAACCCTATGTGGGCCACTCCTTGGGAGCAATGTTGGTTGAATGTCCAGATTAATGGACAATGATGGTTGGATGTCCACATTGTGACCTTCCCTTAGGCTGATTGTCTATCCCGATTGTCGTGGACCGATTTCCGATTTCAATTGACGTAACCAATTTATCGACTCTGATTATCGATCGATCCCATTTGTCATGACTTATTTAACGATTCTGATTATTGACGATCCGATTGTCATAGATCGATTGCTGATTCCGATTGACGTAACCGATTTACCGACTCTGATTATCGATCGACCCGATTGTTGTAGACCGATTGCCAATTTCGATTGACATAACCAATTTGCCAACTCTGATTATCGATCGATCCCGATTGTCGTGACTGATTTGACTATTCTGATTATCGATCGATCCGATTGATGTGACCGATTGTCGATCGAGGCCGATTATCGATCCTAATTTTTCGTGGCCGATTGCTGATTATTAATCGAGGCCGATTATCGATTCTAATTTACTGTGGCTGATTACCGATTATTGATCAAGGCTTATTACCGATTCTGATTTGTCGTGGCTGATTGCTGATTGTCGATCGAGGCCGATTACCGATTCTGATTTGTCGTGACCGATTACCGATTCTGATTGTCGGGGCCTAATGTGATGTATATGCGACTTGCATTTGAGGCTCGACGAGATGTGTATTCAGCTCGCCCAATGTGATGTATATTGAGGTCTAGGTGATGAGGCATATCGTGATGCATTTGAAGGCCAGGCGAAGGAGCCCATTGTGATGTATGTTAGGCTCATGTGAAAGACCCATCATGGTGTGTATTAAGCTCTTGAGTGGGACCAATGGTGTTGTATATTTGGCCCTTGTGTGAGACTATGGACATGTGGGCCATTCCTTGGGGGCAATGTTGGTTAAATGTCTACATTGTCGAAGCCAATTGTTAAGGCCGGTTACTGACACCGATTATGAGTATGTGACAGCATAGTATCATGATATATGCCCATACGCATCTGCATGTTTGTTATGAGATGTGGTTGACCATTGCATATGATATTGGGTAGGTTATGAGTCTCCCTGATAGGCGGAAGTTATCTCACATGAGCGCACGGTATGCGTATAATTGATGCATGACTGGATTGTATGACTCATGCATCTTGCATTGTGTGTTGTGATTACTGTACACCCCAGCGACATCAGGGTCGTAGCCTCCACAGACATATAGTGGATGGTCAGATGGGACACCAAAAATGTTTGGTTTTAGCATACAAGCGTCATAGATGTCCTTGGGTGAAAATTCATAAACCTTCGTGACCAGGAGATGCCTCAACGTCGAGACCGAGTGGATATGTATGAGCGCATGAGGGCCGTATACCAGTAGGTCGCATCTCTCATTGTGTCGTAGTTGGTTGGGAAGGGGTGTGACCTTACCCACCTGAGTGAGGGGGGAATATCTAGTTTGAGTTTGACCAGCTTGAGGAATGGGTCTACTATCGACGAGCCGGGCCCGATACTGACAGGTGGATAGTGAGGTGTTTTTCACTTACCCAGTTGTGCGCTTGGATAGGGGCGGTAAGCTAGCGTAGAGTGTAATAGACTCCGGTAATGATCTTAGAGAGGAACTATACTGATATGTGGACTTATTGATCAGGAGTTGCATACTCATTCATTCATTCATTCACTATCCACTCGGGCTGGTGGTGTGTAATTATTTGTTACATGTACCTTTGTAATGGCTAAGATTTCGGTTGGAGCGCGCGACTAACCTGAGATCAGGAGTTTACCACATTGAGTCTGACTATCCAAATTAGGTATGAGACTAGTTTGGATAGAAATCCATTGTGATGGACCCCATAGCCTGCGATACTACGTACTACCATCCCCTTCACACTCCAGCATGGTCATTCTATTCGCACTGCATGTTGCATTACATCCATGGCATATGGTACGACTAACACTATTTGAGTTACTCATCAGGAATGTATATTGCATTACATCCTCTGCATCTGATATTTGGCTTTCAGCGAATCCTCATTTGTATAGTTGATTGTATTGTGTATTCTAATATTGTATGACTTATGCACTTATCAGTATTTTCGCTTACTCTATTATCATGTGATTTATAACTTTGTCAGTATTTCTGTTTACTCTGATAATTCCTGATCTTGTTAGTATTTCTGTTTACTCTGATAATACATGATCTTTACACATACTTACACTACCCTCTAAGCTTTCTATAAGCTTATGCATGATAAATGTGTGCAGGTGATGTTAGGTTGCAGTAGTGTTGAGCGTCGAGCGTATAGTGGTCTTCTGGAGCTTGATCTTTGATTTATGTATTTCCCTTTCAGCATTGTACTCAAATGATTATATTAGGGGATATGTGATGATGATGTTGCCTTTGTGAATTGGGTAATCTTGTGGTTATACTTATTACGAGTTAAATGCATATTAAAAAGAAAAAAATCCTCCTTGTAGGATCCCAAGATCGGAATCTAACATATGGATGCTAGGAGCCGAGAAAGGGATACTATGGAGGCTGTCGGCATCGGATTCGGCGATTGGGATTCCTGTGAATCCGATTTTCGAGTTTGGAGTGTGACATTGTAAGGCATAGATAAAATACATATACCAAGACGGGGTCCATTAGGAATGACCCAGGTGGATAACCACATTTACAACATGTGTGCCACTAGGCTACCAATCTGTTTGGGCACATGGCCTACTGATGATATCCCAAAACCATCAGATTATCTGCGACATCACTATAATTACTTTATTAGGATGATCTGCACCATCTGAACATCACTGATATAAACCGATGGTTATAGATCGATGGTTAGTCAATAGGTTGTGATCCTGTGCTTATGGCCCATCTGAGTATTGGGATTTCATCATTTTAGGCAAAGTATATCCCCCAATCGATTTATTACAACCATAGTGTCAACATTGCATACATACACTAATTAAGGATTTTAAAATTGATTTAATAATTAATTTTAAACCCTTGCAATTACACATTGCATTAAACATAGGATTATAAAGATTTTGAATACAGGGTGCTAAACATAGTTAAGGGATTCCAGAAATCTAGGAATCCCGAGTCCAAGAGAGCCCCAAATCCAAGGGATCTCGAATCCAGGGATTACCACGTCCAAGGGATCACAAAATCAGGGATTCCCAAGTTCAAGGGAGCCCCAAATCCAGGGGATCCCGAATCCAGAGATTTCCAAGTTCAAGGGATCCTAAAACTAGGGATTCTCAAGTCCAAGGGATCTTAAAACTAAGAAATCCCAAGTTCAAGGGATTTTTATCACCACGATTTCCTGTGGTGCAGCCCACCTAAGAACTGGGTTGGCCTGAAATTTAGGCCCTTAGCCTAAAATGATCTAGAGAAAAGGATGAGCTATTTGGATGACACATAAACATCAAGGCGGGTCCCACGAGCGAGACCCAAGTGCTGCTAAAACTAGGCAGCCTACCCTGCCCACTTTTTACTTTCAGTGCAGTCCACCTGAGTTTTGGGTCCATGGCCTACCATTATCTAGAAAAATGGGTGAACTGAGTAGATGAGTCATATACATCATGGGGGACCCACAAGTGGACCCCAATCCACGCCCCTGGCTGGGCGTTCGCCCACCTGGACGCTAACAGCATTAGCTCTGCTACTGGTTGTTCCCCCTTTAAAAATAAAATAAAATTTGGGGATGCCCTATCAAGGTGGGCCCCATGAGTGTGATCTACTCTATTCATCGCTTCGCTTAGGTCAAGTGGGGTCCAGTGGCTCTGATGGTTTAGACGAACAAGGACTTCACAGGCCTAGGAAGGTTTCAATAGCTAGTCTCCCTTAGTGCAGTCCCTTAGTGCAGTCCACTCGAGACTCAGATCTACCTCTTTTTTTGACCTATGGGCTAAAATAATATGGAGAAACTAGTGGACAACGTGGATTAAATATATACATCAAGGTGGGCTTCACGACTGTCCGCATGGGTGACGTGAGGGGGTACTCCCAACCCCTCCATTGCCTTTGGTGTGGTCCACCTAATGGTTGGATCGTCTTAATTTTTGGGTTCCATGGCCAACATGAGCCAGGAGACAAATGGATGGTGTGGATCTAAGAAATACATCAATGTGGGCACCACAAGTGGAAACCCACTCCATAGCCCCATGCAATATGCGTCAGTGACACAGGGGGTGCTCACAACCCCTTGATGCTTGTGGTGTGGCCCACTAGAGATACGGGTTGGCTTCATTTTTTGGCCTAATGACAAAAAAGAGATGAAAAAATGGATGGACGATATGCATCATGGTGGGGCCCACTAGTGGAGGCCCCATTCTCCCTCTTGCAATGGTGGCGTCTGGACACTGTACAGTTCTAACATCTGTGATACTAAGAACATCCAACGTCTAGACTATGTTTTTTAATCCCCCTCTCTTGTGGGGTCTACATGGGGAATCTGAACCATCCATCAAGTCGGCTAGCTCAAGATGGTCCCAAGAAGCTTTGGATTAATTCGATTCTTGATGTTTTCCTTCATATAAATCCATGAGATCTAAACAATATCTTAGTTGGAAAATAAATATCATAGTGGGCTACATAAGGTGGTCCACACTGTAATAGCGTGTGGAGCAGACCCTCCAACAGCGTGGCCCACTTGTAGGCCCCGCAACATCATCAAAGAAGGAAAAAGAAGGGAAATGAAATGGAAAGAAGAAGCTAGGGAAGGAGATCCGACCATCGGGGTGGGCCTCACCACCATGGGGTTTACCATACACTCCATTCGTGATCAAGGTGGGTCCCACCCTTGTGGGCCCATCAAAATAGAAAGATCACAAAGAAAGGGAGGGTTTTTATCCTCCCGTGCACTCACTTCAAAGGATGAACGATTTGATCGATGATCGGATGGTCCACCAATGTCACGCCCCAAACTCAAAAATCGGATTCACAGGA